>OX422217.1:623942782-625342782 GCA_949130495.1 Sambucus nigra
TAGTGTGTGTGTGTGTGTGTATATATATATATATATATATAATAAGTTACAATGGTGTTTTCACTATTAATAAGATGGGAAGACACTTCACGATTCAGATCGAAGCCAATAAGGTAATGATCCAATGGTTGAGATTAGAATACCCCTTTTACCATTTTTACTCCTTACATATTTGAGTTTCCCCTCTTTTTTAACCCTTCATTTCCTTTCCTCCTCTTACCCAAAATTAAAATCCATGGATGAAATAGGAAATTACACAATTGCTTCCAAATACCAATTACCAAAGTGCGCCCTCTCTCTCCGCGACCTTTATTTCATAAGAACACACTCTCTCTTTCTCTCTCTCATTCTATCTCTTTCTCCCATTCCCTCATCTCCACTCCACACAAAACCTATTGCCCCTGTTGTCGCACCTATCTCCTCGTTGCGCCCGCGCCACACCTCTCTCCATGTCGCCTCTTCTCTTAGGTAATTTTTGAATGGTTTCGATTTTAGGGTTTTGTGGTTTCTATTTTAGGGTTACGATACACTTGCGAAAGCACAAAAGTAAACAACTTCTATGCTTTGATTTTCAAAGCAACTAAAATTCTTAAGAGGCCCGAGATATCTTTGAGCCGTGGGTACCATCATGGTACTTACTAACATTTGAAGAAGTCGGAGACTGGATGGATTGAACAGTTTTGACTCTATCATATTAGGTTATGATGATTATGGTTTTGAAGATTTGTGCCAAACCTTATGTTGGTATAGTAGATTTTTTTTTTTTTTTTTTATATATTCTTTTCGTACATTAAAGAAAGTAATATATTCATGGATTTATATTCATGGATAGAGTTATACTGATATCCTTGGGGTTCCTAAAAACATACTATATATTTAGTACTATTATGGTTTTCAGCTTTGTAATGTTCATAAGTCTACAATTCAGTGTAATTTTCATAAGTTTGTGAATATTCACCTTTATAGTTTTGGACTCTATTTATTATTATGATTTCGGGTCTTGAAGATAATCACTTTTCTATTGTTCGTTTGTTCGTCATATGTATTATCTTTACCCATTTAACATTTTATTTTGAATGTTTGGTGGGAAGCACCATCTCGATATTTGTTGTTTGTAACTAAAGCATTATCTCAATTAATTTTATTCTTTAAATAGTAGGTAGTTTGGTCAGAAAATGGTTGCAAAGACCATCACCACCGTGTTATCAATGGTATGCAGAATTACGGTGTTGAACTACTTCAGAGCATTTGGGAGTCTGTACACATCTTTGTTACAGTATGTGTTCTAATATTGTCCCTGACAGTTTTTGTTAACCGTTGAACGAAAACGTTGGATGTGAAGTGTTGCTATGATACAAACCTTGGGGTTATGAAAAAACAAAGTATTTAGGTCTTAAATTAAATATTTTTTGCCAGTTCACTAGATTATTTTCACGGTGAATATTAACTTCTGGTGGACCTTTTTTTCATTGTGAAAATTATTCTATTTTAAATTATATTTAGTTTGAACTTCTGGTGATGTTGAAAAATAAATCTCCATTATACTTTTCATAATACTCTAGGTCTTGGTGAATATCTTTATATTTGTTTCTTAAACTTTTGAAGAAAATATCTATTTCTTAAACTTTTAAAGCAATGCCCTTTTGCAGTTTGAAATTTCACATGAAATTGGAGTGTTCTTGACTAATGCTTATTGTGTAGTCGCAATTGTAGGTTCTAAACACGTCTACAACATTTTGAGAGATTATCTGCTCTTGGTATTTACATAGCATGCAACGACCATGTTTCTCTTTCACTTACTGATCTTGACCTGGAAACTGAGGAGATGATTGCATATGTTCTAGGAGTCGAATTTACTGATCTTGACCTGGTAATATTTGTTGTGGGAAGATTTTGTGCAATTCTAAAATAGAGGTGGCCTGGTCCATCCCCACACATCTATAGAAGACTTGAATGATCTTTCAATCGTCCTTCAGGTCCCCTCAGTGACAGGGACTGTGAATTGTGGTAGCAAAGTGCCTGCTATTGGATCGATAGTCAACGACTGGATAACCTTATGTAGATAAGATAATGCATCAACTGAATTGTCAGTTATCGTGAGTGTTTTTAAATTGAGACAAGCCCAACCAAGAAACATTATTGATGAGATGAGGAAATCGTTGATTGCCAATTATGTGCGAATCAAGTTACAATTTACGTTTCTTGGAAAGCTGAACCTATTGCTCTTAATTTCACTCATAAACTTTTGGGATGAAATATTCATAGTATCATATATTATTTAACACGTTGTTATTTTAATTTATTAAATTTGTATAGTAATTTCATCTCTCATAGTTATCTCATATATGGCATGTACAAAACCATTAGAAATCCAAAATGTGATATACAGATATTAATAACTTCAATATTGTGTGCGAGATTTTCCATAATTCTGATAATTTTTGTATGAAATGTTCAAACAACACTAAATGCAGACTTTAGTGTAGACGAGAATCGAGATGCAATGGTCTGTGACGCAAATGCTTGAATCTTCTTCTTATCATTTTTGCGACATATAGTTAAGCCACAACTCACACGTCTCTCTGTGCTCTCTCTCTCTCTCTCTCTCTCCGTGCGCTCTCTCAATCCGATGTGCTTCACCGATGGTGTGGTTCACAATCCGATGTCGTTCATAGCTGATTTGCAACAGTTGAGCGGTGTAGTTCACAACAATTGAATGGTGTTTGATTTGCATCTGATTCACACGTAGAACCTAATTTTTACTGATTTTCAACCCCTGTTTCATCTCAACACATATTTGCATTTGATTGTTACTGATTTTTAACTAATACTATCCTGGATTGTTACTGATTTTTTAACTGATACTATCACTGATTGTTACTGAATAGGAGATTGTGTATTTTTTATAATCTTACGAAATGGGTATTTTTAAGGGAAATTAGAAATTAGATAGGGTGGGCTCTCTGACCCACATTAACCCAACTCTTCTAAGCATTCATGCTTTAGTGCCAATCACACAGAATAAACATAGCTTCCCATTTCCAAAGCCTAGCCTTGGTAATGAAACCCCACTTGCAATTAGCAATTAGAATCGAGTACCCAACTCTTCTGACCTAATTTATTGTGTCGGAGGTTCAAAGAAGAATAATATAGTGTTTTTGTTTTAAATTTAGTTTCAACTGGTACTGATTTTTCACACGAAGGTTCACACGAAGTTTGATTTGACAATCGTTGGTACTGATGCTAGAGTCAGAGTTCATTTTGTTATAATTGCCTATCAATTAGGTGTGCTCATGCCTATAATAATAAAATAGAATGTCTGATCACGCCTATAATAACAAAATGGAACGCGTTAAAAGATTTTAATATGCATTGTACACAATCTTACAACTGAGATAATGAATAGTCTTTGACACATATTGTTGTATGTATGTGGTTTTATACCATTTCACACTTCTTTTATATTTTGATTCAAATGAATTTTCTAATTCTAATGTTTGTACTACTGAAACAATTGCAACCAGGTCTATATCTACCGGATTCAAACGATTTGGTACTAAAACTATTGTTTTAATTTTCTGTGTTGGTATTGGAGTTTTAAATTTCTGCGTTGGTATTGAAGTTTCAATTTTCTGTGATGGTATTAAAACTATTTGGTACAGATTTAGTTGGTGTATTGAAACAATTGTTTCAATTTTTTCTGTATTGGTATCGAAACCATTGTGTACTATTTTTTTCTATGTTTCAATAGTTGGTACTGATTTTTCTGTTTTTCACTAGTTGGTACTATTTTTTTATTTCAAAAGTTTGTACGTTTTCAGGTGCGAGATGTCGAAACTAGCATATTTGGGTGTGCTTTAGATTTTGTATTACTTTGTGTTGTGTACTACTTTGTGGTACTAATTTGTGGTATATTTGGGCATAAATAGGTAGTTAAAAATTAGTATTGTAGTTTCTTCGAAGTTCCATCATTTGACACACTTTTTCCTGTTTCTAGAATGTATTTTGTTCGTACGTTTGGCACTAATGTTTTCCTGTTTAATTTGTAGCCGACTTATTCCTTCACATGGAGAACCTTACCGTATTTGGCACTGTATGATATTTTTACCTCTTATGTCCTACGGTGTTCCTTATGAGATTTTTAACTTATTTTTTATTTCTTTGTTTTCTGACAGGTCGATGAATTCACATCATATGCGCATGCCTATTTTAGTCATAACCAGTTATATGTAGCATTATCTAGATGCACAAGTACAAATCGCATTTTTTAAAGTAATAATTTTTTATTCTTTTGAAATTTTCCTAATTTCTCACCACATCCATCTTATAGAAAAAAAACAAATCTGAGTTTTATTTGGCGACGATCAGGTGTAATACATAGTGGTTCGGGTTTTATAATGTTGCAGCTAATGATAGTTATTTTTCATTTTTAGTGGTTTCCTCTGCTCAAATTAGGAGTAATACATATTATTAGTTCTTAACCTTTTATCTCTCTCATTATTTTTAGTTCCTAGCCATTCCCAAAATTCAAGACACCCCTCGCTCTCTATTATTCTTCCCGCACCCCTGCCTCATTTTTTAGTTAATTTACTGATATCCCATCAATATAGATTTGTCCTTCAACTTATTTAGATGTTTTCTCGAAATGAGCATCCATGGTATTCATGAGTACCTAGCAAATACTCTTGAATCACTCTGTAGCATTTTGATTTAAGGTTTTTATATGTTTCTTCTGATATTGAAATCAACATATACATTATGACCATCACATGCAAATGCTTGATATGTAGGTGTTTATATGATTGTGTATATAATATGTCGATAATCGTCGATACACGATCTTTTAGCAGTGAAATTAAAAGAGGGCCTCTATCAAATGACCATCCGCCCAAATTTCTGTCTTATTTCATTAGTAAGCTTCATGCTCTTCGCATCCATTAGGATTTTAAATCGTACTTATTTACATACTTTTATCTACTAGTTAGATTATTTATGTTAAACTTTTGTTTGGTTTTCCTTTGATGTGGTCAACCAAGAGAAAATAACTTATTTTATAATTGGCTAATTATACATTTGCTCGATTTCTGTAAAAACAAAGATAAATTATGTTTTATTAGTATAACTAGGTGAGAAAAAATTCTGAATGGTTGTGAATAATGTTTTTTTTCTTTTGCTTTCTATGCTCTTCATTACAACTACTGTATTAGTTTGAACTTTGAATATCATTAACTTGATAATAGATGTGGTTGCTCCATTAGTTCATGGTGTTGCAAGCTACCATAGTATTCAGTGTTTCTTTTATGATTTTTTTAATGTCATGAGTTGCTTGTTTTTTTCCTAATGCACAGAAGTTCATTAATTATTTTGGAAGGTATATGTTGCAGTGTATTACCGTGGATAATGCATCGAGGTAAAGAGTTGATGAATATTAGTGCGTTGTAAAAGAGTCTTTTCCAATCTGGTGGAGTGTTATACAAAAATATATGTTCAAGTAACATATAATTTAATGGAGACAAATTAAATCACCCATATCTTCCCAGTGCATTCTTGAAACCGCCCCTCCCATATTGTGATCTTTAAGTTGGTCAAGAGATGGAGTTATGCACATATATATTAGATTAGATCATAGATTTCTTTGTCTCATCATTTTTTAAAGTCCCACTATTGAACTCCAGGAAAACAAACATGGAAGTTGTCATGTTGCCACAAATTTTGTTGACCATTCTATTATGTACCCATATCATATCCTATGTTTGGGTACTTATTAGTCAACAATTGTGCCATTTTATCGATGTTGTGCATTTAATTAAGTTATACCTTATGTTGAAAGCTTTTTTTTGGACGTGCAGTCTGAAAATTTGTAGATTTTGGTTGTTTTTTGTATTTTAGACCAATTATTTGTTAGTTGTGAGTTATTTATTACCAATGTTGAAATGTGAATGTCGTCTTTCTATCTTTATTACCAACTATTTATTAGTTTGATTTGTTCATTCAAAGCCATAAATTCTCAATACAGTTTCCCCCGTTCATGTTATTCTTACAATATAGGTATTTTTTAATATGTAACTATTAAATTTTATGTGGATTTCAAGTTTTCATTAAAATTTAGTGTGATTAATAAATGCAGTCTTCATCAATTTGTGACTTTTATAAGTGAATGTGTTGCATTTTAACGAGTTTACAGTGACTTGCTATTTTACTTACAGGGTTGTTCTCCTAGAACAAGAGACACGACCGCATGTTATGTTGTGAGATGCGTGATTATTAGGTATGGTCTTCATCAATATGATGTAGATTACTTTAAATTATTCCTTCTAAAATAATTCTCAAGTCATTCAATAGCTTAAATTGATTAACTTCCAAGTCTTTAATAGTTAGAATCCACTTTCTTCTTAATTAATTTTGACCTGCTTATATTTGTTATTCTTCTACTTGAATTTCCTTTTCAAGAGTGAAGGAGCAATAAAAATGACCAATTGTGTCTAATCACAAGTGGTGGACACTCACTCAGGTGATTCAAGAGGAATAGGTTCTGAGCTGTTGGGAGCTATAAAGCTCTCAAGACCAAAGAGAAATCCCCCCTGATTCAAGAGGAATAGGTTATGCTCTAAAAAAGATCTCAAAAAGATCAATGTAATGAGTAATGGACCAGCAGATTTAACTGTTTCTAGAATTGCAGCAGCTAGAGCAACTCCTATAATTTCGAGCAGTTGTTGTCTGCTTTTTCGTAAATAATGCCTTAACTTTCCCGAGATCAGCCTATGTTGTATTTGAACGAATTCCATCATCAACGAAAATCGTAATAAGTTTCTCATCTCCATTTTTTGGCTCAATAATCTTGTTCTTCACAGGAATTAGTTCATCATTAAATTTTCCAGATGCAGTCGCAGCAACAGCCTTTCTATGCGATTCAACCATTTCATGCCTTTCTTTGCTGTTATTTACATTGTTAATCGTTTTGTTCTTTATTTTTTTCTCAACAGGAGGATCAGTTAAAAAAAGTTCGAATGGGTTGGAAAAATGCCTAATAACATGACTTTTGTGTATATGTCGTTGTGGGGTAAAGACGGTGAATCAAAAATCCCTTTTGGTACCTACAAACACACTAAAAATGTATATTGGCAAGTAAGGGGTTAATCCGCGCTCTCTAACGTGGGAAAGAGAAAAATGAAGACAATGTATGATTTTTAAAATAATTATAAAGGGATATTTATACTACTAACTATGAACTAAAAATTGAAACTACACTAATAAATAAAGAAAATGATAAAGTGAGATAAATATGAGGAGAAAATAATTATGAAATAATTCAAGGGATTAAACTTCACCACGTAACCTATTTATTTTTATTAATTAGTTTATCTATTTGAAATACCCCAAAACATATATATATTCAGAAATCAATTCTCGTTGTAAATATGAAGTTACATATAGTCATTTTAAAAGATTAATATTTAGATTTCACATACTCACAAAATTAAATTCAAACATTTTCTAGTAAATCACCCGCTAGGGAAAATTCCCTAAAAGTATTTCAAATCATAAAAAATTACATTGCTAGAGTAGAGAAATTCAAACTATAATACCATTCAAAATTTGCATATCTCTAGTTTAATTAATGAATAAATATTATAATATGAATTTACGTTTTTCTCTCGAAAATAATTCACCCTCTCTCGAGGAATAAATATAAATTGTAAAATTTTGATATTAATATTCAAAGGGGCATAATAAATAAACAAACCAAAAAATTTAAAATAATTAAGTTAAGGGTATCATTTCACCCCTTGAATGTGGTATTTAGCCTCTAATTTTGATATTATTATATATAAAATATAATAATGACACAAAGAGGCATACAAAATAAAATGGAATGGAAAACAATATGTTGAACTGAGTATCCATGAATTTAATATTATCTTCCCTAACATGAACAATTAATTTCACCCACAAATCTAAAATCTTACAACACTCAAAAAAATGGTAAAACTCCAAAATTTGTATCTCACAATATATTCTGGCTCACTCAAATCACTAAAAAAAATTATAAAAAAAAAGAAATCAAATTTTTGTACAATACTACACCAAAAATGAGCTCCAAAACATAGAGCTCCTAAACTAAAACTAAACACTCTGTCTACTGTCGTCCAATTTTTTTCTGTGTCTTCTCCCCCTTTAAAATGAAGAAAAAGTCTCCTTGAAACTAGAAGTCACATGGGAGCGTGGAGTTGGTACGGATCAAGGCAGAAAATACGGGATTTGGTGTGCTTGGCAGAGGCTCGAGGTGTCAAAGGTATAGGCCTGAGATTGGTTTTTGCACATTGGGTTTTGTTTGGCTTCTTGCTTTGGGATTATTTGGCAGGTAGAAAAATTCGTGGCTTGGCTTTGAAGTTGAAATGGGTTTTGTTTTTGCTGAATGGGAGTGGGGTAGATATAGTCTCGGGCTGGTTACGGGTATGGGGGATTCGAATAGGAGTAGATTCGCGGATCGGGTGGTTGTTGGACGCGGGTTTGGTTTTGAGCACATCGTCGGCGCCGGAAGTGGGTAGCTCGGAGCAGGAGGTCGCACAGGGGGTCGCGATGGTGTGACAGCAAGGGGTGTCGCCGACGGTCTCGATTTCGCTGGCCGAAGGTGTGGAAAGGGGCGCCGACGGGTTGGTGTGGGTTCGGATATGGGTATAGCTGGTATGGAGGTGGATAGAGAGTGTGATGGTGTTTGTTAATGGAGGGAGAGAGAAATAGGGGTTCTGGAAGAGAGAGAAGATGGGTGCAGGGAAGAAGATGAAGGGAGTGGTTTGGTGGGCGAGGGTGTATGGGAATAGTGTAAGGGTGAGGGAAGAAGATGGGGTGTAGTTGAGTGTATGGGTTTAGGGTGTGTGTGTGTTAGTTTGTGGCCCTAAATAATTAAAACTAAAAACATAAATTTAATAAAACTAAAAAAAATAAAATGTAACTAAAAATAAAACAAACTAAAAACAATAAAAATAAAAATATTAAAACTTAAAAAATAAAATCCTAAGCTATATAAAAACGAAAGAAATAAAAACTAAAAATCTAATAAAAATGAAAACTAAAGTCCTAAAAAAATCCTAATAAAACTAAAAAAAACTAATCCTAATAAAATAAGATAAAAAAAATAATAAATAAATGTGGGGGCAAAATATATGCCTACGTAATAGCATGACATGTGGCGAGCACCCCGGTCAAGATGGCGACGTGCCAGCAATATAGGGACGACTAAAGTCCTTAATAAACTAGAAGACCAAGGAGCAGTATCTGATTGGAATCAAACTCCACGAAGATAGGACTCATCCATATTTGTTACTCATCCATATTTGTAACCCTAATGTAACCCCTAACTCTAGATAAAGGGGACATCCCCCATTGTGAAAGGGGGCTTAGAAGTTAGAGAAACACTCTCATGTAAAACTTTCTGATCAGTCTAATGAAACACACCAGTAGCCCCGTGGGCGTAGGCCATTCATCGTCAAATCACGTAAATCTTTGTCTCTCTCGTATTTATTTTTATACTTGTATCGTGATGAATTGGCACCCCCCAACGGGTGAAATTTTTTTCACCTACAATTGGCGCCGTCTGTGGGAAACGGCACAAAAAGCCTTCCCCTTACTGCTAGAAGAGACCTACATTTACGATTCAAGGACAATGATGCCTACGCTATGCACATAATCAAAAGATAAGTTTTCTTTTTTAATCTGTGCCCGAAAAGTTATACGTTTCATATATGAATATTTGTTTTGTACAAATATTGTTTCAGTGATATTTGGTTTTCGTATATTTATGTTCATAAATTCTTTACTGGGTGTATATTCATCTGAAAATCTGCATAACTATTCTTTCTTTTTGACGAATCTCAATACTGAAGAATTGAGAAGAGTCTCCAAATATTTGGACTCTTGTAGGGTCAAGCATATACGATCACAATCTGGGCATGCTCTCTCTCTCTCTCTCTCTTTTTCGAGATTTTTGGATCACCAAAGATATCAATTACTGGGTCATGTAACACCCCATTTTGAGGCGGGCATCTTGGATAAGCCATCTTCCAGCCGTGTACACGGACACGCCCACTTGAGATAAAAGGGAATCGTCGGAAACTGGACCATCACAGCCATCGTCACCAACCCATGGAGATCCGGTCCTCATCACCGACTCTACATATCATCCGCCCCTGCTGGTCGGATTTCATGTGCAATAAGAATTTCCCTCCGGTTTTATCCACGGTCGGCACCGTCCATTCTCATCAGGAGTTATGGGAGATCTCCCAAAACTATTTTTTGGGCGTCCTGCGATCACCGGCCTCTTCGCGGCGACCATCATCACACATCAGCGGAATAAAATCTCTTGGGGGCTGATTTAAATCGAAAACACCATCTTTCCTCTGTCTGGTTGGCAACCACGATGAGAACGACATAATACCTACACAACTTTGCAAACTTCACTCACTGGTAATAGACAGATTTCGGGCGTAACACCCGTGAACATGCAGTGAGCTCGAAGCAGATCATCACAATCAGCATGCGAGGACGATTACATCGCCCTTCCGATCGGAGGAGAAAAATGAGGTCATCGAATCACTCATTATTGGTCGACGACCACTGCGCTACCACGGCGAGGCCAGAGGAAGGCCGCCTCTGGACCAACAATACTGGTCAGCGAACACTATACAACATGTCTCACACACCAACAACGGAAGAAACCCACTGAGACAGTGGTAAAAAAGTTGGGAGTAACGAAACCCATTTGGGGTTTAACCTTTTTGAACCCATCAGGCAAAAAGGACCAAATTTACTGTGACTTCTGTGATGTATTTGGGAATTGATCGAGGACCCTAGAATAGGGTCGCCGGAATACCCTTCTGGTCGGTAACCATGGTGCGAACAGAATATATCATCGACCACTATGCAAAATCGTTGGACCATCCATCGTGATTGGTGACCCCTATACTACTGCGACGAGCAGCAGTGGAGAGCAGTGTGGCGGGATCAGAGGGATCTTGACGAACAGTGGAGCTCGGTGAATAGTGTGCCATGGGATCAAATCAGATGGTCGACAGCGAGCACACCCTGTGCATTGTTTAACTCAGACAAGATTATTTTTTGGGCCTGAGTTTCTAGACCTGTATATCTTCATTAAAGCGCATTGCGAACTCTAGAAGATATTGCCCGTCCTATTTTAGTTCACATCTATATGGAGAAATAATTTTTGAAACCAAAAAATTTCGCGAAAATTCTAATCTAACTCCTATGTTGTACATCTAGAATATATTTGATCGATTTTTTGCTCTGTTTGGCTGTAAATTTTTAGAGGACCGTGCGACTTTATTACAATTGGTACAATGATTTTAGTTGGGAAATTTTCATGCGTCCTTATTACAAATTATTTTTCTCACATAAATGAGTGAGGCGCACTTATATAGCACTCATGTCATTTATTCGAACATTTTAATTTTCAATATTGTCATTTAGCTACAACAATTTAATCTCACCAGAAGGAGATCATTGGTTATTTAGCTCAGCCCCGACGGATGCTCGGGCACGGTTATCACAGTGGGATTTTTATCATAAAAATCATTGGATCATTTATTACATTCATACGCTACTATGAATTTTTTCCCCGCAAATGGCCGAGCGGATGCATATCGTATATACTTTGTTGAACATATCATTTTCATGATAACTTCTATTTTGATTTAGCCTCAATAGATGGTCGGGGAATTTACTAACTTCCACAAGTACAAGATTCAGTCTCGACGGATGCCCGACAACAATCTTAAGTCCTTAGAAATCTCATCGATGTTTCGACGGATGCTCGAGCACGAATTGCTCGCTATATCTACTCGGTATTCCATAACTTTTCCCCGGTGGACTATCCTGGCACCATTCATTTTATTAATTCTCCGAAGGATAGTCGAGCATACTATAACATTTTAGACCCAAAAAGAAATGCTTGGGCAAAATTATTATTACTCCAACTGAAGCTCGGGTTCTATGATTCTTAACCTGAAGGACGATCAGGCATATTCAAGATTCATCTCGACAGATAATCGACAACATATTTCTATATATTTAGTCCCGAAGATATTTTTCACACATGTCACACTTTATCCCCAAGGGATGGTTGGTTAGGATAATTCTTATATTGAGCACAACCCCAGTTGATGGATACCCGCATTTATTTGTGCATTGTTCAATTCTGTCTCATAATATCTTATTTTCTCACAAATTATGCTCACGATTTGTGTCATCATAAATTTGTCAGCAGGGGGCAATCTATACTGTATACTTCACAATTGTCACTACACAAATTTTCTGTGAAAATAATTTTTTGAAACCATCTTAATATTACGTATTTGCTTAAAGCTATTTGCAAAAATTCCAAATTAACTCCAATGCCATACATCTGGATATATTTGATAAATTTTTCCCCTTTCATTCGATTTTATTACAATTATTTTGTCCACATAAATATTGGGGCACACTTATAGAGCACTCATGTCATTTATTTGGTCATTTAATTTTTAATATTGTCGTCTACCTATTATTGGTTATACCAATGGATAGTTGGTGTAATATCTTTACTAATACTTAGCGTAGCCCCAACGGATGCTCGGGCACGGCCATCCTCATGAGATTTTATCATAGAAATTATGGGATCATTCGTGTCATTCATTCAATGCTACGAATACTTTCCTCGACACATGTTCGAGCAGATGCACATCATATATTCCTTGATTGACTAAACAAATTTCATGATAAATTCTATTTTTAGCCTCGACAAATGGTCGAGCAACTTATTAACTTCCACAGGTACAAGATTCAGTCACGACGAATGCTCGGCCACAATCTTAAGCTCTTGGAAATCTTATTAATACATCGATAGATGCTCGAGTGCGGATCGCTCTCTATATCTACTCAGACTAGTACAACTTCGCCCCGACAGACCAGTCTGACACCACTTATTTTGTTAATGCTCCGATGGATGGTTGAGCACTTTACACCACTTTGGACCTAACACATGCTTGGGAAATATTATTTATAACAGACAGATGCTCAGATGTTGATATTTCTTAAATTTCAGAATGGGTTATCTGGCTCTATAATTCTTGACCTGTAGGATGATCAGGCATTTTCAAGGTTCATCTCGACAAATGATCGGCAAAATATTTCTGTATATTTAGTCCCGAAGATATTTGCCACGCATGTCACATTTTATCCCCAACAAATGGTTGGTCCAGATAATTATTATATTCCGACTCAATAGATGGTTTGCACAGTCGATTAATAATCAACATTGCATTTAATGGAAGGATAGTTTTCACTAACACTATAGGATCATTCGTAATACTTGCTAGGTCCTTTTTTCCCCGACGGATGCTCGAGCATGGATCACCCGCAATATCTACCAGATCCTCTATAATTTTTGCCTCGATAAGCATTCAGGCATCATTTAACTTATTAATGCTCCGAAAGATGCTCGGGCATAGATCGTTCGCAACATCTACTAGGTCCTTTACAATTTTTCCATGACGGACCCTCAGCTTCGATGAATAGTTGACATTGTGTGATCACGTCTCAAGCTCTAATAAACAGTTGGGCAATACCGTTCTTATTTAATTCAACCTCATCGAATGAAAAGTTGGGCGATCTGTACCCCAAAGATCCAATAAGACATAAAGCAGCATGAAGAGAAACGATCAACTATATTTATCAACAAGGATGAATCCAACCTGTAAAAAGTCACACATCTAGCAAAATCACAGTCAACGAGCAAGACATGTTGATAACAACACTAGACCATCCTGAATGTATCGAGCAACATCGTCAGATAACCCACAGTGATCGAAGATCACCAAGCAACGAATTAATGCGTCATCAACACAAAGATATCCACTCCAAAGGAATAACATTTCTTGAACGCCATTTCAGATCAACACATTTTTTTACAAGGACGCTTTGAACTCATATCAATTTCTTTAGGTGCACGAGCTATATGGAATCTTCCACAGCCTCCTGGAACCACCATGCATGGTCAGCAAACAAGTGTGCCCCAAGGAATGATACAATACGTGAAGCTATACGAGCAAGATAATCCTTAAATATATCCAGCTCGACGAACGATCAATGCGATACTCTTCAATGCAACAAAGCCTCGAGGAGAGATCGGGAAAACTTATCATCCCAGTTATACTGTTCAAATGACCCGATGGACGGTCGGTCATCCTTCTATTCACAGCCCGATTGGGGGCTCCATAGCAGCGATGACACGTGAATAGATTCACTACAACATTTAAAGCAAAATAGAAGAGGTCAACTCAGGACAGATGCCAACATGGTTAACATATGAATTAGTCTTTCAAATGACGATCATGATCAATCTTGATTTAGTTACAACAACCTTCTTGCTTGTTCCCACTAAATTAAGTACGTCTACAGGCCTTTGTTATCTCCAAACAAAAATGGCCTCATGAGTTGCCAGGCAACAATAAAAGCCCTACGGGGGATCCCTAGGCAAAAAGCCAACTCAGGTTGGTCGCCAACTGTGTTGGTCAGTTAAAATACTGAACGGGTGGATGACCCTTAAACCATGTGCATTTTTGCCATCGCCTTTTAGGCCTAAGGAAGTGTGACGACACAACCTAAAAGGTAAAATAAGCGGATATTTACATGCGAGGCATTAGAAAATGTAAAAATGAAAATGTAATTAGAATTACATTGAATTATGGGAAAAACCTAAGGTAGGGTCTTACTCCTACTAGGTACATGCTCGAGTAAGGCTCGACGCATAGGCATCTGGTCGGCCTCTCCAATTGGACCATATGAAAAACCTAAGGCACGGTCTTACCCCTACTAGGTACATGCTCGAGCAAGGCTCGACGCATAGGCTTCTGGTCAGCCTCTCCAATTGGACCATATGAAAAACCTAAGGCAAGGTCTTACCCCTACTAGGTACATGCTCGAGCAAGGCTCGATGCATAGGCTTCTAGTCGACCTCTCCAATTGGACAATATGAAAAACCTAAGGCAAGGTCTTACCCCTACTAGGTACATGCTCGAGCAAGGCTCGACGCATAGGCTTCTGGACGGCCTCTCCAATTGGACCATATGAAAAACCTAAGGCAGGGTCTTACCCCTACTAGGTACATGCTCGAGCAAGGCTTGACGCATAGGCTTCTGGTCGGCCTCTCCAATTGGACCATATGAAAGACCTAAGGCAGGATCTTACCCCTAGTAGGTACATGCTCCAGTAAGACTCGACGTATAGGCTTGTGGTCGGCCTCAGTAAATGGACCATACAAGATGAAAATATAGGGAGATTCCATAAACTTAATGCACGCTCGAGAAAGCCTCAGCAAACGAATTCTGAATAGGTCTGTGGTCAGCCTCATGAATTGGGCCATGTAATAAAATAGACAATGAACTACGTTTGACCTGATCCCAAGAGGGTACGTAGGCAGCTCGACACTCTCGAGTCCGGTTCCCATATCAATTGAACGCCTCTCAACTCAAGCCAAGCATTCATCTAAAAAACTATGAAGGCGAGAAGATCAACCAAAGAAGGCTTAAAAGTTGAACGACAGATAAAAGAATGCCAGTCTAGTTCACACCAACAACTGCATACGTTTAAAGAGATTGTGAACCAGCTCCCAGCTCATCTCAGAATCAACTCAGCTAAACTGCGACCTGTGGGGCTATTGTGGGGACAAAATATATGCCTTCATAATATCATGACATGTGGTGAGCACCCCGGTCAAGATAGCGACGTGTCAGCAATATAGGGACGACTAAAGTCCTTAATAAACTAGAAGACCAAGGAGCAGTATCTGATTGGAATCAAATTCCATGAAGATAGGACTCATCCATATTGGTTACGCATCCATATTTTTAACCCTAATGTAACCCCTAACTATAAATAAAGGGGACACCCCCCATTGTGAAAGGGGGCTTAGAAATTAGAGAAACACTCTAATGTAAAACTCTCTCAACATTCTAATGAAACACACTAGTAGCCCCGTGGACGTAGGCCATTCATGGTCGAACCATGTAAATCTTTGTCTATCTCGTATTTATTTTTATACTTGTATCGTGATGAATTAGAACCCTCCGACGGGTGAGATTTTTTGCACCTACAATAACAAATATCAAAATAAAAATAAATTTCTTAAAAAGAAATATAAAATTAGAAATAAATCCTAGAAAATTCTAAATAAATCTAATATAAATCCTAAAAATCAAAACGACTCAAACTAAAAATCTAAAAAAAATAAAAGGCACAAACTAAACAAACACGGGTTTCGGGGTAGGTTTCGGCTCGGGTAAGGCTACGCGAGAGGAAAAATAGCTCCTTTTAATTCACATTTGCCTCGAAATAATGCTTTTTGAACCCACAAACGCAATCAAGCCTGCACAATGAACATTTACGCGCATAAGACCCAAATTGTCGAGAATTAGCAACTAAAAACCATTTATTTGGGGTATAAATATAACATCTTTAGGTTCTTATCACATCACCCCTAAACAGAACATTGCTAGTCCTCGAGCAATAAGATAGAGAGAAAGATAAGATAAGAAACCAAAAGTGTACCACTTTCGGGGGGCACTTGAGATTGCACTTAGCATGTGCAACAAGCCTTTAAACCTATAGGTTACCCTACAGGACGAGTTGTGTCTCGTGAGGGTTTGCACGGAATATACCCACAAAATTCTTATTTGCAAACGATGGTCTATCTCTTATTAAATGTAGAATAATCGAACAATCCATCATAAGAAAAATATTTTGAGAAATAGAAGCTAGAATGTAGAAAAAGATTTTCCTAGTAAATACACAAGGCACATCCTTCCTAGAACTCAACGTGTGTGTGTGAATTAGTCAAAACGGGTCGAGTATCGTAAGAGTAATTCTTAGATTGCCTTTTCGGAGTCAATGCTTCAACTTTAAAATCTCAGGGAATATAACTCTCTCAAACGAACTCTCGAGATTAGGGTAAGTGTATCGCTCTTGTGTGTGAGGAGGTGAGTAAATGTAAGAGAGGTCAAACATCTCACACACACATAAGAAAGAATGAAAAATTAGAAAGAAAATTAATCTCATGAAAGAATGCTAATCACAATAGTGAGAACGTAGAGTTATTCACCATGTTGACTTTCATTTGCCCGAACACCTAGGGTAAATATGGATGTTTATAGGTGAGGGGGGAATGAAATGGGAAAGATGGAATAAGGTGAGGTAGGACAGGATGGTGATATGATGAATGGAAGATGGATGGATATGCGAGAAGAGTGTTCTATACATGAAGAACAAATGTCTTTATTACATAAGAACCAACTACAAACTTTCTTTTCCTTTTTCTTTTCTTTTCTTTTATTTTTTTATTTTTTTCTTTTGCCATTTTTCTATTTTTTTTTCTTTTCTTTTTTTTTCAAACCAACAATGAAGACATTTAACATTTGAAATCAACACTCTTTTCCTCAAAACGATGGATGATATATGACTGAAGTGGGGTGTATAGATGATATGGAGCAATATGTGGTAATATGGAATAGTAATGGGTGAAAACCTAGTGATCGAGACAAATTTCAAGACACATGTTTCTTATAACTCAAAAGTGATGTCGTTCTCAGTGATCAAACCAAAAATTTAGTGAAAAATAATGAGATCATACAACGATTTAAGTGCGTACTCAAAAGAAGTTGAATCAACTTGTGACTCGGAGATTGCATAAAACTCTCTAAAAGGTGAAAGGCACGAATCTCATAAGCTAAAGTCTCCACTAGTGATCCTTAATGTTCTCTTGAGATTTGTGGTACTCTTCAACTCTAAACCGTAGTGACGTGAAAAGTGCGCAAATTTTATTGAGTCTAGAAATTCATAATGCAAAATGCCTTGATACGTATAACATAAGCGATTTAGAAAAAATAAATTCTCTAACTTGATTCCTAGACTTAAAATATGGATGATAGAAAATTCATATCGATGAGTGAGATAAAAGAAACTGTACGAAATTTTAAAAATCAGGTTTGAAAAATCAAAATTTTTCAAAAGAGGTACGATTTTGATAAAATTCCCCACCCCAAACAAAAAGGAACATCGTCCTCGATGTTAAGTAAAATGATTTTTAAAATTGAGAGCATAAGGTAGGAAAGAGATTACTATAATCAGCCGCTAATAAAGTGGACAAATGATTGAAAAAGAAACCTGAATAAATGATAAGATAAAACTGTGTACAAAGTTATAAACATTATAAAGCATATGGTGGTGTGAAAGACCACCCCCAAACAGGATGAGACTCATACAGAACAGCGGGCTGCCTCCCGGTAGCGCTAAGTTTAACGTCTTCACTCAGAATGAACCAATCTCACCCTAAAGGTAAGATCGATGAAAGCACAGGGCGACAGAAAAATTAGGTGATGATAATTACCCCCAAACATGACTGAAGCGTTAGTCTTCATAGATCGGCTCAACAAGGTCAATTTCTTCAACTTGAGTGGGGCCTAACTCTAAGAAAGGCTTCAAATGCTAACCGTTCACTTAAAAAAGGCTACCATCCTTGGAATTTTGAACGGTGATGGCACCATAAGGAGTGAGTGACTCAACAAGGAAGGCCCCAGACCACATGGTTTTTAGCTTCCCGAGAAAGAGATGAAGACGGGAATTATATAACAAAACTTTTTGACCAGTGTGGAATTCTTTTCTCATGATTCTTTGGTCATGGATCCACTTCATCTTGTCCGTATACTTCTTGGATAAATCATAGGCATCATTTCTTCTCTCCTTTAATTCATTAAGTTATAGCTTCCTATGGACTCCCCCTCGTCTATATCAAAATTAAGGGTTTTCACAGCCTAATATGCATGATGTTAGAGCTCTACAAGAAGGTAGAAAGGCACGTCGAAGACCAATCAATAAGGAGACATGCTAATCAAAGTCTTATAAGTTGTACGGTATGCCCACAATGCGTCGTTCAAGCATAAGGACCAGTCTTTCCTATTAGGATTAACGGGTTTTTTAAGAATTTTCTTGATCTCGCAGTTGGGGACCTCAACTTGACCACTAGTTTGAGGGTGGTAAGAGAGACCAACCTTGTGGGTAACACCATACTTTTTGACAAGGTGTTCAAAGACTCGATTATAAAAATGTTTACCCCCATCACTAATAATAGCTTTGGGGGTTCCAAAACGTGTGAAAACATGCTCTTTAAGGAAATTGACCACAACACGATGGCCATTGGTGCGGCAAGAGATTGCTTCAATCCATTTGGAGACATAGTCAACCACAACAAGAATATATTGAAAACTATAAGAGGAGGGAAATGGACCCATGAAATCGATACCCCACATATCAAAGATTTCAACAATGAGGATGGGAGTGAGAGGCATCATATGACGATGAGAGATATGCCCAGATTGTTGGCATTTGGAACATGCCTGACAATAGCAATGGGCATCTCGAAACAGGGTTGGCCAATAGAAACCACTTTGCAAAATTTTGGATGTAGTTTTCTTAGAGCTAAAGTGGCAACCACAGGGCATAAGGACAGAATACTGAATTATTCATCCTCGGGAACACAATGACGAATGACTTGATCAACATAATACTTAGAAAGGAACATGTCATCCCAAGACTAAAACTTCACATTCGCCATGAATTTGGAGCGATCCTATTTCGACCAATGATTGGGAAGTTGGTCGGTAATGAGGAAATTGACTATATCAGCATACCAAGGCGAGGTGGAAATAGCAAAAAGTTATTCATCGGGAAATAACTCAGAGATAGGGACATGATCAGAGTCAGATGTGACAATAATGAGAGAGAGATGGCCAGCAACAATATTTTACAACCTTTCTTATCGCGGATTTCAAGGTTAAACTATTATAGTAAGAGAATCCATTGTATCAATCATGGTTTTGTATCCTTCTTGTGAAGAAGGTGCTTTAGGGAAGCATGGTTAGTGTACACGATGACAAGAGAACCTATAAAATATGATCGAAACTTATCAAGCGTAAAAACTATCGCTAATAACTCCTTTTCGATGATCGTGTAATGAAGTTGAGCATCATGAAGAGTTTTGCTAGCATAATAGATGACGTGGGGGCACTTGTCAACCTTCTGGCCAAGCACACACCAAGTGAAAAATTAGATGCATCACACATAAGCTCAAAGGGAGAGACTAATTGGGAGGTTGCATGATAGGAGCGAAAGTGAGTGTAACAAACCATGACTTTGGAGACCGAGAAATTAAATTTTGGGAAAATAAAATTTAATTAAATTGAAGAATTTTAAAATTTGGGAATTGAAGCCAGAAAATAGAGGACATTTCAAAGTATTCTGAATGATAATTTTGAGGGTACCATCGATCCCGGAAGGGTCGAGATAGTCAAAATGACTGTCATTGGGTTTTATTTCGGTTCCGAATTATTTTTATGTCAGTTTGACTCGAATTAGAGTAACCTGGTCATTTAAAGTGTGTATTAACATTTAAAATTGGGTTTATTGTTTTAAGGGATTTAAAGGCTTACGGATGAAGCCTTTTCATTACATAAAAAGATAAATAGAAAGAAAAGAGGAAGGAGGAAGGAAAGAAGAAGAAAAGAAGAGAGAGAGGAAGAAAAGCTTGGAGATTCCGGCCCTAACGTGACATCGAGGATGATCCAACCTAAATTGTGTATTTCATCTGTGTATTTAATTTCATAATTCGTGGATATAAGAATTGGATTTTTGGGTATATTTATCAAAACCTAAATTTTGGTTTAAATCTTGAAATTGAAGTTTATAATTGGGTTTAAGTGATTTAAATGGAGGAGATTAGATATAGAATGAGTTTTGATGTTTGGAAACATGTTAGGATTTAATATTAAGTGTTGGAAGAGGTATAAAACAAATTTTGGAAGTTTTGGGTTTTGGAGAAATTAGCCATTTTCGTGGCTTTCTGAACTGGCCGAATCGATTCGCCCCTAGCGAATCGATTCGCCAGGTTGCAGAAGCCACAGGTCTTTAGGGCCGAATCGATTCGCCCCTAGCGAATCGATTCGGTAGGTAGAAAACTCTAAGGTCCCTTGGACCGAATCGATTCGGATGGGCCGAATCGATTCGCTGGTGGGGCCAAATCGATTCGGAAGGGCCGAATTGATTCGAAAACAGGGCATTTTGAGAAATTTTCCCTATAGTGAATTCCAACCCTTTTTGATTGGGTTTATTGGTTTGGAGCCTTCTCTTACTATGTAAGAGATATATTTTTGGAGACATATAAGGGGTTTCTCACATATTATGATTTTAGGACTCCTTGGAATAATTAGGGAGAAATATATCCATGTATGTATTGGAGTTGTGTATAGAGATTGTGGGGAAACCTCATTGGAGTTGTGAATCCTAATTATAAATCCAAAGTAAGTATAGATACGATGGGAGGTTAAGGACTCCTAGAGAGAGTTGCGAGGGTAAGTTGTGAAATTCTAGGCCGACATTTATATTGAATCCTTATAGAGATGGGATCTCATTAAAACACAATTTGGGGACCAATGAGAGAGAGTAGTCGCATTATCCTTAGAAATGATAATTGAAGGGGTAAATCAGAGGTTTTAGACTAGGGGAATCATGAGAGTAAATGAACCGTAGTCTTAATTGGGAACGATTGGATCCTACTATCAACTAGAATAATTGGTAGAATAAATTCTAGCCAAGATAGTTATTATATAATCGTGTGGAAATAATTATTGGGATTCTAATACTTGAAATGAAGTTGGGCTAAGTTGAGTTTTATATACTATTAGTTATGTATATATCAATAGTCGAAACTAGTATTGGAGACATGGATGTCCTTTTGGAGATATATGGAATGTATAGTGATTGTTACCTACATTAAACTTTGGGTGATAACCCTAATGTTGGATATATACATGTATTTTTGGGAGACTATTCATCATAGGAAAATGGATGAGCATGTTTCAAGTGAGGGATTGTATTCACATATCGAGGTAAATCAAATGAATTTGTGGTGACGACTTGTATATTGAAGATTATGTATACTTATAGCCGAGTTTATATATCTTATACATATGAGTGAGAATTAGTTTGTGTATATAGATATATGGATATGTGAATATGTGTATATATATATATATCTATATGGATATGAATATGGATATATTTATGTTGTGGATATACATGTTATGAATATCTAAACCGTATATGATGGTTTAATGTTTGATCATATGGATGTATGTATATTGTGCATGTGAACGATATACGTACTTATGTGGTTAAGCATACCCCTCTCATGCTATCATTGGGAAGTTTTCGCGCAGAGGGTGAGCATCCTGGCTCGAGGAGCAGGGTGTGGATATTCCCCAGGTCATAGTCGTCCCGTGTGTTATTATATGATTTATATTTTTGGGATGAGACGTGGTGGGTATGTTTCATCTCATTGCCGGTTTGGAGCTATGACCGCTTCCCGGGACGTCGTGTGTGAGTTTACCACGAGATGGGTGTCGTTGAGCCCCACCATGATGGTTCCCAGTATTGCTACTTGAGCCGGGAACTGGGAAGATGATAGCATGGTGCAGTTTATCGGCGCTATATATAGCCGGGTATATTATTGTGCATGGCCGTTGTACATCAGATGTGATATGCACACTTGGTCATGGGTATGGTCATGGGTATGGATGATGGTTAGAATAAAATGCCTTTATATATATATTTATATATCCTATAGATGAAAGGATATGGAATCTTTATGGAGTACATCTTGGATGATTATGGTGTACTAGATGATTGGGGGTTGATGTATCAAATTCAAGGAATATTTCGGTTACATCCTCCTAAGGATATTATTTGGAGACCTTGAGTTGTTCTTATATGGTAATCTATATTTAGTAGTATTGTATGTATGGGATAATGGATCTCCAGGATCGACATTGCCAAGGAGTAGTGTAACGGGGTGGTTCCTTATTTGGATTTCGCTTTGCGAGACACCCCACGCACGAAACGTAGGGCAATGTTGAGATTGGAGAAACGTTTTGTCTATAATTAGGTATGGCATAATGGATCTCTAGGATCGACGTTGATAAGGAGTAGTGTAACGGGGTGGTTCCTTGTTTGGATTTCGCTTTGTGAGACACCCCATGCACGAAATGTAGCGCATCGTTGAAATTGGAGATAAGTTTTGTCAATAATAATTTTTTATGCCTATCATCTAGAAATTAAATCATATGTTTCAACCCAAATGTATATGGGTGACGTATTAAGAATTATAATTAATTAAATTATAAATCGGAATCCATAAAGCCTATTATGGCATAATTGTTTGTAAACATAATCAAGTATGATTAGAAAAGGGGTGGATTCTGGGGTTAAGATAGGAAGGCAATTCTCGTGGGTATAGGCTGGGCCTATGTTAAGTTAGGTTGTCCTTATAAACGGGGGGTAATTTAACTAAAATCTCAGGACGCGAATAGGTGCGCACCGTTAGATGAGAGGTGAGTTGGGGTTTCACGAGAGTGCGATTTCACTTTAATTATGAAATAAGTGCATCGATATTTATTATGCACGGTTAACACACTTGCTAAATATTTTTCCCAACTCGGGCTCTGACCCGTTTACTTTTCTCTCCTGCCTGTATATATATATATATATACTATTACAGGTGTCCTACCGCATGGATCCCGGATGACCTTCTATCCAGAGTCTTGGGAGCCGTGACAGGTGCGGACTATTGCGGGATGTAGATTGTAGTCGCTTCCTACTTCTTTAAAAATCTAGGTAGGAATCATGTTGCGTATCGAGTTTGTACCCATGGGATATATATATATATATATATATTCCATTTCAGTTATTGTATTGGCTGTGACCCGACATCTTATTCGGGCCTATTCCTTTGTGGTACATTTAGTTGTAGTTACTTATTTCTTTTTATTCTAGCATTTCATTTATCATAGTTTTTGTATGCATCCTTCTTTCCTTCATTAGTAGTTTTATAGTGTTGGGTTGTTGTCTGTTGCATATTTTATTTAATTTTAACTTCTCGCTTATATGATATCGGGTAGTTAGTCCTATATTATATACTACCGACAGTTGGTGTTGAGACTGAGCCATCTGAAACTCCTGATTTAATATAGTATAGGGCTGGCCACCCGTTAAGCGGGGTGTTACAGTGAGATCGACTTTAAGGGCTCAAAAGATGCGACACATGCGTCATCAAATAGAAATGGGACAACTCTGTATAAAAGGGTTGTTAAAGGCCGAACGATTTTAGAAAAATCCTTAATGAAATGTCAGTAAGGGCCCACTTGTGCTAAGAAGGAGTGAATGTCCTTAACAAACTTAGGAATGGGAAGCATGGAAATCAAGTCAACTTTCATTTTGTCTACCTCAATACTGAAGCTAGAGACAATATGACCTAAAACAATACCCTTTTTTTACCATGAAATGACATTTTTCCCAATTGAGGACCAACTTCTTTTCTTGACAGCGCTGGAGGACCATAGTGAGGTGAGACAAGCATTGGTCAAAGGATGAACCAAAAATGAAGAAGTCATCCATGAAAACTTCGAGAAAACGCTCTACCATATCACTGAAAATACTAGTCATACACCTTTGAATGGTTGCATGTGCATTAAAAAGGCCAAATGGCATACGTGAATATGCAAAGGCGCCAAATGGATAGCTAAAGGTAGTCTTCTCCTGGTTTTTAGAGGCAACTGGTATTTGGTTGTACCCTGAATATCCATCAAGGAAGCATTAGTAAGCATGGCCTGCTAAGCGTTCAAGCATCTAGTCAATGTACGGGAGAGGGAAGTGGTCTTTGCGAGTGACATCATTGAGCTTTCTATAATCAATAAAAACACGCCATTCGGTTTGTATACGGGTGGGGACAAGCTCATCGTCACTATTTTTAACGATGGTGACACCAGATTTTTTAGGCAGCACATGAATGGGACTGACCCACTAGCTATCTGAGATGGGGTAAATTATACCAGCATCAAGCAATTTTAAAATTTCAGCCCTCACAACTTTTTTCATAGTAGGATTGAGTCGACGTTGTGGCTCATGAGAAGTCTTGGCATTCTCCTCCAAATGAATGCGATGGCTACAGACATTGGGGCTCACACTATGAATGTCGAAAATGGTCCACCCTACAGCAGTGCTATGTTTAGTGAGAGTGTGGACCAATTGCTCTTCTTGATCCTGGGTTAAGTCGAAAGCAATTATGACTGGGTGATGTTAGTTTGGGCCTAAGAAAGTATATTTCAACTCAGCGGGTAATGGATTAAGCTCCAAACTAGATGACGGTTAAGGAGAGGCATCGGAATCAGATGCAGAAATAGAGTCCGGGGAATATCGGGGCATGGGTTAACTGGGTGATCCACGGAATGAAGAGTGTCGACAGAGAGGGATTCTAAAGGAGTAGCCCAAGTGGAAGTGTCCATCGGTGGTTTAGAATTTAACAAGGCATTTAGTTTAAAGATGAAGTGATCAATATCAAAGTTGGACCCAAAGTGAGCTAAATATTGTTGGATAGGATCTTCGGGATATATTTGATCCAACATCTCTTAGACCAAGGAGTCAATCATACACACCTCATCAATTGAATCGATGTCGGACTTTTATTGCATAAGGTGGAAGATGTTGACTTCAACAGTCATGTTACCAAAGGAAAGATTCATGGACCCATCACGACAATTGATGATGGCATTTGCAGTGGCCAAAAAGAGGTGACCCAATATACTTGGAATATTGGTTGGGTCAGGAGCAGGGGTGTCTAAGATGATGAAATCAATAGGTTAGTAAAAGTCAGAAACTTTCACCAAAACATCTTCAACTATTCCTTTAGGCACTTTTACAGAACGGTCAGCAAGTTGAAGAGTAACCCATGTAGGTTTCATATTTTGTAAACCTAACTCAAGGTAGAGGGATTAAGGTAACAAATTAACACTAGCCTCAAGGTTAAGTAACGCCAAAGAAGTGAACTTATCTCCTAACATGGAAGAGACAGTAAGACGACCGGGGTCTTTGTACTTCACAACACCGTTCTCATAGATAAGGGATGTGGCTTGCTCCGTGACGAAGACATCACGAAGCACATTCGTCCGACGCTTCACAGTGAACAAGTCCTTCAAGAATTTGGCATATTATCATGAAGTTTGCGACTCAAAAATATATAAGTTAAGATATACTTGCATGCCATTATGGTAATTAAAAAAATACTTCTTCTTCAAGAAACCTTTCTTTATCTTGTGTTTTCCCCTTTACTGAAGTCGGATACAACCCCCTTCAAAGCATCTAAAATGCCCTAACTGTTTAAATGTTTTAGTGGCCTCCTCATTTCTTGAATTCCATCACACTAACTCATTTTCTTATCTCTCCATGCATGGTTCATTAGAAGAAGCTGTCTATGAACCATATACACCATTTTATTACTCTTTGGTAACCATTGTGAGAACGTGCTAGGACAACAAATAAGGCACGCAGATTCTCCCTTAGTCGTACATCCATCTAAATTACCATATGCTGGAAAGTCGTTTATAGTCCATATCAAAATAGCCTTCAGATTGAAAGTAGATTCACTTAATGCATCATACATCTCAATACCATAATACCAAAGCTCCTTTAGTCATCTATAAGTCGTTGCAAATAGACATTTATTTCATTTCCTGGTTTCTTTGGCCCAGGTATAAGCAAAGCTAACATTCAATTTTCCTTTGACATGAATAACCACGAGGACAAATTATACATGGTAAGAACTTCATGCCAACAACTACAGCTCGTGCTAAGATTATTAAAAGGATTAATTCATCAACTGAAAGTCCAAGCCTGAGATTTCTTAGGTTAGATGCGAAGTCAGGCCACTTTATATTAATTGTGTCCCATGCTAATGAATCTACTGGGTGCCGTATATTTCCATCTTGGCTCAGGTGAGTTGAGTGCCACTTATTTGCTCTTCTTTTTCATGTGACATAAACATCCATCGAAATCTTGGAATTATTGGGAACTACCTTAGAGTTTTTGTGGGTACTCCTTTCTTGACCTTCTTAGTTCATTCATCCACTTTCCACCGTGAGGAGCCACATTTGGGGCATACATCCATATGCTCAAACTCTTTCCTAAATAAACACCAATCATTAATGCATGCATCAATCTTCTCATACCCAAGATCAAATTCTTTTAAAATCTTTTTTGTTGCATACAAAGAGTTGGGAAGAGTGTTATCTATTAGCAATATATCCTGAATGATCTTAAGAAGTTCATTAGACCTTTTAACAGACATTCCACGTGTTGCTTTATGTTTGTATAATGATATAATTGCAGACATCTTTGTATCATTTCTACACCCATGATACAAAGGACTCTCGACATCTTTCAACTTTTCTGTAAAATGTCCATCTCCCTTTTCAAAACTATCTTTTGCACCTTTAACATCTTGAAAATTAGCATCATTATACATCCTATGTATATCCGACATTTGAACATCATCGGTACATATAAAAGTACTTGAATTCTCCCCATGAAGGACCCACATATTATACATAGGGTCAAATCCATGAATGACTAAGTGTTCAAAGAGTGTCTCCTCATCTCACCTACAAGATTCATGCATGAACTATTAACTGATACCTAACCACAACTCTAACTTTATCTAATTTAATTATCAAAGTTAAAGGGTTATTACTATAATTATAGGTGATAACTGGTTTACATAACTATTTTAAACTAATTAGTGATTTATAACTCTAAACAAATAAACTGCAAGGTAAATGTTATAAGGTAAGATGAAAGGCATGATCTATGAGTACAATATATATGTTATTAGGTAAACATATTTTTAAAGGAAAAAAAAGTATCAATAACTCTTCCAACATTTCAGTTGCAAAAAACCATCGCACTTCTACAAATCAAGTCAAAGATATTCCTCTCTAAAGGTGTTAAACAACCATTTATCCTTCCATGTAATGGCCTTCTATAATTTCTCCCATACGGTCAATAATTAGGTAAAACATATTACTATCTCAGAGATACAACACAAAGAGCAACAACACTTGAGATGAAATAAAATAAAATAAAATAAGCTAAGATCCAAGGATACTAAGTTTTCAACACTTTTATGAAAATAATTTTATTCTTATATGCAATAAATTATCAATCGCAAGCTCACTCTTAGAGATTCAAGATTATTCTCATAAGTATTTATCTCACGCTTATTTTCCACGGTGTGCACCCTCTATGAAAACATATATAAGAAGCTCGAATTTCCAATCATGTTCTTGAAGAAAAAATAAATTCCTTTAAAGTCCATTCTAACTCAAGTTGATGTCATTAAGAAAACACATGTCAAGTGGATACAACGCCATGAACACTTTGTGCACTCATGAATCAGAAATTACTTTAATTGGTGAAAGATGTACCCAACATTTTTAGTATTTTCATGAAAAACGATCCAACTTGTCTTATTTTACCAGTAAAAGTTGATTCAACTTCAATGATGCAATAAAATTATTTTCACACTTGGTAGCATTGTAGATTTTAATCAAATATAAATTTTTCTCAGTGGTTTTAAGTTTAAAGTTGTATAGTGATCAATTGATATGTTATGACTTGAATTCATTGTTGTAAAATGTACATATAACATATATTATTTTTCGATTTTTTCAATCCCTGTGCTATCGTGCCATCCTACACACATGTTTTTCTATTTGCAATTCCATATTAAATCAAATAGTATATTTAATAATTTCCATGGGAGTAATAAAACAATAAATATGGGAGCATAAGTTTATTACCAAAGAGGGCACGACCACAAGACAATGCTTGTTGCAATAGAAATAGACGTCGGCAGCAACAATTATCGTTAGGAAGCGATTTGTTCTTTGACGGTAAGGGTTGTGCTAGCATATAAAAATTAGACTGGTAAGAAAACACGGAGTACTATAGAAAATTTTAAATAAAAAGTAAACAAAATAAACATTCAAAATTGTGGTTGGGGGTAGATCTCGCAATTCTCATTTGCCGACCTTTCACCAATGAACTTCACACAAATCAAATATTTTTAATTAGTGCGTTACGATCAGGGCAAAATTATACATGCTTATATTTTGGGGGTGGGTACGAGTTGACATAGGCTCGTTAATACACTTTCTTTATGATTCGCGAAGCCTTTTTTTCCAGCATGTCTGTTTATTTAACATATATAAATTTGTTGCCCACATGTCTACTATAATCATGTGTTAAATCAACAATTAATGAGTGTTTGTACATGTGTAAACCAAAGATATCCACAGATACCTTATTAAAATGAAATAGATACATCACTCAATTATGCATGTTAAATATTGCAACCATTAATGGTATTAAGTTAAATTTATGAGGACTACCCACATGAGCATCTTATTTTCATGTCATAAAATATTAAAATCTTATTATGTGTTAATTAATATTTTAAAGCCTTCTTAAAAATAGTTATATCTATAATTTGAAATGTGCATGTTTCCATGAATTTGTTATACACTAGACAATCATACGTTCATAAGCAAAAACTATGAAATGAA
Source organism: Sambucus nigra (assembly GCA_949130495.1). Classification (NCBI taxonomy): domain Eukaryota; kingdom Viridiplantae; phylum Streptophyta; class Magnoliopsida; order Dipsacales; family Adoxaceae; genus Sambucus; species Sambucus nigra. The sequence continues at coordinate 623,972,332 of OX422217.1, forward strand.
ATACTTATGTATTAGACCAAATAACGATCATGCCCTACCCTTTCCCTTACCCATGCATTGACGCTTGCTCCTGTGCAAAGCGATCGTGCACTTGTCACCCATACTTAAAGACCCAAACGTAAAACAGTGAGTATATAAAATAAAGTCACACACAAACGTAACACTGCCTTACAATTCCCCCCCTCCCCCCACCACCACACACCACCACCACCACCCACATACACTTTATGATGCCCATTGACGATTTTTTTAATTTGTGTCTCAAGAAACTTTCTTGAAAAAATTATTCACGACATTTACACTTAGGGTGTCGTCTTCTTACACTATTCATGACACACATGCACCAAATATCGTAAAAGGTGTCGTTAAAAATACTTTTTGTTGTGGTGAAGCATGTGATTTCCACATGACCAACTCTATTTAGAGTTTTTTTTACCAATTACTCTTGTTTGCTAAGTATGTGATTCAATATAATCTACGATATTTTTTTTTGCTTCAAAAGGTGTCATAAATTTATTTTTGCTCTAATAGGTCTAATTTGTAAATATGTAGTGAATATTCACTACATGTATAAAAAGAAGCTATTGAAAAAAAAATGATAACATATTAGAAAATATTTTATATAAATAAAACTTATTTATAAAGTAACCTTGCATTTATTAATTTATGTAAATGACTTCTTGTCGTTTTATTTCTAAAATTGATTACTCTATTCCATACCTCTTATTTGATCAATGTAATTGATAAGGAAAATAAAAAGACAGTTAGCAGGCACCAGAAAATGTAGGATTTGCTATCAAGTAAACAATGGTCCAAGGAATGCACGTCTCCAACTCTTATCTTGATCTAAACAATAGATCCTTTTAAGTTAGAGTAGTGCTATGAGTCCCAAATAACTTTCACAAATCTCTCCCAAAATGACTTGTGCTTTGTGCCCTGGCGGAACCCCCATCACATGACAATAGATGACAGGTAAGTAGAAGAATGACGTGGCGTCCACATAGGATTTGAGAGAGATTTGAGGGAATTATTTGGAATTTAAAGCATTATTCTTTACGTTAACATACAAAATTACAAACAAATTTAATGTGATATATTAAAGTATTACATTTGCATTGACGCGTATTCACACTCAATAGCATTAGAGTTCAAACACAAAGAGATACAAATGTAAAGTATCGTATTAAAAGTATTTATTTTGCATTCGCCCTCAAATTATCTCATGACAATAGGATTACATTGTAGGCTTACAATTACCAAAATGGCCCTTCTGAAACTTGTCATCAAAGAGAAAAACAAAAAAACAAAAAGTCAGCGTCATGTCCTTAAGGCACCGTGTTCTTTCGGCCCCATAGCCGCCTCCCCAATAATTTCCTCTTCACGCTAAAGAAAAAATAAATGGGGAAGTTTTATAGCACATGAAGTTTCATTAACAAAACGAACATATGCATGGTTGACTAGATGTCAGAGACACCAATTTCTCATATACTGCCAAAGATCTTTAATGAACAAGATAGAGATACGTTTGGGTGGCAGGCAAGTGGAGCATGACGTAATTGAATGGATGTCACCAGCCAGCTCCAAAAAATATTCTTCTTTTGAGTCCAAATAATATCATTACAATAACTACTTTTAGAAAAATTATATTTTTTTTTATTTCAAATCAAGAGTTACTTATTTTTTATTATCTCAAATTAAAAATTAACATTTTTTAATGTAATAATTCAAATAAATTAGGTATTAGGACTTAAAATAATATTGATTATAGATATAGAACAAGAAACATTTCATTTTCATTTTTAATCCCTATTTTTAAATTAAAGGGGCACGTGGCATGCGGTGATTGATTAAGATTTTATTAATATGAATCCGCGCCAGCGACTTTGTTCAAAAATAGAGACTAAAACTATAAATAAAATGTTTGTTGTCCTATTTTCAAAATACATATTACAATATGTCCTAAATTCACAAAGTCTCTAATTGAAACACATTTGACGATAGTGAGCAATTGATTTTGTGTATCCTTAATTTATAATAAATAAATAAATAAATAAGGACTCTTAATTTGAGCCTAAAATAGTAAATCATAATTTTTGTAACCATATTTCGGATTTCATGTTAGTTAAAATATTGTGCCCAAATGCATGAGCAACATTTTAACGTATTTTGAACAAAGATTTGTAAATAAAAGAATATGGTATGTATAACATTACTTTTAAGAGTAATTTTATTGGGTTTGGATTTTAACTCATTTTTAATGACACAATGCATTGATTTGCGTATGTAGTATACAAAGTATCATTTAATAAACGAACCAATGCACATAAGAGAGCATCATTATTTCATGTAAAATGAGCATTATTATTTCATGTAAAATGAACAGAAGACCTAAAAGTAAAATGAATGGAAGACCTAAAAGTAATCTTACTCATAGTCTTTTGAGAAGACTATTAATTCACAAACTTTACTAAAAAGTTAACACTCCTTTACGTTTTTGTCACGAGGCACCACGGTCTTCTATCTTCTATAAATGTTTCTTTAAATGCAAGTTGTTTAAACAGACCATTCAACCACCATCAATTCCAAACCCATTTGTGTCTTGGTCACCAAAAGTCAATTTTGTGGTTTCCTTATTTTTCCCCTTACTTGAACCATGGAAAATGTTAAGAGTACTAGGAGAGAAAGAATCTTTCCCAACAAAAAAGATGATACAAAAGATGATAATCAGGTTGAGGAAGAGAAGATGGAGATGTTTTTTGCTCTCATTAGAAGTTTCAATAGAAGAAGAAAAGAGTTGAGTGAATTGGATAGAGAAAATAGAAAGAAGAGAAAGTGTGATGATCGCGAACAAGAGACATCAAGTTGGGTTCCTACTTTTCAATGGGAAGATTTTAGTCAAGATATAGAGTTTAGAAAACGTTCTTTAACTCTTCCTGGTCCATATAACCAAAATGAAGATAAGAGAGAAGATGATAGCAAAGAAGGCGACTTAGACCTTAATCTTGCTCTCTAGTTTTGTTATTTGATTAGCTTTGTTTGTTGGTGTATCTCATTTGGGTTTGTGGGTTTAGTTTCTTTTGATGCATAAGTAACAAATCATATTTATAGCATAGAAATTTAAACATTTTAATGTTTCAGTATAGATTTGTACTTATACAAGTATAATTTAGGTTTTGCATGAGAAGGAGTAAGTTATATAACTTGTGCTGAACCTAGGGTCTCGTGTCTCGAGATATTTTCGTGTTGTGTTTAATTGAGTTCAAAAACTCGATTAGTTATGTTTTTCTTGTTTATAACGTCTTTTGTGTTGTGTGTAATTGAGTTCAGAAACTCGATTCGTTATTTTTTTTCTTGTTTATAACGTGTTTCGTGTTTAATATTTAGTTCCAAGTTCGTGAGCAAGCTTTAGGTCAAAGCCACCCTCTTTTTTATCATCCTGTCTCTTATCTTCCGCTTAATTATCATCTTTGCTGGGAAAGTTTGCATCTCCAATTTTAGTGTTACCATTCTCCATAAATAAGGTATTCTAGATAGCGGTGGGGTTGATGCCGTGTTTAAAAAATTCAGTTTTGAAGAAAAATTCATAATGGCAATGTTTCTACTTGTTTTCATGTTTGGGCATAAATTTTAGAAAGTATGTGTAAAACATACGAAATTAAGGCGTGTTACGTCTCGTGTTATGTTAATTATATTTTTATTTTTGACTATTGTGCCTATTTTTTATTTAATATGACTTTAAAATTTGTTTTGTTGTGTGTTCAATACGTGTCATAGTCATATTAGATAAAAAATACAAAATAATATTGAATCTTGTTCGCGTCTAAAAAACTCTTATCATGTAAAGGCGGCACAGAACCGGACTCAAATATACGAATGGATACCCTTATCTGATATTAGAGAAATGGTAGGAAGACTAGTGTTTAAACTCAATTTTAAGAGAAATTGACATGTCATCACACATTCAGTGGTGTGTGAATCACATGAGTTACGCTAAAAGCATCACCGAATATAATCCAAAAATTGGATCTTCATATTCCTTGATATTATTACTGTGAAAATATTTGGAGGCTTTTTATGTAATTTGATTATGCTAAAGTTAATTTTGAGATGGTGACGTCATTGCCTTAGGTAAACAGGTGATGTAATCCTAATATTTCGACTTGGTCAAAGCCACTTTTTTTTAGAGTATCACTACGTTCATTTACTTTCGTACCCACTTTCTTACCCGTCTAATAAGATAAGGCAATAAAAAATTGTACTTTATGTCCCGAGGGGAGCCACAACAATAAGGTATCACATTTTAATGTATTGAGTATGGAAAAAGAGTAGGAAATTGTGTCCATGTAGCGTTATCCTTTTTTTTTATCATCCTCTCTCTTATCTTCCGCTTCATTATCATCTTTTCTTTGCTGAGAAGGTTTGTATCTCCAGTTTTACTGTTACCATTCTCTACAAATCAGGTATTTTAGATAGTGTTGATGCCGAGTTTAAAGAATTCAGTTTTGATGACAAATTCGTAATGGGAATGTCTCTACTTGTTTTCATGTTTGGACGTAAATTTTAGCAAGTACTTGAAAACATGAAATGAAATGATATGAAATTAAGATGTGTTATTCTGTCTTGTCATGTAAGTCGTATTTTAATTTGGGTTATTGTGCTTATTTTGTTTACTTTAGCATTAAATCTTGTCTTATCATGTTTAATACGTGTCATGTTTGTATTAAATAAAAAATAAAATAATATTATATTGTGTTCGCGTCTAAAAAAAGTCTTCTCGTATAGAGGTGGCACGAAACCAGACTGAAAAATACGATTTGACATCCCTATTTGATATTAGAGCAATGCTAGAAATACCTAATATTTTTAACGCAATTTTGAGACACACTGTACCACAATATTTAATGATACGTATGAATTATATGAATTTCGCTAAAAATATTACCACATCCAAAAATTGGATCTCCATATTCCTTGATATTATTAGTATGAAAATATTTGGAGGTTGCTTATGTAATTTGGATATGCTAAAGTTAATTTTGAGATGTTGACTTCATTGGCTTAGGTCAACAAGCTAACGTAATCCTAATATTTAGACTTAAGTCTCTCTAGATTTTTATGAGAGCTCCTCACCTCTGGCTGGCTGGGTTTTCCTCCTTGAGGGTTTCTCAAATAGCATTTTCTTTATATCATTAGTCAGTTTCTTCTCTCAAATTTCTGAATGGATCAAAATTAGTGGAGTAATGAAGAGGTACTTTTAATAGATGATGAATGCCATTTGGATGACAAAAAAAACATTTGGTACGAAACATTCATGGTCCAAGAACAATAAATGTTACAGCAGTTACTAACATTAGTAGGGCATGGAGATCCGAAGGTGAGTTTTGTGTGGTTCAAAAGCAAATAATTAAGAGTAATGATACTTTTACTCGGTTCAAGTATTGATTTAGTATCAACTGTGCTTTATTTGATTGTACATTGGTAAGATCTACAGTATTTTCAGACGAAATCTATACCATAATACAAATAAATAAAACAGTACTAATACTAAATCGATACTATCACCACCGGATGTATATAACATTTTCCAATAATTAAACCAACAAAACTGGTGCAGAAACGGTCAAAAGATGGGGACAAATTGAATGGTTTTGACGGTAGAGAATGATGGTGGCAGTGGAAAAAGAAAAAAAGATTAAGCATAAGGACAATTTAATAAATGCTATTAACCTTCATTTAAAAACCCCTTTTCACCGGTTAAAACCATTACCTAATATTCTACCCAACAAATAAAAGTTATTTATATCTTAGAACCGAACAAGCAGTAAATAACCCAAGGAAGCAAATTTCAAACCTAATACAGCGAATCTCGTTCGACGTGGGATAGGGTTGTGGTGGCTGGCCGTCAACAGCCACACGCTCCATGTTAGTTCTTAGTACGTTCATAGCTTTGACAGCCATGAGCTGTTAGAGTGCAAAACATAGAAACCCATTTTGGTTACTTATTTCTTGGAGTGATATATTTACTATTTTTTGAAATAAATGAACAAGTTCTTTGGACATTAAATATTTTGTGTGTATGGATGGGAGATTTACTGTGCGAAACTCAATTTTAACGTTAACATACTCCAAAAATAAAACGTTTTCTTTTATCTGTTGAAACTTTCAACACATTTGCCCATGTTCTTCCAGAATTTTCTCCACGTTTTTTACCAACGTCTCTTATTTTGTTGCTAATTAAAAAAGGTTGTAGCCTCCGTTTTTACACAGTTCCAAAAAACAACCTTAGAGTTCCTCCACGAAATTTATTTTCTGCACAGATATAACGTCAGAGAAATAATTGATCTTCTAACTCGGATTAATTATATTTAAAGAATCGAGCAATTAATACGAATGAGTGTACTCAGGCCGAATTGATTCTTGTGCTTTATCAATCCGTATTTTGTTTTGGAGGCTATTTTATCCTGGGGGTAACGGGAAAACTGTGACTGTCAGCACACTATGGGTAGAGCCGTGAAACCCCTTAAAGAGAGCGACATTATCCGTGACTCAGCGTGACTTTCTGCTTCCGGGGTTCTTATACTTTCTGTATCGATTTATTCGCTCCTAATTGGGTAATTTCGTTCCTTTAATTCTACAATTTTATTAATGCTGCTACAACAATTTTAAAGTGTGTAAATTTTTCATGGACGAAATTAACTCTTCTAATCTAAACAAGGCTTTCAAATATGAAGGCCAACATTATAAATGTTGGAGCAAAAAGCTGTTATTTTATTTAACTACAAAAAAGGTCGCACATGTGTTCAACATGACAGACCCGTAGTAAATAATTCCCCTACTGTTGAGGAAAACAAAACTATTAGAACGTGGGAGGAAAATGATTTTATGTGCAAGAACTATATTTTGAATGCTCTAAGTGACGAACTTTATGACTATTATGCCATTTATAAAACTGCACAAATATATGGGATGCACTTTTTAAAAAATATGACACGGAGGAGGCGGGTGCTAAAAAATATGCCGTTAGTCGTTATTTAAAATTTCAAATGACGGATGACAAATCTGTTGTTGTTCAAACCCATGACTTGCAAATGATTGCCCATGAAATTATTTCCGAGGGTATGGCTTTAGATGAACAATTTCAGGTGGCCCTAATTATTGATAAATTGCCTCCACTGTTCAAAAAGTTTAAAAATATTTTGAGGCATAAGTCTAAAGAATTTTTACTAGAGTCACTCATTACTAAGTTGAGAATTGAGGAGGAATCCCGAAAACAGGACTAGAAGGATGAAATTCTTGTTGTGTCTAACAACAAAAAATAGAAAAAGAACCACACTCCAGTTCTTTTAAAGGCAAATGAAAAAAAATATGAAATTTTAGAAAAAGAGTCACAACCAGAATTTTAAAAATCAGAGTCAGACTCAGAATAGTAATAAGAATCTTGAAAATTGATAGTCTAGCAACTCGGGACAGTTTTTCTGTTTCAAGTATGACAAGCCTGGCTATATCGCTCGCAAATGTCGCAATGTGCCACATGTACAATTGAATTTGACCGAAGAGGACCTTTGTGCTATGATTTCTGAAATCAACATGATTAGCGGTGTCGAAGGGTGGTGGGTGGATACTAGCGCTACCCGCCATATCTATTATGACCGTGCTCTTTTTAAGACTTATTCTGAGACTGTAGATAAGAAGATATTGTTGGGTGATTATCACTCCACTGAGGTTGCTGGTACTGGAAATGTGGAATTAAAGTTCACTTCGGAAAAAATTGTTATCCTCAAAGATGTTGTTCACACTCCTGAGATAAGAAAAAAATTGATTTCGAGTTATCCACTCAACAAAGCTGACTTTACTCAAACTATTGGTGCCAATTTATTTACTTTGACCAAAAATAGAGTTTTTGTAGGCAAGGGTTATACCACTGATGGGATGTTTAAGTTGAATGTTGATGCTAATAAAATTTCTCCTTCTACTTATATTGCTTGTTCATTTAATGTTTGACAAGCTAGGCTTTGTCATGTTAATAAACGGCTTGTTAAAAATATGAGCACTTTAGTATTAATTCCAAAACTATCATTAAATGATTTAAAAAAATGTGAATGTTGTAGTAAAGCAAAAATCACTAAGACACCATATAAATCTATTTTTAGAGAATCTGAACCACTTGATTTAATTAATTCAAATATTTTTGAATTGGATGGAGTCACAACTAGAAATGGCAAACGTTATTTTATAACTTTTATCGATGATTGTTGTGATTATTCATTTGTGTATTTAATGAAAAATAAAAGTGAAGTGTTTGACATGTTTAAAATTTTTCTAAATGAAATTGAAAATCAATTTAATCGAAAAATTAAAAGGTTACGTAGTGATAGATGCATCGGATATGATTCTTGACCATTTATTAAATTTTATAAAACTCACAGTATTATTCACGAAAAAACTGTCAATTATTCACCCCAAATGAACGGTAAAGATGAAAGAAAAAATATGACATTAATTGAATTAGTGATTGCTATTTTATTAAATTCGGGGGCTACCTCACATCAGTGGCGTGAAATTATTTTAACGGTGTGACACGTACTTAATAGAAGTCCTAAGACTAAAATGAAAATATCTCCATATGAAATTTGGAAAAATATTAAGACCAATGTGTCATACTTTAGAACGTAGGGGTGCTTAACATATGTACTTATACCCGACCTTAAGAGGTCTAAATTGGTGAGTAGAGCATATGAGTGTGTTTCTATAGGCTATGCTATTAATAGCAAAGCATACCGATTTTATGATTTGAAAAATCAAGTAATTATTGAATCAAACGACGCCGACTTTTATGAAGATAAATTTCCTTTTAAATTGAGAAATAGTGGGGGCGAGTCATCCACTAATATTTCTTAAAAAAATAAAGAAAATAATGAATCCATTTTAGAACTTTGAAAAAGTAAGAGAGCTCGTGTTGAAAAGGATTTTGGTCCCGATTTTTATGCTTATAATTTAGAGGAGGACCCTAAAAATATTTGAGATGTGTTATCTTCCTTAGATACTGATTTATGGCAAAAGGCAATTAACGATGAAATGAATTCTTTGGAAACTAATAAAACTTGGCATTTAGTGGACCTTCCTCCTCGGTGTAAAATAATTTGGTGTAAATGGATTCTTAAAACGTAATTAAAACCTGATGGCACTGTTCAAAAATTTTCGGCACGTCTTGTTGCCAAAGGTTTTAGACAAAGAGATAACGTAGACCTTTTTGATACATTTTCACCCATGAATAGTATAATGTTATACGTGTACTATTTACTATAGTTGCCTTAAATGATTTAATTGTACACCAAATGAATGTTAAAACTGTATTTTTAAAAGAAGAATTAGAAGAAGAGATTTACATAGATCAACTTGAAGGTTTTGTTGTACACGGCCAAAAAAGTAAAGTATGCAAATTAGATAAATCTCTTTATGGACTCAAACAGGCACCTAAACAATGGCATGATAAATTTAATAGCTTAGTCATCTTTAATGGGTTTAAAATTAATAAAAGTGACAAATGCATTAATTATAAATATGTGGAGAGCATTTGCACTACCATATGACTTTATGATGATGACTTGCTTATATTTGTTTCTAATATTCATGCCATAGAGAATGTCAAATCATTATTGTGTGCCAATTTTGATATGAAGGATTTGGGTAAAGCTAGTGTAATATTAAGAATTAATATTACTAGGTCAGAAAAGGGACTTTCTTTGGATCAATATCATTACATTGAGAAAGTTCTGAATACATACAATTACTTTGACTGTAAACTTGTTAGTATTCCATTTGACCCTAGTGTAAAATTATTTAAGAACACTAGCGACAGTGTAAATCAAAATGCTTATGCAAGCATTATAGGTAGCTTACGTTATGCTACAGATTGCACTAGACCTGACATAACTTATGCTGTGGGATTACTATGTAAATTTATCAATAGACCTAGTATGGAGCATTGACATGCTATTGAGAGGGTCATGCGGTACCTTAAAAGGACGATGAACCTCGAATTACACTATAATAAGCACCCCGTTGTCCTTGAAGGATTTAGTGATGCTGATTGGAACAACCTGTCTAATGATTCTATGGCTACTAGTGGATATATATTTAGCATCGTTGGTGGTGCAGTTTCTTAGAAATCTAAGAAACAAACTATTTTGCCTCAATCCACTATGGAGTCTGAGATGATAGCATTAGCTACTTCTAGTGAAGATGCAGGTTGGTTAAGAAACCACCAATCAGATATCCCGTTATGGGAAAGACCTATACCAGCCGTTTTGATTCATTGTGATAGTACCGCAGCTATTGCAAAAGTTGAGAACCGTTACTATAATTGTAAGAGACGATAAATACGTCGTAAACATAGTACTATTAGAGAATTTATCTCTACGAGTGCTGTGGGGGTGGATCATATACGATCTGAACATAACTTAGCTGATCCTTTGACGAAAGGACTAGCTAGGGAGAAGGTGTGGAACACTTCGAAAGGGATGGTACTAAAGCCCTTGGATAAATGAGTCATTTGTGATGGTAACCCAACATATATACTGGAGATCCCAAGAATTATGTTCAACAGGTGACAACAATTCACAAGTGATATGGGTTAAATCATGCTATTATTAATTAATATAGAATGGTGTTTTACTCTGAGTCCATCCCTATATAGCGTGATATCCTGAAGGGAGTTAAGGATGAGTTATTAGAGCTCTTAATGAGGTGTATAGCTCTATGTTGAGTGGGGTACTTATCTATAGGAGTATTCTTGATAGACTCACCAATGTGAACGTGGAAGTGTGGCCGCTTCCTATGGATATTCTGAAAAAATTCCTAGAGCGTTCACTATATTGGGATAGAAGCACATGGCTGTAACGTGCTCTCTATTAGAACTACACCCAAGTAGGGTTGTGTGTAGGATGTTGTCAGAGATAGAGTTCAAAACTACTGTTACTCTAGTATATTCTTAATCATCTTTACTACGTAAGGGTTAAGTTGAAAGACACATTTGCTTATGCATAATTCTATAGATTAATGCTCTATGAAATGTTTTCAAAATTTTCAAGTGGGGGGATTGTTAGTACGCTCACAGCTTTGACAACCATGAGCTGTTAAAGTGAAAAACATAGAAACCCATTTTTGCCACTTATCTCTTGTCCCACATGGGTAAAGAGGTAACTTTTGGAGGGGTATATTTACCATTTATTTGGAACAAATGGACAAGCCCTCTGGGCATTATATGTTTTGTGTGTATGGGTGGGAGACGTATTAGGCCAAGCCACACATGCGCGCGCGCCGCTGCCGCTGTCCGTCTAGCCAGCCCAGCTCGTACCCCTGTCCGGGTCTTGCGCTCATTCAGAAATAATTTTTTGGACAAATAAAATGACATTTTTTTGGGCTTTAAAAAATTATTTTTTTACCGTTAACTTACTCCAAAAATAAAAACGTTTTCTTTTATCTGTTGAAAGTTTCACCACACTTGCCTACGTTCTTCCAGAATTTTGTCCACGTTTTTTACAACCGTCTCTTATTTTGTTTCTCAATAAAAGAGGTTGTAGCATCCATTTTTACACGGTTTTAAAAAATAACCATACAGTTCCTCCACAAAATTTAATTTCTTCACAGATATAACATCACATAAATAATTGATCTTCTTCCTCGGATTAATTATATTTCAAGAATGGAGCAATTAATACGAATGGGTGTACTCAAGCTGTATTTATTCTTGTGCTTTATCAATCCGTATTTTGTTTTGGAGGGTGTTTTATCCTGGGGGTGACGGGGCAATTGTGACTGTCAGCACACTTTGGGTAGAGCCGCGAAACACCTTAAAGAGAGCGACATTGTCCACAACTCAGACTGACTTTCTCCTTCCGAGTTTCTTATATTTTCTGCGTCGATTTATTCGCTCATAATTGGGTAATTCCGTTCCTTTAATTCTGGAATTTTATTACTGTTGCTACAACAATTTTAAAGTGTCTGCAAATCCGCCATGGACGAAATTAACTCTTCTAATCTAAACACGCCTTTCAAATATAAGGGCCAACATGTTTAATGTTGGAGTAAAAAACTATTATTTTATTTAACTACGAAAAAGGTCGCATCATGTGTTCAATTTAACAAACTCGTAGTAAATAATTTCCCTACTGTTGAGGAAAACAAAACTATTAAAACTTGGGAGGAAAATGATTTTTTATGGAAGGACTATATTTTGAATGCTCTAAGTGACAAACTTTATGACTATTATGCCAATTATAAAACTGCAAAAATATTTGTGATGCCCTTTTTAAAAAATATGACACGGAGGAGGCGGGTGCTAAAAAATATGCCGTCAGTCGTTATTTGAAATTTCAAATGACGGATAAAAAATCTGTTGTTGCTCAAACCCATGATTAGCAAATGATTGCCCATGAAATTATTTTCGAGGGCATGGCTCTAGATGAGCAATTTCAGGTGGCTGCAATTATTGATAAATTGCCTCCACTGTTCAAAAAGTTTAAAAATATTTTGAGGCATAAGTCCAAAGAATTTTCACTAGAGTCACTCATTACTAAATTGAGAATTGAGGAGGAATCCCGAAAATAAGACTATAAAGATGAAATTCTTGTTGTGTCTAACAATAAAAAGTAGAAAAAGAACCACACTCTAGTTGTTTTAAAGGCAAACGGAAAAAATATGAAATTTCAGAAAAAGAGCCAGAACCAGAATTTTAAAAATTAGACTCGGATTCAAAATAAGAATAAGAACCCTGAAAATGGACAGTCTAGCAACTCGGGACAGTTTTTATGTTTCAAGTGTGGCTAGTCTGGCAATATGGCTCGCAAATGTCGCAATGTGCCACTCGCACAAGCGAATTTGACCGAAGAGGAACTTTGTTCTATCATTTCTGAAATAAACATGGTTAGCGGTGTCGAAGGGTGGTGGGTGGATACTGGCGCTACCCGCCATATCTGTTATGACCGTGCTCTTTTTAAGACTTATTCTGAGATTGCAGATAATAAGGTGTTGTTGGGTCATTCTCACTGCACTGAGGTTACGGGTACTGGAAATGTGGAATTATAGTTCACTTCAGGAAAAACTATTATCCTCAAAGATGTTCTTCACACTCCTAACATAAGAAAAAAATTGATTTAGGGTTATCTACTAAACAAAGATGTCTTTACTCAAACTATTGGTGCTCTTTATTTACTTTGACCAAAAATAGAATTTTTGTAGGCAAGGATTATGCCACTGATGGGATGTTTAAGTTGAATGTTGATGCTAATACAATTTCTCCTTCTGCTTATATTGCTTGTTTATTTAATGTTGGGCATGCTAGTCCTGGTTATGTTAATAAACGACCTGTTAAAAATATGAGCACTTTAGGATTAATTTCAGAATTACCATTAAATGATTTTGAAAGATGTGAATGGTGTCGTCAAGCAAAAATCACTAAGACACCATATACATCCGCTTTTTAGAGAATCTGAACCACTCGATTTAGTTCATTTGGATATTTGTGAATTGGATGGTGTCATAACTAGAAATGGCAAACGTTATTTTATAACTTTTATTGATGATTGTTCTGATTTTTCATTTGTGTATTTAATGAAAAATAAAAGTGAAGCGTTTGACATGTTTAAAATTTTCCTAAATGAAATTAAAAATCAATTTAATCGGAAAATTATAAGGTTACGTAGTGATAGAGGCACTGAATATGATTCTTATAAAACCCACAGTATTATTCACGAAAAAACTACCCCTTATTCACCCGAAATGAACGGTAAAGTCGAAAGAAAAAATAGGACGTTAACTGAATTAGTGGTTGCTATTTTATTAAATTCGGGGGCTGCTTCACATTAGTGGGGTCAAATTATTTTAATGCTGTGTCACATACTTAATAGAATTCCTAAGACTAAAATGAAAATATCCCCTTATGAAATTTGGAAAAATATTAAGCCCAACGTGTAACACTTTAAAATGTGGGGGTTCTTATCATATGTATGTATACCCGACCCTATGAGGTCTAAATTGGCGAGTAGAGCATATGAGTGCGTTTTTATAGGCTATGATATTAAGAGCAAAGCATACCGATTTTATGACTTGAAAAATCAAGTAATTATTGAATCAAACGATGCCGACTTTATGAAGATAAATTTCCTTTTAAATTGAGAAATATTGGGGGCGAGTCATCCACTAATGTTTCTTTAAATAAAAATAAAGAAAATAATGAATCCATTTTAGAACATCGAGAAAGTAAGAGAGCTCGTGTTGAAAGGATTTTGGTCCCGATTTTTATGCTTATAATTTAGAGGAGGAACCTAAACATATTGAATAAGCTTTATCTTCCTTAAATGTTGATTTATGGCAAGAGGCAATTAATGATGAAATGGATTCTTTGGAAATAAATAAAACATGGCATTTAGTGGACCTTCCTCCTGGGTGTAAAAGAATTGGGTGTAAATGTATTCTTAAAAAGAAATTAAAAGCTGATGGTACTGTTGAACAATATAAGTACATCTTGTTGCCAAAGGTTTTAGACAAAGAGAGAATGTAGAATTTTTTGATACATTTTCACCCGTAACTAGAATAACATCTATACGTGTAGTATTTGCTATAACTGCCTTAAATGATTTAATTGCACACCAAATGGATGTGACAACTACATTTTTAAATGGAGAATTATAGGAAGAGATTTACATGGATCAACCTGAAGGTTTTATTATACACGGCCAAGAAAATAATGTATGTAAATTAGATAAATCTCCTTATGTACTCAAATAGGCTCCTAATTAATGGCATGATAAATTTGATAGCTTAATCGTCTCTAATGGGTTTAAAATTAATGAAAGGGACAAATGCATTTATTATAAATATATGGAGAGCATTTGCACTATCATATGTCTTTATGTTGATGATTTGCTGATATTTGGTTATAATATTCATGCTGTAGAAAATGTTAATTCATTATTGTGTATGAATTTTGATATAAAGGATTTGGGTGAAGCTAGTGTAATATTGGGAATTTATATTACTAGGTCAGAAAAGGGACTTTCTTTGGATCCATCTCATTACATTGAGAAATTTCTAAAGAGATACAATTACTTTGACTGTAAACCTGCTAGTACTCCATTTGACCCTAGTATAAAGTTATTTAATAACACTGGCGACAATATAAATCAAAATGCTTATGCAAGAATTATAGGTAGCTTACGTTATGCTACAGATTGCTCTAGACCTAAAATAGCTTATGTTGTGGCGATACCTTAAAAGGACGATGAACCTTGGATTACACTATAATAAGCATCCCACTGTCCTTGAAGAATTTAGTGATGCTGATTGGAACACCCTATCTGATGATTCTAAGGCTACTAGTGGATATATATTTAGCATCGCCGGGGGTGAAGTTTATTGGAAATCTAAGATACAAACTATTTTGTCTCAATCCACTATGAAGTCTGAGATGATAGCGGTAGTTACTACTAGTGAAAAGGCATGTTGGTTAAGAAACCTCCTGTCAGATATCTTGTTATGGGAAAGATCGATACCAACCGTTTTGATTCATTGTTATACCACCACGGCTATTACAAAAGTTAATAACCGTTACTATATTGGTAAGAGGAGATAAATACGTCATAAATAAAGTACTGTTAGAGAATTCATCTCTACGGGTGCTGTGAGTAGGCCTGTAAACGGATCGGATTCGGAACGGATCAGGCAAATCCAAATCCATATCCGTTTATGTTAAACGGATTCGGATCTGATCCGTTTATTAATCGGATCGGATCAGGCAAATATAAATCCATATTCGTTTATGTTAAATGGATTCGGATCGGATCCAATTATCTGATTATCCGTTTATGTTAAACTTGATTTGCAACATTTTTATTTTCAACTATTATTTCATAAATTTATTTTGCAAATGTTCTAAAAAAACAGATAATGAAATAAAGAACTATTATAATAAATATTTAAAATATATATTTATGGTTTTAGTCTCATTTCTAAAGTTCGTGTGTTGAAGGACATAATTAATTCCCATCGACCATCTATTGTTTTCTTGATGTAGACAATTTTTTTTATGGTTTTAGTCTCATTTCTAAAGTTTTGTTAGTCTCCTATCCCATGTGTTTTTTCAATCGTTTAAAATCCCATAACCGTCTAGAACTTCCCTCAACTTCCATGTAACCTCTCATAACCACTCATGTCTCTTTTTGTAGAGAATGACAAGTGTAAAAATATAGGACCAATAATAGAAAAACAATGACATGGGATTAAACACATATATATTCAAAAACGTAGGACTAAACACTTGTAATGCCAAAAAAAAATTTAGAAACTGAAAGATATATGTAGGAATACTCATTATATGGAATTTTCTTATTCATGTCCAAGAGGAATCATATGAGGTTTAACGTTATGGTGGAATTTTATTTGTGAAAATGACATCCTAAGTAAAAGAAACCAGTTGATATTAGTGAAACTCCTTTATAAGGACATTGGGGAGGAATGGTTTTTTTCGTTTGTTCATGCTAGAGCGAATGTGGATGAAAAAAAGTGTTTGTGGTATTATTTAAAATGTTGGGTGCATACTCTTGTTTTACCATGATGGTAGTGGGTGATTTTAACATTTACTCGTCTTTTTGCGATAAATTAGGGGAGTATCTGAATAATGACACCAAGATGAAAGAATATCATGATTTTGTTACCAATTGTCAACTGACGGATCTTGGATTCAAAGGGGAAAGAGTGACATGTAATAATGTTAGAATCGATAGTGCTAATCTTAAAGAGAGGATTGATAGGGGTTTAGTAAATGACAAATGGTTGAGTTTTTATCCCAACTCCTCTGTTATATATGAAGTTCTATTAGGTTCGGATCACAAACTTCTCATTCTCGATCTTTATAATGCTGAAAAAAAAGATAGGAAAGCTTTTAGATTTGAGGCCATTTGGGCGAAGTCTTTAGAATGTGAGGAAATAATTAACTCGGGATGGAATTTGGACGTGAATGGTTCTTACATGTATAAATCCGTCCAAAAAATGAAAAACTGTCGTCTAACCTTGTAGGAATGAAGGATGAGAAGCGGACCAACAACAAAGCAATTTTTTGTCGGTTAAAGGATCAATTACATGTGGTGAAAGGATTGGAGTTTAATACTTTCACTAAGGCTAGGATACATGCTATATCATCGAAATTGGAAAGTTTCTTGTATTGGAAGAAAAATATTATCATCAATAGGCAAAGGCAAAATCGTTACAGTTTGGAATAGGAATTCAAAATTCTTCCACGTCACTACAATGTCCCATCGTCGAGCTAACCACATTAATAAGTTGAGAAGTGAAGGGGGGAATGTACTAATGGGGACATGAATATTGGAAGGCATGCGACAGATTATTTTTAAGCTCTTTTCAAATCCTAAAGGAGTGGGAACTTTGATGGATTTATCAATTTCACCTCAAATTGTGTTAGTGCTACAATGAATGAAGCCTTCTGTAGACTTGTGCTCGATAAGGATATTATCAATGCTACCAAACAACTCATGTCTCATAAGGCTCCCGATTTCGATGATTTTCACGGTAAATGTTTTCAAAATTATTGATTAATATTGGATAATAGTGTTATTACAACGGTTCAGATTTTTTTAAGGGGTCATTTGTTCTCAAAGAATTAAATCTTACAAATGTTATCCTTATCCCCCAAAAAATCAAACCCCCGATACTGTGGGCTATCGAGGGGTTCAAACCATAATGGCCCAAATTCTAGCGGCTCAAGTATGCTCAAACCCAGAATATAAAAAGCGCCACCCATGTCAAGTTTATTATCGCATGTGATAAATATAGAGAAGTCAATATTTTTATCTAGAATCTTGGAGAAGATCAACATGGATCAACAAACGAGCCAACCAACCGCTAAGAGAGTTTGACCATAACTTAACCACTCCTATTATCATAAATGGAACCCTGACCCCGGGGCAAAGGGGAAGCTAATTGTTTGTTTACAAGTTGAGAAAGAATTAATATAGTGAAAGAAATACATGTGGATGTACGAAGTTGTCTAACCAAGTAAATCCTTTTACCGTGAGATTGTCTTACTTCTTGCTTCGTTCCCCATTGTTTAGAGCCTTCTATTGAGATCATTTGCACTCATAATTGGTGTCGTTTATGGAAATCAATTCTTTTCCTAAGAAAATCAAAACTAGTTAGTCAAGAAATGTCTCACCCTCATAATGCATCTGTTACGAACGATCAGCGAGACGAACTCTCATTTCATAAAGTCAGATCTCAGATCCATCTAGATAGAAATTATATCTATCTATATATTTTTGGGATTTTTTGGAAAAGGGGATACAATGGACTTTTGAATTAGACGAACTCACTAAAACGGAATACCTAAAGATTGAATCAGACATATACAAGTAAAGGATAAATTCTAACTAGGATGTAGCATAAGTTCAAAATTAGTGAGAGGGTAGCCAAATTTTAATAAAATCTGCGGGCGACAAAAATCCCAAAATATATCTTTGTGATCGCCTTTGCAAAAATTTGTTTTCGTACTTTAATCACAAGATAGCTAGAGGCTTGCTACAGAGATTCTTCACAAAGCTATTATGACAAAATGGGTAGCTGGTACAATGTTGGGGATAGCACAAACCCGTGTTATTGGGCGGTCGCACTTAAAATCCAATTTTCCTGAACACTTACGTGCCTCAAAGCGAACCATTCGAGGATTTGCCAAGTCGAAAGGACTATACGAGTTATCCTACAAGTCAAATTGATCAAAAAAGGGCCTACGGACACGGTATCCCATGGGGCTATCTAGTTTATTGATTTTGAATTTAATGATAGCTAGGGTAGCACACAATGGATAAGTGAGTGAGTCGGATGATGAAATCCCTTCTCATGAATGACCAGGTATAGGTCTTAATTCATTGTTTCATAACACCATTCAAAAATAAATGCAAGAATAAAAATCAAGTAAGAGCACGTAGGCACACACAATATTGACTCGCTTGTAGGAGATTCACGAGTGTTTAGAAATATCCCTCCCACAGTTTTGACACGAGTGGGGTGAAGATCGATTTGAGTCAATCGGGGGGAGATCTCCTATCTCAGTCGGCCCCGAGAGTCCTACGGACCCAAAGTAAAAAGGTTTCAAAATTCCACCCCCAGGGCTCTCTCTCTCTACCTTGTCCCGCTTCCGTATCACACTTTTCTTCTTTTATGAATTATTACGAATGTAAATGAAAAGATAAATGGTGTCTCCAAGCACCGCAATACAAGACAAATGATGAAAGTATAATACGAACTTCTAATAAAAGGAAAAATGGTATTAAAAAATAAAAAGGAATAACTAATGAATTACAATCCAAAATCTTATCGAGTGCGTCAATCTTCAAAAGGTGGCAACGATGCCATCTGATAACTTTGACTTTTTTGTACATGATGTGATTTGGTCGTTATAGAATAAGCTAAGTATCAACAATTTCCTTCAATTACCTATAAAAATATCATAAGAACTATTATGGAGGTAACTAAGGGTGTCAATCCAACTCTTGTGAGTGAAACATACGAAAAGTGATGTAATCCAAGTTTGTAGCTATTTTTTTAGATTTTTTTTTCTTTTTCTTTGTTTTCTACTTTTTTTATGATTTTTTATTATGAAAACAATTTGACGTGATGGTGAAATAATTAATCTAGATGAAAGATTAATTAAACTAGAAGAGAAATCTAAAGAAATAACTAAGAGGTGTGATAAAAATGAGTGAGAGATAACTCAATGAGAGATACTAGTAAGAAGGATTAATGGATGTAAATCCACCTTTCATGTATGAAGAACAAAACATTTGAAGACAAGTGTAGAATCATTTTCATATAATTCTTTTGTTATGATTTTTCAAGGGATTATTAATTAACTAAGTATGTTAATTTTTAAATTAACTAACTAAGAAGTAAAAGCTAATTAGAGAAAAGTGAGATAATTAAAATTTACAACAATTTGCTAACAAGTAAACTAACTAAATTTAGTATTTACAAGTTTTCATCTAAAAAAGTAACAGTCCCAATGAAAGAGAAAAAAAATTACTACAAAAGAAGAAATAAGAAGACTATTTGACAACATGTATAATAGATGAATTCTTATTGGACTCTTAAATAATGAGAGAAATTTTCTAAAAATTACAAATCTTGTCATTATAAATATGTACATAAGAACTCATCCCAATGAAATAAATTCTACAACATCACTTTATATTGAAATATTTGCTAAAAATGCAAATACTCTCTATAAAGGAATGGAGAAGAATTTATTTCCAAATTAAAAACTAAAATGAAGGTCACCTTAGAAATTCCCCCAAGCCTTCAATTTATATGTGAAAGGAGGCTAGGGGTATAATTGGAATTGGGTGGACGTGTAAAGGGGATAAAATGGGTGTTTGGTATTGAGTGAGGATAATTTCAAAAATTACACACATGTGCATGTGTATTGTGAGGCAATGAGAGTGTGGGGGTAATTTAGGAATAAGGGATGTAAGAGAGTGGGGAGCTTGGGTTTGGATGTAGCTGGGTCGATTAGGAGTAGGGGTCAGGTTGATGAGTCCAAGACTAGCTTGTCCAATAGGTTTTTGGCAGGAGTTGGGACAGTTCGCGGGTAATGCCTAATGAGAATGGTAGCTAGCGGGTTCACCAATATGGAGGTCCGAGTATGAGAGCATTTTTAGTTTTGGGTAAGAAATGGGTAAGGTCGAGTTGTTGAGATGGTTTGGGATGTGTAGCATAAGGTGTGTATACACCATATTCTAGGACCTCCTAAGCCTTTCCTTAGGTCCCTAGCACTTCCACCTTCATCATAAACCCTAGGTTATACTCTGAGTACCGATCTAGAGGCCACCCACACTTCTGACGCTCGTCTGACTCCGGTGAACTTCATTGTCAGAGAAAAATCTTAATGAATCTTCGAAGGGCTATGAATCTCCTTTCCAACAACCCGTGTTGTGCACGAATTAGCCTTTCGGTTCGGAAGAACGATCTGTTTTACTATCGAAAACTTATCTGGAGGCCACCGGGAGCTCCCGTGCCACGATTTGACCCCAATCAACTTCCTCGTTAGAGGGAAAGCTCAATGAATCTTCAAAGTGATTTGAATCAAATTTCCAACGGTCTGCCCCATTCATAAATCGACCTTAACGGTTTGGATGAATAAACTATTTTCCCCTGAAAATTAAACTGGATGCCACAGGGCGCTCCTAGTGTCCATTTGACCCCCATCATCTCTTCAGCTCGAACAAGACTGATGAATATTCAAAGGGATCTAAAAACCCTTTCCAACGGTCTGCCCCGTGCGTGAATCAGTCCTACGGTACGGACGAACGAACTCACGACGAAAGGTATATAGCAGGGAACTCGTTCACATACGTCGAGTATATCGAATTCGCTCTCACATGTACTATCCCCATGAGGTGTATAGTGAGAAAATTCATGTACACTCAAGTATATCAAACGGCTTGCCCACACGTACCAATTTCCCTCAAAAGAAAGAAGTATATCATGGAAGTCATTTTAGGGGGGACCTTTCCACTAACCCAACAACTGCATAAACCTCATATAGGCTTCAAACCTAGGACACTCATATTTAGTTTTCCGGTTACCACATGAAACTCTATCGAAATGTCGGGTCGACATGCCGCCCAAATTTTCACGCGATTTTGTCATTTTTCAAAATGGGACTTTATCCATGAGCCTGAAAACAAGTCAAACCATGTCTTACATAATTTTCAAACCCTATTTTTCCAGGCTCGGGTCTCGTCCGACATTTTATTTGTGCATTTAGGTAAACCTGATCCAAGCAAGAGCATAATAATAATAATAATAATAATAATAATAATAATAATAATAATAATAATAATAATAATAATAATAATAATAATAATAATAATAATAATAATAATAATAATAAGACTCTTCTCTTGATTTTCCTCCCTTTTACAAAATTATCAAAAATATTTTCCCTTTTGTTTCTCAAAATACCAAAAAATATTTTTCCCCTTTTTCAAAAATACCAAAAAAATCCTTTCATCCCTCTTTCAAAAATAAATTCGAATAGTTTTCCTTCTAAGGTCGATCTCATACCGGATTCTTGGCCTGGCTCCCTATTGTCTTCAGTCTTCTATCGAATCACCCCGAAGCTCCACTAGTTCCCCTGCTACTTCATTCAAGTTCGGAATATATCTTAACAAGTCCTTCATGGAAAACAACGATCAAGCACCGAACGTATAACTCAGTCTGATTGAATTCCTGGTCCAACTCAGTGCCAAGATTAGCAAATGCCAAATTGAGGTTCAGGATATGCAGCGAAACTGGGTCCTGATTCCCAGAGAACCTGAGGTCATCTTCCCTCGTGCCATGGGTCCACCCGTTCCTGAGCCTGCTTGGGTCCCCAATGAATATCATCACACTCCACGTAGCCCATCTACCAGTGGGACACCACCACCTCAGCTCCGTATGCCAAAGATTTCCCAACTAGGGGCTAACTTGTAAGTACATGTTGATCCCAAGGAAGAGGAACTAAACAAGGTCAAGTAAGACATTAAGATGTTGTCGAAGAAGTTTGACCAAGTCAGATAATCCAGGAACAACATTGACTACACACACATTTCTCCCTACCCTAAAGCAAGATTGTGAGAGAAATTCAAGATGCCATCCATCGAGAAATTTAGGGGAAGTGGACCCCCATTTGTTAACCTTCGAAGCTATCACTGAGCTTTGACTCTCCTTGGTGCCTCTGAAGAGATAATGTCCCAGATGTTCCCCAAACTTTGAAGGAGAGCATTCTCCGTTGGTTCCTATCCTTTGAAGAATCAGAATCCGCAGTTGGGAAGATGTCTCCCGAGAATTCATGTCACAGTACAACTATGCCAGCAACTTCATAGAAAGGTGGAGGGAGAAATCTATCACCATGACCAATTGGCCCTCCGAAGAAGAAAAAGTCAACATAGTGAAGCGAAAATTCCTGCCCCATATCTGAGAAACTATGGGAGGTCAATATTATCCACACTTTCGGGCTCTCTGAGAAGCGGGTGTAGAAATTGAATAAAGTGATACCAAGGTAGAAGCCGAGCCAAAAAAAGTGTCCAGACAGTTCATTCCCCAAAAGTACAAAAAGCCTGCCAATACTACAGTCTCAACCATCAATAATATCTCCCAGCCTACTACCTCTAGGACACTAGAAAGCTGACCTAATACCCCCAGAAAGGAATATACTGAGCACCATCCTCCCCTTTCTAAAGTATATTTGGCCTTGTTGAGGTGAAACCTCACCAAACCTTTATACCCTCGTCTATTACCAAACCCACTTTCCCAAAACTTCAAAACTGACGCCCATTATGATTTCCACCAGTCTACCGGCAATACTACTAATCAGTGCTTCCATCTCCAGAATGTAATCCAAACTTTAATTGACAAGGGTGTCATTGTCCCACCAACCAATCCTAAACCCAACACCACTAATAACCAACTTCTAACTCATACAAATGCCATCTTTCTCGGGAATGACCCGTAATTCGATCCATCTATCCAAATTATTCCCAGTAAAGCACCCATGATACCTGTATTTTCACCCAAACTGCTCAAAGTTTGCCATTATTTTCTTCTACACCCTACTTGCTTCACTGATTAAGCTTTGTCGCTCCTCACGAGGGAAAGATATGGAGTTATTAGCAGTACTAAACCAACTTCTAGAGTTTGGACTGAAATTTCCCTCTCAAAATGACCATCGACTGTCAAAAGTTTAGCATCCTATTAATGGAAGCTCAAAAATGGGATCGGGAGTCATGTAATTGGGTGGTACCCGTTAACGAAATCAGTTTTGACGACATGGTGTAGTTTATGGAAGATATGTTCCATAAACTAGCGAGATCTGCAGCATTACGGAGCTACTCACCAGCTCTAGAAGACTCAAGCCAATATCAACCTGTGGGGGCTCTTCATGTCTTTTCGATTACACCGAAATTCTCTGATAAAACTTCTCACAAGGCCCACAGTCCCTCCTTCCACCACTCCAGAAGAAGCTGTAAACCTGTTTGGATCCTTGACTCCACTAGGCAACTTTCCTTCTCCTAAGAAGAAATTTTGAAAGTCGTCCCTGACCATAACTATTCCCTTAACATCTCCGCTGAAGTGATAGGAAAGACAATTTCGCTCTTACTCGTCGACAACGGGTTTGCCCTCAATGTCTGTCTTCTAAGAACCTTTAATTTCCCGTGATTGAAAGTAAGTGACCTTACTCCTACTTTTGTCGCAGTGTGTGCCTATGATAATACCCACCGAGGGGTAATGGGATCCATAACAGTCATAATAGGGTTGGCCCTATTAATCCCTTAACTGAGTTTCAAGTTATTGACATAATCGCGTTCTTCAACATGCGGCTTAGTCGACTATGGCTTCATAGCCTCCGGGGGGTATCTTCCTTCCTTTATCAGAAATTGAAATTCTTTGCCAAAAGGCAAGTCATCACAATTTGGGGGGATGATGATGGTATAAAAAATGCCAGCACCAATAATCCAATACTAGAAATACAACATGAGATGAATGAGATGCTTCTCTCTTACTTTAAGGTTGATCACCTTCCCCTTCCAGCAGGAGATAGTTTTAAAGACCTAGTATGTCTAAATTAAATACCTCAGGGGCAATGTCAATGGAATAAAGATGTTCAAGAATATGCACATCATGCCTGGACTAGTGCTGGGGAAACATCAACAAGGGATACTAGAGCCTATAGTATTGAAAGAAGCCTTTCCCCTATGTGGCCCGGGTTATCATCCTTTACCCGAAGAACTTAGAATGCCCCACCAACCATGGCTAAAGAGAAGTTTAGATGATGTCTAAACTGTTTGGAGGGATTACTTGAACGGGAGATTCATCAAGGAGGGTGAAAACGTACCCTTCTGTGGATTTCCTGAACCATTATACAATCATGTGGATAGGAAAATGAAGCCATGGATGGAAATATTATTTTAAGACAACTACTCTTGGGCCAAAGACTGCCAACATAAAATACAACCTCTTGCTTTGAAAGCCGTTCCCATTACTGAGGTCTCTTAGGAAAGTGATTCCGATGACTCATTCAATCTGCAAATTTTGGGGCTAACCCTCAGTATGGTTCATTTAGACCCACATTATCGGACCCATCCACTCTGGTCAAGGCCGCTGATGATCCACTTCTTAATTGGAATACTATGCCATTCCCACCTACTGAGATGCAACCCAACCTTGATGTTTACCCTATCATTTCAGTTATTGTTATTCCTCCTTTTTCTGATAATAGTGTAATCGAGACCTTATTTGACGAGGTTCTCAACACTGTTTCTCTCGAAAGTGAAATAAACGAGGATCTTGAGTATTTTGTTGTGCCTTACATTAATAGTCTTGATTCTAATCAAACTCTTGATGATGATGATTTTTTAAATGAACAATTCTTTACTGATCTTAATAAGGTTAATAATAAATAACATAACCGCGTTCAAATTAACGATGATGAAAATGTTATTATCATTCTCGGTTCTAGTAGCCAACTGTGTGAAATTAGAATAAGGTCAACCATTAATGAGCATGAGCATCTGTAATTCGAAGAACCATTGAAGGAATTTGTGGTCATCTTTGTATGGTCCTATAACGACATGCTCGAAATTGATCCCGTGATAGCTCAACACGGGATTCCAACTCTCCCAGAATGCAAATCGGTCAAACAAAAACTAGGAAAGCTCCACACTAAATGGTTTTCCAAAGTCAAGGAAGAGGTAATCAAAAAGTTTAACATAAGATTCATTTAGATGATCGAATATCCCACATAGCTAGCCAATATTGTACCCGTATCAAAATTAAGAGGAAAAGTTCACATGTGTGTCGGCTACCGGCATTTGAACAAAGCATCTTTGAAAGATGATTACCCATTGCCCAACATCGACATGATTGTGGATAACATGGACAATCATGCCCTCAAGTCATTTGTCAATGAATTTTCCAGATTCAATCGGTTCTAGATGCATTCGATCATCAAGAAAAATCGCATTCTTCACCCCTTGGAGAGCCTTTTATTTCACGGTTATACAATTCTGGCTTAAGAATGTTGGCGCTACTACCAAAGGGCTTCCATAACCATATTTCATGATGTGATACACAAGTAAGTCAAAGTCTACGTAGATGACATGATTATTACTCTAAAACTCGTAAAGGTCACGTTCCCTCCCTCCGAAAGTTCTTCGAACGACTGCGGTAATACCAAATGCGGTTAAACCCACATAAATACATCTTCGGAGTCACCAAAGGAAATATTTGGGGATTCATTGTTATAGAGAAGGTAATCGAAGTATACCTTGCCAAACATAAGGCCATACTCGAAATTTCAGGACCTGGAACGGAGAAGGAAGTTTAGGGAATCTTAGGAAAATTACAGTATATCAGTCGGTCCATCATCCAATTGACTTCTATTTATGAATGCATCGTCAAACTCCTTCGAAAGGATTCTACCAAAGTCTATAATGAGTCATGTTAAGAAGCCTTTGACATAATCAATCAATATATTACCTGATCTCTGATACTTATACCTCCGTAGCCAGGTCTCCATTTACTGTTATACTTGACCGTAACAAATACCGCAACAAGGGCTTTGCTAGCCCAATACATTGAAGAATCTCTCAAAGAAAAGTCCATCTACTATTCTAGCCAAAAAATGGTCAGGTACGAAGTCAACTACACTGCCTTAGAGAAAGCATTTATTTCCCTAATCAGGGTCAGTCAAAAGTTATGACACTACATGCTCACTTTTCCCATCAGACTTGTATCCTGAATAAACCCCATCAAATACCTACTTAAGAAACCTACCCTATGTAGCCTAATGGCCCTATGGCTGATGCTGCTATCTGAGTTCAATATCATGTATGTTACGCATAAATCCATGAAAGGGAGAGCCATCTCCAATTACCTTACTGACTACCCAACGAAAGAAGTTGATGTTTGGGTCTCTGAATTCCTGGATGAAGATATTATCTAAACCTCTATGGAGGACCTCTGATGAAAAATGTTCTTTAACAGATATGCCAATAAGAAAGGATATGATATTGGGATACTCCTGATCGCCCTTGATGATTCTCACACTCCAATTGCCATTAAGTTAGATTTTCCACGCACCAACAATAATCACCGAATACGAGGCATGCATTGTAGGCCTCAAAATTGACCTCAAGAAAGGTATCAAACACCTAGATGTCTACGGGTACTTTGCTCTCATCATCGACCAAGTCCTTAGAAGATGGAAAGTCAAAGACATAAAGCTCTTACCCATCAACGCTTACCTAGAAGAGTTGTCCTCCTTATTCCGAGATATCACCTTTTAATACTTACCCCGCGTAAAGAAAAATATAACTTATGCCCTAGCCACCCTGGCCTCCATGGTCGACATACCCAAGGTAATAACAATGTACTCTTTACTAGTTAAAAAACAAGCTATGCCAACCCACTGCTACCACATTGAGCTCGTCACAGAAGAAGATTTTGATATGTCTTAATTATGGTACTATGACATTTGATGCCTCCTCAAGCATAGTAGGTATCCCCAAGACACCAACAAGAAAGATTGTATAACCCTCTGCAAATTGGCTGCCCAGTACATTATCTGCGACAAAGAATTGTTCAAGAGAAACTTTGATGGAAACCATTTACACTATATCGCAGGGCCTGACATTGAATAAATGATGCAAAGGATCCAGAGAGAGGAATGTGGTCACCACATGAATGGCCATATGCTTTCCAAGAAGATTATCCAGAAAGTATACTATTGGACCACCATGGTTCAGGATTGCACCACCTATGTCTAAAGATGCCTTAAATGCCAGCAATTTGCCAATCTCTAGCACTTACACCTTTGAGAATTGTACACCATGACTTCTCCCTAGCCGTTCTCCAACTGGGGCATTGATATCATAGGGAACGTTACACCCAAAGCCTCCAATGGTCATGAGTTCATCATAGTCGCCATCGACTACTTCACCAAATGGGTCAAAGCAGAGTCATACGTAGTGCTGAATGCTAAGAAGGTGGCTAAGTTTATCTGAAAGAACATCATCGGCCAATACGAGGTTCTCCACAAGCTAGTATCAGATAATATGTTACATTTTGAAGATGAGGTCACATAACTGGTAAACGAGTATAGGATTAAAAGAAATAAGTCTTCTACCTATCGACTCCAAACCCATGGTGCAGTCGAAGCCTCCAATAAACATCTCAATGGCATCATCAACAAAATGACCGAGACTTGCCAGGATTGGGACTATTAGATCCCTTACTCCCTGGCTACCGCACTTTAGTCAGGATATCTACTGGGGCTACCCCTTACTCTCTGGTAAATGATGTGTAAGTAGTCCTACCCATTGAGCTAGAAATACCTACACTGCATGTTATGTTCAGGAGCAAACATGGAGAGGAAGACTGACGTCAAAGCCGCTTTGACGAGCGGTCACTATTGGATTAAAAGAGACTGAAGGCTCTATACGATATACAAGGGTACCATCGTCGGATAGCGGGATCATTTAACCAAAATGTCAAGGGTCGTGGTGTCCAATAAGGAGACTTGGTCCTCAAAGAGATCATAGAACCCGTCTGGACCCCAAGGGGAAATTAAATCCAAACTAGAGTGGCCCCTACATAGTAAAGAAAATCTTATCAGGCAACACCGCTATGCTCACGGACCTTTATGAAGATGAGATGTCATGTCAAGTCAACCTAAATCGTCTCAAGAAATTCTACCCTTCGTCCGAAATCTCAGCGCGCTATGAATCTTCTCATCCCCCTTCTATTAAAAAAAATCTTCACTTCTCTCTACCAAGAACTACGTGGGGCCTGATCCACTAAAAACTCTTTTTTTTCAAAATGGAATTCAATTTTTTTTCAAAATCCCTAGAGATACGTAGGCAGCTCATACACCTTATATGGGTATGGTCCCCTTTTTTCATAAAAAGCTATTTTTTTCTAATCTCTGAGAACGACATTCCATTTCATCATTTACATAAATAAAAGGATTATGTATGCCTTAGCAATTAGTATAGATAATTTAAATGAAAAAACTCATCAAGAGGCACACTATTATGATCAAAATCTTTTTTTATTTCAAACAGGGGAGTTCACTACTATTATACAGAGTATCAACGAAGGGAATCAAAACAAGCACCCATCTCCATTGACCAAAAGTGATCCTAAACAAAACCAGGATTCACAAATTTATTCCCAAATCTAAGGAACAAAAAACTAAAATCCTATAAAAACATCCCCCAAAATTCACCAAAAGCTTCATAAAGAATAATTATAGCTTCAGAAAAACCCTATCCATAACTGTTGGAATGCCTAGCCCCATCATCATTTGTTCCCTGAGGTCCCCAAACTTTCCCTACCTAGTTTGTATTCTGAATATGCACCATGGAACGGTACGCCCTGACCAGCCTATAGAAAACCACTACTTCCCCCTCCATGGTGTAAAAAATAACAGACCAACTCTGGACGGTCTCCTCCACCAAGATCATCGCCACTGCTCGCTTTCGCAACCATTTCAGATAGTCTCTGGACACATGCCGGACCCTGCCTATATATTGATATGGACGGGTTGACGACCGATGACTCTCCCACAAAGAACCTAACCTCATACGCATGGATTCAATCAAATCCTCCACTGGAAAAAGTCCAATGTGTGAAGAAGCACGATTTACTCCCATCCGACTTGACGCAAAAGCCGCGAAGGGAAATAGAACAAAGTTTTGCGTAGGCCAACTAAACTAACATACCGATATTCTCTCAGCTCCAAAATAGGTTGCGGTTCTCCCCATCATGGCACCGACCAATGAAGGCATAGAGCTCCATGATCCACAAATCAATTAACCCAGTTCTTTATGGATGGGTTAAAACTAATACAAGTAATACCCCATGATTTTGAGGAATAGGAATTTAATTATTTTGGGAGAAATAAAATTTATTTGAATTGGAAAATTTTAAATTGGGCAATTGAGGTCAAAATTAGAGGATGTGATAAAGTATTTCGAATGACGATTCTGAGTGTACGGATGATCCGGGATGGGTCAAGATTGTCAAAATTACTATCCTTGGGTTTTATTTGGGTTCCGAAATATTTTATGTTAGCTTGACTCGAATTGGAGTAAACGACTCATTTAAAGTTGGGTATTTTGGAGATAAGGCTTATAAAGCCTACGTGAGATAACAATCTCATTCTTGAGATTGAGAAAGCCCTAAAGAGAGAGAGAGAGAGAGAGAGAGAGAGAGAGAGAGAGAGAGAAGAGGAAAGGAATAAGAGAAAGAGGAGAAAATCTTGGAGATTCCGGGCAATATATGATTTCGCGAAAGATTCAACCTCTAAAACTATGTGTGAGTGATTGAACTTGCTAAATAATCTATGTGTGATTTATTTCAAGATATGTGGATAAAAATATGGATTTTGGGTTAATATGTTAAAACCTAGATTTGGGTTAAATCTTGCATTTGAGGTGTGTATATATGGATTTAAGGTTATATAATTAGTTGGGTTGATATGTATTACCGACTAGAATAATTAGTGTTTATATTTATAGTCGAGTTAATTATTGTATATCTATGTGCCTATGGATATAGACGGTGTGTAGGATGATTGTTATATACATTCGGTTATGAGAAGGTTTCTATATATGATGTGTATATGTATATATTGTGTGAATGATATATATAATTATTGTGTGATCATACCCCTTTAGTGCTATCATGGGGAGTTGTGCGATGTGGGTGAGGCCCCTGGCTTGAGGAGCAGGGAGCGTATAGTCCCCAGGTCGTAGTCGTCCATTATTTATTCGTGATTTTTATTCTGGGTGATAAGTATTGGGTATGATTCATTCTCACTTTCAGGTTCGTAACTATAACCGCTTCCCATATGTTGTGATTTGTTGTTTACCAGGGTGGTGTGATAATAGTCCGATGGCCGGTAACCCGAGATAAAGTGAGTAATTCGTGGAAGATGATAGCATTGCAAAGAAAATGTATATGTGTGTGTGTGTCTATATATATGGATCCTAGGAGTGAATGTGTTATGGGTATTTTGAATGCACGTTATGGGTGTGTTGTGTACGTGCTTGTTAGGGTTGAATAATCGTGTTTTATAATGATAATAATGTTATATATACCCTAAGGATTCTGTACAATATCTTATTTATGTGCTTACAGATAGTAGTTCATAATAAGTAGCTGAGGGTATGTGTCTGGTGTTCTGAGGGCATAATGGATCTCGACGATCGACATTGCCATGTAGTAGTGTATCAGGGGGGGTTACGAGACGCCCCACGTACGAAACGTAGCGCAATGTTGGGAATGGGGAGAAGTTTAGTCCTTAGTACGAGGGTTTATGTTAAATGGTGAGAGAATGCTTTATAAGTGAATACAGATAATGTGTGATTATTCCGATGCTGATAACTTGTTTAAGTTAAATAATTTGAAACCGATGAATTCTAGTAAGTTATATGTATGTATACATAGATATTAATGTATAAGTTCGGGCTTAAACTTAGGAGATGGTGGAATAATCATATTATGGTTATACTTGAGATAGTGGGTTACAGGGGTGTAGATTATGTGTAGATTAAGATAGAATCGTCCCTAGAATATGTCGGGTAGCTTAATTGCGGTTCATGTGCATAAGTTTAGGGGCGGGCTTTAGTCGAGGGGTGAGTTTGAGTTTTAAGAGAGTGCGACTCCACTTTAATTATGAAATTGTGCATTTATAATTATTATGCATTTTAATGCACTTGCTAAAAATATTTTCTAACCTCAGACTATGACCCGTTTATATTTCTCTTTTGCTATACATACTGTAATATATTATAGGTGTCCCACCACAAGGATGCCAGTGATACTTTTCTTTTCAGTGTCCTCGGAGATGTAGCAAAAACGAACTATTGCGGGATTTTGTTATAGCCGCTTCCTATATTTTGTAATCTACTTAATGATTCATTTTGTATATCGGGTTTATACCCAAGGGTCATATGTAGCACTTTTTTATTTCTCTCCTCAGGATGTTGTATTGTCTGTGACCCGACAGAATATTCGGGTATTTCCTTTTGTGTACTTATGATGCATTATACGATTAGTTCCTTTTATCGTGGTACGTGTGTATATGTTATAATGTCCAGTAGTTACTTGATGGTTGGTATGATGATTCATTTTATGATTTAAATTTTCTTTGGCATCTGCTTATTATAGTATTGGATGGTTAGCAAAGTTTATTTAGTATCGAAAGTAGATGCTGAGATTGACCAACTTGAGATTCCTGATTTATTTTGGTATAGGGCTGGACACCCGTTATTATTTTAAGTGGGGTGTCACAATACATTATCGAGTAAACAAATTTGGCACGACTGCCAATGGATACTTAGGATGAACAACCAAATAGAATCTCTCAGCCAGCCACATGAACAACATCATCGAGTCCCTCTAGGAAAATCCGAATGACCTTCCCACCAAGAATCAAGACCATTCAAAGTGTTGGCCAATATCACTGCAAAAGGACTACAACGGTAAGACATCCACACTATGAATGCAGCCAATTGAGGGTCCACCATTAGGTCCCCCATCACCATCAAGGGCCTCGAGGTTAGGCTAAGGGAAACAACTCCCATATAGCCAGCATCATTAAAATCCCTTAAGCGCACATAATACATGATAGCCAAAAGAGATATCATCCCCCTAGTGACCAACGGTCGAGTCGCCGAAGGGGAAACATGGAGAAACTCTTCTAACAACGCTCGAGGAGATCGAGAAAATTCGGACATAGTCTCCGCTACACTAGGATTAATTCCTAACATGGATAAGAACTCTTCATAGGTCGGACATACCTCATCTAAACCAAAGTGGAAGACGCGGTCTTTCGGGTCGCATCGTCATCATCAGTATGTTCTAATCAATGGACCAATTATGCTACAAGGAGTCTCAACGCAAGTTGAAAGTTTTATAGTCCACATTATACAGGCACATGGCTTCTAGACTTTAGAGGTAGGAAGCAAATTATGCACTCATCGGAAGGGACATTTGAGAAATAATGGAGAAAAAAACAAGAAGCAAGAAGCAAACGAAAGTGAGAATGGATGGAAAACTGCAGCCCTACCCTCCCCTTTTATACATAAAACTCTTGGCTAAAGACAAGAAATCTGGGAAGCCCAAATGAATCCCTGCCCTATAAAGGACTCTAAGCTGCAGGAAAGTGCAATCAAAGCCATAGAGTGATTTGACTTTACCCATATATCGATAGGTAGGACAAGGGGTATGTCGATCGTTAACCCCCTTATTGTAGAAAATTCTATCTTTGTATTTTTGTCAAAATCAAAAAATAAAAAAATTAAATCCTTAATTTAAGACCCCCGAATTATTTCTTCTAAACATATTCATTTTTACCCATCATTTCTAATCATCGTCCTTTTCCTCAAGTTATTTAATCTCTGTCTTAAATAAATAACCCATCATTCTTACAATTTCAGCAACAAAGTAAAACGTGCATGTAGAATAAGTCATTTAAACAAGAATGAGTAATAAAATTTTCGTCACATATAATGCCATTGCATGATTACATTTTTCTGATAAGAAAAAATAAGAAAAACAAAAACAATGGGACTCAACCCGAACCCAAAAACTCTCTATCTCTCTCTCTCTAAACCCTCAATCCGTGTGATGAACAGACTTCCCCCGATGACAAGCTGTGGAACCTCAAGTCCTTGAACTCAATCTCTCGTTTGAGGTAACAGGCGAAACCAAATAAGAAGGAATAAAGTCCTTGATATAAGCAGTCGCCGAGGCCACCTAGTCCATGATGTCCTTAAGCCAAGTGGTAGGCACTTGAACATGCTGAAAACAAAGCAACGGAAATAAAAGGCAAATCAGTCATTCAAAAGAAAATAATGAACTATAAGGGACAAAAGAGATAAATATACCTCAGGCTGAAGGACGTCGTCCATAAGCCCCATCAACCCCCGATCCGATGCATTAGGGCAATGCGGAAGGCTTAATGATTCCCCTCTAGTCAACTGAAAATTCTAGGATGGCGGAGTGACCTTAATAAGTGGAGCCTCCACTCCTGCCACTGACGACGACGTGCCACTTGTGCTGTGGGCAAACCCCACCGACCTACTGATAACCCTACCCAAATCCGTAGGAGGCAAAGTCATACTCACCACGTCTTAAATGAAGGAAATCATTAGCCAATTCGTCACGAAATCCATATAATAATAAGTCACCATCGTGTCCGTGTAGAGAAAATAAGCCTTGCTAACTATCTCCGCCACCCTAGCCTCGGTAGACATCTCCTTTACCCTATCATATACATTGGGGGCACTACCGATGGGACCGCCACCTCATACTTCATTATCTGTCACACAACCCTCTCTCCTAAGTACTAGGAATACTCGAAGTCATTCAACATAAAATACCGCATCTGCGTATGCATGCTTGTCACCTCCTTTTGCTGAGGAGTCATACCCCAGGTGTAAGGGGTCACCTGCATATCCAAACAAAGATCAATATTTTTGCAAAGAAAGAAAATGCCAAAAAAGGGATTCAAAAGAAAAAAGGAATAACCTGATCGCTTGTCAGTGTGTTTAGAGTCTGTCGCACCACCTCCAGGGACAAGGACTGGTTTGACCGCTGGTTGAACTTTGTCCAACAGTGCATCCGACAGAAGCCCCCTAAATCCTCATCTCTCAGGTGTATCAATATGACATTGAGACCCATCACCTCACAGAACCACGTCTGCAGAAAGTCTAAGAATAAGGAAAGACGAAACTAAAAGAAAATACAAGGGAAGCCATAAAAAATATGAGAATTACCTCTGAAAGGTACGTGTCCCCTGTAAAGGTCTACCAACAACACTAGTTTAACGCATCAAGAAAAGAATAAAGGGTCGCCAAAGCCAGGCTCCCTCATTCATTGAGCGGTACATCCGAAATGACCCTAAAAATGGCAAAAACTAGAGATGGACGACGTCGCCACTCATCACCACCAGAAAACCACCCTACCAAAGCAGAATAAAAAATCGATCCATCTGTGTCACCTACCACCCATTTGTCTCATCAATCCTCTGACTCAATACCACCTCCCTAAGGGATAAAATTCGGATAGAATCTCTAGAAACTGTCCTACCCACATGCCCTAAAGCCGCGTGAATCGCCTTCTATGTCAACCTTACAGTACAGACCACCTCTATCTGCACTCCCTCGTAATCTATCCCCAGATGCTACTGAACGTTGATGGGAGTTATAGTCATTTACCCAAATCCCACGTGAATGGCGTGGATAGTGTCCCACCACCTATCTCCTAACGTGCCTAAAATCGCAGTAGAGCGTGGCGTCTCATCCAAAGCCTGCGCCAGGCGACCAAAGCTGGCAGAAGTGACTACCATGTGCACCACTGCTGGAATATTCTCCCATACATCCTTCAACTATGATGTCCCCTGTAATGCGTGCTCTAAGGGGAGATGTCAATCTGACAAAACAAAAAAGAAGGAAAAACCTTTTCATCAGCACAAGAAAAAAAGAAAAAAAGAAAAAGAATGCCAAAGGTAACTATGCTTACATAGCCACTAGATTTTCTCACCCTAGACGAAGGGTGGTATGAGGGCTCGCGCATAAGAAAGTGATCCTCAGCTACTAGCTCGTACAAGTCATAAGCATTCTCATTGCCCAAACCAAGGGGCACCCTAGCTCACCACTCTAGGCTCACCCAGTCATGAACACTCAACCACTCCATGTTATATCCCTCATTGGAAGACCCCGAAATTTTAAGTCTTGAAGAAAGAAGGACTTAGAAATGAATTTTAGAGAGAAGAAGCAGAAGATTCAGATGCAGAATGATGTAAAAAATGAGGAGGGTTTGCCCTTTTTATAGGAGTCTAAACGGAATGACGATCGACAGACCCCTCCTCAGAATGATCGGCATATGCTTATTCCTCTTTCCAAGGAAGCCCAGGAGTCTGTGACAATGCCCAACGACAACCCCTATAGCCTACTGGTCGACATACGCCCAGAAATTTTGTACAGAAAATGCCAGAAAATGCCAGAAAAATTCAAAAATTCTTAAAAATGCCAAACAAATATTGGAACATTTCTTTACCAAAGAAAACCACTTGAGATCCCAAAATCCCAATCTGGAGGTCCTTCGAATTAACCTCGACCCACATAATCGGTCGTCACAACTTTAGGTCCTCTGAATTGTCATCGGATCTCAGAATCGATCCACTTAATGTTAGGTCCACAGAATTAACCTCGACCCATATAATCAGTCTCCTTAACTTTAGGTCCTTGGAATTTACCTCGGCCCTCAGAATTGGTCATCACAAATTTAGGTCCTCAGAATTGATTTTGGCCCGCATAATTGGTTCCCTAAAACTTTAGGTCCTAAGAATTGGCCTAGACCCGCAAAATTGATTCCCTTAAACTTTGATCCTCTGAATTGACCTCGACCCTCAGAATCGGTCCCCTTAAATTCAGTCCTTAGAATTGACCTCGATTCACATAATCGATCGTCACAATTTTGGGTCCTCAAAATTGACCTCGAATCTCGAAATCGGTTTTCCTAACTTTAGGTCCTCAGAATTGACATCGAACAGACAATCAATCCGCTTAACTTTAGATGCTTGGAATTGACCTCGACCCGCATAATCGATCTCCTAAACTTTAGGTCCTCAGAATTGATCCCGATCCACATAATCGATCGTCCAACTTTAGGTCCTCAGAATTGACCTCGACCTTAAAAACTGGTCATTACAACTTTAGGTCCTCAAAATTGACCTTGACCCGTAGAATTAGTCTCTAGTACTTTAGGTCCTCAAAATTGACCTCGACTCGAAGAATTGGTCATCTCAACTTTAGGCCCTCAGAACTGACCTTGACCTATAGAATCAGTCATCCCCAACATAATATTTGGTCCTTAGAATCAACCTCGGCCCTATGAACCGATCATTCCAATCCCTTTGGTCCTCGGAACTGACCTCTTTCCTCAAAACAATCATATGGTGTCTATTCGATGTCTTTCACTTATTCCAAGCTCACCCATCGAGGGGCTCTATAGATACCAAAATCTAGGACCCCATATATCTTTCCTTAGTCCCTTAGAACTTCCTCCTTTACCATAAACCATAGGTCATACTATGAGTACCGATGTACAGGCCAATAGGCGCTACAGTGCCCCATTTAACTTCGGTCAACTTCATCATCAGATCAAAATCTCAATGAATCTTCGAAGGGATTCGATTCCAATTTTCCAGCGGTTCACCCCATGCACGAATCGGCCTTACGGTTTAGACAAGCGATCCGTCTTATTATTAAAAACCTATGTAGAGGCCATCGAGGTGCTCGATTTGACCCCAATCAACTTAATTTTCAAAGAAAGAGCTCAATGAATATTTGAAGGTCTCAGAATACCCCTTCTAACGGTCTGCCCTATGCACAAATAGATGTAACAGTTCAGTGGAACGAACCATTTTCCCCCAAAAACGGAATCGAAGGCCACCCGGTGCTCTTGAACTTCGTTTGACTCCCGCAAACTTTTAAGCTCGAACGACACGGAATGAATGTTTTAAGGGCTTTGAAAAACCTTTTCAACGATCCACCCCATGCACGAATCAACCTTACAGTATGGACGAATGACTCATTTTACTCCAAAGAGTCACTGGGGACTCTCGGGTCCTGTTTGAAAAACTTAAGCTCTCTAAACCAAAACAAGACTGAATGAATCTTTTAAAGGCTCTAAAAACCCTTTCCAACGGCCTGTCCCGTGTGCGAATTGGTCTTACGGTTAAAACCAATGTTTGACCACATTCAACTCCTGAAACTAGGAGCAACACATGGATTCATAAAGGTATTTGAATAACCTATCGAACGGTATGCCCTGTGCGCGATTCAAACTTATAGTTTGTGTTTTACGACTATTTTTTTGAAAAATCTGCATGAGATTACCAAATGGAAAACCCATTTCTCGGTCTATCAGTAGTGTGTATGGGGTTGACTACTAATAAGCAGGTGAAGTGCAATGCCGATCGACACGCCCTTGACCCTATATAAGGAGAGAATGATCTCACTTCGAAAGGCACCTCAGAAACATCACCGTTAGTGGTCTCAACAACATTCTCTCAAAGTCAGCGTGGTTTCCTCATTTGAAACCTTTCCCCATCTTCCATTTTCGTCCCTTTCACACCTAATTTATCAAAATTTCCTCACCTCCATCATCTTACAAGATCATCACTCCAACAATCAAGATCAACCTTCAAGTCTCCAAAGAAGGTCCAAATATTCTCCTCTCTATTTAAATTTCCTTATTTTCGCATTAGTCCTTTAAGTCTCACTTTAGCACTTCATCTTTGTTAGTTCACACATATTAATACACCACTTTTTTATTAGTAGTATTTCACATTCTATATTTTATATAAAAAAAAAACCCGAAAACAAGGAGAATAGGGTTTGCTCATAAATTCCAAATGGAATATCTCACCAAATTTTCTCAAACCAAAAACACTCTTTTTCTACACGTACACACCACATATAATAAAATTCATGGTAGGATATATGGGATAAACC
Source organism: Sambucus nigra (assembly GCA_949130495.1). NCBI lineage: Eukaryota > Viridiplantae > Streptophyta > Magnoliopsida > Dipsacales > Adoxaceae > Sambucus > Sambucus nigra. Next base: position 624,010,968 of record OX422217.1, read on the forward strand.
CCACCCTCATGTTTCATGCAAACTACGTGGACTTTGATGCCTATTTAGGCTACGTGGGCATCTCAGGTCAAAACCCGAGACTCGAGTCTTCTTTTCCTATTTTATTCATATATTATTTCTATATATTAAATTTGTGATTCATATTCGCGTTTTATCATATATATATATATATATATATATATCATCGTTTCACCATGATGAATGATATCCCAATAAGCACGCATATATATATTTTTAATTATTGTCTTGGGAACACTCCTATAGATGACCTCACTCCATCTTCATCCATGACGTGAGTCAAGTAATTCTGCTCTACATGAATATATACACGCACACACACTTCGCGGAGTTATTAAGGAGAAGAATAAAATATGCCCAAAAGAGAGTCCGAAAGTACGTGATGGGTGCCTAACACCTTTCCATTCCGTAACTTATCCCCCGAACCTCTGAACTAATTGGTTTTGCAAGCATCAGTATGTCTTTGATGTCGTTCTCTTGTGGAGACAATATTTCTTTTGACTATTTTCTGCAAAATAGGCGTACGACTCTATCTCTTTACATCACCTCAAAATCGATGACGGTTGATGCACCTCGAGGAAGGGCACGCGACCTTTTTTTCTTTTCTCTCTCCTCCCCACGCGTGTGAGCACCGAAACCCTGTGGGAGGACAATTCAGGGGATGGCCACAAGGTGTGTGTTGTGTTAATGGAGGAAAGAGATAAACTAAAGATGGAAAGAAAATGATGAATAGTGAGGAGAGAGAAAATAGTACAAATCTAATTTGGTTTTGGATTTGACATGTGAGGGATAATTTGGTGTGCATGTGGCGTATGGGATGTGGGTGTAGGTTAGGTAGGTGTTATAAGTGTGTAGGGGTTTAGTGTGTGTGTGTGTGTGTTTAATTTGTAATAACTTAAATAAACTAAACTAAAAAATATATATATACGACTTAAAAAAAATTATAAAAATATAGAAAATAAATAAGTAAATAAAATCTATTAAAATTAAAAATTAAATTCTAACATATAAACTAAAAAAAGACTCTATTAAAAAACATAATAATAAAAACTAAACTAAAAAAAATCAATCAATTAATGAAAAATTTAATAAGTACACACACCAATTATATTTACATAAAAATATACAAACACATGAACTTCGATTAAAAATACACGGACCCTAATATTTACAACTATACGCATACAAAATAAAATATAAAAGTCCTAAAAAAATATACACAACTCAACTAAAAATCTTAAATATATAAAAGTACAAACTAAACAAACAAAAGATTATGGTGATCTCGCTTGGGTTCAGTTTAGGCTTGGGTTTTAGGATAGGTTTAGGCACATTTAACCTCATCACTCCCACATTTGACTTGAAATAAAACTTTTAAGACCGCAATTGGCGTTTGGCCTACAATAAAGACATAAACGTGCATAAGATCAATTTTACCAAGAATTAGTAATTAAAAACTATCAATTTAGGGTTTTATTTTAAAACTTTTTTGTGCTTATCACCAAATCTCAGATCCATCTAGATAGAAATTAGACCACCGACCATCCACGATTCTGCCCATAAGATAAGCCTTCTGAAAAGAGAAATGAGAATATAAAATCAACTCATACCTCCTGGATAGTCGATGCTTGTGAGTAACGGATCCATTAACACGAGGAGGCGACACGCCTTTAGGTGGAGGAGAACGCACGACTTCAACAACGCTGGGACAAAATGGAGCGATAGCTTCGCGGAGATAAACATAAGCATTGTGGTCGGATGCCTAGCCCTTAGGTGATCAAAATTAGTAGACGAGGAAGGAGTTCATGTCATGAACAGGATCACTCAAAGCATGAAAGACATCTGATAAAACAAAACTAAAAGGAATGACATCATAGACACGATATTCGAAGTCTAGTCCAAAAAGAAATGGATGAATACGCAGCCAATCGCGGGGTTATATTTACCAATAAGATGGCAATGGGAGCACTCATGAATCAGTCGGAGTCCCCCTTTTTCCGGGGAATTTAGGAGGAATGGGCCCCAAAGAATTTTGTAACCCCAAGGTTCAAGATATACGATGGAAAAACCGATTATATAGACCACGTGCATTAATATAAACAAGTGATGAGTCTGTGGAACCATAATGACGCCCTTATATGTCATAAGCTCACATCTAGCTTAGGAGATGTCAAACAAAAGTGGTTTGAAAGGCTATCTCATATATCAGTCAAGAACTTAAAGTCACTCGCGAAGGCGTTCATAATTCACTTTATTAAAAGAATTTCTCACCTAAAGAGAATGGATTCCCTTATCACCAAGAGGAAGAAACCCCTAGAGAGATTACAAGATTATGACAAGCACTCCTAGAAACCCTTCAATGAAGTCAAATACTGCTCGGAGTAGGTTTCCATAACATCGTTCAAGATAGGCCTACCTCACAACTTCATGATGCACCAATCCCTCACGAAAAGGAGTCAGACACCATCAATGATCTTATGTTGCGTATAGAGAAATGTGATAAGGTGGAGTATGTGGTCACTCTTAGCTAAGGTGATAACGGTCGTGCGATGGTGGCCAAGGGAAATGACAAAGAGACTACCCCGAAGAAAGGGGGCAAAAAGAACAGAGGATCTAAGAATGGGTACATAGATGACCCATCCAAAGCTTTCCAGGAGATAAAAATAGTTTTCAAATAACTAATATAAAATTTCTTGGGTAAGATCAAAGACTAGAAGTTCCTCAATTAGTCAAATAAGATGGGCGGTGACTCGAGTAAGAGAAATAATGCTCTCAGATGCGCCTACCACAAGGAGAATGAGCACAAGATAGAAAAGTGAAAGGCCCTCAAATACCATCTGAAAAAGTTAGCCCAAGAGGGGAACTTAAATGAATATGTTGGGATAAAAGATAATAAGGCTGTCACCAGTACCGATCCAAAACTGGATGATGTTTTGGATGACGAACTGGGGCAAGAATTTGCCATTATCTGCATTGCTTCAAATCCGAGGTAAATCCAATGCAAAGAAGTTTGGATGGAACTCAAAAAGGACACTACAGATATGGAGGCCTTATAAATTATTTCTACGAAAAGCCCAATAGGCAAGCATAAGAAACCAAAAAACGTAGACTACAACAGGCACATAGTCTTCAAAGAAGGCGATTTCATCATAGTGATGACTCCACACCATGATGCACTAGTAATCACCCTCAAGATTTAAAACCAGGATGTAGATAAGCTACAAGTTGATCAAGGGAGATCTTATAAATTCATGTACTTTGATCTTTTTTCATAATCTCAATCTGAAGTTGAAAGACTCGAAGTAATCGACTGTCCCCCTAGTTAGCTTTGCGGGAAAAATAACCATGCCATTGGTAAAGGTGGTCTTAAAAGTTAGGGATGGTAATATCTAAAAACTGATTGAGTTCTTGGTGGTAGACATTGACTCTCCTTATCATGCCATCCTTAGAAGAGGGCGGTTGCATGTCATGTAGGTTATTCCCTTCACTTATCATCAAAAGCCATAAATGCATTATAGTGTGAGGAATAATGAAATCATAGGAAAGAAAGACATTTCTAAAAAAAATTCATCACTTACATTAGGGATGAACAATAGAAGGGGAAAATAAGTAACTCATCTTGACACATCTCAATATGGAGCTACACCATCCAAATGGAAACTAAAATACGGAAGGCTAGGGGTGAAAGAGATAAGAGATGATCCCATAAATAGGGTCATAGAAAAATTGGAGGATATAGCTTTTGACGAGGCATTATCAAAAAGGAAATTCCTCACCGGCACAACACTATCCAAGTAGGAGATAGGGGAGTTAATTTCTTTACTAAACCAAAATCAATATGCGTTCACATGGCAGTCGTATGATATGCTTTAGATCGATACAAAAGTTGTGTGCTATAAACTTCACATTGATCCCACATATCCATCGATCATAAAAAAGGCTCACCGAATTTCCCCAGAGAAATAAAATGCTATAGAAATAGAGGTAAGGAAACTTCAAAAGGCAAGGTCCATTAGATAAGTTCAATCCCCAAAATGTCCCTTAAACCTAGTGGCAATAAAAAAAGAGTAACAGTAAATGGAGAATGTGGGTGGACTTTACCAATCTCAATAAAGCTAACCTTAAAGATAGTTTTCCTTTGCCTAAGATCGATCAGATGGTCGACTCCCTAGCCATCCATGAGTGGATAAGTTTTTTGGATGCATACTCAAGGTATCATTAGATACTTTTGCTCGGACCTAACCAAGATACAACTTCATTTATAACTACTCTGGGCTTGTATTGTTACTAGGTCATGCTTCTTGGCTAAAAAATGCAGGAGCCAGATACCAGAGGCTAGTTACAAGGATGTTAAAGAAATAGTTGGGGGAAATAATGGAGGTGTATATTGATGCCATGCTCATCCAGAGTAAACTCAAATCCGACCATTTGAAGAATTTAGTGGAAACTTTTAAATGCTCAATCATTGCAAAATAAAGCTTAATGTGGCTAAATGTTCCTTTGGGGTTCAATACAAAAAGTTCCCAAGATACTTGGTTAGCAAGAGGGCTATTGAGACCAATCCCAACTAGATAGTCATAATCAACAATGCCCTACCTCCAAAAACATTGCACGAGATTCAAAAGTTAACATGGATGTTAGCAGCGCTAACCGTTTTACCTCAAAGTCTTTCGAATGATGCCTATCATTTTTTCAACCATTGAAGAAGGAAAAATGCCTCAACTGGAATGAGGAATTATCAAAGTTCCTTGAAGAAGTCAAGTCTTATCTGAGAAAACCTCATCTCTTGACTATTCTAAATTCACCCTATTTATCTCTACCTAGCAGCTTCATGTCATGCAATCAACTCGACCTTAGTTTTCATTGTTCGCAAAACACCCCTAAAAACTGAGCAACGCTATGTCCCGCTGGGAAATTGGCCTATTCTTCAGTCGTCACATCACGTAAATTAAAACACTATTTTGAAGATCACTCAATCACAATAATCTTATATTTCCCACTCAACGCCGTCCTTCGAAAGGTCGTCCTATTTGTATGTATGATTAAATGATTAATTGAACTTAGGAAATTTGATATACATTGTCAATCAAGAACGGCGATTAAGGGTTAAGTGTTGGCTGATTTCATCGCAGGGTTTACAGGAGGAAATGGGCCTAGTGACAAAAAAATTGCCAAAGAGTTTAGGAGCCCAGAGACCGATCGGTCCAGAAAATAGACACCTTGAATGGATGGTGCCTTTAAATCTAAGGGGCAAGTGTGGGAATTGTCCTCGCCTCCCCATAGAAAACCATGATTGATTAAGGGATCAGACATTACTTTGAGGCCTCTAACATTGTGGCTGAGTATGAAGCCATCATCATCGAACTACCCAAAATTCACTTACTAGGGGCAAGCCACCTTGATATATACAGTGATTCAAAGATGGTGTCTAATCTAGTGATGTGAGATTTCATTTCCAATGACAAACAAATGGTGGCATACTCGCAGGTCGCCCATGATTAGCTATCAGAATTTAAGGAAGTCCATATTTAACTATTTCCCCGAGGGCATAATAGTCATGTCGACGCGTTAGCAACCTTAGGGTCAGAAGTGGACTCTCTTATGAGAAGGACCATTGAAGTGGATTTCGTTACCAAACCTAGCATCACAAGATCCCATGGTCATCGAAAAAATTCACGACGTATAGAAAAGTCCTAGATGGAGGGACTCAATAATCACTTATCTGCGAAATAACATCCCGACGGGTGATAAGAAACAAACCCACCAGGCAAGAGTAAAAGCCACCCGATTTTATCTAACACTCGATGTGAAAATATACAAGATGTATTTCACCGGTCCCTATCTCCAGTGTATGCATCCAAGTGACGTCGAGTAAATTTTGTAGAAACTTCATGACGAAATTTGTGGTAGCCACACAGGAGGGGAGTCTTTAGATTTTTGAGCAATCAAATAAGAGTACTGGTGGCTGCATATGAAAATATATGTAGCTTCATACATCAAGAAATGTGAAAAATACCACAAGTTCTCCCCCATGATCCATCAATCGTCCAATGACTTAAAGTTATTGACTAGCCTTTGGTCATTCGCCTAGTGGGGTTTAGATATTATAGGGCCACTCACTACCGCACCACAAAATCATAAATACATCTTGGTCGATATAGAATACTTCACAAATTTGATTAAGGCAGAACCACAGGCTAACATCAAAGATACTGATATGATCAGGTTCATCTAGGGGAATATCGTGATACGGTTCAGCATACCTAGGACAATTATCATAGGCAACAGCACACAGTTTGAAAGTGTAACATTCCATGGTTTCTACAATAGCCATAACATCAAGCATCACTTCAGCTATATGGCGTATACCTAGAGCAACGGGCATGCAGAGGCTTCCAGCTAAATGATGCTCGACGACATTAAGAAGAGATTAGAAAATGAAAAAGGAGGTTAGGGGGATAAGATTCCTCACGTTCTATGGGCATATCGTATTACATCCAGAAGACCTACTGGGGAAACGAATTTCTCTCTAACATATGGGATGGAGGGAGTCGTTCCTTTAAACACTGGTTTACCACCATGGGGACCACCATTGCTGAGCAGGGCTTCAACGAGTAAGCCGTAAGAACTTAATTTAACCTGGCCAACGAACGAAGGGATCGAGAGATGATAAAGCTGGACTATTACCAGCAAAATCTAGTTAGGAAATACAATATGGGCATCAATCTAAGAAAATTTTAGGTAAATTATTATGTCCTCGGGAAAGTCCTTGATGGTGTTAAAAACCTTTAAATGATAAGTTGGGACATCAATGGGAGGGGTCGTTCAAGATCACTAGAGACGATTTGCATGGATCCTATCATTTGGAAATAGTAGAGGGCAGGGAGATATCAAGTGCATGGAATGCAACCAACCTCAAGAAGTTTTATTTTCGAATTTGCACTTTTGTACTTCGTAGTTATTTCCATCTTATTTAGACTTCATAAACTTTTTATTCCTAAACTTATGATAATCGTAGTATGTTCTTTATTTTACTAATAAAGTACAAGCCCAAGTGGTTCATTTAGCTATTTAAAATTGTTAAAAAATGGCAGGCTTACACTTTAATTGATGGTCAAAATATTGATCGATATCACCTTAGTTTGATTATAATTTGGTTAATTACAATTAAACTAAAGGTCCTACGGTCTTCATCACAAAAAATAAGAGAACCTCACAAATTTTGCAAGAAAAAAAAAGAACTCTGGGGGATCTGTAGTTGCTAAGAAAACCCTCCTTGGTCAGATAAAAATCTTGAACGGGTGGATGGAATTAAAACTAGGTGTATTTTTGCCAGAGTCTTATCTAGGCCTAAGGTAATGTGACAACATGACCTAAAAGGTAAGATAATACAATAGAACACATGGGTAGGATAATGGAATGGGAAAATGAAAAATGAAAAATCATATAAGAAACTTGTTGATTACATAAAATTATAATAAAGATCATTTACAAATATGAAAAAAATAAAACTGATACAATCGTTGTCTCCGACGAGCAATTATTTCTACAATGGCAGCTCATTGCCTATCATCAGACTTGGTTGAAATTCATCACGCCTGTCATGAGATGATAAATAATCCTTGGACAGTTGGAGAGGAATGCCATCAAGAGGGACCCATCTCTCTTCGTTTCCAAGGGGTGTGGTACGCCGGACAATTAACTTGGTGTTAGTACCAAAGTTTAGAGTCCTTTAGGAACCCTAAAGCATTCAACTAGACATGTTTATAGGCTAGGTGCTTTGCCTCATCTAGCTTAATAGGGGCATCCATCCACCCCTCATCATACCCATCCGTCCACGCCATGCGAGGGCCCTTTTTGAAAAGATAACGAGGCTTGATTATCACACGGGTCAACCCCATTTTCAAAACTCCTTCCCTCTTTAGGTCCTCCTTTGCCCCGACGAGCTTCTTCCTTAGAGAATCATTTTTAATTTGCAGAAACACGCCAACATCTCCAATTATTTAGTCCTCAGTAAGATGTTTTTTCATAGTGCTCACTTCCTCTTGCATCAATGTACTAACGTCACTAAGGTCCTTCACGACATCTTTTAAATTAGATACCATGGCGAACAACTCCTTATAAGCCCCAATCATCTTTTTAAATGCCTTCCAAATAGAAATACAGGAATGGAGAGCTTGAGCACTAGTCCCCATGACCAAGGATGGAGTCTAAGTCCCTAGGAAATAAAGTCTCCATAGGAAAAATACTAGGATATAAGATTAAAAAGAACAATACTAAGTAATAGTAAATAATGAAATCAAAACATTAGAAAGTTCTTTCATTGAAGTAAGGGAATGTCTTTACAAGTGAGAAATAAATAAAAAATACAAAAAAATCCCTATAACTAATCAGTCCTAAATAGTTCTCGACATGCTCCAAGACCTCCTCGGACTTTCCATAACTTACTTCAGAACTGGGGTTTTATCGACCATCTTCCTCTACCCCCGGTGAAGAACTATGATTGTGCTCTTCAAAGAGCTCTGACTCAGCTGGATCATTGGCCATCGTTAGGGTAGCAACCTAATATTTTTTAAAGTTGGATTTGCTAATGAAGGCCAAATGGTGCTTTGTATCATCAAAGGACTCTTCGTATTCGATTTGTAAGTCATCATCCTTAGCAGCATGAACAACCTTAGGTTGTTCTTCTTTTAGCCAGTCATGCTCGACCACTATATGGTCGTGATCGGTCTTCATCTTGTCATATTGGACGTTCAGCTGAGAAAGCCCATCCTTCAGGTTGTCCATCACCAAACTAGTGGACATTTTCTGTGCCTTGTAGGCCTTTTTAGCAGCCTCATCAGCAGATTTAGAATTCTTCTAGGCAGTGGTTAAATCATCCAGCTTGGTCTACTTAGAGCGCTTCTCCAAAATGGCGACAAAGTCAGCCACACCCCACATAAATAAAAAATTGGATAAGTATCAACACTAAACCAAAACAATAATGTACAAAAGAAAAGTCATTCTTACCAGAGATAATGCCTGAGTAGCATAAGAAGATAACTCATAATGGGTCAGCTTCTTGAACTGCTCGCGATCAAAGGTGAGTACATCCCTCTTTAACGAACTTGGGGTCAAGGAATGACTTTTGGCCAACAACATTTTTGATGGGTTTTCCCATGACCATGGGTGTCACCCCTCTAGGAGAGCGATAAAGCTGCTGAAGGAGAATTGATATTATCCTTATTCTTCTTTCGAACTAAAATTTTTGGCACAGATATGGGAGCAAAGGAATCCTCGATCTCATTCCTCCTAAGAACCTTAGCCATGGGATAAACGATCATCATATCAACATCATCCACCAGAAAGATTCTCCTCTTAGGAGACATTATCTCATCCTCAGCTATCGAAATGGACTTGATGTTCAAATACTCAAAGGAAGAGGAAGTAGAAGGCTTATCTCTTATAGAAGGAAGATGAACCTAAAGTATTGTGTCTACCATGCGTGATGTGAAACTACTGGTAAAAAAATTATACTTTAAAAGAAAAAATGCCGACCTTGGGTGATGACTTCTAGCAACCAGGGGCCTTCTCAAATTCCAATCCTTGATTAGCTCTTCCGTGTTGAAATAAGAAGATGGGGGGTCTTTCTTCTTTGATTAAGATGGAAAAAAGAAAAGAAAAGTATCATCAATAACAATTTAATTAAACAAATCTCAGTAGAAGGGAAATAAAAATCAACCAATATCACTTCCACTCTCCAAGCATAGGAACCCATTATAATCCTCAAGCCTCAAGAAGAGGTGGGAACCTTTATTGCAATCAGGAAGGTTGATAAGTAATACTATGTCAGCCTTCCTCACCTTCAGATATAAAATCCCATCAGTAGTGTGGGACCAAGAATAGTAGTATCTGAGCTCCGAAATCCATATTTTGGTCCCATACAACTCATTGATTTGGTGAATCCTATTGATAATCATCCATGTGTTAGGAGAACACTGGGCAGGAACTACCTCAAAAAATTCACATAACTCTAAGAATAATTGGTTAGGTGGAAATGTAATCCCCCCTTTAACCACTAAGAGGGTGTGAATCCAATGACTACCCTCAACGGCAACACAATTTTTGGGAACTAGGTCACACTCAATCGTTACCAATAAGGAATTGAATATGCTTTTCAAAACTCCTTTATAGTCCTCTCGTTAATAGTGTAAACCATTTTTTATGGAAGAAGTTAGAACTACTCAATGAAAATGAAACATCAAAAGAAGTTACTCATAATAGTCGTAAGAAAAATAAGAAAGGCAAAAAGAACTTACAAAAAATTTAAAAGAAAAACAATCCAAATGATCTTTTTAAATGAAGGAAGGTATAAAAACGATAGTGCTTAGACTTTTTTATTAAACAGAAGAGAAACCCCAAGAGTCTAATCATATAGAACGAAGTCTAAGGTCATAAATGAAACTGGTAGTTCATTTTTAAACTGAAGACCAATGTACCCCTCATCAAAACAAATTAATTATGAAGCATGCCCCCACGAAAGCTCAACGTTGAATTATCACGAGCTGACCAATCATTTAGGCCAACAAAGCATACAAAAATATTTCGCCCATTTTTACCAAACAATTATAGGGGCAACTTTGGGGTGAAAACCATAATGGCCCAAATTCCAGTGGCCCAAATAGGACCCAACCTATAAATATAAAACGTGTCGCCCAAGTCAAGTCTATTATCGTATGGGATAAATATTGAGAACTCAATTTTGTTATCTACAATCTCAGAGGAGATCAACATAGATTAGCAAACGAGACAACCAATAAGGGAAAGAGTTTGAACATAACTCAACCACTCCTATCATTATAAATGGAACCCTTATTTCGGGGAAAAGGGTTATGCAATTCTTTGTTTACAAGTTGATAAGGAATTAATATAGTGAAAGAAATACCCTGTGGACATAGGCAGTTGCCAAATCACGTAAATCCTTTTGTCGTGAGATTTTCATACTTCTTGCTTGGTTCCCTATTGCATAGAACCTTATATTATGCTCATTTTCACTCACATATACAACTAAATATTTTTGTCCCATAAGTGAAACTAATTTTCTTTATAAAATCATTTCAAAGGTTGTGGCGAAAGGATTGAGACCCTTTAAAGGAACTCTTATTTACCCCATTCAACTTACCTTTGTTCCTAATAGACTTGTCCAAGATAGTATTGTTTTGGGTCATGAGGTGTTTCATTTTAGAAAAAAATAAAAGGGGTGGTAAAAGAGGTGATATTGTAATTAAACACGATTTGAACAAAGATTACGATAAAGTCGAATTAGATTTTGTCATTACTATTATATCTAATACGGGATTTTGTTCTTATTGGATTCAATTAATTTGGCATGCGTTAACATGATCAAGTTCAATTTCATGCTTAATTGTGCTCCCGATTCCCACATTACCCATCAAATGGGGATAAGATAAGGGAATCATCTTTCACCATACCTTTTTCTTTTAGTTCCAGACACCTTTCCAAGATCACTAAGAAAATCGATGGATGGAAGTCAATTTCATGGGGTGAAAATTAGGAGGGGGAATCCAATTCTTTCATATATTTTCTTTGTGGATGATTCTTTGATAGTTCTTAAAAGTGTTCCCACCCAAGCCTATTATCTTTTAGATATAATAAATGCTTATTGTGTTTCTTTGCCCAATCTTGTTAATTTTGGTAATTCTAGCATTCTATTTTCGCCCAACGCAACCGATGCCATTAAAGATTTGATAACTACTTCCCATCCTTTTGAGCTTATGCCCATGAAACCAAAATATCTTGAACTTCCTTAGTTTTAGACAAAATCTAAAATTCATAGCTTCAAATTCATCATTGATAACATGAGAACCAATATTAAAAGATGGAACCAGTCTTTTATTTCTCATACTGAAAGGGATGTTCTTATAAAGGAGGTGCTCTTAGTTTTACCTTCTTATGCCATGCCGGTGTTTTTCTTCCCCGTGACTTTATGCTCTAAACTTAACTCTCTTGTTGGTAATTATTGGTGGGGAGAAAAGATGTCAATAATTATATTCATTGGCAAAGGTGGCACAAAATTTCTTGATTTTAATTTGAGGGTAGCTTGGGATTTAGGGACATTCACTTTTTTGAGAAGATGGATAGTGCCCCCAAGTTTAGTAAAAAGGAAGGTAGAACATCCATACCATGGTGGATTAAACAAAAAATAGATAAGGGTGACTTTATTGGAAGTTTCCTTTACAAGAACCAATGGATTTAATTAAAAGTAAGCTAAAGATAAAAGAGTGACTTTATAAATGACAACTTTTACAATAAGAGGGATAAAAGAGTTAAAAAGGAAAATAAGGGGAAACTATGTTGTTATTAACTCTAATAGATTGAATAACTTTATAGTCCATCCTAAGGTGGCCTATTGACTATTTAGGAAGCTCCATAAGTTGATTAAAAATGTTAAATTTAGGACTTTGAATGCCATGATTAACAAGATTATCAGTTATACCATTTGATTCTCTCCAACAATGAATATACATAACTGTGATTTGACTGCTAATGTCCCTAATAGATTGAACACCTCATTAAGAAACTAATTCGGTTTCTTAATTTTTCCTTTGAGCACATCAATAACAAATTGAGAGTCGAATTCCACCACCACATTGCAAAGATTTATAGAAGCACATATACTCAAACCCCTTAGAATAGTGAAGCACTCAACATTATTATTGGTACCAATCCTATTAAAAGGAGAAAAATCTTTAATAAATCCCCCTTTATGATATCTACGATACCCCCTGATCCTGACAGTCCTGGGTTACCCTTAGATGCACCATCAGTGTGGAGTTTAACAAAGCTTTATAAACGCTCGATCCACCTAACCAAGTGGAATACCTTAGGATCCCGTTTTGCATTTTTAAAACTAACCATATGAAAAATATCTTCATTCTGATTGCTATTTGATTTGAAAGGACTATGAGGGCAGGAATAATCTTTGATGAGGTTAAACACTAGGCTAATGATGAGCTTACTGTCCATTTTAGTGTCTTAATAGCTACATTGATTTCTGCTGAGCCAAATATGCCATAGAATCACTCCTGGGATGGTGATAAATAAATATTTAATATAGTTGACATTAGACTTTATGAACCACCAAGACATGAGCATAGAGTTAATGGCGATGAAATAGATCTTAACACCAAGTAGGTTAGCAAATTAACTCCATACTTTAAAGGCTATAGGTCCATTAGAGAAGATAAAAATAATACCCATATTTTGAATATTCATATCTATTAGAACAATGTTCTCGTAAGATTTCCTATGAAAAATACTAATTTTAGGAGGATACACAGACTGCCAAATATACTTGCAAAGAAAAGAGGTCGGATTAGAAGAGCTTATGGCCCACTAAAAAGACTTGGCAGTGGACTGAACTCCATTATAAAGAGATCAATACAACGAACCATGCGTTTCAGTGAAAGTCTTATAAGTGTCTTCTTTAATCATACCAATCCTTTTGTAGGTACCAAAGCCAAATTTTGAAGAAAAATCCTTGTATTTGTTGTAAAAAAGTAGTCTAAAGACTATTCTAAGTTTTAAGATTCCACCAAAATTTCATACTAAAAGACTTACATATATCTAGAAGTGATTTAAATCCAAGGCCACCTTCTTCAATTGGAAAACATAATTTTTCCCATTTGAACTAGTGATGTTTTAAGCTAAATTCTGTAGATGCTCCCCATAAGAAATTACTGAACACACTTTGAATCTAGTTAACGAGTTTTACATGGAGGTTTTAAGGAAGCAATATCGTAGATAGGAATAAAGGATAGGACAGAAATAATGAGAGTTCTTTCACCTGCAAATGAGAGAAATTTTTATTGTTAACTTGCCACCTTGTTCTTGATTTTTAGAACTAGGTCTTCGAAGTAGATATGCTTTTTTCTGCCATAGATGATGGGAAATTCAAGGTATTTTAATGGGATATTTTTATATTTGTGGTTTGAGTCTTCAAAGAGTTCTTTAATTCTTCTTTTCCCAAGAGATTTATGGACCATAAAGTTTCTCTTCTCATAATTAATAACTTGACTAGAGGCTTTTTCAAATTTTCTCGAAAAGCCTAGAAGGTTTCTCAAGCTTCTAGATCCTCTATTGCAGAAAAATATAATATAATCTGTAAGACATAGATTGTTGATCAGAGGTTTGCCTCGCGGGTGGGAGAAAGGCTTAACTGAGCCTTTTATAATGAGGTTATGAATGCATTTATTCAAGGGCTCAATAACTAAAACAAATAGGCCAGGGGATAGGGGATCCCCTTGTTTCAAACCTTTATAAGATTTGAAAAAATGAGCTTTTTTTCCATTGATAATGATGGATAACCAATTGTTAAATAAACATACCCATATTGTATCAATCGATACCTCTGAGAAGATAAATTTACTTAAAGTTTTAATGAGTAATAGCCATGCCACCCTATCATAAGCTTTGGGCATATCTAATGTGATAACAACATTAAATCCATGAGCTTTCCCCCAAATTAATCTTATCATCTCTTAACTTAGCATAATATTATCAATGATGATCCAACCTTTTATGAAACTTGATCGATACATGTTAATAATGAGAGGAAGAATAGAGGATAGCCTAGTAGCAAGAATTTTACTGATAATTTTAACACAAAAATTGCAATAGGTGATTAGTCTGAAGTCAGTGCATTTTGCAGCATATTTTTCCTCACGAATCAAAATGATATTAGTGTTAGTCCAACTCTTAAGCAATTCTTCACCAGAGAACAAGAATCCTATAGCATTTAAGATAACAACCTTGATTATATCCCAAATTTTTTGGAAAAAAATTCCATGAAAGACGTCAGTGTCAGCATTACTATCAGAATTTAGATTGTTAATAGAATTCCAAACTTCCTCTTCTATTAAGATCTCGTCAAGACATTAAGGTTGATAATCAGTAATCCTCTTGTCAAGTATATTTAAAATATCATCTTCACCCTCTATCGATTCTTCTTTGAATAAGTTTTGAAAGTGTTGAATGAACTCCTCTTTAATTCCCTCATTAGATTCAACCTGGTCCCTATCTTCATTTTTAATCCTATAAATCATAAGTTGCATTCTCTTAGCTTTAACAAAGGAATGGTAGAATTGGATGTTGGAATCCCCATCTTTAAGCAATATCCCTTTTATTTTCTGCTTCCTAAAGGTTTCCTCATTTTTAAGGCATTTAGCATTTAGGCCTTAAATTAAGATAATTTATCTCTATTATCTAAAGATGGGGTATTTTAATATAGAATCTAACAATCTTATAAATCTGATAAAATATATTCGTGTAAGAATCTTTGCTGCATCTTACTAGAACAATTTTCAGTTTGTGAAGTTCAATAGAGAATACTCTGAATGGATTACATCTACAGGCTGAGTCTAAGAACAAGAACGATATCTTAAATATTGGTATGGGAACACCACATATTCATAAACTTAAATAGTTTAGGAAAGGGGTCCAATTGATATTTAATAGAGAAAAGTAGAGGACAGTGGTCTGAGCAGGTCTTGTTGAGATGACTGAGGTTGAGGTTTGGAAAATTAGTTACCCATTCAGAGGACATTATACCTCTATCAAGTCTAGCCCAAATCTTACCATTATACATAAAGTTGTGCCATGTAAATTTAGAACGAGTAAACCTCATTTCCAATAGAGTAACATTAGAGATTAATTTATTGAAATCTTCCACTACTGGGTGATCAATATCACCCCCCCCCCCCCCCCCCAATTTTTCATCATTGCTAGTCAAAACATTGAAATCTCCCATAACTAACTAAGGTTTGCCCATAGCCAAACTTTTATGAAATAGAAGAGACTCCCAAATGGAGAGTTTTTCTTGCCTTATACATTTAGCATAGACAACGGAGATGAAAAGATGTAATCGAAAGTGATCATGATGAATTTTAGGTAGTAAATCTTGCTCATCATCATTCACTACCTCACAGATAACTCCAAATATCCATATGAACCAGATTTTATTAGATGAGTTAGCATAACCCCCTTCAAAATTAATGATTCTTTTAAAATCTTCAATCCTCCCAATTTTAGATTTAGTTTCAAGGAAAGTAATGAAAGGAAGTTTATGAGCTGTACAAAGATTTTCATTTCTTATTTTAGAGGGATTATTTGGTGGACCTCTAATATTCCAAAGAATAAATTTTATCATTGATGAAAGTTAGGGTTGAAAGCTATGGATACCTTTGATGCTCCTCCTGTAACTTTTCTAAAAATAGGATTAATTAGTTGAAAATGAGTCTTCTTTATAACTAGATTTTTTACTACTGGATTACTGTCTTCATCCAACTTCAATGCTACTCACTTTTTCTTCATTTTATAATAATCAATATTCTTAGACAAGTCCTTAGAGAATACCAGTAGATCCTCTTTCAAAGGAGGGTTTTCTTCATCACATACTTCTGAATCAAAGACAACCAGACTTTCATGGAAATCATTCATTGCTGGGGGGGGGGGGGGGTCTGTAAATCTGGGAGATAACATAAGGTTTTCCACATTAACATCTTAGATCTTATGGATGAATTTTTGAATCTTGTTTCAAATTAGAGAAAGCTTAGGAGCAGTTTTAATAGGTTCTTGAAGAATTTTAGGCTCAGCTGGTAAGGTCTATTGAGGTAGTTTTTGGGATATTTCTTGGGTAGAGATTTCTTTGGCTAGGTTTGTAACCTCTACAAAAGAGTTAAGGTTCATATTTTCTACAGGAAAAACTTCATTGAAATCGTTCTTGTAACTCTTGGGTTGATCTTATAACATGGGTGGAGTTGGGAGATGATTTTCTTTGGTATGGGGGTAAGTTACTTAGGGAGTTTCTTGATAGTCCTTGGAACACCATTATCTTTTGAGGGGATTTTATTCAATGTACATTTGTATTTGTCATGGCCTAATTTAAAACAATAAGAGAAATAATAAGGAAATTCTTTATAAATGATCCTCTGCCAGAAGCCATCTTGTCCATAACATATCCAAACTTGATCAGGTTTGTTAGTAAGCGGGTCTAATTCAATAAAAACTCTGGTAATGATGGGTTAGATTCTAGTTTCCAATGATCCATCTAACTTTAATAGATTATTAATTTCCCGAGCAATAGAGTATAATGAGCATTTTGAGAAGAAAACGATGGCAACTTTCTTTCCTTCCTAAGTATAAAGTCAGGGCTCCATTTGAATGTTCTTATAGGGAATTAATAAAAAAACCATTGATTTGTCATCCACAATCTAGTGAAATTTTCCTCTACAAAAATCTTTATGAGAATATCTTTCTGATGTAGAAGACTAATCTGAAAGGTAGCGTCAAGACTCATAGAATGAAATATTTTCCTTATAACTTTAAGATAAGGACGTCCATGAGAGAACTTACTTATAATTGAATATTTGAAGGGAGTAGTAAGTTTTTGAATATCTTCTTGCAAAAATCTAATAGCAGTTTCACCTTTGTAAGAGGAGATTTTGATTAACGAAACAATTTCTCAAGAAGTAAAACCCTTAACAACACTTGCAAAAAGATTTACTCCATGCCTTAGGAGTATCAGGAGGCTTCTTTGCATCAAGATTAGGAACTGATGTAAGTGTTGCCATGCAACCCTTAATTAGGGTTAACTGGGAGGCTAAATAGAAAAAGTGGATGGGAAAAGGTTGATTTGGTAGTTCCAAATTTACAAGAATTAAGACTTTCACTTTTTCAATATTGCTCTTCTTGCTAAAAAAATGTTAAGAGGCTTATTCTCTTCTCAAATTCATTGTGGGATCGAACACTCAAGTCCATATATTTTCCCAATTATTCTGTTTTGGAGGCACATAAATGGTACAAACCCTCTTTATATTGGTATAGTCTTTTAAAGGGTAGATATCTTATCTTCAAAGGGTTTTGTAAGAGGGTTGGTAAGGTATCTACCATTTCTATTTGGGAGGACCCATGGATTCCACATCTTAAGAATTTCAAAGTTTTATCTCCTAAACCTCCCAATTGTGAATATAACGATGTATTGGATTGATGTTTAGGAATGGAGGGTGGGGGAAAAGTTGGAACGAAGTTGTGGTTAAATCCCTTTGGGGCTTTAACGGTCTAGTCCTTGGACTAATAATTTGGACAAAAAAACCAGGCCCAACAAATTTTAAACGATTAGGTCCAACATACAAATACCCCGAAATTAAAACAAACACACACTATTTAGAAATCGAAGCGCCAAAAACACTGTATTCTCTCTTGAATCAAAACCTTAATCGTACCATCTCTTCGATCAAAACCCCAAAACGAATCTATTTCTCAATCAAATTTTGGTCAACAACAACATATAAATACTCCTGATCGAAGTTCTAAAAACTCTGTTCGATCAAAACCCTAACTCTCTTTGATCAAAACCCTAGCTCTCTTCGATCAAACCCTAATTGTTGAAGTTCTACATTTTACATTCTAAATCAAATTATTCCAAACAACACTAACAAGTATGTATACATTCTCTTATCACCTTTTTGTCCTTGTGTATTTTGTGTTCTCATATGTATAAATTTGTAGACACATGGACTGATGAAATCACATTCTTCTTTTTCATGATATGTATTTCATCATATATTTGTTTCCCTCATTTTAATTGCAAAACACACTTTTTCCATGTTAGATATATGTATTTCATCATTGTACTTTTCTTCCTGTATACATCCTTTGTCGAGGATTTATCAAGGACTAGGAATATGTACATGATTGGAATATGTACATGTACAAGCCCTGTGTTGCGTGTACTATGTGTATTTTGCGTGTACTATCAAAAAGTACACGCAAAATACACAGAGTACACACACATTGAAATTGAATTTCTCAATTCATTATGCATGTACTTTTATGTTTTATACGTGTACTCTATAGAATATGTACATGTACAAGCCCTGTGTTTCATGTACTATGTGTATTTTGCATGTACTTTTTAAAAGTACACGCAAAATACACATAGTACACACACATTGAAATTGAATTTCTCAATTCATTATGCGTTTGCTTTTATGTTTTATACGTGTACTCTATAAAATATTTATTTCAAATCCATATTTGATCAATCCTATGTTATTTTGGTCCGCGCCAGCGACATTTGAATGATATTTCATGAATTTTTAAGAAGTATTATTATTTTGTTAATATTTAGGAGTGTTTTTTGTCCAATAGCCAGCTGCATTTGAATGATATGTTATTAGCTAATAATCAGTTTTATTGCGTGTACTTTTTTATTTTTTGCCTGTATTTTGTTGAAAGTACACGCAAAAAATTCAAATAGTACACGTACATTGAAATTCAATTTGTTCAGTCCAATATCCATGTACTAATGTGTATTATGAGTGTACTATTTTGTATTATTGTGTTATTGTTTAGGAATCATACGATCAAGCATGTTCAACTACAAAACTGCTTCTTGCACGTTCGAAGATCTTAAGAATACAAAACCTTTCACATTGACAATGAATAGTATTAATGATGACGAAATTCATTTTCTCCTTCGCATCAATGATAGAGCTAAAAGGTTACTTGGTTTCTACTACTACTATGAAGACATTTACTGCACTTTTGATGTGCAACAGCTTCAAGTAACTAAATCGAAAGCGAAGGATTTAGCTAAACGAATTGAGCAATATTGCTTAAGGGGTTTTGATAATGTTGGAGCTTTTAGTATTCAGCTATTGTATCACTTCTTTACTGAATATGTTAGGAGTAGAGAATCTTGGTTTTTGACTTGTCGAACAACCTCTGTTAGGTATTACTATAAAACTGACGATATATATTATCGCATTTAGCATGTATTTTGATGAGACTTGTATAAATTGTTTGTGAGAATATTGCCTGTACTTTTGTTAAATACGCTTGTATTTTATTGTTTTAGTCTATGTTTTATTCTAATTCGCATGTATTTTATTTTTTGTACATATCATTATAGGTTAGTAATTTAAATTTTGTTTATAGATCAATATAATGGGGATGAAGATGAAGGTAAGAAGAGGAAAGAAAAAAAAAGAGCAGTTCTGATGATAGTTCTTAATCCAGTTCCAGTTCCAGTTCCAGTTCTAGTGTGGCATTGAAAGCTAAATGACCTGCAAAGAAGAATGACCAATATCGGTCAAATATTGTTAGCTTTCTCCATGATTTGCATCAGATTAAAGATAAAATAAACAATAGCCATATTTAACTATTTAAGAAGATTCCATTTTGGGAGCTTTTCAATGCCTACTACAGTGAGAAAGTAGTAGAAGTGGACCACAAGAAGACGGATAAAAATATTTTATCAATTATCGAGCTGTACAATACGGAAAACAAAAGTTTATGTATGAAGAGTAGGATTCCAATAATGCCAATAGATATAAGTAAAATATTTGGCATACCCCTGGTTGAGGGTTTAAAATCAATAGAACTGAAAAAGGGATCGAATACTACTAAAAAATATGGATTACAAGCACGATACTTCGCAAAAAGATTAGGAAAATCAAAAATATTGAATGGTTTGAAGAAATCAGTTGAATTGGAGACAGATGAAGGAATTGCTAATTTTGTTAAAATTGTGTGTCTCCACTTCTTGGACACGTTGTTTTTCTCCAACTCAAACTTCACCCTTGGAGAATTTTGGTTGAAATACATCGATGATATTGAGGAAATGAATAAGTATGATTGGGCATCTTCTGTGCATAAGTTTCTCATACATTCACTTGACAAATCAGCAAGTTCAAAACTTAGCATAGTTACTGGATGTGTCATTTTCCTACTGGTGAGCAAAAAAATATCATGATATTTCAAAATTTACATACCAATACTGACGTGTATTTTTAAAATACACGTGATATTTTCATGTGTATTTTCAAAATACACGTATATTTTCACCTGTATTTTTAAAATACGCTTGATATTCCTGATATTTCAAAATTTACATACCAATACTTACCTGTACTTTGAAAATATTACGTCTATTTTCAAAATACATGTGATATTTTCTCTTGTTCTTTCAAAATACACTTGATATTTAACGTCTATTTTAAAAATACACGTCTTATATCACGTGTATTTTGAAAATACACGTCTTAATCACGTGTATTTTGAAAATACACGTCTTATATCACGTGTAAGTACACTTGTATTTTACAAAGTACACGTGTACTATGTTTTGTAAATATAAGCAGTGTACTCTCAAAATACTCTTGTTATATTTTCTTTCAATATTATAAATTTACTTTGGAAAGTACACGTGAACTTATATTGACAAAGTACACGTTAAATTTGTAAAAATCACTTGTACTTTCAATATACAATTGTAAAAGTTGTAAAGTACACGTTTAATTTTGCGTGGATTTTGAATAAATCTCTTGTACTTTCCATTATGAATCCCTAGGTAATACAAGTATTAAATTCATTTTGTTTTTTGTATGATCACAGTATTGGGCATGTGAGAAATTTGAAATTATTTGTCCTGTTGAAGAATATAAAGAAAATACTCCAAAATTCCTAAAGTGGAAGTTGTCATCTTTGAAACAATGGTTTGTGAAGAATGACATCGCAACAACAACTTTGAAGAAGGCTACAAATAAACCAGCTTGTAAGGACTGTCCTGTACAAAAGGAATCTCAGTTTGAAGGGCCAAGTTACTCTTTGAACATATCTACAAAAAGTCTTATACATGCTGATTCATCATCAAAAAAAGTTGCTGAAGATATTGATGACAATGAGTTTTCACATGGTTGGAATATTCCCCTTAAAAACATTGTGACTCCAAAGAAAAAGAAGGGAAAAGATCAACCAAAGGTTAATTTGGAGGAACAAATTGCTGTTTTGAAAAGAGAATTGTTGGAAAAAAATAACCAACTATCTAAAGCAGCTGAAGACATTAATGGTGCACTTGAGAAGGTGACCTCTTTGGAGGTGGAGAGTGCCATTTTGAATGTACAGTTGCAGGTAGATCGTGATTCACTTTTTGAAGCCCATGAGGAAATGAAGAAGTTAAAGGTGGAGAATTACAACCTTTTAAAGGAATAAGAGTTATTAAATAAGTTGGAGGTAGAAAATGCCCAACTAGTTGAGTTAAACAATTATTTAAAAGAAAAGCTTGATCAAGTCACAATGAGTGACTCAGATATAATTAAAGAATTGGATGAATCATTGAAAAAACAGGCAGAATCAATATGAATTTTGGAACAAAAGAATGGATATCTGTCTCTGAGTAATGAAGATCTCAAAAAAAAGTATGATGATACATTGCAACAATGGAAAGATGCTGACATAGAAAAGATGACATTGAGGCAGAATCTTGAAGAGTCAGAATTGAAAAGAACTCAACAGGTACTTTTGAATGCAGAGTACACGCAGTTTTCCTAAAGTACACGCAGTTTTTTTAAAGTACACGTAGTTTTCCCAAAGTACATGCAATTTTATTTCATAGTATTTTCAATGCAGTTTTATTTGATATTAGAAATAATGCAGAGTACATACATTATTTTATTAAAAATAATGCAGTTTTATTCAAGTATTGCTTATAATGTAACATTTTTTTTTGTATAATAGGAAAACAATAATAAAATCCTTAATGACGAAATTTCGGAGTTGAAAAAAATACTTGAAGAATCAGAATTGAAAAAAACTGACCAGATATCTATAAAATACAATAGATATATACTACACGCTTTACTTTCTAAATTTTATTATAAATTTTATGTATATTACAAATTTTATAAAGTACACGTATTTTATAATACACACGTGTATATTATAAAATACACGCGTGTATTTTATAAAATACACGTAAGAGAAAATGAATCATTGTTTCAAAAAATGCTTACAATCCAACATTCCTTGTTAAATATATCAGGAAAACATTAATAAACAACTCATGGACGAAATTTCGAGTTTGAAGATTGAACTAGCCTCAAAGAAAGTTCAGGGCACCCCCAAAATATCCAAAATAAAAGGACCTCTTACTAGAGGGCAGAAGAAAAGAAAAGCTGACAGCGAAACCGAAAAGCATGAACCAATTAAGAAACAAAAAGAGTCAAAGCTGAGAAAAGGCCGTCTAACAATAGCTGAACAAATGAAGGAAACTCACTTCAAGCTTGAAGCAATTGAAGTATAAAAATATCTCGATGAAGCTTCGAAGAAAAAGATTGAAGAGTTTATTCAAAAGGCTGAGCCAGGGTAAAGTTTATTGTTTTATGATTTATCACTTCGCTAATTTATATTTTTTTTGGTGAAAAGAATAAGGTTATTATTATTATACAATTCTTATTGATTATATAAAATGCAGAGGATTTATTTTCCAAGGGCTGGTTTCGTATGTCCCATGGGAAGATTTAGTTGAAGTCCTCAACAATCAAGAAATTTCAAGCCAAGTATGAGGAAGGGCTCTAGTGAAGTGTTGAGGTTAAAATTCTGTGAAACAGATAATACTTGCCTTTAGTGAAGTATTGAGGTTAAAATTGTCAGAGGAAGGGCTCTCCTACTCACACACTTTTTCTGATTATTGTTGGGTAAGTACAATTAAACCGAAAGTTTTGAGAAACAAAATTTCAGTTTTTTTTATTAACACAATGTCTATAATTTTTATTAAGATAGAAGCTTGTAGCACAAATGAAGTCAATAAGAAGGGGGAGTTATACAGAGATTTATTTGAATACTTAGGCACTTGTAATAATTTGTTCATTGTACTAAGACATAGTGTAGGACATTTCACATTGGATTCCCTTCGACCGAACGACAAGGAAAAAAACACAATATTCTTCGATGATGCAAAAAAATTGGTTAGTGCCTAAACTTAATTAGTAATGTTACTTGTACTTATATTATACACGTGTACACGTGTATAATATAATGCGTGTACTTTGAATTAGTTGCACATAATTACCCAGATTATCAAAGTACACGCATCATATTTTAAAATACACGTGAAATGAACCAATACAAGTTACGTGTACTTTAATATTATGCGTGTACTTTTAACTCTTTAGGCAAAATACACGCATCATATTTTAAAATACACGTGATATATAAAAATAAAATATGCATGTACTTTAATATTATGCGTGTACTTTTAACTCATTAGGCAAAGTACACGCATCGTATTTTAAAATACACGTGATATGAAAAAATAAAATATGCGTGTACTTTAATATTATGCGTGTACTTTTAACTCATTAGGCAAAATACACGCGTCATATTTTAAAATACACGCGATATGAAAAGTTAAAATATGCGTGTACATTAATATTATGCGTGTACTTTTCACTCTTTAATTTCATATACTCTTTTATTTGTATACACTAAATATTTGTCTTCTTAACAGTTTTCTATCTTCCAAAAAACACTGTGCCTATTGAAGACTGAAGCAGAAACAATGAAAAATAATGGTTTCAAAATTCAGAGGAAGTTTGATGAAGGTACACCAAATGAGTTTACATTGGATGATGATCCATTGACAGAGCAAGAAAAAAGGACAGTAAATTTCTTGCTGGAAAGTGATCTCAAATTTGACCTAATAAGAGATCATGAATTCCCTAAACAATATAATGGGTAAGAAAAACTTCATTTCTAAAAATTACTAATTTGTATCTTTTCAAAAAATTTCATCACATCATACTAATTTGTATATTTGTTTTATTTTAATTTCAGGGTTGACTGTGGGGTGTTCTGCATGTACTACATTGAATAAATAAGCAGAAACAAGGAAATGTAAAAATTGTTTCAAGACCCTGACATGCTAAAACAAAGAGCATATGTACTCGGGGAAATTCTTCTATCAAAATATTTCATCCCCCGAAAGGAGAAAAAACTTCTATAAATTGTGATTCAAATTCAAAACATATTTGTAATTTGTTTTGTGTTATATTGGTTATTGTTTACAATATTTATTACACCAAAATGGTTTTTTTCCCGCTGGCGCGGACCACAATCCACGTAAGGTTTAGATAAAAAATGCATCTGAGTGTTATGAAACAATGTACAAGCAGTTTTCACGAAAAATACAAGTGATAATTACTAAGTACACCAATGAATTCTTCAAAGTACACGCATTTTTACTAAAGTACACGCACTGGTTAATATAATAATTTTTTATTATTTTAATTGAAAACTACTTTGAAGAATTCATGAAGGACACAATAACCAAAATCAATTTATTAAGCTCAACTACTCACTTCCCAACTACTTCTGGTCAAGAAATAAATAGCTTTAAACTTTCCTATAAAAGAGTAATATTTGTTCCTTTCTTAACCATTACATCTAGGGTAAAGATAACATAATGGCTATTCCAGCAGAAAACTTGCGAGAAACTCTTGAGAGAGATGAAAGAAATAAAAAAAATAAGGCAAATTGAGGAAAATATTTCCTCATATGAAACTGCCTTTGAGCAGTTTCAAACATATGTGAGGGAAGACTATTTTGGACTTCCACCCAATACCATAAATTTATTTGATGTCGATGAGGACCCTCCTCAAACACATGAAGGCCTCATGTCTTTCTATACACAAGAAGTTCCCATGAAAATCGCAAAGCTGAAGGAGAAGAAGGCTCTCCATGAAGGCCTTGTAGCTATCATAGAAGAAGAAATTCAACACTGGTCAAATTTAATTGACTCTCTTCCTGATACCCTGGATGCCTTTGACAAACATCCCTAATAGAAGCCTTCTTTAGTTTTTTCAGCTTTCTTTATTTGAAAAAATTGTACTTTATTTTTTAGTTTTTAATAAAAATTTTATTTCTTTCATGAATGTGTTCACAGTTATGTCATACACCAAATATAGTAAAGTACACGTGAACCCTTATAAAAATGATCACATGTATTGTAAAAAATTTAAACATTAATATCATTTCATGTAAAAAAATTATATAAATGCGTGTACTCTATTTATTACACGTGTACTTTATAAAGTACACGCATAGTCCATAAAGTACACGCCTATTGAAATACTTGTATAATAATGCGTGTACTCAAGATATTATCCCAAAATATTATATAAATGCGTGTACTCTATATATTACACGTGTACTTTATAAAGTACACGCATAGTCTATAAAGTACTTGTATAATAATGCCGCTGGCGCGGACCATAATACCCATAGGAGTTTAAGAATATGAGTGACCCAAATGTCTTTTATAAAGTACAAGCACATTGTAATGTCCAAAACTATTTTCCAAATAGTACATGCATTTATATACGTCTAAATGATAAAATTACATGCAGAATACATAAAGTACACGTATATTGAATTAGATTTTTGTCATATCAATATGCATGTACTTTGCTAAAACATGCATGTACACTTATATTTAAATGCGTGTACTTTAATTATCAAGGCGTGTACTTCATAAAGTACACTCACATTTCATCAAGTACACGCATATTATATTTATATTATGCATGGACTTCATGCATGTACATTACTAAAGTACACGCATGCTTTTATAAAGTACACGCATATTGAACTGACCAAATCCATTTTTAAATGCGTGTACTTTATTAATATACGTGTACTTAATAAAGTACACGCATATTTCATCAAGGACACGCATTGATAAAATTTCTTTGGACATCAAAATGTGCGTGTACTGTACATAACATGCGTATACAAAGGTAAAGTACACGTGAACACAAGGAAACATGATCATGTATGTTTTATGAAAAATATGTGTACATCAACACAAAAAACAAACTAAAGAATGAGACTTAAAAATAAATTACATTCATTTATGTGAAACAAATGGTTTATTAATTAATTTATTCAATCAAATGGTTAAAATGAATGAATTCAACAATTTTAAAAATAGTCAAATGGGTTCCTTACAAGTAGACCTGTAATGACCCGTTTTACTACACCTCGAGCAAGTAACTTCCCTTACTGTGATCTCACCAGAAGACTTTAAGCTCTTATTTCTTGGCCCGCCTGTCGGTCTCTTAGTCATTGATGGAAGGACAGATGGATTTTCAGGAATAGGAATATTTAAGGAAATCAAATCAGGAAGAGGAACTATAGGTATCGAGTATGATTTTCTGTATAAAGATACTTTATAGTACTCCTTAATATAATCATAAATACTGGTCCCTTTCCTCCGCACAACACAAACAGCATGAGAACATGGAAAACATCTAATCTGCCAACTCTTACAAGAACAAGTCCTTTCTCCTAAGTCAACTGTTGCTCGCACTTCTGAATGAACTTCAAATACATTTTGACTTGAGCGACTAATAGTCCAATGTCGGCTTTTATTGCAATTTTAATTCAGTAACTTTTGAAAAAAAGGACATAGCTCATTTGTCCAAGTGTGAGATTCAACAAGTTTGTTTACATTGAAATTCATAATCTTCACTCTCAATTTATCAATCATATTCATTACCGGTAAGTGCCTTTCCTCCAATATCCATGAATTGAATGACTCTGCAACACTAGATGCCATGTCACCATATTGTTTACCAGGAAAATATGCACAGGACCAATTCTTGGGAGGCAAACTATCAATGAAATCGGCAATAACAGCTCCTCCTTCCTTCTTCAATGCTTCAATATTCTTGTGAAATATATCTACTGAGACAGCATATACACAAGACAAAAAATCTTTAACAATTTTCTTTCGAAATCCAGCACAATTCTCATGAATTTTCTTTTTTATATTCCCTTGTAAATGATGTATACAGTAGGAATGTGCAGACAATGGGAAGACCCTCGAAATAGATTCAAGTAATCCATTATTTCGATCTGATATAAATGTTATGTTTCGATATTGCTCAACTGCTGCACTATGCAAATTGACAAGAAACTACATCGAGTTATCTTCGGTTTCGGAATCAACAACAACATATGCAACAGGAAAAAGTCCTGAAATATAAAAATATATCAAAATTAAAATGAATAACATATCCATGTACAACACTTTTTTATATTGATGCTGTTGGCGCAGACCCTAAAACACATGGGAAATATATTATGTGTTTAATTTAAATCATTTGTAAATAACAAGACAAAATATAAAAATGTACCGTACACATGATAAAGATAAAAAGACATGCACGATTACTTTCCAATCTTTTTCTTGGCTTTATTATTAACAAGACTAACATCAACATACACGCATAAAAATGTAAAGTACAGGTGAACTAAACAAAAACATTCAAAGGTACTTTACATTTTTAACATGTACTTTTCTTTATTATCTCTAAATAACAACACCTATCATCAAAGTACACGCATAAAAATGAAAAGTACACGTGAAATTAAGAAAAACATTCACGTGTACTTGACATGTAAAATGCGTGTACTTTAGTTTGTATTCAACATAACATCATCATCAAAGTACACGCATAAAAATGAAAAATACACGTGAAATTAACAAAAACATTCACGTGTACTTTACATGTAAAATGCGTGTACTTTACTTAGTATTACACATAAAATCATCATCATAATCAAAGTACACGCATAAAAATGAAAACTACACGTGAAATTAACAAAAACATTCACGTGTACTTGGGATGCACTATGCGTGTACTTTACTTAGTATTACAAATAATAAGACATATCATGAAAATACACGCAGAAAAATAAAAAGTACACGTGAACTAAAACAAAGACCTTCAAAGGTATTTTATATTTTTATGCTTGTATTTTCATGATATGGAATGGAACAAACAAAATTTCAATGCAATACATAAAATAAAATATTTACAATTAATTTACCATTGTTCCCATTCCTTATAGTAGCTGATAATATTGTTCCACGGTAATGGCTCTTCAAAAAGGCACCATCAAGAAAATAAAACAGGTCTGCAGTATTGAAATCCATAAATACATCCTCTAAACATTACAAATATTCTCTTGAATTTTTTACTCTCATGTTCCACATGAAGGATGCAATGCGACCCAGGATTATACTGCAACAGAAGGTCACGATAATTATTCATTAATGCATAAGAAACCTTTTGATCACCATGTATATCAATAGCAGCCATCTCTTTCGCACGCCATGCATGTTGATAAGCTATATCAAGACCATAATTCTTCTTCATACCTCTAACTACATCAATTGGTCTCAATAGCGGGTTATCTCTAAGATCATCAGCTACCAATGTTGAAACCAACTTGGAGGCTATCATTTTGGCTGACGGACTACGAAAGACACCTCTACATGTATGCTCATTATTCATTGCACGTATGTAAAAGTATCCATTTATTGTAGATAATGAAGCATGAATTCTCCACATGCAATTCTCAATAGTCTTTTTAGAGCATTCAGCCGTCACTCGAGTTTTATCATTCTTCAAATACATATACTTGAACCCAACCTCAACGGCATACTTTCGTAATTTATCCCGAAATTCCACTACACCTCCTTCAAAACACTGTTGTTCATGACTTATATAAGTCTTACAATCATTCGAAAGATAGACTTTCGACTTACTTGGCTCCACACCTCCAAGATAAAAGTCATTTTCAATGCAACTATTAAAATCATTTTTTGTGCCTGATGATAAAGACTCTAACCTCTGTGTATTTGTATCACCACTGTCAACCCTCTCAGAACTTGTATTACTGCATTCAACTCCTTCAAAAATTCGATTAGAGCATTCAACCCGTTCACGACATGTATAACATGGAAATGGTAATGAATCAATGACATATATCCAAATGAAATTAGCTTTCACAATCAATTGGGATCGCAACATACAACAAACATCGTTGTCACAAACCAACATGAACCGACATTCATCACCAAATGAATACCTCAATCAAAAACTCCCACTTCTCAAATTAGTAAACCTAATACACAACTCATTGCATATGAAATCTAATGAGCTATCTTCAAATATTTCAATACAAGCCATATTATCCAAATAACAACACCTGGGTATTACACTACTTACCATAATGTTCTGCAGTAAAAGAGAGACGAAAAACATTTACTTCAAGGTCAAGAATTCTAAAAATGTGTGCAATAATTTAATGTATGAAATATCAAAATATTTATTTATAATTAATATAAAATTACAGGCACTTTTTAAAAACGTATACATGAAGCAATAAATCACACATATATTTTCAAAAAATCAATCACGTGTACTTTATAAACACTGCGTGTACTTTGAAAACTGATATCGAACTGGTTATTTCCGTTGGCGCGGACCTATATCAATAAGTGATTCAATACCAAATCAAAATCAAGGGCTCTTAAAATTAGAATGAAACATCAATAATATTCATTCAGCACATTCAACTAACAATTACAAATATTGATAAATATAACTTATTTATGAAGAATCCAAACATAAATGCATAAAAAACACAAAATAAAAACATATACATATATAACATATAAAAATCTATTCAATCACATGAATGAATATTACAATGAGTCTCTTGAATCAAACCAAAGGACATATACTTATTGTAATCGATCGAAAATAGAAAAACCAACTGCTAATAAAGATAAACTTACAAATGATAGAGACAAGTGATACAGGTAGAATCGATTAAGAAAATTGTAATCGATTATAGGACAAACGATCAAAGCATAAGATTGATGTTATTTTCGATTTCGAAGAATAGTCATTAGTTGCAGAGAAAACTCCAATAGCCAATTAGGTTTATGATTTTTTTAAATTGAGGGTATTTATATGTTGGACCTAATCGTTTAAAATTTGGTTCACCGATTTTTTTGTCCAAAATTGTTAGTCCAAGGACTAGACTGTAAAAACCTAAATCCCTTTTTAGAAATGATGAGACTGATGATATTCTAAAAATACCTTCAAGTCAAGTGAGATCAAATGATATCTTTTGGTGGGTCCCTACTATTGCTAGAAATTATTCGCTCAAATCCCATTACATGTTTGTGGTGAGATGATGGGAACTAACATTATTAACATTCCATCTTCCTCTTTGAATTATAACATGTCTATTTGGAAGGCCATTTGGATACTGAATACCCCCTTAAAAAATTCTTTTCTTTTGGTGGAAATTTTTGTTAACGTGCCTCCAACTAGAGAAAATATTTTTCATGGAAAGTGTAGTAACTCGCCTATGTGTCCTAGATGTAATAAGGAGGTTGAAAGTGCGGAGCATGTTATATTTGGGTGCAAACATGTAAAAACAAAATTGGGATATGCTAAAGTTTTTTTATACTCACTCGAACAACCAATATGCACAACTTAACTTTAAGATTTATTTGATGATGAAAGAATAAATGGTGTTTATCATTTTATTTTTACAATGATGATAAATGAAAACTTCATAAATTAAGTTTTGTTAAGATCCATCTAAAATTCTCATAGACATATAATGGAAACTTGAAACATTCTAAAAGGTAGGACATAAACCAGACAAGAACTCATTGATGAAGAATTATACATTCCATATAAAAAGTGAATTATAAAATCAACCATATTATGAAATATATATATATAATCAAGTACGAAACTTATGTATGTCACAAGTTGAAATGATGATGTCATGGGTTGATTTTTTTCTGCATTTCCTCTTTTGCCACTTAAATTTTGGATTTTTCCTCTTTTTCCACCCTTATATCTATTTCCCATTCTTCATCAAAATTCAAAAAGGAGGGTAAAGTAGTAAAGTTAACTAAACTAAACACATCCAACCCACAAAACTCTCTCTCATCTATCCCGATGCACAAATTCCTCCTACACACAAACCCTCTGTATGATAGCAACCCCCTTTAGGACCCACTCCGTTGCCTACGACACCATCGCTTCCCATATTTGGTTGATGTCTTCCTTATGTAATCTCTCTCTCTCTCTCTAAAAATAACCAATATACAA
The DNA here is from genome assembly GCA_949130495.1 of Sambucus nigra. Lineage (NCBI taxonomy): Eukaryota > Viridiplantae > Streptophyta > Magnoliopsida > Dipsacales > Adoxaceae > Sambucus > Sambucus nigra. The sequence continues at coordinate 624,042,815 of OX422217.1, forward strand.
CCCAGTTTGAATTTTTAGGGTTTTACATTTTTAGGGTTCATTGTTTGTTCATTTATAATTTTATTGTGGAGATATGACCTTCTTTTGGTTTGATTTTTTAGGGAAACTAGATGCTCTCTCTTTATCATTGTGTAGATCTAACATTTTACATTTTGGTTCAATTATTTTGGTTCGATTTTAACTGATGTTGGTTTATTTCATCATGGGGGTAGTTCTATAATCTTTTTGTTTCTACTGTGGTTTATTCCGTATTTAGCTCATGATGAAAATTTTGGGTTTTTTTCATATTTAGCTCATGAGAATTATGTTTGTGGTTTCAAATGATTAATCCTCTCTAAATACCTAATCTTCACTAATTTTTTTTGTGTTTCTTTACTAATAGGTACCTTATTGTTCATCGCTCATATTCTCAAGTAAACATCTCAATTTGGTTGTCTAAATTTCAATCATTTTTTCTGTGTTCTTTTGAAAGGAAAGAAATATGCATATGACAAAAAAAAAATTAGCAATAGGTTTGGTGTTCTTTCAAATGGAATGGAATAGGTTTTGGAAACTCGAATTTTACCTGAAGTAACGAAATGGTAGCACAATAAATTTTCTCTTTTCCTCTCTTTTATTGCTTTGTGTGTGTTTATTTGAAAACATATGATCTATTGGTGTGTTTTGGGGGAAACCATGTTATCGTTTTTCATTTTTGGTAAATCTTGATTCGTATAACCAAACCTTATTTATATTACTTGATGTGTTGGTAAACTGATTGTTATTATGTTTGATATTTGACGAGTGATTGTTGTATCATTTCAATTGATACTAGAATTAGTTGTCATTATTCATATTGATGCTAAGAATAGTTTAATTTCAGTTTAAGTGTTTCAGAATATTGATTCTAAGAATGCTAAGAATTAGTTGTCGAATTATCGTGTCTCACACTCTCACTCTTCCTCCAAGAAGCACGTTCCAGTGGTCAGCACCACATATTATTCCTATTATTCCTATTGGTAGTTATTTTGTAGGTAATTTGATCTTAATTGCATGTTATATATATGTACACCTGGTTGGAGATACATTTTACAGTGTCATGGTGTGTTTCTTAGTTTTTACAAGGTATGGTTTTTGCAATATTCTTTGACTAACCATGTTTTCCCTTCCCTGTTTTGTGCTCCCCCTTTTTTGAAATATAAGAAATTATATTTCTTAGCGTATTGAGTTAAAGGCTTTTTTATGCTCATATCAAATATGTGTATCCTTAAAATATGGAGGTATATATTCCGAATAGTGAATCTTATCTGAAATATGGGAATTATCAATCGAGCCTGCAGAAAGAATGAGGCCTTTCCGTGCTCTCAATTCAGCTGATGTAGTCGATGTTCAGGACAACTAAGATGATGATGAGTGACTTCAGCTACTGTACTGATTCATATTTCATCTACTACTGTGCAATACTTAAACTGTTAATAATTTAGTATAGTAGCGGAATGAGTACAACCTATAGAAGACAGGAGGTCTTTTCGTTCCGTGCTCTCAAGTCAAATTGGGTTTTAGAAGTTCACTTCACTATTTTAAATCCAAGTTTATTTTATCGGCAGTACTTAAACTGTTAAAAAATTAGTTCATTTGTATCGCATATGTAGTGTTTGGTTGGAATTTTCATTTTTTTACGTTTTAGAAGAAACCAAGTTGTTACACACGGATAAATAACGAGATTTAATTTATAGAATGCGGATAATTAACGACGTTCGAACCAAGCATGTATATCTTAGTGAATTGAAGATCATTATACATATAACGGACAATGTTCGAACCAAGCAGGGATATTGTAGTTTTAGAACACATTTTGTCATAAATAAGTCAGTTACTTTTATCTCTAATTATGTTTTTTTCATAGCTATTTATTATCTAGTACAATAGTTAGGACCATGAAAATTGTCGTTCTATTATGCTCTTTGTTTCAAAATCTAACATTGTCCTCTGTTTTAGAGGTCTCTAGAGAGTCTCCATCTATTTCCCCCCTTTAGATAGTACATAAGATGTGAATTTTATGGTGACCATGAGGAATACAGCTCCGAGCTCTGGACTATCAACTAACTGATACCTTCCTAAGCCTTCTGTTATATGGTTGTTGAAATGCTTATCTTTAGCATACTATAAAAACTCTTACTTTGAACAAAATGGTTCAATTGGTTTACTATAAAGATCTGTTCATGTGAATTTACAAATTCATATATCCTTACCTTTTTTTTATAAATAATTTTAGGTTTGTATATGCAAATTGATTACTAATGAATTTATGTTGATTACTGTAAAGATTTGTTCGGATGATCGCGCATCTTATCGGTCAACTCAAGGAAGTAGTATAAAGTTGAAGCTTCTATTACACAGCAAAGTCTGTACTATGTATTTATTCTATCACAAAGCCTGTACTTTGCATTCTATGGAGTCTTCATTCTATTGCATTATGTGCAGCCTTCATTCTATTGCATTTTGTCCAGCCTTGATTCTAATTAATGTAATAATTTAATTTTTATATTTTGGTAACACAGGTCTTTGATACATGTAAACAATGGGAGTTATGAATTGTAAGTTTCAACATACATAAAAAAATTTTGAACTATTTTCAGTTGTTCTTTCAGATGTTCATATAGTAAACATTTATATTTTTGTTGTTATTTCCAAGTAGAGGGTTGATGTTCATTTTTTTGGCATATTTTACATACACACACGAGTCCTGGATTAATAGAATTTTGATTGTTCTATGTTATCTTATATTCACACACAAGGACTATCATATGTTATCATATATTAGTCATTTGGATGAGTATTTGGATTGTTGTGGAGTAGAGGTGCTTTGGTGTTTGTTTGAAAAGGAATATATGTTTTCCATTTATTATGATTTGTTGTTTTTCGGGGATGTTAAACTCACCCTCAGTTGTTTTTCGGGGTGCATTTAGTATGATATTTCATTTTCCTTTCTTTTATGTGTTATGTTTTACTTTTTTAGGTTGACAAATTTATGCTCCATTTGTTCTTTTTTTATTAATGCATATGATTGATTTTTGTGTTCCCTTTGAGTATTGATATGGAGAATGATATACAGTTTATGAAGTGCAATCATAGTTTCCCCCAACATATTTGATTATATTACAATTCTAAGATTGATATATTTATTTATCTAATGTCTTTCTCACCTTTCAAGTGTCTCAGGTATTAACTGCGGTGAAATAATGTGGATCCTTGGTTGGTCCGTGTATTAACTGAGATGACAATAATGTCACTAATGGTTACTGCTAAGGAAGATACCACTGTTTCCATACTTGGCTTCAATCTCCCTATTTATTCCAAGTAGTCTTTCTCTCATTCTTTTAGGTATTTGCTTGGGTTTATGGCTACTGTTGCAGTTCACTCTCCTCTTTTACTGTTGATTAGTGCATCAAGACTGATACAAAAGTGTTCAAAAAATGAATTATTAGTTCACTCTGCTCTTCAATTACTGATGAATGCATATTAGTTCTATTCACTAATCAGTAGCCTACTACGGAACATATTAGTTCACTCTGCTGAGCTGGTGTTTGCATATTAGTTCACTCTACTGATTAGGTGTTTTCATATTAGTTCACTCTGCTGATCATGTGTTTGCATATTAGTGTATCAAGATTGCTGATTAGCGCATCAAGGCTTAGTTTTATAGCTGATCAGGTGTTTGAATAAATGATGATGAGTGTTGGATCGGCTGCAACGGGCGTCACTAACCAGAACCTCAAAGGAATTCAACACTCGGCTTTACCAAATTTTTGCAAGGCTATTCATAATTTTAGTGATCGAGTTACTGTCTCAATAGCCTTCACCTTCTTCGTCTACATTTTGCTTGCTGCATCGGTTGTTCTCAATGTGATATGGCTCTCTAAGTACTAAATGTTTTCGTTCTAGCTTCCCCTAAACTATACTAGATGTTTCAGCTTTCCTGTATGGTGTATCTATATGAATATCTATATATACTACGTTATAAATAGTCTCTGTATTGCATTGCGCAGTTTTAGAGTCGGCACAAATAGATGTTGCAATGCTTACATGTATCCTTTCATAAGTTTTATTACGTAATACAAGAGAAAGTTTTAAAAAATGAATGATTATGGAACTAATATGTCCCTTTTTCACTGTAGTAAGGTACACTGTGATTTTACATTTCTTTTATATTTTTTTTTCATTATTCTCCCTCATAGAGTGCAAAATGATGCTTGATCCATATCATGTTATTATATTTTTTAGCATTTGATGTTTATACACATTTACAACATGATTTTGATTGGTGAAACATTATTTTGAAGGGACCAACATGATTTTTATAGGTTCAACATTTGATGTTTACACACACCAGTTTTACTTCTTATTTATCTTGCTAATTATAATAGGAAAAGTTTTTTCTTCGTTAAATTGAGTATCGTGCTTCGTATATTTTTTTCAGCATGGTACACTTATTCATGGCGAAATACTTTATCCTTATAATATTTTGTATGTTGTTTATTTTTAGTTCCAAATTTATTTTGAGTTCTTAATAAGAGTTCCTAATTTATGTGGATCTTGCAGAGGTCTGTGCCTTTGTCTACAAGCACAATATGGCTATAAGAAGACATCACACCAACCATTATTGCATCATCTCATTTGATACTCGAGGTCTTCATTGATTCAAAAACACCTAGAGCCTTTTTGCCAAAGTCGTGCCTTACATAACCAACAATTATAGTGAGTATTTATTTATTTCAAGATTTAGGATATCCATTTAGCTGTTTAGCCATTAAATTCTTTGGATGGTTTTGTATTGATGGAGATGTATCAGATATCCGTCTATCTCAAAACCAGATTTGATATTCAATTTTGTTCAGATAGTTATCTCAATAGATGAATTTAATTTTATTGTATTTTTTTAAATCCACGGTTTGATATTTCAAATTTAGTATTTGACTTTCATTTTTTGATATTATTTGTATATCAGGAGTAACTACTTTACTGATGTTTAAGTAAGATTGTCCATTGCATAAAGGCCACACCCTTTCATACTGGAAAGTATTACTTCGATAATGATATACTCTTTTTTGTAACCTCTATGATTAATATGGGATATGTATATAATGCTTATGAAGAACCCAAGATTTTGATGATGAGCCACTAAGAAGATACGGTGATTAGATTCTTTCTTACATCTAGATTTTGGTTTTTGCGTGTCTTACTATTTACTCGTTTTAATGTTAAGGTGTTAATATTTGCAATTTTGAATGCAGGGCCATCATGACTATTCTTCCTATAATTAAATACAAGACTCATGAAACAAATTCGGCATCATCAATAGAGTCCCATTTTTGTTATTGTGGTAGAATAGAAGAAAAGAGAGAATGCGGTGGTTGTGGTTCCCTTAGTAGGAAAATATGAAATTGTGGGTTTTCAGGTTGGTCAACAACTGAAGATGTTACTCAAGGAATAGATGGGACTGCTCTCACTGCCATAGTTACAGGTACTTCAAGTGGTATTAGCACCGAAACTGCATGCGTTCTTGCTTTATGTGAGGTCCATGTAGTTATGGGGGTCAGACTAACATAAGAGGGTAAAAGAAATGTAATTTTTTTTTATCTCAACAATGAAATTCTTCTACCATGGAGTTGGATCTCAGTTCAATAGCTTCAGTAGTAATTCCTTATATACACAACTTTGTGCACGTTTACATCCAACTTTTCTCTGTACATTATGGACACCTTAACTTTAGTAATTTTTATTTAATCTTACATTTTTTATGGTTTTATATTTTGGATGATGATTCTCGGATGTAAAGTGATGATAGAATCTTGATTGACATTCGAGATCGTAGCCATAGATTTATGATGCTGGAATGTAGGGGCAAGTTATCAAATCAACTAAATAGTCAACTGCGGGAATGATGGAACAAGTATTTCTGTAGGAGTTGGTTTTTATAGGGCCTCATTCGTAGTGGGTCAATGTTGGAAAGTAATATACGCTCTATAATACTCGATGAATTATGTCATATGTGTTTGTTTGTGATTATTTTTGTATGTATAAGTATCGTATATGCCAAAAAAGTTGGTCCTATAAGTTCGATAATTTTTTATTCATACTTATCACTGCTTTTCATATATCCTCGAAGGTTCACTGCATTGACTACCTATTTAAAATTTTGGTCAAGCATGTACAACGATTGACTGCATTTGCTTAAGTAATAGGATACACCAAAAAGCAATGACTAAAACCATGCATATAGACTATGTGATAGTGGATAAAATGATGGAACAAGTATTTCGGGAGGAGTTGGAACAACCATTAATAACTGTCATTCTTGCCTATCTTTCTTGCCTATATCTTTCTTTCTTCTTTTTTTTGTGTATCTTGCACTACTTTATTTTCCTTTGTTCATTTTCCCTCCATGTATCTTTATTTGAAATAGAGTAATTAGTAAATTGTGACTTTAACTCTTAAGTGTTAGTTTTAGAGGAAAATAAATAGTACTTAGTAAGTTACGACTTTAACTCATAAATGTTAGTGCAGTATTTTTTTTGTATTATTGGTAACATTTATTGCCTATTAGTTTTGTATTATGTGTTTTTTATGCCTCAAGTAGGTGGATAGTTCTATAAATAAATGAGAATTTGTCCACTTTTTAAAATTATAACTTATTTGCATTGAAATTAAATCAAGTTAATTGTTTTTTTGTTGTCATTATGTTTCTTTTTCTGAATATCGTTGTGCCGTTAGGCATGGATTAAACATGTTGAAAATTTGTCCAATTTTTTAAAATTGTTTACAATTATGTTTTTAAAAAATATTTTTGACATAAAAGGTTCGTACAACGGTGTATGTATGTATATATGTGCATAAACACAATGTTTTTTGTAAATACGATTTGCGGTCCAATCAATGATGTACGTTTTCAAAACATTTTAAAACATAGGATGTATGTTTTACTTAAATTGACCTGATTCTATACTTTGAAAATTTACAATTCTAACATATAAAACATTTATTATTTATATTATACACGACTTTATGCATTTCAAAATTATGAGCGTGCCTTCAGGCACGGGCATACCCTCTCTCTCTCTCTATATATATATATATATATAAGATACACACACACATGTATTACATGAATACGTAATAATATGTATATAATATATACTCGTAATAATGACGATTATTCCCCTCATCCATACATATGTTTTTTAATAAAATCCTTAATTGTCTTACTTTTGTTACGATAAATTTGTTTTTTCTTTCTACTCAACATTAATGATTTATCGGTACATTTTGGTGAGTGTCCGAAAAGGATCGATCATGTGTATTGAATAAAAACTTTTGTACTTCAACTCTGTACATGTCAAAGAGTATTGGATACATGTGAGTCATGATGTCTTCCAATTGTAGTGGTATCTTCTCTCGAGTATCACACAAATCTATTTGTGAGCTACTCTCACCACTTCATGGAGAAGGATTTTGGTAGTGAGAAAGTGAATGATCAGTGTGAAGGTTCAAGACTTAACCGAGCTTAGTCAATCAAGATTCGCATAGTGAAGTTATTTGAGATTGTTTACCTTCCTTTCATCAGTACAATTTGGTTTTAAAAGAAGTCATTCACTAGACCAAAGACCTAGAGAAGGCCTACTGCTAGAATTCAAAGGTTCGGTCATTTACCAACATTTGTTCATAATCTAACTAGAAAGTTGCCTCCACCTCAGGTCTGCAAGCAACTCTGGACCTAAGTTACACTGATCTTTATGCTTAAGGTAACGGGGATACAAAAAGTCACAGTTGTACTACACTTTCTTGTGATTTGAAGAGTAAAATATATCGATTACAAAATGGACCTTGGTAAGAAATGAGGGATGATTCCCCTAACCTAAGTTGTCCTACAAGAGAAGCAACTATTACTTAATCAGGTAGGGGCGATTTATTGCTCTATATTTTGAGAAAGTGGAATAAGAAAGTCCACCATACCGTAGTACTACGATAATAATGCAAAAAGTGGAGCATTTTTCATAGTCAAAATTCATTGAAGAAAGTAAACAGAGAGAAAGAAAGGGATATACATTATATAAAACTCATATGTATTAAGGAAGATGCAAATTCAATAATAACATGCATAATCTCAAATTTGATGTAACATATTTCACACATTATAAGAGTCAAGTAATCAATCCAAACAATATAAGTATTGTTCTTTTTCAAGCCTGTAAAATATGTCACATGTTATAAGAATCCCAATAATAATAACATGCATAATCTCAAAATTGACCCCAGAAAAGATGGCCACAAAATTAATAGGAGTGACAATTTTTAACATGCATAACCTCAAATTTGACTTCTAGTTTTTAAGTACAATATGGAGGGAGTAAGTCAAATATTCTTACAGATAATATTATGTGAACATTATTCACACAAAGAAGGATAACCAAGATTTATGTCAAGAATAGAATAAAATTAATAAACACAACATAATTTTTCATTGTAATATTCCAGCACATTAACATGAAATTTCACATCAACCAATGATAACATACTTGAATCAACTCCAACTGTCACAAAAATATTAATCCAACCAACCACTAAAAATTGAAGACCATTATTTTGATTATATACTAATATGATCTTAAAAGCCCTAATTTGAACAATATATTCCAAACAAATACATTGGTCAAGATTTAGCTAAAAATGAAGTAAATCTTAATAAGAATAATGGATATTGGAAAAAAAATGAGAATTCTAGTGTGAAAGAATGGCGAGGGTTTCATACAAAACTGAAATCGAAATTTTTGTAGGCACACATGAGCGTGTACAAATAATGAGGGTTTCAAATGTATGTGTGTGCGTACGCACGTGTATGTATGTGTGTGTGTGTGTGTGTATGCATATTTATGTGTACTATGTGTGCGTGTGTGTCAAAAAGAGATAGGTAGATAGTACCCGACGATGAGTAAAATCGGAGGCTACGATAATCAAAGGTAGATTTTGAGTGTCGCGGGAAGGAGAAGGGTTTGGTCTGATTTTGGGTGAAAGACAATTTTGGTTAGGTCACTTAAGGGGAACAATGTTCGAATTTGATGGGGAAAGAGTCCGCCCATTTTAACTCTTTCTCACGTCTAAAATTTTTGGAGGGAAAAAACCCAGTCATATATGTTGTCTTACCAAATATGCATATTGTTTTTTTTTTTGGAGAATTAAAATATATTAGCAGAAGGAGAAAAAGAGCCTTTCTCCAGTGGCTTACAGTCTATAGATGGAAATATTAAAATCATCAATGTAGGAACTTAAAAATCTAGTGATAGGAACCTTATAAGGCCTAGCTTTAAATGCTAACACAATATCATAATGAATGGCCTGAATGATTGACTTGGAATGCATTGAGATTCCGTCAAAATTAGCTTTGTTTCTAGAGCATCAAATCTTGCAACAAATATAGAGAGGAAGAATCTTGCAGATAATTGATCGAATATTTTTCCCACATTAATTCATCCACCAAGTAGTAAATTTAGATCTTAAGAAAAAATTCCTGATTCGGAGACCCATCAATTTTTCAAACTGTAACCACAGCTCCTTAGCAACATCACTAGTGTGGAATAAGTGGTCATCACCTTCTTCTTGGGGAATCAAACAACAACGACATTTAAAAACCATAGTGATAAAGATGTGTTTAAGATTAAGATCCAGAGGAACAGCTTTATGAAGGATGCACCATGAGAAAATAGAAACTTTAGGCATTAACATTGGGACCCATATCATAGAGAAAGATAATTGTAGGCAATATTTTTCCCGAATTAGATCCCAAGCCTTTTTAAGAGAAAAATTTGAGATAACCCAGTTTTGGTCACAAGAATTATACCCATCAAGATATTCCTCAACTAATTGCATTCTCTTCCAGGTGACACTAGCAAAAGAAGGAACTCCCCTGTAATTAACATGTGTGAGTTTTTTTAATTTGAAATGCATAAAATTAGCACATAAAGAATTATTTTTTTAAAATTGGGACCAAATTTTGCATGCGTATGCCTGACAGATATCATTTAAATTTCTGAGGCTCAGACCATCTTCTAATTTAGGTCAAGAAATCACATCCCAAGATACCCAATGATATTTACAAATTTCATCCATATGACCCCAGAAAAATTGGAACAGAGTTTCTGAAAGTCCTTAAAAAACGATTTTGTTGGATGAGTTGTGGAAAATACGTGAAGACCCATTGACTGGAGAACAGTTTTAATAAGGATAAGACGACCAACTTGGTTAGCAACTGAACAGTTCCATTCTTGAATTCGGTTCATAGCCTTAGAAGTGATACCGTGAAATAACATGTTTTTTTCCTTCCAACAAAAACTGGAGCTTCCAGATATACCAACGGAAGAGAAGACTGTCGAAAAATGGATCTGTTGAGAAGCCATTTGTGCTGTCGCAAAGAACAATGCTGAGAAAGTAGAATACAACTTTTAGAGCTATTGATCTTTTGGCCTGATTGAAGTTCAAATTCAGATAGAAACTCCATGAACTTCTTGAAGGATTTAGCATTGCCAGTGAGGAAAAAAATAATGTCATCTTCAAATGAGAGAAACGATACAATGGGACAAGCACTGGGTATAGAGAAATGTCATCTGCAAATATGCATATTGGATGTTTAATAAAAACAATTATAATATGTAATATTTAATCTGATTGTTATATTCAAATTGTTATGCACATTAACATAAATAATTTTTTTTTCTAGAGAAGAGGGATAATACCCCCCAAGTACTATTCTAAATCTTAGAGAAAAAGCCTTTCTGGTGGCATTTACAAGCTCTGAGGACAAACTCTTAGAATTTAGAGTTAACTGTTAAGCCCAATAACTTAACTTAGGAAAGATAGAAATTTTGGAGTTTATAAGTACTCTTATTAAAATAAAATAAAGAAATAAATATGGGGCTTTATAAATAGCCCCATTACAATGAATTAAAGCTGAAATCATAAAGGATGTTGAACACTTGATCTAATGTAATGGAAGCACATCTTATCAAGCTTTTAATATCCGTTAACCACCACTGTAAGGTCCTTGAAACTGTGATATACTTTGAGAGAAGAAAGAGTAATACCAGTGTTAGCAAGAGAATCTACCACCACGTTTGCTTCTTTATAACAGTCGGACAATGAGAAATTTAGAATCTCTAAATATGATTTAGTTTCTTCAACATATTTATTTAAGCATCAAGGAGGTTTCTAGTTGTTGTTGATTAAGTTTACCAAAAATAATGAATTTGATTCAATATGGACTTCTCTAATATTGAATTCTAAGAACAATTTTATCCCATCACAAAGGCCTCTTATCTCTACACAAGCATTAGAAGAAATACCCTCTGAATTTGCAGAAGAAAAAAGAAGTTCCCCTCTATCATCTCATGATTCCTTCATAACAACGTATTCATGGTTTACCTTTAGAATCCCCATCAACATTGGGCTTATAACATTTGGAATTAGGAAAGTCCAATTTGATAGACTTTATCACTTGTAGCTTCCTTGAAATCTTAATGTTAAAAGCTTGTTGAATCCCCTTGTCAAAATAGGAAAATTTGAGTTTAATGGTTATCCCCTTGCAAATGCTTGAAATCAAATAAGAAAAGGTTAAAATAATTAATTTAAATAAATAAAGGAGTCTTCAAAAAGAGGTTTGTTCATACTTTTCCAAATTTCCCAACAAACTACAATTGGAATGCACTTTCCAAGAAATCTAGCATAATCTTGGGGGGGCTGATTTTATCCACCAAGTTAATAGCATTGAGGGCATATTGATAGTGTTAATATCAATTCCCATGAGGTTTAAGAAGTACTTCCAAACAGGTTGAACAATTAGGAATGGGAAGAACAAGTGATCAATGGACTCATCATGATTTTGGTAAGCCTTGCATTTGGAGCATAATCTGATTGGCACCGATTTCAAGCTGTCATCAACTGGAAAACAGTTATTGAGGATTTTCCACAGATTGATAGAATATTTTTTAGGAATGTGGTTATCCCAAATGTTGGTCATATAAGTGGAATAGTGACTTTGCACATTGTTATAAGCTGAAGCAAAAGTAAAATTCCCAGATGTTTCTGGTAACCATATCCAATTGCTAATCCATTTCGACTCTACACAAATATTTAGTAACCATAATTTTGCTCCAAGAATGAGAAGACCCATAAGATATGTTCCTCGTATTCTTGTACGTATTTAGCATGAAATTAGCCCATAAGGGATTTTTAGTATAGAACTTCCAAAACAACCTCATAAATGAAGCTTTAGATAAGATATTAAAGTCTACTAGGCCTAGGCCTCCTTCATTGACATCCTTTCATAAAAAAACACAATGTTTCCACTGATGTTTCCATCCTTTCTCTTCACTTCCTATCCAGAAGAATTTGTTGATCATTCTACGAATATTAGTTGTAACTGTCTTAAGATGAGATATAGAGGCTAATAGATAATAGGGAATAAATGAAATAACATGTTTAATAAGGATGAGTTTTCCTCCGTATGAAAGCAGATTAGAGTGCCAAGCACAAATTTTTTATCTCAAAGATGAAATCAAACTATCATAGTATCTAGCTTTGTTTCTGCCTTTAAATAATGTGCCACTTAAGTGTTTCAAAGGAAGGTATTTATGTTTTAGACCAGTCACTTCAGTAATCATGGCCTTTTTTTTAGAAGAATGTATGTCATCTACTATAAATATACTTTTGTAGGTGTTGCATATCTGTCCAGACATACTGCAATAGCTATGTATAAAATCCATAAGGTATTTAAGGATTTTTTTATCAGCTCTGTTAAATATTACCACATCATCATCAAAAGTTGGATGGGATATAATGGGAGTACCACTAGGAATATAAAAAGGCTTTACATCTCCTCACGATGTCATGCCATTAATACCTCTACTAAGGTAATTTGCAGATAGAATAAATAGACTAGGGGATATTGGTTCCCTTTGTCTTTAACCCCTTGTAGATTTGAAGAAACCATTGTTCTGTCCATTTATAATAATTGAGAACCAATGTCTAGAGTTTCACCTCTAAATAAGATCAATTCACTTCTCCTCAAAGCCAAAACTTCTAAGAATTTTTATTAAAAAAAACCAACGGACCCTGTCATAAGCTTTCTCCATGTCTTGTTTGATAGTACATTTCCACCATGAGATTATTTGCATAAACTGTGAACCATTTCTTTTCCTAGAAGAATATTGTTTTGGATTGCTCTACCTTTAATAAATCCCCTTTGATTTGTGGATATAATCAGAGTTATCACTTTAAAAAGTCTGTTAGATAGGATCTATGTTATCACTTTGAAAGAGAAGTTGCACAAACTTATAGGCCTTAGATCCCTGCACTTCTTAGAAACTTTAATCTTTGGAATGAGCATAATTGTAGTGCTTTTCCAATTTTGTGTAAACTCTGCACCTGCAAAAAAATTCTTAATAACATCAATAAGATCAACTTTAATCAAGTTCCAACAGTTTTTATAAAATGAACTCCCAAATCCATGAGGGCCTGGGGCAGAGTCCTTATTAAGATCCTTAATTGTTGATAACACCTTTTCCACTGTTACAAAATCTTCAAGAGAAGCATTAGGCGCAGGAGAAATGAGAGAAGGTATGATATCTGATGTATCACTCAAATTGATATTTTGATCTTCTAATAATTATTTCAAAAAAATCCCATAATATGGTTTTTTACATCTTGCTCATTTTCCAAAAAGTTCCCTTTTTCTTTTGAAATTTAGTGAATCATTATCTTTTTTTCTTCTCTTTAACATGGGCATCTTCATCCATTTAATAGATTATTTCTTCCTCCAATACATCTCCTTTAAAGTATATGCAATATTTAGTTTAGACTTATAATTGGTCATATCAGCTCTATTATATTCACTACTATTCAGATCATAATTAAGCTCCATCTGGAGATTCTCATCCTCCAAATTCTTTACATTTTGAAACTCATGCTTAAATGTGTCCTCGTTCTACTTCTTTAGAGTCACTTAGTGTCTTCATCTTTTCAGCAAAGTTTTTTAGACTATGAAAATTGTATTATTCATTCCAAGGCTTTTCACCCATGTCTTGAAAATTAGTATGATTGCTCATCATCTTTTGAAAGTTAAATGGTATAGGAGAAGAATCTTCCTTAGTTTTGAAAAAAGGCAAGAGAAGACCATGATCTGATGAAGTTCTATTCAAGTGATTGATTTTAGAAATTGGAAATTCTTCCACACGATGATAGTAAAAAAGGAACCTATCTATCCTTGCCATTATAAGTCCCACATCATATCTATTATTACACCAAGTATATCTAGTTCCAACGTAACCTAAATTAGAGAGATCACTTTCCACATTATCTTGATAAAATTCTTCTACTGCATGATGGTCAATATCCTTTTCCCTCAATTTTCTAGATTAAGAAGAGACTATATGGAAATCCCCCAAGACCATATGAGGAAAGTTATCTAAATTTCTAGATAAGAAGAACATTTGATCCCATAGACCCCTTCTTTGTTTTCTTGTCCACTTATAATACACAAATGTCAAATAGATGTCTGATTTCAAACCATTATGATTGACTTTCACATTCAATTGTCGAGTATGATCAACAATGTATTGGATATTTATATTGAACCTCCAAAATAACCATATCTTCTTATTAACATTATGGGCACAATATTCAAAGCCCCACTTTTTTTAGAAATTTAACATTTTGGAAGAATCCACTTTAGGCTTGAAAAGAGAAGTAAAAGGAAATTTATGAATTTTGCATAGGAGTTTTAATCTACTAGAAGATGATTTCTTGGCTTCCTCTGTTATATTCCAAATAATTAGATTAATCATTCAGAAATAGAGGTTAGGGAGTGAAGGTTACCTTTTGTAACAGATCTATTGAATCTTCTAAGCATTGGATCTTTAATTTTGAATTGATTTTTCTTTTCATTGACTGCATCTCTAATAAAGGGCTTCCCTATTGCTTTTGGTTTTCATTCCTTCGTAGCCTTTAACTTGTTGTGAATTATTCTAGAAAAAAAATGTAATTTTTCTATAAAAGGAATGTGGTTGTTCTCATCTTCAACATCAGTTGCATAAATTGGATGGGCAACCTGATTTTTTTCATAATCCGGAATGTTTGTGCCCCTAGGAGACAATGAACATTGGTCAATAATCAATACTTCATTACAACTCATTCTTTATATTAATCTTGTTGATATGATCTGGAATATTCTTACATCTATATTTCTTTTCCTTCACTACAACATCTACCACATCAAGTTTTTGATTCCATTCTTTTCCAAATTATGTAATCGCAAAACGACAAAATTTCCAAAGTGCATAATTATAAAATGAAAAAAATTTCGTTCCACGACAATACTGTGTAATTATAAAAAACAATAGTCATAAACAATTTACAACCCAAATAAGTGAAAACATTTTGCAAAATTTGGACACAATCCCCTTTGTTTATAGGACTATCCACCTTGTTTAACAAACAAAAATTACTAACACAACAATAGTAATAGTTTTGACTCACTGAATTGGTTTCCCTATCCCCTTAGAACAAACCTTAACACATCTCTGACACGCTGACTTGGTTATCCTCATCTCCTTAGGTCCTAAGAATTGACATTGACCCCCTGGATCACTCTTCATCGTATTATTAGTTCCTCAGAATTGATCTCATCCCTTCCAATCGATCAACCCCATCCTCTAGGTCCACATAATTGACCTAAAGTACTCTTCCCCAATGTCGATGTGGTGTCTATCATTCGACGTCCTTCATTTTTACCAAGCTCACCCGTCGAGGGGCTCTCTATAGAAACCCCATCCTAGTACCCCCTAAGAACCTCATTAGATCCAGGACCCACTCGTACACCATAAATCATAGGTCATACTCCGAGTACCAATCTAGAGGCCACCAGGTGCTTCCGAGCCTCGTTTGACTCCGATCAACTTCCTCGCCTGAGCGGAAGCTCAATGAGTCGTCGAAGGACTCTAAATCTCATTTCCAATATACCGCCCTGTACTTGAATTGGTCATACATTTCGGATGAACAATCTATTTTACTATTAAAAATTGATTTGGAGGTCGTCGGGCACTCCCAGGCCCCATTTGACCCCGATCAACTTTCTCACCTGAGCTAAATCTGAATGAAACTTTAAAGGGAACTGAATACCCTCTCTAATGGTCCTTTTCGTGCACGAATCAACTTTACAATACGAACGAACGACCCATTTTACTTCTAAGGATCACTGTGCACTTTTGGGACCCGTTTGACCCTGGTCAACTCTCCGAACTGAACGAAGATGAATGAAATATCGAAGGGCACTAAATACCTTTTCCAACGGTCCATCTTGTGTAAAAATCAGCCTTAGGGTTTGGATGAACGATCCATTTTCCTCCGAAAATTTCCTATTAAATGACGAACGGGAACTTCCGGGCCCCGTTTGACTTCAGTCAACTCCTGAACTCGAGAATATCTCATTGTATTATTAAAGGGATCTGAATACCCTTTACAATGGTATTCCCCCGTTCGTGATTCTGACTTTTGATTCACATTTTATGACCGTTTCGCTGCCCATCGGTAATGAGTTTGGGGTTCTATACCGATAAGAAGGTCAAGGACCCTGTCGATCAGTCCCCCCCTGTCCCTATAAATAGAGGCCATGACCTCACATTGAAAAGGACCCCTGAAAATAACTCTTAGCAATTTAGAATTTTTTTCTCAAATTCAGTCCCCCCCTTAAAAAAACTCATTTTCGACATTCCTTCCATCTTTTTCGTACTCCTTTTAGTAAATTTTTACCCATATGCTCAAACCACCATCACCTCCTCATGAGATCAATGCATCTACAATCAACATCCACTTTAGGTCTTCATAATGAGGTCTAATTCTCCACCCTTGTCTTTAAATTCTCTTATTTTTGCATTAGTCACTGTATCTTCATTTAATGCTTTATTTCATTACATCACATACCTTAATTTCAAACCTTTATTATTATTATTTGTACATACTTTATTTTCATAAAAAAATCAAAAAATAAGAAAACAGGGTTCACCTATAAATTCCAAAAAAAGGATTCTCACTACACATCCTCACACTTGAAGCACTTTTATCTTTATGCACACATATAAGAGAAGTCCCCCGTTTGGATTTATGGGTTAATACCCATCCCACATTATCTTTGAACTATGTGGATTTTGATGCCCCTTAGGCTCCGTAGGCGTCTTAGGTAAATCTCAAGACTTGAGTCCTCCCTTATACACATTTGTTAACTTGTTTTTGTGATATATATTTTAAATATAATTTATATGCTTGCTTGCTTGTGTCTTGTCCAATGTATGCCTTTGTTCTTGTATAATGACTTGTGAATCGACAAATACTTGCATTATACTTTGAATTACTATTTTAGGAACAATCCTAAGGATAAACTCACTTTGCCTTTATCCATGACGCGAGTCGAGAGATTCCACTGTCCGTTTATATTATGCACATAAGCACACATTTCACGAAGTTCAACATGAGAATATTAATACATTCCCACGAGAGACCAAAACGGTGGCATGGGTTCCGAACACCTTCCCATTCTATAACTTTGGACCCGAACCCTTGAACTACTTGGTTTTGAAAGTATCAGTATTTTTCTTGATGTCTTTCTCTCGATGAGGTAACATTTCTTTTGTCTGTTTTATGCAAAATAGTTTGGCGACTTTATCTCTACATATCACCCCACATCAACAACGGTCGGGCGCCCTGAGAAAGGGCTAAATTCCATGCGCACGTCGAAATGGAAGGAAAGGGAGGGAGGCCCTCCTCGAAGACCCTGACCCGCCTCAGGATGGCCACACTCTTCTTTTTCCTTTAATTTTTTTTTACCCAACATCGTGTACTGACATTTTGAGTCAATTTCATTGTTCCATGTGGAGTAAATTTTTGCAAGACTGTTTACGATTTCTATTCTTGCTTCTAAGAGTGAGCTTGCGATCTTAATGGAATATTTATATAATTAAATTTCCACCAAATACAAATCCAAATTATTACCAAATTTTAATCTGATTAATTTAAGTTTGCATGTGATGATCATTCCAAACATAATAAATTAACTACGCATGCAAGAGCAAATATATATGAGGAAAAATCCCTAAAAAGGGCAAAACCTATATCCACACTTTAGAATTTTACAAGAACGCGACTTACAGAACCTCTAAAGAATACAACTTAATCTTGAATCGTTCTTAGGTGGCGGTCCATCTTTGGTATCAATGGATCAGTCTTTGTCTTCCTTCAGTAGTGATCCCCTCAAGAACCATAAAGTCAGCAGATAAGAATGTCTCGTATATGAAATAGCTCAAATATGAAATACATTAGAGTTTAAAACGGATTCACTCATATATTGGTAATGAAATATTTGAATCAAAAGGTGTTTTAAACCGAAATAAATTGGGGACTTTTGCAGCCAGTATGCAGTTTTTTATTTGCAAAAAGTCTCTATGAAAAACTTTACGAAACAGGAATTTATAAGACAACACAAAATACGAGGTGGCATCACTCGTTCAAAAGACAATAAGCTTCGTTCGAATGAGAATAGAATCTTGTTAGAACGAAAGCATGGTCGTTCGAACTAAAACACTGTCTCGTTTGAATGAGCTTCAAATGAGCTTTGGACGAGGCCAAATAGTACTCCCTAGTTATATGCACCTTAGGTAAAATGTTAGAGATTCGGTTCTTCATGATGACTCGAGTCAAATTGTAACAGGATACGCTAAAATTTATGTAAGCCTAACCTATGAGAAAATGACATAAATTATTCCCTTACAAACCTAACCCTTTTGGTTATTCTGATACAAAAATAAAACTGAAATCCAAATTACATTAAAATCTAAATATATAAAAAATATCACAATACCCTCCCAAACCCTAGATAATGGATAAGTACAAGATAATGATGTCTTAAAATCTCCACTTCTTCTTATTCTTCTCTTAGGCACTTTATTTTCATCGAGTGTAATGTGAATATGATCTTCCAAAAGTACCTACACACATGAAGAAAAGAAAATACCCGTGATGCATAGAGTTTGACATATAAAATAAAATTCATAAAAATTCTCCCCCATAATTTGTTCCCCCCTTTTATTTTGTCTAAAATAGACAAGGAGTATAAACTAAAGCATGAAATATAGAGAGCATCCCCGATAAGAATAAGATATCATCACAAAAATATATGAATGACGAACATGCAAGGATAATCTCAAACGCTCCAAAAGCTATTTTTGAAAGTTTTCAATTCTTTTCAAGTATAAAATTTAACAAATACAACACATCATGGAGAAACACAAAAATACCCGAATCATGGTAACGGAATGTAGGGGCGTGAAAATATTTCATAGGTTAATCAATGTAGACAAACATAACATATGTGCACAAAGGATTGAGACACTGCTAACGAAAGATCTCAAAGTCTATCTTAGGTGTAAAGAATGGTAAACTCATGTGAAATTGACTTAAAGTAATAAAAAAATCAAGATCGTAAATTATTTTAGCACCAATGACGCCAAAACTATGTAATGCTTTTTCGAGATTTTTATAGTACGTGCAAACCCATTGATCTTCAACTAAACTCCCTCAAAATCTCACATATATCAATTATACACTAAATTATTTTGAAGAAATTAATGCTTATTTGTAGTAAAGCATCAATGTTCAAGAAAATGGCCTGGAACTTATGTTTTTATGTGCATTTAATCGTTTCGTCTCCTTTTATTGCAAATAGTGGCTTTTCATGCAAAGTCAATATGTCTTTCATAGTCTAATTCCATTGTTTAATATATAACAATTATACCGAAAAAATGATTTTTTACAATCCGGTTAAGATTCTTACATGCACAAGTTTTTATTATCTTTTTTTCACATTTGGTTCATTTTAAAAACACAATTGAGATGAAAACACTATAATTGACATGTGACAGGTAAGTGCAATACTCAAATAAGCTAGTGCTCATATTCATTAAAGGAGACAAGGAGTCAAACATGCCACAAGTTGTCTTCAAATCACATCTTAATGACTCCACGCATTATAAAGCACATAAATGAAATGATATCACATCTCAAAACACTACAAAATAGTCACGTGGATATGGAATGAATGGGTAACTCAGACATCTTTAATTTTCATCCATATATGGTGCGAAAAATACAAAACTATTTTTTGTACTTTTTCAAAATTTTAATAAAAAATGAAATATTTTTGTCCTTTTCATCTCTTAAAAGACGAAAATCTTTTTGTATTTTTCAAAAATTTTCAGAAAAGCAAAACTCTTTTTGGATTTTTTGAAAAATATATCAAAATGAAAAATATAAGTATAATGGTAGTACAATCTAGCAATACGCATGTAAATTATGAACATGAAAAGCATCAATGCTAGAAACAAGTCTCATACTTAATCTTTAGGCCCGGAGGAGTTCTCCAGAGGAGATCACATCCTATGAAAAACCTCCATTAAATTTTGTGAAGTCTTGACCAAATAATCTACTTGCTCTCATGAAAAACCCGAATAGGTTCGGTGTGTGAAAATTGATTAAAATTAAATTCACAAGTTTCCAAGAACCCTTAGTTCATTATCGTCTACTTTTAAACCAAATAAAATCAACCCTTAAACATGCATCTAAATCAACCCATCAAATATATAGAGCATGTGACACAAAATATGCTGAGACACAGATTTCAGAAAAAAAACCCTTTCGGGTAAAACCTTTATTTCACTATGAATATACAAGCCGCAACTTACAATTACATAGAGAAATTTGCAATGGATCAACGCGCAGCCAACCCACAAAGACACGCAGTCTTGAACTCCGCAAGAGAATACACGCAGAACCCTCCAAGGACTCGCACCCCAAACAACGAAGGAAGAACCGCAGCTCTCCTCAATGACACGCAACCATAAAACTTTGTAGAGACTCCCTCAGTAATGACACGCAACCCTCGGTTGCAAAGATCTCTCCACAAAGATGAGCAACAACAAAGTTTGTGTTCTAGGGTTCCAAAATATTCACAAAAGTAATTGGGATTTTTGTGTGTGAATCAAAAAGAGTCTTGGGACTCAAAAAGGTGAAGACTTAGAGTATTTAGGACTCTGAAATCGTCTTGAAAAGTCTTAAAAAACAACTCCCCGAAGTTGGCTTTAAATAGCAAAACATTGAGCCTAAAAAATCTCTGCAGATATGGCCGAATTTATCCCAGGCGGACCGGTCCGGCTTGGGGGCGGATCGGTCCGATTTATCGGATCGGTTCTTTTAAAAATGGCTCCATCGGATCGCTTGCGGTTCGGGGTATACTGGATCTGCAGCAGGCGGATCGGTTCGGTTTGGTGGCAGACCGGTCCGGTTGCGGATCGGTTCGGTAGGGAGGCGGACCGGTCCGGTCTGTCAGCCTTTGATTCCTCTTCTTCTTTTGATATTCGGATCCATTGATGAATGTATGAATCTTGAATTTCTTCAACGGTGTAACGGCGTGCGACATAACAAATTGCTAAGGGACAAAAATGTCCTTACAAATCTCCCCCTATGTCTATGCCGGTACATACATAAAAACAAACATCCGAATTATCAAACAACTAAAACTGCCTATACAAATCTACCCTTCCGTGAATCCAAAACTGGAAAGATACAATTCAATAAGACTACAGCGTTTTCTCTTCAATTCTTCAGGAATCTCAACACTTTTCTCATCAGGGTGTGCAATCCAATGATAATACATGTAGTACCTACACACATGAGAAAAAGCAAAATACCAAGTGACATATCGAGTTTGAAATGAGATAAACATATATACCAATTTATGAGCAAACTCAAACTTTTAAATCTCCCCCATAATAAGATAATTCTTTCTCCCCTTTTTTATGATGTCCCCAAATAGACAAATAAGAATAATGAATCAATCAAGCAAAATCGGGATGTCACGGTACACAAAATAGGGCATCAAATAATATGGAAAGCGAGCTCTTGCAAGGAGATGCTCAAAAACAAATTCACAAACTATTTTTGATTTTTCAAATTTTTCGTACAAAAATAGGATACCAATATGAACAAATATGATACAAAAATCACACCATGGATTTAGACTCAAACAACCAAGTCATGGAAACGGAATGTATGGGTGTGAACACATTCGATAGGTAAATCGACTCAATCAATCATATGTGCACGATGCATATGTGTACCCCTAACGAATGAACATCAAAAGTATACTTAGGTGTAAAAGTTTGTTGAATTTAGATGACATCGTCTTATGCAAATCAACATATCAAAGTCAAATGATTTCCACACCAATAACGTCCAAAACTATATAGCGCATTTTCAAGAATTTCAAGGACGTGCAAACCCGTTTTAAATTCTCCAACCAAACACCCTCATATATATTTTCTTTTAGAGGAGATCTAAATTCTCAAACTTTGGATAATTGGTGCAAAAACCTAAATGGCCCCTTTTTGGCATGAATATCTTTTTATTGCCTTTCAATTTTTTCGGGCTCTTTTAAACCTCGGATAATAAAATTCCTCAATTTTTAGGTCCTTTTTAACGGTGGCTTTTACGCCAAGGATAAATGATTACCTTTCGCAGCCCCTCCGTGTTTTTTAAACAAATCACACAAACTCACAAAACTGGTTTTTATATGCACAATTTCCTTATCAAAATTTATCGCGCTTGGTTCATTTTAAGGACATGATTGAAGTGAAAACACCCAACCAACATGTGATAAAACAAGCACAACAATCAAACAAATCCGTGCATGTGTGCATTAAAGGAAACATGAGTCAAACATGTAGGAAGCAACACTTAATTACATCTTAATGACTCCAAACATTATAAAGCACATGGATGAATTGACCTATTGTCTCAAAACACTATCAAATAGTCACATGAAAATAATGGAATGATGTTGTGACTCGGTCATCCAAAGTTGTTCATCCATAAATGGTGCAAACAAAAAACAAAAATCTTTTTGTATTTTTCAAAATATTTTCAAAAACAAAAATCTATACAAAAAGTACATGTCACAACGCTAGCAAACATATATCAAAAAGCATAACTAGCGTATGACAAATATGCAAACACACTCATCTATATGATATGGCAAGAGAAGAATCATGTGCAAGCAAACGAGAATCAACTTGTCTAAAATCTAGTGTATCCAAAAGTGATTTCCTAACCCAAATAGATGTGAAACAACGTGTGGGGGATTTGGGAACCACGGGAACACTAGACATAAATTTCCTAGTACATTTTCCAAGATCAAAACAAAAACGCCTAAGGTGACCTTTCCTACCACAATATGAACATGTGTAAACGGGTGGAATGGAACTTATGGGTTGACCTTTTCTAACATCCTTGGAATTAGTTGACCCTCTAAAACAAATAATGGTTTTGGCTTTAGCATTAGAAGCATGAGAACACGATGAGCCATTACCATCACTATCAAACCTACTTGAGTTTGTCAAATCATTTTTTAACTTCAAAATTTTTGACTCAAGCAAAGAATTAGACTCTTCCAAAGACAGGGATTTCTTTTTCAAATTATCAATTAAACTTAACAGTTTATCACGCTCCCCCTCAATTAAAACAAACTTATCCCTAAGAGTCTTTTCACGTGCCGTAAAATCATCGATTAATTTTTTATCCTCGATGGCACAAACGGGAACCCTAGAATTTATTAAGTCCTCCAATTCCTTCTCTAAAACAAGGACTCTCTCATCACTCTTCTTTTTGGCAATTTTCAAATGTTCAAAATCAGTACACAAATTACCAAAGTGCTCACGACAAATATCATTTTGAGTTTGAAACGCTTGCAAATATTCAATCTTGCTTTTAAAGAGAGAATTTTCTTTTTCCAAAACTTTAATTCTTTTGCAAAGTTTCAAATTCAAACTTTTTAATTTTTCAGCACGGTCGTGAAATTTTTCAAAAATAGGATCCTCATTAAATGGGCGTTCCATTGAAAAATTGCGATTTTTCACAAAACTGATTTTTAAAAAAAATCAATATCACACAATTTTGAGGAAAAAGGAATACGCAATAAATTAGCGCAACCCGCTCTGATACCAATTTGAAAAACCCGAATAGGTTCGGTGTGTGAAAATTGATTAAAATTAAATTTGCAAGTTTCTAAGAACCCTTATTTAATTATCGTCTACTTTTAAACCAAATAAAATCAACCCTTAAACATGCATCTAAATCAACCCATCAAATATATAAATCATGTGACACAAAATATGCTGAGACACAGATTTCAGGAAAAAACCCCTTTCGGGTAAAACCTTTATTTCACTATGAATATACAAGCCGCAACTTACAATTACATAGAGAAATCTGCAATAGATCAATGCGCAGCCAACCCACAAAGACACGCAGTCTTGAACTCAGCAAGAGAATACACGCAACACCCTCCAAGGACTCGCAGCCCAAACAACGAAGGAAGAACCGCAACTCTCCTCAATGACACGCAACCATAAAACTTTATAGAAACTCCCTCAGCAATGACACGCAGCCCTCGGTTGCAAAGATCTCTCCACAAAAATGAACAACAACAAAGTTTGTGTTCTAGGGTTCCAAAAGATTCACAAAAGTAATTGGGATTTTTGTGTGTGAATCAAAAAGAGTCTTGGGACTCAAAAAGGTGAAGACTTAGAGTATTTAGGACTCTGAAATCGTCTTGAAAGGTCTTAGAAAACAACTCCCCGAAGTTGGCTTTAAATAGGAAAACTTTGAGCCTAAAAAATCTCTGCAGATCTGGCCGAATTTATCCCAGGCGGACCGGTCCGGCTTGGGGGCGGATCGGTCCGGTTTACCGTATCGGTTCTTTGAAAAATGGCTCCATCGGATCGCTTGCGGTCTGGGGTATACTGGATCTGTGGATCGGTCCAGTTTGGTGGCGGACCGGTCCGATTACGGATTGGGTCCGGTAGGGAGGCGGACCTGTCCGGTCTGTCAGCCTTTGATTCCTCTTCTTCTTTTGATATTCGGATCCGTTGATGAATGTATGAATCTTGAATTTCTTCAACGGTGTAACGGCGTGCGACATAACAAATTGCTAATGGACAAAAATGTCCTTACATCTCAAAAACTCTTAAAATCTCTCATGTGATGTGCGGGAGCATGAGTAGTAACATGTGTGGGAGTGCATCCAGGAACTCATGTGGGAACAAATCGAGGAATATACCTATGAGACACTCTCCGTAGCTTAAAGAAAAACCCTCTAAAGTGACCTATTTGTTTTCAATAGGAACAACCACAAGGGCTTGGGTCCACCTTACTCAAAACATCTTGGACGAGCTCTCGTAGGTGGGTTTGGTCGATATACATAAGGATCTAACACAACCTCGGGAACCAGTTCAGGTGCGACATGGGAAGTGGATTCACCATCATAACCTATTACTTTCCTCTCAAAGTTACCTAAGAGGGACCAAGGAGCATGTTACCAACCTTCTTAGATATGTCCTCTAAAGTGACCTTGACCTCACGGGAATGTTTGAGATGGCTCACGAGTTGGGATACATAGGCTTCGAGTTTCTCACTAGTTTTTAATAAAGATTGAAGATCTCCGTAAGACTAGAAATGGTATTGGTTAAGTCAATCTTTTCCCAACCTCAAACGATCAACTGATCACATAAAGAAATCTTCACCTTCTCGAGTTGTCTCACCAACGCCTCACACCGTCGCAAAATTTTCACCTCTTTCTCCAAATATAATACCCTAAGAGACACATCCTTATTTAGCTATTTAGTTTTGAAAGTCTCGGTGTAAAGAACACTAAACGCCTTTTAGATACCACCTTCTCCCTCACTCAAAATCTCAGCCTTACACTCACAATCTCTCGAATGAATAGAAACATCATCGAGACTCTCACATTTAGATATGTCCTCATCGTCATGGGAAAAACTAGAAGTGCTAATGTCATTAGCCATGAATGCAACACACGGTTAATGTGGTGATTCTCCCCCTGAATCAACCGACTCGATGTCACCATCACTAAGAGTGACTTTATGTGCAACTTTCTAGCCATTTTGCTTTAGCCTAATGGGACACTCATGTGCTTTGTGACCTTTACCCTCACATTCATAACACTTAATCTCTTCCTCTTTCTCTCCCCCGTTTGTTCCCTCATTTTTATTTGTTTTTTTCTCAAAATCTTTTCGTTGGAATAATTTCCTTTTGAAAATTTGAGAAACTTTTTGAATTTTTTGGCAAAAAAGGGCGAAGTCATCAAAGACAACATCAACCTTAGATTAAGACTCACAAACTCTCTATTTTTTTTTTCTTAGTTTGATTATTTAAAGCTACCGCTATATCCTTGAGTTTAATGGTTTTGGGAAACATGTCAATATTATAAGTCGAAGGTCTCCTATGAGTTATTCTAACCAAAGAATGCCTAAAATCTCCAAGGAGTTAAGCATGGTTACCTTAGGAATAAAGCGGACGGGGGGTGACCTCAACATATTTTTTCACAACTCTCGTCTCCAAAATTTTCTCACCTAAATTAAAACTGGAATTAAAAATGTCCAATAAATGTGCATAAAATTCATTTGATGACTCAGACTCTAGCATATTCACGATCTCAAATTGGGTGGTGAAATTTCTACCCTTGTGAGTGAGCTAGAGGGTATCCCATGATTCCTTAGACATAGTGCACGTCATAATGTGACGGAACTCGTCTGGGGTGATGACTCCAAAAATATCACCAAGTCCACGAGAGTTAAAATTACTCCACTTAAATTCCTCATCAGTCCATCAAGAGACATGTTTAGGTCTAATAACATTATCAACGGTGATAATGGGAGGAGTCCACTATCTTTCATAAACTAACCAAACTTGCTAATCTATGGCTTTTAAGGAAGACCACATCCTAGCTTTCCAGTAAGCATAATTGGTAACATCAAAGATGGGCAATCAATGATAAAAATTCTCGATTAAAATCCATCTTTTCAAAGATCACTGATACCAATTTGAGAGTGTGATTGCGATCTTAATAAAATATTTATATAATTAAATATCCACTAAAAACAAGTCCAAATTATTACAAAATTTCAATATGATTAATTTATATTTGCATGTGATGATCGTTCCAAACACAACAAATTAACTACACATGCAAAAGAAAACAAATATGTGAAAAAATCCCTAAAATGGGCAAAACATATTTCATCACTTTAGAGTTATAGAAGAACGTGACTTATAAAATCTCTAAATAATATGGATCAATTCTAAGTCGTAAATAGGTGGCAGGCCACCCTCGATATCCACCGATCAGCTTTTGTCTCCCTTCAGTAGTGATCCCCTCAAGAATCATATGGCTAGTAGTGAAGAATGTCTCTCCACAAGAGTAACTCTGATATAAAATACCTTAGAGTTTCAAATGGATTCACAAATATATTGGGAATGAAAATTTTGAGTCTAAAGGTGTTTTAGTCCTAAAAAAATGAGGACTTTTATTATAGGTATGAAGTTTTTGATTTTCAAAAAGTCTCTACAAAAAACTATACGAAGTAGGTATTTATAAGATGGAAAAAAATAGGACGAGACGTCATTCATTCGAACTACAATAATCTTCGGTCGAACGAGAATATCATCTCATTAGAAAGAAAGCAAGGTCGTTCGAACGAAAACACTATCTCATTTGAACGAGCTTCAAACGAGGCTAATTAGTATGTCCTCATTCGATGCATGTTAGATAAAATGTAAAAATGATCCTTCTAATGAGTTAAGCCTTCTCGTTCAACGAGAATGACTTCTCGTTTCAATAAAGTCAACAAATTTTGAAAAAAAATTAAACATAAAAAATTGCTTCATTTTTAATAAAAATATCTCTCAATATAATTGTAAATAAATTTGAACTCCAAATTTATTTATACCATGGTAATGTGGAGATAATATTGAACTTGGAGATGTTGGAGATTCGGTTTTTAGTGACGTCTTAAGTCAAATGGTAATGGGATACGCAAAAATCTATGTAAGCCTAAAAACTATGAGAAAATGATAGAAATTTTGCTTTTATAGCTTCATCACTATATTTATCTGTTGTCTCAATTTTTTCTTGTTCTAACTGAAGTTGTTTGGCTCTTGCAATATCAAATTTAGAACCTCTAAGACGAGAACTATAACCAATTGTATCATCTTCCTCTTTATAATTAGATTCCATGTTCAACTGTGACAAAGATTGGGATCATTTAGTAGTACCTATATTTTTATTTGAAGTTTAATCTGTTGGAATGATTTTTAGGGATAGGCATTTAAAGTATGTTCCGATTGTTCTTCATCCAACAAAGCAACCCAATTCCTCCTTTTTGAGACAGTGGGTTATTGGAGCAAAAATAAAATTCATGAGACATGTTGGAGCAAAAAAAAAAGATTGTGGGATCTATTGTACTAAATTATTATTAAACGGGAGTAATTGGTAAAAAAACTTAATGGAATTGGTCATGTGGAAATCACATGCTTGTTAAATATTTATTAAGAAAAAAATTACTCTTTGATATTTTTTTATAAATGTTTTGGGTTTACTATCATTTGAAAAACAAATTGGGGCTCAAGTCCTACGTACTTTTTGTTATAGAATCATCCCTATTACCATTGTAATCAATAAGTTCAAAATTAATAGTCCACTACTATTTTTGGATTGCACCCAATTAACAATCCACTTTCTATTTTGGGACATAATCAATGAACCAAATTACACGATAGCGGACAAGTGTTGATCTTGGTCAGTAACTCGGTTTATCCGTAATATATTCGAAAAATGAATAGGGAATCTTAATATGGGATGTAGGGAGTAGTTGGATAGTTAACCTTAAGTGAACCATTTTATAACAAAAGCCCTTTTATTTTCAAATTGACAAGTGTCCCATTTAAGACTCACAATAAATGATAAAAAAATGTTCGATGAGATGCAAACAAAATATGTTTATATGAGAGTGAATGAAGATGATCCCTACTTTTTTATCTTAATCTTAACTCAAATAATTTGAACATAATTTTCAAACAAAAATAAATCCCTAGGTCGGTTCATTTTTAAAAACAACATATTGAAGTTAAAACAATTGATAAAATAAAAAGTAAACTAAATTCAATTTTTTTAACTAATCTTCGAACAAAGATTTATGAGAGAGATCGAGAGACGATAAAATGGATTAAAATGGATTTGAGTTAGTCTTAGTGAGAAGGAAAAAGTGGCTTGCAACATTTAAAACTTTCATGGAATGTATTAGAAATCAATCACGTGGAAAATAAATGGGTTTTAATGGAGCATGCACCCCACCCAAATGTTCCTATTAATACAAGATTTTTTGTAATTATATTTTTTCCATCTGATTAGGGAAACCAGGCGTCCTGGTGGATCCATCGACATTCATGTCCCCACCTCCATTCCTGTTATTTGAGTCGGGGAATCTTCATCTGAAATTTATCTGGAAGCGGGTCCTTTACAAGGACCCAATTTTTTTAATAAAAATATAGTTTGTTTTTATATTTTCAATCGTACTTGATTGAAAATTTTAATTAAATTATAAATTCACCAAGTAAACCAACTTTATTTAAAAGTGTAGTATAACATGTCTTGAAGTTTCAAAAGTGTTATTAATTAGGGGACTACGGTGAAACTCGTTACGCTTCCCCATCCCAAACTCAAAATCACACAAAATCGAGAATTAAAATTATCCCCATCCTTAGAATTTACACCATTCCCCCCCGTTGGGAGGGGATCCTATGATGACCTTTACGTTGATATGTTATATCTTGCTAGTAATTGTAGCACCCAATATGCATGTGCAATTTTCTAATCAAGTGTATAAATTTTAAATGATCCATTGTATAACTTCTTATTGGGTTTTTAGTATATAACTGTAAGTCTAAGATATTTTATGTTATTAATTTGTTTTAAAGTTTATAAATTTGTATTAACTTTAATTATTTATTTTGGGGCGCAAACCGTAGCGACAGACCACCGTGACCCAATTGGGCTTAACTCGTAAATGAGAAACGTATCACTCAAGTCAACATTAATGCCACGAGGGATAAGTATGGGGAGTTGAATCTTGTTATCTATAATCTCGAAGAAGATAAACATAAATCAAGATAATGATCTAACCAACATCTAGGAGAAGTTCAACACGACTCAACTAATTCTACCACAATAAATATAACCCTCACCCATGGGAAAAGGGGCATATAATTATTTGTTTACGAATTATAAAGAATTAATCAAAGAGAATGCACACCATGTGGACTTAGGAAATTGCCGAACCACGTAAAATCCTTTTGTGGTGAGATTATTTATTCCTTGTTTGGTTTTCATTTATTTGTGATTGTTTGAACTCACAATTAGCGTTGTATGTGGGAAATGATTTTTTTTCTAAGCAAGTGAAAACCAATAAGTTAAGAGATGTATCACCCTCATAGTGCACCTGCTGAGGGCGATCAACAAGGTGGACTCTCACTACACAGATTCAGGTCTAAGATCCATTTGGAGAGAAATCAGGACGTCGACCATCCACGATTCTGCCCATAAGTGAATCCTTTTGAGCAAAGCAACGAGAAACCTAGATCAACTCTTATCCCATGGCTGGTCGACACTTATGAAGAACAACTCCATCAATAAAAGGAATCAACCTGCCTCCAGAAGGAGGAGGCAACCTACCTCCAGATGGATAAAAACACGTATCTCCAACGACGCCTGAAAAAAATGGAGTAAGAGCTCCGTGAAGATAAACGCAAGCATCTAGCCAGACGCCTATCCCTCAAGCAAGTAAAACTCGCAACCGAGGAAGAATTTCTCACTATGAGTAGGAGCATTCAAAATCGAAAATCCTCCTGGTAAGGAGAAACCAAGACGAAGTCTGGTTCTAAGGGAGATGGATTAACACCCAGCTAATTGCGGGGCTAGATCCATAAATGAACTGGAAAGGAGGGCACTCATAACCCAGATGAAGTAATTAAAGTGGAAGATCCCCTAAAGATCTTTGCAATCCCAATGTTCAAGACATACGATGGTAAAACCGATCCTATAGGCCACGTGCGTGAATATACTCAAATGATGAAACTGTGGAACCATAACAATGCCCTCATGTGTCATGTCTTCCCTTCTAGACTAGGAGATGTTGCACAAAAGTGATTTGAAAATTTTCCACATGGGTCGATCAAGAACTTCAAATCATTCACAGAGGCCTTCATAGCTCGCTTTATTACAACCAATTCTCACAAAAGAGAACGAACTCTGACTTTACCATAAGTAAGAAACCCCAAGAGAGTTTGCAAGATTATACCAGGCACTACTAAGAAACCTTGAATGAATTCGAAGATTTCTTGGAGCATGTTTTCATAGCATTATTCAAAATCATGATGCCCCAGAACTCCATGTTGCACTAGTCCCTCATCACGAAGGAGGCAAACACCATCGATGATCTTATGTCACGCATAGAAAAGTATGAGAAGGTGGAATTTGTGGTCAACCTCAGCCAAGTTAATACCGATCACGCAAAAGGCAACCAAAGAGAATGATAAAGAGATCACATATTACCTTGGTCGATGACAAAGTCAAAGGCGACCAAGGAGGGGGAAATAGTAGAATGGAGGATCTAAGAATTGAGATATGGAAGACCCATCCAAGCTTTTCAGGTGATCCAAACTATTTTCAAATAACCAATCTACATGATCTTGTGTAAGATCAAGGACCAACAGTTTCTCAAATAGCTGAAGAAGACGAGTGGAGAACTAAGTGAGCGGAATAGCTTACTCGGAGCCCATAATAAAGAAAATAGGCACAAAATGGATAATTGCAAGGCCTTCAAGTTCAATCTCGAGGAGTTGGCCTAGGTGGGGCATATAAGCGAGTATGTAGAAAACAAAGGTGACAAGGTTGCCCCTAGTGCTGATTAAAAACCATATAATATTTTGGTGTACAAGTTGAGGAATGAGTTCGATGTTATCCATAGTGCTTTGAGTCCCAAACAAATTCAAGTCAATGTTGTTTGAATAGAACTCAAGATGGTTACAGTAGTTTTGGAAGCCTTCCAAATTGACCCTGTAAAAAGCCCAACCAGTAATTGTAAGTGATAAGAAGACATGGTTGACAACAAGCATATAATCTTCATAGAAGATGATCTGATCAGAGTGAGGATCCCACACCATGATGCTCTAGTAATCACCATTGGGATTGAAAATTGGGATGTGGATAAACTACTAATGGATCAAGGGAGCTCCTTTGAAGTCATGTATTTGGATTTTTTTCACAAGCTCAAACTAAAGTTAGAAGACTTGAAGGAATATAACATCCCTTTGGGCGGCTTCTATGAAAAGATGACTATGCCGTTGGGAAAGGTGGTCCAATCGCTTAGGGCCGGGAATATATTAAATATGATCGATGTAACAACCCGTCCTTTTTGGAGACCATTAAATTCCATAATTGGATATAAATTGGAATTCAGGGAATTTTCCTAAATAGTAATTTTTGGGATTTTTGAGGATTGAATGATTTTCGATGGGTGCTGTAATTATTTTTGGGACTATATAGGTCGAAATATTTTAATTATATGTCGTCGTTGAGTAAAGCGACACGAGGTAAGATTTTTAATTGGAAAACCCGCATTTATTTATTTTGGATTGGAATAGTGATTTGCGGTCAAGTACCTCGGATGGGAATTTCGACTGCGCCATAATTCTCGAAATGGCCGAGATAGTCGAAAAAGAGTGTCCGATTGTCGAAAATGAGTTTCAGATAATTTTAGACGTAAAAGAAACTCGTAATTGGGTAAACGAGTCGTTTTTGGGTTTTAAGGGTTAAAACCCTTTTCTTCCTATATAAAGAGGGAGAGAGGGAAAGAAAAGAGAAAGAAAAGAGAGAGAAGAGAGAGAGGAAGGAGAAAGAGGAGGAGAAATGGAGATCTCGGGCAAACTCCGCCGAATTCGACTCGAGGCCGTCGGATTTTATCCACGAGGCAAGTGTTTACTTGCTTTATTTATCTTTTTGCATAAATATCTCATACCGTAGTTTGGTATGAACAAACCCTAATGGTTTTGGGGTGGGTTATCGTGGATAAAACGGGTTTTTGGGAGTTAAAACAATTAAACCCCAAATAATATTTCAATTTATGGAACTTAGGTTTTAACCTAAATTAATTGGTGGTTTTGGGTTCTAGGATGTTTATAACCCTTAATATATGTGTATTTGTAGTTGGTTGAGGTTGTAGGACATTGGGTGAGGGGACAAAAGCTTGGGAGAAGCTTTAATGGCCGAAATCGTCTCGGAGAAGACGATGAATAGTAACCCGTCACTTTAGGGGGCCTTTTTGGCCAGGAAAATAATTGATTTAGCTTTCGGCCAAAACACGAAAGTTGTAGATATTTTCGATACGGTCGCGTGGGAACCCATCGTGTATTTTTTTGAATTTTCTACGATTTGATATGATTTTTACAAGATGACAGCTCCGGGTTGAAATCATCAACTCGGAAATCAAATCGGGAATTAGAAAATTTACGGCTAGAATTAATGTCGTAGATGTTCGGGATAATTTTTGGGGTAGTTTAGAAACCTCGAAAATGAATTTGGGTTGTTGGTTAAGGGAATTGAGGAATTAAAGTTTTGAGGACCTGGTGTGACCGGTCGACCGCGCCCCTATGGCCGGTCGACCGCGTCAAGGAGAAAGGGCCTACTGCTTTGTTTCGTAGGCTTATTTACAACCTGCGGTCGACCGGGGGTCTAAGACCGGTCGACCGGTGCCCTATTTTCAGCGCCAAGATTTTGGAGATTAGGATTATTTCTCCTATTTGAGTTTAATATTTAAGGCCCTTCCAAATTAGAAATTATGGAGGGTTATGTCCTAAAGGACTTGAGGAATTGGGAATTTATATATGTGTATATTCACTTAGAGTGAATTGGTATAATTGGAGATATCCAAATGAATCCGTAGATGGGATTTAAGTATGTATTATTTATTAAAGAAAGAAAATACTTTGGGTTTAGTATCATGCTTATATGAATGCATGTTTATGATTCCTGGAGGGAATCTTTGGGAGTATTGGTCATCGCTAGATGATATAGGCCATTATGGCCGTTTATATATTCTAGGAGGACTATATGGTATGTATATATATTATGTGAATAAGTATATATATATATGATATGATGGAAATGATTTTGAAAATATAAAAATGAATATTTTCAAAATGGAAAGATAAATGATTTTCATAATTGATAAATTATGGTTACACACCTCCCTAAATCGCTATCATAAGGGAAGTTGCGCGCGTTGTGGTGAAGCCTTCCTGGCTATTGAGCAGGTTGAATATAGTCCCTAGGCCATATGGGCGGTTATTTGTTTTTCTGCGCTGGTTAGGGGATTCTGGGTGTGGTCCTGACTTTCCCGCAAGCAATATGGCCGCTTCCCGTCGTTGGTAGGTTCCCAGGTTGTCTTGTATAGATAGGCCCTGGAAGATGATAGCCATTTAGGGGCGCGTCCAGTGGGGAAACCCAGAGGGGCGGTCTTAGATTTATTAAAGCAATTCATGATAATGGATTGGCTTTAATTTACATTTCCTGAGTTTAAAAAGGGAAATGGGATAAAGGTTTGGCTTCGGTAACACTCCCGGATGGAAGAAGGGATGTGGAAGCATGATTTGACCAAAGCATTTTCATGATAATGGAAATGGCTTTGGGTACAGTTCCTGAGTATAAAAAGGGAAATGGGATGACATATAAAGGAAAAGCATTTTTATGATAATAAAACTGGCTTTTAAAAAGTATATGATTTGGTAAAGCAATTCAGGATAATGAATTGGCTTTTATATTTACGTTTCCTGAGTATAAAAAGGGAAATGGGAAGTTTTGAGAAAATGAAAAGTATTAATAAATACTTGTATATAAATCCTCAGTCCGGGAGATAGATCCGGATGTATATTGTAATATGAATATGTATATATGGATGAATCGAGTACCGAGGGTCTAATGGATCCCGGCGATCGACCTTGCCGCATAGTAGTGTATCGGGGGGGTTCCTTGTTTGGATTTCGCTTCGCGAGACACCCCACGCACGAATATGGCAGTGTGTTGAGACTGGGGAGAAGTTTAATCCTTAGTGCTATGGTATATATATTATTATATATCTTTCTGTACTTAGGGACTGGCGGATCTCGACTATCGACCGTGCCGCGTAGTAGTGTATCGGGGGGTTCCTTGTTTGGATTTCTCTTTGCGAGACACCCCACGCACGAACATGGCATAGCGTTGAGATTGGGGTGAAGCTTAGCCCTTAGTACATTACTTGGACTATCTAGGGTAGATAGTGGTGGGGTGATAGACTAGTTTAGCAGGGTAGCTTGACTAGAATGTTCTAGATATATGCACTAGGAGTGCACTATTAGCGGAGAGGTGAGGGGTATCTCATGGGAGTGCGATACCAAACTTAAATATGAGATAAAACCTTTTTCAAAATAATAAGGCATTTATGCACTTGCAAAATATTTTCAAAAACTCGGGCTCTGACCCGTTTATCTACTTTTCCTTTCTTGCTATATTATATATATACATAGGTGTCCAGACACAGGGACGCCTAGATGAAAATTCCTTCGAGTCAGACGTCAGCTGCAGCAGCTGTGGATGCGTGCATGTTTTTGATAGCCGCTTCCATCCTTGTACTCTAAATAGGAGGTACTGTACAAACATTCTAGCCAATGGCTCAATTGCATTTATTTATTCTTTCAGTACAGCATTCAATATGGTTGTATATTTGAACCGAGTGTTCGTTTATTTTAATTTATTTCAGTTTCATTTACGCATTAACTTGTGGATGTTTTATTTTAATCGTAAAAAGAGTAGTTAAGTAAAAGTTTTTAACGCTCGCCTAATAGGATATTAGTAATTAAATGGATTTTCGACAGTGATGCTAAGGATGATCCATATGTGACTCCTGTTTTAATTTGATATAGGAGTGATCGCCCGGTATCCCATTAGGCGGGTTGTTACAGATGGTATCAGAGCATCAGGTTCTAGTGTCCTTAGGAATCTGTGTGGACGTACTACGCTTTCAGCGTTGCTCTCGATTTGTTATAGAGCCTCAGGATTAGGATTGTTGATTTCTCTTGTGAGATTTCGTTCTCCTGCCATATTATAAGATTATAGAAATCTTTTGCATGCTCGTTTGAGAATCGTGTGCGGAGCTTGGATGGTAGCAGGAGGTGAGGCTTAGCTGGAGCAGCCGGTAGAAGGTTGGGATGAGGACCATAGTAGAGGTCACTCTCCTTATGGTGATTGTTAAGGATTTTGGCGGCGACTACTAAATAAGGGTAGTTAGGATTACCGTAGTATCACTCAAGTAGAGAGTGGTGATAAAGTCTAATTCCTCATGGAAATTGAGGGTTCAAAAGGGATCTTACGGATAGTTCTAACCGTGAGTCCCCATGATTCAGCATGAATGAGAAGAATGTTGTTTTGGGTTATTCACATAAGGTTCGGCTAGAGGCCGACAGTGAATAAAGGTGAAGATGTTGTTATGAGTTTTACCTCAATTGAGGAGGTATATTTGGCGTGACTAGATAAAGTCACGGTATTAGTTAGCCCTGGACTCGTGTGTGTAATTTGAGTTATGGCGGTCACGATAACATAATATCATGTGTGTTTATGTGTTTTCCGCAATAGCGGAATTTTATTTTCCTTCATTTGCCATAGAACCGGGTGTTGATATTTTGTATATGTATATGTATATATATATATATATATATATATATATATATATATATATATATATATATATATCTGGGTTGTGATACTCGTTTTATATGTCTATACGAGTATGGTATTATGGTGATTATATTATGTTATTGGTATTTTCGGAGCGATAGCAGGCTAATGATGGCAAGACTATCGTGTCCATGGTTCCTCGAGAGAACAGGTTGTTATTGTGGTGTCTCACCTTGATAAAGGTTGAGTTCACCTTTATTATTATGGATTGATGGAACCTCGATGAGCAGAGGCTTCCTTATTTTAGTTGGTAAATGTGGCAACCTTATAGATATAATTTAAGGCCCACATGATTATTGTTGAGCTGTAAGGTTTAGCTCAGTACCGGTTTGCGCAAGGACTTAGAAATAGTGCGAGCGCTGGGTGGTGTGACTCTTAGTTAGAGATAGGAGTTCAGACCACCTTTTGTTGTTTAGGGATAGGATTATCCCGGGTGCATATCTGAAATAACGGGACTCCGTGACCGACGAAGTCAAGTGTCAATGTGTGGAGGGGTTCCTTGTTTGGATTTCGCTTTGCGAGACACTCCACACATGACTCTTAATGGCGTCGGGCGTGGAGAGCTGTTATTGGATGCAAGGATGTTGGTTAGTCTTATAGTGTGGATGAACCACTATAGACTACGAGCCCTGTGATGATGGTATGCTTATGGAAATATTGTGCTATGGAAAAGCACTAAATTGGTCCTCTCACCACAAGTAGTTGGGTGGAGTAGGACTTAGAGAATTTGATTTGAGGATGATATCCCTGCCTTAATAAGAAGGCAAATTTAGAGAAATTGGGTTGAGGAATATAACCAGCCTTAATGAAAAGGCAAATTTTGAGAAGATACATTTTGGGTATTATGTTTGTGACACTTTCTACAGAAAGTGGGCACTTCGATTGATTAGGTTTCCTTCCGTGTGGGCGGAAGGATAATATACTAGAAATTCGTTCGTAGGTTAGCATAGGCAGGATTTAGGATGTCCCGCTGGTGTGTCTTGGGCCGTTACATCTCGATGACCCCCGACGCGAGGGAGTAGTGTAACGGGAGGTTTCCTTGTTTGGATTTCGCCTTGGCGAGACATCCCATGCACGAAACCGAGCAAATGTCGGGATTCGAGAGAGGCCTTGGTCACTAGGGATATAATTAGGATACTGGTTTCGCTTAAGTAGGGTAACGCTTAGACCGTAGCATTAGTAGGATGTAGATTCGCTAGAGTTAGTGGCGCCGAGGTTATGAAAATTGATTTCGCGGGTTGGGAGGACCCATAGATGAGTATTACACCGAGGAAAGGAGACCCTTATTGGGAGCGAGTGTTACGTGTCTGACGTTCACTATATATGTGCAGATGTGCACAAGTTAGAAAGGTGTATGGGCACCTTGGTAAGTTGGTTTATATACCGCCTGAAATAGAATGGGCGTAGTATATAAGGTTAAAATTCATGCCGATAGGCATTATAGATGATGGGTATTATGTGACGTATAAGAGTCACTTTACGATCGTGATAGTCGTGTAGCATATGGTTGGGAACCGTTGGGTTAGTATCGTTTCCCTCGAGGTATTAGGATTTGGAGTGATCCTAAGATTGGTGGTGTAGGTCGTATCTGAATTTCGAGGACGAAATTCCGTTGTAAGGGGGGGTATGTAACAACCCGTCCTTTTTGGAGACCATTAAATTCCATAATTGGATATAAATTGGAATTTGGGGAATTTTTCTAAATAGTAATTTTTGGGATTTTCAAGGATTGAACGATTTTCGATGGGTTCTGTAATTATTTTTGGGACTATATAGGTCAAAATATTTTAATTATATGTCGTCGTTGAGTAAAGCGACACGAGGTAAGATTTTTAATTGGAAAACTCGCATTTATTTATTTTGGGTTGGAATAGTGATTTGCGGTCAAGTACCTCAGATGGGAATTTCGACTGCGCCATAATTCTCGAAATGGCCGAGATAGTCGGAAAAGAGTGTCCGATTGTCGAAAATAAGTTTCGGATAATTTTAGACGTAAAAGAAACTCGTAATTGGGTAAACGAGTCGTTTTTGGGTTTTAAGGGTTAAAACCCTTTTCTTCCTATATAAAGAGGGAGAGAGGGAAAGAAATTAGAAAGAAAAGAAAGAAAAGAGAGAGAAGAGAGAGAGGAAGGAGAAAGAGGAGGAGAAATGGAGATCTCGGACAAACTCCATCAGATTCGACTCGAGGTCGTCGGATTTTATCCACGAGGCAAGTGTTTACTTACTTTATTTATCTTTTTGCATAAATATCTCATACCGTAGTTTGGTATAAACAAACCCTAATGGTTTTGGGGTGGGTTATCGTGGATAAAACGGGTTTTTGGGAGTTAAAACAATTAAACCCCAAATAATATTTCAATTTATGGAACTTAGGTTTTAATCTAAATTAATTGGTGGTTTTGGGTTCTAGGATGTTTAGAACCCTTAATATATGTGTATTTGAAGTTGGTTGAGGTTGTAGGACGTTGGGTGAGGGGACAAAAGCTTGGTAGAAGCTTTAATGGCCGAAATCGTTTCGGAGAAGACGGTGAATAGTAACCCGTCACTTTAGGGGGCCTTTTTGGCCAGGAAAAGAATTGATTTAGCTTTCGGCCATAACACAAAAGTTGTAGATCTTTTCGATACGATCGCGTGGACATTGACCGCGTATTTTTTTGAATTTTCTACGATTTGATATGATTTGTAAAAGATGACAGCTCCGGGTTGAAATCATCAACTCGGAAATCAAATCGGGAATTGGAAAATTTACGGCTAGAATTAATGTCGTAGATGTTCGGGATAATTTTTGCGGTAGTTTAGAAACCCCGAAAATGAATTTGGGTTGTTGGTTAAGGGAATTGAGGAATTAAAGTTTTGAGGACCTGGTGTGACCGGTCGACCGCGCCCCTATGGATGGTCGATCGCGTCAAGGAGAAAGGGCCTACTGCTTTGTTTCGTAGGCTTATTTACAACCTGCGGCCGACCGAGGGTCTAAGACCGGTCGACCGGTGCCCTGTTTTCAGCCCCAAGATTTTGGAGATTAGGATTATTTCTCCTTTTTGAGTTTAATGTTTAAGGCCCTTCCAAATTAGAAATTATGGAGGGTTATGTCCTAAAGGACTTGAGGAATTGGGAATTTATATATGTGTATATTCACTTAGAGTGAATTGGTATAATTGGAGATATCCAAATGAATCCGTAGATGGGATTTAAGTATGTATTATTTATTAAAGAAAGAAAATACTTTGGGTTTAGTATCATGCTTATATGAATGCATGTTTATGATTCCTGGAGGGAATCTTTGGGAGTATTGGTCATCGCTAGATGATATAGGCCATTATGGCCATTTATATATTCTAGGAGGACTATATGGTATGTATATATATTATGTGAATAAGTATATATATATGATATGATGGAAATGATTTTGAAAATATAAAAATTAATATTTTCAAAATGGAAAGATAAATGATTTTCATAATTGATAAATTATGGTTACACACCTCCCTAAATCGCTATCATAAGGGAAGTTGCGCGCGTTGTGGTGAAGCCTTCCTGGCTATTGAGCAGGTTGGATATAGTCCCTAGGCCATATGGGTGGTTATTTGTTTTTCTGCGCTGGTTAGGGGATTCTGGGTGTGGTCCTGACTTTCCCGCAGGCAATATGGCCGCTTCTCGTCGTTGGTAGGTTCCCAGGTTATCTTGTATAGATAGGCCCTGGAAGATGATAGCCATTTTGGTGCGCGTCCAGTGGGGAAACCCGGAGGGACGGTCTTAGATTTATTAAAGCAATTCATGATAATGGATTGGCTTTAATTTACATTTCCTGAGTATAAAAAGGGAAATGGGATAAAGGTTTGGCTTCGGTAACACTCCCGGATGGAAGAAGGGATGTGGAAGCATGATTTGACCAAAGTATTTTCATGATAATGGAAATGGCTTTGGGTACATTTCCTGAGTATAAAAAGGGAAATGGGATGACATATAAAGGAAAAGCATTTTTATGATAATAAAACTGGCTTTTAAAAAGTATATGATTTGGTAAAGCAATTCATGATAATGAATTGGCTTTTATATTTACGTTTCCTGAGTATAAAAAGGTAAATGGGAAGTTTTGAGAAAATGAAAAGTATTAATAAATACTTGTATATAAATCCTCAGTCTGGGAGATAGATCCGGATGTATATTGTAATATGAATATGTATATATGGATGAATCGAGTACCGAGGGTCTAATGGATCCCGGCGATCGACCTTGCCGCATAGTAGTGTATCGGGGGGGTTCCTTGTTTGGATTTCGCTTCGCGAGACATCCCACGCACGAATATGGCAGTGTGTTGAGACTGGGGAGAAGTTTAATCCTTAGTGCTCTTATATTATTAATTCTTATGGTATATATATTATTATATATCTTTCTGTACTTAGGGACTGGCGGATCTCGACTATCGACCGTGCCGCGTAGTAGTGTATCGGGGGGGTTCCTTGTTTGGATTTCGCTTTGCGAGACACCCCACGCACGAATATGGCATAGCGTTGAGATTAGGGTGAAGCTTAGCCCTTAGTACATTACTTGGACTATCTAGGGTAGATAGTGGTGGGGTGATAGACTAGTTTAGCAGGGTAGCTTGACTAGAATGTTCTAGATAGATGCGCTAGGAGTGCACTATTAGCGGAGAGGTGAGGGTTATCTCATGGGAGTGCGATACCAAACTTAAATATGAGATAAAACCTTTTTCAAAATAATAAGGAATTTATGCACTTGCAAAATATTTTCAAAAACTCGGGCTCTGACTCCTTTATCTACTTTTCCTTTCTTGCTATATTATATATATACATAGGTGTCCAGACACAGGGACGCTTGGATGAAAATTCCTTCGAGTCAGACGTCAGCTGCAGCAACTGTGGATGCGTGCAGGTTTTTGATAGCCGCTTCCATCCTTGTACTCTAGATAGGAGGTACTGTATAAACATTCGAGCCAATGGATCAATTGCATTTATTTATTCTTTCAGTACAACATTCGATATGGTTGTATATTTGAACCGAGTGTTCGGTTATTTTAATTTATTTCAGTTTCATTTACGCATTAACTTGTGGATGTTTTATTTTAATCGTAAAAAGAGTAGTTAAGTAAAAGTTTTTAACGCTCGCCTAATAGGATGTTAGTAATTAAATGGATTTTCGACAGTGATGCTAAGGATGATCCATATGTGACTCATGTTTTAATTTGATATAGGAGTGATCGCCCGGTATCCCATTAGGCGGGTTGTTACAATCGAGTGCTTGTTGGTCAACACTGACTTTCCCTATCATGCCATTCTTGGGGAATGATGGATCCACTCCATGCAGGTTGTTCCCTCCACCCACCACCAAAAACTCAAGTGTAACACATCGCGAGGAATAATGGAAATCATAGGTAACCATACCATTGGTACGAAGTGTTTCATCGCCGCCATCAGGCCTAATTAAGAAAAGAAAAATTAAAAGGACATCATTACCAAAACATCTCAAGATGGGGCTACACATCCAAATAACAACTAAAGTACGAAAGACCAGAAGTGGAAGAGATGAGAGTTGACCCTGTTGATAGGTACATGGAAAAGTTGGAAGAGATGGATATTGATGAGACTTAGATGGAAAGGAAATTCCTAATTGGTGATAAGTATCCAAAAGTGCTAAAATTTATTCCTCAAATGGACGAGTTATAATTGCTAGTTCTCGTTATTATTGGCCCTTTGTGTGCATTTGTTTATGTTGTAGATCAATACGCATTTGAAGTTTCAAGAGGCATAACTCAAGTCAAGTGCGACAAAAATGTGGTCAAAAGCGCTAAAGTCAGATTTTATGTGACCCAATATAACCAACTACCCATTAAACCCCGTCCCAAACATGTCCTTTGCCTTCCCTAACCTCCAATGCGTTATGTGTTTGTATTATATATATACAGATATATTTATTATTTTTATTTTTTGTAGTAGTATTATATACGGGTGTATGTTATTGTTATAAGTGTGTGTCATTTTTATTTTGTTAGTTTTTTTTTTACTTTATTTTTTAATATTTTCTGTTCAACAATAATGATTTGAGTCTAGATAAAATGTCCCAAGTCATCTACTAAATAAGTCAAGATATCATTAAAATGTTGTACCTTTTTATGTTAAAAATGACAGAGTACAATATTTTAAAATATAACCAAAACATCTATTAGAAGTAAGAGCTATAAACTCGAGCCCAATGAAATAATATGAAAATAGTTAGAATGTTGACAACATAGCATTAATGCCATTCCACCATTTCAGATATACTGATCGTCTCCACAGTTTGAAAAGAGACATGTTACCAGGACACGTGTACAATAAAATATGTAAAGTCATGTATAATGTAAATAATAAATGTTCACAATCCTGAAAGCGCACAGATAATTTTGAAAAGTATGAAGTCACTTATAGTGTAAAAATTAAATGTTTTATACATTATAGGTGTAAATTTTTGAAGTATTGAATCGTATAAATTTAATTCATAAAGTTTTTTCTTAAATACAAATGTGTAAACAATTTAAAAGTTTTGGCTAGAATTTCATTTGTTTATAGGA
The DNA here is from genome assembly GCA_949130495.1 of Sambucus nigra. Lineage (NCBI taxonomy): Eukaryota > Viridiplantae > Streptophyta > Magnoliopsida > Dipsacales > Adoxaceae > Sambucus > Sambucus nigra. The sequence continues at coordinate 624,086,188 of OX422217.1, forward strand.
CTATCCACCATGTATAACAAATAAAAATACTCCAATAACAGTAATAGTAATAGTCCTTCTTAGACCTCATGTAAACAAACATCATCAATAAAACTCAACTTGTCGAAATACAACCAATACATCAATAAACAAATAAAATATATGCAAAGTTTCATTTGTTTATAGGACTATCAATTTTGTTTAAGAAATAAAAAATACTATTATTAATACATCAATAATCAATTTAAATCAATATATGATAATACATTAATAAATATGACTTCAGTAACCAACCAAGAACTTGTTTATTTTCCTTAGCTTTCGCTTATTTCTTTTCCTCTTTTGTACCTTGATCCTGTGTTTCAATACAATATGAATCAATTAATGAACTAAATTGAGCATCAACTCAAACACCAATTGATATTTAATCATATAACAATAAATAAATTTACATAAACTAAATACAAATACGCATTTCACATGCTTGGCTTCTTTGCCCATTAGCAATGTCAATCACTACCACTGTTAGGTAGGGGTCGTGTGAGAGTGGATGTGGAGGTGGATTTAGTGTTGTTTGTGTGTCTTCGTGTGTGTGTGTGGGGGGGGGGGGGGGGGAGGGAGAGATAAATAATGTGGAAATTAGATATCAATCCTGACTTGAGTAAAAGCTCTACATTGGGGTTCAAAAGGGGGTTTCCTTAGATGTGTATGTCGTGCTACTTGCAATTTAGCATCAGGAAGAAATTTAGATTTAATAATTTTAATGTCAAAAACCAAGTAGCTTTAAAAGTCAGGTATGAAAAATTTGGGCCACCCACTTAATTATAACTTGATATTTATGAAAGCTCCCTAAAATCAAAGACATGACCATAAACATTTTCAACATGTTAACTACTTTCCATTCACAAACCAAAATTAGCCCACAAAATCTATTAACAATAAATAGAGTCATACATACACTGTGGTGCTCTTTATCAATTTTTAAATTTAGTAACACTCAACGCACCAACAAAACCCCATCAATGCATTAATAATTAGAAGCACACACAATGACAACTACACAATAGCAAAGTCTTTGAGACTTTACTTAAAACTACTTTATGTTACCCAATCTACTTAAAGTAATAGAACAATATGGAATCATCAAATATATTAAGGGAACAAAGTTTCTTATTTAAACAACCAAAAAATATCTAATATCGTGAAGGTTAAAAAATTGGTAGGACTGGGATGGATAAGTGATAAATTTACAAATCATTACAAAGTTAGTACATTTTATGAATAACAAACACATTAACCAAATATATACGTGCGCAAATGTTCCACGATACTCGAAAACGGCATAATTAGTCCCCAAATTACCTTCGGTCTGGAGTAATTCTACACATACTCATAGATGGGACACAAATAGGTGTCTCATTGACATGGATGCTATGGTGTCACATTATCATTGGCTACCATGTAGGGAACAGGTGGTTCCACACACTGAACACTTAAATGGTTATCAGTGAGTCCCCTCTTAAAGTACCCTTTCAAATTGATCTTTTGTAACCGACGTGCTTAGGTTTTGGCTCCATTTTATTACGATTGGTAGTGTATTTTGCGTTACTATTTCTCTTTGTTGGCATCTGTTAGAATAAAGTTTTCAATTTAATCAATGCTAAAAACTAACCTATAAAGAATACATAACATATGTTGTCGCCACTAATGTTACTCACCCCTACCGTATATGTTAGATGTTATGGTATACACAATCCTAAGACCTTAACTCAAAAAAGTAATTCATATATGCCATAGGACTCTAGCATAAATAATATTCAAAGCTAAAAAGTAAAGAGTTAAACGTAATATGGATTTTGTCAAGCAAAACGGGCCTCATGATGTGTCGCATAACTGTGTCATGCTCCCAATTGTTACTGAATTCAGTAACAAATCCTAATTTTGACCTACATACTTAATGTTTATCTGACGATAAAGAAAATATTAATGTAAATGATGTAATGAAAACCATAATTAAAAAATATGAACACGGTTTACCTTTAGTTCCTCGATCAACACGCTGTCTTTGTCATGCTATCAATCAACTATCTGTACAATTTATATTTGGTTCCTAAACTATCAAAACTCTTTGCCATGCTATCTATTAAAAAAATAGTAATGGATCTCTTAACTAATTGTTGTGTCATCGTAATAATTAAACTTCTCAATGTGGGTTGTGAAGTGGTCGAAAGGGGCAAAAAACACCTTCATATAACATTCCTAGCTTCAACTCTGACATGTTCCTCTATCATGTAATAGTTTCTATACAATTTACAGCGAGGCAATTGATCCAAGGCGACTTCCATGTCGTAGTATTTATATAATGTATGGCTATCATGTAACTTCAATTATCTAAAAAGAATATTAATCAGGTAAATTAAAAATTAACATACACCCACTCTCACCCATTGTCTACCGCAACACCAACATGACAACTACACATCCTCCCTTACCCATCGCCTAAATCAACCTGGTAACAATACGAAATAAAATATTGAATACATCAACCAAATAGTTACTAACTAAAATCGGATTGCTAAAAAAATGACACAAGAACAACATGTGTCCACCAAACTTTTCACTGGAATTGCAAATCACATTGAATCCCTTTTTACTAACCATATTTTTTGTCAGTTATCATATATAAGCAATTCCATAGATTGAGCCTTTCCCCTCTATTAGTGAAAAAAATCAAAATATTTGAAGTTCCGAAAAAATTTGGTTGCTTTAACTCAAGTTGAATAAACAAAAAATATCTTCGGTAAATCTAGGTACAAATTATAACTTATGCTTGAACTGAACTCGGTAAATATCAAAGACAAATGATAACGTGAATAAAACTTTACATAGAAGCTAATTTGGAGGGTGGTAAATTTGAGTACTCTTGCAAGAAAATAAACAGTGACACTTTCCATTCACCTATTCTTGAGTTGTAATTCATCTAAAAAGTTTTTCATTGAATATTTATATAAGTACATGAAAGAGATGCAAAAGAGTTATTTATAGTCCAGAATGCCTCTTACCATTATACCTTCTTGAATAAAGTATGGGAAACCACCATAGGTATGCACATATCCATTTATGATGTCATTGTTATGGACAAATCACGAGTAAATAACACCCATATTGTATTTGAATCACTTCAAATACCTCCCTAAAAGAAAAATTTCAGAACAAATTCTTGAATTTTGTTAAGTTTATCTTTGGCTCTAGCACGACTAATAAAGACAAATTATGAATTTTCTTTTACCTTTTATTTTGCCTCACTACTCTTTTTATATACCCCCTTTAATTCCATATCATAAACTTAATCATCGTTACATTGATTGAGTTTTATTTTGAGTGGTCTAAGAATCCTAAAATATCCATGAACAGGTAACTCGTAACTTAAATAATAAAGAAAATTTCATTGTAAGTTTCGATCTAGGAAATGGACCCAGTAAAGTTAAAAAAAATAACAATTAGAAATGCACAACAATACATTTAAATTATACAATACAAACAACCAAATGCAATAATTAATGAACATAGTAATTTTGGTCTATTTGGTTTGGAGTAAAACACTTCTAACCTTGGCGAAAAGTAAATGGTGAAATGTTTTTTCACGTACATAATTTTTTTCCTTTATTTGAAATTGTTAATAAGGGAGGCACAAATAATTATAATTATAAAATTTTAAACAAAATAGTGAATAAAATTTAACTCTAACCCCAAACTAAATGGACCCTTAAGTGTATTTTTAACCAATGAAACCAATTTTTTTTTATTTGTTTGTTTCCATGTTCACCAAATACCTCCATCAATTGACACAATCTACAAAAATAATTATAACTATACTATCACAAAAATAAAATAAATAATTAAGGAATTACAATAATAAACTTTGAGTGAAGCTTTGACGCCACCCTATATAATTTTAATTTTTGGTAAGTAAAGATTTGTGCTATAGAAATCCACCGGAGAAACAAATAGAAAAAAAAAAAAAACTAAGAACTCACCGTTATGCAACGCCACCAGAGAACTCCAAGAAAATCGAAAATCTAACCCATATATACTGGAGCTCAACCTCTATAATAATTTTCTTCACCTAAAGCATCAAGAACTCAATAAACACATTAAATGTTATAATAAAATTTCTTTCGAATGTACCTTTTTGTGGTAGGCGGTGTGAGCCAAGGCGATGACAGGGAGAGAGTGAGAAGATAATATGAGTTTAAATGGAAAATATAAACTTGAATGGAAACAACGTAATAAAATTCCTATAATATATGAAAATGACAACAAGAATTTGGGTACCCAAATAAATCCATAGATGCGTTTTAGAGGCGGTAGAGTGACCTTCACGTGTACTAATAACAAATAAAATATGAGAAAACTCAAACGAATAACCAAAGATGTAGAGCAAAGTCCCAAATCTGAACTACTAACCAAAAACGTACTCCAAATCTGAAATTATCCACCACACCACTGTGACTATCATTTTGGGAGTAGATTTCCATTCAAATCTATACAAAACAACATATATAAAAGTTGGAAATCATAATCTATAGAAGAAAAGGATTACTCATTCAAATTAAAAATTAAAACTAAATCCTCAAAGTTAAAAAACAAATCTTGAAACTCTCACCATAAAATTACTCACAAATCTTTGACCCGAGGGTTTGGGTGTGTTTTGTGTGGTTAGAGAATATAAGAGAGAGTTTGGTTTAGGTAAGTTTACTAATTTACCCCGATTTTAAATTTTGATGTAGTGGGAAAAATAAATTGGACTGTGTTAAAAGAGGGGGGACTCAAATATTTGAGGGGCAAAATAGGTAGTACGGGAATTAATTTGTTTTATGACATATAATATGCCTCTTATGATGTCATATGAATGGTGAAAATTTTTATCCCTTATTTTATATATGTGTACTAACTAGCTAATATATACTATATATACTATAAACTAACATACAAGGCACACTACACACACACATAAATAACCATATATACTACATATACTAATATGTATATGGGTATATACTTATAAACTTTCACACACACACACACACACACACACACACACACACACACACACACACACACACACACACATATATATATATATATATATATATATATATATATATATATATATATATATATATATATATAGAGAGAGAGAGAGAGAGAGAGAGAGAGAGAGAGAGAGGCTCATGTGCACACTGAGTTTGCACATCATTTTTTTTAAAATAGTAAATAATAAATTGAGTTGATTTTTTTTGTTTGATATTTAAACATTTCAACGGACCCATATAAAAAATCAGTTAAAAGATGCAAAAGTTTGACCCATTTTTTAAAAATAGCAAAAAAAGTTTTTTTGAACTGATTATTTTTATATGGGTCCGTTGAAATGTTTAAATATCACATAAAAAAGCAACTCAATTTTTTTTAATATTTTAAAAAAATTGGCGTGCGCTAGCACGTGTGCAAACTTAATGTGCACAGAAGCCTGCCTCTCTCTCTCTCTCTCTCTCTCTCTCTATATATATATATATATATATATATATATATATATATATATATATATATACACACACATCCTACTAACCGAACTAACTCAGATTACCCACAAGTCATGTCGAACTAAGATTTAACTCTGCCTTGACCATAATGTAGGCTTTCGAAGGCATCAAACTCCTAAATGACATCAACATTTAATAAATTCGAATGATAATTATATCTTTAAAAAATTAAGATTAGGTGAATAAACTTACATCCATTTCATCAATTATATCATCTCTCACACGACTGGAGCTTGAAATTGATGTATGATCATGTGTTGAAGGAGGAGGGGATATATTTACGTACTATTGAAAGAGCATATACAACTTCTCCTGAATAATTTGCTATTTCTCCAAACTAGTCGTGGGACACAATTTGTTAAAATAAAATTCAACATATTGTAGCTTGTACTGAGGATCCAAAATAACAATAAATGATAAAACCATGGCATAAGATTCCCAATATTTGTTATATTTGAGTTTCATTTGATGAGTCGTAGAACTTATAATTTCATTTGAATTTTCCATCTCGTCATCCAGGAGTAATTGTATTCTCCAAACAACAGAAAAATACAAGTTCACAGTTGGATATTTAGTTCTAGAGAAATATGTCGTAATCTCATAGAAAGGTTTCAACAATCTAGTGATTTGATCAATCTTCGTCCATTATTTATTGGTTGGGCATGTCTTGAATTGGGGATCAATTGACTGAAGGTGATCAAATGGACGACGATACACAAGCATTACATATGTGGAGTTCCATCTAATTTGCATATCTTGCCAAACCTTCTTTCGACAGTCCAATGAAAGACTATATATACACTCGAAATTTTTTATTTTTCTGCCTTCAGTTCCCCTGACATATTTCACGGATTCTCGAACCTTGTGTATGGTTTCCGTGATAACTTGGAAGCCATCTTGCACTATTAGATTCAAAATGTGTGCACGATATAGGATACGAAAAAATTGGTCGTCAGATATTGACGAGTTGGTTAAACGTTGATGAAATGTTAAAGTTTCTACCAACCCGTCATTATATTTAGCATTATCCAACGTAATAGAAAATATTTTCTTATCAATGCCCCAATATTTCAAAAATGGATGATTTGTTTTGCCAATATTGGTCAACTATGTGGAGGAGGGACATGACGAAAATTCAATATCCATTTTTGCAAAACCCAATTATCATCCACGTAATGAGCTGTAAGGGACAAATATCCATATGTGGCAATAGATGTCCACATATTAGACGTTAGACATACTGGACTAGAAATTGAGATTAGACAATGACTAATCATTTCATTCCCTATATCATGCAATTTTAGCATGTCGGACTTGGCTGTGTTTGTTGAAATGTGAATTACTTCGGGTTCTAACTTGCTAATCAAGTCATATTCCACAAAGCTATATGGTAAATTGTATTTCACTAGTGTTGTAGCCAATTTTGAAAATCCTTTATAGTCGTTTAATAAAAAGTTAAAATAGTGAAGAAGGGTCTGAATTGTTTTCTTGAGGCAACTCTTTTAATAACACCAAGAAAAACTCAAGCTAGGTTAGAAAATGTTTTTGAACAAGAAATTTCAGTTACTTGGAACATTAAAGGTTTAAAGGAATTTTAAACACTTATAGTAGTGATAGCAAAAGTAAAACAAGTATAGAAAAACATTCACGCAAGAAACATATTTTAACGTGGTAAAACCCCTATCAAACAAGGGAAACATCCACGAATCCCTCTACGGAGTAAAACAAAAATCCACGATGGTAAAAACTAAGTCAAGAAATTATACCAACACGCCTAGTTTTTCTATGACTATTCTTGTTCTGACTGTTGTCTTTAACGTCCTCCAAGCTTTACTCCTTTGCTCATTCTTTACATCGACTCTGATGGTAACAATCTCTTTACCAACACAACTTTAGTGATGTTGTGTGAAAGTGTAATGAAGTGATGTGCCTAACACATGCATGCAACTCACTCACACTTATACAGACACTTTCCTACAAATTATAAATTTGGTCTAAAATGTCATGCAAGAGTTCATAATCAACTTTTCTTGAAAATATACTTCTCCTTTTAAAGAAGATCAGGAAATAATCTTGCTATAATAAAAGAGCCAATATCCTGTATGTCTCTCCCTTATTTATTTATAAAATTATTTCACAAAATGTGAAATACAAACTGGGAGACATCAACATCTTTAGATCTGAAAATTTTGAAGTATTTATTTTCAAGTAAACATGAAAATAGAAAAAGGAGATATGTTGGGAAAATTTGATAAAAATGTTTTAAAACTAAAAACCCAACAGAGAGATGATTTCTAATGAAGAAATCAGTCCTAACCGTAAATCATGAGTGTATCGCTTAGTCAGATCTACAAATCTCAAAGTAATGAGAAGAGATTAGACTTGGTGAAAGTGTTGTACCAGATCTATAAGCTATAAAGGATTTAGAACCACAAACACAAAAAAAAAAATCTCAAACTCTAAAAAGATTTCTAGAAAATTTTGTCCAAAGTTTGGTTTGCGATTTTCTTTTTCTCTCTTATTTTTCCTCTATTTTGTATCTCTCTCTCTTTTATTTTCTCCCAACTCTCAGTCTTGCCCAAAGTTCGAAACGAATGACCCTCAGTCCTTATTTATAGTGGACGATGGAAGAATCTAGAATGGGGTTCAAAATCAAGGGTCCAGATTAAGTCGAGCAGATGGTTGTAAATCTAACGGTTCAAGATGCACCGCATTTGAACTATCTGTGATTAGCTCAAACAGGTAAGACATGTAATGAGATAAAACACATGCAGACCATTGATGAATTCAAACCAACATTCCAGATTAACTCTCAAGCATGTGAGACGAAAGAAACACAAATATGATCATTGAGAGAGCAACACATGTGTGACCCAAATTGATTGTAAAATGCGTGTTTTTCAGTTTAATAAAATCTCATATACCACCACAAATGTCTCTGCCACTTTCGGATTCTACATAAGGAAAATTTTAGGAAATTATAAAATGGCTTACTAAATTTTAAAACTTTATTTTAAATGTTTAAAAAGAAAATTTTAAATCTTTAAAAATTCCTAAAAATTCTTTAAAAATATTTTTAAGCCAATGTGAACAGACACACACCTCATACACATAAAATGTCAAATAAATGCTGTCCTATGTGTTGTGAGTTGTGTTGGTTATTACCTTTTGCAGTCCTTGATTGTTGTTGATGTAGATCATGAGGCTTAGGGTTCTAGAATAAGGTGACATAATTTTGTCTCTATTTCCAAATTAGATAAGCTTTTATATTTTAGACTCAAGTGAGTCATATATATTGTGTGCTTCAAATTTCTCACGAAACTTATCCTGATTAAATTCACATATAAGATCTTTTCCACATTTTAAATAGTGGCGTAACTTGTAACTTGTGCCGGATTTATTTTTCGCAACATAAACAACATCACACCTCCTACATTTTGCTCTTTGTATCTCATCTTCCCCAAATGGAAATAGTTCAAAATCCTTTCACACTACATAAGTGGTTCTCTTAGGACGTTTGTTACTAGTGGAAGAATTTTGTTGACTACTTTCTGACATCAATTTTGTTTGAAGAATAACCTACATAATAGTTCATTAGTTAAAAAATGATCATTTAATTAGTTAAAAAACAACAACAACTTAGTCTTCATTTAATTACTTTAAAAAATGAATAAATAATTCATCGTTTAAATTAGTTAAAAAAGGAACAAAAAGGTCATCACTTAATTAGGTAAAAATGATCATTTAATTAGTTATAAGTCATCATTTAATTAGTTAAAAAAATGAATAAGTATGCCATGAGTTCAATCAGATAAAAAAATGAACAAATAAGTCACCATTTTAATTACTTAAAGAAAATGCAAAAAACATTATCCAAAAATGAAAAAAAAAATAGAAAATGAAAAAATAATATATAAATAATAATTTTTTTTTTAAAACATACAGATCCGGTGTGAGATCTGGCATCAACCTCAATGATGGACTGAGACACACAGCTAGATCTTAGCTTCGATGGACCGAAATGGACGGAGAATTGCTAGACCTTAGCTCTTCTAGACCTTAGCTCCGATGGGTGAAATGCAGGAGATGGCGTCACACTACTTTGAATGGATGAGGTGTGAAGTGGTAATCAAGTCAATGCTTTGAGGAGATCTTTATTCTGGACGACGTCACATTGCTTTGAATGGATGAAGTCTGAAGTGTAGTGTAATACAACTTAAAGGGTTATCTAGGTTATGTGATATATGGGCCAACATAAAAGTCATTAGATATATGGGCATTAATTCTCAAAATTTGGGTTATGTTCAAGACTAAAATTTGGGCCATTAATTCTCAAAATATGAGCCCCATATTAATTTTTACTTTTGAAATATGGTCCCCTTATTAATTCACACTTTTAAAATATGGGCCTCATATCTTAATGTTTGGGCTAATATGGGTATTTTACTTAAATGGGCTATATATCGCCAGTGCTACCCACGACCTGAACCCACCTAAACCCTCTTCAAAACTGCTGGACCAAATTGACCCATTAACCTTTTAGCCCATCACCCGAGACCCGAGCACAAACACCATAAACCCAACAGACCCAAACCATCTCCAACCCACGACCCTATTGCCTAATCTCCTATTCTCATCCTGAATTCAAACTGTAACCTTAACCCTCAAACCCGGACAACCCATAACTTGTCTAAACCTTCAAACTCGACTTTTAAACCCAAAACATAACCTCCTGTTAAATCCAAGCACTGGAACTAGGGGTGTGTATGAACCCGAATAGACCGAACGAATCAAAAAAATCGAACCGAACCAAACACACTTTTGCGGTTTTTTTTAATTTGGTCAAAAAATATACAAGACCCCATAATTCGGGCCGGTCTCAGTCTTAGATCGTAAAAATCGGTTTTGGCCCGGACCGGATCACTTTCATTATATATATATATATATATATATATATATATATATATAATAATAATAATAATAATAATAATAATAATAATAATAATAATAATAATAATAATAATAATAATAATAATAATAATAATAATAATAATAATGCTGTTGTGCGGACTAGTGTGACACCCCGCCTAATTAAACCTTGGGTGATCAAGCCTGAATTTAATTTAAACAAGTTTCTTAAATGGTTCATTCTTAGCATCACTGCCGAAAGCTTTATAAATTACTAACCAACTAAGTGAAATTAAGCTAGTGCCAAATTTTATCTTCCTTAAACAGAAAATAAACAACTCATGCGGAACGATATATATCAAGCAGTATTAAACCAAATCGCATAAATAACTGAATAATATAAAGTCTTGCCGAAAACCATGGCCAAGAAAACTAACTCAAAATTCAAAGTCAGAATAACTGTAAAAGTAAAGATTGGACAACATGTCCCAACAGAGAGTACTAAAACTGAGGTCCTGAACTAGATTTAAAAAACAAAAAACGTCTAAACAATCCCTGCAACATCCACACGTGCTGCAGCTGCCAAATCCCTGGAATGAATTCATGGTCGGTGTCCCTGTGGATGGGCACCTAAAAGGTTTATAAAATATTTTACATAGCAAGAGTTAGTACTCAAAAAAAACATTTCAAAAATATTTTTCAAGCAGTTATCACAATTGAGTTATTGATTACACATATTAAGACTTTGCACACCCTTTTGAGTTTTCTCACCTCTCTTCTATAGTGCACGCCTAACGATGGTACTTAGTTCACCTATTTATAATACCCAAGTTAACTAGATCAGAATACCCCACTACACGTATTCCCTTGCTCTGTCCCCATAACATACTCGCGGTAATTTATTAGTCCATAACCCATGTGTTATAAATGTAAATAACATACTTATTTCTCATTATACTTATTCTTGTAACAATTCTATCACGCTGCTTAATTGTTACAAATAAATTTTCAATCCATCTCATTATCTACTATCCTAAGTTAGTACATTATACAGATGGAATACATTTCATCATGCACCATATATTAAATATTAGTTATCACTAACATATGCTTTTGACACACATAAAGGATTCTTGGTTCGGAATGATTCATCGACCCCAAGTGAGAGTTGGTTCAGAATGATCCATCGACCCCAACAATTTATATATATATATATATATATATATATATATATATATATATATATATATATATATATATATATATATATATATATATATATACATATATATATATATATACACATATTCTGGTTCGGGACTCTTTCATCACGACACTAGTTTTTAAAGTTTGGTTCGGCATTTTTCATCGACCCCAAACATATAGTAACTTTATGTTAGTTCGGAATATCTCATCGACCCTAACATAATTAATTTAGGTATAATTCTCTTAACCCAAAAATTCATATAATTTAGTAGGTACACACCCGACCTATCAAATCATGCCCGTACGTAATATATTTTACTTATGTTCACCGTACTCATTAATTTACGATATATTTCACGATCGCATTTATTCGAGTATTCACGCAACTCTAAGGGTTCTAATTACCCCTCCCTTGATTCAGTAGTTAAGCTATCTCGAACCTACTGGTATTTTTCCGGAATTGACTCTCACTCTTTCCGTAACTAAATTCTCCCATTCCCGACACACGACTCAATCGGTTATTTTCCCGTCGATCCATTTCTCCAAATTTCACACTCAATCATTTATGAAGAAATCTCACGTACACCTACTGGTATTTATTAATTCCCTTCATAGGTAAAATGTCATCACTAAGGTTCCCATTAGGTGACGGTAATTAAAAAGAAATTTATTCGCAAAATTATCTAAAGCACAACCAGGGTCGATCGATCGATGGGATAAGGTCGATCGATAGACTGCTCGATCGATCGACATTCAAGGGTCGATCGATCGATCGAGCCGTGACAGACCCAGATCGTCTTCTTCATGCGGGTTACACCATTTTCGTTTACCCATCTTCCATGATAATTCCCCATAATTGCAACTAACATTTTCAAATCATTCCTACATATTATGGGATGATTACTAACGATCTAAAACAACAAAATCATTACAAATTTCGTCCAGATTAACTAAAAATCTTCTTATTATCCAAGAACCCTAAAAATACAATCTTTCCATCTTTTCATCATAAGTCCAGATTTTTAGCTCGATTTAATCATCAAGTCTTCTATGATATCAGATTATTTGGAGATCAAAAATATTCTACATGAAATCCCTATCTATCATGGATCATATTCAATTGTTTGCTCCCAAAATATCATAAAAATCATGTTCTTCCAAAAACTTATATATGGATATTATAAGTTAATTTATTTTGCAAATAACCACTTGCCTTAAGTTTCGTAGGGTCTGATTTCGTGGTTGTTGTTGATGATTGATGATTCTAATCCTTCAATCCTTCTTCCCAACAAGTTGGTAGTGAAATCTCCTTTGAATTCTCCCTACTTCCTTCTTTTGCCTTAGGAAATTGTTTCTATCTTCTCTCTAATGGTTATGGTGTATTTCCCTTCTCTCTAACCCCAGCCTCCAACCCTTATAATCTGACTTAGGGTTCAAAAATTCGTAGGTCTCCTCACCCTTAAATGTAAAGAGACCAAAATGCCCTCGTATGGTCCCGGTTTAGCCCAAAAATGACCCGGCACTCAACTAGTACCCTCGAGTACACAATTTTCACTAATTCGACCCTTTCGGAATCATCCGTGGACTCTAAATTAACTTTTGAGTCTCCTAATATATGTTTCTCATCTCACCTTCAATTTTGTCTATGCGCGACACTCGATCGAGATAAACTCAGGGACGTCCATATAAATCGCTAGGCCGTACATATCAACTTTTAATATTTACTATTCACATTTAGTAAATTTTTTATCGTCATAAATTTAATTCGAAACGTATCACATTAAATTACTCTACTCACGTAATTTAAATAAAACATATTTTTACATTAAATTACTCTACTCACGTAATTTAAATAAAACATATTTTCACATTAAATTACTCTACTCACGTAATTTAAATAAAACGAAACTATGCAGAAATACGGGGTATTACATACTTCCCCCCTTACAAAGGAATTTCATCCTCAAAATTTAGAAAGTACCTGCGGTGAATAATTATGGATATTGTTCTCGCATATCCTCCTCCCGCTCCCAAGTAGAATCATCCATATTGTGATGTTCCCACTGTACTCGCACTAAGGGTACCAACTTGGATCGTAGTTTGCACTCACTATAATCCATAATAGCCACGAGTCTTTCCTCGTACGAGACATCTGGCTGCAAGTCAATATCCTCCAGTGGTATGTGCCAGAAGGCTCTCTCACTTCTCTTGTATTTCTTCAGCGACGCCACATGGAATACATCGTGTATTCGCTGAAGATGCTCGAGAAGTCCCAATCTGTAAGCTACCGATCCCACCCTCTCAATGATATGAAACGGTCCCACATATCTCGGTGCTAACATCCCCTTCTTGCCGAACCTCATAATCCCCTTTATGATAGATACCCGAATTAACACCTGGTCGCCCACATCCAGCTCCATGTGTCTCCTACCGGCGTCCGCAAAACTCTTCTGCCTATCCTGAGCTATTCGAATACGTCCTCGAATCAACTCTATTTTGGAAGAAGTCTCCTGTATCATCTCTGGTCCCAAGAGCTTGTTATCCCCCACCTCTAAATAATAGGCGGGCGAACGACAAGGTCTCCCATAAAGTGCCTCGAATGGAGCCATACCGATAGTGAATTGGTAAGAGTTGTTATATGCAAACTCTACTAGAGGAAGGTATTGCTCCCATCCTCCCCCAAAATCTAGGACGCACATCCTCAACATATCCTCTAACATCTAGTTTACCCTTTCAGTATGACCGTCTGTTTGTGGGTGATACGCCGTACTCAACCGCAAGTCGGTGCCCATGGCCTCCTGAAAACTCTGCCAGAAATTTGACACAAATATTTTGTCTCTGTCAAACACAATATTAATAGGAATTCCGTGCAGCTTAACGATCTCTGAAATGAATAACCGCGCATACCGCATCGTATCATAGTTCGTACGAACCAAAAAGAAATGAGCTACCTTAGTCAGCCGATCCACTATCACCCATATGGAATCGTGACCCTTCTGCGATGTTGGTAACCCATTAATAAAATCCATCGAGATACTCTCCCACTTTCACACAGGAATCTCTAGTGGTTGTAGCATCCCCGAAGGTCTCTGATGGTCAACTTTTACAAGCTGACATGTAACACACCTTCAGACAAACTCTGAAATGTCTCATTTCATACCTGACCACCAATATATTCGTCGCATGTCCTGGTACATTTTGTCCCCACCTGGATGTACCAAAAACTTTAACCCGTGAGACTCCGTCATTACGGCATGCCTCAAATCATCATCCTCGGGTACTATCAGTCTACCATTAAACCGTAGTCCTCCCTCTGAGCAGATAGAGTAGGATTCCTCCCCCTCAGCCTGTAATTATCGTACTTTGTCCTGACAAAACGGGTCCTCGGTCTGTGCCCTCACTACCCGCATAACACTCTCGGGAGTGATAGCTAAAATTGCCATGCATGCTCTAGCTATCTCATCCTCGTGTCCAAGTTCACTCCACTTCGCCTTCCAGATTTCTGCCAACTCTCCGGTAGGCGTTCTGCTTAACGCATCTGCCACCACGTTAGCCTTACCAGGATGATACTGTATATCAAACTGGTAGTCCTTCACGAATTCAAGCCACCTCATTTGCCTCATGTTTAGATCCTTCTGAGTGAAAAGATACTGAAGTGAGTTATGATCCGTGAATAGAGTGAACTTCTCACCCAGAAGGTAGTGTCTCCATATCCTCAATGCAAAAATGACCGCTTCCAACTCGAGGTCATGGGTGGGGTAATTTTTCTCACGTGGCTTAAGCTTTTGGGACGCATAAGCTATAGCCTTCTCCTCCTGCTAAAACACACCCCCAAGCCCTTGTAAGGAGGCGTCAGTATATACTCGGTACTCCATTCTGCTCCTAGGCAAGGCAATAACGGGTGCTGATATCAACTTGTCCTTTAGCTCATCAAACGCTAATTGACAACTATCACTCCATACGAAGGGCACTCCGTTCCGAGTCAAGTTCATCAAAGGACCGGGAATTTTCGAGAATCCCTTGATGAAGCGATGATAATAACCGGCTAACCCCAAAAATCTACGAATTTCGGTCGATGTCGTGGGCTGTCCCCACTCCCTCACTGTCGATACCTTACTCGGGTCAAAAGCAATGCCTCTGTCGGATACAACGTGGCCTAGGAACTGAACCTCCCGAAGCCAAAATCCACACTTCTCAAATTTGGCGTACAACTGATGGTCCCGTAAGGTCTGTAGAACCATTCGTAAATGTTCTGTGTGTTCCTCCTCCATGCGAGAGTAGATCAGAATGTCGTCTATGAATACAATCAAAAAATGATCCAAAAACTCCCTAAATACCCCTGTTCATGAGATCCATGAATACTGCAGGTGCATTAGTGAGCCCAAACGGCATTACCCTAAACTCGTATGATCCGTATCGCGACAGGAAAGCGGTCTTAGGTACATCTTCTTCACGAATGCACAATTGGTGGTAACCCGACCTCAAATCGATCTTTGAGAAGTACGCAGCCCCTCTCAACTGGTTAAACAATCATTGGTAATGGATACTTATTACGTATCGTCACGTTATTCAGCTCCCTGTAATCTACACACAAACGAAGTGAACCATCCCTTTTCTTTATAAATAACACCGGCGCACCCCATGGCGATGTACTTTGTCGAATGAAACCTTGTCCTAAGAGCTGCTGAATCTGTTCTCTCAGCTCTCGCATCTCCAAGGGAGCCATGAGATACGGTTCTTTGGTAATTGGTCTCATCTCCAGCGCTAGGTCAATAACGAACTCTATCTCGCTGCTGGGTGGTAACCTTGGTATCTCCTGAAAGACATCCTCGAAATCCCTCACAACTGGGATTGAGTCCAGAGAAACGACAACCCCATGTGAGGTCTCCTCCTCAATATAATATAAATGAGTGCGCGATCCTCCCTCGGGGAGAGGCATCGCCACAAGGAACATCTCCTGCCCTGGGATGGACAACACGATAGTCCTTTCGTAGCAATATACCATTGCCCTATAACGCGCCAACCAATCCATGCCTAGGATGACGCCATAACCCTCCATATCCAGCACTAGAAGGTCTGCCGCTAGACTCAAACTCCCGAACCTAATGTCCACATCCTTACAGATCCAATGTATAAGGGACCCACTACCCATCGGTGACTCCACGCACATAAGACGGGTGTTAGCTTTCGCTAAGAGGCCGACTGTCCGTGAAAATCTAGTGGAAATAAACGAATGCGTCACCCCCGTATTAAATAAAATACTACCCTCAAGTCCATGGATAGGAAACATACCCGTTACTTCCGGTGGTGCTGGAGGTGCTGGCTAAAACGAAATGTCACGGACGTTGAATACACGTCCGTAGTGCATCTGGCCTGGATGCGGGGCCTGTGCTGCTGCTGGGGCTAACAGAGCCTGCTGCCCCTATTGGGGACCCTGTTGTTGTGCCCTATCTTGCTGTCGATAATTCCTACTCTTGTGACCCTACTGGCCACAAGCGAAACACTGGCCCTGAAACTGCCTCTGACCTTGGCCCTGTTGGCCCTGACGTTGGCCCTGTTGACCTTGGCATTGCTGCCCTCCACCTTGGTTCCCTTGACCCTGTCGGCCCTGAGGAACTGACTACTGGGGACCCTGCTGGCCCTATCTGTCAAAGCGATGCCTCCCATGCTTAAACTTCTTGGGAGAGTTCCCCTGCCGGGAATCCTGCCCTAGCTGGCCCCCCGTTTGCTGATGTGGTGTGCTGTTGCCACTACTCCCATCCACTTTGCCCGGTTGGCTAGGCTCACCTCACTTGTTTCCCTTCGCATGAAACTGGTGATCCTGATAGTGTAGTAAAGCGGCATTGACGACATCTGTATAAGTTGCCAACACCGGATTGCCGATCAAATGCTGTTTGATTCTCCAAGTCAAGCCATCCATAAATTTTGACTTCTTTCGCTCCTCACCGCTCACCTAATTTGGCTCCAAGTTAGCCAAAAGGGTAAACTCCTCCTCATAATGAGCAACTGATCGATCACCCTGAACCACTTCGCTTAATTTCTTCCTCATCTATGACTCTACTTCTGGAGGAAAATACTTGCGGTCAAACCGCACCCAAAACTCAGAAATTTCCATTGTGTCCCTTTCCTCGGTGGTGGTGACTGACTCCCACCACTGTAAGGCCACTCCCGACAGACGAAAAGTGGCTAGCATTTGTTTCTGTACCTTGGTGCACTCTAGCATGTGTAAGTGGCGCTGGATATTTTTGGTCCAGTTGCACGCCTCCACTACATCAGTACTACCCTGGAACTCGGGTGGATGCCCTTTCTAAAATGTCTCTCTGACTTGCTGCCAAGTAAATGGCCCTGCTGGGCCTTGAACTACCGGTGCCACGGGAGGTGGCACTTGGGGCTACGAAAAATGGGCTGCCATTGCCCTCATCGCTCTTTTGACTGCCTAGGACACTATCACTGCAACCTCAGTAGTGGAAATAAACTCGGGTGGGGGTGGTGGCAGTGACACCTGTGGCTCCTAATAAGCATCCCTCACCTCATCTCTAGCTTCAGCCCTCTCCGCTCGCTGTCTCCTCGGTGGCATCTAAAATTAGATTAAATTTTATAAGTACACAGTTTATACAAAATTTTAAGAGAAGATGTACGATATCCCAAAAGCGAAAAGTGAATCAACAGTCCTAATAGGAGGTCTCTAATACAATCAAACATTATGCGGAAACATAGTAAGCCGTACAGATCCTATGGATATTAGAACCTGATGTTATGATACCATCTGTGACACCCCGCCTAATTAAACCTTGGGTGATCAAGCCTTAATTTAATTTAAACAGGTTTCTTAAATGGTTCATTCTTAGTACTACACCAAAACTGGCGATTGGTCACGACCAAAATCCCTGACCAAAATTGTGGGTCGCGGACTTGGGCCGTGACCATTTTCGTGGGTCGCAGCCCAAGTCCGTGACCAAAAAATGGTCACGGCCGAGAGGGGGTCACGGCAGATGGTCGTGGACTTGGGCCGTGACCCATGCCGTGACGGGTCGCGGCCGTCATCTGTGACCGAAAACTGTGACAAATTGGTCGCGGCCAAAGTCCGCGACCCACGACCGTGATAAAAAAAATAAAAAATTGGCCGCGGTCCTCATCCGTGACCCACAACCGTGACAAATTGGTCGCGGCCAAAGTCCGCGACCCACCACCGTGACAAAAAAATAAAAAAAAATTGGTCACTATCCTCATCCGTGACCCACAACCGTGAGAAATTGGTCCCGGCCAAAGTCCGCGACCCACAACCATGACAAAAAAAAATGGTCACAGTCTAAGTCCATGACCCACTACCGTGACGAAAAAAAAGGAAAAAAATGGTCGCGGACTTTGGCCATGACCCATCACCGTGACCAAAAATATAAAAAAAATGGTCGCGGCCCAAGTCCGCGACCATTTTTATGCGTGACGAAAAAAATAAAAATGGTCATGGACAAAGTCCATGACCATATTTAACTATAATTTTTTAAAAAATGTATTTTTTTGGTCCAATCCTAAAATTGGGGGTCCTGTGAGTGAACCTAAAATTGAGGGTCCAATCACAAAGTGCGAATCAAGAATGTTGTTAATAAACAAATATATATACAAACTTAAAAATATTAAGCGTCTTAATAATTCACAGACCAAAAAACAATTGGGCAGAGTTTCCTCTATGTTCTTGACATTTCAAAACCTGTAAATGTAAAACTTACTTATTATAAAGCCCGCACGGCCATAAAATTCAACAATCAAATTATAAAAGCTCGCACGGTCATAAAACTAAACAATAAAAGCCCGCACGCCTGTAACACAAAAAACAAAATCCTGAATGTTCACAACATATAAACAATCTTCATGTTGTAGACCATTGCATCCTTCGTTTGTTCCGCGTGCAAAAATCCTAAAAATGATAGGATACATAAAAAAAAATATAAGTAACGAAATAGTTTTACAAAAAATTTAATCAAGCTGAAAAATTGCATATATGAGTTAAAATTATCAGTAACCAAGAAGAAATATGAAAATTATCGCCGTTTTGAGACTCGCGGCTGCGGGGTCACTTCCTACGAGTTACATTGGTCCCGTGGGAGGTGTTGGTGCCACCCACGGGGCCGTTCGGGGGCTGTTTCGAGTTTTCACCCTCTAACATCATGTTTTTAAGCCTAAGTCAAGAAATATTCAAATTTCCATCGTATTCTCAAACCGGAGTCTCGCGGCTATGGGGTCAGTTCCTACGAGTTACATTGGTCCCCTGGGAGGTGTTGATACCACCCACGAGGCCGTTCGGGGGTTGTTTCGAGTTTTCACCATCTAACGCCATGTTTTGCTTAAGTCTAGAACTATGCAAATTACCATCGTACTCTCAAACCGGGAGACCCGCGGCTGCGGGGTCAGTTCCTACAAGTTACATTCGTCCCGTGGGAGATGTTGGTGCCACCCACGGGGCCGTTCGAGGGCTGTTTTGAGTTTTCACCCTCTAACGTTATGTTTTTAAGCCTAAGTCTAAAAATATGCAAATTACCTTCGTACTCTCAAATCGGGAGACCCGCGGCTGTGGAGTCAGTTCCTACGAGTTACATTGGTCTCGTGGGAGGTGTTAGTGCCACCCACGGGGACGTTCGGGGGCTGTTTTGAGTTTTCACCCTCTAACGCCATGTTGTGGTGTCACATCGGCACTTGGTACCCTTGGGTTGTTTCCTCTCGACATTATCTAAAAAAATTAAAAAATAAAAGAGACTAAATAATTATAGTAATATGAAATTGTAATACCCCGTACTTTTATTGATATTTATTTATGGGATTAATTAAATTAAATGTGAATTAATTGAGAATTAATCCGGATATAATAGTAACGAGATGTGAGTTGGTATTTGATTATAATGTGTATATATGGCAATATATGAATATTGGGAATATTGAAATTGTCGCGAGATTGAAATACGGAAATTTGGGAAATTTTGTTGGGACGCGTGTGATAGTCGCGTCAGAAATGTAATTATTTTAATTAAAAAATGAATTTTATTTTTATCAACCGTATGGTCATTTTTGAGTGCGCCAACGAGTTCGGAAGGGTCGAAATAGTCAGAAAACACTAGCCGGGGGTTTAGTTTGGGTCCCGGGGCATTTTTGGGCCATACCGGCAACTTAAAAGGGTATTTTAGTAATTTCGAAATTTGGGGAATTTTGACCAACGAATTTTGGGAATTAAAAATAGGGTATTTAGGAACCCACTAACCAATTACCAGCACTTAACTAATTAGAGGGCTACGGGGGTTTCATGAGAAGTTAGGAATGTGGTTTAATTACGTTATTTGCAACAAATGTTTCTTCCATGCTTAGACATTTATGAAAATTGCATTGTTTTGGGAGATTGATAAAAACCCATTGAATTGGAATTAGAAATTCACATTTTGATAAGGAGACTGCATGTAGAATTGTGTTTGGGTAATTATTCTGGTAGAAATACATCTTTTATATCACAAAAATGGATTTAATTATGTCTATTGATGACTGTAAATTTCTAGGGTTCATGTTCATGAGATTTGGGGAAAATTGGGGGGATTTGATGATTAGATGTGGTTTAGGATGATTTGACCCCATATAAATGTTGTAATGCGATTTAAGTATGTTTAGGAATATTTAGAAACCTTAAACTACTGTTGGAATGATGTTTAGATGAGATTAGAGGTGAAGAGAATTGGGAGAAACGTAATAGGAGAATTCTGGGCTCGAAACTGTCACCTCGTTAGAAGGCCTGCCCAGGTCGTTCGAACAAGCTTCTAACGAGTTGACAGTTTGCCTTCTAACGAGTTGGATGTTCGTTAGATGACCCTTTCGTTCGAACGAACTCTCGTTCGAATGACCTCGTTCGAACGAGACTTCTAACGAGTTGACATATTTGCCTTTATGGCCTGATTTGATTTATATTGTCGAGTAACCTTGTTTAATTGTAGAGATAACCTTCCCTTGATGACTAATAGATATAGTTGGGATATATGGGATATATTGAGGAGTAAAACATAGAAGTGTGATTTGAATCAAATGATAATTTGTGGATTAGGACGTGAGTGACTATCACGATGTGAGAACAAGTGACGGCTTAAATATTTGTATTAACGGATATTTGGGATATATTGCGGGTAAAATATAGAAATGTGATTGGAACCAAATAATATTTGTGGATTAGGAGGCGAGTGACTAATCATGTTGTGAGAATAATTGATGACGTAAATACATACGAACGGAACATATGAAAGGTGTAAAATTATAAGTTGGTATAAGAATGAGAAGTATACCACTAATAAATTATGGTAATTACTAAGATGTGTGCATGCTTAGTATATGAATATGATTTTATGTGTATGACATACCTACCATACTTGCTACCACGAGAGGTTTGCGTTCGTTTAGGACCATCTAATCTTTGTGTGCCTACGGTGGGATATAGATTGGTACCTCGAGAACATAGGTCAAAGAAGGACTTATTGGGAAGTTAATAAGACTGCTGATCGTGGGAGCGTAGCTATGTGTGTGACCCATGTGATGTGACTGTGTTCGCCTCCATTGTTTGTGATTGTTGTTATCTGAGAACGATTCCTGAGAGATTCGGAATGCGTGATCCTTATGTACGTGATGTACCGGGATGGATAGCAGAGTATGTGTGCACCGCAGCTTAGCCTCGGGGTGCTTGTATTGTATATTTATGATGTGAATAATATACGGTTAAATGAAAAGGAATTGTTACGTTTAATTGCGAGTATAATTGCAGTGACGTCTTGATAAAGATAAAAAGGGAAAACCTGCTGTGAATTGTTTTGCTAATAATTGAGAATCCGAGTTTAAGTAAAGCCTCCTATTTAATTGATAATGTTGGGAATTTATATTGTGAATCAAGTAGAAGGGTTATAACTTATGACGATTTAGTTAGATATGAATGTCATTTAGATGGGTACGGTACGTTAGGAGTGCACAAGTAGTCGAGAGGTGAGTATTTCATGTGAGTGCACGTCCTAACATGTATTTTGCATTCATTGTTTTAATGTTATTAAAGCACTTGATGTTTTCAAAATACTCTCCACTTTCGGGCTCTGACCCATTTGCTATCAAATCTATTTTTGTAAAAATCTTTTAGGTGCCCAGCCACAAGGACACCATGCCTAGGATTTCCATTCAGGTGACGAGCTGTAGCTGTTTGTGGAAGTTACAGGGCCTTGCTAGTAGACGCATCTTTTGTCTTGACTCTATTCAGTTTTCATCATTTGTAGGGCATGTCGCCCATTTCTATTAGAGACATTTTATATTTCAATTATTCAGACTTTGGTTTGTAATTAATTCAGGATGCAGACTTGTTTTATTTATTTCCATTTCCATATTGGGATTTTTGTGAGGAGCATTTCCTCCAGAGTCATTATTATTTGTTGGTTATTCTATTGCTTCTTTATGGTGAATGGTTATGTTATTCTTTCAAAATTATTTTATTGCATGTTAATCAGATTTAATTTAAAATTTGACATCTTACTTTTTAAATACTAGGTGGTTAGTAATCATTAAAATGTTTTCGACAGTGATGCTATTAACTGGATCAACTTAGCATTTTGTATTAATTTAATAAAGGAGTAGCTACCCGGTATTTAATTAGTCGGGGTGTCACAGGTGGTATCAGAGCATCAGGTTCTAGTGTCCTTTAGGATCTGTATGGCTTATTATGCTTCCAGCGTAATTCTCTTTGATGTAGAGCCCTATGCTTAGGATTGTTGATATCTTTGGTGAGATTTCGTTCTCCTGCTTCGATATGTATGATAGTGAATCTTATTTTCAATCAGGTGTGTTCGTGTGCAAAACGATGTAGTACGTCAGGTGAAGACAGTTGGACGAACAGTAGGAGGCAAGGATCATTTGAGATTAATAAATTAATTAAGGGAAGACTGTAGTCGAAGTCACCCATATCAGGGTACGAAAGTCCTGGACGGTCCAGACGGCCAAGGCGCGACTTGTGACTTCCAAGCACAACAATAGTTGAAGGTAGGGTCAATTGATACGCACCCAACAAGGTTGGATTGAGAGAGAAAGAGTTGGGTGGGACATCGAGAAAACCAGCGGTGGAAATACTTGAAAGGCGGAGATGGCGTGTGCTAGCCAAACAAACATAATACACCCAAAGACTTGGACTTGTGTCGGAGTATGGCTAATCGAGAGTGAAAATTTGAGGAAAATTTTCTTGTCTCGTGAGAGAGGAGTTTCAATGGGGAGAAACAATCACCACACTTATAAGTGGAATATGACGTCGAGAGAAGGCGTACACGAATGGTTTGACCATAAGTTCCTTGATCAGATGTTTAGGATGAAAATCGAATGTCGGTCTGAACTCAAAAGAGAGGTCCGGACAGAGGTCACTTTGTGAGAATAAATAAAATTATTTAGTGAACCCTACACCGAGTGAAGTAGGTGAAACGGAGAAGGGGATGTTAAAGGGATAATTTACATAGAAGAATTGCTAGTCCTTCTGGAAGAATTCTGCTTGGAACGGTTAAAGCAAATGATATTGTCGCATAGTGTTAATTTGGAGGTAAACATCCCCGGGTGGGGAGATACAAGAATCGAAGGCTTTATATAAAGTAAGACTGGGGAAAACAGTGTTGGTGAAGCACCACAATGGGAAGACCCAACAGAGAACCAGTTAAAATGATTCGAATAGCTGAATTATCACCGAGCAATGATGATTTCAGTGAAAGATGTGGAAATTAGTAGTGTGTTTCTTAGGGCCGTCAAAGCTAAGATAACAACGGAGGTAGTCGTCTGAGTCGAGACTACCAACGTCCGAGAGATGGACCACCTTAACATGATTTGTGAGACAAAAGATAAGTGGAGTATTTGTAGAGGTATTTTTATTGGTAGTGAAAACCCGTGCGTTATAAAAATTTTCCCAATACAAGAGTAGGGATCAAGGTATTGTGCCTGGCGAGGGCAACAGTTATTGAAATATCCGGTTTGGGACAGACATGTGTGGTAAGTCCAGGAACCATTTGAGTAGCCGGGACGATTATTAGGATTGAAGTATGAGTTATATCCTTAGATGAGGATGCATGTTATTTGTGGCATGAATGAGTTACTACATTTGTTACAATGGTTATTTTCACTTGAGAATCGAGTTTAGTGAGTATAGCAGTAATTTTATTATATATAAGAACATTTTCCCTAATAGTGTGGGGGTTACTTTTATTGTCATCCGCAGAGGATGAATGGGTATATTAATAGCGGTTTATGCTTTATCGAAATTGCTCGTTTTAGTGCTGTGTTATACGAGTGTGATATGATCTTAATTATTGTTTTATATATATGATTATACCGATAGTGTGCTGGTATTGCAAGTTTATTGGGATTACTACAGTGGGGTAGCATGTTTTATTCTGGCGAGGACCCATCAGTGAGAGAGCCGGGCTCGCAATTGTACTTTCGTGCGTATATATATAAATATATATACATGTTATGATTTCAAATGGGTATAATGGTCTCGGATATTTAATCCCAGTATGCGTAGGGATTTCATTGTTATGAGTTGTATGTAATTGATTTACTAGTCAACAAAGAGTTAGTTGGTTTTTATAATTAACGATAGAGAGGTCGTAACAAAAAGAGTGCATTGTTTTATCACCCGTTAGAGATTTGGAAGTTTATACTCATAGTTGTGTGTCTAGGGAAGGGAATTTGAGGGTCTCAAATATCTCGCATGTTGTATATGAAAGGTGATTTCCATCACTGTAAAGAGAAAAGTGTCTTTCAGAAGGAGTTCTTTATTTATGTATAATTACGAACTGAGATGAAACTTTGTTGTTAAAGGACGAGAGTGTCGGGGTACATATAATGGACAGGGCTTAATGGATTCCGATGACCAACAATGTTAGGTAGTAGTGTATCGGGGGGTTCCTTGTTTGGATTTCGCTTTGCGAGACACCCCACGCATGAAACTTAGCGTAAGGTTGGTAGTAAGGAAATGTGTGGCCCTTCGTTCATGATTTGGATACCTCTATTGTTATGGGAGTACGTAGTTATAACGGTAAGTTACAAGGAGTAAATTATGATGTACGACCATTAGAGCCAGTTGTTAGTAAATTACGATATAAGTACTAATAATGTTGGTTTTGTCACGGCACGTTGAAGGACGCATTGAGGATAAGGAGGATTTAGGATTTCTAATTCAGAAGCGATTGAGAACACCCAAGTGGTTTAGCACCGTTATATTTACAGTGACAATAAAGAGTTTAGGATTTGTATGAAGCGTGTATAATGTTTAAAAACCGTATGGTTGGGTTATAAGGGGCGTAGACATCTTGATTTGCTAAAGTGTAAAATCAAAGGAAGAGGCAACATAGGCGGGTGATATTATTACTTATGAGATTAAACGTCATAAGAAAAGGTGTAAGTGAATATCATGTGTCGTCAGTGTAGCACGTTCAAACTTGGAGAAAAGGAAGTAGAAAGCCATTTAATAAAAGGATATCTCTTGAGAAGGTGAATAAATTATTATGAGAAATTTGGAGTAGAGTTCCGATCAATCGAATGTTGAGGGTGACTCAAGAGTAAATAGAATGAGGATCTCAATCAGGTATAATGTCCAGATATGCACAAAGTGGTGAAAAGTGTAAAGGTCCAAACTTTTGGTATTCGTCGGGAGAATAAGATCATTAAGTATCATTTAACGGGGAAAATTTTATGTGAATGTCGACATTGAAAGAGGTATAGTAAGTGGTAGAACAGTTGGGGTTAGATGATCAACCAAATAATTTTGTATCAAGACGACGATTCCAAGAATGGGAGGTTCAAGTTGGAGAATTTTTTCGAGAGGTAGCCAACTTATTGATAAGTAATGAGTTCCTTCGATTATGTGGGACATGTTGTCGAGAAGGAGAGAAATTGTTATATACTTGGGGTGATTTACACTATTAGATAGTGAACACGCCGGTACATGGTTCGATACAGTACTATTCAGAAGTAAGAGGAGATCCCCGAAATCCACCTTTAACGTGGGGTAACAAGAAGTAGTGGAAATACGTTTCACTTAGACTAGGCTGTATCACCTATGGTCCGAGGTGTAGGCTCAAGGTGATTGACGACTGGTGGGATGCATAAAAGAATTTTGAATTCATTTCGATATTTTTATTTCCAAATCGAGAAACTGGTAAGCAAGGTAGATGGTGGTAATGGGAAGAAAATATTATCTAATAGTAAAGCTGGGTGAAACCACCCGTATCTATTTTATTGTGGACAAGGTGCCGAAAATTGTTTTGTGAAACACCACCCGAATGTAGTTTTACCTTGTGTAATTCACAATGCAGGGAACATAGATTCAAGGAATGGACAAGAAGTAGTCAGCTGTGTTATTAATTTCTTCCGGGTGGGAGTTTGGTGTGTTGCTAAACGCGAAAATTAATGTGTAAAGAGGCACGGGCTAACAATAATCTTGAAACGATGCGGCTAACGATGTGTAGGCCATTTTTCTTCGAATATTGTTTAATAAGAGCGCAACATGAGGTACATTTATTGAAGTGTATTCTAATAAGGTATCAAGTCTGTTAAACAAGCTTGTTGTGAACAAGGGCTTTAGTGATTGAGATTTTCATTATATTTTGTTTGAAACACTGGAGGGTACCGAATTTTTCCAGGTATGCCTTATTTTTCCGAATTTCGGGACGAAATTCTGTTATTAGGGGGGAAGTATGTAATACCCCGTACTTTTATTGATATTTATTTATGGGATTAATTAAATTAAATGTGAATTAATTGAGAATTAATCCGAATATAATACTAACGAGATGTGAGTTGGTATTTGATTATAATGTGTATATATGGCAATATATGAATATTGGAAATATTGAAATTGTCGCGAGATTGAAATACGGCAATTTGGGAAATTTTGTTAGAACGCGTGTGACAGTCGCGTCAGAAATGTAATTATTTTAATTAAAAATGAATTTTATTTTTATCAACCGTATGGTCATTTTGAGTGGGCCCACGAGTCCGGAAGGGTCGAAATAGTCAGAAAACACTAGCTGGGGGTTTTGTTTGGGTCCCGGGGCATTTTTGGGCCATACCGACAACTTAAAAGGGTATTTTAGTAATTTTAAAATTTGGGGAATTTTGACCAACGAATTTGGGGAATTAAAAATAGGGTATTTAGGAACCAACTAACCCATTACCAGCACTTAACTAATTAGAGGGCTACGGGGGTTTCATGAGAAGTTAGGAGAAGTTCCCAAAGAGAGAACCCTAACCCCATCTTCAACCTTCAACCTTGGGAGAAAAGGAGAGAGCAACCTACATACGAGATTCAACACCAAATTCAGAGAAAGATCAGAGGTAAGTGGTTTAATTACGTTATTTGCAACAAATGTTTCTTCCATGCTTAGACATTTATGAAAATTGCATTGTTTTGGGAGATTGATAAAAACCCATTGAATTGGAATTAGAAATTCATGTTTTGATAAGGAGACTGCATTTAGAATTGTGTTTGGGTAATTATTCTGGTAGAAATACATCTTTTATATCAGAAAAATGGATTTAATTATGTCTATTGATGACTGTAAATTTCTAGGGTTCATGTTCATGAGATTTGGGGAAAATTGGGGGGATTTGATGATTAGATGTGGTTTAGGATGATTTGACCCCATATAAATGTTGTAATGCGATTTAAGTATGTTTATGAATATTTAGAAACCTTAAAATACTGTTGGAATGATGTTTAGATGAGATTAGAGGTGAAGAGAATTGGGAAAAACGTAATAGGAGAATTCTGGGCTCGAAACTGTCATCTCGTTAGAAGGCTTGCCCAGGTCGTTCGAACGAGCTCGTTCGAACGAGCTTCTAACGAGTTGACAGTTTGACTTCTAAAGAGTTGGATGTTCGTTAGATTCCCCTTTCGTTCGAACGAACTCTCGTTCGAACGACCTTGTTCGAACGAGACTTCTAACGAGTTGACATATTTGCCTTTTTGGCCTGATTTGAGTTCTATTGTCCAGTAACCTTGTTTAATTGTAAAGATAACATTCCCTTGATGACTAATAGATATAGTTGGGATATATGGGATATATTGAGGAGTAAAACATAGAAGTGTGATTTGAATCAAATGATAATTTGTGGATTAGGATGTGAGTGACTATCACGATGTGAGAACAAATGACGGCTTAAATATTTGTATTAACGGATATTTGGGATATATTGCGGAGTAAAATATAGAAATGTGATTGAAACCAAATAATATTTGTGGATTAGGACGCGAGTGACTAATCACGTTGTGAGAATAATTGATGACTTAAATACATACGAACCGAACATATGAAAGGTGTAAAATTATAAGTTGGTA
The DNA here is from genome assembly GCA_949130495.1 of Sambucus nigra. Lineage (NCBI taxonomy): Eukaryota > Viridiplantae > Streptophyta > Magnoliopsida > Dipsacales > Adoxaceae > Sambucus > Sambucus nigra. The sequence continues at coordinate 624,115,255 of OX422217.1, forward strand.
TAAGAATGAGAAGTATACCACTAATAAATTATGGTAATTACTAAGATGTGTGCATGCTTAGTATATGTATATGATTTTATGTGTATGACATACCTACCATACATGCTACCACGGGAGGTTTGCGTTCGTTTAGGACCATCTAATCTTTGTGTGCCTACGGGGGGATATAGATTGGTACCTCGAGAACATAGGTCAAAGAAGGACTTATTGGGAAGTTAATAAGACTGCTGATCGTGGGAGCGTAGGTATGTGCGTGACCCATGTGATGTGACTGTGTTCGTCTCCATTGTTTGTGATTGTTGTTATCTGAGACCGATTCCTGAGAGATTCGAAATGCGTGATCCTTATGTACGTGATGTACCGGGATGGATAGCAGAGTATGTGTGCACCGCAGCTTAGCCTCGGGGTGCTTGTATTGTATATTTATGATGTGAATAATATACGGTTAAATGAAAAGGAATTGTTATGTTTAATTGCGAGTATAATTGTAGTAACGTCTTAATAAAGATAAAAAGGGAAAACCTGTTGTGAATTGTTTTGCAAATAATTGAGAATCCGAGTTTAAGTAAAGCCTCCTATTTAATTGATAACGTTGGGAATTTATATTGTGAATCAAGTAGAAGGGTTATAACTTATGATGTTTTAGTTAGATATGAATGTCATTTAGATGGGTACGGTACGTTAGGAGTGCACAAGTAGTCGAGAGGTGAGTATTTCATGTGAGTGCACGTCCTAACATGTATTTTGATTTCATTTTTTTAATGTTATTAAAGCACTTGCTGTTTTCAAAATACTCTCCACTTTCGGGCTCTGACCCGTTTGCTTTCAAATCTATTTTTGTAAAAACCTTTTAGGTGCCCAGGCACAAGGACACCATGCATAGGATTTCCATTCAGGTGACGAGCTGTAGCTGTTTGTGGAAGTTACAGGGCCTTGCTAGTAGACGCTTCTTTTGTCTTGACTCTATTCAGTTTTCATCATTTGTAGGGAATGTCGACCATTTCTATTAGAGACATTTTATATTTCAGTTATTCAGACTTTGGTTTGTAGTTAATTCAGGATGCAGACTTGTTTTATTTATTTCCATTTCCATATTGGGATTTTTGTGAGGAGTATTTCCTCCAGACTCATTATTATTTGTTGGTTATTCTATTGCTTCTTTTATGGTGAATGGTTATGTTATTCTTTCAAAATTCTTTTATTGCATGTTAATCAGATTTAATTTAAAATTTGACATCTTACTTTTTAAATACTAGGTGGTTAGTAATCATTAAAATGTTTTCGACAGTGATGCTATTAACTGGATCAACTTGGCATTTTGTATTAATTTAATAAAGGAGTAGCTACCCGGTATTTAATTAGTCGTGGTGTCACAGAAATTATAACTAATTAATCAAGCTTAATTAGTTATATATATTTAGATAGATAGATACCTTTTCAAGGTAAGACTTTAGAATAAGTTCAATGTGTCTGATCTCCATCCATTCAGTATTAGTTTTTAAGAACCTATGAATTTTTGCGCGTGGCCAACTAGAAGGAAGGGTATCTATGATTGATGTGTAGATGTCAGTGACATGAACTCGGAATCCCCTATTTCTCAACTTGTTGGCAAGATTCAATTTTACGTGCATGTGGCGCGAGACATCACATTCTATGTCAATGCTCTCTGTACGCAGTTGTATCCATAACTAGTGGATTTTTTTCCGCCTTCTCCAACAACGTAACCAAGGTCAGGGCTATGTCGGGATAATGTGTGTGAAATATATTTTGTATAACGTCATCCCAGTTTTCTGGTAGAGAAAATAGAATACGATCGAACAAGTAATCTTGCTGGATATCAAATCTAGGATTTACAAGGTAGTTAAATTGTTCGATCTTTTTATTTCTGTACCTATAAATAGGAGTACCCTCTATATGACGCACGCTAATAAAAGAGTTATGTGTACCGTCTAATTGAAACCTATCCCACTCTTGTTGACAGTAATTATCACCGCGCCTCATTTTTCCTGAGAAAAGTATACGAGGGCATGAATACGAGTCCTGCTATTAAGGTTTAGGTTTGAAAGTTATGAGAGTTTAAAAGTATATGTGAAATCCCAACACCAACACGCCATAATTGTTTATAACACATATTGTAGTACTTACACACCTATTGTATAACTTACACACATATTGTAGTGCAAAAAATCACGACATGCATATAACCCCTAATATAATATGATGGCACGCATATAACCCCCAATAAAATCACGAGAAGGTGGATATAAATTTTTTTACTCATTAAAAATCCATTTAATTATATTTTGTTAAAAAAATACAATCTAGGGTTTATTGGCATAATTTATACATACACGCACATACAATCTACGGTTTGTTGACATAATCTATACATACACACACATACTATTTAGGGTTTACTAAACCCTAATATTTTTCTTTCCATAAATCTATACATACACACACATAACAATCTATACATACACACACATATAATCTATACATACACACACATACAATATAGGGTTTATTGATAAAAAAATAATTTATTTGTTCATAGTTACACACATAAACATACATATACACATAAATCTATACATACACACACAGTATAAACATAAATCTATGCATACGCACACATACACACATACAAACATAAATCTACACATACATACACATAAATTAGGGCAAATCATGAAATCCAAATGAAATCAAAATGAATCAATACATACCAGGGGTTAATCCAAATGAAAACCAACTGAAATCGCACAAATTCAACTTAAATCCACACGAAATCGCAAGAGCCCTTGCAAATCGAACATAAATCCCCACGAAATCGCACGAGACAGCCTCAAAAATCACAGCAATGAAATGACAAAGCAGCGGTTTTTTAACACCTGATACTGGTCATGGCCTATAGCCCTGACCCCTATGCGCGCGACCAATAAATGAGTCTAGCTTGCACCTGGTCATAGCCAAGAGCTGCGACCCACCATGCGAGACCCTCCCTGCTGCTTGAATGAGGTATGGTCACAGCCCAATCGTGACCCATACCAAGAAATGGTCACGGCCTCAATCCGTGACCCTCAATGTCTGCGTTTTCTGCTTCGTCATGTCTTTGGTCACGACCCAAGTCCGTGACCCATCCGGGACCAGTTTGGAGGGAATTTTGGCGCGAAATTTGGCGCCAAGCTGGTCACGCCCAGGTGTGGTCAGGTATTTAGTCTGTGACCACTTCCATCACATAGATAATTTAGTGTGGTAATAAATATGGTCACGCCAAATATTAAGTGGGTCACGGCCAAAGTCCGCGACTAGCTGGTCACGGCCCAAGTCCACGACCCACTGGGCGTGACCATTCACAGGATTTGGTGTAGTGTATCATCACTGCCGAAATATTTTTAAATTACTAACCACCTAAGTGAAATTAAGCTAGTGCCAAATTTTATCTTCCTTAAACAAAAAATAAATAACTCATGCAGAACGATATATATCAAGCAGTATTAAACCAAATCGCATAAATAACTGAATAATATAAAGTCTTGCCGAAAACCACGGCCAAGAAAATTAACTCAAAATCCAAAGTCAGAATAACTGTAAAAGTAAAGATTGGACAACATGTCCCAACAGAGAGTACTAAAACTGAGGTCCTGTACTAGATTTGAAAAACAGAAAACGTCTAAATAATCCCTGCAACATCCACACGTGCTGCAGCTCCCAAATCCCTGGAATGAATTCATGCTTGGTGTCCCTGTGGCTGGGCACCTAAAAGGTTTTTAAAAGATTTTACATAGCAAGAGTTAGTACTCAAAAAAACATTTTAAAAATATTTTGCAAGCAGTTATCACAATTGAGTTATTGATTACACATATTTAGACTTCGCACACTCTTTTGAGTTTCCTCACCTCTCTTCTATAGTGCACGCCTAACGATGGTACTTAGTTCACCTAGTTATACTACCCAAGTTAACTAGATCAGAATACCCCACTACACGTATTCTCTTGCTAAGTCCCCATAACATACTCATAGTAATTTATTAGTCCATAACCCATGTCTTATAAACGTAATTAACTTACTTATTTCTCATTATACTTATTCTTGTAACAATTATATCACGCTGCTTAATTATTACTAAGATATTTTCAATTCATCTCATTATTTACTATCCTAAGTCAGTAGATTATACAGATGGAATACATTTCATCACGCAACATATATTAAATATTAGTTATCACTAACATATGCTTTTGACACACATAAAGGATTCTTGGTTCGGAATGATTCATCGACCCCAAGTGAGAGTTGGTTCAGAATGATCCATCGACCCCAACAATTTATATATATATATATATATATATATATATATATATATACACATATTCTGGTTCGGGACTCTTTCATCACGACACTAGTTTTTAAAGTTTGGTTCGGCATTTTTCATCGACCCCAAACATATAGTAACTTTATGTTAGTTCGGAATATCTCATCGACCCTAACATAATTAATTTAGGTATAATTCTCTTAACCCAAAAATTCATATAATTTAGTAGGTACACACCCGACCTATCAAATCATGCCCGTACGTAATATATTTTACTTATATTCACCGTACTCATTAATTTACGATATATTTCACGATCGCATTTATTCGAGTATTCACGAAACTCTAAGGGTTCTAATTACCCCTCCCTTGATTCAGTAGTTAAGCTATCTCGAACCTACTGGTATTTTTCCGGAATTGACTCTCACTCTTTCCGTAACTAAATTCTCCCATTCCCGACACACGACTCAATCGGTTATTTTCCCGTCGATCCATTTCTCCAAATTTCACACTCAATCATTTATGAAGAAATCTCACGTACACCTACTGGTATTTATTAATTCCCTTCATAGGTAAAATGTCATCACTAAGGTTCCCATTAGGTGACGGTAATTAAAAAGAAATTTATTCGCAAAATTATCTAAAGCACAACCAGGGTCGATCGATCGATGGGATAAGGTCGATCGATAGACTGCTCGATCGATCGACATTCAAGGGTCGATCGATCGATCGAGCCGTGACAGACCCAGATCGTCTTCTTCATGCGGGTTACACCATTTTCGTTTACCCATCTTCCATGATAATTCCCCATAATTGCAACTAACATTTTCAAATCATTCCTACATATTATGGGATGATTACTAACGACCTAAAACAACAAAATCATTACAAATTTCGTCCAGATTAACTAAAAATCTTCTTATTATCCAAGAACCCTAAAAATACAATCTTTCCATCTTTTCATCATAAGTCCAGATTTTTAGTTCGATTTAATCATCAAGTCTTCTATGATATCAGATTATTTGGAGATCAAAAATATTCTACATGAAATCCCTATCTATCATGGATCATATTCAATTGTTTGCTCCCAAAAATATCATAAAAATCATGTTCTTCCAAAAACTTATATATGGATATTATAAGTTAATTTATTTTGCAAATAACCACTTGCCTTAAGTTTCGTAGGGTCTGATTTCGTGGTTGTTGTTGATGATTGATGATTCTAATCCTTCAATCCTTCTTCCCAACAAGTTGGTAGTGAAATCTCCTTTGAATTCTCCCTACTTCCTTCTTTTGCCTTAGGAAATTGTTTCTATCTTCTCTCTAATGGTTATGGTGTATTTCCCTTCTCTCTAACCCTAGCCTCCAACCCTTATAATCTGACTTAGGGTTCAAAAATTCATAGGTCTCCTCACCCTTAAATGTAAAGAGACAAAAATGCCCTCGTATGGTCCCGGTTTAGCCCAAAAATGGCCCGGCACTCAATTAGTACACCCGGGTACACTATTTTGACTAATCTGACCCTTTCGAAATCATCTGTGGACTCTAAATTATCTTTTGAGTCTCTTAATATATGTTTCTCATCTCACTTTCTATTTTTCCTATGCGCGACACTGGGTCGAGATAAACTCATGGACGTCCATATAAATCGCTAGGCCGTACATATCAACTTTCAATATTTACTATTCACATTTAGTAAATCTTTAATCTTCACAAATTTAATTCAAAACATATCACATTAAATTACTCTACTCACGTAATTTAAATAAAACATATTTTTACATTAAATTACTCTACTCACGTAATTTAAATAAAAAGTATTTTCACATTAAATTACTCTACTCACGCAATTTAAATAAAACGAAACTATGCAGAAATATGGGGTATTACAACTAGTCTTCATTTTAAGAATGTGGACCGAACATGTGCCACCTGACGGTGAGCCCAGAAAAGAGAGAGAGTGTGCCTATAATTTATGCAATATTTTCTAGGGGCACCGTTAGGTAACACGTGTCCGGTTCGTATTCTTAAAATGTAGACCAGTCCGTACAAGAGCATTATATATATATATATATATATATATATATATATATATATATATATATATATATTTAATTTCGCAACTCTTCCCATCCACGAACGCAACACGCTAAACCCAACCAAAAACAAAACAAGTAAATTGTACAAGCCAAGCCCTAACAACCTGTTTGAGAGTTCTAAATATGAGGGAAAGGAAGAGAAAGGAAGAGAAAATTTGAACTTTTTGTTGTTTGGGAGTTTTAATGGGAGAGAAAAAGAGGGAATGGGAGGGATTTTTTTTTTGTTAGATCCGAATTTTTCTTCCCAAAACCTTCCGTCCAAATTGGACGAAAAAGGAGAGAAAGGAAAATACAAGCTCTGTCATATTTTCACATGGACTTTTTTATCCTTGTTCATAATATGTAGGACTCTTTTTTTTTCTTGGGTAACAAGTTAAACTAAGGCTATAAAAATTAGATTCCTCGTCAAAGATTTCAATCAGAAAAAGGTAGCAGAAAAAGTAGCACAAGAAGAGAAGTGTTGCTGTGAAAAAATTAACAAGAGGGGTCCTCCACTTTCTTTCTACAAGTAAGATGCACTGCTTTACATAACATTAATTTGTGTGGTAATACAATTTTTTAATATATATGTTAACTATAGAAAATAATGAACAAGAGGCCCTAAATATATTTCTTTCAATTAGTCAAAAAAATAGTTTTTTTAATATATATGTTAACTATAATAAAAAAAAACTACTTTCTTATTTTACAATAAAAAACTGTTTTCTTATTTTACAACAAAAAACCTATTTTCTATAAAAAAAAAGTGTTTTTTAAAATTTACAAAAAAAAAACCTGTTTTTTATTTTGCAAAAAAAAAAAAACAGTTTTCTTATTTTACAAAAAAACATGTTTTGTTATTCTACAACATAAAAACTGTATTTCTACAAAAAAAATATTGTTTTCTTATTTTACAAAAAAAAATCATTTTTTTTTATTTTAGAAAAAAACTTTTTTTTCTATTTAATATATTTGCTATTTTTTAATTTATTGAGATTTTGAACTTATTAAGGATTTATCATATTTGAATATTTAAGTTTTGCCACTTATTATTATGAAATTATCGTGTTGAGACTTAACATTTATTTAATATGTGTGAATGGTTATTTAATATGTTTTCCAATTGATTTAATAATGTAAATAACACATGCTCTTAATTATGAGGTTATAGTAGTAATTTCTCAATTATTTCTTTTCTTTTCTTTCCTAACTCCCAAACAAGGGGAAGAAAAATAATTTTTTCTCCTCTTATGAACTCCTAAATGGCAGAAATGAAATTTATTTCTCTTCTCTTCTTTTCTCTTCTTTTCTTTTCCTTCCTAATAAAATTTTTCTTTCATTTCCCTCCTATTCAAAACTCCCAAACAGGCGTTAAGTTCAAAATCAAAATGGCATTTTCTCCTCTCTCTCTCTACGAACCAGCGGCGCAGCTACGACTAGAATACCGACCTCCCACTTCCACTTCCACTTCCGGTAGTAAATCCACCCTCCCACTACGGCCGGAACAAGCTACTGATTTAATTTTTGTGTGGATCTGAGTCTAAGGTTCATTAAGACCAACTATTGTGAGGTTAGATTGTTTAATGTTCATCCATTGTTTGTTTATTTGATATTGTTTATTTATTTTTTTGTTCATTTCATCAAGACCAACTATTTATTTGTTTGTTTATTTATTTGTTTGTTCAACAAGACCAACTTTTTTCTTGATTTTTGTGTGGATCTGAGTCTAAGTTGTAGACATGTTTGTTGATTTTTGTGTGTATATTTATTTGTTTATTGCCGATGTTTTGTTCAACAGTACGAACTATTTTTTTTTAATTTGTGATGAATCATAAAATTGGCAGCAATTAGTGCTAAAATTAACCGGAAGTTACCAGGAGAACTATTGTTGTTTGACCATATCTTTGTTTGGTTGAGACCTTATGTTTATTTTAGACCATCTGCTTGTTTGGTTGAGATATGTTCACAAGAGCATCTGTTTTTTAGAGCATCTGTTTGTTTGGTCGAGATATGTTCACAAGACCATCTGTTTGTTTTAGATGTTAAAAATAACTTCTTGTAAGATCTGGTCTTTTTAAGTGATGTTTTTTTTAAAGAGCAATGTTTTTTTTTAAAATGCGCTGTTTTACATGGGTATAGACCGAATAGGATCGAAATCGAACACGGACCGCTTGAAAACCGAATAAGACCGAAATCGATTATTTCAGTCTGGTCTCGATTTATAATTTTTTAGGACCGATTAATGCGGTCCGATCCTAAAAACACCACAAAATCGAACCGGATTGGACCGCGAACACCCCTAACTGGAATCATCTCCTTTTTCTTGCTCTAGCTGAAGCCCATTTACGCACGCATGCATATATAATTATAAATATGTGTGTATAGGAGAGCCCAAATGTCCTCCATGCCAATGCTATTTAAAACACAAACATGCGTATATACAATATTTTATATATGTGTATGCAGAAATCAGGGAGTTCAGACTCAAAAAGGAAAACATGCACGTCATTTTTTTTACTCTCCAATCCATATAAACATGGAGCCACATGAAAGAAAAAGGAGGATATTTCGGACGGTGCTGTGATAGAGATTTTGTTCAACTTTTTTTTAGTTCATCTTAAGGATAGTTTTAGAGTAGTGTTATATTAAATTTTTATTTCTTCTTTTATATTGTTAGTGATTTTAATGTGAGGCAAACTATATTTAGTATGACACAAATTTTGAATTGAGTGATATTTGCAGTGTTATAAAATTCATATTTGTTGGTGTAATTATTGTTCAAGTTTAGAAAGTTAATAATATCAAAGGCGATGAGACTTTGTTTAATTATTTGTTCTCATTCTATTGTATTTATTATGTCTCTTGTTGTGTCATTATTACATTTTTTATGTAATAATAAGAAAATGAGAGGCTAAATACCCCATTCAAGGGGTGAGATGAAACCCTTAACATAATTATTTTTATTTTCAGTTTGTTTATTTTTATACCCCTTTGAATATTAATTTTGAAATTTTACAATTTATATTTAGGCGTCGAGAATGGGTGAATTATTTTTCGAGAGAAAATAGTAAATTCATATTATAATATTTTTTTTATTAATTAAACTCGAGATATACGATTTTTAAATTGTAGTTTGAATTTCCCAACATTAAAGCTTAATTTTAAATGGTTAAAAATACTTTTACTAAATTTCCTTAGTAGGTGATTTATTAGAAACTGTCTAAATCCGATTTTATAGAGTTTGTGAAAGTTAATATTAATCTTCTAAAAAGACTATGGTTAACTTCACATTTACAATGAGAGTTGATTTGTGGATTTAAATATGTTTTGGTGTAATTCAAATAAATAAATTAATTAATAAAAATAAATAGGTCAAATGGTGAATTTTAATCCCTTGAATTATCTCATAATTGTTTACTCCTCATATTTAACTCACTTTATCATTTTCTTTATTTATTACTGTAGCTTAATATTTAGAACATCATTATTTAAAATAAACATCACTTAAAAAAAATTTTAAAAATCATGCATAGTTTTCACTTTGCTCTCGTCCATATTAAAAACCATGGATTGGCCCCTTACTTGACCGTATACATGTTTTAGCGTATTTGTAGGTGCAAAAGGTATTTTGATTAACGATCTCTGCGATAACGATGCAAAAAAAAGACGTAATATATCCGCACCACATTATCCAAGCAAGAGAGGGAGGAGTTAATTTCTTTCCTAAAGTAGAATCAAGATATATTCACATGTCAATAGTATGATATGCCTGGTATCGACCCTAAAGTCGCATGTCACAAACTTCATGTTGATCCAATGTAGTCGATCACACAAAAGACTCACTGAACTACTTCGGGGAAATAAAAGCTTGTGGAAATAGAGGTAGGGAAACTTCTGGAGGAAAGCTCAATTAGAGAAGTTCAATTCCAAAAATGTCTCAAATCTGGTGGTGCTAAAAAGGAGTGATGGTAACTGGAGAGTGTGTATAACTAGAGAGTGTGTGGACTTCATCGATCTCAACAAGACCTTCCCCCAAAACAGTTTTCCTCTACCTAAGATTGATCAGCTAGTCGATGCCACAGCCAATCATAAACGTATGAATTTGCTAGACGCATAATCAGGGTATTATAAGATCATTTTGTTTGGCCCTGCCTAAGAAAAAAATCCATTCATAACCACTCTAGGCTTGTATTCTTACAAGGTCATATGTTTTGGCCTTAAAAATGCTGGATCCATATACAAAAGATTGGTTATAAGAATGTTCAAGCAAGAGTTGGGAAAAAATGGAGGTATATATTAATGACATGCTCATCAACAGTAAGCTCAAAGTAGACCATCTAAAGGATTTAGTGGAGACTTTTGAGATCATAGGGAACTAACAAATGAAGCTCAATGTGGCCAAATTCTCCTTTGGAGTTCGTTCAAAAAGTTCCTAGGGTATGTTCTTCCACCAAAGACGTCGCGCGAGATTCAAAAGTTAACAGGGATATTAACAACCCTTAATCCCCTTAATCGTTTCACCTAAAAGTCTTTAAAATCACGTCGACCATTTTTCAGCTGTTGCAAAAGGAAAAAGGCCTCACCTGGAACGAAAAGTGCTCAAATTCCATTGAGGAAATCAAATCCTACTTGATCAAGCCTTGGCTGCTCACTATTCCATATCTAGAAGATCCTGTTTATTTCTACCTAGTAGTTTCAATCCATGCATTCAGTTCAACCTTGGTTTGCAAGAAAGGGGGACAACAATCCTCTATTTACTATGTCATTATAGCACTCTTGGATGCTGATCAATGCTACCGACCACTAAAAAAATTATCATGTTCCTTAATTATCATGTTGCACAAGTTTAATCACTACTTTTAAGACCACTCAATCATAGTCATCCCGTCCTTTCCACTTAAACCTATTCTTTGGAAGACCTACCTATCTGGACAAATGCCCCAATGGTCGATCGATCTTAGGAGATTTTATATATACTATCAACTAAGTATGAAGATTAAAGGTTAGGTACTGGAAGATTTTATTATCGAATTTTCAAGAGGAAAGGAGCCCAACAACTAGGATATAGCCAATCAGTTAAGATGCTGGGAGATCGATGAGTCCAAACGTGGAAACTTTGCATGGACAGCGCATCGAACTCTAAGGGGAAAGGACTAGCAATTATGCTTATTTCCTCAGAAAATGCCATGATCGAGTAGGGGATCAAACTTGCATTTGAAGCTTTCAACAATGAGCCCGAGTTCAAAACTTTCATCGTCGGACTGTGCAACGCTTACTCACTGGGGGCAAGCCATTATGATATATACTATGATTCAAAAATATTATCGAATCAAGTAACATGATATTTAAATGCTAGATATGAATGAATGGTGGCATAACTCCAAGTCACCCACAAACTGATGGCCATATTTTGGAAGTCCACATTGAACAGTTCCCTTGAGGGAATTACAGTCATGCCAACAGGTTGGTAGCCATAGGGTCATCAGTGGACTCTGATCTTAGAAGAACTATTTAAGTGGAATTTCTCACCAAGCCCAGTAAAACAAAGCATGTGGTAGTCAAACAGGTTCTCGTCATGAAGAAAAGTCCCAGCTGGATGGACTCAATAATCACCTATTTACAAAGTGACATCTTTTCATCCGATAAGAATCAAGCTCTCCAGGTCAGGGTAAAAGACACCTAGTTTTACCTAATGTTCGAATGAAAACTCTATAAAAGATCTTTCATCGATCCCTACCTCCGGGGCATGCATCTAGGTGACGTCAACAAAGTTCTATATGAACTTCATGATGGAATTTACGATAGCCTTGTGGGAGGGAGGTATTTTGATTTTTGAGCAATCAAATAAGTGTACTGGTGGACGTTTGTGAAAAGAGATGAAGTATCCTACGTCAAAAAGTGTGAAAAATGATAAACATTCTCCCCCATGCTCCACTAGTCGGCTAGCGACTTAACTTCACTGACTAGCCCGTAGCCATTTTTCCATTGGGGTTTGGATATCGTAGGTCCAATCCTAACAAAATCACGAAATCATATATACCTCTTGGTCGGCACAGAGTACTTCACAAAGTGTATTGAATCAGAACCGTTGGAAAACATCAGGGCGGCCAACATGATCAGGTTCTTCTGGAGGAACACAGTAACACGGTTTGGCATACCTAATGTGAGTATGATAAATAACGGCACATAGTTTGAAAGTGTGACATTCCAGAGTTTTTGCGATAATCATAAATTCAAGCATCACTTTAGCTTTGTGTCCTACCCCCAGAGTAACGGGCAAGTAGAGGCTTCCAATAAAATGATGCTCGAGGACATGAAGAAGAGATTATAAAAGACAAAAGGAGTTTGGTTGAATGAGCTTCCTTACATCCTATGGGAATAACTTACTACGCCCATAAGACCTACTAGAGAAACACCTTTTTCTCTGACATATCGGATGGAGGTTTTTATTCCTTTGAAAGTTGGTCTGCCAACCATGAGAATAACCATTGCCAAGAAGGGTTTGAACGAGAAAGCCATGAGGATTTAGCTTGACCAAACCGATGAGCGAAGGGAGCGAGCCATGATAAAGCTGACATGTTAACAACAACATCTAGCTAAACAATATAGTAATGGTGTGAATTTATGAGAAATCTAGGTCGACGACTACGTCCGAAGAAAAGTCATTGTCCGTGATAAAAAAACCTTTGGATGGAAAGTTGGGTCCTAATTGGAAGGGAACATTCAAGGTCATCAAAGAATATTTGCAAGGAGCCTATCATTTGAAAATAATATAGGACATAAAGATACGAAGGGCTTGGAATGTATCTAGCCTCAAGAAGTCTTATTTTTAAATTTTCTCGTGCTTAGTTATTTTTAGCTTAGTTAGTTTTTGTAAATTTTAAATTCCAAAACCTATGTTGTTCACAGTCTACTCTAGTTTTTCTAATGAAGTACAAGCCCAAGTGGGTTGTTTAGCTATTTAACATTATTCCAAAGTGACATGCTTACACTTTTGATAATAGTAAAACATTTATCAATATCATCTTAGTTCTAATACAATTAAAACTGTTTGATTACAATTAAACTAGTCTAGGTTTCAAGAGCTTCGCCATGAGCAACGTTAAAATCTCACAAATTTTCCATGGAAGCAAAAGACTTATGGGGGATCTCTATGCACTAAGTGAACCCGAACTTGGTCGGATAAAAATCCTAAATGGGTGGATGTCCCTAAAACTAAGTGAATTTTTTCCAGAGTTTACTCTAGGCTTAATGTAGTGGGATAACACGACCTAAAAGACAAGATAAGACAATAAACATATTCTTGGCATAACAAAATGGAAAAATGGAAAATGTTAAATTATAGAAACACCATTTCTCTATACAAAGTTATCATACATAGTAAAAATCATGTACAGTAATAAAAAAATAACACAATGCGGTTACTGCCTTTGGTGAGTAATCACCTCAGTAATGGTCGTTCTTCAGTCATCGTCAGGATTTGGTTAGAATTTATCATTTCTCTCATGAGATTATAGATAATTCCCTAGATAGGAACGACATCTAGAGGATCTCATCTCTCTTCACTTTCGAAAGGGGGATATCGATAAGTCGAACAATTAACTTAGTACTAATACCAAAGATCAAAGTCCTTTGGGACTTTCAAGGCTCCTAAAGCATTCAACCATCCATGTTTATGGGTCAGGTTATTTTCTTCATCCATCCTAAGAGGGGCATCCATAAATCCCCTCATCATACCACCTAGTAGCCCATGCTGTGGTAGGACCTTTCCTGAAGACATAACGAAGCTTGATTAAATCACATCTTAGCCCCATTTTAATCACTCCTACTCATAAGCTCATCCTTGTCTTAGGATAGTTGATTCATCAAATAACCATTCTCTCTTTGCAATAGTGATCCAACATCACCAATATATTTGCTTTCACCAAGTTGTCTTGTTAGGGAATTCACCTCCTCCTCCTCCATAAGGGTGCCAACATCCGCCAAGTTCCTTCACATTGTATGTCAGTTTGGCCACGAAAGCGGACTGATCCTTATAAGACTCGATCATCTTTTAAAAATCCTTTCGAGAAAAAATATATTGGAAGATAGACAAGAGACCTAACACACACAAATTGGAGAGAATAGTTTTCTATAAAACACACTTTCTTTTGTTTCACTTTTTCTGACTTTTTGTGACATAACTTCAAATTCTAGCATTACATTAGTATTTATAGGAATTATAGAATTTATTTACCAAAATACATATATCCATTACATTTAATGTGAACATACCCTATTTAGACTTCTCTACATGAAGTTCGTAATACATGAAGTAACTAAATGCATGTATTAACTAAATAATTATGTGTCTACATTAATCTAGGTAATACCAAATTAATAAATTCAAGTTCATATTTCCAACGCCCTCCCTCAAACTTGATTTGTCTACTCCAAGTAAAATCCTCAATTTGCAAAATAGTCCAAATTTAAGGGGTTTGAAGAGAATTCTAAAATTTTATCTTTAGTTCCAATTTCTTCAATTTCATTATGCTCAATGGAAATCTCTTTTGACGTAAATCGTATAAGTGAAATCTTCAAGATCAAATAATACAATTTATTCCTCACTTGTGCAATCCACCGATATTCTTTTATCTCATTTATCTCATTTACTTGGTCATAAAGACAAAAAATGACTCCATATTCACCCAACCGATGTGACTAAAAACATCCTCCTTAGAAAATTGTAAAAAATAATTCTCACAAGATTTTACAAATTTATTCTCTTGGGCATGGATGAAAAACATCTTCACATGGGAATATAAAGAAACATACTTCATAAAGTTTATTAAAACGTCAGTAAAATCCAACTAGTCTCTTCATTAAATTTTGGCGAACAAATGTTTTTCTTCTGAACTTTGTGCAACGGAAATAACTCCACGAAATATCCATCTTATATACTTGACAAAGTTACCTCATCTTTCTCAATCTTTTTATTTTCAACTTCCTTTTCTTTTACTATTTCACTTTCCACTTCTTTTGTGTAACACCCGTATTTCTGAGCATTTAAAATTTAATTAATTCGGTTATTTCAAATTACACGCGTGACGTAATTAAATTAAATTAAATAAATATTATGTGTTTATTAAAATATTAATCGGGAGAGATAAAGACTAATATTTTTGGAATATATTTACTAAGTGAATAATAAATAATTATTTTACGTCATAACGAGTGAATGTGACAGTCTTATATCTCAACCGGAAGTTGCGTGGAGACTATTTGAGGTTGAGATAGGAAATTTTTGTTGAGTGACTTGGATGTTGATTTCGACGTCACTTTTGATTCCGGATGGGTCGAAATAGTCGGAATAGTGTACCCGAGTGTGTCGATTGGGTCTCGGGGCAATTTTAGACTAACCCGATACCACGTAAGGGCTTTTCGATCAATTAGGAGTTTAGGGTAGAGAAAACTCCGAAAATTAAAGAAGTATATCAAACCATTTGAGCATGAGTCTAGGGTTACAACACTTTAGAGAGAGAGGAGGAAGAGGAGAAGAAACCTAGTTCAATCCACATTGTTTCGCACCAGGAAAGTCGCCGAAATCGAGATAATAGCAAGGAAAGGAGATCCTCACCATCTTAGAAAAAAAATTAGAACTGAAAATATAAGGCGAATGTTTATCTGGCATTAATTTAAGGCATATTATAATACCCATTTAGTGTATGGTTTTCCATTTGTGATTTAAGTGATGATTATTGGGATTTGGGTGGGTAGAACACATGATTTGGAGTAAGAATTCGTGTAGAACGAATCCATGCATGTAGACAACAAGAAATCAGTATGAATGGATGATTAACATGAAAGAAATCTGGGTTAAACGATGAACATACATAAATAATGCAAAAACTAGGTTTTTTATGAACAAAGGGGTTTTGATCCATTCTTGGATAGATTTCTTATCATCTTGAAGTGTTATTTACATTGAATTTTGTCCCTACACATATATTACAAGTTTGGGTATGTTGAATAGTTGATTGGTGAAGAGTTATGGAGGTTTGAATGAGCTGTAATGGAGTTAGCCTGTAATAGCAACAAAGAAGAACTGCGAGGGCATTCAAATCGGTTTGGACCCCCCATCGAATCAGTTCGACAGGTGAATCGGTTCGCCTGCTATGCAGAACCGATTCGACTTATTTGATGTTGTCAGATTTGATTTTTGTATAAATTTTCATGAAATTCATTACGAGAAAACTTTGGGATGGTTTAATAATTGTACAAAGACTTAGGGGAGGTCAGTAGGTATATGATTAAGGCTCGATTATTCTTAATGAGTGTAGAATTGGGATTAGGATCGACGATAGCTAACTGATTGTGTCGCGTATTCAGAATTTACAAATTTGGGTTAAAAGAAGTGTAAACGATAACCTAAGACCGTTACTAGTAGGATAGAGATGTTGTACTACTAAAATTTACTTAATGAATAATTAGGACTCTTCGGGTAGCGAGTGATTGAGTCGGAAATCGAGCGTTCGTGTAAATACGCTAGTCGTTGTTGTCGGCTTCCAACCACAATACAAAAAAACCTAAACTTTAACTACACTCTTGCGGAGTATAGTGGCGAGTCTGGGTATCGAATCCTCGGGGAACTAGGACGAGTGAACGTGACGACAAAGGTAAGACTGTTAACCCTAACTTGACTTTAAAAACAAACAAAAAAAATAAGATGATTGAGTGAGAAAGGGAAAAGGCAAAAATAAAGAAGTTAACTAAAACTAATTGGAAAAATTAAGGTAGAGACACAATCCCCCAACCCTAGTGTATTGACGGTATAAAACTAATCATAAATTTAACTGATTAATTTGACCCGGAATTTAGTACTCCCAAGCATTACGTATACGAGGTTCAAGCCCGCGTCATACTTAATCTGAGGATGAGTAAATCAGTATCGCGATAGTGACACTCGAATTGCACTCTAAATCATCACCAGTACCCAGAGGCAAACGAGATATAAAGATCTACAATTATTGTGTAACTACGCAATACGGTCATAATCAATCACTAAATTCAGCGGATTAATTTTATTTGCACGCAACTACAACATCAGGTTGGGTTCATGCATCCCAACCTTTAAAAACCTAGCCTAACATGGTGAATAATAATAAAAGTACTGGAAATTAAAGTTACCACGATTGAAGAACAAGAACATGCAAGAAGAAATCAAAGATTGAAGAAAAACCGGAAAAGCTCTTGAATTAATGGTGCAAAATATGTGAATCTTTCTACTAGATGTTCCTACTTGTTATGGAGCTTTTACATGAATGAAATCTGAATAAAAAGAGTCCTAATGACTAAATATATAGGCTAAGGGTCGTTTAGAAGAGTCCCCAAAACATAAAACTCTTTTGGCTAAAAGATAAGCACAAAATAAAAATCCCGTATCTGCCAATTTGTCACACTTAGAAAGCGTGACTAATTTTATAACGGACCTGGAGCGTGACTAATTTCGTAACGGATCTGGTGCGTGACAAATGGGCAGACTGGTTCTTTTTTCTCAGCTTCGGTTCGGTTCGGGTCTGACAGCTTTTTTCTTGGATTTCTTCTCAACTTCAAATGGGCATAACTTCTTCACCGTAACTCGGATTGAGGTGCCGTTTTTTCCTGTGTTCTTGTAATTGAAAGATCTTCAACTTTCCAGTTGGCCCCACCTCCAGACTAAGGCTACAAAATTACGAAAATGCCCCTCAACTCCCCGATTCTTGGTTTCTTTCACTATTTTGAGTTCTCTTTTCCATCTTTCTTGCATGAAAAACCTGTAAAACACATAAGAGATACGCAAAATACGAAATATTTGCCAAAAAGGGTTAGTAGCATAGATATGAAACAAATCCAAGCTATTTACACCGCACGGGATCATAAAAATACCGAAATTAAGCGGATAAATGTGAAGAATTTATTCCTAATCAGCGAGTGATACTTGGAGAATATGAAAAATAATAACATATGTGGACCATTTGTACATTGAGTATTCTAGAGATAAAAATACTATGTACGAGATATATTTTGAGTTGTGTGTATACCTACACTGATAATACAAATATAGGTTGTGTGAATACTTATTATGTGATTTTTTATGTGTGCAAACGTATCTACGCTGCTTGCTATTACGAGAGGTTTCTCGTAGAGGGCGATCCCAACTTGGTGATTCTAGCGAGGTCTCAATGTGAGCCCCAAAACATAGAACTTAGGGGGCTCACAATGTGTTTTGTATTATTGGGATCGACGTGTCGTTTAGGTACGTTAGGTATGTGCGTATCGAAAAGCTTAGAACTATGTTCGCCTCCATTGTGTGTTATTGGATTTATGGTTTGATGAGACATTCTGAACTGGTAGTCCCTATTTTGGTATGAGAGGTACGTGGACTTAATAGCAGAGTATGACTGCATCGCGATAGTCATTCCAGCAAATGCTATAGTTGTATATATATTATGGTGTGACTTATATATACAAGTGTGGATATTCTACTTATGTGTACTGGTAGAAAATATAGATAGTGTATATCTAAAAGTAAATTAAGTATGACAAAACTTGAATGGATGATGCAATAATAACAATTAGGTTAAAATAAATTCTTGGCTTAACATACCGTATTATATGGGTGGTACGGGGGAGCTCAACCTAGTGTGGTTAGTTAGATACTTAGGCCTAGTTAAGCTGTGTAGTATGGCTAAGTGGGTAAAATAGGGGACGTTAGGTGTGCACTATAGATGAGAGGTGAGGAACTCAAGGGAGTGTATACTGGACTAACGTGTGCATCTAATAACTCCTTTTATAATTGCAATTTAAACACTTGCTAAATATTTTTGAAATGATTTCGCGCTCGCGGTCATACTTTCTTATTAGTAACTCCAGTTCGATTGACTCTAGTTTAGGTTGTTATTTCCCTTCCTATTATTTCATTGTTTCAGAGATTGTATGGGCATAAGCCCAAAGTTTATTATTCAGTATTTGTAAGATGAGTTATACTTATGTTTGTGGCTTTATTAATAGTTGGGTACTAGACCTATTTATTATCAGTTATTATTTCAATGGTTTATTGTGCATATTGATTTAGAACTTATAAATATCATATTATGGTTTTGATGTTGAGAATGATATAGACTATTAAAAAAGCCCCATCTTCGGATAATTATGTCTGACCAACCTTTACGTGAAAAATAGAGGTTGTTACATTAGTTCGGCATACTTATTAATTGCATAACTACTAGTTTTCTCGTTTAGACTTATGCAGTTATTGATCAATATTTTTGGGTTTGTTTTTGGAAAAGAAAAGGAAAAATATTGTTCGCCTGACTTTGAGGTGAATTTTCTTAATTTGAAGCTTGTGTTGTCTATTTAACAAAGACTTGAACCACCTCATCCTCGTTCGACATGTATACTGTTGCATTACCAGAGTTCAATCACTTCATTTATTTCTCGATCGATGATAGATATATCTATAGGCCCCATACTCTTAAAAGAATAGATCTCATCTTCTTCGGTCACTGCTTCGGAGTCTCCATCTCATTTAGAAGGGAATCTTGCTATCAGAGGTACCTCATCCTCCTTTAAAATCCTCGGATATAAATTATGTGCCAACTGCTGCTCCATCTCCAGAGAAAATGGTGAAGAGAAAGATTCCAACCTCCTTGCTAGAGTTATGCCTCCTCCCCTAGTCGAGAAGAAAAGTGTTGACGAGGGCTATTCCAAGTGCCTTGTTGTGGTGGTGCTCGACGAGGTTAAAACTAAGGAACCTTTATTTAAGAGATTGAAAAAAGGACAAGCTAAGATCCAAGAGTTGGTATGAAAGAGCCCAACCGACTAGGCTTCTGATGGTGCTTCTTCTATTATAATAAACCTTAGTCTGGTTTTGGTTTAGATAAGTTTGGGGGTCCTTCCTACCAATGAATATGTTGCTACTTACATTCAAGGGAAAGACTTTTAGAGAGAGCCAATAATAATTTGGCATTGGTAACTATCTTTTCCCTTGACTTTATTTCACCAATCCATGTATTAATGCAGAGGTTTACTAATTTCCTTCCCTTTTTTACATATTAAAATTTCTGCTTGACTATGACCAATTTTTAAGAAGAGATGACCAGCTAAGGGGTCCCTCGACAGATGTTGAAACTTCCTTTAAGGTTTTAAAGGACTCTTAGGATGACACCAAGAAGGCATATGTGAAGGATTAGGAGAAATGGAGAGGGATTATAGAGCAATCCGAGAAGGATAAGAATGATGGGGATTCTTACACTAGGCTGGGATAAGGCCTTTTCTACTATGGTTGTGCAAGTGGAATTTCGGAAAAAGTTGTCGTTCAAGGAAGGATGGAACTCTACTCTTAAGAAGGTCATCATAGCTTCAGACTCCGAGCTATTTCAATAGTACAACCCTGGTACTCCTCCTATGATTGACAAGGAAATGGAGGAGGATGAGGGAGTGGTCGAATCTTCTATGACCCATGAAATGGAAATAACAGTAGTTTGTCCTGAGGAGGAGGATGCTAAGGACAAGGAGAAGGTGTATCCATCTAGGATTGCTTTCATATTTTCTACCTTGTGATGTTGCGCTTTTATGTAATTTGGACTAGTCCTTATTTTTATGTATTTCCCTCAATAATTTTTAATGAAATTGCTCTTTCTTTCAAATGATTAATGTTGATGCTTGTTGTGCCCTTTCTTTAACCGTCCATAATTATGGCTTGTGTTTCAGTTTAAGTCTAAGAGGTCTATTATGCAGCTGTGGAGAGTGACTTGTATAAAAGGAGTGCTCAAATCCTCAGGGCTGGTCATCAAGACCTGGAAGAGGGTGAACTGGAATAATTACTCTGCTTAGATCCCTCCAATCAAGTAAAAGAAACCAACCTTCATCTGCACAGGCTATTTAGAAAAACTGTGGTGACCAATGCCTCATACTTGAAAGTGGTACTTCAAATGCAGAAGGATCATAAGGCATATCTCGTCAGCTTGAAAGCCGATTATGAGTAAAATTTGCCCAATTGTGCAACGAAGGTGTTTTGATGAAAAGTTACAGGGCTTCTCTTCGGCTTATGATGAAAAGGAACTCGTGATGAAATATGAGGTAAACAGTTCTCAGAAGGTAGCCATTTTGTTAGAACAAGAGAATAACATACTGAAAGATGAGTTGGAGAGATTAAAGAAGTCAACAAATGTCGATCAGAGCGAAGGAGTTTATTTATTGGAGAAAGAGAATGCCAGGCTAATGGAAAATAGTTTAGATATTAAAAAAAATCCAAAGGGGCCAATCATCTAGGAAGATTGTGGTTTCTTGTCCTTTAATTGAAGAAGAAAGGAACAATAAGACATTGGTTGACCAACCGAACTTGATAAAAAGTCAATCTTCTAGCATTAAGAAATTAAATGAGAAGGTGGACCATCTTTAACTTTAATTTTCATAAGCAACCGCGTACTCTTTGGATGAATGGGTATGATAAGGCCCTGGTACACATGGGTGAGGAGCTAGAATAGGCTAGGAAAGAAGGGTAAAAATGGGGTTGGTTCAATGCCTTGAAAATTTAATGGTGCTTGCAAAAGATCCCTCGTTGTACTAATATGATCTAGGTTGTTTGGGCCACCCTACTCCACCTTTTAAACTAGATATTAAGTAAAATTGCACAAATGCCATACCTATAAGCTTGGTCAAAAAATATCTTGGAGATTATGGACTTCATGGAGAAGATACTCTCATTTGGCCTTTCTATTTAGTGGATAAACCTGGTACCATTAGGGAAAAATTAGCTTAGGGAGTTGGGATATACTATTCTTTCTTAGGATTTGGACGTCCCTCCTGAAGGTATGGAGAAGTCCTAGGGGAAACTTTCGAAAAAATGATGAGCTCATGCATTGGTCTTGTGTTGAGTTTGTAATGGTTGAACAAGAACTTGCAATAATGTCATATTTTTTCTATTTATGGAATAAAATCTGAGTTGGTGCTAATGTTTCTTTACATGGTTGTGGCCTACCAGTAGCTTAACATTATGATTATGTAGTTGGCCATTAGACGACTAATATGCTTGACTGATTACCAATTTGGATGAACCTAAGTTGTCCAACCTTAGGTTCTACTAACACACTTGTAAATGTCCAAATGGATCTTGTTATTTCTTACTATGTGTTATTGTTAGTTACCATTGGTGACTAAACGTTGCAGGATTTTTTCTTAACTTGGTCTAGTAAAACTTCTTTTTCTTGACTTTAAGTGGTCATATAGCAAGTTTTAGAATTAAAAACTTCTTATTCATGGCTTGTTAAAGACGAAGTCATACAAGAAGTTTCAAGATTCCTCTTACTGGTTTACAAGATTTGGATTAATTTTATCTTCGGATTTGTTTTTTTTTTTAAAGATTTATAACATCTCCCCCATTCCCCCGAAAGAAACACAAAAAGGAATTCAACTGATGATGAACTAATAATGTTTCATTAAGACTGAAAAGAAATACTATACATTTATCAAAAACTTCAACTCGTAGTTACTGGTAATAGTTTCTCAAGTGGCCGACATTCCAGGGGTTTTTGAACTATTCTCCTTATCGGGTTTCTAAGTAATAGGTATCTGGTTAGATAACTACACAAATGAGATAGGGACCATGATAGTTAGCTTTCAACTTGTTTCCTTTTCGGAGAAATTTTTTTATAACATAATCTCCCTATTTTAGGTTTCTTGGGGTTTCTCTTCTATTAATGTTGCTGGTAGGTAGCTACGCATAGTGTTGCATTATCTCTCATTTCTTTTACCAAGCCTAAGTCTATTATCCTCATGGGATTAATTTTAGGAGAGTTAAATTTGATCATTCTATGACTGGGTAAGACAATCTCCATAGGGACCACAACTTCTGTTCCGAATACCAACATGCTAGGAGTTTCACCGGTAGCTATCCTCGGCATTGTTCTATAGACATGTGTATTTTGTTGATTCAGTTTCATTAAGTGTCATCTAGGATCTTCTTCAGGCCATCAAGTAGTGTTTTGTTGGTTATTTTTGTTTGGCCATTACATTGAGGATGCCCATGTGCAGAGTGCAATTTTTGGATCTTGGACAGGATGCAGTAATCCTCAAATTATTCATTGTCAAACTGAGACACATGGTTTATGATAAAGGCATATGGCATGCCATAGCGAAATATGATATTCTTCCATATGAACTGGAAGACTCTCCCATAGGGAATTTCAACCAGGGGTTTAGCTTTCGCCCATTTGGTGAAGTAGTCTATAACAACGACCAAATACTTAAACCTTCCTCTTATCTTCGACAAAGGGTCGATCAAGTCAAAACCCCATATAGCTAAAGGATATGGAGATATGATTGGTTTTAGTATTATTCTCGGTCTTCTATGTATGGTGGTGAACTTTTGGCACTTATCGCATCTCTTAATATATGAAGTGCAGTTTGCCTTCATGGTTGGACTGTAGTATCGCTGCATAGTCACTCGTCGTACCAACGATTGTCCTGCCAAATGAGCTTCGTATGACTCTTTGTCTACCTCCTTAATAAGGTATTGAACTTCAGTAGTCTAAGCAATGAGATAGTGAATCCTCTTTTATACAAAACCCCTCCTTCTAATACGTAGCTAACTGCTTTGTATCTTAACTTCCTATCTTCCTTAGGTATTCTGACAATGTACCTTTTTTTAATATATCCCTTGATGGAATCCATCCATGAGGAGACTAAATCTATTGTAATCACATTAACAATTTCTTCGTCGATACTTCTTCTTGTTATAATCTCTATAGAAATGGTCTTGATTAATTATGTTCTGGTTGTTGAAGCTATCCAAGAAAGTGAATCTTCTTGGGCATTTTTAATTCTTGATACTTTGATAATTTTAACTTCTAGAAAATTGGATATTCCGTCTTAGCCCTTTGTTAGGTATCTTGTCATCAACTCTCCTCTGACTTCATATATAACCAACACCTTATTAACGATTAATTGGTAATCACTGTGAGCTATGACCTGCTCAGTGCCCATAAAAGAGATAACTCGAAGCCTGTAATCGGTGCTTGATATTCGGATTCATTATTAGAAGCTTAGAATTGAAAATGGAGCACGTATTCCATATCTATATTATCAAGAGTATTGATGATGAATCCATCATCGCTACCAGTGGCATATAAAGACCCATCCACATAGATCATCCATATAGGAAATTATCTATTGAAGTTCCCTTCACTCATGGACCCATACTTGAATACATTTTGGATTTCTCTAAGTATCGTTTTGGTACATCTCACGCAGTGGATGTTTCTGGTTCTTCTGTTTTGGATCTATCTTTCGAAGAAGTTTGATCGGGATGGTTTTCCCTTGAGTTGCTCGGATGATTTTTCTTTCGCCAGAGTTTAGTCACCAGGATTTTCATGATATGTAAATTCGACTAAAAAACCGGCTACCGCTTGGCCCTTTACTCTCGTCCTGAGTTCATAGTGTATATCATATTCTCCTAAGCACATTGCCCATTCCATTAACCTTCCTAACTTTCTTGGCTTGTGAATGGCTTAGCATAATGGCAAGTCGGTGTAGACCACAATAATGTGTGCCAGTAAATTCGGTTTCATCCTTTGTGAGGCTTCAAAGAGGGCCAGCGCAAGCTTCTCCAGTCGGGGATATCAAATTTCAGCTCCCCAAAAAGCCTTCTTGGTGAAGTAAACTGGTTTATGTTCTCCATTTTCCACTAGGAAGAGCGTTGATCTAATCGCCGACTCAGATCCCGCCAGGTATTAGTATAGTTTTTCTCCAATAAGTGGTCGAGAGAGAAGTGGTGGAGATCCCAAATATTTCTTTAACTCTAGGAAGACATTCTCACATTCTTCATTCCCCTCAAAAATCTTTCTTAAAACCTTGAATAACGGTAAACATTTGTTAGTGTCTCGAAAAACATACTTGTTAAGGGTTACTACTCTTCCAGTTTGCTTCTCCACCTTTGATGCACTGTGTCTGGACAACCTTTACGTGAGAAAATGGGGGTTACTACAGTTGGTAATAGAGCATCCAGGTTCTAGTGTCCTTAGGATCTGTGTTGCATCTGTTTCATTTTTGGCTGAGCGTTCTTTGATGTGTCTAGGGTGCATTATAGGATTTTGTAATCCGGTGTTATGATGACGTGTGTGTCGATATCGTTCCCTTTCATTTGGGCGTTAGAAGACTTTGGGAGTATTTGAGCTTAGAAAATCATGAGAATAAATACCGTTGAGAGTTAATGGTTAATCGTAGAACGAGTTGTTTCACAAGGGTGTCCGCCATAGTTGTGATAATTATTATGAAAAATTATATTGTTTGGGGTTAAAGTCTGCAACTTAATGACTCTTGGGGGAACAGGTTAACGAATGTCTTTCATGTTGAGTCCATTATTGGGGATATTAAGGGGTTTTAGTTGTTTAGGAGGTTATTGGAGTTTTGGGTTTTACTTATGGTAATATGGGTTATGATGGAAATTTAGCTTAGTAGAATAACCTTATGAAATTTTGTGCACGTAAAAGAGAAGGCAATAGATTGTTGTGTTTTAGACAAATGTAAGGATTTTGTTAAAAAAAAATTAAAGTGGTAATTAATTCGAATTAAAGAGTTAAATTGGTGTTGTGCTCAAATTTGAGCAACGCTCATTTATGTGGTGAACTCGTTTATGATATCAGTGATGATAAAATGGAGAGTGTTTGGACTTAGTAGTAGGTTCATCGTTTGGTAATGAAATAGGGGTTATAGACTAGTCATAAAATTTGTAATACACTTAAGTGAGTGAAGATTGGAAATGAGAGCATTGATTTGGTTTGACTTGAGAGGACCCAATTAGATAATTATATGAGGATGGAGTTACATATGCATTATATATGTGTATTTTGTTAGTGTATTAGTTATACACAAGATTTAGGAATAAGTGGGTTCTAAGAAACTCAAAGAAATAACATATTTCGATTAAAAATTATAATTAAGAATGTAGAATTGAGAGTAACCCTATTAGAGACAATTAGGGGAAAACAGAACATGATGTTATGAAATGGCGAGTTGAGCTGAGTGGAAGACTACAAAGGTGAATTATAATTTCGATTTTACTATGTGTGATGTGTGGTAACATGTTTGCCAGTTTCCCGAATGGGGACTCTGGTCATGGTATAATAGAATCAAGAATGGTTCGGTTGAGGTTTTGTAGATTTTATATGGTGGATGTTTCTTAGGGAATTGGGGTTATAGATGTAGGTTTCGTATGGTTGGAGAGATAGCGCCTGGTTGAGAGTGGGTGAGGTGATGTGAAGATTTTAGGTTGGCTATTAACGTATTTCTTGGAGTAGCGATATAATGAAGTGGGATGTTCGAAATATCTATGCATGGTATGGAGATGTTTATTGTTTTGGGCATGATGGTTTTGCTGAGGGTTGTATAAATGGATTAACTATTTACACAACTACGTGGATTATGGGTTGGTGTTCATTAGGATTTGGTGTTGGTCGTAAGAGATCTCATTCCATATGGAAGTGGTTCTGCGATTTATCATATATGGATAAATTATGTGTTTAATCTCCCTTAGATATTGGATAGTGGTGGTCATGTGAGCATCCCCTATGTTTTTAATACTTATCTCTATATTGGGAGAAGGCCCAATGGTTGATGGGTCATATAGATGCCTTATGTGTTCTAGTCATTATTCTTGGGCAGTTGCAATACGCTATTGTGGATTCTCATAGTGAATGTGATGATAAAAATTGATTTTTATCTTCCGACATGAGTTTGTCTATTTGAGGTGATTTTCGAGTTCGGAGTATTAATGTGGGCTATATGTTTATGGGGGCATACATTATGGGATGGCTATGTGGGATGGTTAGACTATGATGAGTTTATTTTTAAAATAATTGCATGAGTGACAAGAAGTAATTATATTGTAAAATTGATGGCGATGAAAACTTTGAATTGGTGCGACGATTTTTATGAAGTTTAGAGAGAACTGCGTAGTGTTACGATGGTGAGAATTTTGAGGTAAGATGTTGTGGGAGGATAAATTGTCAAAAGAGAGCATTAATTGATAATGTACTCATATTGGGAATGATTTATTATGTTGTTACATCATTCATGATTTCGATGAAAATCAAGGGTGAGTGTTTGGACCTAGGAGTAGGGTCCCCATGTAATTTTGAAATATGAGGGGTGACGACTCAATTAGAAAAATTGTACGAGTATGTGTGGCATGTGTATCATAGATGTTTTTTTGTTTATGAACTAAGGTAGATAAATGGACAAGTATGTGTCCCATTATGAACTTCTAAAGATAGTATTATAGGATCAATGATGGTCAAAGAGGTTATAAACCCTATATAGTGAGAGTTTATACGGGCACTGGGATTATTGACGCGGGATTCACATGAATTACAAAGAGTTTCCATATCGAGAGTAGGCACAAAATTGTGAAGATTTTAGGATGATTTACTAACGTATTTCTTGAATTAGGGATACAATGAATGTTCTACCCGGGATATTGACATAGACTGGATGCTAATGAAGGCATACGTTAAAGGATGAATAAATGTGATAGTTATCCAGAGACGGATTTATTTTTCTTGAAAAGAATATGCAAAATGAAAAGCATTCGTATGGTAAAAGGTATTTGGCTTATTTGGTAAACTTTATGACTAGTGATAGTGTCGGTTACAAGAAGATGTGTATGGTCACAATAGTGTTATAATAAAGGCAATGTCATAAAAATTGGGCAATAGTAGCCCTTATGGAAATGGGTGGGTCTTTAGAGGCTTAAGAGTGATTAAGTGCTCTACTATACTTAAGAATGGACAAAGTATGTCTTATCATATGAGTAAAAATGAACATGATGTTTTTTGAATTGTCGAAGCGATAAATATATCGGGATTTAGTGTACCCCTTGAAAGTGATGAACCTTTGTTGAGGTTGGCATAAGTTGGAATCTATGTGATTGGACAGATGGATCTCAATAACTAATGAAGCTATGTAGTAATGTATCGAGAGGGTTCCTTGTTTGGATTTCACTTGCGAGGCATCCTACGCACGATATTGGCTAATGTCGGGAGTTGAGAGATGTTGGGTTCTAGGCTGTTTTGTTACTACGTTTTATATGTGTGGAAATATTATACGTCGGACAAGCCGAATCGATTTGGTAAGAGACAGTTTGAAAATAGAACCATTTCGAATCGATTCGGACAGGCCGAATCGATTCGGTCCTGGAAAATTTTGAGGTTTTCTCCTTTTAAGTTTAGGGAGACTTAATGTATGGTTTTGGAGACTATTATAGGAATTTCTAAATGGAATATTAGGACTCTTAGATGATGATTTGAGGAGGATAAGAAAACCTCAGATTAATTTAGAGTGTGATCCGGGGTATGGAGTTAATTAATGTTTTGGGACAAGAGAGATTCGGGTTTATGTATAAGTCCTTAAATGAGAATAAGGTATTTATTAGAATCAAAGTAAGAAATTACTTTGGATTTAGTATCATGTGTATATGAATGCATGATTATGATTCCTTGAGAGAATCTTTGGGAATTAATGGTCATCGCTAGATGTAGTTGGCAACCATGTCCATTTAGATATATTCGAGGATGAATATATGATATATATATATACTATGTGATTAAAGTATGTATGATATGATGAAAATGATTTTTAAAATGTAAATATGAATATTTTCAAAATGGAAAGACAAATGATTTTCATAAATGATAATTTATGGATACACACCTCTCTAAATCGCTATCATAAGGAAAGTTGCGAGCGTATGGTGAAGCCCCCTGGCTAATGAATGCAGGGTGGATATAGACCTATAGGCCATATAAGCGATTATATTTATCTGCCCTGGTTAGGAGATTCTGGGTGTGGTCTTGACTATCCCGCAGGCATATGACCGCTTCCCGACGTCTTGCGTTATAGGATCCTAGGTTGTCTTGATGATAGGCCCTTGAAGATGACAGCCATTTAGGGGCGCGCACAGTGGGGAAACCCGGACGAGCGGTCTTAGAACACGTTATATGTTAAAGCAATTTATGATAATAAATTGGCTTTAAATACATTTTTCGGATGGAAGAAGGGAAATGGGGTAAATGGTTGGCTTCAGTAACACTTCCCGGATGGAAGAAGGGAAGTGGAAGCATATCATATTGTAAAAGCATTTTTATGATAATAAAAATGGCTTTTAAATACATTTCCTGGATATGAGAAGGGAAATGGGATGTTTTAAACAGGAAAATCATTTTTATGATAATAAAACTGGCTTTTAAAAAGGTATACGATGTGTTAAAGCAATTCATGCTAATGAGTTAGCTTTTAAATACATTTCCTGGATATGAGAAAGGAAATGGATAGTTTTGAGATAAAATGATAAGTATTGTTTAATACTTTGTATATGAATCCTGAGTCCGGGAGATAGATCCGGATGTGTATAATAAAGATGAAATTGAATGGGCAAACCTCACTCCGGGAGATATTATCTGGATGTATATTGTATGATGTATATAAGTATGTATTTATATATTGTTTTGTGCTACGGTCCTAATGGATCTCTACCATTAACCCTTCCAAGTAGTAGTGTATCAGGGGGGTTCCTTGTTTGGATTTTCCTTCGCGAGACACCCCACGCACGAACTTAGTGCAGTGTTGAGAATGGAGGGAAGTTTATCCCTTAGCACTTGGACTATCTAGGGTAGATAGTTGTTACGTGATAGACTAGTTTAGCAGGGTAGCTTGACTAGGATGTTTAGAGGGATGAGTTAGGTGTGCACTAATAGAATAGAGTAGAGGGGTATCTCATGGAAGTGCGATACCAAACTTAAATATGAGATAGTTTTTTTTTTCAAAATAATAAGGCATTTATGCACTTGCAAAATATTTTCAAACTCGGGCTCTGACCCGTTTATCTACTTTTCCTTTCTTGCTATATATATATATATATATATATATATATATATAGGTGTCCAGACATAGGGATGCCTGGATGACACTCCCTTCGAGTCAGACGTCAGCAGCAGCAGCTGTGGATGCGTGTAGGTTCTCGATAGACACTTCTATCCTTGTAATCTAAATAGGAGGTACTGTATAAATACTCGGGCCAATGGTCCAATTGCATTTATTTATTCTTTTAGAACCTCATTCGATATGGTTGTATAATTTGAACCGAGTGTTCGATAATTTTATTTCATTTCATTTTACTTTCAGTTTCATTTACGCATAAACTGTGTGGATATTTTATTTATAATTATTTAAAAAGAGTAGTTAAGTTAAAGTTTTTTACGCCAACCTAATAGGTTATTAGTAATTAAATGGATTTTCGGCAGTGATGCTAAGAATGATCCATATGAGACTCTTGTTAAAATTTGATTTAGGAGTGATCGCCCGACATCTTATTAGGTGGGTTGTCACAAATGGTATCAGAGCATCAGGTTCTAGTGTCCTTAGGAATCTGTGGGGACGTACTATGCTTTCAGCATTGCTCTCAATTTGATATAGAGCCTTAGGATTAGGATTGTTAATTTCTCTGTTGAGACTTCGTTCTCCTGCCATATTATGAGATTATGGAAATCTTTTGCGCGCTCGTTTGAGATTCGTGTGCGAGGCTTGGATGGCGCCAGGAGGTGGGGCTTAGTTGGAGGAGCTGGTCGAAGTCGGGAATGAGGACCGTAGTGGAGGTCACTTCCTTTGTGGTGTTTGTTAAGGATTGGTGCAACAACTGGTAAAGTATAAGTAGTTATGAGTATCGTAGTACCGTCGTCGGAGAGGGTGGTACTAAAGTTAAATTTCCCAGTGAAGTAAGGGTGCAAAAGGGATCTTACACATAGTTTTAACCGTGAGTCCCCATGATTTAGCAGGAAGGAGAGGAATGCAGTTTTGGATTATTCACACAAGGATCGACCAGAGGCCGACAGTGAATAAAGAGTGACATGAAAGAGGTATAAATTGACGTGAGTAGATAAATTCATGGTGTTTCGTTAGCCCTAGACTCGTGTGTGTAATTTGAGTTATGGTGATATCGATAACATTATATAATGTATGTCTATGTGTTTTCCGCGATAGCGGAGTTTTATTTTCCTTCATTCGCCATAAAGGCGGGTGTTGATATACTGTATATATATCGGGTTTGGGATGCTCGTTTTATATGTGTATACGAGTATGGTGATATGGTGGTCACAAAATGTTATTGGTTGTTCGGAGCGATAGCGGGCTAATGATTGTAAGATTATCATGTCCACAGTTCCAGGGTGGAACGGGTTGTTGTTGCAGTGTCTCACCTGGATACAGGTTGAGTTCGCCTTTATTGTTATGGGCAGATGGAACTTCTATGAGCATAGGTTTCATTATCTTGATTTGTATATGTGGCAACCTTATAGATATGATTTGAGGTGTGCCGGGTTAATTGGTGATCTGTGAGTCTAAGCTCATTATTGATTGCGCAGAGACTGAGTATATTGCGATGCGCTTAATGGTGTGGCTCCTAGATAGAGTCGGGAGTTTAGACCACATTTTATTGAGTGAGGGGATAGGGTTATCCCGATTGCGTGTTTCAAATAACAGACCTCCATGACCCACAAAGTTAAGTAGGAGTGTGTGGAGGGGTTCCTTGTTTGGATTTCTCTTTGCGAGACACTCCACACATGAATCTTAACGGTGTCGGGAGTGGAGAGATGTTATAGGATGCGAGGATGTTGGTTTTGTGGAAAAGTCTTATAGTGTGGATGAACCACAATAGACTATGAGCCATGTGATGATGGTATGGCTATGGAAATATTGTGCTATGGGAAAGAACTAAAGTAGTCGTTTCACCACAAGTGGGTGGGTTGAGTCGGACTTAGAGAAATGGATTTGAGGATTATATCCATGCCATAATGAAAAGGCAAATCTTGAGGAAATATGATTTGGGTGTGATGTACATAGTTCTCTTACAGAGATTGGGCACTTCGATTAGTTAGGTTTCCTTTCGTATGGGCATAAGGATAGAATAGTAGGAATGCGTTCATAGGCTAGTGAGGTAGGATTTAGGGCGTCCTGCTGGTGTGCCTTAAGTCGACATATCTCGATGACCGAAAACACGAGGGAGTAGTGTAACGGGAGGGTTCCTTCTTTGGATTTCGCTTTTGCGAAACGTCCCACGCATGAAACCAAGCAAATGTCAGGAGTTGATAGAGGCCTTGGGCACTAGGGATATACTTAGGATTATACTCATTTTGCATAGGTAGGGTAACACATAGATCATAGTATTGTTAGGATGTAAGTTTAGTAGAGTTAGTGGCGCCGATGTGGGAGAATTGAATTTTGTGGGTTGGGAGGACCCATATGTGAGTATTACACCGAGGAAAGAAGACCCTTATTGGGAGAGAGTGTTACGTGTCAGATGTTCACAATGGATGTGCAGATGTGCACGGGGTGATAAAGGTATATGAGCACCTTAGTAAGTTGATTTATATACCTCCTGAAATAGTAGGGGCGTAGTATATAAAGTTGAAGCTTTGCGCGATGTAAAGAGGTAGTTATAGAATTGTTTCTCTTATTGGAAATAAGAGGAGTTATCGGAGTAACGCGTCGTTGTTGTGTGTTAGTAGATAGGAATTTAGATGAGCTTATAGAGAATCTAGTACATTTGAGTACACCTTGAGGTGAGTGGAATTTGGTAAAGGACAATCGTGTTAGCACCTTTTGATTTTGGGGATACTAAGACGTAGTGGGATTTGTGATCCTAGATTGGTGGTGTAGGTCGTATTTGAATTTCGAGGATGAAATTTCGTTGTAAGGGGGGGAGTATGTAACAACCCGTCCTTTTGGAGATAATTGAATTCCATAATTGGGTATAAATTTGGCAATTTGGAGAATTTCTCGAAATAGTGATTTTTGGGATTTTCGAGGATTTAATGATTTTCGATGGATGGTATATTTACTTTTGGTGTTAAGTAAATGAACTCTAGTATTTTAATAATATGTCGCTGCCGGGTAAAGCGATAGAAGATAATATTTTAATGGGAATACCGCATTTATTTATTTTGGGTTGAAATAGTGATTTGCGGTCAAGTACCTCGGATGGAAATTTTGACTGCGCCGTGAGTCTCGAAATGTCCGAGATAGTCGAAAAAGAGTGTCCGAAAGTCAAAATTGAGTTTCGGGGAATTTTAGAGCTAAAAAGGGCTCGAAATTGAGTAAACGAGTCGTTTTTGGGTTTTAAGTGTTTAAACCCTTTTTCTTTCTTTATAAAGAGGGAGAGAGGGAGAAAAGATAAAGAGAAGAAGGAAAAGAGAGAGAAGAGAGAGAGGAAGGAAGAAAGAGGAGAGAAATGGAGATCTCGGGCCGAACTCCGCCGGATTCGACTCGGGATCATCCGATTATATCCACGAGGCAAGTGTGTACTTGCTTTATTTATTTATTTTGCATAAATCTCATACCGTAGTTTGGTATTAACAAACCTTAAAGATTTTGGGTTGGGATCCTTGAATAAAAATGGGTTTTTATGAAATGAACTCATAGAATTTATGTAGTAATTGCCCCATAAGAAATCTAAGCTTGAATGGATGAAAATGGTGTACTTTTTGTGAGAAATGAATTAAATGGAGTTAGGGTTAGATTCTTGAGTGGTTCATGAATCCCATGAAATTAATGTTGTGTTGGTTAAAAATAGATGTTTAGATGATTATATTGTTGGTTAGTGAAGTGGAAAACCACAAACCTTGGATTGATTGGGTGTTGGTTTAATTTGAAGATGGAGAAGATGATGAATAGTAAGACCTACGTGTTAACCGAATCGATTCGGCCAGGGCGAATCGATTCGGCTCTTGGTCAAAAAATGAAATTTGTAGATCTCTTCGACGCGGTCGCGTGGGCGCCGACCGCGTATTTTTCTATTTTTTTTGGATTTATAGTGATTTTTCTACGAAAAGTTGTCCGAGATCGAAATAGTTAGTCAGAAATTAAGGCTAAAATTATTTAGAGATAAGTAGTAGGGGTTCTCAAATAGAGTGTTAGGACCTCTAAAGGACTTGAGGAGATACAAAAACTTTGGGTTTGTAGGAATAAATCCGAGTTATAAATTAAATGGTGATTCGATTAAATTTTGGGTTATATATAAAACCCTAGGCAAATTTGGGATTTTCGGACAAGCCGAATCGATTCGGTAAGAGACAGTTTGAAAGTAGAACCATTTCGAATCGATTCGAAAAGGCCGAATCGATTCGGTATCCTGCGAATCGATTCGGAACTGGCCGAGCCGATGCGGTCCTGGAAAATTTTGAGGTTTTCTCCTTTTAAGTTTAGGGAGACTTAATGTATGGTTTTGGAGACTATTATAGGGGTTTCTAAATGGAATATTAGGACTCCTAGATGATTATTTGAGGACGACAAGAAAATCTCATATTAATTTAGAGTGTGATCCGGGGTATGGAGTTAATTAATGTTTTAGGACAAGCGACATTCGGGTTTATGTATAAGTCCTTAAATGAGAATAAGGTATTTATTAGATTCAAAGTAATAAATTACTTTGGATTTAATTTCATGCGTATATGAATGTATGATTATGATTCTTTGAGAGAATCTTTGGGAATTAATGGTCATCGCTATATGTAGTTGGCAATCATGGCCATTTAGATATATTCGAGGAGGAATATATGATATATATATACTATGTGATTAAAGTATATATGATACGATGAAAACGATTTTGAAAATGTAAATATGAATATTTTCAAAATGGAAAGACAAATGTGTAATACCCCGTAATTTTATTGATTTTGTTTAAGGGATTAATTAAATTAAATGAGAATTAATTGGAAATTAATCCGGGTATAAATACTAATGAGATGTGAGTTGGTATTTGATTATGATGTTAAAATTATTAATTCCGAGTATGAGTATTGTTAAATCTTAAATTTGTCGCGAGACTGAAATAAGATAATTTGGGAAATCTAGTTGGGACGCGCGTGTCAGTTGTGTCATGAATGTAACTATTGAAATTATAAGGTTAATTTTATTTTTATCAACTGGATGGTTATTTTGAGTGCGCCAACGTGTCCGGAAGGGTCGAAATAGTCAGAAAACACTAGTCGGGGGTTTAGTTTGGGTCCCAGGGCATTTTTAGGCCATACCGGCAACCAAAAAGGGTAGTTCGGTAAGTTTAAAAATAATTGAATTAAAACCCACGAAATTTAGAGGTTATTTTTATATTAGAAAGGAACCCACTAAGCCCATTATCAGCATTTGGCAAGTTAGAGGGCTACGGGAGTTATAGGAAGAGTTGGAAGAGGTTCCAAAAGAAACCCCTAGCCACCATCACCATCTTTGGGAGAAATTTGCAGAGAGAAAGAGGAGAATCAACCTTCAATCCTTCAACATCAAATCAGAACATCTAAGGCAAGTGGTTTAATTACATAAATTCAAGCGAATGTTTCTTCCATGCTTAGAATTAATTGTATGTCTCGTATTGAAAGTTTGATGAAAACCCATGAAATTGGAGATAGAAAATCAAAATCTGATATGAGAATCGCATGTAGAATAGTGAATGACGAAATTCAGATCCAAAATATATCTATTGATGATTTAAAAATGTATTTATAAGGATTAGTTGTAGACATTAAATTATGTGTTCATGTTTATAGGGTTTGGGACAATAATTGGGAATTTATGTAAATTGTATGTTGATTTGGAGTAATTGACCCCATATATATGTTAGAGAGTGACCTAGGAGGACTCAGTGTAGTTTAAACACATTAAGACATAGTTTGGATGATCCTAAGATGGGTTTAGAAAAGAGAAAAAGGAAGAAAAACGGATTTGCAGATTTCTAGGTGAGTTCCGCAATCTCGTTAGAAGACCTGCCCAGGTCGTTCGAACGACCTCGTTCGAACGAGCTTCTAACGAGATGACAGTATCCCTTATAACGAGTTGGTAGTTCTTTCGAACCCTTTCATTTGAATGACACTCGTTCGAATGACCTCGTTCGAACGAGACTTCTAACGAGTTGACATAATGGCCTTTTTTACCTGATTTCATTTCAAATGTCCCGTAGACTTATTTAATTGGAGTATTAACCTTCCCTCATTGATTAGTGGGTGTAATTGTGAGAATTGGGATACGTTGAGGAATAGAACTTAGAACATTATAGTAATCCGGATGACATTTGTGGAGTAGGAAACGAATACCTAATTACGACGTGAGAAGGGTTGACAACGTTAACATACAAATCGGGGACTTGTAAACATATAACATTAAATGACGGTATAAGAACGAGAAGTATACCTATATTAATAATTCGAGATATCTAAGATGTGCGAATTCTTAGTATATGTGGTTTTATGTGTCAAACATACCTACCATACTTGCTATCACGGGAGGTCTGCATTCGATTAGGACCTTCTAATCTTTGTGTGCCTACGGGGGGATTTAGATTGGTACCTCGAGGACATAGCTCATAGAAGGACTTATTGAGAAGTTAATAAGTCTAATCATGGGAGCGTAGGTATCTGCGTGACCCATGTGATGTGAACTATGTTCGCCTCCATTGTGTGTGATTGTTGTTATTTGAGAACGATTCCTGAGAGATTCGAAATGCGTCGTCCTTATGTACGTGATATACCGGGATTGGATAGCAGAGTATGTGTGCACCACAGCTTAGACCCGGGGTGCTAGTATTGTATATTTATGATGAGAATAATATACTATTATTGAAATGAATTGTGACGTATAAATGTGAGTATCTATTATATCAACGTTTTGCAAAAGATAAAATGGAAGATCTCTAGTGATTAGTAATACTAAAATGGGAAACTGTGTAGAAGAGTAAAACACTCTGTTTGAAATAAGATGTCGGGAATTAAATCGTGAAACATATAGTAATGTTAGATTTTATATTGGACCAGTTAGATACGGGCATAACTAGATTTGATTTCGAATACGTTATGAGTGCACAGATAGTCGAGAGGTGAGTATCTCATGTGAGAGCACGTCCTAACATGTATTTTGCATTCATTGTTTCATGTCATTAAAACACTTGATATATTTTAAACTGTTTTCCACAATCGGGCTCTGACCCGTTTGCTTTCAAATATATTTTCTTGTAAAAATATTTTAGGGCCCAGCCACAAGGACACCATGCATATGAGTTCCGTTCAGGTGAGGTACTGTAGCTGTTGTGGAAGTTACAGGACCTTGACAGTAGACGCCTCCACTTTCGTTCTTGACTCTATGTTATCAGATTTTTCTCATCTGTTGGGCATGTCGCCCCATTTCTCTTAGGCACTTTCCTATTCAGTTATCTCAGATTTTGGGTTGTAATTAATTTCGTGATGCAGACTTAGTATTTGTTTATTCCTGTATTTGGATTGTTGGGAGGAGTATTCCTCCAGATTCATTATTATTCCATGGCTATTATATTGTGACTATGTTGTGGTTATTGTGGTAGTATTTCATATTATAACTTGTTGCATGTTAATCAGATTTAATTAAAATTGGCAACTCTCTTTTTAAATATTAGGTGGCTAGTAATTGTTAAAACGTTTCTCGACAGTGATGCTATGAACTGAACCAACTTGACATTTTGTATTAATTTAATAAAGGAGTAGCTACCTGGTATTTAATTTGTTAGGGTGTCACAGGTGGTATCAGAGCATCAGGTTCTAGTGTCCTTAGGATCTGTACGGCTTATTATGTTTCCGCTGAGCTTTCTTTGATGTAGAGCCCTATATTTTAGGACTGTTGTATTCTTTTATGGATTTTTCGTTCTTCAGCTATTTTGAGATAATAAATACGAACTTATAAGACTTAAATCTCATTTCAGATGCCTCCACGACGTGTACAACGAGTTCCTAGGGATGTTCAGCCCGAGCCACAACCTACACTAGTTCAGGGCACCATGAATGCCGCAGAGGCTGCAGCCATTGTAGACCAAGCGGTAAATGCCTCCCTCGCAGTTGTCCAGCGGGCACCACCTTAGGCTCCAGTAGTCATGCCAGTTCAGGCTCATGCATGCCCGTCTGCTTGGGAACGAGTTCGTGATGCTTTTCAGAAGGCATACCCTTCGGAGTTTGCAGGTAGCTCCGACGTTGTTGTGTACAGTCAGTGGAGGAAGGACATTCAGAGGCACTAAAGGATGTACGAGTGCACGGATGTTCAGAAGCAATTACTGGCTACTTTTAAGCTAGTAGGATCAGCGTTACAGTGGTGGGAGTCTATTACCACCGCGGAGGAGAGAGATGCCCTTTCTATTCAGGAGTTCTGGGTGGTTCGATCGCAAATATTTTTCGTCAGCTGTTCACACTGAGATGAGGAGGAAATTGATAAACCTCAAGAAGGAGGGGAGGACCGTGGCCAAGTATGAGGCCGAATTTACTAATCTCTTTAACATTGTTCCCGATGAGATTTCGACTAAGGAGAAGAAGATTCAGAAGTTTATGGATGGATTGACTTGGAGAATTCATCAGCACTTGTTGGGAAACCTCTCGTTGGCCACTTATTCTGATGTGGTTAACGCAGCACTGCTTCACTACCAGGATCACAGCTTTTATATGTCTGAGAGTAAGAGATCAGGAGAGTCCAGCCATCAGGGCAGGACAGGGGGATATGGTGCCAGTGGGGCATAATCTGCTCAGGGTCTGCATAGGCAGGGATTTCAGGGTTCCCAGCAGGAGGATTCTAAGAGGTTCAGATCTGGGGGTTTCAGAAATGGACAGGGAAGTTTTCGTCATGGAAATCAGGGCTAGCAGGGCCAGAATGGTCAGCAGCAGCAGTTTTAGCCAGGCCAGTATGGTCAGGGTAGGAATGGTAACGGCCATCAGGGCCGTGGGTAGCTGGGACCGCGAGGGGGAAATTTCCTGAGGAAGTGCTTCATTTGTGGCAAGATTGGCCACAAACGCCAGGATTATCCCGATAGGGGAAGGGCCCCATAACAGCAGCAGGGTGCTCGACACGAGCCACAGAGGCCTATGTTTCCCATCGCCCTCCAAGAACCACCACAGTTGGAAGCATTGCCACCCATCCCAGCGGTCCCAGTCCAACAGGGACAACTTCAGTATGGGAGAGTGCACCAGCCCCAGCATGCCGCAGTCCCACATGATCCACCTGCTATTGAGGGTATGTTCTCTATTCAGGGGACTATGGGGCGTATTTTATTTGATACAGGGGCCACACATTGTTTCATTGCCACGAGATTTGCACGCACTTTGGGGTTGTTAGACACTGCCGAGAGCACGATTACTTGTATAGATTCACCGTTGAGTAGGGGTTCTGTGATTTCCCTTATTTGTAGAGGTGTGGGTATCGAGATCAGGAGGTTTACTTTACCCGCTGAAATGTCAGTATTAGAGATGATAGAGTACGATACGATTATTGGTATGGATTGGCTAGTTGCGTACCGAGCCATGATTGATTGTTTCAGTAGGAGCATTATATTTTCCATTCCCGGGAAGGAGATGTTTCTGGTGGCGATGCCTCGCCCTGAGGGAGGATCATCCACTCACTTGTACTATATAGAGGAGGAGACCTCTAAGGAAGTGGTGATGCCACTCAATTCGATTCCAGTAGTGAGGGAGTTTGCTGATGTATTTTAGGATATACCTGGATTACCACCTAGTAGAGAGATAGATTTTGTTATTGATTTGACGCCGGGCACTCAGCCTATTGCTCGCGCACCTTACCGTGTGGCTACAACGGAGATTAGAGAGCTAAGGGATCAGATTGAGCAGTTATTGGGTCAAGGGTTTATCCAGAGGAGTACTTGACTGTGGGGTGCCCCTGTGTTGTTCGTAAAGAAGAGGGATGGATCGCTGAGGTTGTGTGTAGATTATCGAGAGTTGAATAAGGTCACGATACGAAAAAAGTATCCATTTCTATGAATCGATTCTTTATTCCACCAGCTGAGAGGAGCTTCCTTCTTCTCAAAGACTGATTTGCAATCGGGATACCATCAGTTGCGTATTAGGGAGCAGAACGTCTCAAAAACTACTTTCTTGACGAGATATGGTTCCTATGAGTTTCGGGTTATGCCTTTTGTCTTGACCAACGCTCCAGCCGTGTTTATGGACTTGATGAATAGGGTGTTCAGAGAGTTCCTAGACCAGTTCGTCATCGTCTTTATTGATGACATCCTGGTTTACTCCCAAATAGAATAGGAGCATGCCAAGCATTTGAGGCAGGTTTTGCAAACATTGCTTCAGAACGAGCTTTATGCAAAGTATGAGAAGTCTGGGTTTTGGCTGAAGGAGGTTCAGTTTTTGAGGCGTATCATTTGAGACCGGGGGGTATCTGTTGATCTGGGGAAGGTATCCGTGGTGAGGGAGTGGGGACATCCCACGACACCGACCGGGATCCGTAGTTTCTTGGGCCTTGCAGGATACTACAGGAGGTTTATTCGGGTTTCTCAAAGATAGCGGGTCCTTTAACACATTTGACTCGCAAGGGTGTGCCATTCATCTGGAATGATGCGTGTTAGTTGGCATTCGATGAGTTGAAGGACAAGTTGACCTCAGCGCCTATGTTAGCATTGCCCAGATCGGGAGTCGAGTATCTAGTCTACACCGATGCGTCCTTACAAGGACTTGGAGGTGTGCTACAATAGGAGAGTCAGGCCATAGCTTATGCTTCCCGTAAGCTTAAGCCTCACGAGAGGAATTACCCCCCCCATTACTTGGAGTTAGCGGCAGTCGTATTCGCTCTTCGGATTTGGAGACATTATCTCCTGGGGGAGAAGTTTCGGTTGTTCACGTACCACAAATCTCTATAGTACCTCTTCACGCAAAAGGAGTTGAATATGCGTCAGCGACGGTGGCTTGAGTTTGTGAAGGATTATCAGTTCGATATCCAATATCACCCAGGGAAGGCTAATGTGGTAGCAGATGCGTTGAGCCGTAGGCTAGTAAATGAAGTGGCCGAGGTGTGGAAAGCTAAGTGGAAGGAGTTGGGACACCAGGATGCAGTGGACCGATCGTTCATGTCTATGATGACTGTTACACCTCAGATTGTTATGAGAGTGATAAAGGCCCAGGCAATTGACTCGTTCTGTCAGGAGAAGATAGTTCGATTACTAGCAGAGGGAGATGAGTCCTATACCGCTAGTTCAGACGGGGGATTACACTTCAACGGGAGACTGGTCATTCCTGAAGGGGAAGACTTACGGCATGAGGTAATGGCAGAGTCGCACGGCTCACGGTTCGCGGTACACCCTGCTGGGGATAAGATGTACCAAGACATGAGACGACAGTATTGGTGGAGCGGGATGAAGAGAGATATTGCCGTGTTTATTTCTAAATGCGCCACTTGTCAGCTAGTAAAGATGGACCATCAGAAACCGACAGGACTTCTACAGCCATTAGAGGTTCCAACGTGGATGTGGGAGAGCATATCCATGGACTTTATCACGGGGTTACCTACGTCACAGAGGGGTCACGACTCCATATGGGTAATTTTGGATCGGTTGACCAAAGTTGCTCATTTTCTACCCGTAAGGACAGATTACACTACGGGACAGTATGCCCAAATTTTCATTGTAGAGATAATGAGACTTCACGGGGTGCCTCTAAATATCATGTCTGACCGAGACAAGATATTTGTTTCACTATTTTGGGAGAGTTTCCAGGAGGCCATGGGTACAGAGTTGCGACTGAGTACAACATATCACCCGCAGACTGATGGGCAAACATAGCGGACAAATCAGATATTGGAGGACATGTTGCGTATGTGCATCCTAGACTTTGGAGGTGGTTGGGAGCAGTACTTTCCACTGGTGGAGTTTGCTTATAATAACTCCTACCAGTTTACCACTGGCATGGCTCCATTTGAGGCGTTGTATGGTAGACCTTATCGTTCCCCATCATGTTGGTTAGAGGTGGGGGATAACAAACTCCTTGGGCCGGAGTGATTCAAGACACTTCGGCAAGGATAGAGATGATACGGACTCGTAATCGGGTAGCTCAGGACCGGCAGAAGAGCTATTCTAATGCCAAGAGGTTCTTCAGAGAATTCAAAGTGGGGGACTAGGTGTTACTTAGAGTATCTCCTATGAAGGGGATTATGAATTTTGGAAAGAAGGGGAAACTGGCACCGAGATATGTGGGGACATTTTCTATCATCGAGCGGGTTGGGCCAGTTGCGTATAGACTTGGGTTACCGGAGCACTTGCATAGGATTCATGATGTGTTCCATATTTCCTCGCTAAGTAAATATCTTAGCGATGATTTGGCTCATACCCACATTGCTATAGAGGACTTCGATCTTCAGCCTGATAGTTCCTATGAGGAGGGGC
Organism: Sambucus nigra; assembly: GCA_949130495.1. NCBI lineage: Eukaryota > Viridiplantae > Streptophyta > Magnoliopsida > Dipsacales > Adoxaceae > Sambucus > Sambucus nigra. Next base: position 624,157,892 of record OX422217.1, read on the forward strand.
CGATTACTATTTCGGGCCGAAGCGAGCGAAAACTGAGGTCGAAGATAGTACCGTTAGTACGTGTTCAGTGGCGGCATCATAATGACGAGGAGTCCACATGGGAGTGCGAGGATGAGATGCGCGAACGTTATCCCGAGTTATTTTTACCAGGAAAACTTTAGTTCCGAATTTTGGGACGAAATTCTGTTATTAGGGGGGAAGTATGTAATACCCCGTAATTTTTTTGATTTTGTTTAAGGGATTAATTAAATTATGAAAAGGCCCGGATTTTAATTTTACACAATTAAAAATATTTAATTTCCTTTTGTATGTGAAAGCGAAAAATGTGATGGTTCAACATCAAAACAACAAATTTTAATTTCTTAAACAAATTAAAAATTAAACAACCAAGTGAAGTAGAATTAATCAATTAATATATTCACTTAAACCAATTCATTAATCCAAGTCGCAGAATTTGCCTAAGTCAAATTTATCAATATTAGCAAATTAGGCGAAACCAAATTTTAGCAAATGACTTGAATTAAATAAGCTTTACCCAATATTTGATATAAGTCCAAATTAACTTGAGTGTGATAATTTAAACAGAATTTTATCTTAAATTATCCTAAGCATTCGTTCTAAATTATTTTAGCAAGACAAAATAAATCAATCACACTACGCCGCGATGTACGAGGAAAAACCCAAAACGAGAAACAACCTCGGACGGCCCTAGCCACAAATCCACTAGATACGGAATTAAAAGTACAAGACAGATAGACTTACAACGCACGACTCGATCCCTATCAAGCCCCGATGCTTCTTCTTGTAGACACCTCTTCCTAGCGAATAACCTTGGAACACCACCGCGGTCTCGGAATCCACCGATAGGACTTTATACGGTCACCGTCACCCGAACATGAACCCTTTCTCCAAACGGGTAAAAATAAAATGAACTTCTCTTCAATTCGGTGTAGAGAAAACCGGTGCCAAACTCCAAGCAATTGATAAGTATATAAGAACTTGGATAAAACTACTTTGGGTGTACACACTAGAGTGATGGATATTTTTCTCTAAAATTCTCACTCAAAAATATGAACATTTTCCTAAAACCATTTTGCTCTCAAACTCTCTCTAAGAGATAAACTAGGATGGAAAAGTTAGATTGGAAAATGTTCTTCCCACACATATTAAAGTCTGAAAAAGTTGGTTAAAAACCAAGTGGGGAAGTGGGTGAAAAACTGCCAAAAACTGCCAAAAACTGTTCCCGCCTGACAGCTCGTTCGAACCACATTTCGTTCGAACGAAATCTCGTTCGAACGAGACTTCTAACGACGCTCCAGTATGGACTCGTTAGAATCTCGTTGGAAATCTCGTTAGAACGAACAATCTATTTCGAACGACATTTCTAACGACAGACCAGTATACCTTAGGGGGAACTCATTGGCAAAACTCGTTCGAACGACATCTGGTTCGAACGAAAAAACTCGTTCGAACGAACTATCGAACGACCTTCAGAAATTTTATAAAATTCGATTTTGGCCCAGAAACTTTATATAATTTATTTTAAAGTTCTAATTAAATTGTTCTGAAAATACAACACAGTTTTATATTATCCTAACACCCAATAAACTTGTTCCAAGCTCCTATATATATAATATTGCATTCATACCTTGGGAGCATGGAACCATAGATGTTGACGTAGAAATGAGGCACGCAAACCGGCATATTTGATGAGGCTTTATACTCTTTGCCGCTACGTATTCAACAAACACTTCATAGGCTTGAGAATATTACAATTACATACTATCCTATGAATAAATGTTTTTGTTCCGGAATTGAGCCAAAACTATATATGGACTCAATTGGAAATTTGTGTCCTTAAAAATCTCCCCCTTTGGCTATTTATTGACAAAAACCAAACAAAAATCCTAAAGGGCCGCCAAGCTCACTAGACTCAAAACATAACCCGCCCAAACTTGACTCAACCCAAGAATCAAACGCTTTGCCATTGAAAGATGCCGCTTTAGAATAATTCCTGCACACTTAAGTTAACTCATCAAATGCATAGGGAATATTAAAATATTAAATACAATTAAGTAATTACTCCCCCTAAATTAATTCTCCCCTTTAACAAACGCATGACCTACTTAGAAAGACGTCTCCCCCTAAGATAAAACTCCCCCAAACTAAGATACGATAATAATAGGATTAGATACTATTTCTCCCCCTATCATTTTTATCCCCCTTTTTGTTCAGGAATAGGCAAAGGATAAAGAACTAATAAACAACATGTTGAAGGTCAAAGTGATAAGACATGAAAGCATATGGGCAATAAAAGCAAAGCAAAGACAAAACACAATATCATATATATATGTACGATAAATATAGCAAAAAATGCACACATACAGATATATAGATATAAACACACACATGACACACACAAAATATAATAGGAGTCTTTCACACTCGTATGGCAAAAATGTGTCATATGGAAACAGAAGTGTAGGGGTGTGAACGAGTAACAATTAACTTTATACCCAATCACTTTATAAACATTCACGGAGTTCTCATTTGATTGCAAACTTCATCACATGTAAATATAACCTCATGTGACAATATAACTTGAACTCAATGAACAAACATACACAATGCATACAAGCCTAGAATATTGATGATTCTACAAACCAATAGAGTCATGACATGAAATACGCAACTAGGATAAACGGACATTGTGCAAACCGTTGATATACCATCCAATCTCCCTCAATATGCATTTATATTAAATTTGAATGAATATATCAATCAAACATAGGCCTTGGCAAATTATTTTTCTTTTTAAATGCCATATTTTCTGTTTTTAGGCCTTTGGACCACGTATTTCTTTTAGGTCCTTTCCAAACGGTGGCTTACTATCGCAAAGGATCACTTAGTCCTTTCGGAGCCCTTCCCCGTGCATATGTTTATTTATCATGTTTTCATTTTTCACACAAATCTCACATACAACGGATTTTGACATGCACTAGTCCTCCTAAGTCACAAATATGTAGATGACAAGATTGGTAGGAGAACATCTCACATAGCTCAAATATACATATGAGGTTAAAATTTCAAACGAGCTCGTGCATGTGTGAATAGAGGCATATAAAAATAGAATCCATTTAAACAATACAAAATCCAACTGCTCCATGTAAAACATGGTAAAGAACATTTGAAGGATTGAAAATCTAAACCAAAAGTTCTAGCCACGTGGGAGCGTAAAAGATGGGATTCAAACACAAATATATGCCACATAAAGTGTGTCAACCAAAAATACACACCAAAAAAAAATATTTTTGAGTTTTTAACATTTTTAATTAAAAATAAATATTTACTCAAAAGGACAAACAAAAATCATTTGTATTTTTCATTAATCTCAAATGAAACAGATAAAACACAAATGATAAACAAAAATCTTTTTGTATTTTTCATTTTATGCAAACAAAATGAAGGAAATATAATACAAAAGATAAACACAAATCATTATTCTAGCGTGTGATAAGCATGTATTATAGACTAGAAAATGATTAAACAAGCATACATTTAGCATGTGAATATAGCATGAAGTACAAAAGCTAAAGTATGAAAATACTAACACATTCATTCTTTAGATTTAGCAAGGGAGGAAGCATGTGAAAGAAAATGAGAATCAAAAACCCTATTTTGCAAGGCAACCAAGTCGGATTTCCTAACCCAAATTAATGAGGAATGACTATCTTGGGGTGTTGGAACTTTAACTACCGTGGTTACTTTACTATGGGATTTTCTAGGAATTCGTTTACGATCGAAACAAAATTTCCTAAGATGACCTTTTCGACCACAATGTGTACAAGTAAGAATATGTCGAAAACATTTTCCTAAGGAATGATCTCTAAAATCTTTCCTAGGCGATTCTCCTAAAACATTGGTTTTGGCATTATGAGTAAATTCATTACAAGTATTGAAGCCTAAACCACAAGTGTCATTTTTAATTTGGACCGTTCCTAACATTTTATCTAGTTTTTCCGAACGACACTCCAAATAAAATTTGACATTACTAGAGTCTTTTAATTTATCTTGTAATTTTAAAATGTTAGACTCTAATAAAACATTTCGCTCTTCAAAAGCAAGAAGCTCCTTTTTCAAGGATTCCATTAAACCCCTAAGGCTATCTCTCTCGCCTCCTACATATTCAAGCTTCTCTTGAAGAGTCCTCTCATGTTTCCTAAGGTCTTCTATTAAAGCATTTTCATCAACGACCTTGACACTCTCTCTTAAACTAGCTTCTAACTTCAAATTAGCTCTTTTCAATTTAATAGATTCTTTATAAAGTTCTTGAAAAGCATTTTGAAGTTCACTCATATTAACCTCTTCTTCATTTTTACTCTCTCTTTCTTCTCCACTCTCACTATCATAAAAAACAAGAGAATCATGTACAATGACCGTGGAAGTGGCATGTGCTATCGTTTCATCAATCGATGAGTTCTCACTATCACTCACATGACTAGCCATAAAAGCCACAAAATTTTCTTAGTGGGGGAATCGGGCTTCTCTTCCTTATCACTATCACTAAGGGTCACATTATATGAAATGGGTCATTTACCCTCTTTCCTTAGTTTAGTGGGGCACTCATAAGCCCTATGGACATAACCTTCACAACCAAAACACTTATTAGACTCGTACCTATCTAAATTGTCATTACTAGTTTTAGGGATCTTCTCGGCTTTAGAAATCTTCTCGCTTTTATCATGTTTAGAAGTATCAAATTTCTTAAAATCATTTTTAAATTTATCTTTGTTAATTTTAAGATATTTTCTAAATTTACGAGCAAACAAAGCCATGTCTTCCGAGTCACTATCACTCTCACTCTCTACTACTTGTTTGACCTCTTTTCGGGCTTTTAATACAACGCCCTTTTCGATTTTCTTTTCAGTTTTAGAGGGAAACATATCTAGTTCATAGGTTTGTAAATCACCTACAAGCTCTCCTAATTTCGTAGAGGCTAAAGTGGGTAAAGAATTTAAAACGGTCACCTTTGTAATAAATCTATCGGGTAGGGACCTTAAAATTTTCTTTACAACACGGTCGTCAGGTATTTTCTCTCCCAAATTAAATGATGAATTCACAATATCAGAAAGTCTAGCATAAAATTCATCAAAAGTTTCTTTTTCATTCATTTTGATAGTTTCAAATTGCGTGGTGAGGTTTTGGAGTTTTGAAGCTTTAACGACACTAGTTCCTTCATGAGTTAATTGTAAAATATCCTAAGCTTCTTTAGCGGTTTCACACGTCATAATACGTCGGAATTCATCCGGTGTGACAGCGCTAAACATGGCATTTAAACCACGGGAATTGAAATTAGCAAATTTAAACTCATTTTCAGTCCATCTATCGGCGGGTTTGCTAACACGTTCATTTTCAACTAAATAAGTTGGTGGGGACCACCCGTTAACAACAGACATCCAAACTCTCTCGTCGATAGATTTTAGTGCCGATCTCATACGCGCTTTCCAATATGCGTAGTTTGAACCTTCGAAAATAGGAAATTTTGAAAATGGAGAAAAATCCATTTTAGCCAAAAATTATTTAAAGGATCGTTAACGAAATAATTTATCGCTTTGGCTCTGATACCATTTTGAAAAGGCCCGGATTTTAATTTTACACAATTAAAAATATTTAATTTCCTTTTGTATGTGGAAGCGAAAAATGTGATGGTTCAACATCAAAACAACAAATTTTAATTTCTTAAACAAATTAAAAATTAAACAACCAAGTGAAGTAGAATTAATCATTTAATATATTCACTTAAACCAATTCATTAATCCAAGTCGGAGAATTTGCCTAAGTCAAATTTATCAATATTAGCAAATTAGGCGAAACCAAATTTTAGCAAATGACTTGAATTAAACAAGCTTTACCCAATATTTAATATAAGTCCAAATTAACTTGAGTGTGATAATTTAAACCGAATTTTATCTTGAATTATCCTAAGCATGCGTTCTAAATTATTTTAGCAAGACAAAATAAATCAATCACACTACGCCGCGATGTACGAGGAAAAACCCAAGACGGGAAACAACCTCGGACGGCCCTAGCCACAAATCCACTAGATACGGAATTACAAGTACAAGACTGATAGACTTACAACGCACGACTCGATCCCTCTCAAGCCTCGACGCTTCTTCTTGTAGACACCTCTTCCTAGCGAATAACGTTGGAACACCACCGCGGTCTCGGAATCCACCGATAGGACTTTATATGGTCACCGTCACCCGAACATGAATCCTTTCTCCAAACGGGTAAAAATAAAATGAACTTCTCTTCAATTCGGTGTAGGGAAAACCGGTGCCAAAATCCAAGCAATTGATAAGTATATAAGAACTTGGATAAAACTACTTTAGGTGTAAACACTAGAGTGATGGATATTTTTCTCTAAAAATCTCACTCAAAAATATGAACATTTTCCTAAAACCATTTTGCTCTCAAACTCTCTCTAACAGATAAACTAGGATGGAAAAGTTAGATTGGAAAATGTTCTTCCCGCACATATTAAAGTCTGAAAATTTTGGTTAAAAACCAAGTGGGGAAGTGGGTGAAAAACTGCCAATAACTGTTCCCGCCTGACAGCTCGTTCGAACGACATTTCGTTCGAACGAAATCTCGTTCGAACGAGACTTCTAACGACGCTCCAGTATGGACTCGTTAGAATCTCGTTGGAAATCTCGTTAGAACGAACAATCTGGTTCGAACGACATTTCTAACGACAGACCAGTATACCTTAGGGGGAACTCGTTGGCAAAACTCGTTCGAACGACATCTGGTTCGAACAAAAAAACTCGTTCGAACGAACTATCGAACGACCTTCAGAAATTTTATAAAATTCGATTTTGGCCCAGAAACTTTATATATTTTATTTTAAAGTTCTAATTAAATTGTTCTGAAAATACAACACAGTTTTATATTATCCTAACACCCAATAAACTTGTTCCAAGCTCCTATATATATAATATTGCATTCATACCTTGGGAGCATGGAACCATAGATGTTGCCGTAGAAACGAGGAACGCAAACTGGGATATTTGATGAGGCTTTATACTCTTTGCCGCTACGTCTTCAACAAACACTTCATAGGCTTGAGAATATTACAATTACATACTATCCTATGAATAAATGTTTTTGTCGAGAATTGAGCCAAAACTATATATGGACTCAATTGGAAATTTGTGTCCTTACAAATTAAATGAGAATTAATTGGAAATTAATACGGGTATAAATACTAATGAGATGTGAGTTGGTATTTGATTATGATGCTAAAATTATTATTTTCGAGTATATATGGTAATACATGAGTATTGTTAAATATTAAATTTGTCGCGAGACTGAAATACGACAATTTGTGAAATTTAGTTGGGATGCGCGTGTCAGTCGTGTCATGAATGTAACTATTTAAATTACAAAGTGAATTTTCTTTTTATAAATTGGATGGTTATTTTGAGTGCGCCAACGTGTCCGAAAGGGTCGAAATAGTCAGAAAACACTAGCCGGGGGTTTAGTTTGGGTCCCGGGGCATTTTTAGGCCATACCGGCAACCAAAAAGGGTAGTTCGGTAATTTTAAAAATAAGGGAATTAAAACCCACGAAATTTAGAGGTTATTTTTATATTAGAAAGGAACCCACTAAGCCCATTATCATCATTTGGCAAGTTAGAGGGCTACGGGAGTTATAGGAAGAGTTGGAAGAGGTTCCAAAAGAAACCCCTAGCCACCATCACCATCTTTGGGAGAAATTTGCAGAGAGAAAGAGGAGAATCAACCTTCAATCCTTCAACATCAAATCAGAACATTTAAGGCAAGTGGTTTAATTACATAAATTCAAGCGAATGTTTCTTCCACGCTTAGAATTGATTATATGTCTCGTATTGAAAGTTTGATGAAACCCCACGAAATTGGAGATAGAAAATCGAAATCTTATATGAGAATCGCATGTAGAATAGTTAATGACGAAATTCAGATCCAAAATATATCTATTGATGATTTAAAAATGGATTTATAAGGATTAGTTGTAGACATTAAATTTTATGTTCATGTTTATAGGGTTTGGGACAATAATTGGGAATTTATGTAAATTGTATGTTGATTTGGAGTAATTGACCCCATATATATGTTAGAGAGTGACCTAGGAGGACTTAGTGTAGTTTAAACACATTAAGATCTAGTTTGGATGATCCTAAGATGGATATAGAAAAGAGAAAAAGGAAGAAAAATGGATTTGCAGATTTCTGGGTGAGTTATGCCATCTCGTTAGAAGACCTGCCCAGGTCGTTCGAACGACCTCGTTCGAACGAGCTTCTAACGAGCTGACAGTATCCCTTCTAACGAGTTAGTAGTTCGTTCGAACCCTTTCGTTCGAATGACACTCATTCGAACGACCTCGTTCGAACGATACTTCTAACGAGTTGACAGAATGGCCTTTTTGGCCTAATTTCATTTCAAATGTCCCGTAGACTTATTTAATTGGAGTATTAACCTTCCCTCATTGATTAGTGGGTATAATTGTGAGAATTGGGATACGTTGAGGAATAGAACTTAGAACTTTATAGTAATCCGGATGACATTTGTGGAGTTGGAAACGAATACCTAATTACGACGTGAGAAGGGTTGACAACGTTAACGTACAAATCGGGGACTTGTAAACATATGACATTATATGACGGCATAAGAACGAGAAGTATACCTATATTAATAATTCGAGATATCTAAGATGTGCGAATGCTTAGTATATGTGGTTTTATGTGTCAAACATACCTACCATACTTGCTATCACGGGAGGTCTGCATTCGATTAGGACCATCTAATCTCTGTGTGCCTACGGGGGGATTTAGATTGGTACCTCGAGGACATAGCTCAGAGAAGGACTTATTGAGAAGTTAATAAGTCTGTTGATCATGGGAGCGTAGGTATATGCGTGACCCATGTGATGTGAACTATGTTCGCCTCTATTGTGTGTGATTGTTGTTATTTGAGAATGATTCCTGAGAGATTCGGAATGCGTGGTCCTTATGTACGTGATGTACCGGGATTGGATAGTAGAGTATGTGTGCACCGCAGCTTAGACTCGGGGTGCTAGTATTGTATATTTATAATGAGAATAATATACTGTTATTGAAATGAACTATGATGTATAAATGTGAGTATCTATTATATCAACGTTTTCAAAAGATAAAATGGAAGATCTCTAGTGATTAGTAGTACTAAAATGGGAAACTGTGTAGAAGAGTAAAACACTCTGTTTAAAATAAGATGTCGGGAATTAAATCGTGAAACATATAGTAATGTTAGATTTTATATTGGACCAGTTAGATACGGTCATAACTAGATTTGATTTCGAATACGTTAAGAGTGCACAAATAGTCGAGAGGTGAGTATCTCATGTGAGAGCACGTCCTAACATGTATTTCGCATTCATTGTTTTATGTCATTAAAACACTTGCTATATTTTAAACTGTTTTCCACAATCGGGCTCTGACCCGTTTGCTTTCAAATATATTTTCTTGTAAAAACCTTTTAGGTGCCCAGCCACAAGGACACCATGCATATGAGTTCCATTCAGGTGACGTACTGTAGCTTCTATGAAAGTTATAGGACCTTGAGAGTAGATGCCTCCACTTTCGATCTTAACTCTATGTTATCATATTTTTCTCATTTGTTGGGCATGTCGCCCCATTTCTCTTAGGCACTTTCCTATTCAGTTATCTCAGATTTTGGGTTGTAATTAATTTCGTGATGCAGACTTAGTATTTGTTTATTCCTGTATTTGGATTGTTGGGAGGAGTATTCCTCCAGATTCATTATTATTCCATGGTTATTATATTGTGACGATGTTGTGGTTGTTGTGGTAGCATTTCATATTATAACTTATTGCATGTTAATCGGATTTAATTAAAATTGGTAACTCACTTTTTAAATATTAGGTGGCTAGTAATTGTTAAAACATTTTTCGACAGTGATGCTATGAACTGAACCAACATGACATTTTGTATTAATTTAATAAAGGAGTAGCTACCCGGTATTTAATTAGTCGGGGTGTCACAAAATGATTTTCATAAATGATAATTTTTGGATACACACCTCTCTAAATCGCTATCATAAGGGGAGTTGCGAGTGTATGGTGAAGCCCCCTGGATAATGAAGGCAGGGTGGATATAGTCCTATAGGCCATATGGGCTATTATATTTTTTTGCGCTGGTTAGGAGATTCTGGGTGTGGTCTTGACTATCCCGCAGGCATATGGCCGCTTCCCGACGATGTGTTAGGTTACCAGGTTGTCTTGTTTTATAGGCCCTAGAAGATGATTGCCATTTAGGGGGGCATCCAGTGGGGAAACCCGGAGGGACGGTCTTACATATGTTAAAGCAATTTATGTTAATAAATTGGCTTTAAATACATTTCCCGGATGGAAGAAGGGAAATGGGATAAATGGTTGGCTTCGGTAACACTTCCCGGATGGAAGAAGGGAAGTGGAAGCATATGATATGGTAAAAGCATTTTTATGATAATAAAAATGGATTTTAAATACATTTACTGGATATGAGAAGGGAAATGGGATGTTTTAAAAAGGAAAAGCATTTTTATGATAATAAAACTGGCTTTTAAAAAGGTATACGGTATGTTAAACCAATTCATGCTAATGAGTTGGCTTTTAAATACATTTCCTGGATATGAGAAAGGAAATGGATAGTTTTGAGATAAAATGATAAGTATTGGTAACTACTTTGTATATGAATCCTGAGTCCGGGGGATAGATCCGGATGTGTATTATAAAGATGAAATTGAATGGGCAAACCTCACTCCGGGAGATATTATCCAGATGTATATTGTAAGATGTATATAAGTATGTATTTATATATTGTTTTGTGCTACGGTCCTAATGGATCTCTACCATTAACCCTGCCAAGTAGTAGTGTATCGGGGGGTTCCTTGTTTGGATTTCGCTTCGCGAGACACCCCACTCACGAACTTAGTGCAGTGTTAAGAATTGAGGGAAGTTTAGCCCTTAGCACTTGGACTATCTAGGGTAGATAGTAGTTGCGTGATAGACGAGTTTAGCAGGGTAGCTTGACTAGGATGTTTAGAGGGATACGTTAGGTGTGTACTAATAGAAGAGAGGTGAGGGGTATCTCATGGGAGTGCGATACCAAACTTAAATATGAGATACAACTTTTTTTCAAAATAATAAGGCATTTATGCACTTGCAAAATATTTTCAAACTCGGGCTCTGACCCGTTTATCTACTTTTCCTTTCTTGCTATATATATATATATATATATATAGGTGTCCAGACACAGGGACGCCTGGACGACACTTCCTTCGAGTCAGACGTCAGCTGCAACAGTTGTGGATGCATGTAGGTTCTCGATATAAGCTTCTATCCTTGTAATCTAGATAGGAGGTACTGTATAAATACTCGGGCCAAGGGTCCAATTGCATTTATTTATTCTTTTAGAACCTCATTCGATATGGTTGTATAATTTGAACCGAGTGTTCAGTTATTTTATTTTATTTTATTTTCCTTTCACTTTCATTTACGCATAAACTGTGTGGATGTTTTATTTATAATTGCTTAAAAAGAGTAGTTAAGTAAAATTTTTTGACGCCAGCCTAATATGTTATTAGTAATTAAATGGATTTTCGACAGTGATGCTAAGAATGATCCATATGGGACTCCTATTAAAATTTGATTTAGGAGTGATCGCCCGATATCTTATTAGGCGGGTTGTAACAGATGCTTGGTTCACAAGACGTTTTGGACGTCTTTCTTTGAGTTAATCGGAAGTAAACTCAATTTCTCTATGAGTAATCATTCTTAAACTAATGGGAAGACACGAACTATGAATGGTCTCTTAGAAGAATATTAGAGACATTTAATTTCTGCCAATCAATACAATTGGGTTCATCTTTTGGACATTACCAAATTCTGTTATAACCTTAAACTATGTTCTGCTATTGGAGCTAGTGTTTTTTAGTGGCAATTGTTCAACGACTTTTATCCCCAAATGAGTTAATAAATGATATAATGTTTTTTTAGGGGATGACCACCCTTATCATTCATATGGAAAAAAGATCAAACCATATTAAGAAGGATCTAATTTCAAGTAATATCAGGCACGGTGGGAGCTCTTTTTTAGCTGTCACGTAATCTTTTTTTACTGTCAAGTAATATCGTGTGTCCACCATCTGAAAGATGGTAAGTAAAAATGTATAAGTGTATGTACTTAAAATAAATTAAAAAATCTAAATTATAAGCTTTAAAATATCAAAGAATGTTGTGGGGAAAATAACAGATGCACTTAACATCACAAGGACACTAGAACCTAGAAGGCTCTCATACAAATTATAACACCCGTAGAATCTAATCGAGATTGATCAGGTCTAAAATAAATAAAATAGGAGTATAAACATATGGGTATGATTCGAAGCATGACTGGAAATAAACTAAATAAGTAATGTAAATAACTATACATGAATGTGTGAACCACAATACTCTGATGCCAAATTCAATCTAGTAATAGAATCCTCACAAACTATTAGTGTCTCGTAATATAATCCCATACCAAATAAAAGAAAATAAAAAAGTATACTAACTTAATAAAATAAATTTGACATAATTGATAAGAAGAGTACAGAAGCATGAGAGCTTAGGCTTGACACCTACATCCTATGAATAGAAAATCAGATATGTCCTGAAAATTTATAAATAAATATTGTTAAACAACAACTCTACAAAGTATAGCTAAGTTTGGGTTGCAATAATGTACGTATATTCTTCATATATTTATATTCTTTTAAATTATCCCAACCTAAAACAACCCTACATTGCACACACATATAATTTTAAACTCATATTTCCCCATGATTAAGTGTTATTAATACTAGTGGAATTATGCTTAATAAATCCAAGGTTAATCATCTTATATGCCACAATTGTATTATATATAAATATAAGTATTCGCTACATATACATCCATAAAATATAGGCACGGTCCAACACTCGTACTTCATACAAGGTCCCTTCTCAAGTCCGCACATGACAAAGGCCTATCCTACCACAATAGGGGATCACTTGCATATACTAGGCATAGTTATAGGTTATCCCGTACCTATAACCATAAAATCATATACTAGGGATAATCAATACGCCTTCACACCGGTCATATAGCCCCATATCCAAAATCTATATGAAATAATCAACCCATGTGCATCTACACAATATACAGAGGGAATTTAATCACATAGTGTCCGGGTAAAATAAATATGGTAAAGCCCATCTTCCGTATCAGGGTACTAACATAGTCATCATGGATCACACCCCATAAGGATATCCACTTTGTATGTATCCCACGAATAGTCACACACGGTATGTTACATAGAATGCCCAATATAAGTAAACCTACTCAATAAGGGTTATAATTCCAAATTCCATACTTATCACCGTAAATAACCTATTTTAATTAATAATTCAAATTTTAGAAAAAATGTCGTTCAATCATAAATCGAACGAGTTTAAACATGTCGTTCGAACAACTGAGTATTGTAGTTCGAATGAGAAACCATTATTCGTTGTAATGACCCTTAATTCTCGTTCAAACGAGATTTTCCCATAATAGTCTTCCTCCGAGTGATCTTCCGCCATTTTTTTACCTTAAAACTTAATTCAAAGCACCTAAACCTTCCCAAACTTCACTGTTTTAAATTTATTATTGTCTTAACATCATTTCAAACCACTTTGCTATGTTTTTTACATCAATTTCCAGTAGATTTAATTTAATTCCACTATCACCACAGGAACCCAAATTTCTAATTTAATCCCAAATAAACTTAATTCCATATTTATGTGTACAATTACTAATGTAAGGACACAAATTTCCAATTGAGTCTTAATATAGTGTTGACTCAATTCCGGACAAAAACAGTTGTGTCATAGGATAGTATTGAGTGAGTATCCTCCAAGCCTATGACATGCAAAAGTTGAAGACGTAGCGGCCAAGACTTATAAAGCTTCATCATTTGCCGAGTTTCAAGTGCCGTGTTTCTATGCCATCAACATCATACTACATAGTCTCCAAAAGGTATGAATGCATTTCTCTCTCTCTCTCTCTCTCTCTCTCTCTCTCTCTATATATATATATATATATATATATATATATATATATATATATATATATATATATATATATATATATATATTGGCAGACTTGGAATAATTTTATAAGGGTGTATTTTATTTTCAAAAGGTTTGTTTAAAACTTTAAAATAAAATTTATGGGCTAAAAAATAGAATTTTAAGCTTTCTGGACGTTCGTTCGAACGAGTTTTCGTTCGAACGAGAATGTCATTCGAACGAGGTTTGCCAACGACTTGACACTGGAACTTCGTTAGATAGTTCATTCGAACGAAATGTCGTTCGAATGAGATTTCGGCGGGAACAATTTTTGGCAGTTTTTTGGCACTTTCCCCTACTTTGTCCCACTATTTCTTCACAGAATTTAATGACTTCGAGACTAGAATTTTTAAGAGAACTTTTTCCATCTCCTAAAGAGTTTTTGAGAGCTTAATCCTTTCATAAAAATTTACCTTGGTGTTTGATATTCAAATTGATTTATTGAAAGAACAAAACCATGTTTACACCCAATTGTTTGTTTTAATCCAAGTTTCTATCTCTCTCTATATATATACATCATGCCTGGAGAGTTTATTTGGCACCGGATTTATCTCTACCATCAAAGAGAGTTTGGGTTTGCTTCTGCATACCTCAAAGAAAAAGTCTCGTTTTGGCTGCGGCATTCTCACATGGTGAAAGTTACCATGTGTGGTTGACGGTTGTTCCTAAAGCCTCATTGATGGATTCCAAGGTTCCGGTGGAGTCTTTAATTGTTGTCTAGGCAAAGGTAGTTACAAGAATACACATCGGGGCTTGAAAGAGCCGAGTCGAGTGTTGTAAGTCATCTTCATTATAATTGTAAATCCCGTACATAATGGACTTAAGGCTAGGGTCGTCCGAGGTTTTTTCCTGTTATGGGTTTTTCCTCGTACATCGCGGCGTAATGATTTATTTTTTCATTTTATCTTTTGCAAAATTCACCTTAGATGCATGCTTAGGTAAAAAGATAAAATTTGGTTTAAATCACTACTTACTTAAATTGGTGCTAATTTAAATTTGGGTATATGTTAAATTATTTCAAGTCATCGATTAACTAGTTAAAATTGTTCTGTCTTCTTTTGGTAATATTGAAAATATGACTTAGGAAAATTTCTAGGACTTGTATTAAATTGAATTTTTGGGATTAAATTAAAAATTCACAAATTTGATTTTGAGTATAACTTTAATTTTGAGAAAACTAAAATTTGTTTTACTTTAGTTTTAATTTGTGAAGAAATTAAAATCTGTTGGTTGTGTATGTTGTGTTGAACCATCTCGCATCTGCACCTCTAAAAGGAAATTATATAAAGGAAATTACTCATTTTGTAATATCTAAAAATTGGTGGTCCAACAAGTGGTATTAGAGAATTGATTTAAGAAAGCCTCCCATTTTCAAATTGGTATCAGAGCCGGAGCGCTATTTTATCGTGTCAAAGATTCGTTTTTCAGCTTTTATAATTTTTTGCTTCTTGTATTTTTAGGTGTTCATTTTTTACTCACTCTCTATTTTGTTTTGTATCTCTCGATGGGACGTCTTAATGATAATTTATCCATTTCTAATGATAATGAAGTTTTTGATATTCGAGAGGACATTAATGGGCTTAGTAAGTGTAATGAAAATTTAAGAGAATTAAATGTGAGATTTGCAAAAACAATTAAGTTTCTTGAAAATGAAAATTTATGTTTTAAATCTAGAATTGAACTTTTGCAAACCTCGCTATCTCAAGAAGATATTTTTTGTGAAAAGCTCATGGACATAAATCACAATTTTTATATTTTAAATATGTCAAAGAAAGAGAGTGATAGTCGAGAAAAGACTCTTAGGGGAAAGTTTTCTCACATTGAGGGGGAGCGTGATAACCTTCTAGGAGTTATAGAAAATTTAAAGAAGGAGTCCCGTAAAATTGAGGAGTCTAATTTATTACTTGAGTCCAAAATTTTAAAAATGAAAAATGATTTACAACACTCGAGTAGTAGTTGTAATGATTCTAGCTCATCTTGTTCAAATATTTCCATTGCTAAAGCTAAGACCATTGTTTGTTTTAGAGGGTCAACTTTATCCAAGGACATTAGAAAAGGTCACAACTTAGGTATCATTCCTCGTGTTTTCACATGCTTGCATTATGGTAGGAATGGTCACCTTAGGTAATTTTCTTTTGATCTTAAAAGAAGTCCTAGGAAGTCTATGTCTAGCATTTCATTAGTTCCACACCCCATCATTTTAAATATACATCTATATGGGTTAGGAAATCATTTTTAGACGCACTAGATATTAGATTTATTGATCCTCATTTTCTTTCACGTGAAACCTCCCCTACTAAATTTAAAGGTTGAATATGTTAGTCTTGTTTGAATAATCTAGCTTTTCGTGTTTCATATTATATATCATTGCTAGGTGTATGCATGTTTAATCATTTTCTAGTCTATGATCCATGCTTAATCACATGCTAGAATTATGATTCTTGTTTATCTTTTGTATTGTACTTCTTTCATTTTAGTTTGCATTAAATGAAAAATACAAAAAGATTTTTGTTTATCATTTGTGTTTTACCTTTTTAGTAATTTAAGATTAATGAAAAATACAAATGATTTTTGTGTGTCTTTTGAGTAAATATTTTTATTTTTGGTTAAAAATTTAAAAAAAAAACTCAAAAAGTCTTTTGTTTTGTGTGTATTTTAGTTTGACACACTCTATATGGCATATACTTGTGTTTGAATCCCTTCCTTTTCGCTTCCATGTGTCTAGAACTTTTAGTTTAGATTGCCAATCCTTATTATGTTCTTTACCATGCTTACATGGAGTAGTTGGATTTTGTGTTGATATAATGGATTCAATTTTTATATGCCTCAATTCACACATGCATGAGCTTGCTTGAAACTATAACTTCATATGTATATTTGAGCTTTGTGAGGTGTTCTCCTACCAATCTAGTAATCTACATACTATGACCTAGGAGGCCTAGTGCATGTCAAAATCCGTTGCACGTGAGATTTGTATGATATAAAACATAATATATATAAATGTGCACAGGTAAGGTCTCCGAAAGGAAAAATATTATCCTTTACGAGTAAGCCACCATTTGGATTGGACCTAAAAGAAATACGTGGTCCAAGGGCCTAAAATATTAATGGCATTAAAAGAAAAATAATTTGCAAAGGCCTAATTTTGTTTAGTTGATTTAGTCATTCGAAAGATTAAAATAACATGCTTAAATTGAGGGAGTTTGGATGGTATATCAACGGTTTGCACAATGTCTGTTTATCCTAGTTATACTATCAATGTCATGACTCTATTAGTTTATAGAATCATCAAAATTATAGGCTTGTATGCATTGTGTGTGTTTGTTCATTGAGTTCAATCTATATTGTCACATGAGGTTATATTCAAATGTGATGAAGTTTGCAATCAAATGAGAACTCCGTGAACATATTATAAGTGATTGAATCTAAATTTATTTGTTGCTAATTCACACTCCTTCACTTCCGTTTCCATATGACACATTTATGCTATAAGAGTGTGGAAAAACTTATGTTATTTAGTTTTGTGTCATTTTAGTGTTTATATCTATATGTGTGTACTTATGATTAGTTTGAATCTATTGTGTATACATATATATATGATATTTTGCTGTTTTTGAGTCTTTGTCATAATTCGTTAGTTCATTTATGCTTTTAATTCATTTTTGGTACCTATCATATTGCGAATTTTGTTTCGATATCACATGCTTAGATTACTACAATCAATTGATATCTTTTGTTATCGCAGCATAGTTGATATTCATATCTTTATGTGTAATAGTTGAATTTGAGTTGCCCATGTGCTTTAATGTTCACATCACTTTTTGCACTATTGCATGGTTAACTTGTTATTCCATTCAATTTATCCCTTGTTTAGTTTAGGGGGTGTATATTCTTTAATTGGGGGAGATAAGTTATTTTTTTATTCTTTAGCCTTTGTCTATTCCTGAACAAAAAGGGGGAGAATGATAGTGGGAGAAATGGTGTATAATCATATTGTCATCGTATCTTAGATTGGGAGATTTAACTTAGCGGGAGATGTCTCTCTAAGTAGATCATTTGATAAAGGGGGAGAATTAATTAAGGGGGAGTCTTTTTTTAAATTGCATTTAATATTTTAATATTACCTATGCGTTTAATGTGTTGCTTAAGTGTGCAGGTATTGTAAAGCAGCATCTATTTAAAGTGGCAAAGTGTTTAATTCTAAAGTGGTATTCGAGTCAAGCATTGTACTCTTTATTTTGGGTGGGGTGTTTTTGAGTCTAGTGAGTTTAACGGACCTTTAGGATTTTTATTTGGTTTTTGTCCCGGAATAGCCAAAGGGGGAGATTTGTAAGGACACAAATTTCCAATTGAGTCTTAATGTAGTGTTTGATCAATTCCGGACAAAAACTGTCATGTCATAGGATAGTATTGAGAGACTATCCTCCAAGCCTATGACATGCAAGAGTTGAAAACGTAGCGGCCAAGACTTATAAAGCTTCATCATTTGTCGAGTTTCAAGTGAAATATTTCTACGTCATCAACATCATATTCCATAGTCTACAAAAGGTATGAAAGCATTTCTATATATATATATATATATATATATATATATATATATATATTGGGAGACTTGGAATAATAATATAAGGGTGTATTTTATTTTCAGAAGGTTTCTTTAAATCTTTAAAATAAAGTTTCTGGGCTAAAAAAAATAGAATTTTAAGCTTTCTGGAAGTTCGTTCGAAATTGTCGTTCGAACGAGTTTTTCATTCGAACGAGAATGTCGTTTGAACGAGGTTTGCCAATGACTTGCCACTAGAACTTCATTAGATAGTTCATTCAAATAAAATGTAGTTCGAACGAGATTTTGGCAGGAACAGTTTTTGGAAATTTTTTGGCACTTTCCCTCTACTTTGTCCCAATAATTTTTCACAGAATTTAATGACTTCGGGACTAGAATTTTTAAGAGAACTTTTTCCATCTCCTAAAGAGTTTTTGAGAGCTTAATACTTTCATATAAAGTTACCTTGG
This sequence comes from Sambucus nigra, assembly GCA_949130495.1. Lineage (NCBI taxonomy): Eukaryota > Viridiplantae > Streptophyta > Magnoliopsida > Dipsacales > Adoxaceae > Sambucus > Sambucus nigra. The sequence continues at coordinate 624,177,116 of OX422217.1, forward strand.
TGTTTGTATTCAAATTGATTTATTCCAAGAACAAAACCATGTTTACAACCAATTATTTATTTTAATCCAAGTTTCTATCTATATATATACATCTTGTTTGGAGAGTTTGTATGGCACCAGATTTATCTCTACCGTTAAAGATAGATTGGGTTTTCTTCTACATCCCTCAAAGAATAAGTCTCATTTTGGCTGCGAAATTCTCACATGGTGAAAGACACCATGTGTGGTTGACGGTTGTTCCTAAAGCCTCATTGGTGGATTCCAAGGTTCCGGTGGAGTCCTGGATTGTTGACTAGGCAGAGGTAGTTACAAGAAGATGCGTCGGGGTTTTAAGGAGTCGAGTCAAGTGTTGTAAGCCATCTTTCTTGTAATTGTAAATTTCGTACTTAGTGGACTTAAGGCTAGGGTCGTCTGAGCTTTTTTTCCGTTGTGGATTTTTCCTCGTACATCGCGGCGTAGTGGTTTATTTGTTCATTTTATCTTTTGCAAAATTCACCTTAGATGCATTCTGAGGTAAAAAGACAAAATTTAGTTTAAATCACTACTTACTTAAATTGGTGCTAATTTAAATTTGGGTATATGTTAATTTAATTCAAGTGATCGTTTAACTTGTTAAAATTGGTCTGGGCTATTTTGGTAATATTGAAAATATGACTTAAGCAAATTTCTTCGACTTGTATTAAATTGAATTTTTGGGATTAAAGTAAAAATTCACAAATTTGATTTTGAGTATAATTTTAATTTTGAAAAAATAAAATCTTGGTTTACTTTAGTTTTAATTTGTGAAAAAATTAAAATCTGTTGGTTGTGTATATTGTGTAGAACCATCTCACTTCCGCATCTCTAAAAGGAAATTATATAAAGGAAATTACCCATTTTGTAATATCTAAAAATTGGGGGTCCAGCAAGTGGTATTAGAGCATTGATTTAAGAAAGCCTCTCATTTTCAACTAAGGAGAATTTAATCCACTAACATGGAATGATATCTTCCTATCATCAATTTATCCCATTTGAATCATAATCATGATGAATTCCCTTATTTTTAGATTTATTTTAAGAACATGGAGTCTAATATAATTTTCCTAATTTAATTCTTTCCAAAAATTGTTGTTTAATTAACTAGAGTTGATTATAATAAAGTTAGAATTAGAATCAAATAAATAATTATACCATAAATCAAAATCAACTATATTTTGATGCAAAGTAAACTTGCCTCCAATTCAAGTGGGTTAAAATCCCGGCCAAAAGATCCAAATCATCTCTTCTCCAATTAGCCTCCGCTCTCTAGCTCTCGAGTATTCCACCAAATATGTTAAAGTGATCTAGATTAACCATAATCTTCTTTTTATAATGCTAAAAATGAAATTAGGGTTAAACCCCATATGGTCCTTTATAAAGCCCCAATCCGGATTTATGGGTTACCCATGAATCAACCCGATCTGAATCGAGTCGTTAGGTGTGAAATGTAATGAAACAACCTGAATAATGTTGCTCGTCTAGTTTTATTTTAATTAACATTTCACTTGTTAGCATGCGATTCCAATTTCAGGATAAACTACGTGAGGGACATATGGGGAGCACCCCGAAATCCAAGTAAACAGAGCTACTAACGTAAAACATGAATAAAATATACTTACCTGTATAGCGCTCTCAAAATGCGAAGCCAGTCCCAACCTACTATAACAAAGTGGATTATGAGCCTATGCCCAGACGGATTTATACACGTAGTATATAAACGAACGACGAAAAGGAATACTTACAAGCTACAACTGCATGCATGCGAAAATATGTATATATCTACATACGTATACCTTTAAAAAATACATGTTCCAATGCATTAATCAATTTAATCCCAAAAACCTCATTGCCCAAATTAATTGACCTTAATCCTATTAACGGTTTTTATTATCCATATTTAGTATTTCTCACTTTATTTTACACACACCCGGCTCAACCCTTAAAACTTTTACACTTAATTTAGCAACACCATTCATTTAATGGAATTTATCATTTTATTCATTTAAATATCATTTAGCATTTTCATTGAAAATCACCATTTCAACACACGCATTCACCGTGTTAGAAAATACTTATTCAATCCTTGAAAACCCTTTTAAAACACATTCTCGTGTTAAATATGGATTTCACCTTTCAGATTTCTTAACAACCCATTTATCCACCTTATTTATCCATTTTCCTTATCTTATGGACATTAGTAGATTTATACATTAACTTGTCCGCTTAACCTTTACCGGCACATTAATTTCATTCATTCAAGTTAGTAAGTATTTATTTACCGAACAACCCATTTCTTTAGTTGTATTCCACATTTCATTTAACTTTTTCTTAGAATCTTCCTGTACCGCAAACTTACATGGGCTCTACACCGACGGCTATACACACCATATGCTCTGGCCAGTGGTTTATGTCTTTTAACCCAAGGGTTCGAGGCCCTTCTTGCTTTATCTTAGTGTCATCTGAGTACCTTTAATATGTTTTAACATTTTACAAATATCCACATTATTTCCTTTCCTCTTTTAATCGGCCGAAGCCAAAATTCGGGACTTTACCATCCCAATTTGTGTTACACTTGAAAAATTATCATTTTTTTGTGTCCTTTAAACATTAACCTCTATTTTTATTCCAATAATCATATTAATTTAGGAACATTTTGGGTAACACCCTTTCCAACATTTTATTTTATAAATTGTCCCACTATAAGTAGAATTACCATTTTACACATTTGTTTCCAAATCACTTTTACTCCTTTTTCACAAGTGTTAATTTCAGCCAAACACAATTAAGTTATACACACCAACTTCTTAAGTGTTTTAAACCTTTAACCCTTTTTACAGTTGGAGTACTTTGAAAGGTGTAAGGACCCCCAATTATAAATTTTCTTTTAAAATGAAATATAATTTCCTTTTAAGGGTGGAATGAAGATGGTTCAACCCAACACACACAAATGAAAGATAGTTATTTATTTTCAAATTAAAATTTAACTAAACACAAAGTGAATAAATTAAACAACAAATGGATTTCACACTTAAACCATATTAATTCAACCCAAGTCCTAGAAATTTTCCTAACAATAATTAATTCAATTTTGAAAATAAGGCAAAACCAAATTATCAAAATAAATATACGACCTGATTAAATGAAGTTAAATTTCACCTAATTAATTTTAGAAACAAATTAAACAAGTAGTGATTTAAACAAAATTTTATCTTTTTACCTAAGCATGTATCTAAGGTGAATTTTGCAAAAGATAACATAAACAAACCACTACACGGTAATGTACGAGGAAAACCCACAACGAGAAAAACCTCGGACGACCCTGGACTAACAAATTCACTAAGTATGGAATTACAAATTACAAGACAGGCAGACTTACACCACAAACTTGATTCCATCCAATCCTTGGCGCTCCTCCTTGTAAACACCTCTGCCTAGACAATAATCCCGGAGTCCACAAGAACCTTGGAGTCTACCAATTGAGACCAAGAAACCATCAATCACATATGGTGCCTTTCACCATGTGAGAATGCCGCAGCGAAACAAAAGTGTCTTCTTCTTTGAGGGATGTAGAAGCAAACCCAAACTCTCTTCTTTTGGGGTGAAGATAAAAATAATGGTGCTTAACAAACTCCAAGAAAGTTATATATATGGAATAAACATAAACTGATGGGTGTATGCGTTTTGGTAGAAATTAATTCATGAAGGCTTGAAAACACAAAAAACATGAACTTTTGATTTTGAAAATTCTCTCTCAATACTTCTCTTTCAAAGTGTGTCAAAAGTTATCTGAAAAAGGTTGGTTCCCACACATATAAAATATGGGAAAAAGTTAGTGGGAAAAAAACTAGTGGGAACATGGAGAAAACTGCTAAAAACTGTCAAAAAAAAATTCCTGCCAGAAATCTCATTCAAATGAGATTTTCGTTCGAACGAAGTATCGTTCGAACTACCATCTAACGATGTTCCAATGGACAAAATGGGAAAACTCATTGGCAAACTCGTTCGAACGAAATTCTCGTTCGAACGACATTTTCGTTCGAATGAAAATTTCGAACGAAGTGTGAGAATCTGCATTTTTCGATTTAAGCCAAAAAACTTTATTTTAAATAAACATTACACCCATTATAAAAGTATTACAAGTCTCCCTATATACATATAAATGCATTCATAACTTTTGGAGACTATGGAATCAATTGTCGTTGACGTATAAAAATCGCACTTGAAACTCGTCAATGATGATGTTTTACAAATCTAGCCGCTATGTCTTCAACAAACACGTCATAGGCTTGGATGGACACATAAGAACTCTATCCTATGACTCGAGTGTTTTTGTTCGGAATTGAGCCAACACTACATTAAGACTCAATTGGAAATTTGTGTCCTTACATGCATTCATCTTGATTGGAAACACTTTTAATATTTTTATAATCCCACAAGTCTTAATGTTTCACATCACTAACCATCCCATGTTTGCCCATTAACACTAAATTAATACTTGTTATCGAAATTCACACACATTATGTCCTGTAGTCCTAGTTACACATACTTTGAAGACTAAGATTTCAACTTTTATTATTTCTTGTTTAAACCCAACAAAATCTTCCTTAAACTTCTTTATACACTCTGTGTTAAAATACTACAAGTTTATATGCCTGAGAAGGTGGAATTTGAATCCAAAATCATACTATGAGGTTTAAACATATTTTTCACCAAATAAAGATTATTTCCAAATATTTTATTCCCATAAAATGTTTGACACCAATATTTCTAAATTGCCCATTTCACAAAATATATTACATTTCAATATTTCAAAACCAAACAATATTTACGTATTCTTTATTTTTCAACAACATATCATTTTCACAAAACATGAACTTTAATTATTTTAAAACCTTGAAATAAATATTCACTCTTTATTTTTTAGCCAATAACATTTTCCAACATTTCTATTTCATAAAAATGCCTATTATTTATTTTTTGCTAAAAAAATGCCAAAATGACATTTCTTACATTTTTATTCCATAAAAATGTTTATTTTCAGATTTAATAGAAAACGCACAATAATAACATTTCCTAGCATTTTTATTTCATAAAAATGTCTATTTTCAGATTACTAGGAAACACACAAAAATATTATTTTTTAACATTTCTATTTTCATAAAAATGTATAATTTTGTATTTAGCAGAAAATACATAACAATAATCTTTTCTAAGATTTTAATTCCATAAAAATATTTAAATTAGTCTACTAAGAGCACACACTATTGATTCCCATAAATCTACTCTTAATCATACACACGACAAGAGGCTACAATATTAATCCAGATAAACCTCAAATGCAATAAGACTAGTTTACCCACCTCAAGTGACTCCAAATAGTGGTGGTGGTGGTGATGAAGATGGGTGACTCTCCCACCTCCAAAGGTGGCCCCGGGAGTCACAAAAGCTCCACCAACTAGGCCTCTACGGAAGCTCCAACACCCTCCAAGAAAGGCCCCAATAAAACCCTCTTCAAATGTCTCCAATAATATATACATTTTCTTTTGATAATGCCTCCTCATATACCTTCCAAACCTTCAACAACAACTACTATTTTGTGGTGTGATACCCCGCCTAATAAAATACCGAGTGATCAGTCCTATATCAAATTTAATAGGAACTTATCTGAATCATTCTTACCATCACAGTCGAAAACTTTTTAAAACTTTTTAAAACTTACTAAACACCTAGTATTCCAAGAAATGGTGCCAAATTTTATCTTTTTATTTAACATCTCTAACAACATGCGAAAAAATATATAATTAACCATTCACATAATCACTGGATGAATAATACAGAAAAGGAATAAATATAATCCTTGTCTAGACAACCACCGGCTACAAATCAAATACCAATAGTAAACCACAAGAGGAATAACTGAATACATCATCAAACTAAAATAAAATGGAACAACTAGGGCGACATGCCCAAATGGAATACTCACTGCATCCTACTCTAGGAATGAAATGACTGAATCAGCTAAGTCAAAGTCCTGCAACATCCACATGTGTCGCAACTACGTAACCCTGGAATAGAACAATTCTAGCGTCCATGTGTCTGAACACCTAAAAGGTTTTGAAAATATTTTATAGCAAGGGTTAAAACCCAAAATATTTTGAAAATATTTAGCAAGTGAATTTAATTGCAGTAAACTAAAATACATGAATGCTCTTCATATTTATGTTAGTGTCGCACACTCTCTTGAGGACCACCTCACCCCTCCACTAATGTGCACACCTAACGTACCTCTATATGACCCATATATCGATCTACCCCATAACTAGTCTTGTCATATATATCCTACTATTTCCATCTACTTTTTCCCTAGTGAGTTTAGGATACGTTTTATAAGTTATTAATCACACTAACTTATTTAAGTCATTTCTCATTTGATATCATATAACAATCTCTCTAGTTATATATTTATACATTTCACATCATGTATTCACCCGAATATAAATCTGCACCATATATACTTATCATTATATTACAATATTCACACACATTCACACAGGCTACCGGTGTACACTATCCGTAACACTAGCCTAACCTCTCCAAGTCTATCTACCGACTTGATATTTAAATAATTTCACATAATTATTTATTTATTACTCAAGTTGTTGTGACACCCCGCCTAATTAAACATAGGGTGATCAGGCCTTTATTAAATTAAAACAGGTTTCTCAAATGGTTCATTCTTAGCATCACTGTCGAATTTTTTTTAATTACTAATCCCCTAAGTAAAATTAGACCGGTGCCAAATTTTATCTTTCTTAAAACAGATAATTAACCATGCGGAAATAAAATAATCATGTACTATAACCCAAACAACAAAGTGTAAGTACAAAAGAGAAAGAGTAATACCGAATAAACCATCGGCTAAAAATTCCCAAACAACAATAGAACAAGAACAATCCACTAATTTGAAACTAAACATCTGAGACTAATACCGGACCACAAGTCCATACCAAGAATAGTGAGAGATCCTGCACTAGATCTGAATGAGAGATATCGTCTAATCAAAATCCTGTAAGCATCCACCATACTACATCTTCGAGTCCCTGGAATGGAATCGTCATACATGGCGTCCTTGTGGCTGGACACCTAAAAGGTTTTAAAAATATTTTATAGCAAGAGTTAGTACTCAAAACATTTTTGAAAATATTTAGCAAGCGTTTATCACAATATAAAATGCGGTTATTGATTACACATGTTAGGTTCTCGTACACTCTCTTGAGTTTACTCACCCCTCATCTTTTGTGCACACCTAACGTTCTACACTTGGTTTGTCTAGCCATACCTGCCAAGCTAACTAAAACAAAAGTAGTCAACTGAACTTATCTATACCCAAGTTCCAGTACCGTCCATACAGTACAACCGTTTCACTAATATCTCGTGTATGGTAATTAATTCTCAGGTAACATTCCATCTATGTTATTTTCCAAGACTTATCATTTTGTTTCACTACTAAAATTACTACAATTCTCACAATTGTTGACTTCCCACTTGTGTAATTAAGTTTCGCTACTTGAATTACTAAATAGATTTTCTCTATCTAAAGGTGCATTTCGTAATTAAGTTTCACTACTTAACTTACCAGTTCAGTATGTATCTTTAAATGCATAATATATATAAATCTACTAATACACAGAAGTAGAATATCATCAAGTATATATTTCACACATAATATATACTAAATATCAGTCATTACTATTTTGCCCTTTTTATACACGTAAAGGACTCTTGGTTCAGAATGATTCATCGACCCCAAGTAAGAATTGGTTCGGAATGATACATCGACCCCAATTATTTATATACACAAATAAAGATCTCTTGGTTCGGAATTATTCATCGACCCCAAGTGAGAGTTGGTTCGGAATTATCCATCGACCCCAACTATTTTAAAAATATATATATACACATATTCTAGTTCAGGACTCTTACATCGTGACACCAGTTCAAGGTTTGGTTTGGCATTTCTCATCGAGCCCAAACATATAATAACTTTATGTTAGTTCAAAATGTCTCATCGACCCTAACATAATTAATTTAGGTATAAATCTCTCAACCTAAAAGATCACATAATTCAGTAGGTACACGCCCGACCTATTAATTATATATGTACGTAATATTTTAATCTCATATATCTACCGTACAATATTCACTTTATGATTTATCTCATTAATCGCATTTATCTGAGTATTCACACAACTCTAAGGGTCCTAGTTACCCCTTATATATAATTTCAGTAGTTATTTCTTACCCTACTGGTCTATTACTTGAATTGAATTTACTTCGCCTCGTAACTCAATTTCCGAAGTCCCCGATACTCTACTAAATCGGATTATTCTCGTCGGTCCGTAATCCAATCCCTACACCCAATGGCCTTATCGGACCTCAATAATATACCTACTGGTCTTATTCTCACTCCCATATAAGTATATTATAAACCCTAGGATACTCATTCATTCACGAAAATCAACGAAGACTTAAACACAAAAAATTCGGGAAATACATCTTGCGTCGATCGATCGACTGCTGGGTTCGATTGATCGACTTAGTCGATCGATCGATCGATAGTTCGAGATCGATCGATCGATCGAACAGGGACAGACGCAGTTCGTCTTCTTCGTTAAGATTTTCCTCCATTAACAAATCTTCAAACTCCATTATAGTCCACCAAACTTCGACCCAATGATCCTAACATATTTTCACATATACTAGGACAATTTCTAACGTGTCAAATACATCAAAACTCGAATTCCTTTAAAGAAATAGTGAATTAAACCCAAAATTTCTTGAAACCCTAGTTATGGTGGTCTTCCCATATTTTCATTCAAAATCCAGATTTTATTCCGAAAAATCATTAACTCCAATCTGAATATTAATCCTCTACAGAAGTTAAATCATTCTACATGTGATTCCTATCCCAACATGTATAAATATCATCATTCTCCTAACAAGATATTGATTTAAACAAGACTATTCAAAAACCCTACACATGGGTATTATAACTTTATAATTTTTGCAATAAACAACTTGCCTAATGATCAGTAGGGTCTGATTTCGTGGTTGTTGTTGATGATTGATGATCTTCATCCTTCAATCCTTCTTCCCCAATAAGTTGATAGTGAAAATCTCCTTTGAATCCTTCCCAATTCTTCCTTTTGTCTTGAGAATGGTTTCTCTCTTATCTCTAATGGCTATGGTGTGTTTTCATGGGTTTTCTAACCCTAACCCCTCTATCATACGGCTGATATAAAGTTCTCAATTTCGTAGGTCTACATACCCTCTCATGTTAAAAGACCAAAACGCCCCCGAACGGTCTCGATTTAGTACAAAATTACCCCGGGACTCAACTAGTACCCCCGGGTATACTATTTTGACTAATTTGACCCTTCCGGACTCATTTTTGACCTCTAAATTATCATTTGAGTCACTTTAAAAATATTACTCATTCTCACCCCAACACGGTCTACACGCGTTAAGTAACAATTTACCACTCGCGCTAAGTTAATATAATGAGGCAATATCAACCGGTATCTATATCTCAATTAATATTCCAAAATTATAATATTAGATAAAACTCTATAAATTACTACTCTTACGTAATTTAAATTAAGCCGTATTTTCTCATTTAATTCTCCAATTTAATTAAATAGAATATTTGGAATATTAAGAAATACGGGGTATTACAGTTGTGTCACCCAACTAGATTACCCAAACTTATACCGTGAACCCAAAATCTCATCATGTAGAATTATATTTTGGCCCTCTATAGTCCACCCGACAAGGTGTTTTTTGACCATTTTGGGAGTTTCAATGCATCAAAAAAACTATTAGGTAAAATAATGTTCTAATTTTACACTACGAACGACGATTAGTTTTGTCGTTCAAAGAAAAACTAGACTATTACATTTTGGACCTCTTATGTCCGCCGAACAAGGTGTTTGTGATCTTGTTGGGAGTTCCACTGCATCAATAAAACTATTAGGAAAATAATGTTCTTACATTCCACTACAAACGATAATTATTTGTGACATTCAAAGAAAAACTCATGAGTTTTTTTGAAGACGCTCTATTTCCCAGCAACTAAAACTATTACATTTTGGCCCTCCGTGGTCAGCCCTAAAAGTAATTTTTTTACCATTTTTGGAGTTCCCATGCATCAAGGAAACTTATAGGTACAATCATGATCTAATTGTACACTGCAAAGGACGACTAGTTACGACTTTTCAAGAAAAACTCATGAATTGTTCAAACTATTACGCTTTGGCCCTACGTAGTCCGCCCAAAAAGCTTTTTTTTTACCATTTTCGGAGTTCCATTCATTAATAAAACTATTAGGTACAAATGTGTTCTATGTTCCACTATGAACGATCTATTTACCGGTAGCTCAAACTATTACATTTTGGCTCTCTGTAGTCCATCCGAAAAGGTCTTTTTTTACCATTTTGGGAGTTCCAATGCATCAAGAAAGCTGTTAGGAAAAATAATGTTCTAATTTTTCACTATGAACAACGATTAGCTACACCGTTCGAAAAATTCGCAGGATTTTTTTCAAGATGATCCATTTTCGGACAGCTCAAACTATTACGTTTTGGTCCTTTGTAGTCCTCCCGGCAAGGTTTTTTTGATCGTTTTGCGAGTTCTAATGCTTCAATAAAACTATTAGGTACAATAAGGTTCTAATTTTCCACTACGAATGTCGATTAGTTGCTACGTTCGTAGAAAAACTCATGAATTTTTAAAAGGTGATCTATTTCTCGACACCTAAAACTATTACATTTTCGCCCTCCATTGTCGACCCGACAAGGTTTTTCCTATTGTTTTGGGAGTTCCAATGCATCAATAAAAGTATTAGGTACAATAATATTCTAATTTTCCACTATGAATGATTATTAGTTACGTCGTTCGAAGAAAAAGTCATGAATTGTTTAAAGACGATCTATTTCCCGACGGCTCAAACTTTTACATTTTGGCCCTCCGTAGTCCACCCGAGAAGGTGTTTTTGATCGTTTTAGAGTTACAATGCATCAAGAAAACTATAATGTACAATAATTTTCTAATTTTCTGTAACACCCGCTTAAAATAATAACGGGTCGCCAGCCCTATACTACATTAAATCAGGAATTTCCGATGGTCCAGTCTCAACATCAACTGTCGGTACAATATAATATAGGACTAACTACCCGGTATCATATAGGCGAGATGTTAAAATTTAATAAAATATGCAACAGACAATAAACCAACACTATAACACTACTAGTAAAGAAAAGAATGATGCATGAAAGAACTAAGGTAAAAGAAATGCTAGAATAAAACAAAATAAATAACTACAACAGAATGTATTACAGAAAGTAGACCTGAATAAGCTGTCGGGTCACAGCCAATACAATAATGGGAATGGAATAAATATAAACATGTATATATATACCCCTTGGGTACAAACCCGATATACAACATGAATCCTACCTAGAATTTTTTCAAGGAGGAAGCGACTACATTCTACATCCCGCAACAGTCCGCACCTGTCACGGCTCCCAAGACTCTGGATAGAAGGTCATCCGGAATCCATGCGGTAGGACACCTGTAATAATATATATATATATACAGGAAGGAGATAAAAGTAAACGGTTCAAAGCCCGAGTTGTGAAAAATATTTAGCAAGTGTGTTAACCGTGCATAATAAATATCGGTGCACTTATTTCATAATTAAAGTGGAATCGCACTCTCGTGGAACCCCAACTCACCTCTCATCTAAAGGCGCGCACATATTCGCGTCCTCAACTTTTAGTTAAATTACCCCCATTTATTAGGACAACCTAACTTATCATATGCCTAGCCTATACCCACGAGATCTACCTTCCTATCATAACCCAAGAATCCACCCCTTTTCTAAACACAATTAAGTATTTATTTTCAATCATATGTGCCTTATTAGGCTTAGTGGATTCCAATTTATAATTTAACCATTTATAAATTTAATAAGTTACCCAAGATGCATTTGGGTTGAAACATATGGTTTAATTTCTAATTAATAAGCATGCAAAATTATTATTGACATAACTTCCCTCCAATTTCAACGATGCGCTGCGTTTCGTGCGTGGGGTGTCTCGCAAAGCGAAATCCAAACAAGGAACCACCCCGTTACACTACTCCTTGTCAACATCGATCCTGGAGATCCATTATGCCACACATAAATATCGACATAACTTCTCTCTAATCTCAACAATGTACTACGTTTCGTGCGTGGGATGTCTCGCAAAGCGAAATCCAAACAAGGAACCACCCCGTTACACTACTCCTTGACAATGTCGATCATAGTGATCCATAATTCCGTACATACATATAATGCTACCACAACTACTAAATTGCTAATAATATCCTTGGGATGATGTAACCGAAATATTCCTTAAATGCGATACATCAACCCCCATCAATCTAGTACACCATAATCATCCAAGATGTACTCCACAAAGATTCTATATCCTTTCATCTATAGGATATATATAAATATATATATATAGGCATTTTATTCTCACCATATATATACATATACCAATCATCCATACCCATGACCAAGTGTACATATCATATTTGATGTACAATGGACATGCACATAATCCACCCGGCTATATATATCACCGATAAAACTGCATCAATGCTATCATCTTCCCAGTGTCTGGCTCACGTAGCAACTGGGGACCACCTGGTGGGGATCAACGACACCCACCTCGTGATAACTCACACACACGACGTCCCGGGAAGCGGTCATAGCTCCAACCAGCAATGAGACGAAACATACCCACCACGTCTCATCCCAAAATATATATCTATCGTATAATAACACACGGGACGACTATGACCTGGGGAATATCCACACCCTGCTCTATATGCAGGGATGCTCACCCTCTACGCAAAAACTTCCCAATGATAGCATGAGCGGGGTATGCTTAACCACATAAGTATATATATCGCTCACATGCGCAATATACATACATCCATATGATCCCATCATATGACCAAATAGTAAACCATCATATACGGTTTAAATATCCATACCATGTATGTCCACATCATAACTATATCCATATATTCATATTTATATATAGATATACGTAAATATATTCACACATCGCTATATCATTATATATACAAACTAATTCTCGTTCATATGTATAAGATATATAAACCCGGCTATAAGTATACATAATCCTCAATCTACAAGCCGTCACCACAAACTCATTTAATTTACCTCGAGATGTGAATACAATCCTTCACTTGAAACATATTCAATCATTTTTCCTATGATGGATAGTCTCCCAAAATCATATGTATATATCTATACATATATATTCAACATTTGGGTTATCACCCAAAATTTTGTGTAGGAAACCAATACTACACATACCATCTATATCTGAGAGCACATTAAAGACTCCAGTAATAATTTTGACTATCGGTATACACATAACTAATAGTCTATAAACCTCAAACTCAGTCTTATTGTCATCAGATAAATCCCATTTCTTAGGGAAAATACCCGTTGTAAATCACACACCGATAAACAACAACTACTCCAACTAGATTTTCACATTCTACTATAGTTGGAAATATGATCTTGTAGCTCTCGATTCCGACTACGGTTCAATCACTTTTGTGAATCCCCTAGTCTAAGATCTCTCGGATTTATTTATTAAAATTTATCATTTCTAAGGGTAGGCAATCGCTCTCTTCCATTTGACCCGAAATTGTATCTTAATACTATCCTATCCTTATAAGGATTTGACATAAATGTCAACCTAGAAATTTGACCACATACATGGATATATTCTTGTCCAATTATTCCAAGAAGTCCCCACTATCATATACAAAGTGAGAGACCCCCCTATAAGTCTCCAAAATATCTCTTACTTCATAAGAAAAAGCCTCAAATTAATAAACCCAACCAAAAAGGGCTAGAGGTCATCCTAGAAAACCCCCCTAAAATAGCACATTAAGGAAGCCCCTAAGAATAAACTCCAAAAGAAAAAGGGGAAAAAGGATTTCCCATTCTAGGACTAAAAATAGGGGATCGATCGACCGGTCTCAGACCCCCGGTCGACCGCGGGTCCAAATTTTGCCTACGAAGAAATGCAATAATCTTTTCCCTTAAGGCGCGGTTGACCGGTCCCCTGGGTACGATCCACCGGCCATACCAGTTATCTTGGCCGATTTTCCCATTTTCAGCAAAACCCACAGATTTAAACCCTAAAATTTCCATTCTAACCTCCAAATCTTTATCAGAACATGATTCTAAGCCAATAAATCAACCTAAAGTTGATCCCAACCATTTATACACCATTAAACCCATATTTAAACATTGATTTCAAGATTTAACCCAAAAATTTAGGTTTTGATGTTAATACCCAAAAATCCATTGCTTTAACCCACAAATTATGAAATGAAATACACAAATAGCTATTTAGCAAGATTAAACACTTGCCTCAGATTTGTAGAGGTTGGATCGTCCTCGATGTCGCGGTTTTGGACCAGAATCTCCAAGCTTTCTTCCTCTCTCTCTTCTTTTCTTCTTCTTTCTCTCTTCTTTCTCCCTCTAGGGTTTTTTCTCTCTTTTTCTCAAATGAGAAATGGCTTCATCCATAAGCCTCCAAATCCTTTAAAACATAAACCCAATTTTAAATGTTAATACACACTTTAAATGACTCGTTTACTCCAATTCGAGCCAAACATACTTAAAAACATTCCGGAGCTGAAATAAAATCCAATGATAGTCATTTTGACTATCTCAACCCTTCCGGGATCGATGGTACCCTCAAAATCATCATCCGGAATACTTTAAAATGTCCTCTATTTTTGGGCCTAAGTTCCCAAATTTTGAAATTCTCCAATTAATTAAATTTTATTTTCCCAAAAATTTAATTTCTCAGTCTCCAAAAATCGTGGGGTGTTACATTTTCCACTACAAACGACGAATAGTTACGTCGTTCGAAAAAAAACTCACGAATTTTTAAAGACCCTTTATTTCCCAGTAGCTCAATTTATTACGCTTTGGCCCTCCATAATCATTCCGACAAGGTGTTTTTTTATCATTTGGGAGTTCCATGCATCTAGAAAACTATTATATACACCCATGTTCTATTTCTCCACTATGAAAGAAGATTAGTTATGATGTTAGAAGAAAAACTCGTGAATTTTTAAGAAACGGTTTATTTCCCAACAGCTAAAATATTTTCGTTTTGGCCCTCTGTAGTCAGCCCGACAAGGTTTTTTTTTTACCGTTTTAGGAGTTTCCATGCATCAAGAAACCTATTATGTTCAATAATGTTCTAATTATCCACTACGAACGAAGATTAGTTACGGCGCTCGAAGAAAAACTCGTGAATTTTTTTAGAAATTATCTATTTTTCAACATCTCAAACTATTACATTTTGGTCCTCCATAGTCCGTCAAACAAGGTTTTTTTTTTACCGTTTTGGGAGTTTCAATGCATGAAAAAAATTATTAGGTATAATAATGTTCTAACTTTCCACTATGAATGATTATTATCTATGCCGTTCGAAGAAATGTTTTTGATCTTTTAGGTAACGATCTATTTATCGGCAGCTCAAACTATTACGTTTTAGCCCTCCGTAGTCATCCCGAGAAGTTTTTTTTACCATTTTGGGATTTCCCCCGCATCAAGAAAACTATTAGGTACAATAATGTTCTAATTTTCCACTACGAACGATGATTAGTTAAGGCGTTCGAAAATGAACTCGTGAATTTTTTGAAAATGATCTATTTCCCGATAGCTCAAACCATTACGTTTTCGCTCTCTATAGTCCACACAACAAGCTATTTTTTACCGTTTTTAGAGTTCTCACTAATCAATAAATCTATTAGGTACAATAATGTTCGAATTCTCCACTGCAAATGAAGATTAGTTACGACGTTCGAAGAAAAACACGTGAATTTTTTGGAAATTATTTATTTCCCGACAACTCATACTATTACAATTTGGCCCTCCGTAGCCCGCCTAATAGGGTGTTTTTTTGGAAGTTTTTGGAGTTTTAATGAATCAAGAAAACTATTAGGTACAATAATGTTATGATGTTCCACTACAAGCGATGATTAGTTATGTTGTTTCAAGAAAAACTCGTGAAGTTTTAGGAAACGATCTATTTACCGGCAGCTCAAACTATTACGTTTTGGCCCTCTGTTTTCCGCATGAAATTGTAGTTTTCTATCATTTTGGTAGTTTCAATGCATCAAGAAAAGTATTTGGTAAAATAATGATCTAATTTTCCACTATGAAAAAGGATTAGTTAAGTCGTTCGAAGAAAAACTCGCAAATTGTTTGAAGACCATCTATTTCGTGGCATCTCAAACTATTACGTTTTGGCCTTTCGTAGTCCACCCGAGAAGATGTTTTTGATTGATTTGGATTTACAATGCGTCAATAAAACTATTAGGTACAATAATGTTCTAATTTTCGACTACGAACGATGATTAGTGACGCCATTCGAAGAAAAACTCGCAAATTATTTGAATACAATCTATTATCCGACAGCTCAAACAAGTGCGCATTAGCCCTCCGTAGACATCCCGGCAATTTTTTTTTTACCATTTTGGGAGTTACCAAGCATCAATATAACTATTAGGTACAATAATGTTCTAATTTTCCACTACGAACGATGACTATTGACGGCGTTCGAAGATAAACATGGGAATTGTTTTAAAATGATCTACTTCCCGACAGCTCAAACTAGTACGTTTTGACACTCCGTAGTACAGCAGACGTGGTTTTTGTTGACCATTTTGGGAGTTCCAATGCATCAAAAAAACAATTAGGTAAAATATTGTTCTAATTTTACACTACAAATGATGATTAGTTATGCCATTTGAAGAAAAACTCGTGAACTTTTTGGAAACGATCTATTTACTGTCAGCTCAAACTATTGCGTTTTGGCCCTCCTTAATCCTTTAGCATGGTTTTTGTGATCATTTTGGGAGTTCCAATTCTTAAAGAAAACTATTAGGTACAAAATTGGTCTTATTTTCCACTACGAACGACAATTAGTTATGACATGTAAAGAAAAACTCTCGAGTTTTTAGAACACGATCTATTTACCGGCTGCTAAAACTATTACATTTTTGCCCTCCATTGTCAGCCCTACAAGGTGATGTTTTATCATTTTTTGAGTTCCCATGTATCAAGGTAACTATTAGGGAAATAATTTTCAAAGTTTCCACTACGAACAAAGATTAGTTACGGCATTTGAAGAAAAAATCATGAATTGTTTAGAAATTATCTAACTACCGACAACTCAAACTATTACGTTTTGACCTTACGTAGTCCGCCCAAAAAGGTGTTTTTTGACAATTTTGGGAGTTCCAATGCATGAAGAAAACAATTTTCTACAATAATGTTTATTGTTCCACTAGGAATGATGATTAGTTACGCCGTTTGAAGAAAAACGGGTGAACTTTTTGGAAACGATCTATTTACCAACACCTCAAACTATTACATTTTGGCCCTCCGTAGTCCATCCGACAAGGTGTTGTTTTACCATTATGGGAGTTCCAATGCATCAAAAGACTATTAGGTACAATTACGTTCTAATTTTTCACTTTGAACAACTATTAGCTACACCTTTGGAAAAAAACATGAATTTTTTTAAGATGATCCATTTCCCGATAGCTCAAACTATTACGTTTTGGTCCTCTGTAGTTCGCCTGACTGTGACACCCCGCCTAATTAAATCCCGGGTGATCAATCCTAAATCAAATTAAAATAAGTTTCTCAGTTGGTTCATTCTTAGAATCACTGTCGAAACTTTTTAAATACTAACCACTTAGGTGAAATTAGACTAGTGCCAAACTTTTAACTTCTATTAAACAAACAATAACATGTGGAACCATATATATAAATCAATTACCAACATATCTGAATATAACAACGAAAATAAAAAAAGTCTTTCCGAATAACCCATCGGCCAAAAATAAACCAATAATAAACTCCAAATAATATAAGTACTGAGGGACAACATGTCCATACTGAAACCTGAAATCCTACACTAGATTAGAAGATAAAAGAGGCGTCTAATGAATGTCTTGCAACATCCCCCAATGTTGCGTCTCCAATATCCCTAGAATGAAGTCACACTTGGCGTCCCTGTGGCTGGACACCAAAAATCTTTTGAAAATATTTTACATAGCAAGAGTTAGTACTCAAAACATTTTCAAAATATTTAGCAAATAATTTATTGCAGTAAAGCTCAGTTATTCATTACACATGTTAGGCTCACTCACACTCCCTTGATTTTCCTTACCTCTCATCTTTAATGCCTACCTAATGTTCCATACTTAGCCTATCTAGCTACAACTACCCAAGCTATTTAGACTAAAGTACTCGTCTGAACTTATATACACGTCTAAGTTCCCGAACCGCCGATACGGTACTTAGTTTTATTGACACTTCTCATATTGTAAATTAATTTTCATGTAACATTTCAAATATGTTAGTTTCGGATTTTGAAAGTTAAGTCTGACCACTTAATCTTATTTATTGGATGTGTAACACCCCGCCCGCCCGGGGAGAGCGAACGGAGCGCTAATGTGATAAAATAAATCCAAATCCACAAGTAACAAGGCATAGAGCATCTAAATAAACCCACAATAATATAAATCCACTAATCTCAATCTCTTAAATTACAACAAGTCTCTCGAATTAAAATTACAACTATCTAACTCGAAATAAAATAAATCCCAATGCTCTATAGATCAAAATAAATAAATATAAGTCTTTCCCAAACAATCCTCACTAAAATTAATCTCCATAGAGCCCCAAAATCCGCGCTAACCTTCCACTAAAAGAAAATATGGGGAAGTACACAATACGACAAGAAAGATGCTCAACAAATATATATTAGCGATGAATAAAACGTAACAACACGAGTACGAATATTCAAATCAAAATGCAAATCTCAAAGAATTTATCAATATAATTTCTCAACAACACTTTAACCGGGTCACCAGGCCTCACCACACCCGTATATTCTTTATCAAGTCATAGCCCAGGAAACAGGAATTTTGGTGGGTGCCCAACATCCGTGCCATATTAAAATCTCATGACAACATGCTCATAAAAAATATAATGATACCACATGAATCAAAATAATTTCAACAATTATTTTCCAGATTTCAATGAATTTATCAATTCAAATATGAGTTCAATAACAAGAATTCAAAGAGAATGACACTCGCCAGATTTAAGGAGAATATTGTGTAAAACCCCATACCTCAAACCATGATGAGAAACCAACGATCACATCCTCAAGATCAACACAAAATATCTACAAAATATTCTCCAAGAACCTCCAACAAAATAGCCCCAAGAATACCTCTAATCTAAGGTTGGAACTCACAAATCTCAAGGGCCAATGTGTATATAAAAAGAAGAGGAATATAAAATATATTTGCTGCCAAAATTTGTGCCAAAAGTAGGTTAAAAGGCTTGCCCACGACTTCCTTTTATAATGCAAAGAAATGAAGAGTTGGAATCCAAAAGACTCCTTTAAATAAGGCAAAGAAATGAAGAGTTGGAAGTCAAAACAACTCCAAGAGTTAAAAACATTTTAAAATCATTTTAAAATCCCTTTAGCCTCCGATTTCGAAACCGTTTGAAATTCTCGCCTTTAAAAATAATAACCAACATATTTGAGCAATAAAAATAATTTTATCAAAAACTCTATTTCACTCAAAAGCTCTATTTCACTCATAATTTTATAGATGGATGCACATCATATAACCTTCTGCCATTCTACCCAAGTAGATTATTTATATAGTATATATCTCACTCACAATATATACTATAAGGAGTATTGTATAGGTCTAATCATCGACTCCAATTCTCCTATCATTTACATTGGCCCGGTCTAATCCTCGATTCTAATTGTAAATGTTATATAAAAGTATTGGCCCGGTCTAATCCTCGACACCAATACTATATAGATGTTGTAGTTATATCACAAGTCCTAAGTACATAATTTATAGGTATTCACACAACCTAATCATGTATATTAGTACGTAGTATTTTACTCTCTCATACTCCTCGTACCGTCCATTTTACGATTTCTCTCATCATCGCATTTGCTTGAGTATTCACCCAACTCTAAGGGACCTAGTTAACCCCTTTATAATTTCAGTAGCGAAGCCTAACTTACTCTACTGGTATGTATCATGGATTAATTTTTACTCTCTCTCCTTAACTCGTGCCACACATGCCTCGATGCACAACCCAATCGCTTTATCCACGTCGTCCCATACTCGAAGTACCGCTCTTATGGACCCTATCGGACTTAACAATATACCTATTGGTCTTTCCTATGTCCCTAACTAGATATAATATCATCCCTAAGGTTTCCCTCGATCGTTAGAAATCAAATAACCCTCAAGACATAAAAGAACCTCAATTCAGCTTTAGTCGCTCGATCGATGGTTTTGGTCGATCGATCGATCGATCGATCGACCAGATGTCAGCCATGCCCCAGTTTTGATTTTCTCGAAGTTTGATCCTTCAAAAACTCTTAAAACCTTATGAAACTTTCTTCCATCATCACCAAACATTACTAACATGTATAGGGACTAATACTAATGTCATTCTATCATCAAATCGATACAAAAATCCTTCCAAGAATTATCAAAATTCAGTTTCCATTAAACCCTAGATAATGGTGTTCTTCATACTGATTTCAACATAAATCCAGAATTAAAATCCGTACTGATGTAAGGACACAAATTTCCAATTGAGTCCATATATAGTTTTGGCTCAATTCCGGACAAAAACATTTATTCGTAGCATTGATTTAATTGTAATATTCTCAAGCCTATGAAAAGTTTGTTGAAGACGTAGCGACAAAGAGTATAAAGCTTCATCATCATGCCGGTTTCGTGCCTCGTTTATACGTTATCAACCATAGTTCCATGCTCCCAAGGTATGAATGCAATTATATATATATATAGGAGCTTGGAACTTGTTTATTGGGTGTTAGGTTTATCTAAAACTCCATTTTTATTTTCAGAAAGATTTCTAATTAAAAATTTAAATAAGTTTATAAAGTTTTCTGGGCAAAAATTGAATTTTCCTACTTTCTGGTTTTTCGTTCCATAGAGTCATTTGAACGAGTTTGTCGTTCGATCGAAACTGTCATTCGAACGAACGTGCCAACGACTTCCCAATATGGCATACTGGAACTTCGTTCAAAATGTCGTTCGAACGAGATTGTCGTTCTAACGAGATTTCTAACGAGTTCATACTGGAACTTCGTTAGAAGACTCATTTGAATGAGATGTCGTTCGAACGAAATGTCGTTCGAACGAGTTTCCAGCGGAAACAGTTTTCTGGCAGTTTTTGAGCAGTTTTCACCCACTTCCCCACTTGATTCTTAACCAACTATTTTCAGACTTTAATATGTGCAGGAATCACTTTTATGAATTAATCTTTTTCATATCCTTCTAACTCCTAAAGAGTGTTTTGAGAGTAAAATCAAAAAGGGAAAAGATCATGTTTTGAGTGAGGTTTTATCAAAGAGAAAAATATGCATCACTCTAGTTTACACCCAAATTAGTTTCTTCCAAGTTCCCATATTCATATATCTTTCTTGGAGTTTGGCACCGGGTTCATCTCATCCGTTCAAAGAGAAGTTTCAGGTTTTGTTCTACATCCCATACAGAAAGAAGAAGAGGTTGTTGCGACATTACCCACTTGGAGAAAGTCTCCTTGCTCGGGTGACGGTGACCATATAAAGTCCGATCGGTGGATTCTGAGACCGAGGTGGAGCTCCAAGGTAATTCGCTAGGAAGAGGTATCTACAACAAGAAGCGTCGGGGCTTGAGAGGGATCAAGTCGTGTGTTGTAAGCCTTTCTGTCTTGTATTTGTAAATTCCGTACTTAGTGGATTTGAGGCAAGGGCCGTCCGAGGTTGTTTCCCGTTGTGGGTTTTTCCTCGTACATTGCAGCGTAGTGTGATTGATTTATTTTTATCTTGCAAAATCACCTAGAACACATGCTTAGGATAATTCAAGATAAAATTGGATTTAATTGTCACACTGCATAATTAAATATTGGGTAAAGTTTTTTTAATTCAAGTCTATTGATTAAAACTGGTTTTGGCCTAATTTGGCAACATTGATAAATATGACTTAGGCAAATTCTAGGACTTGGATGAATTAACTTGGTTTAAGTGAAATTGATTTTAATGGATTAATTTAATTTCACTCGGTTTTATTTTAGTTTTGAAAAATAAATTAAAATTTTGTGTTCGTTTGTTTTATTGAACCATCACACAACTTTACGCTTCCACATCTTGTTTCATAAAAGGAAATAAATATTTTAATTAAAAGAAAATTAAAAATCGGGGGCCTCGCATCACAACAAGTTGTATCAGAGCCAAAGCGATAAATTATTTCGTTAAAGATCCTTTAAATAATTTTTGGCTAAAATGGAATTTTCCCCATTTTCAAAATTTCCTATTTTTGATGGTTCTAACTATACGTATTGGAAAGTGCGAATGAAATCGGCACTAAAATCTATCGACGAGAGAGTTTGGATGTCTATTGTTAACGGGTGGTCTCCACGAACTCATTTAGTTGAAAATGAACGTGTTCCCAAACCGGCCGATAGATGGACTGAGAATGAGTTTACACTTTTTAATTTTCATTCCCGTGGTTTGAATGCCTTGTTTAGCGCTGTCACACCGGATGAATTACGACGTATTATGATGTGTGAAACCGCTAAAGAAGCTTGGGATATTTTACAACTAACTCATTAAGGAACTAGTGTCATTAAAGCTTCGAAACTCCAAAACCTCACCACTCAATTTGAAACTATCGAAATGAATGATAATGAAACTTTTGATGAACTTTATGCTAGACACTCCGATATTGTCAATTCATCTTTCAATTTAGGAGAGGAAATACCCGACAACCGAGTTGTAAAGAAAATTTTAAGGTCTCTACCCAATAGATTTATTCCAAAAGTGACCGTTTTAAATTCTTTACCAACTTTAGCCTCTACGAAATTAAAAGAGCTTGTAGGTGATTTACAAACCTATGAACTAGATATGTTTCCCTCTAAAACTGAAAAAAAATTGAAAAAGGTGTTGCTTTGAAAGCCCGGAAAGAGGTCAAACAAGTAGTAGAGAGCGAGAGTGATAGTGACTCGGAAGACATGGCTTTGTTTGCTCGGAAATTTAGAAAATTTCTTAAATTTAACAAAGATAAATTTAAAAATCATTTTAAGAAATTTGAAACTTCTAAGTATGACAGAGGCGAGAAGATTCCTAAAGCCGAGAAGATCCCTAAACCTATTAATGAAAATTTAAATAGGGACGAGTCTAATAGGTGTTTTGGTTGTGAGGGTTATGGCCATAGGGCTTCTGAATGCCCCACTAAACTAAGGAAAGAGGGTAAATAACCCATTGCATATAATGCGACCCTTAATGATAGTGATAAGGAAGAGGGACCCGATTCCCCTACTAAGCCTAATTTGTTGGCTTTTATGGCTAGTCATGTGAGTGATAGTGAGAACTCATCAATTGATGAAACGTTAACACATGACACTTCCAAGGTCATTGTTTATGATTTTTTTGTTTTTGATGATAGTGAGAGTGGAGAAGAAAGAGAGAGTGAAAATGAAGAAGAGGTTAATGTGAGTGAACTTCAAAATGCTTTTCAAGAACTTTATAAAGAATCTATTAAACTGAAAAGAGCTAATTTGAGGTTAGAAGCTAGTTTAAGAGAGAATGTCAAGGTCGTTGATGATAGTACGTTGGTTGAAGACCTTAGGACACGAGAGAAAGCTCTTCTAGAGAAGCTTGAATATATAGAAGGCGAGAGAGATAGCCTTAGGGGTTTAATGGAATCTTTGAAAAAGGAGCTTCTTGCTTTTGAAGAGCGAAATGTTTTATTAGAGTCTAACATTTTAAAATTGCAAAATAAATTAAAAGACTCTAGTAATGTCAAATTTGACTTGGAATGTCGTTTGGAAAAACTAGATAAAATCTTAGGAACGGTCCATATTAAAAATGACATGTGTTGTTTAAGCTTCAATACTTGTAATGAATCTACTCATAAAGCCAAGACCAACGTTTTAGGAGAATCTACTAGGAAAGCATTTAGAGATCAGTCCTTAGGTAAATCTTTTCGACATGTTTTTACTTGTACACATTGTGGTCGAAAAGGTCATCTTAAGAAATTTTGTTTTGATCTTAAACGAATTCCTAGAAAATCCCAACGTAATGCAATCAATGTATTTAGAGCTCCTACACCCAAAGACAATCTTTTTCTTAGAGATCACTCCTTAGGTAAATCTTTTCGACATGTTTTTACTTGTACACATTGTGGTCGAAAAGGTCATCTTAAGAAATTTTGTTTTGATCTTAAACGAATTCCTAGAAAATCCCAACGTAATGCAATCAATGTATTTAGAACTCCTACACCCCAAGACAATCTTTCTTCATTAATTTGGGTTAGGAATTCTGACTTGGTTGCCTTGCAAAATAGGGTTTTTGATTCTCATTTACTATCACATGATTCCTCCCTTGCTAAATCTAAAGGATGAATGTGTTAGTGTTTTGCATACTTTAGCTTTTGTACTTCATGCTAAATGTATGCTTGTTTAATCATTTTCTAGTCTATGCTCCATGCTTATCACATGCTAGAATTGTGATTTTTGTTTATCTTTTGTATTATATTTCCTTCATTTTGTTTCCATTAAATGAAAAATACAAAAAGATTTTTGTTTATCATTTGGATTTTATTTCTTGGTAATTTAATCTTAATGAAAAATTCAAATGATTTTTGTTTGTCTTTTGAGTATATATATTTTTTATTTTTGGTTAAAAATTTCAAAAACTCAATAAGATTTATTTTGTGTGTAGTTTAGTTTGACACACTTTAAGTGGCATATACTTGTGTTTGAATCCCTCCTTTAACGCTCCCATGTGGCTAGAACTTTTGGTTTAGATTGTCAATCCTTAAAATGTTCTTTACCATATTTTTATGGAGTAGTTGGATTTTGTATTGGTTAAATGGATTATATTTTCATATGCCTCTATTCACACATGCACGAGCTCTTTTGAAATTTTAACTTCATATGTATATTTGAGCTATGTGAGGTGTTCTCCTTCCAATCTTGTCATATACATATTTGTGACTTAGGAGGACTAGTGCATGTCACAATCCGTTGCACGTGAGATTTGTGTGAAAAACGAAAACATGATAAATATAAATGTTCACGGGGAAGGGCTCCGAAAGGACTAAGTGATCCTTTGCGATTGTAAGCCACCATTTTTGAATGGACCTAAAAGAAATACGTGGTCCAAAGGCCTAAAAACAGAAAATATGGCATTAAAATGAAAAACAAATTGCCAAGGCCTATGTTTGATTGATATATTCATTCAAAATAAACGTAAATGCTTATTGAGGGAGATTGGATGGTATATCAACGGTTTGCACAATGTCCATTTATCCTAGTTGTGAATTTCATGTCATGACTTTATTGGTTTGTAGAATCATTAATATGCTAGGCTTGTATGCATTGTGTATGTTTGTTCATTGAATTAAATTTATATTGTCACATGAGGTTATATTCAAATGTGATGAAGTTTGCAATCCATTGAGAACTCTGTGAGCATGTTTTTAAGTGATTGGGTGTAAATTTAATCGTTACTAGTTCACACCCCAACACTTCCGTTTCCATACGACACATTTTTGCCATACGAATGTGCAAACTTATTGTATTTTATGTCATGTGTGTGCTTATATCTATATATATGTGCCTGTGCATTATTGATATATTTCTAGTACATATATATATGATATTTAGTTTTGACTTTGCCTTGCTTTCTAGTCCTTCTCTGCGTATAATTTAGTTTTGGTATCTATCTTGGATTAGTTATGCTTTTTTTGCCCATATGCTTTCATGTCTTATCACTGTAAGCTTCAATATGCTTTTATATTTGCTTTTTATCCTTTGCCTATTCCTGAACAAAAAAGGGGGAGAAATGGTAATGATAGGGGGAGAAATGGTAACTTATCCTATTATAATCTTATCTAAGTTTAGGAGATTTAACTTAGGGGGAGTAGCTAACTTCTTGGGTTAATGGGAGAATTAATTTTGGGGGAGTATTTATTTTAATTTCTTTAAATACTTTGATATTCCCAATCTTATCTAAGTTTAGGCGATTTAACGTAGGTGGAGTAGCTAACTTCTTGGGTTAATGGGAGAATTAATTTTGGGAGAGTATATTTTTTAATTGCTTTAAATACTTTGATATTCCCTATGCATTTGATGAGTTTGATTAAGTGTGCAGGAATTCTTTTAAAGCGGCATCTTTCAAATGGCAAAGCGTTTGATCCTTGGGTTGAGTCAAGTTTGGGTGGGTTATGTTTTGAGTCTAGTGAGCTTAACGGCCCTTTAGGATTTTAGTTTGGTTTTTGTCCCGGAATAGCCAAAGGGGGAGATTTGTAAGGACACAAATTTGCAATTGAGTCGATATATAATTTTGGCTCAATTCCGGACAAAAACATTTATTCATAGGATTGATTTAATTGTAATATTCTCAAGCCTATGAAAAGTTTGTTGAAGACGTAGCGGCAAAGAGTATAAAGCTTCATCATCATGCCGATTTCGTGCCTCGTTTATACGTCATCAACAATAGTTCCATGCTCCCAAGGTATGAATGCAATTATATATATATAGGATCTTGGAACTTGTTTATTGGATGTTAGGTTTATCTAAAATTGCATTTTTATTTTCAGAAAGATTTCTAATTAAAACTTTAAATAAGTTTATAAAGTTTTCTGGGCAAAAATTGAATTTTCCTACTTTTTGGTTTTTCGTTCGAACGGGTTTGTCGTTTGAATGAAACTGTCATTCGAACGAACGTGCCAACGACTTCCCATTATGGTATACTGGAACTTCGTTCGAAATGTCGTTCGAACGAGATTGTCGTTCTAACGAGATTTGTAACGAACTTCTCATGAGTTCATACTGGAACTTCGTTAGCAGACTCGTTCGAACGAGATGTCATTCGAACGAAATGTCGTTCGAACGAGTTTCCAGCGTGAACAGTTTTCTGGCAGTTTTCACCCACTTCCCCACTTGATTATTAACCAACTATTTTCAGACTTTATTATGTGCGGGAATCACTTCTATGAATTAATCTTTTCCATATCCTTCTAACTCCTAGAGACTGTTTTGAGAGTAAAATCAAAAAGGGAAAAAGATCATGTTTTGAGTGAGTTTTTATCAAAGAGAAAAATATGCATCACTCTAGTTTACACCCAAATTAGTTTCTTCCAAGTTCCCATATTCATATATCTTGCTTGGAGTTTTTCACCGGGTTCATCTCTTCCATTCAAAGAGAAGTTTTGGGTTTTCTTCTACATCCCATAAAGAAAGAAGAAGAGGTTGTTGCGACATTACCCACTTGGAGAAAGTTTCCTTGCTCGGGTGATGGTGACAATATAAAGTCCGATCGGTGGATTCCGAGACCGCGGTGGAGCTCCAAGGTTATCCGCTAGGAAGAGGTATCTACAAGAAGAAGCGTCGGGGCTTGAGAGGGATCGAGTCGTGTGTTGTAAGCCTTTCTGTCTTGTATTTGTAAATTCCGTACTTAGTGGATTTGAGGCTAGGGCCATCCGAGGTTGTTTCCCATTGTGGGTTTTTCCTCGTACATCGCGGCGTAGTGTGATTGATTTATTTTTATCTTGCAAAATCACCTAGAACACATTCTTAGGATAATTCAAGATAAATTGGTTTTAATTGTCACACTGCATAATTAAATATTGGGTAAAGTTTATTTAATTCAAGTCTATTGATTTAAACTGGTTTTGGCCTAATTTGGCAACATTGATAAATATGACTTAGGCAAATTCTAGGACTTGGATGAATTAACTTGGTTTAAGTTAAATTGATTTTAATGGATTAATTTAATTTCACTCGGTTTTATTTTAATTTTGAAAAATAAATTAAAATTTTGTGTTCGTTTGTTTTGTTGAACCGTCACACATCTTTACGCTTCCGAATCGTGTTTCAAAAAAGGAAATAAATATTCTAATTAAAAGAAAATTAAATATCGGGGGCCTCGCATTACAACAAGTGACAATCAAATTTCTTATGATTTTTAATTCTCTACAGGTGTTAATATCGACTACTTGAATTCCTAACCAAACATGCATCAAAATAAATCTTTTTCTCCAATAAGATTAAATATAATTCTCATAAATCATGCAACCCTACACATGGGTATTATAACTTTGATTAAATTGCAATAAACCACTTGCCTTAATCTCAGTAGGTCTGATTTCATGATTGTTGAAGATGGTTGGTTGTCTTTCTCTTCAAATCTTCCTTCCCAACGATTTTGTGGTGTAAGATCCCCTTGAATTCTTCACCAATTATTCCTTAGGCTTTGATAATTGTTTATCTCTTCTCTCTAATGGCCTTCCTTTGTTTTGTGAGTTAATAACCCTAACCCTCAATTCTAATTATCAGATATAACACTTAAAATTTCATAGGTCTATCTCACCATCTATTTTAAAATGACCAAATTACCCCCCGTAAGGTGTCGGTTTGGTCCAAAATTGACCTATGACTCAATTAACATCCCCGGGTATACTATTTTGACTAATTCGTCCCTTTTAGACTCATCTGTGACATATAAATTATTACTCGAGTCACTTAAATATACTCCTCATTGCAGACCTCAACATAGTCTAACACGCGACTCTCGGTGAGGTAACATAAAATTGCCCATATCACTCGCTATGACACATATCATTTTTAACTATCAATATTTACTATTCACTCTTTATAAATTTAGATCATATATTAATCAGTCTCTATCTACTGATTAATATAATAACGACACAGTTATTCTTTGACCACTTAATAATCATAATTATAATTTCTTCACATTAAATTACTCTACTCACGTAATTTAAATTAAACGTATTTGTCTATTTAATTACCCAATTAATTAATTTTTTAAATACGTAGAAATACGGGGTATTACACCGACAAGGTGTTTTTGATATTTTTGGGAGTTCAAATGCTTCAATTAAAATTCAGTACAATATGGTTATAATTTTCCACTACGAACGCCGATTAGTTACGCCATTCGGCGAAGAACTCCTGATTTCTTAGAAAGATGATCTATCTCCCGGGACTTAAAACTATTATGTCTTATCCCTCTATTGTTCGCCCGACAAGGTTTTTTTATTACTTTGGGAGTTCCAATGCATAAATAAAAAAAAAATTAGGGACAATAATGTTCTAATTTTCCACTACGAACGACGATTAGTTATGGCGTTCAGTGAAAAACTCGCGAATTATTTGAAGACGATCTATTTCTCTGTAGCTCAAACTATTACACTTTGGCCCTCCGTAATCTACCCGATAAGTTGTTTTTTTTACTATTTTGGGAGTTCTCACACATCTAGAAAACTATTAGGTATAATAATGTTCAAATTCTCCACAATGAACGACGATTAGTTACGCCGTTCGAAGAAAAACTCATGAACTTTTTGGAAACAATCTATTTACCGGTTGCTCAAACTATTTTGTTTTGGCCCTCCGCATTCCATTCGAAAAGGTGTTTTTGGATGTTTTGAGAGTTCCAATGCATCAAGAAAACTATTAGGTACAATAATGTCCTAATTTTCCACTACGAACAATGATTACCTATGTCGTTCGAAACAAATGCCTGATTTTTTTGAAGATTATCCATGTCCTGACAACTCAAACTATTAAGTTGTGGTCCTCCTTAGTCCCCCAGACAAGGAGTTTTTGACCATTTTGGTAGTTCCAATGCTTCAATAAAACTATTAGGTACAATAACATAATAATTTTCCACTATGAACACCGATTAGTTGCGTTGTTCAGAGAACAACTCGTGAATTTTTTTTAAGATGATCTATTTCCCGACAGCTCAAATTATTTCATTTTGGCCCTCCGTAGTCCACCTGAGAACTTGTTTTTTATCGTTTTGGAGTTACAATGCATGAAGAAAACTATAAGGTACAATAATGTTCAGTTTTCCACTTCAAACGACAAATAGTTACGCCGTTCGAAGAAAAACTCACAAATTTGTTAAAGATAATCTATTTCCCGACAGCTCAAACTATTACGATTTGGCCCTCCGTTATCATCCCAACAATGTGTTTTTTTTTTATTGTTTTTGGAGTTCCAATGGCTCAATAAAATTATTAGGTACAATAATATTCTAATCTTCCCCTACACACGAAGATTACTTATGTCGTTCGAAGAAAAACTCGCAAATTGTTTACAAACGATCTAATTCTTGGCGGCTCAAACTATTAAATTTTGGCCCTCCGTAGTCCACCCGGGACTGTGTTTTTGGTTGTTTGCGATTTTCAATGCATCAAGAAAATTCTAATTTTTCACTACCAATGACGATTAGTTATGTTGTTCGAAGAAAAACTCGATTTTTTTTAAGATGATCTATTTCTCTATAGCTCAAACTATTATGTTTTGGCCCTCTGTAGTCAGCCCGACAAGGTTTTTTTCCATTTTGGGAGTTCCCACGCATCAAGAAAGCTATTAAGTTCAATAATGTTCAAATTTTCCAATGAGAACGATGATTAGTGGCGGCCTTAGTACAAAAATTCCTGAATTATTTCAAAATGATCTATATCCCGACATCTCAAACTATTGCGTTTTGGCCCTCCATAGTCCACTTGATAAGGTGTTGTTTGACCATTTTAGGAGTTCCAATGCATAAAAAAACTATTGTAATAACCCTCGCTTATGAGAACGTATTTTATATTAATTACTATGTATGGTAATTAGATATAAGTGTTGGGTTATGATTTGTATGCTAAATTAATGTAGAGAAGTTAATATTAACTATGAGTTCGTATATATACCATAAGTATGGGCGAATATTGCTAGGTTATGCTTATTAATACCATATGAACTTAAAATGATATTTGGCTTAATAATGAGACCGAAACTTAAATTGAATTATAAAATGTCCAAATGATAATTTGGAGGCTGCAGTTGATTCCAGGACGTGCGAGATAGTCAAATAATGTACCATATTGTATTTTGAGGTTTTGGGCATTTTTGACTGATTATCCCTTAAATGTGTAGTTGCGTATTATTTTATCGCAATAATTTATCAAGTGAGTTGGGATTTTGGCTTAAGGCACGATTTATGTCTTGTGTGAGTCACTATTCACCTAATTGTATTTTCTAAACCTAGAGAGCTTGAGAGAGGAAGAGAAAGTGTAGAGAAAGAAAAGAGATTTGGAGATTGAGAAGGATTTTTGCTCCTACAATCAAGAAGACCTGCAATTGCTAAATCAAGGCAAGTTTCTACTTGAAAATTTTGATGTAAGATAGATGATTTGTTATGATAATGATGTGTTGATCTAAGTTTAATTAGTTTAGGGTTTGGTATATATTTGTTGGTTTTAAATTCATTGAGGAGTAGTTTGGAGGAATGTTGATGATTATGATGGTAGTTAGCAGCATTTATGTGTTGTTGGAGACAACAAATGAGTTTGGTTTGAGGAGATTTGGGTAAGGAGTACATTTGGAGTCCAAGACTTCATAGCCAAAACTTGGCAAAATCGCAGGCCAGAATCGATTCGGCCCTCTGGACGAATCGATTCGCCTTTGGTTCAGTGCCCAGGTCTAGTGAACCGAATCGATTCGGATTGGTCCGAATCGATTCGGCAGTTATGCAGAAACCCAAACCTTCTAACCGAATCGATTCGGTTTCCATCCGAATCGATTCGGCGGCTTTGCAGAATCTCATGTTTTCTGACCGAATCGATTCGGCCAGGGGGCGAATCAATTCGAAAACCCTGCACTTTTTTAAAAAAATTCTTTTCAATTTTAACCCTTTTTCCTTAGGATTAGTAATTAGGGGCCTTCTTAATTGAAGTAAACATAGGTTTTTAGAGTATTAGTTGAGTTGGGTCGACACCCTAGACTCGAAGGGGTTCATCTAGGGTTCATTTCGATGGGGAATTGAAAGTAATGTTTAGGCATTACTTTTATCTCGTAGTTTTATAAGGGTCTAGGACATCTTAGAGTCGAATTTGGAGACTTTAGGAGTTAACGTGATTTAGGTTTGACTTGATGGTCCATATTAAAGCCTAAAGGAGGCTTTGGGAACAACTGTGGAGTCTGATTCCTTATCGAGGATGTTACGACGATATGAAATACGTATAGTCCCGGTTAAGCTTAATGCATTTGTTAAAATGTGAAATTGATAAGGTATATGATAATTTACTAAATCATGTAATGGAAATTAATAAAATGGATGTTACACACCTCTCTAAATACCATCTTAAGGGAAGTCCGTGCGAGAGGTGAAGCCCCCTGGCTAATGAATGCAGGGTGGATATAGTCCTAGGCCATATGAGCGCTTGTTTTTATTTTTTGCGATGGGTAGGAGATTCTGGGTGTGGTCTTGACTACACCATAGGCATATGGCCGCTTCCCGACGTTTGCGATAGGATCCCAGGTTGTCTTATGTTAGGCCCTGGAAGATGATGGTTATTTAGGGACGCGCACAGTGGGGAAACCCGGACGGGCGATCTTAGAATCGTTATATATATACTTATAACTATTCTAATTATCGAGTTGGACTCGATGGAGCATAATTTCGATAAAGAGCAAAGTATATGCCACAAAGAGAATACTATTGAGATAAGTGCCATAAAGTGCACATGGTAATAAATGTATTCCTGATAAGGAATGGAAAGAAGATGGAAATGAAATGATGAAAGATGAAAAAGGCTTATAAGTACTTTTAATTCTTGTATAATTAGACTTCATTTTTTTTATAATCATTTATTTGTCTTAGATCTTTATATGATGTTACCATGCTAGATTATCATCCATGCTTACTTGTACATTATTGTCATACCTGTCATTTATCTATTGACCACATCAATCTGGCCTTTGACCGATTTTCCTTTCTTGTTGTATATGTATATATTTAATCCGTTCAGGTGTTCCTCCGCAAGGTCGCCCGTAATGACCTTCCCATCCCTATGTCTTTTGAGGAGCCGTGACATTTTGCGGGTATCACGGGATATTTTGTGTAGATGCCTCCATTATTGCTTTCTAGTTATGATCAGTCTTTATTCGGGCGTGTGGCCCAAATGGTTGTAATTGTATAAATGATGTATTATGTAACACTTGAAACTTATTGTAAGATGTATGGATTGTTATGACCGACGCTTCATTCGGTCCTTTCTTATCTATTGAATTTCATATATACATGCTTGTGGGAGTTTCCACCTTCTTTTCTATTATGGGTTGTTGAAAATGTTCTCTTTAAATTTCAAAACTAAAATTTTTGATAACCCGTTTTCTGGAATATTGTGTGGTTATTCCTGATACTCTGTATGTTATTGTGATGTTGAGAACGATATCTATCTATGATTCCTATTTTAACGGGGTATAGGGCTGGCCACCCTTTATTTCGAATAACGGGTTGTCACAACTATTAGGGAAAATTTTGTTCTAATTTTACACTACAACTGACTATTAAATACGTTGTTCGAAGAAAGAGTAGTGAACGTTTTGGAAACGATCTATTTCTCGACAACTCAAACTATTACGTTTTGGCCCTCCTTAGTCCATCGGACAAGGTTTTTGCGATCGTTTTGGGAGATACAATGCATCAATAAAACTATTTGGTACAACAATGTTCTTATTTTACACTACGAATGACAATTCATTACGAGATTTGAAGAAAAACTCATGAGTTTTTTGAAGGCGGTCTATTTCCTGGCAGCTAAAACTATTACATTTTGGCCCTCCATAGTCAGCGCTACAAGGAGTTTCTTTTACCATTTCTAGAGTTCCCATGCATCTAGGAAACTTTTAGGTACAATTTTCTTATTTTCCACTACGAATGGCTATTAGTTACGATGTTTAAAGAAAAGCTCATGAATTTATGGGAAACAATCTATCTCCTAGCAACTCAAACTATTAAATTTTGGCATCTAGATTCCACTCAACAAGGTATTTTTTCATCGTTTTTAAAGTTCCAATGCATAAATAAAACTATCAAGTATAATAGTGATCAATTTTCCACTACGAACGACTATTAGTTACACTATTTGAAGAAAAACTCGTGAACTTTTTGGAAATTATTAATTTCCCGGCAGCTTAAACAATTACATTTTAGTCCTCCGTAGTTCACCTGACAAGGTAGTTTTTGACCATTTTTGGAGTTTAAATGCATCAATAAATCTATTAGTTACAATAATGTTCAATGTTTTCACTAAGAATGACGACTAGTTACGTCCTTCGAAAAAATGCGTGAATTTTTTAAAGATGATCTATTTCACGACAGCTCACACTATTATGTTTTGACCCTCCATAGTTCACCCGATAAGGTTTTTTGACCTTTTTGGGAGTTCAAATGTATCAAGAAAAATATTAGGTACAATAATGTTTGAATTTTCCACTACGAACGACGATTGGTTACGTCGTTCAAAAGAAAACTTATGAATTATTTAAAGTCGATTTACTTCTCAACATCTCAAACTATTATGTTTTGACCCTCCGTAGTCTACATGAGAAGGTGTTTTTGATTGTTTTGGAGTTACAATGCATCAATAAAACTATTAGGTAAAATAATGTTCTAATTTTCCTCGAAAAACGATGATTAGTTATGTCATTCGAAGAAAAACTCGTTAATTTGTTGAAGACGTTCAATTTCCCTATAACTCAAACTATTACGCTTTGGCCCTCCGTAGTTATCCCAACATGGGTTTGTTTTTACAATTTTGGGAGTTCCCCTTCAAGAAAACTATTAGATATAGTAATGTTCTAATTCTCCACTATGAACGACGATTAGTTACGACGTTCGAAGAAAAACTCATGAAATTTTAGCTATGATCTATTACCCGACAGCTCAAACTATTATGTTTCAACCCTCTATATTATGACCAACAAGGTGTTTTTGACCATTTTGGGAGTTCCAATGCATCAAGAAAACTATTAGGTACAATAATGTTCTAATTTTCCACTATAGACAACAATTAGTCACGCCGTTCGAAGAAAAACTCATGAACTTTTTGGAAATGATCTATTTACTTACAGCTCAAACTATTATGTTTTGGCCCTCCATAGTCCATCGGACAAGGTATGTTTTGACCGTTTTTAGAGTTCCAATGCATCAATAAAACTATTAGGTACATTAATGTCCTATTTTTCACTATGAACGACTATTAGTTACCCCGTTCGAAGAAAAACTCGTGAAGCTTTTGGAAATGATCTATTTACTGGCAGCTCAAACTATTACGTTTTGGCCCTCCGGAGTCCACCCGATAAGGTATTTTTTGACCATTTTTTGAGTTCCAATGCATCAAGAAAACTATTAGGTACATTAATGTTATAATTTTTCACTATGAACGGTGATTAGTTATGTCGTTCGAAGAAAAACTCGTGAAGTTTTTATGAACGATCTATTTACCGACAGCTCCAAGTATTACGTTTTGGCTCTCCGTAGTCCATCGGACAAGGTGGTTTTTTTAAACATTTTTGGGAGTTTCAATGTATCAAGAAAACAATTAGGTACATTAATTTTTTAATTTTCCACTACGAACAACGATTATCCACGCCGTTTGAAAAAAAACGGGTGATTTTTTCATAGAGGATCCATTTCCTAACAGCACAAATTATTAAATTTTGGTCATCCGTAGTCCGCATGACAAGGTGTTTTTGACCGTTTTGGAGATCCAATGCGTCAAAAAAAATAAGGTACAATAATTTTCTTATTTTCTACTATGAACGACAATTAAGTATTACATTCAAGGAAAAAATCGCAAGTTTTTTTGAAGACGATCTAATTCTCGACAACTAAAATTATTACATTTTGGCCCTCCGTAGTCATCCCTACAAGCTGTGTCTTTTACCATTTTTGGAGTTCCCACGCATCAAGTAAACTATTAAGTACAATAATGTTATATTTTTCCTTTACGAACGACGATGAGTTACCGCGTTCGAAGAAAAACTAGTGAATTTTTTAGAAACGATATATCTCCTGATAGCTCAAACTATTAGGCTTTGGCCATCCGTTGTCCACCCGACAAGGTGTTTTTGGACCGATTTTGGAGTTCCAATGCATCAAGAAAACTATTAGTTACAATAATGTTCTAATTTTCCACTACGAACGATGATTAGTTACGCCGTTCGGAAAAAAACTCATGAAATTTTTGGAAACAATCTATTTATCGATAGCTGAAACTATTATGTTTTGGCCCTCCATAGTCCATCCAACAAGGTGTTTTTTGACCATTTTGGGAGTTCAACTGCATCAAGAAAACTATTGGGTAGAATAATGTTCGAATTTTTCACTACAAGCGTTGATTAGTTACGGTGTTCGAAAAAATGTGTGAATTTTTTGAAGATGATCATTTTCTCTGTAGCTCAAACTATTACGTTTTGGTCCTCCGTTGTTCACCCGAAAAGGTGTTTTTGACCTTTTCGGGAGTAACAATGAAACAAGAAAACTAATAGGTACAATAGCATTATTATTTTCCACTACGAACGGCAATTAGTCATGACATTTAAAGAAAAACTTGCGAGTTTTTTTAAAGAGGATCTATTTCCTAGTAGCTAAAACTATTAGGTACAATAATGTTCTAATTTTACACTGTGTATGATGTTTAGTTATGCTGTTGAAAGAAAACCTCGTAAACTTTTTGGAAATGATCTATTTCCCGACAGCTCAAACTATTATGTTTTGACCCTCCTTAGTCCGCCAAACAAGTTGTTTGTGATCGTTTTGGGAGTTACCTTGCATCAAGAAAACAATTAGGTACAATAATGTCTTTGTTTTACACAATGAACGACAATTAGTTATGATATTCAAAGAAAACTGGTGAGCATTTTGAAGACGATTTATTTCCTGACAGCTAAAACTATTACATTTTGTCCCTCCATAGTCAGCCCTAAAACGTTTTTTTTTTATCTTTTCTGGAGTTCCCATGCATCAAGGAAACTATTAGGTGAAATAATGTTCTAATTTTCCTCTACAAACCATGATTAGTTACGTCATTCGATGAAAAACTCGTGAAATTTTTAGAAACAATATATCTCCCGACAGCTCGAAATATTACATATTGGCCATCCGTAGTCCACCCGACAAGGTGTTTTTTAACCGTTTTTTGAGTTCCAATGCATCAAGAAAACTATTAGGTACAATAATGTTGTAATTTTCCACTACGAACGATGATTAGTTATACCGTTCGAAGAAAAACTTGTGAACTTTTCAGAAATGATCTATTTACTAGTGGCTCAAACTATTACGTTTTGCTCCTCCGTAGTCCATCTGACAAGGTGTTTTTTGACCGTTTTGGGAGTTCAAATGCATCAAGAAAGATATTAGGTACAATAATGTTCTAATTTTCCACTAGGAATAACGATTAGTTGCGTCGTTAGAAAAAAATGTGTGAATTTTTTAAAGATGATCTATTTCTTGACAACTCACACTATTACGTGTTGACCCTTCATAGTTTACCCAACTAGGTGGTTTTAGCCGTTTTTAGGAGTGAAAATGAATCAATAAAACTATTAGGTACAATAATGTTCTAATTTTCCCCTACAAATGAAGATTAGTCACGTCGTTCAAAAAAATGCTGGAATTTTTTTAAGTTTATATATTTCTCGATAGCTCACACTATTATGTTTTTCCCTCCGTAGTTCTCCTGACAAGGTCTTTTTGACCGTTTTGCGAGTTAAAATCCATCAATGAAACTATTAGGTACAATAATGTTTGAATTTTCCACTACGAACATCGATAAGTTACGTCGTTCGAAGAAAAACTATTGATTTTTTTAAGCCGATTTATTTCTCGATACATCACATTATTACGTTTTGGCTCTCCGTAGGCCACCCAACAAGGTGTTTTATGATCGTTTTGGATTTCCAATGCATCGAGAAAACTATTCGGTACAATAATGTTTTAATTTTCCACTGCGAACGACAATTAGTTAAGCCCTTCGAAGAAAAGTCATGAATATTAGAAACTGATCAATTTCTCGGGAGCTCAAATAATTACGTTTTGGCCATCCGTAGTCCGCCCGATAAGGTTTTTTTTATTGTTTACTAAGTTCCAATACATCAAGAAAATTATTAGGTAAAATAATGTTTTAATTTTCCACTACGAATGCGGATTAGTTACGTTGTTCGAAGAAAAACTCATGAATTTTTGAAGAGCCAATCATAAGACTTATTGCTCATACACCATATCAGATGGATCCTCTATGAATGAGGGGGCTTCGAAACCAGATTGAGCAGTTTTTTGGAAATGGGTTCATTAGGAGGAGAGCTTCTTCGTGGGGTGCTCCAGTTTTGTTCCTTAAGAAGAAGGAAGGATCCTTGCGACTTTATATCAATTACATACAGTTAAACAAAGTCGCCATATGGAATAAATAATTGGTTCCCCATATAAATTATTTGTTTGGCCATATAAGGGGTGTTGCGTATTTCTCTTTGATCAATTTGAGATTGGGTTATGATCAGATGAGGGTCCGGGAGCAAGATATCTCACAACGGCAAAACTGTTGGATTATCAT
Organism: Sambucus nigra; assembly: GCA_949130495.1. Taxonomy (NCBI): domain Eukaryota; kingdom Viridiplantae; phylum Streptophyta; class Magnoliopsida; order Dipsacales; family Adoxaceae; genus Sambucus; species Sambucus nigra. Next base: position 624,215,798 of record OX422217.1, read on the forward strand.
GGTCGTTAATGGTGACAAGTCAAACTTGTCACGGTCAATGACGGTGACAAGTCTGGGGGTGACAACTTTTTTGTCACGGACTTGTCATGGTATTTGACCTTAACAAATTTTTTCATAATCCAAGAGCGAAATAAGCCCATGATAAAACAAAAAAAATTGTCACGGTCAAAGGCCATGACAATTCTGGGCAGAATTTAAAAAAAAAACAGTTGGGCAAAATGTCCACTGCCACTGCCCAGCAGTATATTTGTACTTGTTATAGAAAAATTGTACCTGTTCAAACAACATATATCCAAATAAAATAGAAAGAATGCACCAAATCATTGCATATATAATTCCATATCCAAATAAAATAGAAATACAATTCATATCCAAACCAAAATGTAACAAATGAAAACAATACAAATATAATCCAAATGTCCAAATAAAATAGATACAATTAATGTCAATGCATAGAGTCATCAGGAGGTTGGAGGAGGAAGGAAGGCCAAGTGATATACGCATTGAGACACCCCTTAATATGCATCACGCCGCATTATTCGTGCAACAAAAATGCGAAGTTCTCCTTTTAGGGTATCACATGCGTGACGAGCACCTTAGCCTCAATGTCTTGAAGGGGACATCCATGAACCGACATACCCGGGAGGGTTATCGGGTCCCTCAACCCCCTCACCATCTATTGGCCATCATATATTCGAGTAAAACCACATTCGATAAATTGATTGTTGACATACGCCGCTTTATGGGCGTTAAGATGGGAACTGGATCATATAGCGGTGAGTTCGCACGTATCAGCGATGAAGTAGTGATGCCCATGTCCTCATCCACCTCCATCATCTTCTGATTAGACTTGCCTTTGCCCATCTCACCCTTCAAGAAGGAATACATACCTAGGAACGTCGCTTCCAACCTTGATAGCTTCTCGTCATACGTGTCCACCTGATGAGCCAACATGGTGTTGCTCGTCTCCATTTTGAGGATCCTAGACTTCCCCACCTGCGAGCTCAACCCTAGTCCTCCCCTTGCGATCAGCGCCGAGCACGTGGCTGAGTGCGCCCGTAGCCAAAGATGCCTTGTCGGCATCTGACATCGACTCATGCACTTCTTTAAGCTTTGCCTGAAATGAAAAAAAGTACACGATTAGTTAACTAAGTATATAAATAATTATAACATAATTAACAGAAATTAAACATTTATAACTTACAATCATGGTCGGGACGCTCAGGGACATCTCCTTGTCCTTGCCCTTCTTCGTCCAAATTATCACAAAGGATCGAGCCTATGTGGCCTACCCCCAGGGTCACTCCCTGTCTCTTGAAATACAATAATGCAAAATTAGTAATTAACGCAAAATAAAATAATGCAGAATAACATAAAACTCTAATTATAGAAAATAAAAACTTACCATCCTCTGCTCCACCTTGGTGTAAGACGACCGTCCGGAGTAGTGCACATTCGACTTTTTTGCCCGATTTTCCCTCCCCGATTGGCGAGATGCCAATCGTCGGACCTCGATCTCATTGTCGATTAACTTTTTCCATTATGCCAATACGATCGGCTCCTTCGTCGAGACTGTGTCACGTAGTGTGAGAATGGAGTCTCAGATCTCCCTAATGTTCCCTCAACTGCTCCAACATGGAATTGAGGAGTTGTGGGGGCAGGCTGAATTGTTCCTGTTAAACAAATATGAAACAAAAAGAAAGTAAGTGTTAGTTTCTAATAAATATAAATATAAATTGAAATTGAAATTAAAATTGAGATTGAAATTGAAATTGAAATTGAAATATAAATATAAATATAAATATAAATATAAATATAAATATAAATATAAATATAAATATAAATATAAATATAAATATAAATATAAATATAAATATAAATACATTGCCTATAGTGCTTCCTAAAAAGCCAACTTGAGTTTATTTGGCACCTCACTCCAACTAGTGTACCCTAGGCCGATAATCGTCTTCACTAACTCGAGGGATCTAGCCAATATTCCTGTCTTGTTCTCAATGGTCGATCCCAATTTGCCCCATTTTGGGAGCCTAAGGGCCGAGGAGCCCTCGTCACCTCCACTGCCGCCAAGCTCTGAAGAAAACATTTTCTATAAAAAATTATTGTTATTAGTACAAATAAAAAATAATTACAAGAATACAAAGAACTAACCATATTATAACAAAACACTGGCAACTTTGAATTAATGCACTAAACTGATAAAGTACAAATGAATTAAAAGCATTAAACTAATGTCTGATAATAATAAAACACTAGAATAATATACCCACTGGAAATTGACTTTGAATTAATGATGAAGAATTAAATCTAAATATGACATGCAGTAAACTGATCAAGTACAAATGAATTAAAAGCATTAAACTAATGTCCAGTAATTGGAATACTTATTACAAATCCAAAAATTCTTTCAAATTCGAGTTATCATAAAAAATGGATTGTATTCGGTAGGAGCAGTCAAGTCACCCACACTATTGTTTAAACTATATGGCGCATGTAGGACGATTGACCATGGCTCGTTGTTGATATACGTTGAGCAAAACACTTGCTTTACCTTTTGAATAACATAAACAAACAGCTCATCACTTACGTGTTCGTTGCTCTTCAACTTGGACAAGTCAACCATGATCAAATTGGTGTCAAGATCAACTTTACAAGAATTTTTGTCCTCAACTCTTACCAAATCATAGTAAAATATAACCTCTTTGAAGATTACATAGTCCAATTGAAATATTTTTTGAATTACACCATAGTAAGTCACTTCATCTTCAAAGAGGTTTTTATCCTTCGCGCTCGCTCGAAAGAAAGAAAGAGCCTTGTCTGAAATGCCGAAGTTCTACACCATTGCACCGAATATGTAATCATTCAATCAATACTTTTTATACTCTTGTGCCATGATCAAGGGTCCAGAGGCTAGACGAGAAAGCTTTGATGTCGCATCACCAGTTTTTAAGAGATGAGAATATAGATAAATTAATTAGGTTAGTTGCAAAGTTTTATTATAATATAACATTTAATAACAGTCATTTTCATTATAATTACCTCGTGTGACAGCCACATCGTAAATTCGTTATCCGACTGTGCCATTGTTTTTTGCCTTTTATCGTTCTCACAGGCTTCATATTTTATGCATAAAATTAATATGACAAAAAAACTATAAAATTAATTATGTATAAAATTATCTAAAATAATGTAAAACTTAAAATAAATTAAAATTACTTTTTTCATTCTTTGACATCTTCATGTGTGTCAAATGGATAACGATCTACTTGTTCATGTTGTCAACTCATTATTTTCACTCATGCACCCATCACATGACCACCCTCATCGACGAACTCATCAACGTCATCAACTCTGGTTGAGTGAGGCAATCCTAAGTATAGATTGATGACTCCACGATGATGTATTCCTATGTAATTTATCATGCAATGTATTGTGTATTCTTGACGTAATCTTTGAAAACCTTCATCAATCTTTCAAATGGATACATCCACCGATATCTGATTGGACCGCAAAGAAGTGTCTCATCGCATAAGTGTACCAACAAGTGAACACTTATGTCAAAGAATAATGGGGTAAAGTACTTCTCCAACACACAAATCGCTTCGATAACCGCCAATTTTATGGCCACTATGTGTTCTCGATTGACTACCTTCTCACATAAAAGTGAGAAGCAGGTACTAATATGCATAATAGCCCCCCAAAAATCCTTCTGCTTGGAGAAACAATGCTTAAACAATAGAGGAAGCAATTGCATGATCAGATGCCAATCGTGGGACTTACACGTATGTAAATCATGGGTAGCATAATTCACAATCCTTTGCAAGTTGTACGAAAAATTAGATGGAACCTTCTAACTACATATTGTGTCTAAAAGAACCTTCCTTTCTTCACTTGCCAAAGTAAACACACCAGGGGGAATTATTTTCCTTACCTTACTATCTTCTTTCAACCATAGTTGTGGCTTCAATTTCAACGATTTAAGGTATTTTCGTGCATTTTCTCCATCCTTCGAATGACTCCCCCCAAGGCTTGTCCCCATAATATGTTCAACGATGTTCTTCTCTACGTGCATCACATCCAATACATGGCCCACTGGGTTATTCTTCCAATAAGTCAAGTTAAATAAAAATGACCTCCTAGACCATGCCTTTCCTATCTTAGATTCTTTCCTAGTTGGAGCCTTCTATTCTTGACAATATTAAAGTTAGGATTCTAACCTGGAATATTAGGGCCACAATCAAAAGATTTTCTTTTAATTTTTGAACCTGAAAGTTTTCTTGGCGGTAGCATATGTTCAACCCCGCCTAATAAAAAATTAGAACCTTTCTCAAATCTGAAACTATGAGCGGGGGGTGAAAACCTCATATAGAAATGGTATAAATTTTTTGAGCTAGTGGGGAGAGGAAGAGATTCAGTCTCCTCTCTAAAAATAGGACACCCTAAATAACCATGTACAACATAACCGGATAATGTCCAATAAGATGGAAAATCATGAATTGCCCACATCAACATAGCTTTCACCGTAAACTCTTCCTTTCTAAAAGAGTCAAATGCTTGCACACCCTCTTCCCACAACTCATTTAATTCTTCTACTAAAGGAGCCAAGTAGACATCGATGTCATCACTTGGTGCCTTTGTCCCAGGTATCAATAAAGACAAAATCAAAGATTCAGGTCTCATACACTGTAAAAGAGGGAGGTTTAGTGGGGCTAAGATCACTGGAGATACACTCTAATTAGTGCTTAGATTTCTAAATGGATTGAAACCATCTGTTGATATTTCCAAATGGCTGTTACGTTGTTCTTGAGCAAAATTGAGATGCAAATAACTCATCCTCCATCAAGCTGTAGAATCAATAGTATGAAACATGATATTATCCCCTACTAATGCCCTAGCATGCCAGTTCATTGCCTTCGTTATCCATGGTACTAAGAAAAACCGCTTCAATCTAGACCCAGCGGGAAAATATTTCAGCACTTTTTGAGGCACTGTTGAGTTTGTTCCTTCCTTTCCAGTAGATTTGCACATATCTAGGTTCATCACATACCGGACACCGATTGAGATTTTCATGATCCTTTTAATATAGTATGCAGCCATACACACAATCATGAATCGATTTATACTTCATTCCTAGACCTTTCAAATTGTTCTTCATAACAGGATAGCTATTTGGAAGCGTATTGTCCTTGGGTAGCAAGCCCTTCACCCAATTCATAATTCTTATCATGTTATTGCCAGACAAACCGTATTGGGTCTTCAAACTATGCAAACCAACCATGGCATGTAAAGTTATTTGATTTTTCTCACATTCAGATTATAAGGCTTAGGTCACCTTAAATTTTAAACTTTGGTAGTCATCGTCAAGGTTTATCTTGATATCTTCATGAGCACCTGAACCTTGAACATTGTCAGTCTTCCACTTCATGAATTCCATATGCATCATCAACTAAATTCTCTAACATATTATGATCTACGTCGTCCCCTTGTACATCTATCCTACTTGTTGAAGGTTGTTATGAAGGTTGCTCGAGGACAAAAGGAACTTTGATTCACCATGAAAACTCCAAAATTTATAACTATCTTGCATACATCATCTTAACAAATGTAGTTCAACTATTTTCCACTCAAGAACCTTAACATTCTTACATCTATCCTACTTGTTGAAGCTTGTTGTGATGGTTGCTCGGGGACAAAAGGAACTTTCGATTCCCCTTAAAAACTACAAAATTGATAACTATCTTGCATACCCCTTCTTAACAAATGTATTTCAACTATTTTCCACTCAAACACCTTAACATTCTTACACCTATCACACGGACACGAAAACTCTTCATCATTATGACATCTCTTTGCGTATTTCACAAATTTATTAGCACCTTTATGAAACACATCCCCTAATCTATTTGTCTCACCCATCCACTCTTTGTATTTAGGATATCCCATCACAGCTACTCCAAATAATCACCTATTATAGGTAAGAAGCATATATTCATGGATTAGTATAAACAAAAGTGTGTACATTTAGTTTCCACTAGTATAAACAATCACCTATTACTTGTTGTATAAAATTTATAGTATGTTTCATTTAATTTTGTCTTATTTATATTTGATTTTTAAATTTAATTTTTCAAATTCAAATTCAATTTATAATATTAATTCATATTTCTTCCATCTCCACGAAAGGGTGAGTGGTCCTATCCCATTCAAGATCGTATATTTATGAAATATACTTAACAACTCATGCACATTGTTCCAATTTAAGAAAAATTTGGCAGCATATCCCAAAAGTTCTCCAAGTACACAATGTATATTAACAAGTGTGAGTGTTGTTTCAATTGATAATTGAAATAACACTTAACGCTGCATCATCTAGTATGTACCAAGAGAACTTTAAAATACGACTGCAGAACTTCCTCCAAAAGTAACAAGCGTAAGCCACTAAGAATATTATTATACAAAAACTATGCTATCCTGAATTGTCGAAGCAGGACAATTCGAGAGATTTCATTACAGGGGTAATGACTCTCGGATGGGTGTAAGGGCTATTAAATGCATATGCATAAGAACTAGAAGGCTAGTATGTAAGCCTACTATATGTAATTTCAAGTATGTTTTATTTAATTATCATAAGTCGTTCCACTCTCGAACGGGGCATGACACAAAGTAATTTTAGAAAAAAATTGAAAACTCCACATCCCCGCATTCGGACAATAATCCAGTGGTCGTGCCACTTCCAAATTAGCCAACCCAACAAATTAAGACAATATAATTATTTAAAAATTTACTAGTGTGAATTAAATTAATGATTTTTAAAAAAATAGGCAACCAACTTCCATATCCAACCACATCCGTCCAATATAATCCAATAGCAACAACAAACCAACAAATGTGTATCCCGTACTCCTTTTAATTCATTTCCAACAACATAAGTAATTAAATAATTATGACTAGCTTTAATCCCTAAATAATAACACCTAATCAACTTTAATAATTTCTATCCAATTTCAAACCTAAATAAGAACACACAATCAATATTTATAATGTAAAATTAATTTCATTCTCTAAACAATAAGGTTCAATCAATACTAACAATTCCTATTAATTTCAATCCCAATTAATATCACCCAATCAGCATTAACAAATAATTTCAAGTCCTAAACTAAAAATAACAATACCCAATCAATATTTATAATTATCATAGTCCAATTAATTTGAAGTCTTAAAACATAATTGAAAACCACATTGTACACACACGCACACCCCTCCCCCACTCACCCCCTTCCCCCCATACCCCCCCCCCCCCCCCCCACCTACTACCCCCCACCATGCACACACACATGCACACACACTCACCACTTCCCCCAGACCCCCACCCCCCACTATCCACGCACCCCCTCCCCCCCAACACCTGCACACACACACATACACACACATACCTATGCACACACACACGCAGTTATACATACATACACACATAGACAAAGGAAAGAGATGGAGAGAGAGCAATCACTCGCTAGAGAAAGAGAAATTGGAGGGAAGTGAAAATGGTGAGAAAAAGGAAGGCGAAGGGGTTTTTTAGATGAAAAAGTTTTCACGGTCCTATCATGGTCTTTTACCGTGAAAACTTTTTAAAGTTTTCACTGTCATAGACCGTGACAAGATCGTGGCAACAACCTTTGTCAGGGACTTGTCACAGTCATTGATCATGACAAGCCTTTCTCACGAACTTGTTACGATCAATGACTGTGACAAAAAATGAGTGTTTTTTTGTCACGGCCAATAACCGCGACAAAGAATGAGTGTTTTTTGTCATGGTCAATGACCGTGACGAGGCTGGATGGCTCGAAGGTGAAAATTTGGCCTTTTTGGTGTAGTGTCCTAAAGACGGCATTTCTCACCATATATAAGTCATATAGTTTTTTATTATGCCTTTTGGACTAAACAACGCACCAACGGTGTTTATGGATTTGTTGAATCGGGTATTTAGGGATTTTTTGTATCATTTCATCATAATATTTTATTATGACATCCTAATTTATTTTAGTACTATAGAGGGGTATGCGAGGCCTTTACGGGTAGTCTTACAGACACTATGAGACTATTGACTATATGCAAAGTTTGAGAAGTGTGGTTTGTGGTTAAAGGAGGTGTAGTTCTTGGGCCACATCGTATCTGAGAGCGGGATATCAGTGGAACCGGAGAAGGTTTCTGCAGTGATGGAGTGGGGACAGCCCACTACACCCACCGAGGTGCGTATCTTTTTAGGATTAGCCGAGTACCACCATCGGTTCATTCAGGGGATTTCCAAGATATCCGTCTCCCTAAGGAGCCTAACAAGGAAGGGTGTGTTGTTTATTTTGGATGAAGCATGTTATCAGTCATTTGATGATTTTAAGGCTCGATCGAGTACAACACAAGTTCTGACATTACCTCGGGCCGGGATAGACTATAAGGTGTTCATAGATGCATCGTTGTGAGGACTTGGAGGGGAGTTAATGCAGAAGGAGAGGACGATAACTTATTATTCACAGAAGCTAAAGATCCATGAGGGACATTAACCCGACCCGCGACTTGGAGTTAGCAGCTATGATTTTTGCACTACGAGTGTGGAGGCATTATTTCATGGGGGAGAAGTTACAGCTACTCACATACCATAAGATCCTAGAGTACTTATTCACATTGCAAGATTTGAACATGGGGCAGAGGATAAGGCTAGAGTTTGTGAAGGATTACTAGTTCGACATTGATTACCATAATAAGAAGGCGGATGTTATAGAACATGCTTTAAGATGCAAACTAATAGTGGAGTTGGTGACAGTGTGGAAGGCTAAGTAGAAATCACTTCGTGGGAATGACAACTTGACCCATGAATTTATGGTAGTCCACACCATAAAACTCGAGATCATTATTCGAGTCGTGAAGGCACATGTAGGGGATCACCTTTGCCAGGAGAGGGTTAGGCAGTTGATAGCCGAGCGACAGAGCACTATTCTATTGGGTCGAATGGTGGATTGAGATTTTAGGGCAGGATCATTGTCCAAAATGATGAGGAGTTGAGGCAAGTCGATATGTCTGAGGATCACGATTCACGCTTTATGGTATATATCCAAGAGGAGATAAGATGCACCACGACATGCGACGTCAGTATTGGTGGGCAAGAATGAAGAGGGACAAAGTGTTGTGTGTCAAATGGCATCAGTGTCTTGCTACTGTATTTCATTATTTCGATATCCAGATATTGAAATGGGAGAGTATCTCCATGGATTTCATCACTAGGCTACCTACATCACAGAGGGGGCACGATTTTATCTCGGAGATCATCGACAAGTTGACGAAGGTGGCTCACTTCTTACTAGTCCAGACCTATTATAGTTCAGAGCAGTGCGCTAGACTTTTCCTTGCAGTGATTGTGAAATTACATGGGGTACCGATCAACATTGTATCGGATAGGTACATGACGTTTGTGTCTTATTTTTTGAGGAGATTTTTGCAAGATTTTGGGGTGGAGTTGAGATTGAGTACCGCATATCATCTTCAGATCGATGGGCAGGCGAAGAGGGTCAACTTGATGCTGGAGGACATGCTACGGATGTGCATATTATACTTTAAGGGGAGCTCAGAGTAGTATTTTCCCTTGGTGGAGTTTGCGTACAACAATATCTACCAGTTCAGGATTGGGATGTCACCATCTGAGGCGCTTTTTGAGAGACCTTGCTATTCACCCTCACGTTGGTTAGATGTGGAGGAAAATAAATTTCTCGTGCCAAATTTCATTCAGGATACCTCAGAGAAGGTGGAGACGATTCGGGCCAGGAAAAGGATTGCCTAAGATCGATAAAAGTGCTTTGTGGATGCAGGCCAGAGACATATAGACTTTAATGTTGGGGATCAGGTTCTAATTAAAGTATCTCCCATTAAGGGAGTGATAAGGTTTAGGAAGAAGGGGAAGCTGAATTCCCGATATGTGTGACCATTCACAATCCTTGAGAGGATGGTACATAGTGTATCTATTAGGATTATCGGACCACTTGCAGCGTATGCATGATATCTTCCACATATCTGCATTACGGAGGTTCCTTAGAGATGAGATAGCATACCAGCTTATTGATATTGATGAGATAAAGCTCCAACGAGATGCTACATATGAGGAGAGACCTGTAGCCATTCTGGACCGTAAGGACCACCGACTTTTTGTCAAGGAAATGAACAAGTAATCGGAGGCTAAGGGCTTCAAATAATATAAGGTATGGTAATAAAGGCCTCATTCATTAAGATAAACAAGTACTATTTTTAAATACCCTGTATTTTTTGAATAAAATAAAACTATTTTTGGAACAAAATAAAATTTGTAGGAATTAAATTAAATCGAGAAATTTAAATAATTAAGTAAGAATGAATTGATTTAATATTTATGTGAAATTAACGTTGATTGATAAATGATTTCGTTAGAAAATAATTGCATGTGCATTAAATAATTAGTAGATTGTGCGCGACACAATTTAAAATACACTTATTGAATAAAAAAAATCGGGACGCACTTTGGGAAGTTTTACAAACCCGTTAGGAGGTTTTAGACTCTGAGAAATGGTCTGGGGTATATAGACTCTTATAAAAAAAATTGAGACGCACTTATTGAATAAAAAAAATCGGGATGCACTCTTTGTGTGTGTGTGTGTATGTTTGTGTGTGTGTGTGTGTGTGTGTGTGTGTGTGTGTGTACGTATGTATGTATTGGGAAGTCATTAGGCTAAGTGAATAAGGTATTTGGGCTCATTGGGGGGTCAAAAGTTGTGGCCTAATTCCTAACTCGGGATTAGTAAGTTAATTATCTTTATTAACAGTGAAATAACTCCCTAGGAGTTACATCTAAGAACCCTAGACTACACGACTTATAGGAAGGAGGGAAGAACCCACAACAAGGAATTAAAAATGGAGATTCAAGGGAAAATTCAAGGAATCCACCAAAATTAGTAAGGCAAGAATTTTCTTGCTTACTTTTATTTATCCAAAATGCTTCTGAAATCATTGTGATGTGTTTCCATGTGGAGTTCTAGATTGTAGTATTTGTTCTAATTAATCGATGAATTGAATCTTCTTTATAAATGTTTGGAAACTAAATGTAAGGAGGAAAAATCTAGAAATTAAGATGGGTATATATTGTGGGTTGAATGCTAGGGAAATTCATGAATTAGGACCCTTTTGGGACTCATGTGATTATTTACCTTTAAATAACTATCGAGTATGTTAAGGATCTAAATTTATGGTGATAAATCCCCCTACATGTTTTAAAGATTAAAGAACTTACGGATAAGAAACTGAAAATAAACGAACATCTGCTATGATTTCAATTACGAGATTTGGGACTTGAACATTACATTAAATCATGTAATAAAAAATCTCATTAGGGTAAACAAGGTTACGGGAACCTAGATTTAAAACTATATTTAGGAGGAAGCCATCAAAATTCTGGGTGGGAAGAAAAAGAGGATTTTCAAACTTAGAAAAAATCTTGGTAGAAGGGTTGGTTCGCCCAAGGGTAAACCAGTTCGGTATTGGGGGGTCCAGGTGCAGGGTCCGCCGTTGAGTTCGGGTGATTTTTAGAAGTTCATACGAGTTGGTGGAATCGTGTTTGGGCATTCGTGGAATTTATTAAAAATGGAAACGTGTACTATTTATTAGAAAAGGACTAAACTAACTAGATGGTTAATGACATTTCGATAAAGAGGGGATATTTAATAATTCACATGTTGGTTAATTATTATATAAGAGTAAGAAATAATGCTTTTAGGCAGCTATGGGGTAATTGTTAGGATAATTACCTTTACGTATGGTAATACATAACTATATTTTGTGTGGACATACCTATATTCGTGGACTATCCTATCAATTGGGGTATGCACGTTCAGGACCGGAGCACACATCGGCACATGAGGGCTTGACGTAATGAAATCCATATTTTAGGTACTACGTGGAAATGCCACTTCTAGAAGTTAAGTATTGATATTGGGATCAATGTGACACCGCTTGGTATGGGACGTGTAAAAGTGTAACTGCATAGGTATCGCCCCACTTTCTTGTGTTTTGTTTTGTCCATTTTGGATAGGAGACTCCTACAGACTCACCGATAGACCATGAACGGAAAACTATATGTAGATGCCTTAGTGTCGTATATATAAGGACATCTATGAAATTAATGGAAACAAATGAAAGAATTTTTAAGTTTAATGTTGTGGACTAAAATACAGACTTAATACTATGTAGTATGAATGATATTAGATGTTATCTCCCGACGAGTAGTTTGACAGGGGTAAAAATAGGAAATAGTAACTTGGAGGTATTTATCTTTGTCTCAATACCTCACCTTGCGAGATGCATTTATATACTATCATTACGTTTATTATGTATCGATATCAAGCTATGGGTGGGTATAGGAGTAGCACTACTCTTAGGTGAGGGTGAGACATTTTATGCAAGAGTGTGTCTATGGTAATACTCACTTTAATTAAATGTACTTTTGTACCCTAAAAAAAAGTGACGTAATTCTTTCACAATTTAAGGCGCTGACCCAAATATAAAATGTTTTCTCCCCCTAGGTGTGCCTAGGCAAGGATGGCATGATTTTCAGGAGATCAGTCTTGCCATCACTTGCATTGCAAAGGTTTCAGTTCCCTAATTCTATCCTAGGTTGTCTTTCTATCTAGTTATTTCATTCTGGATTATTGTAAGGGCATAAGCCTGAAGTTTGTTTCCTTTCGGTCTGAGTTCAGATATTATTCATATGTTGGGTGTTATACATTTATCATTTAAGACTATGTATATTGGATTTATTTGAATATAGTTATCTATAAAAGATTCGGTTTAAATTCACGTAAGGCTATTAGATAAGTATTTTACGGTTTGATGCTCAGAATGGTATTAAATGACAACTAGGCCCCATCTTTGGTGTATCATGTTTGGCCAACTTTTACGTGAGAAAATAGATCTCGTTACATATTTAGGATAAGAAGTTAGGAAGTCCTAGTAATTTTTACAAATTCATTGTCATCGATTACTTGTATTCACCAGGGCTATTCACATTAAACTTAGAAAAACGAAGAAAGTTTTTACTTTTATCATTCACCGACAATGGGATAAAAGACACACTGTTTATTAACAAGATTATCTGGGTTTCAGATTGGGGTTTAATTTGAAAAATGGTTTGTAAGGGAAATGTATCTCGGGTATCAAGGTCATGTAGAGGAATTAATTAGTGTTTCATCTGAACACAACTATTCTAGTTGCTTATGGGTAAGAAATATGTTTCACTGCGAAACTCGAAATGTTCCTGTTGATATTGATTTTTTAGTAACATCTTGAATCACAATTAACTTGGGAAGTAATAAATAGAGTTTTATAAGGTGTATGGCATTGGTTAAATAATCAGAATTCATAACCAGGTTGGTGTAGGATTTTGGGAAAATTGTAGTTGTGGGATGGGATCCAGTAAGTAATAACATTACATTATAAAAAGTATAACAGTTCATCGTAACATTCGTAATGCCCTCAATTTTCTTCTAGATAAATTCCAAATGTTAATTAAGGAATCCTTTTAATAGTTTATTATCTAATCCTGGTCAGGTCCCATTCTAATACAAGTGATTTCTTCTCATAATCTAGTGGGACTAGTATACAGTATAATAAGAGTACAATGCGGAAGATGATAATAGAAGATCAATAGAGAAGTGTGGTAACTTTCAAAGATGAAAATTTTGGAATTTCAAGTGAAGTAATTCATTTTCAAGGAGAGTGTCAATTGAATAGTTTAGACAAAAGTATTGTGCTTTACGTAACACTTGTGAAGTTTATTGTATACAATCCCTTCCTAAGATAACTTTCTTAACATGCCTCCAAAATCGTTAATCACATCTTTGACAATCCAAAAATTCTTACTTATTATTTGGGCTCCTTAAATTATAAATATCCAATTTAGTCACATCTCTCAAAGTTTTAATTCGAGGATTTATTCTCGTAATCCCTATATAAATACATTCAACTTACCAACAACCACTTATGTCCTTCAAAATCTTACCCTAAGAAAAGTCCTGATATCCAATATGTAATTTGGAGATCAATTTTTCTTACTCAAGTATAAGCTTATTATCCTCACTATCGTTATGGTCTAAACTATTTTCCTAATAATCATCTCCACCCATGTTCCTCATAGGCTACTTATCTTGGTTGAGCTCTGATACCATGTTGTCATATCCCGAAATCCCGAGGTGATGTTTATCCTAATAAATAGTAAAACATAAACAAAAGCATCATTTCCTTCAAAAGAGGAAACATTATTAATATTTCACTGTGTTGCAATCCATAGTTTCAAATGCATAATTCTATGAACACATCTCACTGCCTGACTAGCAATGACTTTCATATGACTATTCTCTAAATAAAATTATTCCCGATCTTTGTATAAACTTAGATTGAACTGTGCATCATCACTTATAGGTACCTATTTAAAATAATTGGAAGGCAAAAAAGGCAAACTTTGCCAAGTAGATAATTCTAGTTCTATAACAACGTATATATAGGAGTTTGTTTTCATAGCAAAACTGGGACTGAAATGAAGGTAATATAACTAATTTTATAGTAATATAAAGCACAAATGAAATATCCATAGTACTTGAACATGGGTGTAATGGAGTCTGTTGATATTTGAAGAAGAGGATGGTGAATTATAATTGGACAAGTGTATATCGAGTCATAAAGATAAGGGTTCAGACTATAACCGAATAACCAATAATTATCAATTATACGTGATTGAAATTCTTATCAATAATCTTATAGTATCATCCCAAATAATAGAATCATTGCCCAAAAATATTTGGGGAAAGTAACCGGCTAGGAACACTAACTAGAGTGTCACTCATACGTATGTAGCAATAAAAACTAGGAAGTCAATATCTGAGTACTGGAGCCCAAATAGAGCTCTTGTGGGTATATTGGAGTCTAATCCCTGAATTATAAGGTATGGCACTGAGTTTTACTAAAATAATAGGTTATAGGTTGTAGGGGTTTACTGTAATCAAGGGTTTAATTGAGGTCAGGGGGTTTAAATGAACTCAGGATTTTATTGAAATCATGGGTTTTACTGAAATCAGGGGTTTTACTAAAATCAAAGGTTTAACTAAAATTAGGGTTTTACTGAAATCATTGGTTGTAGCGGTTTCACTGAAAATCATAACCTGTAAGGGTTTATCAGGCTAGGGTTTAATTGGATAATGATTGAATCAATTTTCACAGTACTGTGAACTACACAAAAGAGTTCATAATGAGAACAAGAGTTTAGGGGCTATCATATAGTGATATAAAAAATGCAAATTCAAATATATAAGCTCAAATTTAATAATGAAATTGAATCACCTACCAATATTCCATGGGATTTTGACTGGATTGTTAGAGGTTCATTTGATGTCTCTGCCTATGATTCTTATTACAAGATTACTACGGATAATTCAAAACAGACATTTTACTAGTTTATATGTATTTATAATATTTTTTGTTTACGTATTGTGGTAAAAGCTTTATGATATACGTAGCTTGGTTCATAATTGAATAAAACTGACTTGGATATTCGAGTAGCAGCTTCATTTTTATACACAATTTTCATGTTGGAACTCAGTCCAGTGATATAATTTATAAAAATAACTTTTGGTGAAAAGTGATGATATAGTGTTTTGGAAGTTGTAAATAGAAAATTTGGTTCATAGTAAAACACATTAAATAATGGGTGAAAATTTGTGCTAAAAGATTTATAGGATAAAATTAATATTTTTACAATTACTAATTAGGGACCCTTAATTGACACAATTGCCTAAATTTGACCTTATTGAAAATAGTGTGAATTATTAAATGTTTATACACTAAAGTGCTTTATTTGACACTCTGAACCCAACGGTACATTTCACGCATTTTTTTGAATAACGGTTTAAAAGATATAATTTTTTAGAGATTTAAAAAATTGCATTTTTAGTGTGTATTTAGAATTGTTTGGGTTTGGTTTTTTAAATAGAGAGCCCGTCTTTTTTGTCCAAGCGCCCATTAGGAACATAGCTCTTGCCCTTTTTCCATCGCAACACACACACACATTCGTATTATATCTATATAATGTAACACCCCGCCTAATAAGATACCAGGCGATCACTCCAATATTAAATTAAAACAGGTATCTCATATGGATCATTCTTAGCATCACTGTCGAAAATCCATTTATTTACTATTAACCTATTAGGCCGGTGTCAAAATTTTAACTTTACTACTCTTTTTAATAATTACTAAATTAAAACATCGACACAGTTTTGCGGAAATGAAACTGAAATGAAATAAAATAACCGAACACTCGGTCAAAATATACAACCATATCGAATGCTGAACTCAAAGAATAAATAAATGCAGTTGGGCCTTTGTACAGTACCTCCTATCTAGATTACAAGAATAGAACCGTCTACTGAAAGTCCTGCACGCATCCACAGCTGTTGCAGCTGACGTCTGACTCGAAAGAAGTGTCATCCAGGCGTCCCTGTGTCTGGACACCTATATAATATATATATATAGCAAGAAGGGAAAGGGACTTTTGTTTTTAACTACAAAAAATCTGAAATTGCAGATAGGGTGTGTTTGGCAAACTTCGATTTCAATATTAATGGTTAGAATTGCGGAATTGAATTTCGGTCCACTATTTGGTTACGAAATAAATGACTTGATTATACACAGATCCACACATATATACACACTAAAACATAGTTACGTACATTACACTACACGCACGCTTAACACACTGCAACACAGTTATGTACATTACACTACAATGTAATCAACCCCAATTCCTGTTTCTAAACCATTTGTTTCTGCAGATCTAATTCAATATTTAGGTTGCAGATTCAACCTTGAGATATTTGCGTGCACAGTTGGATGAAAGTCGAGCGAGGCAATGTATTACCTTGATGATACATCATATGTTGTGAAATTGCTTCAAGGCTTTACTACTTCTTCAAGTCCAAAGCCTAAACATACTGTTCATTTCCCGATTTCTTTTTACTGCATTTTTTGACATCATCATCGATGTATTACCTTGACGATACATCGATGATGATGTTGATAAAAAGAAAACTTTAATTTGTATTAGGTAAAATTTTTGTTATAATATAGTGTCAATTTGGATAAAACAGTTGTGTAGGTAAAGCTGCTAAGGTAATGAATTGAGTATAGGTTATGATGGATTGTTGTTTTGTTTTGCATTATACCTAGCTATGAATTTATAATCTATTTAATTTGGTAGTCCATCTGTTTGGATGATTTGCAGAGCTAAGAACATCTTACCAATATATAGGTGATATCCTTCACTATATATGAGTTTTTGTTTTAGATTATGTTAGATTGGGGGCTGATATAGATTAACAAATTTACACGACATTATATTTTTTTACCAATATTTATTAAATTTATATCGACAAGTTGAATTAAAATGTTGAAATTGTTCACATTTTTGTTGTAAAAAAATTGTACTAAAATTTATTTGATACTATACTTATAAAGTTTACACTTCTAACATATAAAACAAGATTTTTATTTATTTTATACATGACTTTATGCTTTTCAAAATTATCAGCGTGCCTTGCGGCATGGGCATACCATATATATATATATATATATATATATATATACGTACGGATGTTATATCAACCTTTAAAAGAAAATTAAAATAAAACTATAAAGAGTCATCTTCTTTACTTTCATCTTACTGCCTGTATGTATTTAAAACTCGTAACTATCCACCCAAACCGACACTATCGAATCTTCTATATATCATAGAAATCATAAAGTCTATTTAGTTCGCATATCTCCATAGATAAACAGTTAGAATAAATGGGTCGTGAGGGAGAGGATGGCGTGAGAAAAACGGTTAGGCTATCTTCTTGTTTATATCTTTTGAAATGAAAATATTGAACAAGTGTCTTGAATATTATATTATTATAGTATAAAATATCTAGATATTTTGTGTAACTCTTACTATTTCTAGTTTTAACCCCTTAAGTTTCAAATTAAATTATACTTTACACCATATACTTTCTATAACTCTTTCGATTTCCACTAATTTCATGATTGGTTAAAATTCACTTAGTAAAAGAGTGTTTTACTACAAATAAGCATAAAACGATAATTTAAATGTCTCCTAAATGTTTAGAAAAAATTATATTTTGTACTAAAGGTTTTAATGGGAACAACTTAATACTTTTTACGGTTCTTGGTATAACATACTATTTGTAAAATATGCGTCTTAGTTTTTTTCTTTGACAAAATTTTATTCCACGAAATCAATTTACCCAAACTAAATTTAACTAATTTTTAGAGTGTGGTTTGTTACATGAATTGACCCTCCTACGTGATAGAATTTTAGATCTAAAAAAGATGGAGAAAGTTAATGCAAATGAGATTGAATTGCACAATAATTTTATTAATAAGTTGCATATTAGAGTTTGTGAATAAAATGGAGCTAAGAAACAAGACCAAGACATAGTTGATGAATTAATTATGCAGCGGGTTGAGTGCCATATTGAAAAACTGAATAAAATAGAGAAACCAATTTATGATGCAAATAAAAAAGGTACTTCAAAAGTCATTGAGACAAAATTAGTTGTTGACGAAACACCTCATCGCTCTCGTTCTCATTTGCAACAACTTAAAATTGCAATGAATTCAATTGTAAAAAGAATAAAAGGAAAAAAAAGGTAAGAAGGTGAAGAAATCGAGTGCATATGAGTACAATATGATAGGAAAGGGCAAATGTAAGAGAATGACTATGTAATCATTGAAGAAAACAACCAGTCCAACTAAGCCAAAAATGAAAAAAACATGCGCTCACCTAATGAGGTGATATGGGAAGATATATGGAGGACTCAAACTTGTAAATTTTGTGGTCAATTTTCAACAAAGAAGGATTGGGGTATAAACACTCCATTATATACTTTTTTAATGAATATGTTTATGCATTGACATACTTTTAGTGAATATTTACTACATAGTTATAATAATCACTATGTACACTTGAATAGTACATAAGGAATATTGATTGTATTTATTGAACATTACTCAGTGAATATTCACTAAATCTCAGTGTAGTAGTATATGTACAAGTGAAAATTCACTATATTGTGATATTCAAGTGAACAATGAATATTCACCATATGAAGAGTTAACTTGCGAATGTGAACACATGGAATATGCAATGTATGTATTGAATATAACATAGTGAATATTCACTTAATGTTATACAGGGGGACTAATCACACTAATGAATATTACATATGTTGAAAATTCAAATAGTGTTGTATTAGGTACATAGAATCTCTGTGAGTGCACACAATGTAGATAGTGTGAATATTCTCTAAATCTAGATTATACTATTGCATATCAAGCAGTTGTAACACCCCATACTTTTGGAGAATATGGAAATTCATCAAATTAGTGATTTAGAAATTTATTTAATTTGGAGAAATTAATTAATTCGGTGATTTAGATTTAATTAATTTAATTTAAGATTAAATCGTACACATGTCGTATTTCGTGGTGGAAATGAGATGATTTTATGAAGTGACTCGAATGGTAATTTTAAGGTCACGGTTGGTCCCTAAAGGGTCGAAATAGCCTGAAAAGTGTAGCCGCGTGTCCAGTTTGGACCCCGGGTCAATTGTAGACCAAACCGACACCTATTGAGGGCATTGTGGTCATTTAGCAAATAGAGGTTGGGAGACCAACGAAATTCACAAGTGATATCTGATGTATTGGGGCTTAAGTTAGGGTTCAGAACATAGAAAAATAGAGAGGAACTAACTGAGAGAAAAGAGATAGAGTTCTCAAGGCTTAAAGAGGTGATTGTGAAGCCTCCAAAGCGATTCTTGCAACAAAGATCAATTGGGAAGGGAGATTTAAGAATAAAACACCCTCATCAACCATGAAATTAGATCCTACCATAATCAAGGCAAGTGGTTCATTGGAAATCAAATTGATGTTATAATACCCATATGTAGGATTTATGGATAAATTGATTATATTGAATATTCTTGGAGAAAAAGGAATAATTTGATTACGTGTTTGGGTAGGTTTACATGTAGTTTGTATTTACATCTGTGGTGAATTAAAAATCAGAAGAGTTATGATTGTTGCTATGGATTTAAATCTCGATTTATGACGGTTAAACACGAAGAACACAAAAAGCTTTGGTTTTTTAGAAAGCTTAGATTTTGATGGTTCTTGAATGAATTGCATAAAGCTTTGAAGATAAATTTATGTTAGAAATAATACCCAGACATATATTTTATGTTTGGTTACGTTGGAAGGGATTTCAATAAGGTTTCATGAGAGTTTGATGGGTTAACAATGGAGAAAAATCATGTTGGGACGAAGCTATCAACCCAGGGTCGATAGATCGACAGATTGGTCGATAGATCGATAAAATTCATCAATCGATCGATGAGTCTATATATCGACCAAATTCATCGATCGATCGACTAAGGATGATTTTGGGTTCTTTTATTGGTTGAGTTTTGTTTGAATTCCAATGACGGGGGGGGGGGGGAATTTTTGGATGATATTTTACCTATGGAGGGACTTGATAAAGACTAGTATGGGGTATGGTTAAGGTCCATTATGGTCTTTGTGTGTAAGAATTGGAATATGGACCGACAGGGATAAACCGATCGATTCGTAAGTCAAAAAAATTGGGATTTGAGTTAAGGGGAGAGTCAACGTCAATCCAAGGTGTATACCAGTAGGTTAAAGATAGTTTAGCTAATGTTATACATAAAGAGGTAGCAATAGATGTTAGGGTTGTGCGATTACTCTAATATATATGATAGTGAGATAAATCGTTAAATAATAAGTACAGTAAGTATACGAGATAAAAATTCTATGTACACATGTGAATAATTGGGTTGTGTGAATACCTACTATTTTATATGAGTACTTGGATTGTGAATGAGTATTGTGTGCTTCCTTGTGATAAGATTGACAGGTTCGATGAGACATGTAGAACAATGCTGATGAGACATTCCAAGTAAGGTTCAAGGGGACAATTCAAACCATGTTCGAGGAGACATTTCGTACCTTACTCGATGAGACATTCAGATCCAGGTATGAAGAGGCATTCCAAACCATTTGTCCTTAGTGTGTGAAATGGGGACCTGATAGCAGGACATGCAATATTGGTTATACGTGTGTGTGAAATATATACCATACGAATAATCTACTTATGTGGGGCATACCTAAGCAATGTTTTAAATCTACTGAGGCATTATAGTAGTGAGATTTCTTAGTGCATATCTAAAATTTTATAAGATACATTTGAGCAAGAGTAGTAGGAATAGATAAGTGTATATTTGAAATAGATGCAAAATCTACTTGTGTGTGATTAGTAGAGAAGGTAAGTAGTAAGTAACTAAAGAAAAAGTAAGTGTGAAAACATAATATTATAGTATTAATGATAACGTAAGAGTAATGATAATTACTAGACGTTCGGGAACAAACTGTATGGGCGGTATGGGAAGTTAAAATGAAACTTAACTAATGACTTAATGTAAATTAAGGGTAGTATGTATGGTACTTTATGGGAGGTAGGGGTAAACTAGATTTGTCTGAGTTTATTAGAAGTTGGAGACATAGTTAGAGTGGGTAGCATGACTAGGTGGTAACGTTAGGTGCGCACTATAGATGAGAGGTGAGGAAACTCAAGAGAGTGTGCATGATCCTAACGTGTGTAATCAATAACTGATATTTATTGCGATAAATTACTTGCTAAATATTTTCAAAACGTTTTGTGTACTAACACTTGCTATCAAAATATTTTCACAACCTTTTAGGTGTCTAGCCACAAGGACGCCAGGGAAAATATTTCATTCTAGGGACCCGCAACTTCTACACATGTGGATGCTAGCAGGAGTTTCAATAGACGCCTCATTTCTTTATTCCTAGATTAGGGATCTATTATCAGATTCAGTTATCATTTTGGGCATTTTTGCCCCATTTACTTTCAGTTTCAGTATTTGGATTTATTTACTTAGTAGTTGGATTATTCTATACATTGTGGTTTGTAGGCGATGGTTTATTCGGCCCGTAGTTTATTTATTTATTTAGTTGACTGGGATTCAGTTGTTGCGAATGGCTCATATTTTATTTCTGTGTGATGTTATTTTTGTTTAATTAAAAGATAAAATTGGCACCAAATTTTTGAATACTAGGTGGTTAGAAAGTTTTAAAAAAAATCGATAGTGATGCTAACAATGAACCAAATGAGACTCCTCTTTTAATTTGATATAGGATTGATCAACCGATATTTTATTAGGCGGGGTTTCACAATTGGTATCAGATCATCATGTTCTAGTGTCCTTATGATCTATATGGCTTACTAGGATTTCAGCGTATAGTTATTTTGATATAGAGCCCTATTGGTAGGACTGTTGAATTATCCTTGCGTGCTTATGATATCGTTGTTATACTATTTGAATTTTGTATAAACTGTGTACTTATAGAAATTTGAATTTTATTTCAGAATTCTACCGAGGAGAAAGTGAGGAGAGAGGGTAGCTACCAGAAATGTGGCAAGCGAGGACCCTCAAGACCAGCAGGGACCCCCCACCACCACTAGAGATGCGCTAGTTAGGTGGTGGTGATAGTTTCACAGGCCGTGGAGACAGCTATAAGGGCCATTGGAACCCACATCCCTCAACCTCAGGCATAGCAGACCATAACCCCAGTTATTTAGGCCGATCCAGGGCAAACCACTTAGCACAGCATCAGAGAGATCATCTAAAAATTCTACCCGCCTGATTTCCAGGACAGTACGGATGTAGTGACGGTGTGCCAATGGAAGAAGAACATTCAGTGCCATCTGCGCATGTTAGACTGTAGCGAGGTTCAGAAACAGATGTTATCTACTTTTAGATTAGTTGGAACAGCTCTACAGTGGTGGGAGTTGGTGACCACTGCTAAGGATAGGGATCTTATGATGATTTTTGAGTTCTGAGTGCGATTTGACCTCAAGTACTTTTCGTCGATAGTGGAGTCAGAGATGCGGAAGAAATTTAATGAATAGTTCAAGGTGATTGTTCGGTAGCGGACTACGAGGAAGAATTCACCCGCCTGGCTAATTTTATGCCAGATGAGGTAAGAAATGAAGAAAGGAAGAAAGAAAAGTTCATGGGGGGTTTGTCTTGAAGGATCAGGAAGCATTTAATAGGTAACCCTACACTATTGACATATACATATGTGGTTCATGCAGCCTTACTACACTGTCAGGATCATCGCTTCCATGCGAAGGGGAGAAAATGAGGTGAGCTAAGCCATCCGAGCAAGTCCAATGGGGGTAGTGCTAGTGGAGCATCGCAGCAGCAGACATGTAGTTAGCAGGGGAAGAGTTCTCAGCAGGAGAACTCTGGCAAGAAGTTCAGGCCTGGAAGTTACCTATCTGACAGGGGGTTTCGGCAAGGCCAACAGGCCAGAAGAGATCAATTCTGGGATAGTGTTTTATATGTGGCCAACATGGTCTCATGTAGAGATAATACTCACAGCAAGACGTGGTTCAGCAGCACCAGCACCGGTCCCACAGCAATAGCAGGGTCAGATGCACTACGAGCACGTGTATAACGTCTGGGATGTACCGATGCCTCCAGCACCACAGACATCGCCCGCAATGGAGGTAACATTTCCTATTCACTAGCCTTAAAGTAGGATTTTGGTTTGATATTGGGGCCTTATAATTGTTTATTAAAACTAGTTTTGCATGAGTTTCTGGCATATTAGAGGTAGTCGGTGGTCCCCTTATGTGTGTGAAGTCACCAGTGGATTGTGGTGCATTGATGCATTCGATTTGTAGAGGAGTCTATGTTATATTTAGGAGATAAAATCTTGCGACATGATGATGGACTAGAATATGGAGTAATTACTTTTATGTTTATCCGTATGAGTATAAATTTTTTTTTTAGTGACATGGATGCGTCACAAATGAGACTGTTAACACTACAATTCGTGAGAGAGTTGGGTTTAGTGGGTGCAGTGTCAGTAGTAACCTTAATTTATATGTATATGATTAGTTACTGTGGGGTAGTGGAACTTTTGTGTTGCCTGCGAGAGAACAGAGGTGTACACTAAGGGTGGTAGCATTACGTGTTAGTTTACTAATTTTGAGAGTTATGAGAATTGAGTAGAAAACGTGTCGAGTTTTGACAGATTAGCTATGGTTTAGGCTATAACAGTAGTTATAGCAGGATCTTGTGTTTGTTCTTAAAGCATTAGATTTTTCTAGGTGTCACCTGAATAAGGTTCTAACCTATATATGTTTGTATATGTTATTATGTGATGCATAATAGACTTATAAAAAAGGTGTGTATATTTTATATTTAATCCCGGTGAGTAGGGACGTTTACTGATGTGATTCAGGATAAATTGACTTTTATCGAGCGGAGAGATATAACTCATGATTATGCGAAAGATACTTGTGATAGTAAGAACGCCATGTTATGTGTAGTCTTCTGAAATATGAGAGCGGACGAGTATAACTTTATGTCTAGAGACGAGAACTTTGGGGGTATGTACTATGGACTAAGGGCTTAACGAATCCCATAGACTGATAATGTTAAGTAGTAGTGTATCGGGGGGTTCCTTATTTGGATTTATCTTTACGAGACATCCCAAGCATGAAACTTATCGTAACGTTGGAAGTGGGGAGATGTTTTATCATTAGGACATGAGTTGTGTACCGTAATTATGGTTTGGTTATATAGTCATATCTGAGGGATAATGACCATGTTAAAATTTGAGGCTAGTGGAACCGGGATGCATTTGTGCAGTTATGCATAAGTATAGGGTGTATAAGCACCTTGGGTAACAAAATAATTGTAATATTATCCGCGATTACGGATGATATAAATAATACATGTAGTGACCTTAAGAGTATAGGATTAAGGCAAGGTAAAGAGCTTAGAGTAAGAGCTTCATCCGAATTTCAAGGATGAAATTCCTTTATAAGGGGAGAAGTATGTAATACCCCTTACTTTTGGAGAATATGGAAATTCATTAAATTGGTTATTTAGAAATTTATTTAATTTGGAGAAATTAATTAATTTGATGGTATAGATTTAATTAATTTGGTTTAAGATTAAATTATACGCGTGTCGTGTTTCGAGGTGGAAATGAGATGATTTTATAAAGTTAGTCAAATGGTATTTTTTTGTCACGGTTGGTCTCGAAAGGTTCGAACTAGCAAAAAAAGTGTACCCGAGTGTACAGTTTAGGTCTCGGGTCAATTGTAGACCAAACGGGCACCTATTGAGGGCATTATGGTCATTTAGAAAATAGAGGTTGGGATACCCAGGAAATTTGCAAGTTATATATGATGTATTGGGGCTTAATTTAGGGTTGAGAACGTAGAAAAATAGAGAGGAACCAATTAAGAGAAAAAATAAATAGTTCTCAAGGCTTAAAGAGGTGATTGTGAAGGCTCCAAAGGGATTCTTGCAACAAAGATCAATTGTGAAGGGAGATTTAAGAAGGAATCAATAAAACACCCTCATCAACCACGAAATCAGATCCTACCATAACGAAGGCAAGTGGTTTATTGCAAATCAAATTGATGTTATAATACCCATGCGTAGGATTCATGGATAATTGATTATATTGAATATTCTTGGAGAAAAGGAATAATTTGATTACAAGTTTGGGTAGGTTTGCATGTAGTTTTTATTTACATTTATAGTGAATGAAAAATCGGTAGAGTTATGATTGTTGCTACGGATTTAAATCTAGGTTTATGATGGTTAAAAATGAACAACACAAAAGCTAGGGTTTTTGAGAAAGCATATATTTTTTATGGTCCTTGAATGAATTTCATAAAGATTTGAAGATAAATTTATGTTATAAATAATCCCTCGACATATATTTGATGTTTGAATACGCTGGAAGGGATTTCCACAAGGTTTCATCAGCATTGGATGGGTTAACAATGGTGAAAAATGAAGTTGGGACGAAGCTGTCAACTCAGGGTCGATAGATCGACCAGATTGATCGATGGGTCGATAGATCGATCAAATTCATCGATCGATCAACGGGTCGATAGATTGACCAAATTCATCGATCGATCAACCAAAGATGATTTTGGTTTTTTTTATTGGTTGAGTTTTCTTTGAATTCCAATGATGGAGGGAAATTTTAGGGATGATATTATATCTATGGAGGGACTTGATAAAGACCAGTAGGGGGTATAGTTAAGGTCCGTTATGGTCTTTGTGTATAAGACTTGGAATATGGACCGATGGGGATAAACCGATCGATTCGCAAGCTGGAAATTTTGGATTTGAGTTACAAGGAGAGTCAGTGTGAATCCAAGGTGTATACCAGTAGGTTAGAGATAGTTTAACTACTGTTCTACATAAAGAGGTAGAAATATATCTTATAGTTGTGGAGAACACTCTAATATATACGATAGTGAGATAAATTATTAAATAATAAGTACGATAAGTATACAAGAGAAAAATACTACATACACATGTGAATAATTGGGTTATGTGAATACCTAATATTTTATATGACTAGTTGGGTTGTGAATGGCTATTGTGTGCTTCCTTGTGATAGTATTGGCAACTTAGATGAGACATGTTGAACTATGCTCGATGAAACATTCCAAGTCAGGTTCGAGGTGATATTCTGAACCATGTTCGAGGAGACATTCCAAACATTACTCGATGAGACATTCTGAGCTAGGTTCGAGGAGACATTCCGAACCATTTGTCCTTAGCGTGTGAAATGGGGACCTGATAGCAGGATATGCAGTATTGGGTATATGTGTGTGTGAAATATATACCATAGAAAAATATACTTATATTTGATAGTATTAAGATTATGTGGGGCATACCTAAGCAATGTTTTAAATCTACTCAGGCGTGATAGTAGTGAGATTTGTTAGTGCATATCTAAAATTGTATAAGCTACTTATGTGTAAGAGTAGTAGGAATATATTAGTGTATATCTGAAATAGATGCAAAATCTACTATTTATGATTAGTAGAGAAGGTAGGTAGTAAGTACCTAAATAAAAAGTAAGTGTGAAAACTTTATATTATTGTATTAATGATAAAGTAAGAGTAATGATAACTACTAGACATTAGTTAACAAACTGTATGGGCGGTATGTGAAGTTAAAGTGAAACGTAACTAATGACTTAATGGAAATTAAGGGTATTATGTAGCGTACTGTATGGGCATTATGGGCAAACTAGATTTGTCTAAGTTTATTAGATTTTGGAGACCTAGTTAGAGTGGGTAGCGTGACTAGGTGGAAATGTTAGGTGCGCACTATGAATGAGAGGTGAGGAAACGCAAGAGAGTGTGCCTGATCCTAACATGTGTAATCAATAACTTATATTTATTGCGATAAATTACTTGTTAAATATTTTCAAAACATTTTGTGTCCTAACACTTGCTAAATATTTTCATAACATTTTGTGTACTAACACTTGCTATTAAACATTTTGTGTCGCGCCACAGGGATGCCAAGGATTATATTTCATTATAGGGGCCCGCAGCTACTTCACATGTTGATATTAGCTGGAGTTTGAGTAGACACCTCATTTCTGTATTTCTAGATTAGGGATCTATTATCAGATTCAGTTATCATTTCGGGCTTTGACTCCCCAATTACTTTCAGTTTCTGTATTTGGATTTATTTACGTAGTAGTTGGATTATTCTATGCATTGTGGTTTGTAGATGATGGTTTATTCGGAAAGTAGTTTATTTATTTATTTATTCAGTTGACTTGGATTTAATTATTGCGAATGACTCATATTATATTTCCGCGTGATGTTATTTTTGTTTAAATAAAAGATAAAATTGGCACCGGCTTTTTGAATACTAGGTGGTTAGTATGTTTTGAAAAATTTTCGACAGTGATACTAAGAATGAACCAAATAAGACTCCTGTTTTAATTTGATATAAGACTGATAGGCGTCGGTGTTTTATTAGGTTGGATGTCACAGCAGTGAATAGTCACTAAAGGCAGTTAATATCAAAAAGTGAATATTCAGTGTATACTATAGTTATAACAAACATTTCTCTTTAATATTTAATAGATAATGATGCACAAAATTATTGATGTAAATAATAATTAGTCTAGATTAGGATGATGTAATTAGTCAATTCTCAGTTACTTTTAACTAAAAAAACCATGTACATTTTGTTAATCATTTATGTATCTTTTAATGGATATATATAGTTGCATATCAATTACTAATGACATTTAGTTAGAAATATCCATTACATGTTCACTTTTTGTTTTGATTTTATTTTAGTACATAATATGAATGATCAAAGCTCATTGCTTCTTCAAAAAAACATATTCATTTCATTTGATCATCTGTAAATTTAGTTGATAAATGATGATGGCTAGTACACCATAAAACCATGTTTATTTAATTTTGGCACGTGAAATAAATTTTCAATATATGTACTCTACATGATGCTTGCCAAACAAACAATGCTCACATGTCCACTTTTTGTAATGGCTTTATTCCTTTGCATGATGTCAATGTCAAAACTCACCATTTCTTTAAAAAAAAAATGTTCATTGCATTCATTTGTTATGTATCTTCATTTGAGAAATGGTAATGGTTAATACCAAATCCTTAAAAATTGATTATTTAAGTAAAATCTACTAAATACATGAATTCAATATTGATTTCATGTAATATATACATGCACTGGATATTCACTTTATATAATATAGAAAAGTATTCAAATTGCACTCACTTGACATCACACTCGTATTCACAAATTTATGTATTGGATATACAATACACCAAATAGTGAATGTTCGAAAAATACAATTTGAATATTCAATAAATCTAGTTACTTTCACCAATTAGACATAACAATGTATAGTCACTATGTAGTTACACAATTATACAAAATACAATGAAGTTTACTAAATATAATGAATATTTTTATGAAAGAATAAAATTTGGATAAGATCAACAATATTCACTTAGTTATATTGAGTGCAATAAATAAAAAGAAATGACTTTTCTTTTGCTAATACCAGCAGGACCATTATATTATCAAACTAATGAACTATGATAAAAGACAAATGAATGATTTTTATTTATCTCATATATCAACAAAACAACAAATGATATTAAATGTTAAACATTAAATTTAATTGATAATAACAATAATGCGACCTTAATTATAGACACCTAGAGATATTAAGCTAAAAAATAATAACAATTATAAAAATCTAATCGTGCACCATATCAATCGAGCATTCTTTCTTCACATCAATGGTCAACAGATACATTATTGCGTGCTTTCTCCGCAATATTCCAAGCACATTTGTAGTTTACAATTTATCGATATTGTAACCCGAATAAATGTACCACATCAATTGAGCGTGTTAATGTCATGGAGAGAACATGAATCTTAAATTCACTTTCTACTATATCAGAATTCATACGAGAAATTTCTGATCTTCTATAACAAACACCACAAGTATGCTCGGTGAATAATTTCCTTGAGTAAAAAAAATCCATTAACAGGGTGAACCCTACCATGAACTTACCACTGACATCTAGTACTCACCTATGTCGGAACTCAACAGTATCTCATAAAATAATTCTTTATATACATGAATTCGAATCCCATTTCTCGCGAATATTTGCACAATGCATCCTTAAATTCAACAACGTCTCCTAAAAAATTATGACCAACTTTAATGATACATGTTTCCCATCCTAAAGATAGTATTAGTTTAATAAAATTGTATTGCAACTTTTTCAACTCAACATCAAAAATCATAGTCTTTACTGATTAATTAACATCACCTCCATCAGTATCTACAAATGTTTAATTAAGAAACGTGAGATTTACTGATTGGACATTATGTGTTCAATAATATGACAGTAAAATTTCAAAATCCTCGTCAAAATCCAACAGGCAAGAAGGATGTCTAGGAAAATCATAAAATAAATAAATGTAATCCTTAACAATGTAAACCCAATGAGCACGGATGGTCTCATGTAAGTCCTTGTGTGTTGTGTTTCATTCACATTACAAACACGTATTTTATCCATATATGTACAAAAGAAGGTAAAAAATGTAACCATTAGTGTCATGAACAAAGATTACATTAGGAACTTCTAAAAAGAATAAATGTATAATTGTATCTAAACTCACATTATAACAATGACAAATTATATATAACATGAACTCATATCATGTACTAAACTCCAACAAGTTATGTGATAATTGATTGAGTAAAGGAATCCATAATGAGTAACATATAATTAGAATGCATACTCATCAATACAAACACATTTTTATACATTGTTTATATATATATATATATATATATATATATATATATATATATATATATATATATATATATATATATGCTCATGTACATTTGTAGGCTCGTTCTCAAACAAATAGTCATAAAAACATATAAAAACACATGCAAACACATATAGGCAGAGTCCTTCTACGTCGTGGCACATAGTGAGTCGACCATAACACACTAGAACAAGGTATCGCAATTGGCAAGGACCACTTGCGCGTACCCACATCCATATGACAAAAATCAATCACGACACACCACATCAGTGTGTAAATACAAATCGCATCATGTCATCAATAAAAAAATAACAATTAATACATTAGTTCTCAACACACACACACACACACACACACACACACACACGTGAGAAATTATGATCATACTATATGTTACACAATACCTTTCAAAGTGGACAATTGGGGGAGATATATCTTCAATTCATATCATTAGTTACACAAATATCGAATTTTTGGAATTCAATGATCCACGAGTTTGAATGTTTGATGTTGTTGTAAGCTTAATTTTGTAAAACAACATTTGAAATAAAACCCACGTTTTATCACTTGGGACCCATTGAACCAATTATTCTTTTTAATAAACCTTATCTGACTAAATATTAGACATGGGACCTATTAGCCTATTACTCTATTAAATAGGATTGATTGATGAAAACTCCTCTTGTTATCCAAATAATGCATCAAATAAACATTAGGTTATGTTTATAATTCACATACGTCTATTTGAAATACCACCCAATATGTATTTGACACATTAACATGGTCACAAAAATTGGCCACGAAAAATGGTGTCTCTAGTATTACTGTAATTCTATACTCATGAAGTTAACCAAGCTAATAAGACGATGAACTATGGAGCCACTCCTTTCTCATTTTGATCTAAAAAAACAAATAAATAAGACAACAAAACAACCACTTTTTAATAAAAAGGAAAACAATGTTTTATTTAAACAAATTATAAAAATACAAAGATGTTTTTAATAAAAAAGAATATTTTGATTTTTTTTAAAAACTATACATTTAAACAAAAAACTGTAAATTTTAAGAAAAAATGTTTTAAATAACTGTTTTGATTGTTTTAGAAAAATTGTTGAATAAAAAAATTATTCAATTTTTTTGCAAAAAAAGTCAAAATATTTTTTGTTAAAACAATGAAAATAGTTTAGATAAAAACATTTTTTTATATAAAAACTTTCTGTTAAATTTACAATTTTGTGGTTAAAAAGTAGAGTTTTTGTTAAAACATTCAAAACATTTTTTTTATAGAACCCATTTTTTTTTATAATTTTTTTAAATTAAACTATTTTTCTTTTAATAAAAAGGGGTTTTATTTTGTTTTTTTTCTATTAATTTTTTTAGTTCAAAATGGGAGATGAGTGGATCCATAATTCTTTGTCTTATTTGGTGAATACACATTGTTTTTTTTTACAAACTCACCCCACACTTTAAACCCAAAGAGGACAAGACCTTAATCCAAGAATTATAAACTAAGCCCATGTACATACTCCAAAAGGTTGCATAAAATTAGGGGTGACAATTTTAAAAATGACCCGAAAACATGATACAGAACGATACAAAATTGATCCGAAATTGACAAAATATTTCGTGTTCGTGTGTCGTATTTTTTTTACATAATGTCATGTCGTGTTCGTATCAAAATTATGAGTCATGTTATCGTGTCTTGTCGTGTTAATCGTGTTTTTATTCGGATTTTTGTGTCTATTTATGCTTAATTTGGTGTGAAATTTGAAGAAATAGTGGTATTCGTGTCGTTTCATTTTAATTTGGATTGTGTTCGTATCAATTAAAAAAAATACGAATTCGTGTCATATCGTGTCCGAAAAACCCTTATCATACCGTATCGTGTCAACCCGAAACACGACCCAAATATACGAATTGCCACCCCTACATAAAACTTTGTGATTGTATAAATGTCCTTATGTGTTTTTCGTTAATTAATACATAGAAGTAGAGGGATCCTTATTTAATTTATTTCGGATGCTAAAATCAAGGTGATTAAACAAGGGGCCGACTGTTATTTTTCTTAGGGGGAATTGCCTCTAAAGATCGGAGCTTAGGACTTATGTGAGAAAAACAAGGGAGCAACATTTAAACTTGACAACTTTACACTTTCTTTCTCTTAAATTTCCTCTAGCAGAATTTCAAAAATTGCCTTATCGTTTATTTAACCAACATTCACCAAAGTTTATCCAATTTATAAATTAAACCCCAATCTTTATTTCTCTAGTTTAAAAGAGGATATTGAGACAATTTTTAGGGGAATATAAAGGGGAGTTCTTCACTAGAATGGAAACTAATTTTTGGAATGAATTTTTTAGGCAAGTAACTTTCTACTCTCCTCATTTTATCCGCATAGTTGGTAAATTAACCTAAATTAATACTTATGTTAAAGATTAAATAATAACCCCTATGGTATTGGGTATTTCCAATTCCATCCCGGTTGTTGATCATTATTCTTATGTTGAAATTAATTATAGGCGCAAAACCGGAGAAATTGATATCTGAGTTTCGGACTTGTATGTAGAATTTGACGAATGAAACATGGACATTATAACACAGGCAAAAAATTAGGCAACTGAATTCTGAAAATCATGCATGCTTATTAGGGTTGTACCTTATTCATTAGATATAGTACTTTTGAACATGTATTATTCGTAGATGATATTTGTCACGCGCATCTTACATATGTTATGTGAATCAATGCAATAAAATTATATTTGACATGGAATATTTTGAATATATTAATGGACCTCTGATTGACACAATGCACTCTTGTAAAATATTTACATGTCCATTCATGCGAGTACACAATATGAGGCCGACTTCAAACCCTATTAATGTTGATATTAGTTTTTCACGTAGAAGATATAAGGTGTACGAGATATTTCTTAATGTTTGGCTTGGTTGTTGAATAATTGTGTTGGATTAGTTGAGGAAATTTCACACGTAAATATTTGAATCCATATTTTACTCTAGCGAAATAAACCCTAATTAATTTTTCTTAACAATTGCCCAATTTAAACGTAAGTTAATCATAGTGAAGGGGTTCCTTGTTTTGATTTCACTTCAGTGAGACGTCACATGCACAGGGTTTAGAGAAGGGTAGTTGTTACGACTTATAACCTTAATAAAACTAATATACCCTTACTTAAATTCTTTACTTTATGAAAGGTTATATGTAATGATAATGATCCATTAGATTCCTATGGATTAAAACGTATAATAATTCTAAATGATACGACATGAGGGTTGGGTAATTAGGGTTTGAATAAATTGCTCGGGGTTATAAATTTATCTATTTTTTACACATAGTAATGTACATCTCGACTCTTACATAGTAAAAAAAATTTGGAACTTAATTACCTATTCATATGTTCAGCTTATATATACTTACTACTTATATGTTGTTTTACATACTTTTGCAATGTCTACAACAACAGTGACTACAAGAA
The DNA here is from genome assembly GCA_949130495.1 of Sambucus nigra. Lineage (NCBI taxonomy): Eukaryota > Viridiplantae > Streptophyta > Magnoliopsida > Dipsacales > Adoxaceae > Sambucus > Sambucus nigra. The sequence continues at coordinate 624,249,714 of OX422217.1, forward strand.
TTTTCCTAAATAATTAGAATTCTATTAATTAATTATTTAATAATTCAAAAATTAGGGAGATTACAATTGTATAATGTGATCATTGATATTAATGTATATTGACTAATAAAAACTCATCTATAAAATCAAAACTAAAAAATTACCAATAAATTCAAATTCGTTTGATTGCACACAATTGTGTAGAAAAATTTGAACAAATGCTAATTGTTCAAAAACCTAGCTTGAAATCAAATAAAATAGCTTCGAAGTTGAAACGATGCAAAGAGAGATATCGATTTGACGAAAGGAATTTTTACGAGGATGAATTAGGATTTTGGATTAGGTTTTGATGAGTCTTTTTAAACAATTTTCAAATTATAACAAGGGTATTATTATCTTTAAACAAAAAATAATTGTTAATGTGCCGAAATCGGACATGATGTTAAACATTTCGTCAGTTGTGATTTGTTGCAATTAAAGGCGCGCGTGTAGGATCTAAAAAATCACGCCCTTAAAACGATTTAAAAGTAAATTTTAAATTTTGTATATAAAATATTTTCTGAACATATTTTTGAAACAGATTTAACTCAAAGGACACCTATATCTTGTTTTGAGCATTCCATACTTTTTCCCTCACTCAAAAGGAGGGGTTGGGGAATTCGGCAAATAGAAAATTCTCCCAATTTTTTGTTAATAGTTGAACACCATGCCTTTTTCTTGGAATTAGAGGAAGAAAATTTTGCACTGTGGTTCAACTGTGTTATACTTACGGGAGGTGGGTATTGGGACGAGGATGCGAGATTCAATTCAAGAAAAAATAAAGATTTTTTCAGCTATCAGTTTTTGGAATTTTCAACTCGGATGCTTTTGGCGTTCGCATAATACTTTCATACATACAGGGGTCATAAAACATGGCCCTCGATAATGAATGTCTGACGTTAGGGTTCATGAACTGGTTAGGGATGTTTTCAATTTGGGGGTTTAAAATACCAATAAGTAAGTATGACAAAACTGTCATCGAGGGACACAAGAAAAATGTGTATGTCGGATGGAATATACAATTGTTGTCCCAATTAGATTTGATCATATGGAAGGGAAAGTCTAGCATGATGAAATTAAGTTCCATACACTTCAATTTCCTTACGAATTTCTACCTCCCGTGGCTAATACGGGACATGTTGTGGATATACGTTTGATAATTCTCTAACTCATTGAATGCAAAGATTTTGAGGTAATTGCCATTGGAGCTTTGGTCGTTTAAGGGTGTGCCTTTCTTGGCTGTTAGGTGGTGGTGCTTCAATATACATAATGAAAGGAACACCCTTAAATGACCAAAGCTCCAATGTCAATTACCTCAAAAACTTTGCATCCAATGAGTTAGAAAGTGCTCAAATGTGTATCAACAGCCTATCTCGTATTAGACACGTGAGGTAGCAATCTGCAAGGAAATTGAAGTGCATCAAAATTAATTTCATCATGTTAAACATTCCACGCGCTGCGATCAAATCTAATTGGGACAACATTTGTATATTCCATCCGATATACGGATTTTTGTTTCCTCCCTCGATGACAGTTTCATCATATTTACTTATTGGTATTCTAACCCCCAAATTAAACCTCTCAAAATCTTTTAAAAACATCCATAACCTGTTCATGCACCCTAACGTCATGGGTTCATTATCGAAGATAATGTTTCGTGACCCGTTTACATATGAAAGCATTATGCGAACACCAAAAGCGTCCGAGTAAAAAATTCCAAAAACTGGTAACTGAAAAAAATCTCTAATTGCCCTTGCAAGGATCTCGTATTCACGTTCGGATACCCACCTCGTGCAAGTATAACACAATTGAACTGCTATGCAAAAATTGTTTACTCAAATACCAGGAAAAAAAAGCGTGGTGCTCAACTATTCACAAAAAATGGGAGGAGTTTATGTTTGTTGAATTCCCCAACCAGTCATTTGGAGTGAAGGAATAACTATGGAATACTCAAAACAAGATATATGTTCCCTCTAGGCTAAATCTATTTCAAAAATATGTCAAGAAAATATTATGTGTAAAAAAATTTAAATTTACATTTAAATCATTTTTAAGGGGTATGACGTGGTGGATCCTATACACGCGTCTTTAATTGGAACAAGTCACAACTGACGAAAATTTTAACAACATATCTCATTTCGGCACATTAAAAGTTATTGTTTGTTTAATGATAATAATACCCTTATTATAATTTGAAAATTATAGCAAAAAAGATTCATCAAACCCTAAACCCAAACCCTAATCGATCCTTGCAAATTTTTCTATCGTCAACTCAATAGCTCTCTTCGCATCGATTCAACTTCGAAGCAATGTTTTTTATTGGATTTTGAAGCTAGGTTTTTGAGCAATTAAACATTTGTTCAAACAAATATGAATATATTGGTAATTTTTCAGTTATGATTTTATAAATGAGTTTTGATTATGTCATTATACATTAATATCAATGAGTACATTGTACAATTGTAATACCCCGTAATTTTTGAAATATCAATTATTTAATTTATAGTATTTTAATTATTTAGGAAAATTCTTGATTTTAATCTTGAGAAGAAGTTTTTTTATCTTAATATTCAATTAACCCATTATTATTTGATTGACTTAAGGAGTGTAATTGATTTTTGTGTTGAAGAAGTTAATTTAATTAACTTAATTATTAAATGATTAAAGGGGTTGCAACCACATAGGGCAACCTTATTTTGTTGGTGTTCACAAACAGAGATGAGGTGAGAGTTAACATTGCAAATTTTGATAACTTTGAGACATAGATGGAAAATTAATATATGTGCTAAATTTCAAAGTTTAAAATTAACTCTTTAACAAATTTAACATTTAAAATAATAGATTATATTAAATAAGCTTTTATAAAATAAAAAATTTACTTTTAAATCGTATAATACAATAACATGCATATATAAATACTATGTACATGTAATTAGTGGTGGATCGAAAAATATGAGTAAGGGGGGTCAATCAATGTGTATCTACTTTTGTTGGGGCCAAAATTATAAGAATAAAAAAAATTCACAAAATTTAAATTGTAATATTTCTGGATCAACTATTGGTTATAATTTAAATTTAATTTTGGCCCCCACAAAAGTAAATAGACATTTTTTTGCTTCCATTACTCATATTTCTGGATCCACCACTGATTATGTGTACAAAGTATTCATTATGAATGTTATTGTAATATACGATTTAAAAGTAAACTTTTTATGTTACAAAAATTTATTTAGCATAATCTACTATTATAAAGGTTTATTTTATTAAATAGTTAATTTAAAACATTAAAAAAATTCACAAATAATAATTTCCCCCCTATGTATTTGAGTTTTTAAAATTTTCAATGTTAACTCTCACCTCATCTCTGTTTGTGAAGACCAATAAAATTAGATTGCCCTATATGGTTGCAAACTAGGTTAAGATTGCCCTTCTAATTACGCATATTTTTTCAGTCATGGTGTTTCTCATTTATTAGTGAAGCTGAAAAAACACCCAATTGTTAATTATACAACCTTTTATATCATATATAAAATACAAAACAAGTCAATACACTATTGGATGTTCAAAAATAGTTATACATTATTTTTAGATATAAATACATATTCTTTTAAGAAAATATTTGAAAAATGAGGCTAAGTTTTTTGGGGGCTTCCTATTTTATTCATTACCTAATTAGATTTTTTTTCTAGCTCTAGTTCACTAGAAAATTTCTATATGTACTGCGATTTTTCATCCCTCAATATATACCTTTAATGTATATTGTATGTATTTTGGTATATAAAAACCTAAAGCGAATAGCTTACAAAAAAATCATATATACTATAAAATTTTACATGCATATTACAGAAATTGTATTTATTATAATAAGTTTTCAATGCATTACAATACTTTACATATATAATCCAGAAAAAACAAGTATATATTATAAATAAGGTTAGAGTTAAACAATTTTATTTTATCATGTTCTGGAATGGAAAAGGGAAAAAATGAATTTTAATGTCTTCTTATTACTCGAAATAATCAATCAAATCGGATTCAACCATAGGTGATCAACACGGTATAGAATATGTATATTTATGTTTGGGTAATAAATGAAGTTGAACTTTTATTGAAAATGTAAATGTATAGAAGATGTATATTATTTTAATCCTCTCACGTGCCACCCATAATTACCCCAATCCATCCTTTAAATTGTCACCTTCCTTCCTAAGAATTTTCATTTCTCTTTAAGTTACTTACAAAATTTCACTCTAGAAATTTGATCTCTATTCTTTCTTTCCTGTGAATAAAAATCCAAATTTTTATTTAACCCATTAGACCCATCTTGATAAGGCTAGGGTCCAAAAGTCTCTTTATTCTTTTCACTTCTAGAATGAGTGGTGTAAGCAAGAAGAAAAAAGGTTAAAATCTAATTTTATTAGAGTATTTATCGGTTTGTTTTATTAAATTATTTTTAATATATATTTTATTTGTGTCGTATTTTTTTAGAAATTAGCTTTTTGTTTTAGTCCATGATCTATATTTTTTTTGCTGTAGTTTATTTAGATTTTTTTCTTGACACTAAAATCCCTCACCTCTTGATTTATAATTTGGTTGTCAAGGTATGCAGAAGCTTGAGCGAGCAGCAAATGCGCTACAAACTCTAAGTGCGAATGTTACTATCGTTGTTTAAACCTGATAAACCTATGTGTTTATATAAAAGATACAAGGGGGACCCAATTAAACTTTTACTAATTTTTTAATTATGTGAAAGCCCATATTAGTTTGTGCAGTCAATTAGAGTCATATTTATTATCTTATTAATCTAAGTAAACAAATAATAATAAATTCAGATTATTAGGCAAGTTACTAATATTTAGTCTTACTTTTTCGTGTTGGGTTTTAAGGCATAAAATACAACACGAATTATTTAACGTAGAAAAAACCCAACCCCGAGAAAAACGATATATCATTTTAGGAATCAAAACCTAGTCTACTTTGACTAAACAAAACATGTAGGAACGAGTTACAAACTATCAACAAGACTTATAAGGTAGATAGAAAGCGATTACTTACATTAAGCTTCTCACTGGTTGTTCTTCTGATCTCAGCTTTGCCTCATCCTTGCGACTTTGCCTTCTTCACCTCCTAGCATATCCTTTTTGCTTCCTTCAACTCAAGTTCTGCTTAGTGCCTAAGTGTCCTATTTCAGATTAGTAATTGTGTTGTGTATTATTCTACAATGACACACACACACTTAATTGTACAAACTTATGATATGCAACAAATCAAGTATCCTAGATATCCTCGGACTTGTTCAGATATTTACACAAATATAATATGTGCCCAATGACTAATCAATAATGAGAGAGTGAACACTAAAACATGATATTAAATGAATAAAATTCATGAAATATCAAATCACGATTATGCAAAAGATAATATCATATAAATCATACTCACTCAATATATATACAACCAGTATATGATTAAGAATATACTAACGAAAAACAAGTCAATATACAGATATTATCAAAAAAATTTAAGATATATGTTTAATATTAAAACATATTTAATCTAACAACCTATCAATTCATTTTAAACTCAGATCAAACAGTTTTAGGCAGTTCAATAATACTACACAATTAATAGTTCTATGTTTTTCGTTGAGTCCGAAATCAGACCAAGTTTTTCAACAATGGTACCAATATGTATACAGTTCAATCAAGGGATATAGGATCAATCGAGAAGTAAGTTCACAGTTTCAGGTTTAAATCTGTAAGACTATTATTAGATCGGAATAAAAATAAAACCAAGGTTCCTTAGATCAATTGAAAACAAAATGTTTTATGGAAATATTAACTCGGAATCAACAAGAAGAACCAAATATACACAACCATGTTTAGGTGTGTGAATCGTGTTCAAAATAGTTTCAACAAAAAAATGTGTATACAATGCATGATTTGTGTACCAAAAGACAATTATTACACATTCAAGATTGTTAGTTTCGGGAGGTAGTATGGAATGCAGTTAAATGTTTAGTTTAGGAAATTTTAAATTCTAGATATGGGCAACCAAGCATTTAGAGGGAGAGAATTAGTTGGTAACTTGTTTGAGGAGAATTTGGGAATATAGAAAAAGAAGGAAAGTTTTTGTATTAGGTTTGATGATAGATTACAATGCTTTGCTTGGATTGGGATAGTTTGGCAAAATGACCTCTCCACCTATTTATAGACATCTCAACCCCTTGATGGATGGTAGAGATTAAAATACATCAATGGTCTAGGTTAATTTTCCACGAGGTTCCCACCTCCTTATAGGAACATTCTAGAAGCCTACATACTTCCTTACTGTTCTAGAATATTCTATACATTACAAGAATGCTCTATATTATCTAATATGGATTAACTTATATTTAATAATTGACATTATCTAGAATATTCTATACTATTCTAGGAATTAGTATCACATTTCAACGAAGATATCATACACAAGGATCTGATAGGAACATCAACACGTATATCAATGGTGTAGATTTTTAAGATCTACTAAAACAAACGAATATAAATCAACAATATCACAAAACTAGAACCAATAGATCTAAGAACATGTCTAAAAATATATAAAGACGAGAAGGGATTCACTTACTAACAGTTTGGTCTTAAAACACAGAACTAAAGATATATATGACGTGCATAGTTGTGGAAAATACTTTTCCATTTTCTATTTTCAATTTTCATCTCTATTTCAATTTTTTGTTTTCCATAGAAAAATTTAGAAAATTATAAAATCCATCCATTTGGTAAAAGTAAATTATTATTTTTAAGATGCAATTTATAAAAAAATTGGTGTGAAATGTCATTTACACAAAGTTTAGGGTTATAATGTAATCCCAGGGTTCAAATCTAATTTACAAAAAAACAAGGAGCCAAAACATAATTTATAAAATTTCAAGGGCTCAACTATAATTCTCAAAAAATTTAATTTCAAAATTTAATTTTAAAAAAATAATGAGATTAACTTTAATTTACAAAAATTTAGAGTGAAAATAGTTTTGTGAAAATTCTTTGGGTGAATAAGTGAAAATAGTTTTGTACCCATTTATGTTTTATATTGGAATGAAGAGAAACAATCAGGTTATTGTACCCATTTCTGGTTATTGTACCCATTTATGTTTTTCCCTTGAAAAAATTCATCCCAAAATTTTTTGTTTTTATATTTTAAAAAAAGGGGTCAATATTTCTCAGTTTTTAACAACTCCTTAAACCAGTAAATATTAACCCATTTTTTAAAGGTACCTGAAATGTTTCTAACCCACTTTTTTAAAAAAAAAAATTAAAAAACAACTTTTTTTTTAAAAGAATGATCCCCTATGGGGCAACCACTACCTGATCCTTGGTCTTGGAATGAATGGTTTTCAACCCATTTATGTTTTGTTTTTCTTAGACACTGTAACAAAAACATATTTGTATATAAAAATTGAAGTCGGTTATCGATTTTGTTATTGCGTAAATCGCTAGCCGAACCGACATGGTCGATTTTTAGATCCTTTCCACAGTAGGTCGAATCGGGGAAATGAAAGCCATTGGATTAAGATCGGATCGAGCCAATTTTCATTTCGAGCGATTGTTCTGCACATCCATATGAAGAAAGCGGTTCCTTTGGTTATCACAAAGGTAAAAGCAAGGTAATTTTCACGCTTGAAATCAATCAATTACGGTTCTAAACTACAATAATTTATGTATTGATTGATGAACATATATTTGGGGTTTCTTTACCAGCTACAAATCTCAGAAAACTTGAAGTATACAACTTCTCTCCATCTTTAACTGGTATGAAATTAACTAAAACTGCATATCAGTTAATATATTTTCATATGACTTTTCATACTGAATAAATGTTTCCAATTTCACATAGTTGTTCAGTCGATCATTAAGTAATTCATATGTTACAAGGTTACAATGAAACATTACTTGGACTCCGTTAATGCATCTACACCACTATTGTTTACTACTACTTAACACTACTCAATAAAGCCTTTTCCCAATTATTTGGGGTCGGCTACAGGAATCCTATTTTTCCATTCCATTATGTCTAGTGCAGTATCTTCATTTAAATCACATGACTTCATGTCCTTTTTTATAATATCCCACAAAGTCAATTTAGGCCTACCTTTACCCCTTGTGTTACCATCAATACCAACTAAATCACTCATCCTTACAGGAGCATCCATTGGTCTATGCTTGACGTGTCCAAACCATCTAAGTTGATTTTCTCTCAATTTATCTTCTATAAGAGCTACTTTTACTGTTTCATGAATTTGTTAATTTATAATTTTATCCTTTCGAGTTTTATGACAAATCCATCTTAGCATTCGCATCTCCTTCACACTCATTTTCTGCACATTTTTTTTCTTGGTTGCCTAACACTCTATCCTATATAACTTGGTAGGTCTAATAGCCATCCTATAAAATTTTCCTTTTAACTTCAAAGGTATGCACCTATCACACAAAACACCAGTAGCACTTCTCGACTTTACCCAGCCTGCTCTAATCCTATGAGTAACATCATCACTAATATCTCCATCTTTTTGAATAATCGAGCCTAAATAACAAAAATGATCATTTCTAGGTATCTTTTAAACATCAAATTTCACCACATCTCCATCTGTCCTCCTATTACTACTAAAATTGTATTCCACATATTTGGTTTTAGTTCTTCTTATTTTAAATCCTCTTATTTCTAGAGTTTTTCTCCACAATTCCAACAAAGTAATAATCCCCGTCTTAGTCTCGTCCATTAAAATAATATCATCTTCAAATAAAATACACCGTGGCACCTCATATTGTATTTGTCCGGTCAACTCATCCATAACAAGAGCAAAAAGATAAGGACTTAATGTTGAACCTTGGTGTAGACCTACATAAATTTAAAACTCACTATTGTCTCCGATTGATGTTCTTATTGTACTCATAGCACCATCATACATATCCTTGATCACATTAATATATTTCCAAGTCACTCCTTTTTTCATGCAGAACCTACCATATTATATCTCTAGGTATCCTATCATACGCCTTCTCCAAATCTATAAAAATCATATGAAGATCCTTCTTTTTCTCCCTATACCTCTCCATTATTCTCCTCAATAAATATATTGCTTCCATTGTTGATTTCCCAGGCATAAACCTAAATTTATTCTTAGATACTGTTGTCTTCAATATCAATCTATATTAAATCACTCTCTCCCAAAGTTTCATTGTATGACTCACTAACTTAATACCACGATAATTTGAACAACATTGTATGCCCCTTTATTTTTATAAATAGGTACTAAAACACTTTTTCTCCATTCACCGGGAATCCTATTAGTCATTAAAATTCTATTAAATAAGTTTGTAAGCCATGATACTCCATCCTCCCTTAAACACTTCCAAACCTCAATAGGGATACCCTATGGTCATAAAGCCTTCCCTATTTTCATCTTTTTTAGAGAAATCCTAAACTCTGTTGTCCTAATTCTACGGACAAATATATTTTCTCGAGTCTCCCTAAGTTCCTCTACATCTAATCTACTCCCATTATCTCCATTTAATAACCTCTCAAAGTAGTTTTTCCATCTTTCCATAATTTCGTCATCTTTAACTAGGACTCTCGAATCATCACTTTTAATACACTTAACGTTATTAAAATCTTTTGTTTTCCTATGCCTAAGTGTAGCAAGTATATAAATACTTTTTCCCCTTCTTGTGTTCCTAATTTTGTATAAATATTATCATATGCTTTTAACTTAGCATCTCTTACCACTTTCTTAACCTCCTTTTTAGCCTATTTATATTTCTAAAAATTTTCTGCATTTCTATTTGTTTGTCATGTTTTAAAGCACTCCCTTTTTACTTTTACTATATTTTGTACTTCTTCATTCCACCACCAAGTTTCTTTAGACTGTGGCCCCTTGCCTTTTGATTAATCAAGAATTTCTTTTGATATTCTCCTAATGCATGTGGCCACCTTATTCCACATTATTTTAGTCTCTTCTTCAGTATTCCATGTCTCTTCATTTAATACTTTATCTTTATATACTTCTAATTTCTCTCCTTTGAAGTTCCACTACCTAGTTCATGGGTTAATCTTCACTTTTCGCACTCGTAATTGATTTTTAATATTTATATCCAACATATTGTGAGGTTAATCTCTCTCCCGAGATAACCTTACAATCTTTACATGATAATCGGTCTCCTTTCCTAGAAGTGAAAAAATCTATTTAGCTCTTATGTGTTCCACTTTTATATATTATTAAGTGTTCAAGCCTCTTTTTAAAACATGTGTTTACTAGTACAAAATCATAAACCATCGTAAAATCTAAGATAGACTCTCCCCCGTCGTTCCTATCTCTAAAACCATATCCACCATGCACTATCTCATATCCTACACGTTCTTCTCCTACATGGACATTAAAATCTCCCCTTATATAGATTTTCTCACCTACGGGTATTTCTTGAATTAGTTCATCCATTTGTTCCCAAAATTATAATTTAATGTGCTCATCTAATCCTACTCGGGGGGAATAATCACCAACAATATTAATTATGTTTTCACCTAATACCAATTTTACAAGTATAAGCCTATCACCTTTTCTAATAACAGTTACGATATCGTCCTTAAAGTTCTTATCTACTATTTTTCTAACTCCGTTCTTATTTCTATGTTTTCCTATATAATATAATTTAAACCTTGTATTTTCGATTTCTATAGCTTTCTCACTGACCCATTTAGTTTCTCGTAAACAAACTATGTTAACTTTTCTTCTTATCATGGTATCTACTAACTTCATCCCTTTCCTGTCATAGTCCCTATGTTCTAAGTCGCTAACCTAAGTCTAGTATCCTGGACTAACTTCTTTACCCACAAATGTCGAGATTGTTGAAGGAACCATTGCATAGTTATCGTCACATCTGGGCGCCAATGGGACTCCCCTTTCCTATTTTTCAAGACACCCGATGGCAAGCGCAACGCCCCTTGTCTATTTTTTGAGACACCCGATGGAAGGCGCAACACATCGCTTAAGGGAAATGCCCTAGTATTAGCGCGTATATTCATAGGATTCATGTTCGTAAGAATTTGACAGGGTGTTACGCTGGCTACCAGCTACCTAACACAACCCTCCTCCTTTGTTCGGGCTTGGAATCGACAGTGTCCAAAAAAAATAAGAAGTTGAGTGTGACACGGGCAGATTTACGACTATTGTTTACTCGTGAATTAAATATTCTTATTTTAATATTTTGTTCTATTCTTTTAAAAATTAAACTAGTCTGCGGATCGCGTGGGGTCCAAACCTAGTTTTTAGTGTATAACTTATGTTATTCATACGAAACATTGTTTTTATTTCCTACAAATAACAGTTGTTAGTAGGAACTATAATTACAAATTATGCTTTATCACAATTGTGAGAACATTCTCCTCCTGATAAAACATACCTTTTGTCCATCTCCACCATTACTCATGCTCTAACATAGTAGATTATGATTATAACCTGATGAAACAAATCACACTGATCAGTCTACAGACTATAGGCACGAGATCATATTAGCTATATGATTATATGTATACCATGGGTCTCTGACCGTAAAAATACAAATATAAGGACCTTAGGTGGTGTAAGATACAAACACAATTAAACATATATATACACATAATGTTTAAATCTGATTTTTAGATGTTTAGAAAGTCTTTTTAAAACAAAATTCATATCAGAAAAATATGAAAAAAAATTCAAATAAATTTTTTTAATGTTTTTACACAGAAAAATATTATATTTATAAAACATAAGGAATGATGCTATGAAATGCAGTGTCGTGTCCTAAGTGACTATTAAAATTTTACTAGCCATTTTTGCAAAGTGTGAGAGGCTACCTTCTCTTGATATGAATTGAGCTGAATTCTGAGATGAAGTAGCCCGAGTCCAGAGCTTGGCATAGGTATACTAGACTAAAACATAATTACAGAAAATATCTTATCAAAATTGAAGTTTAACTAGATGAAGGTCAATATAGCTAAAACGCAAAAATAAATCCAACGAGTTTTCGATATAAGGACCTTCAAAGCCTCACGAGTATTTATTACAAAAAAATTATGTATATATTAAACAAATTACAAAATTTTCAAAAGAATTATGAGAAATTCATGTAAACATCACAAATTTTGATGTATACATTGTTAAAAATTGACTATATGTTAACAGTCTCCTATCCCCCCCCCCCCCCCCCCCAAATACAAATCATGGAGTTACACCAAACAACTAATTTTAAAACTTTTGTGAATTGAAATTTTACACCATGAACATTATTTTGATTGTTTGTTCGTTTGCTATGATGCATATGTACTAAATATAAACCAATTTGATGTCTAAATCTGTTACAATTCACACATACTGAATGCATGTGCATGCAACATGCATACTGCACCTTTTGAAATCTTAAAGTACTTAACTGAGCTAAACCTCTTTTTAATTTTTTTTGCAAGAGAAACCAAACATATTAGAAAAATAGTTCCAAACCTTTTTAAGAAAAGATCTAGTTGCAAAAACAAGTTGCACAGTCTACTCATTTCCACTTGTGAAACAATGACATATTGAGAACAATGTAATCTTGGTTTTTAATAACATCATCCACAGGCAGAAATCATTGAAACAATTTCCACATAAAACGCTTCCTCATGAAATAGTATAAGATGAAATTAGCTTTAACTCTATAGTCATTCATTTCTATTTATTTACACCTTTAATGAGGATAATCTCTTGAAAATCTACCACTTATATCAAAATCCAATTGTATCACCATCTAACAGCCAAGAAATGAGCACCCTTAAACGACCAAGACTCCAATGCCAATTACCTAAAAATCTTTGCATCCAATGAGTTAGAGAGTTCTCAAACGTCTATCCACCATCTCTCTCATCTTACCCACGGGAGGTAGCAATCCGCAAGGAAATTGAGGTGTATCGAACTTAATTTCATTATGCTAGACTTTCCCTGCACTGCAATCAAGTCTAATTGGGAGAACAATTGTATATTCCATCCTACATACGAATTTTTTTTCTCCCTTGATGACATTTTCATCATATTTACTTATTGGTATTCAACCCCCCAAATGAAACTTCGCAAAATCTTCTGGAAACATCCCTAACCGGTTCATGCACCCTAACGTTACGCATTCGTTATCGAGGGCAATGGTTTGTGACCCATATACATATGAAATCATTATCCGAATGCCAAAATCACCCGAGTCGAAAATTCCAAAAACGCATAGCTGAAAAAAAATCTTTAACTTCCTTTTGTAAGGGATCTTGTATCCACGTCTGAATACCCACCTCGTGTAAGTATAACACAGTTGAACCGTTGTGCAAAATTTGATTCCTTTAATACTAGAAAAAAGTGTGGTGCTCAACTATCAACAAAAAATTAGGAGGATTTTCTATTTGTTGAATTTCCAATCAATCCTTTGGAGTGAAGGAATAACTATGGAATGCTCAAAACAAGATATATGTTCCCTTTGAGCTAAATCTATTTCAAAAATATGTCAAGAGAATATTATATGTACAAACTTAAAAATTCAGATTTAAATCATTTTTAAGTGGCGTGATGTGGTAGATCCAACACACACGCCTTTAATTGCAACAAGTCATAACTGATGAAAAGTTTAACATCATGTCTCATTTCGCACATTAAAATTTATTATTTGTTTAATGACACAAATATCCTAATTATAATTTTACAATTATGGCAAAAAAGACTCATAACCCTAAACCCAAACCCCAATCAATCCGTGCAAACTTTCCTATCATAAAATCAATAGCTCTTTTCGCATCGATTCAACTTCGAAGCTATGTTTTTTATTCAATTTTCATGCTAGGTTTTTGAAAATTAACATTTGTTCAAATCTTTGCTACACAATTGTGCGCAATCAAACAAATCTAAATCTATTGGTAATTTTTCAGTTATCATTTTATATATGAGTTTTGATTCTGTTTTTGTACATTAATATCAACGATTACGTTGTACAATTGTAATACCTCGTAATTTTTGAAATATTAAATAGTTAATTAATAGTATTCTAATTATTTAGGAAAATTCTCAGATTTAATCTTGAGAAGTAGTTTGATGTTAATTTTCAAGTAATTCAATTGGAAGTAAAATTTAAATTGATTGTGTAGTTCCCAATTACTTTAGCAAAACTTTGCTTATGAAGAATTTATTTTAAACATGACTAAAAAAAAAACTTTCTCTTTTTGAAACATTCTTTTTCATTTTTATAAACAACACCAACTTGTGACATAAATTAACTTAACCAAATTTTATCTTGTTTAACCCTAAGCATGCATCTAGTGATTAAAACAAGTAACATAAGTAAAACAATACTCGCAACGCCGATGTACGAGGAAAACCAATCGGGAAAAAACCTCAGAACGGACTGTCCCGAATGGTTTTCTTCGTACATCGGGTATTTGTGCGTTTTAGCTATATTGACCTACACACATGAAATAGAAAAATACCTGCCAATTTACGAGGAAAACCAACCGGGAAAAAAAATTATGTTTCGTTTGAACGACAGGTCGTTAACACAAAACGTAGTGTTACTCGAACGATAAATCTTGTCGTTAGAATGACAGTACCTCGCGACAATAGTTCTCATTGGAACGATAAAACATAAATTATACAGTTTCCCTCGAATGTTAAACGGTGTTGTCCAGTGAAAAAATTTCGTGAAAATTCTAACTGAAAGGGGTTCAAACTCAAAACGTTTTCAAAATAGTAGCAAAATTAAGAAAACTCAAAAGAAACAAATTTGAGTAACATGCGAACATATAATTTATGTGCTCAAACATGAACATGGACTGTATGGGCGTGAACTACAACAAATGAATCACAATTCCAACACATCTAAATGATCAAGAAGCTCTAATTAATAACAATCAATCATCAAACTTTATCTAAGCCACATGTGATAATTAAAGTTTGAGCTTAATGAACTAAACAAACACCATGCACACGAATCAAGAATTTTGACCATTCTACAAACAATAGCAGCATGACACGATTTTGAACATTAGGATTCTTTGTGCAAAACCATTTAAATTTTTAATCCATCCAAACTCCCTCAAATATATCATATAGTTCTTTTGAATGAACTAAACTAATTTAACACATTTTTAGCTTAAGATTCTTTTTATTGCCTTTTAATTTTTGGGGCCTCTTTTAAACAGTGGCTTTCACGACGAGTCAATTTTACACTCTCGCATCCTTTTCTTGTGAACACTCATCATTTTTTAATTTCAATCCTCACGGTAAAACGCTTCTTACATTCACACTCCATTCTTAAGTCTACTTACGCATATATGATAAGATTGAGATAAGAATGGCTCACCAAACTCAAATAAGCAAGAGTAGTCAAACATCCATATAAACTCGTGCATGTGTGCAATCATAGAGTATAAACAAAGTCGAATCAAAATGCATATCAACTTCGAAACATCCCCATAATACAATTGTTAAGATCATTTCAAGCATTGAAAATAATGACCAAATGTCCTATCCACGCGGATAATTGAAGGAATGCGGTCCAAGCACACCAATATGCCATATCAAATATGTTAACTCACGACACAAACACCGAAAATATTTGTAGCTTCTTTTCAACATGTTTTGACTCAAATAAAAACAAAATCTTTCTGTATTTTTAGATTAAGACTCAATAAATGAAAAATATAATGCAAAGTGATACACATGTCATAACACTAGCTAGATATAATCATGATGCAAAGACTAGCGTATGGAAAATAAACCATGCAAGCAACTATCCATAAGAAATACCAAGTGACGAATCATGTGCATGCATGTGCGAATCAACCAACGAAGCATTTGTCATCTCCAAAACGGACTTCCTTACCCGAACCGGTGTATACGTAACCAAATAGGTTTTGGGAATCGATGGGACACTACGTTTAAACTTCCTAGGGCCTTTTGTAAGATCAAAACAAAAACTCCTCAGGTGATATTTTCTACCACAATGCGAACATGTGAAAACATGATGAGGAACATGACCTTTAGGTTTGCCTTTTCTAACACCCTCGGATGTGGTTGATGATCTATAACAAACTATGGTATTGGATTTGAAATTTGAACCATTAAAACAAGATAAGCCGCTACCATTACTACTCGAGTCAGTTAAATCATTTTTCAACTTCAAAACTTTCAATTCGAGAAAATGATTAGAGTCCTTACGGGACTCCTTCTTTAGATTTTCAATTATCCCTAGATGGTTATCTAGCTCCCCCTCAATATGAGAAAAATTATGCCTTAGAGTCTTTTCAGGTGCCTTAAATTCCTTAATCAAACAATTTTCATTAATGGCACAATCACTTGAATTTTTCAAATTCTATGACTCTTTTCTAAAACAAGAATTTTATCATCACTCTCCTTTTTGGAAAATTTTAAAGATTCAAAATTATTATATAAACCTCGAAACTTCTCGTGAATCATTTCTCTTTGAATTTGAAATGTTTGCAAATATTCAATCATATTTTTAAAACAATAATTTTCTTCCTCCAAAACATCAAAAAAAAAAATTGCAAACTTTAAATTCAACAGATTTAATTCGTTAAAAATTTGAGAATCCATCGAGAGAAAAACAAGCACACCAAGAGAGATAAACACACAATCAGCCAAAAAGAAAAAAAGGGATCAAACACAATAAAAATAAGTTTTCTGATCTGATACCAATTTGTAGGTCTCAATTACTTTAACAAAGTTTTGCTTATGCGGGATTTATTTTAAGGATCACCAAAAAACCAACTTTCTCTTTTTGAAAAATTCTTTTTCAATTTTTATAAACTATTTCCAGCTGGGACATAAATTAACTTAACCAGATTTTATCTTGTTTAACCCTAAGCATGCATCTAGTGATTAAATCAAGTAAAGTAAGGTAAAGCAATACTCACAACGCCGATGTATGAGGAAACCCAAATGGGAAAAAATATTGGACGGCCCAGGCTAGAGAATCACTATGAAAATGGTTTTACAAAGACAGAAGGTAGACTCCCTCAACGACTCGATCCAACCACGAGACTTGATGCTCCTCTGATCTTCTACCACTCCTTTTATAGTGCACACGCAGAAAGTAACCTTCTTCTATGATGCTCATCCACAGTAGTCACCTCCACAAAAGCCTCGTGTGATAACCCGAGACTCGAAATAAGTGGTGGCCAACCCGATACTCCAAAATTTCGGAATCATGGATGGAAATCATTCTCAGCATCACAACAATAAAATAAGTATACGGGAAAACCACCCAATAAATCAGAAAACGGGTTGCCAAAAATTTTAAATTTAGTTTTATAACAAGTTAAGAAAATAATTTTAAACAACCCAATCTGAAGAGAAAGTGGAATTCCAAAAGAGTTTATATTACATCCATAACGAATATACAACAAGAGGACCGAATATGCTGTCGGTCAACAGTTACATACAACGTATTACAACAATTTAATATGTTATAGAATACATCTATTAAACATTTACAAAAGTTTGGGCCACACGCCCGAGTGAAAGACCTGATCATATCTAGAACACAAAAATGAAGGCGTCTAACACAACATCCTGTAATATCCGCAAAGTCTTACAGCTCCTCAAAAGTATTAAAGTGGAAATTTCCAAACGGGCGCCCTTGCGACGGAGCACCTGAGCGAATACAATTTCATTCACAACAAGAAAAATGAACGGGTCAGGGCCCGATTTTATATCATTCCCAGAAGAATAAGAAGCATGATAGGTATGAACAGTTAATCATGAATGATGAAAATGAAAGTCTAACAACATAATTCTAAGCATATGAATACAATTTAAATGATTTAACTTTCATTCAATTTAACAAGAAAATATAATTAAACTTCATTAATTAAAAGCCTCAATCATTAATCATCACTTTCATTTCAGTTCTCATTCCTTAACAGGAATATAATTGCCATCTTATGCATTTATGGCATTTCATATATTTCAAGTCCCACTTGAATTTAGAAAGGTTATATTCTTATACATATAACGATTCTAAGACCGCCCCTCCGAGTTTCCACACTGGGCGCGCCCCTAAATGACTATCATCTTCCAGGGGCTATCAAACAAGACAACCTGGGCACCTAACGTACGTCGGGAAGCGGCCATATACCTGCGAGGGAGTCATAACCATAACCGGAATTACCTCACTAGCACAGAATAAAACATATATCAATCCCGCATATGGTCGAGGATTATAGTCTCCCTGCGTTTACTAGTCAGGGGACATCACCTCATGCGTGAGCTTCCCTTATGATAGAATTTATAGAGGTGTGTTTAAGTAAATTAACATTTACATTTAAATCTCATTTTCATTTCCATTATCCATATGTTTGGTTCATTTTTATTCGAACCCATCATCATTGAATATTCTCATTAATATTCCTCATATTTTTAAGTTCTGAATTATTCTCCAAGTGATCACATTAATGCTACAAGCCCCAAGGTCTTATATACCTCCCATGAGTCCCTAAAGTCTCCAAATATGGACTTATAACTCCGAAACTCCTAATAATTCACTAAGGGAAAAATTGCCCTATTATCAACTTGGCACACCTCCAAAACAAGTCCCATTTAACCCACTCCTAACATAGGATAATGACTCAACTCAACTATACTCTAGGACTCTAAGTTTCCTTCATGCAAGAAGGTTCCTAGGTCCTAAACCTAAAGAAAAAGGTTAAAAATTGAGTTATAAAATTAACTCAAAAATAGCAGGAAATCGAATCGATTCGCCAAAAAAGTGAATTGATTCGGACAAGAAAATTGGGTTTTCATAAGCTACCGAATCGATTCGCCCAAGGGCCGAATCGATTCCGTCCAAGCAGACCTGAAAACTGGCCCTATGCGAATCGATTCGCCCAGGGGCCGAATCGATTTGCCCCTGCGAATTTTCCAAGTTTGGCTATGGAGTCTTGAACTCCTAATTTTTTGCCCAACTCAAATCCAACCAAACAAAGATCATTTATTGCAACTAATACATCATAAATGTATCCAACTACCATCATTTACATCAATGATCATCCAAATCAACCTCCAAAGATTTGAAACCCATAAATACATAAAAACCCTAACTTTGTTAAACCATAACTAATCCACAACTATCATTACTAATTATTCTACTTAAATCACATAGTAGCAAGTAGAAAACTTGCCTTGGTGTAGGAATCTCAGATTTGAGGAAGATGAAAGCAAGATCAAAACTCCAAATCTTCAATCTCTCTCTTTATCCACAAGTTTTCTTCTTCTCTTTATTTCTCTAAGTTAACAATTGTTCTTAAGGGAAATAAATGAAAGGCAAGACATAAATCGCGCCTTAAGTCTAAAATTCCCAACTTAAGTGGTTAACACTGATAAATAGAAAAATTTCTTTCTCTATGTATTTATCATTGCGGCAACTTCTCTACCCATCAAAAATTCCCTTGAACCTACAAAATTGAAACAAAACTAGTGTAGAGGGTAAGTAAGGGAGTCAATCCAAATCTAAGGGTGAAACACAAAATTGGAGAGGACATATATATAGATTCATTTGCATTTTATTATATTTTTCTATTTTTACATTTTCTATTTTTTATGAATTTTTCAAGGGAATATTAATTAACTAACTATATACTAATTTTTAAAGTACTACTAAGATGCAAAAGCTAATAAAAAAATGAGGTAAATAAAATTGTGCTAAGAAGTAAACTAACTAAAGTGGATTCATGAGGGCTTCAAAATTTCGTCCCACGAATGGGAGATTAGAACTCAATAATCATCATCCAAAAAATATAAGATAAACAAATGAAAGCATGAGAAGATTAAACTAAAAGTAAAAGTGAGGAATAGATCAAACCCATTTAAGTCTTGAATTGATATGAAATCTCCAATTACATCATCAATCTCTCAATTACAATTCCTCACTCATGTATTTATTGAATCTAAACTAAAAATTACAAAGTAAAAATAAAAAGGATAGTGGATGAATTCATAATGGACAATTAAATAATAAAAGAGATTTGCTAAAAATGTAATTCCTAAAATTATAAAATTGTACATTAGAATTCACCCAAAGAAATAAATTCTAGATCATTACTTTATATTGAGATAATTGCTAAAAATGCAAAATCTCAACATAAAGAAATGGATTAGAATTTACCTCTCATAAGGGATAAATTCAACTACATCAATCTATTATGAAATAATAGCTAAAAATGCAAAAATTCATAATAGATGGGTGTGGTGGACTTCATCCTAGAGATAAATTTAACTACACACCTCTTTATTGAGATATTTGATAAAAATGCAAATACTCTCTAAAGAGGGGTGTAAAGAAATTTATCACACAAAGTGTAAAAACTAAATTGGAGATCTCTTGAAAATTGGTCATCATCCTCTTTTAATAGTAGGTGCCAAGGAGCTAGGGGTAATTGGGTAATTGGTATAAGTGTCCATGTTGTTTGGGTGTGTCATGTGAATGAGAATAAAAATCTGATATGGTGAGGGGTAATTTTGGGTATTGGGTAAAAGAGGTAATTGGGGGGTATAATAGGGAAAAAGGGGTAAAAGGTTTAATTAGGCACATGGGGTTTATGTGGTTTAGTCTTGGGTTATTTTGTATTGGTTTGCTGAGATGAAATCGTGGCTTGCATTTTGGAAATGGGTAATGGGTGGATATGGGAAATGGGTTTGGGTTTAGCTTGGATAGATGTGGGTGTGGCTGAAAAGTGGATCAATGAGGGGGAGAGAGAGAGAAGTCGGATTATGGTCAGATAAGGGTTGACAGCCCGCCGGAGGGGTTTAACGCCATCTGGTTCTTACGCTGGTAAGGGGATCGGGTGATGTGGTCTCGGACAGGTGGTCCCCGGGATGGCAGGAGGGAGTGAGAGAGAGGGGAGTCAGTTTGGACGGGGGCTGGGTAGGGGATGACAACGGCGTCGGCGGCGGGTTGGGGACGCGACTAAAAGTCGTCGGAGAGGGCTGCGATCGGGGGTACTGGCCGAGGCAGTCATGGGCTTTGATAGGGGTCAGAAGAAGGGGTCACTGGGTAGAGAGCTGGGCAGATGGAGTTAGCAGGAATGTCGCCGGCAGTGAGGGAGTGAGAGGCCGCGGGTTTGACACCGGCAGCAGGGGATGAGCGCCGCGGGCGGCCACGGCTCAGGGGCTGCTGGGGTCAGGCATAAGGGGATCGGATTTAGGTGGATGAGGGAGTGGAGATGTTGGCTGGCTGACGATGGGTTCGTCGCCAGCGGTGGTTATGGATTGCGTAGGAGATTTGTTCGGAGTTGGGGGTAAGGGTCGCCAGTGGCAGATATTCCGGCCATGGGGTTTGGTTTGGTTGTATGGAAGATGGGTCTTGTGAATCGGGGAAGAGAGAGGAGAGAAAAGGTGAGTGTTAGGAAGAAAATGAAGGGTAGGTATTATGGTGTGTAAGGGTATAGGGTCGTATGGTGTGGAAGATGATGGGGTGGAGTGTTAGAGTGTATGAGATGTGTATGGCATTAGTGGGTGGTATGAGTGTGTGTTATTTGAGGGTGTGTGTTTAATTTGGACACTTAAAATAATAAAAAGACTCAATTAAAATTAATAAAACTAAAACTAAAAAATAAAATCTAACTAAAAAATAAAAATATTAAAACTAAAAATAAAATCCTAAGCTATTAAAAATTAAAATAATAAAACAAAAGAAATAAAAAATGAAAAATCTAATAAAAACTAAAGTCCTAAAAAATATAAAATCTAATAAACTAAAAATAAACTACTAAAACTAATCCTAATAAAATAAGACTAAACTAAAAGCTAATAAAAATCAAAATAAAATAAAATTATACTAATAAAATAAAATAAAACATGGAAAATATTAAATAAATCTAAAATAAATCCTAAAAATAAAAATGACTCAAACTAAAAATCTAAAAAATGATAAAAAGACATAAACAAAACACACACACGGTTTAGGGTAGGTTTAGGCTAGGGTTATGGGATAAGGGTATTTAGCTCCATTTTACTACAAGTTGCCTCGAATTATAGCTTTTGACACTGCAACTGTAATTTAGCTTGGAAGAAAAATATTTAAGCGCATAAGACCCATATTTTCAAGAATTAGCAACTAAAGTACATCTATTCGGGGTATAAATTGTACACTTTAGGTTGCTTATCACACCACCCCTAAACAGAGTGTTACTAGTCCTCGAGCAATAAGATAGAGAGAAAGAGAAAGATAAGTAACCAAAAGTGTTCCACTTTCGCGGGCACTTGCGATTGCACTTAGCATGTGCAACAAGACTTTAAATCTATAGGTTGCCCTACAGGACGAGTTGTGTCTCGTGAGGATTTGCAGGGAATATACCCACAAAATTCTTGTTTTGCAAAAAGTTATTGAAGGGAAGTCAATCTCTTATTAGACATAAAAAATCGCACAATCCATCATGAGATAAATGATTTCAGAAGTACAAGCTAGAATGTATAAAAATTTATGTAAGTAAATACTAAAGGAACATCCTTCCTAGAATCAACGTGTGTAGTGTGAATCAGTCAAAACGGGGCGAGTATCATAAGAGTAATTCCTAGATCGCCTTGTCGGAATCAACGCTTCAACTTCAAATCTCACGGATATATCTCTCTCAAACGAACTCACAAGATATGGGTAAGTGTATTGCTCTTGTGTGTGAGGAGGTGAGTGAATGTAAACAAGTTCAAACGTCTCACACACACATAATAAAGAACGAACAGTAAGAAATAAAAGTTATCTCATGAAAGAATGCTAATCACTATAGTGAGAACGTCGAGTTATTCACCACGTCGACTTTCATTTGCCCGAACACCTAGGAAAAATATGGATGATTATGGGTGAGGGAAAAAAGAAATGGAAAGGATATGATGATATGTGGTAGGATGGTGATATGATGGATGTGTGAAATGATGAATGTAAAATGGATGCGAAAGAAGAGTGTATACACTTTAGGCACAAATGTCTTTATTTCAAAACTAAGTACTAACTACAAGCTCTCTTTCTTTTCTTTTTATCTATTTTTCTCGCTTTTTTTGAATTTTCTTTTCTTTTTCTCTCTTTTTTCTTCTATTTTTGCTATGTTTATGTTTTTCTCTTTTTTTTTTCTTTTCTTTTTCTCTCACTTTTCAAACCAACAATGAAGACATTTACATTTGAAATCACACTCTTTTATTTGGAAATGATGATGGATAATATAAATGGAGGTGATATGTGATGGTGTGGGGAAATATATGGGAATATGGAAGAGGATGGGAATATAATGGGTGAAGTGAATGGAAATGTGATATGGGGGAAAGTGGTAGGTGTATGGATGAAAATCTAGTATTCGGGACAAATTTCAAGACACGCATTTCTTATAACTCGAAAAAGATGTCATTCTCCGTGATCAAGCCAAAAAATGAAGAATAATGAGATGATACAACAATTAAAGTGGGGAATCAAAAGAAGTTCGATCAACTTGTGACTCGAAGATTGCGTAAAACTCTCTGAAAGGGTGAAAGGCACGAATCTCACGGGCTAAAGTCTCCACTAGTGATCCTTAAGGTTCTCTTTAGAATTGTAGTTGTAAGGACACAAGTCTCCGATTGAGTCATAATGTAGTGTTGGGTCAATTCCGGACAAAAATATGTAAGTCATAGAATATTGTTCAAGTGTATCCTTCAAGCCTATGACAAGTTAAAGTTGAAGACGTTGCGGCATTACTTTTCAAGAGAATATCATTGCCGATTTTTGTGCCAAGTTTCACGTCATCAACATGTGGATTCCAATGTCTCCTAAAGGTATGAATGCATTAATATATATATATATATATAGGAGCTTGGAAATTTATTTTGGGTGTTAGTATTTTTTTGTTATTTTTTTTGAATTCATAGTTCTAAAGATTTTGTTCTCGGACACCTTTTCATAGAAAAATCAAATCAAATCCAAAAAAAATCAAAAAAATACGAAACTGGTGGCCACGCATTCGTATCGAAATTATCTAGAATCATCGCCTGCAATCTTGTTAGAAAAGTCGTTTGAACGAACTCATTCGAACGAACTTCTAACGAGATTCAAAAATTGTTTCTGTTTTCCCGTTAGAAGTTTCGTTCGAACGAACTCAAACTCGTTCGAACGAACTTCTAACGAAATTTCAGTTTCGAGCAGTTTTTTGACAGTTTTTTTTATAACTTCCCACTTTGCCCACTAACTTTTACCACCTTTATATAGTGCGCGAAAGACATTTTATAAGATAACTTTTTCACATTCTAAGAGTTTTTTGTGAGCAAAACTTTTAAGAAAAAGTTCCATGTTTTGTGTTTGATTTTTTATGGATTAAATTCACCAAAAAACACATACACACCCATTTGTTTAATTTATTCCAAGTACCTATTGATATATCATTGCTTAGAGAGTTTTGGCACCGATTTACTCTACCTATTGAAGAGTTCGTTTGGGTTTTCTTCTAAATCCCTCAAAGAAGAAGAAGTTTGTTTTGTTGCGAACATTCTCACATGGTGAAAGGCACCATGTGTGGTTGACGGTGTACCTATGTCGCATTGGTGATTCCAAGATTCCGGTGGAGCTCCGGGGTTATCGACTAGGCGGAGGTGTTTAGAAGAAGACGCTTCAAGGCTTGAAAGGGGTCGAGTCGAGGAAGTAAGTCATCTGTCTTGTAATTGTAAAACCATATTTAGTGGACTTAAGGCTAGGGCCATCCGAGGTTTTTTCCCGTTGTGGGTTTTTCCTTGTACATCGCGACGTAGTGATTCATTGTTTATTTTATCTTTTGCAATACTCACCTAGAACGCATGCTTAGGTAAAAAGATAAAATTTGGTTTAATCACTAATTATGTTTATTTTTGTGATAAATTAATTTGGATAATGTCAATGTGTATTTAATTCAAGTCATTAAGTTAATTGGTTTGACCTAATGTAATAATATTATAAATATGACATAGGTAAATTTCTAGGACTTGAGTTGAATTAATTGTGTTTACGTGAAAATAAAATTGTGTGTGTGTTTCATCATATTTCACTTGGCTTAATTTTAAATTTGAAAAGAAATTTAAATTTGGTAATTTGTTTAATTGAACCATCTCCCGCTTCCGCATATTTAAAATGGAAATTAACTTTTTTGTAATAAGATTTTAAAATTGGGGGTCTATCGCACTTTCAGATTGGTATCATAGCCAAAAACGATAAATTACTTCGTTAAGATTTTTTAAATATTTTTGGCTAAAATGGAATTTTCCCCATTTTCTAAATTTCCTATTTTCGATGGTTCTAACTATGGATATTGGAAAGCGCGAATGAAATCGGGACTAAAATCTATCGACGAGAGAGTTTGGATGTCTGTTATTAACGAGTGGTCCCCACCTACTCATTTAGTAGATAATGAGCGTGTTCCCAAACCGACCGATAGATGGAGTCAGGGTGAATTTAAACTTTCTGATTTTAACTCCCGAGGTTTAGATGCCTTGTTTAGCGCTGTCACACCAGATGAATTCCGACGCATTATGACGTGGGAGACCGCTAAAGAAGCTTGGGATATTTTACCACTCACCCACGAAGGTACTATTGTCGTTAAAGCTTCGAAACTCCAAAACCTCGCCACTCAATTTGAAACTATCAAAATGAACGAAAAATAAAGTTTTGATGAATTTTATGCTAGACTTTACGATATTGTTAATTCATCTTTTAACTTGGGAGAAAAAATACCCGACAACCGAGTAGTAAAGAAAATTTTAAGGTCCCTTCCCGATAGATTTATTCCAAAAGTGACCGTTTTAAATTCTTTACCAACTTTAGCCTCTATGAAATTAGAAGAGCTCGTAGGTGATTTACAAACCTATGAAGTAGACATGTTTCCCTCTAAAAACGAAAAGAAAATTGAAAAGGGCATTGCTTTAAAAGCCCGAAAAGAGGTCAAACAAGTAGTAGAGAGCGAGAATGATAGTGACTCGGAAGACATGGCTTTGTTTGCTCGAAAATTTAGAAAATTTCTTAAATTTAACAAAGATAAATTTAAAAATGAATTTAAGAAATTTGAAACTTCTAAGTATGACAAAACCGAGAAGATCCCTAAACCTATCAATAAACAATTAAATAGGGACGAGTCAAATAGGTGTTTTGATTGTGAGGGTTATGGCCATAGGGCTTCTGAGTGCCCCACTAAACTAAGGAAAGAGGGTAAGCGACCCATTTCATATAATGCGACCCTTAGTGATAGTGATAAGGAAGAGGGACCCGATTCCCCCACTAAGCCCAACTTTATGGCTTTTATGGCTAGTCATGTGAGTGATAGTGAGAACTCATCGATTGATGAAACTTTAACACATGACACTTCTGAGGTCAAAGTCTTTGATTCCCTTGTTTTTTATGATAGTGAGAGTGGAGAAGAAAGAGAGAGTGAAAATGAAGAAGAGGTTAATGTGAGTGAACTTCAAAATGCTTTTCAAGAACTTTATAAATAATCTATTAAATTGAAAAGAGCTAATTTGAAGTTAGAAGCTAGTTTGAAAGAACATGTCAAGGTTGTTGATAAGAGTATGTTGGTTGAAGACCTTAGGATACGAGAGAAAGCTCTTCTAGAGAATCTTGAATATATAGAAGGCGAGAGAGATAGCCTTAGGGGTTTAATGGAATCCTTGAAAAAGAAGCTTCTTGCTTTTGAAGAGAGAAATGTTTTATTAGAGTCTAACATTTTAGAATTGCAAAATAAATTAAAAGACTCTAGTAATGTCAAATTTGATTTGGAGTGTCGTTCGGAAAAATTAGATAAAATATTAGGAACAGTCCAAATTAGAAATGACACTTGTGGTTTAGGCTTCAAAACTTGTAATGAATTTACTCATAACGCCAAAACCAATGTTTTAGGAGAATCTACTAGGAAAGTCTTTAGAGATCACTCCTTAGGTAAATCTTTTCGACATGTTTTTACTTGTACACATTGTGGTCGAAAAGGTCATCTTAGGAAATTTTTTTTTGATCTTAAACGTATTCCTAGAAAATCCCAACGTAAAGCAACCAAGGTAGTTAAAATTCCTACACCCCAAGATAGTCATTCTTCCTTAATTTGGGTTAGGAAATCCGACTTGGTTGCCTTGCAAAATGGGGTTTTTGATTCTCATTTACTTTCACATGCTTACTAAATCTAAAGGATGAATGTTTTCGTGTTTGCATACTTTAGCTTTTGTGCTTCATGATATATTCACATGCTAAATGTATGCTTGTTTAATCATTTTCTAGTCTATGCTCCATGCTTATCACATGCTAAAATTATGATTTTTGTTTATCTTTTGTTTTATATTTCCTTCATTTTGTTTGCATTAAATGAAAAATACAAAAAGATTTTTCTTTATCATTTGGATTTTATCTCTTGGTAATTTAAGCTTAATGAAAAATTCAAATAATTTTTGTTTCTCTTTTGAGTATATATTTTTTATTTTTGGTTAAAATTTTCAAAAACTCAAAAAGATTTTATTTTGTGTGTATTTTAGTTTGACACACTTTATGTGGCATACACTTGTGTTTGAATCCCATCTTTTACGCTCTCATGTGGCTAGAACTTTTGGTTTAGATTGCCAATCCTTATTATGTTCTTTAGCATGCTTACATGGAGTAGTTGGATTTTGTGTTGATTAAATGGATTCTATTTTTATATGCCTCTATTCACACTTGCACGAGCTCTTTTGAAATTTTAACTTCATACGAATATTTGAGCTTTGTGAAGTGTTCTCCTACAAATCTTGTCATCTACATATTTGTGACTTAGGAGGACTAGTGCATGTCAAAATCCGTTGCAAGTGAGATTTGTGTGAAACATAAAAATATGATAAATACAAATGTGCACGGGAAAGGGCTCCGAAAGGACTTAGTTATCCTTTGCGATTGTAAGCCACCGTTTTTTAATGGACCTAAAAGAAATACGTGGTTTAAAGGCCTAAAAACAAAAAATATGGCATTAAAAAGAAAAATATTTTGCCAAGGCCTATGTTTGATTGATATATTCATTCAAATTTAATATAAATGCATATTGAGGGAGATTGGATGGTATATCAACGGTTTTCACAATGTCCATTTATCCTAGTTGCGTATTTCATGTCATGACTCTATTGGTTTGTAGAATCATCAATATGCTAGGCTTGTATGCATTGTGTATGTTTGTTCATTGAGTTCAATTTATATTGTCACGTGAGGTTATATTCAAACGTGATAAAGTTTGCAATCAATTGAGAACTCCGTGAACATGTTTTAAGTGATTGGGTCTAAATTTAATCGTTACTAGTTCACACCCCAACACTTCCGTTTCCATATGACACATTTTTGTCATACGAGTGTGAAAGACTCCTATTATATTTTTGTGTCTGTCATTTGTGTGTTTATATATATATATATATATGTGTGTACTTGAGTCTCCTTGATATATATTATGTATACATATATTTGATATTTTTGTTTAGTCTTTGCTTTGATTTCTAATCCATTTATGCTTTAATTCGTACTTGGTATCCATCTTATTGCATTCTTTGTTGATATCACATGCTTAATAATTTATATATCATATTGGTATCATTTTATTGCATCCTAGTTGGTATCCGATGTTATTGTTTGGATTAGTTGAACTTTTGTTGCTCATATGCTTTAACGTTCTCATCACTATATGCACAATTACATGTTTTAGCTTGTTATCCCATTATTTTATCCCTTGCTTAGTTTAGAGGGTGTATATGCTTTATTTGGGGGAGATAAGTTACTGTTTTGATTCTTTAGTCTTTGTCTATTCCTGAACAAAAAGGGGGAGAATGATAGGGCGAGACATGGTATCTAATCCTATTATTATCGTATCTTAGTTTGGGGGAGATTTATCTTAGGGGGAGCCGTCTTTCTAAGTAGGTAATTTGTTTGATAAAGGGGAGAATTGATTTAGGGGGTATTTATCTTAATTGCATTTAATATTTTTTATATTCCCTATGCGTTTGATTGTTTGCTTAAGTGTGCAGGAATTCTTCTAAGTGGTAACTTTCATCGTCGGCAAAGATATTGATCCTTGGGTTGTTTGAGTCAAGCTATGTATTTTTATTTTGGGAGGGATATTTTTTAAGTCTAGTAGAGCTTGACGGCCCTTTAGGATTTTTTTTTGGTTTTTGTCCCGGAATAGCCATAGGGGGAGATTTGTAAGGACACAAGTCTCTGATTGAGTCATAATGTAGTGTTGGCTCAATTCCGGACAAAAACATTTAAGTCATAGGATATTGTTCAAGTGTATCCTTCAATCCTATGACAAGTTAAAGTTGAAGACGTTGCGGCATTACTTTTCAAGAGCACATCATTGCCAATTTTCGTGCCAAGTTTCACGTCATGAACATATGGATTCCAATGTCTCCTAAAGGTATGAATGCATATATATATATAGGATCTTGGAAATTTATTTTGGGTGTTAGTATTTTTTTGTTATTTTTTTTTAATTCATAGTTCTAAAGATTTTGTTCTCGGACACCTTTCCGTAGAAAAATCAAATCAAATCCAAAAAATATCAGAAAAATAAGAAACTGGCGGCCACGCGTTCGTATCGAAATTATCTAGAATCATGGTCTGTAATCTCGTTAAAAAAGTCGTTTGAACGACCTCATTCAAATGAAGTTCTAGCGAGATTCAAAAATTATTTATGTTTTCTCGTTAGAAGTTTCGTTCGAATGAACTCAAACTCGTTCGAACGAACTTCTAACGAAATTTCAGTTTTGAGCAGTTTTTTGACATTTTTTTTTATAACTTCCCATTTTGCCCACTAACTTTTACCACCTTTACATAGTGCGGAAAAGGCATCTTCTAAGATAACTTTTTCACATTCAAAGAGTCTTTTGTGAGCAAAACTTTTAAGAAAAAGTTCCATGTTTTGTGTTTGATTTTTTATGGATTAAATTCACCAAAAAACACATACACACCCATTTGTTTAGTTTATTCCAAGTACCTATTGATATATCATTGGTTAGAGAGTTTTGGCACCGGTTTACTCTACCTATTGAAGAGTTTGTTTGGGTTTTCTTCTAAATCCCTCAAAGACGAAGAAGTTTGTTTTGTTGCGGCATTCTGACATGGTGAAAGGCACCATGTGTGGTTGACGATGTACCTATGTCTCATTGGTGATTTCAAGATTCCGGTGGAGCTCTGGGGTTGTCGACTAGGCGGAGGTGCTTACAAGAAGACGCGTCAAGAATTGAAAGGGGTCGAGTTGAGGAAGTGAGGCATATGTCTTGTAATTGTAAAACCATGCTTAGTGGACCTAAGGCTAGGGCCATCCAAGATTTTTTCCCATTGTGGGTTTTTCCTCGTACATCGCGGCGTAGTGATTCATTGTTTATTTTATCTTTTGTAATACTCACCTAGAACGCATGCTTAGGTAAAAAGATAAAATTTGGTTTAATCACTACTTATGTTTAATTTGGTGATAAATTAATTTGGATAATGTCAATGTGTATTTAATTCAAGTCGTTAAGTTAATTGGTTTGGCCTAATGTAATAATATTGCAAATATGACGTAGGCAAATTTCTAGGACTTGAGTTGAATTAATTGTGTTTACGTGAAAATAAAATTGTGTGTGTGTTTCATCAAATTTCACTTGGTTTAATTTTAAATTTGAAAAGAAATTAAAATTTGGTAATATGTTTAATTGAACCATCTCCCGCTTCTGCATATTTAAAAAGGAAATTACCTTTTTTGTAATAATATTTTAAAATTGGGGGTCTATCGCACTTTCAGTAGTACTCCTCAACTCTAAACCATAGTGACATGATAAGTGCGCAAATTTTGTTGAGTCTAGAAATTCATAGTGCAACATGCCTTGTTACGTATTACATAAGCTATTTAGAAAAAATATTCTCTAGCTTGATTCCTAGACTTGTTAGAGATGGATGATTGAAAATTCACATCAATGAGTGAGATGAAAGAAACTGCACGAAATTTTAAAAATCAGGTTCAAAAACTCAAAATTTTCCAAAAGAGGTACGATTATGATAAAATTCCCCACCCCCAAACAAAAAGGAACATCGCCCTCGATGTTAAGTAAAATGATTTTTAAAATTGAGAGCATAAGTTAGGAAAGAGATTACCAGAATCAACCGCTAATGAAGTGGACAGATATCGCCAAGAATAAATATAAATAAGAAATGAGAAGAAAAAATGTGTACAAGTCCATAAGCATGTGAAGCGTTGGGTGATGTGAAACACCACCCCCAAACAGGATGAGACTAGTACAAGAAACGCGAGCTGCCTCCCGGTAGCACTAAGTTTAATGTCTTCAGCCAGACCGAACCATTCTCACCCTAAAGATAAGATTTTTGAAAGCACGGGGTGGCAGAAAAATTAGGTGATGAAGATCACCCCCAAACAAGACTGAAGCGCTAGTCTTGTTGGAAAAAGGCTAAACTCGTCAATGTACTTGTATGGCAAAGTGCATCACATGATCCAAAGCAGCGGTGGACCATGGGCGGGTGGGCATTAAGGTAAGCGTGAGGGCGAATATGTATCGGTCTGGGGCATTGTTGAGCTTAAATGTGAGGGGAACAAGGGCCCTATAAGCATGGTGGTCAAGTTGGATTGGAAGTCAAAAGGGTTTGGCAATAGTTATGGGGTGGGGCTCATTGAAAACACACAACCATTCTATAAATTGGCAATGGTAATGGTCGCGCCGTGACACGCCAGGGAGCTGTTGAGAAATAGAATCAACACCACAAGAAAGTGGTGTGCATAAAGTAACAAGCTCGGTGTCACGGAAGTGGAGAGTATCAGCACAAATACTCTCGAGAAAGGTGGAGGATGGTTTCAGGTGAGGATCTAAAAATGTTGATAGAAACTTGAAATGCGTAAAGTCAAGATCCAAACCAGGTGGTGGGGTAGAAGCTATAATGGGTGGGGTAAAGGGTGGGATAAACAGTGGATCAGGTGGTATAAATGATGGAGGAAGATGATCCAACTCAAGCGTGGGAGACACACACTCCTTGGGAGGAGTAAAGGAATACTCACAAGGGAGTGCGGTTTCTAAAGATGGAGTGGTCAACTTCTTCGTAAGAGAAACATCGGTGAATGTGGTGGGTGGTTAAGAAGAGGCACCAATCTCAGAGATAGAGTAATCACTAGAAATATCAGGCTCAATGGGAGCCATTCATGGTGGGACATCATCTAAATCCGGATACTTAGGAACTATCACGAATTCTGTCTCGGGAGAATGGTGAGCACTCGTAGCCAGAGCTAACCTAGAATGAAGTGGTTCCTCGGGAACACAAGCGGTGGGCTCAATAGGTGTAGACTCGGGAATTGTTTTGGATATTACGGGAGTGGGAAGGTGAATGTGACCCTCAAGGTGGGGTCCATGTGGTCATGGTGGGATTGGATCATGTGGTCATGTGGTCATGGGGCCCGGACCATGTAATGGTCTCAACTTCGAGATTCTCGGGGTGGTAGGGTTGGTCACACTCAGAATTCGTGTCACAAGAGGACACATCATCATCACACTCGGTGGCAACGATGGGTGGGGCCATGGGAATATCCAACTCTCGCTCACACTCCAATTCATTTAACCTTTGTTCAAGCCTTTGAAGAGCTTGAGTTTGAATTGTTTGCTCTTGCTCAAGTATGAACTTTTGCAAGACGGTTTCGAGAGAGGATGTGGATGAAGGTGTTGGTGGAATGATGGGTGGTGGTGGTGGTTGAGGTGGACACAACTCGCTATAATTGGGACTATATGGAGAATACTCATATAAAGTGTGTGGGATGGGGCCAAGTACATCATACACGAAAGGATCGCTTTCGTGATGGACAATTGGTTGATACCCATGGGGTGTGTAGTGAGGGAACTGATCGTGAATGGGTGCACAAGATCGCCATGACAACTGTTGGAACGTGTGAGGATCCGCAACATCGGGGTGGGATTTATATTGCGTGGAAGGGTGATCAGGCCTCCATGAATAGCTCGGGTACGCACAAAACTCGGAATTGGGTATATCATGACAATGGGCTGAGGTGGGTTCCGGAACAGTGTCATATAGATACACATGTTCCGTGGTGGGTTTGTATGGATATGAAGAGTATGGGAACTCATGGGACATGTGATCGGCATAATAATAGTGGGTGCACAACAAAGGAGGAAACACGACGACACTTCACGCCGAAGGTAATGAAATAGGAGGTGCATGCATGGATGGGTCAAGAGTACCAACGGTACTCGTGAGAGAGGTGAAACGACTAAGAACATCATAAAGAGACGGCTCGGGATCACTCTCACACGTGTCACGTGTCAATGGAAAATGACCAAAGTAGTCCCGTAAAGGACGTTCTTCGGCCATGTGGAGAGAAATATTTTTTTTTTGGAGTTTTTAAATTTTTTTTCAAAAGGAAATAAAATATTTTTGGATTTTCTAAAAATAATGGAAGAAATTTTTTTGGAGTTTTGTGAAAAATAAAAGAAGAAAAATATTTTTGGATTTTTCTAAAATGAAAGAAAGAAAATATTTTTTGATTTTTTTATAAAAATGAAAGAAAATATTTTTGGATTTTTTTTTGGAAGAAAAGGTGGGGAAAATAGATGGACTCAGAATTTTGGACGAACCAATTAAAATCGACTACCAAAAAATGGAATTGGACACACACACAAGTCAAGGATAAATCCTAATTAGCACATAGCCAATTTTTATCTTTAAATTTGGTGAAAGGGGTGGTCAAATTTTAATTATATTCGCGGGCGATAAAAATTCACGAAAATATCTTAGTGATCGCCTTTGCAAAATTTTCTCTTATTGGGCTACCTAGTTGATTGATTTTAAATTTAGTGATGTCTAGGGTAGCACACAGATGGTAAACGAGTGAGTCGGGTGATGAAATCTCTTCTCGTGAGTGACCGGGTGTAGGTCTTAGTCAATTAATTCATCACACCATTCGAAAATAAATGCGAGAATAAAATCACATAAGAGCACACACAATAATGGACACGCTAACAGGAGAGGGGCGAGGGTGTAAGAAATATACCTCCCACGGTTTTTAGGCCGTGGGGTGCCGGAAAATTTGAGTCGACCGGGGGAAGATTACACATATCTTAGTCATCCCCGGGAGTCCTACCGGACCAAGGTAGAGAGGCTTCTAAATCCTCGCCTTTGGACGCCCTCTCTTTACCTTGTCCGGTTTCCCAATCAAGATTTCTTCAATTATTACAATTTTAAATGGAAAATAAATGGTGTCTCTAAGCACCGCAATACAAGCAAAATAATAATGTCCTAATACAAGCCTTCTAAAATTAAGAAAAATGGTACCAATAAAAAAAATGCGATAAATAAATGAAATACAAATTGAAATTCTCTCCGAGCTTCACGATCCCAAGAATGGCAACGGTGCCATTTGATAGAAAATAAAAATTGGCTTTAAATCCCCGGCAACGGTGCCATTTGATAAATAAAAAAAATTGCTTTCTCTATCCATCAAAAATTCCCTTGAACCTACAAAATTGAAACAAAACTAGTGTAGAGGGTAAGTAAGGGAGTCAATCCAAATCTAAGGGTGAAACACAAAATTGGAGAGGACATATATATAGATTCATTTGCATTTTATTATATTTTTCTATTTTTAAATTTTCTATTTTTTATGAATTTTTCAAGGGAATATTAATTAACTAACAATATACTAATTTTTAAAGCACTACTAAGATGTAAAAGCTAATAAAAAAATGAGGTAAATAAAATTGTGCTAAAAAGTAAACTGACTAAATTGGATTCATGAGGGCTTCAAAATTTCATCCCAAGAATGGGAGATTAGCCCTCAATAATCATCATCCAAAAATATAAGATAAACAAATGAAAGCATGAGAAGATTAAACTAAAATTAACAGAGAGGAATAGATCAAACCCATTTAAGCCTTGAATTGACATGAAATCTTCAATTACATCATCAATCTCTCAATTGAAATTCCTCACTCATATATTTATTGAATCTAAACTAAAAATTACAAAATGAAAATAAAAAGGATAGTGGATGAATTTATAATGGACAATTAAATAATATAAGAGATTTGCTAAAAATGTAAATCCTAAAATTATAAAATTGTACATTAGAATTCACCCAAAGAAATAAATTCTAGATCATTGCAATATATTGAGATAATTGCTAAAAATGCAAAATCTCAACATAAAGAAATGGATTAGAATTTACCTCCCATAAGGGATAAATTCAACTACATCCGTCTATTATGAAATAATTGCTAAAAATGCAAAAATTCATAATAGATGGGTGGGGTGGAGTTCATCCTAGAGATAAATTTCACTACACAACTCTTCATGGAGATATTTGCTAAAAATGCAAATACTCTCTAAAGAGGGGTGTAAAGAAATTTATCACACAAAGTGTAAAAACTAAATTGGAGATCTATTGAAAATTGGCCATCATCCTCTTTTAATAGTAGATGCCAAGGAGCTAGGGGTAATTGGGTAATTGATATAAGTGTGCATGTTGTTTGGGTGTGTCATGTGAATGAGAATAAAAATATGATATGGTGAGGGATAATTTTGGGTATTAGGTAAAAGAGGTAGTTGGGGGGTATAATAGGGAAAAAGGGGTAAAAGGTTTAATTAGGCACATGGGGTTTAAGTGGTTTAGTCTTGGGTTATTTTTTATTGGTTTGCTGAGATGAAATTGTGGCTTGCATTTTTGAAATCGGTAATGGGTGATATAGGAAATGGGTTTGGGTTTAGCTTGGATAGATGTGGGTGTGGCTGAAAAGTGGATCGATGAGGGGGAGAGAGAGAGAAGCCGGATTATGGTCGGATAAGGGTCGAAAGTCCATCGGAGGGGTTTAACGCCGTCGGGTTCTTGCGTTGGTAAGGGTATCGGGTGATGTGGTCTCGGACAGGTGGTCACCGGGATGGCAGGAAGGGAGCGAGAGAGAGGGGAGTCATTTCCGGCGGGGGGTGGGTAGGGGCTGACAGCGGCGTCGGCGACGGGTTGGGAACACGACTGAAAGTCATCGGAGAGAGCTGCGATCGGGGGTACTGGCCAAGGCAGTCGCTGTCTTTGATAGGGGTCGGAAGAAGGGGTCACCGGGTAGAGAGCTGGGCGGTCGGAGTTAACAGGAATGTCGCCGGCGGTGAGGGAGTGAGAGGCCGCGAGTTTGACACCGGCGGCAGGGGATAAGCGCCGCGGGCGGCCACGACTCAGGGGCTGCTGGGGTCAGGCATAAGGGGATCGAATTTAGGTGGATGAGGGAGTGGAGATGTTGGCTCGCCGAGGATGGGTTCGTCGCCGGCGGTGGTTATGGATTGTGTCAGGATCAGTAAAGACATGCTGAAATGGATCATTTTGATATTGTTTTGATTGTTTGTTAGATTAGTTAGTTACGAAATCAGTTGTAATTCTGTTAATGAATCCACGTCAGTTAGTTAGAATTAGTTAGTGTTATAGCTTATGGATTGAGTGTATAAATACATGTAACCTGTTGATGATTGGGTAGCTAATCAATATGATCATTTCTATCATTCCTCATCTATGTTCTCCTCTCCTCTACGTTCTATCTTTTCTATTCAGAATTCTATCTCTATTTCTTAATCTCTAATTCAAATTTATCATATCTACCATCGTCAATCAAGCAAGAGCCTGACAAATAGGTATCAGAGCATCTTTCCTGGCACCACCAAAACCATGATTGCTTTTCTTCTTTCCTTCAATTCTCTCACTCAAAAATATACTACAATCTCATTTTTATCTTTTATTTACCTTCGTTATTTTTCTTGCCCACCAACTGCTTGATAGATTCTCTCTATCTCCGTCTTCTTCTCTTTTCTCTCAATTCTATTCTCGTTTCTGTTCTTGGAAACCAATCGATAAGAAAATCCACATAAACCCTAAATTCGAGTTAACAAACTGGGAAGATACAAGTATAAGATGATAGAAACAAGAAACATGAAGTTGGAAAGGTCTGTACTGGAAATGAATCAAAGGCAGGACTCCATTGAAGACACATTGAAGGGTGTTAAAGAAAGCCTCACAGCATTGGTGAGCAGCATCAATACCCAATCACAGAAGTTTGAAGAAAGATTTGAGAAAATAGATGAAAAAATTAACAAGAACAAAGGGATTTTAGGTACTCCACCTATCATAAATCCTCACACAGTGGTTGTGGATTCAGAAAAGAGGTACAATCATATTGGGAGTTCCTCATTTGTGGGACATAAGACGCCCAAAGTGGAATGCCCCAAATTTGGAGGAGATGATGCTAGGGGATGGTTGCAAAGAGCACAATGGTATTTTCAATACAATCCAATTCCTGAGGAACAAAGGGTGCTTTTTCTATCCCTACATCTGGAGGGTATAGCTGTCAGATGGTTCCATTCTGAATTTGAGGATTGTAGATATGTGAAGTGGGATGATTTTGTGAATAAACTGTGTGCAAGATTTTCCCTAGATGGATTCGATGATGTTATTGAGCTATTCAATAAGTTGCAACAAGAAGGGACAGTTGATAATTACCAAGAAAGGTTTGAAGAGTTGAAACCTATGGTGATGGAAAGGAACAAAGGTCTAAATGAGAGTTACTTCATATCAAGCTTTCTCAGTGGGTTGAAGCATGAGATTAAGATGGGGGTAAGAATGTTATCACCTAATTCTCTTCACCAAGCCATGACCCTAGCCAAATTGCAAGAATCTGTCCTTGAGCCCAAGAAACCAACCAACAAAACTACCATTACTTCCAGTTCCAGTTACAAGAGTTACAACCCTATAATCCATAACCAAAATATCCCAGATAAAACAAATTCGAAATTTAATTCCCAGAAAACCAACCAAATCAACCTACCTGTTAAGAGAATTTCATCCAATGAAATGCAAGAGAGGAGGAATAAAGGGTTGTGTTACTATTGTGATGAGGCTTACTCTTTTGGGCATAAGTGTAAAAAGATGAGTCTTCATTTTATAGAAGCGGAAGAAGAATTTGTTCTTGATGAACTGAATGATGAAGATGCCATGGAAAAATAAACCACTAAGGAGCTGGGAGTAGACATGTCTATCTCACTCCAGGCTATGACTGGTACCCCCTCCCATCAAACTCTGTTGATCAAAGGTAAAGCCAGAAGAAGAGATGTGACTATATTGATTGATTCAGGCAGCTCACATAATTTTTTGGACCCAAGCACTGCCAAATAAATTGGTTGTGACATCATTGCAGCCAATAAGATGTGGGTTACAGTAGCAGATGGTAGTAAGATTACTAGCACAACTAGATGTCCAAATTTCAAATGGACTATGCAAGGTGAGGAGTTTTAAGCTAACATGAGAATAATAACACTTGGGGGTTGCGATATGGTACTGGGAGTTGAATGGCTCGAAAAGTTGGGAGATGTCATTTTTAATTTCAAGAAATTATCCTTAACCTTTGTGAGGGGAGGCAAGTAGCTAATTCTCAATGGCACTAGAGAGGAGGCACAAATCAAGCTCATCACTGGCAAATCTGTTCAAAAACTGTGCAAGAAGGATAGTTACAACATTGTGGGTCAACTGTTTTTCATCAAGAATACTCCAGAAGAGGTAACAACTCCTAAAGAACTACTTTCTATCATTCAAGATTATGATGAAATATTTCAAGAACCTAAGGAACTACCACCTAAAAGAAACCATGACCATCACATTCCCCTAAAAGAAGGCAGCAATCCCATTTCCATAAGACCATACAGATACCCCCACATTCAGAATACTGAAATTGAGAAACTAGTAAATGAAATGCTCAAATCAAGTGTGATTAGACCCTCATGCAACCCCTTTGCCTCACCAGTTTTATTGGTTAAAAAGAAAGACAATACTTGGAGACTATGTATTGATTACGGGGAGCTTAATAGACTTACCATAAAAAATAAATTTCCTATCCCCGTTATAGAAGAATTGCTTGATGAGCTCCATGGTGCAAATGTGTTTTCAAAACTGGATCTGCGGGCAGGTTACCACCAAATACGGGTGAATGACAATGACATTCCCAAGACAGCCTTCCGGACTGATGAAGGCCATTATGAGTTTTTAGTGATGCCCTTTGGCCTCACTAATGCTCCTGCTTCCTTCCAGGCCTTAATGAATGATGTGTTTAAACCATATCTAAGGAGATTTATTCTCGTATTTTTTGATGATATTTTGGTCTACAACAGCAATTTATATGACCATCAGCAGCACCTCAAGATGACTTTGGAACTACTGAAACAAAACACATTATTTGCTAAAAAGAGCAAATGTTCATTTGGGCAGCCTCAATTGGAGTATTTAGGCCACATCATATCTGGAGAGGGTGTTTCAGCTGATAAATCCAAGTTTGAGGCTATGACATCATGGCCCTTACCCAAGACCATTAAAACACTAAGGGGTTTCTTAGGACTCACAGGCTATTATAGAAGATTTGTGAATAATTATGGCCTAATCATTAGACCATTAACACTGATGTTGAGGAAGGACCAATTTCAGTGGTCACCAGAGTCCATGCAAGCATTTGAACAGCTCAAGAGAGCCATGGCTTCTACACCTATCCTCGCATTACCCAACTTTACTAAGGAATTTATTGTAGAGACTGATGCATGCAATGAAGGGATTGGGGCAGTACTCATGCAGGATGGCAGACCTATTGCTTTTTCAAAGTAAAACTTTGCCTCCCAGGAAAAGAGGTCTCTCTACCTATGAAAAGGAATTATGGGCAGTGGTTCATGCAGTTCAAAAGTGGAGACCCTATCTAATGGGACACCACTTCTTGATTAAAACTGATCACCAGAGTCTTAAGTATTTACTTGAGCAGAGAATTTCTTCTATGTTACAGCAAAAGTGGATTTCAAAATTGTTGGGGTTTGATTATCACATTGTCTACAAGAAAGGAGTAGACAACAAGGTTGCAGATGCATTATCGAGAAGAGAGGAGGAACCTTGTATACGCTCAGTAATGAATGCTACTCAAGCTGCTTGGTTAGAAGAAATACATCAAAGCTTGGTAGATGATCAAGTTACACAAGAAATTCTAGTTCAAATTGCAACTGATGCCAACTCAGTGGAAGGCTACACTTATCACAATGACACTTTAAGATTTTTGGGAAAACTATACATTGGCTCTAACAATGGGTTACGATACAAGCTATTCACAAAACTGCATGCCTCTGGTGTGGGAGGGCACTCTGGATGCAAGGTATCCACTAAAAGGGTTGAGCAATTTTTCTATTGGCCTTCTTTGAAACAAGACATCAAGAAATGGGTGGCTGAGTGTGATGTTTGTCAGCGTAACAAGGGTGAAACTGTACCTTATCCAGGCCTTCTCCAACCCCTCCCTATACCCCACCTACTTTGGTCGGATATTTCTATGGATTTCATCACTGGTCTTCCTTCTTCTAATCATAAAAATTCTCTCTTTGTAGTGGTGGATCGCTTAACCAAATATGGCAATTTCATTCCTTTAACCCACCCCTACACAGCCCCTCAAATAGCCCAAATTTTCTTTGACAACATTCATAAACTTCATGGTCTCCCAAGTACTATTGTATCTGACAGGGATACCATCTTCCTTAGTTCATTCTGGACCACCCTTTTCAAACTTGTGGGTACCAAACTTCACCATTCCACATCCTATCACCCTCAAACTGATGGTCAAACCGAACGGGTTAACCAATGTCTAGAAAATTACTTGAGGTGCATGTGCTCGGATAAACCAAAAACTTGGGCCAATTGGATCAGTTTAGCAGAATGGTGGTATAACTCTAGTTACCATTCCACTATACTTTCATCTCCATTTGAGGCCTTTTATGGCTATAACCCACCCCAACTAGCTATTCCTCAAATTTCAGCCACCCGTGACCCTTCTGTCAATCACTTCATTGAAGAAAGGAAAGCTACTATGCAGTTATTGAAAGACAGATTGATGCAAGCCCAGAACAGGATGAAATTATATGCTGACAAACATCGTACAGAAAGAGTATTCAATGTGGGTGACTGGGTCTATCTTCGCCTACAACCCTACAGACAAATGACACTAGCCATGAGGCCAAATCTCAAATTGGCCCCCAAATTTTATGGACCCTACAAAGTTATTGATAAGATAGGCTCTGTGGCCTACAAATTAGCCCTTCCACCTACCACTACTATCCATCCGGTCTTTCATGTATCACTTCTCAAGAAGAATTTGGGTGAAACTATTGTACCAGAGTCAAAGTTGCCCGTAATTGATGAAATGGGTTATCCAGTGCGTGAGCCCCAAGCCATTTTGGCTCGGCGAATGGTCAGGAAAGGACAACATGCTGCCGCTGAATTATTAATTCAATGGTTCGGCTTGCCAGCTACAGCAGCTACTTGGGAAGACTATGATGCTATCATCAGTCGTTTTCCATATCTTGATCCTTGAGGACAAGGATTCTAAAAAGGGGGGTCATATGTCAGGATCAGTAAAGACATGCTGAAATGGATCATTTTGATATTGTTTTGATTGTTTGTTAGATTAGTTAGTTACGAAATCAGTTGTAATTCTGTTAATGAATCCACGTCAGTTAGTTAGAATTAGTTAGTGTTACAGCTTGTGGATTGAGTGTATAAATACATGTAACCTGTTGATGATTGGGTAGCTAATCAATATGATCATTTCTATCATTCCTCATCTATGTTCTCCTCTCCTCTACGTTCTATCTTTTCTATTCAGAATTCTATCTCTATTTCTTAATCTCTAATTCAAATTTATCATATCTACCATCGTCAATCAAGCAAGAGCCTGACAGATTGCGTAGGAGATTTGTTCGGAGCTGGGGGTAAGGGTCGCCAGTGGCAGATATTCCGGCCATGGGGTTTGGTTTGGTTGTATGGAAGATGAGTCTTGCCAATGGGGGAAGAGAGAGGGGAGAGAAGGTGAGTGTTAGGAAGAAGATGAAGGGTAGGTATTATGGTGTGTGAGGATATAGGGTAGGATGGTGTGGAAGATGATGGGGTGGAGTGTTAGAGAATATGAGAGGTGTATGGCATTAGTGGTGGTATGAGTGGGTGTTATTTGAGGGCGTGTGTTTAATTTGGATACTTAAAATAATAAAAAGACTCAATTAAAATTAATTAAGCTAAAACTAAAAAATAAAATTTAACTAAAAAAATAAAACAAATTAAAAAATAAAAATATTAAAACTAAAAATAAAATCCTAAGCTATTAAAAACTAAAATAATAAAATAAAAGAAATGAAAAATGAAAAATCTAATAAAAACTAAAGTCCTAAAAAATATAAAATATAATAAACTAAAAATAAACTATTAAAACTAATCCTAATAAAATAAGACTAAACTAAAAGCTAATAAAAATCAAAATAAAATAAAATTATACTAATAAAATAAAATAAAACCTAGAAAATATTAAATAAATCTAAAATAAATCCTAAAAATAAAAATGATTCAAACTAAAAATCTAAAAAATGATAAAAAAAAAGACACAAAAAAAACATACACAGGGTTTAGGGTAGTTTAGGCTAGGCTAGGGTTACAGGATAAGGGTATTTAGCTCCATTTTACTACAAGTTGCCTCGAATTATAGCTTTTGACACTACAACTGTAATTAAGCTTACAAGAAAAACATTTAAGCGCATAAGACCCATATTGTCAAGAATTAGCAACTAAAGTACATCTATTCGAGGCATAAATTGTACCGTTTTGGGTGCTTATCAAACACCAAATTAAAATGACTCACAACTACACATTTGAGTCAAAACTACTCAAAAGTGCCCGAAACACCAAAATACAATATGACACTTATTTTGACTGTCTCGCACCTTTCGGAACTAACTACACCCTCCAAATTATCACTTGGAAATTTTTTTAACTTATTTCAAGTTCCAGTTTTTATTTTAAACCATAATGTTATTTTAAATTTTACGACACAATAAAACACAACATGGTGATATTTACCTACTCATCCGGTAATTATACAACATTTTAGTAAATATTAACTTTTCTTCATTAAATTAATACTCACTCCACATTACAACATTTTATATATAATTACTTCACATAGTAAATAAATATAAAATAGGCTCTCAAAGGTTAGGGTTGTTACACCTCGGTGTCCATCGATAGGGCCTATAACATCTACGATGTTGAAACTGGACTCCACCGAATCTTCACCTCAAAACCAGCAATGGATATTCAATAGAACCTGAAACTTAGTGGATGCAAGATCACAAGAACATATGATAACGAAAAGATCGGATCTTGAAACTCTAAGGATGTTTTATATGGAAAAGACATAGAAAACTTTGTGCAGAAAACTCTCTTGTTCGAAACTATTTTTTGTACTGAACACACTTTTTAGAAAATGAATGGAACACGCCTATTTATAATTTATTTAAGGCGGTGGCTCGTTCAAACATTGTTGCCTGTCGTTCTAACGAGATGGCCTATGGTTTGAACGATAGTGCATCTCGCGCGAACGACACTCAGTGTTTGAGCGACCTGTTAAATTAGCGTCCAAAACCAAACCAACTCTAATTCGTCCATATCTGATTAAAATGAAGTGTAAACGAACTCAAACACTATTAAACCATTTTTAAAACATTTTCTTTAAAAATAACATCCTTATTTTTATAAAATTAAATTTCGAGTTGCATTAACATTATGCATTCATACCTGTGTGATCTCGGAATGCAATTAAACTTTGAAGATGAGAAATTCTCACCAATCAAACTTCAATATAACTTCGGCATAATTAAATTCTTTGCAGCTTTTCCATTAAACTTCGGCATGTGTTAGTCTGTGTGGGATCGTGACAATAAAAATTGATCTATAACTGAAACTTGTTTTGTTTCGAGAATAAATTAAAACTACATAATACTCAATTAATAATTTGGTCTTTACTAATCTCCTCCTTTGACTATTCAAGGACAAAACCAACAATGAAATTCCTAAGCCGGTCAAGCCGTATGATGCTTAAATCCAATCCTATAAAACCCAAAAGTAAAGATACATCATCAATACATGATGAGACTCATAAACGATGGTACGGTAAGCATGAAATTGTCTCTGAATGTCTGAATGTGATTTAGGCTTGAAATCTCGAATCTCTTAAGCATACTTACATACATGAAACAGATAAATACCCGGTGAAGTATGGAGGAACAAATTATATAAAAATTATAATGACAAAATCAAATACGGATCATATGAAAAAATAAAATACAAATCATTTGTCGTGTGAGCAAAACATGATAACAAATTGTGCAATTGTGAAAAACATATCAAGTTTAAAGATAGAAAACTCACAAAAACTCCCCTACATCACCGACATCTCTCCCCCTTTTTGTCTCGAATAGACAATCCGGTGGAAAGATATACAAATCTAGCATAAAATGATACCAATTTGATTAAATCAACTATGAAGAATAGCTAGATAAACATGAAATAACCAGCTGAAAATGATCAACCAATGTCAAATCCGTTCCTATCAAACAGAGAATCACACAAAGAATATATCAATTCAAGCAGGTGTGATTAAAAAAATCAATGCAGAATTATATCAAACCAATCAAAGTACAGTGCATAACCAGAATGTCAACCCAGTACCAAAATGTATTACATAAAAATTAGGCTACTGAAATAGAAGTCAACCAAAAAAGTCAAACTGGTCAAATAGGTCGTTCAAAGCAAACGTAATGACGCTCGAACGATAAGGTTTGTCGTTAGAACGACTGCATCTCGCGATAATAGATCTCGCTCGAACGAGGAAACAAAAATTTCACAATT
Source organism: Sambucus nigra (assembly GCA_949130495.1). NCBI lineage: Eukaryota > Viridiplantae > Streptophyta > Magnoliopsida > Dipsacales > Adoxaceae > Sambucus > Sambucus nigra. The sequence goes on from OX422217.1 coordinate 624,294,537, forward strand.
TCCCTAGAATGTTAAACGATGTTATCCAGTGAAAAATTTTCGTAATAATTCTAACTAGAAGGGGTTCAAAACTGTGAAACAGTAAAAAAATTAAGAAAACATAAAACAAAAAAATTTGAGTAACATGCTAACATAGAATCGATGTGCTCAAACATGAACATGGAATGTATGGGAGTCAACTACAACAAATGAATCACAAGTCCAACACATCAAAACGATCAAGAAGCTCTAATTGATATGTGACAACCCGCCTTCCAAAATAAGGAGTGGCCAGCCCGATCCCTCGACATAACGGAATCATGAATGGATATCATCCTCGACATCATAACAATAAAATAGGTATATGGGAAAACCACTCCATACATCAGAAAGCAAGTTGTCAAAATTTTGTTTTAATAAAGATTTAAGAATTAAATTAAACAACCCAAATCTGATGAAAGTGAAATTTCAAGGGAACATATAGATAAATCCTAAAACAACATACAATAAAAGAACCGAATAATCTTTCGGTCCACAGTTACATTCAAAGTATTTCAACAATTCAATATATATACATACTACATTCATTATCAAGTACAAAAGATGGGCCACTAGCCCGAATTAAAGACCCGGTCATAACTAGATCCCAAAAACGAAGGCGTCTAACAAACATCCTATAATAATCCGCAATGTCATACAGCTCGTCAAAAGCATAAGAGTAGGAAAATCATAACGGGCTCCCTTGCGGAGGAGCACCTGAGCGGATACAACAACATGCACAACATGAAAAATTAACGGATCAGGGCCCGATTTATATATGATTCCCAGTAAAGTAAGAAACATGATAGATATGGACAATGAATCATAATTAATGTAATTGAGAATCTAACAACCGAATCATAAAATATGATGATTCAATTATATAGGTTTCTAACAATTATTGAATTAAGTAAGAGAAATAAAATTTAATCTCAATTCTTCTCATATCTTATCATTTTCCATTCCTTAATAGGAATATAGTTTTCATCATATCTTTCCGTTTTCTATTCCTTATCAGGAATATAATTACCATCTCATATCTTATGGAAATTTACATACCTCAAGTCCCACTATAGTTAGAAAGGTTATATTCTTATACATATAACGTTTCTAAGACCGCCCCTCCGAGTTTTCCCACTGGGCGCACCCCTAAATGACTATCATCTTCCAGGGCCTATCTATACAAGACAACCTGGGCACCTAAGGCACGTCGGGAAGTGGCCATATACCTACGAGTGAGTCATAACCACACCCGGAATTACCTCACTAGCGCAGAAAAATATATACAAACCCCACATATGGCTGAGGACTATAGTCAGCCTGCATTCAATAATCAGGGGACATCACCTCATGAACGAGCTTCCCTTATGATAGAATTTAAAGAGGTGTGTTTAAGTAATTTAACAATTACCAATTTAAATTTCATTTTCATTACCGTTAATCACATGTGTTTCATTTATTTGAAACCATCATCTTTGAATATTTCTTATTCAATTTCATCGTATATTTAAGCCCCGAAGTATTCTCCAAACAATCTCCCAAAATCTTATGGAATCCAAGGTTTTATATACCTCAAAAAGGCCTCTAAAATCTCCACATATGGGCTTAGAACTCTAATTTCAACTAATTTACCAAAAGATAAGTGATACTTAAGCATCACTTTAAGTACCCCTGAATTAACCCCAAGTTATTCCATTCAACTATAGGCTAACGACCAAACTCAACTAAAACTCTAAAATCCTAGTTTTACTTCTTTACAAGAAGGGTCCTTGGTCATAATCCTAAAGAAAGGGGTAAAATTTAAAAAAAAATAAAGGAAAAATATGCTTCCGAATCGATTCGGACTAGCCGAATTGATTTGGGTTCTTAAAGGCAAGTCGATTCGGAATAGTCGAATCGATTCGGCCAGGAAAAGTGAGTTTCTGCATAATTGCCGAATCGATTCGGACGAGCCGAACCGATTCAGACTACCCAGGCTTGGAAACTGTCTCTCACCGAATCGATTCGGCCAGGCCGAATCGATTCGGTTCTGCAGAAATTTCAAGTTTTGTTTATGGAGTCTTTGACTCCAAATTCTACCCAACTTCAACCAACTCAAATCCCTATCTTTCAATGCTCCCAACTAATTATAAATACATCATCCAACCATAATTTACCTCCAAACCATATCAATTTAACTTCCAAAGATCTAAAACCCATAAATCAAACAAAAACCCTAACTTCCGTACACCATACATAACCATAACTATCAATGCAAATTACTCTACTTAAATCATAAAATAGCAAGTAGATAACTTGCCTAAAGGTTGTAACTTCAGATTTGGTGAGGATTGTAGGCAACATCAACACCCAAGCTTCAATCTCTCTTTCTCTCCTTAGGTTTCTTCTTCTTCTCACTTTCTCTAGGTTTACCAATTTAATTAGGGGAATAGTGACTTAGTTGAAGACATAAATCATGGCTTAGGCTTAAAATTCCAGCTTAAGTGATTAATACGCGGTAAAATAATACGCCTGTACTCATATAAACTACAACTAGTGAAAAGTGCCCGAAAACTAGAAATACAATATGGCACACATTTTGATTATCTCGAACCTCCCGGAACTAATGGCACCCTCCAAATTATCATTTGGAGATTTTATAATTCATTTTAGGTTCCGGTTTCATTTTAAGCCAAATGTCATATTAAATTCTTATGACATAATAAAACATAACATAGCAAAATTCACCTCTACATACGGTAAATATGCAACATCATAGTAGATATTAACTTATCTTTCTTAAATTAATACCTACTCCACATATCAACATCTTTATATCAAATCACTATGTTTAGCAAATTAAATATAAAATAGGACCTCAAAAGCGAGGGTTGTTACATACTTCCCCCCTTATGAGAATTTTGTCCCCAAAATTCAAGCGTACCTTATATAAAGAGATGCGGATACTTTTCCCGCATGTCATCCTCGCATTCCCACGTCGATTCCTTGGCGTTATGGTGACTCCATTGAACCCGCACCAAGATCAACACACGAGACCTTAATCTACGCTCCCCATGCTCTAATATAGCAACCGGTTGTTCTTCATATGAAACATCGGGTTGCAAATCAATATCCTCAAAAGGAATGTGCCAAAGCGCACCTTCACATCTCCTATACTTATTTAGGGAGGAAACATGGAATACATCATGAATTTATTGCAATGGTTCCGGTAAAGCAAGTCGGTATGCCACTGGACCCACCTTTGAAATAACTGGAAATGGTCCAACAAAGCGCGGCCCAAGTTTCCCCTTCTTACCGAAACGCTTTATCCCTTTCATGGGAGACACTCTAACCAAAACTTGGTCCCTAATCTCCAATTCCATGTGTCGTCGACCCCAATCGACATAGCTATTTTGACGGTCTTGGGTTACCCGAATGCGATTTCGAATCAACTCAATTTTCGAGGAAGTATCTTGGATCATTTCAGGTCCAAGAAATTTATTAGCACCCACTTCCAACCAACAAGCGGGTGATTTACACGGACTTCCATACAAAGCTTCATAAGGTTCCATTCCAATTGTGAATTGGTAAGAGTTGTTATAAGCAAACTCAACCAATGGGAGATATTGTTCCCAACCACCTTTGAAGTCAAGCATACACATGCGAAGCATATCCTCCATCATTTGATTTACCCTTTCAGTTTGGCCATTTGTTTGAGGATGGTATGAAGTGCTTAACCTCAATTCGGTCCCCATCGCTTCTTGGAAACTCCTCCAAAAGTGGGAAACAAAAATCTTATCTCGGTCGGAAACTATATTCAAAGGCACCCCATGGAGTCTCACCACCTCCTCGATGAATAAGCGAGCGTATTGAGCAGTGTCATAATCTGTCCGTACGGGTAGGAAGTGTGCCGACTTTGTCAAGCGGTCTACAATCACCCAAATAGAATCACATCCACTTTATGATCCTGGAAAACCCGTGATAAAATCCATCGATATGCTTTCCCATTTCCACACCGAGATCTCAAACGGTTGCAACAAACCTGTCAGTTTCTGATGATCAATCTTGACCAGTTGACAAGTAGTGCATTGGGACACAAATTCTGAAATATCCCTTTTCATACCCGGCCACCATTACTAACGGCGCATGTCCTGATAAATTTTGTCCCCACGAGGATGAACCGTGAACCAAGACCCATGAGATTCGGCCATCACCACACATCTCACATATCCTTCCTCCGAAATGATGAGTCTTCCATGGAAGCATAATCCACCCTCAGAACCAATCGAGTAGGACTCCGCTCCCTCGAACAGTAATCGGCGAATATGGTCTTGACACCACTTATCCCTTCCTTGAGCTTCTACCACCCCAGCCACAATGGTAGGAGTAACGATCATTATCGACATGAATGCTCTCACCATCGCATCCTCCTGACTGAGTTCCTTCCATTTAGCTTTCCAAACCTCAGCTAATTCTCCCTCGGGCATCCTACTCAAGGCATCCGCTACAACGTTCGCCTTACCCGGATGATAATGAATATCTAATTGATAATCTTTCACGAACTCTAACCATCGGCGCTGTCACATATTCAAGTCCTTTTGTGAAAATAAATATTGCAGCGATTTGTGGTCCGTGAAAAGACTAAACTTCTCTCCCAAGAGATAATGCCTCCATATCTTCATGGCAAAGACAACTGCGGCTAGTTCTAAGTCATGCACTGCATAGTTTCTTTCATGGGGCTTCAACTTACGGGAAGCATAAGCGATAGCCCGTCTCTCTTGCTGAAGTACACCTCCTAATCCTTGAAGAGATGCATCGATGAATACTAGATATTCCGATTCGGGTTTTGGCAATGCAAGGACCGGAGCCGAAATCAATCTATCTTTAAGCTCATCAAATGCAGCCTGACAAGAATCATCCCAAATAAATCCCACCCCTTTTCGGGTCAAATTTGTCAAAGGACTAGCAATCTTAGAGAAACCCTTGATGAACCGACGGTAATAACCAGCCAATCCCAAAAAACTGCGAACTTCAGTAGGTGTCGTGGGCTGACCCCACTCCCTCACCGCAACTACCTTGCCTGGATCCACAGATACACCCCGGGACATCACCACATGACCCAAAACTGTACCTCATGTAGCCCAAAGCCACACTTCTCAAACTTGGCATACAGTTGATGGTCCCGTAATCTCTGTAGGACTAACCTTAAATGCATAGCATGATCAGATTCCGTCCGAGAATAGACTAAAATGTCATCGATGAACACAATAAAAAATTGGTCCAGGAAATCCCGAAACACCCTATTTATGAGATCCATAAATACAGCGGGGGCATTGGTTAGTCCAAAGGGCATAACCAAAAACTCATAGGACCCGTACCTCATTAGAAAAGCAGTCTTGGATACATCCTCCTCCCGTATCCTCAATTGGTAATACCCCGTCCTCAAATCAATTTTGGAGAAGTACATCGCTCCTCGAAGTTGATCAAACAGGTCATCGATACGAGGTAAATGGTATTTATTCCGGATGGTGACCTTATTCAATTCTCTATAGTCCACACATAACCGGAGAGAATCATCTCTTGTCTTAACAAACAACACTGGAGCACCCGATGGCGATGTGCTACGCCGTATAAATCTCTGCTCCAACAACTTTTGAATTTGATCTCTTAGCTCCCTCATTTTAATAGGAGCCATTCGATATGGAGCCCTCGCGATAGGCCTCATTCCCGGCGCTAAATTGATCACAAACTCAATCTCACGGCTAGGAGGCAAACCCGGTATTTCCCAGAAAACATCCTCAAAGTATTTCACGATCGGAATAGAATCCAAGGGAATAACTACATCCCAATAAGTCTCCTCGGCAATACAATACAATTAAGTACTAGTACTCCCCTCTAAACGAGGTAAAACTACCAGGAACATTTCTTGTCTCGAAATGGTGAAGACTATACTCTTCCCGTAGCAATTTACTATAGCATGATATTTCATAAGCCAATCCATACCTAAAATCACGTCATACCCGACCACGTCCAGGACGAGTAAATCGGCCTCAAAGCATAAATTACCGAGAGAGATTTCTATATTTTTACAAACAAATAAGATGAGTGAACCATCACCCATAGAGGACTCCACGCTAGTAAAAGTTCTTTCAGTAGATTTAATCAACTCGGTGGTCTGAGCAAAGCTCCTAGAAATGAACGAATGCATTGCACCAGTATCAAACAAAACACGACCCATATGTCCCTGAATAAGGAAGTTAACCTTAATGGCTGGCGGTGCAGGAGGAGCTGGAGGAAGCATAGCATCCTGAATATGGTAGACCCTACCATACTGTAACTGACCCTATTGTGGAGGAACAACTGGGTTAGGCACCTGCGGAGGGAACTGAACGTACGGCTGCTGTGGAGCTCGAGGAAACTATCCCCCAATCAACTGAGGACATTCCTTCTTATAGTGACCCGCTTCCCCGCATTGGAAACACCGACCTATCATATTCTCGGCATTTCGACCATGATTGTTTCTAAACTGATTCACGCCTTGGCCTTGCTGGCCTCTACCTCCCTGACCACCGCGGCCTGCTTGTTGTTGTGGGGGACCCTAATCGTGCCTATTATTATGGTTCCCTGAATTAAACCCACCAGAGCGTTGCTTCTTCGATAAGTCCCCTTTTGGGGATTCCTTTCTTTCTGTTTACTGTCCGAAGGTTAGGACGAGGGAAAGACTCCTCCTCCAATCCCACTACCTCCCAGCCTTCCCGCTTGCCCCACTACGGAGGTCTTCTTACTACTTTGCAAAAATAGTCTATGCTCTTGGCAATGTAATAGAGCTGCATTCATCACATCCCCAAAAGTCTGTAAAGCCGGATTACCCAGCAAGTGTTTCCTGATTCTCCAGTTCAACCCTCTCATAAACTTCTAAACTTTATTTTCTTCGGGAGTCACTTCATCCGATACAAAACTTGCTAACCGGGTGCATTCCTCCTTATATTCCGCTACTGACCTCTCCCCTTGTACAAGGTCTTGCAATCTCCTTATCATCTCCCCTTGAATTGCGGGAGGAAAGTGCTTATGATCAAATAAAACCCAGAATTCAGAGATCGACATTGTATCCCTCTGTTCTGGTGTAGTCACGGACTCCCACCAGTGTAATGCTGCCCCAACCAGTTTGAAAGTAGCAAGGACTTGCTTCCTATCCTCACCACACTCCACCATACGTAGATGGCGTTGTATATCCTTCTTTCATTGATTCGCCTTTATAACATCTGAGCTCCCGTCAAATTTTGGGGGCTGACCCTTTAGAAAAGATTCCCTAGCTCTCTCCCACGAAGAAGGTCCGGTAGGAACCTGGGCATCTGGCGCTCTCTGCTGAGCCTGTGGCGCTAGTCGGGCCACTGCTGTCATGGCCGTATTACGTCTTTAGACACTATATTCGCCACATCCACGACATTGAATGTTCATTGTGGCAGTGGAGGAGGACCAACATCCTCATCTAAGACCCTATTGCGTCTCGCCAGGCGACCTCTTTTAGGCGGCATCTGAGATGGAGAAATAATAGAGTAAGAATTTCATTTAAAACAATCTATATTTGCAGAAGATCGTAAGCATAAGTAACAAAACAGTCCTAACATTAGGCTCTATGTCAAAGAACGCTACGGTAGAACGTTACAAGTTCACAAAGATCCAAAAGACTCTAGAACCTGATGCTCTGATACCATCTGTGACAACCCGCCTTCCGAAATAAGGGGTAGCCAGCCCGATACCTCGACATAACGGAATCATGAATGGATATCATCCTCAGCATCGTAACAATAAAATAGGTATACGGGAAAACCACTCCATACATCAGAAAGCAGGTTGTCAAAAATTTTGGTTTAATAAAGATTTAAGAATTAAATTAAACAACCCAAATCTGATGAAAGTGAAATTTCAAGGGAACATATAGATAAATCCTAAAACAACGTACAATAAAAGAACCGAATAATCTGTCGGTCCACAGTTACATTCAAAGTATTTCCACAATTCAATATATATACATACTACATTCATTATCAAGTACAAAAGATGGGCCCCTAGCTCGAATGAAAGACCCGATCATAACTAGATTCCAAAAATGAAGGCGTCTAACAATCATCCTGTAATAATATGCAATGTCATACAGCTCGTCAAAAGCATAAGAGTAGGAAAATCATAACGGGCGCCCTTGCGGAGGAGCACCTGAGCGGATACAACAACATGAACAACATGGAAAATGAACGGGTCAGGGCTATATATGATTCCCCGTAAAGTAAGAAACATGATAGATATGGACAATGAATCATAATTAATGTAATTGAGAATCTAACAACCAAATCATAAAATATGATGATTCAATTATATAGGTTTCTAGCAGTTATTGAATTAAGTAAGAGAAATAAAAGTTAATCTCAATTCTTCTCATATCTTATCGTTTTCCATTCCTTAATAGGAATATAGTTTTCATCATATATTTCCGTTTTCCATTCCTTATCAAGAATATAATTACCATCTCATATCTTATGGCAATTTACATACCTCAAGTCCCACTTGAGTTAAAAAGGTTTTATTCTTATACATATAACGTTTCTAAGACCGCCCCTCCGAGTTTCCCCACTGGGCGCGCCCCTAAATGACTATCATCTTCCAGGGCCTATCTATACAAGACAACCTCGGCACGTAACGCACGTCGGGAAGTGGCCATATACCTGCGAGTGAGTCATAACCACACCCGGAATTACCTCACTAGCGCAGAAAAATATATACAAACCCTGCATATGGCCGAGGACAATAGTCAGCCTGCATTCAATAGTCACGGGACATCACTTCATGTGCGAGCTTCCCTTATGATAGCATTTAGAGAGGTGTGTTTAAGTAATTTAACAATTACCAATTTAAATTTCATTTTCATTACCGTTAATCACATGTGTTTCATTTATTTGAAACCATCATCTTTGAATATTTCTTATTCAATTTCATCGTATATTTAAGTCCCGAAGTATTCTCCAAACAATCTCCCAAAATCTTATGGACTCCAATGTTTTATATATCTAAAAAAGGCCTCTAAAATCTCTACATATGGGCTTAGAACTCTAATATCAACTAATTTACCAAAAGAGAAGTGATACCTAAGCATCACTTTAAGTACCCCTGAATTAACCCCAAGTGATCCCATTCAACTATAGGGTAACGACCAAACTCAACTAAAACTCTAAAATCCTTGTTTTACTTCTTTACAAGAAGGGTCCTAGGTCATAATCCTAAAGAAAGGGGTAAAAGTTTTAAAAAAATAAAGGAAAAATAGGCTTTCCGAATCGATTTGGGTTCTTAAAGGAGAATCGATTCGAAATAGCCGAATCGATTCGGCCAGGAAAAGTGAGTTTATGCATAATTGTCGAATTGATTCGGACGAGCCGAACTGATTCGGACTACCCAGGCTTGGAAACTGTCTCTCACTGAATTGATTCGGCCAGGCCGAATCGATTCGGTTCTGCAGAAATTTCAAGTTTTGTTTATGGAGTCTTTGACTCCAAATTCTACCCAACATCAACCAACTCAAATCCCTATCTTTCAATGCTCCCAACTGATCATAAATACATCATCCAACCATAATTTACCTCCAAACCATATCAATTTAACTTCCAAAGATCTAAAGCCCATAAATCAAACAAAAACCCTAACTTCCATAAACCATACATAACCATAACTATCAATGCAAATTACTCTACTTAAATCATAAAATAGCAAGTAGATAACTTGCCTCAAGGTTGTAACTTCAGATTTGGTGAGGATTGTAGGCAAGATCAACACCCAAGCTTCAATCTCTCTTTCTCTCCTTAGGTTTTTTCTTCCTCTCTCTTTCTCTAGTTTTACCAATTTAATTAGGGGAATAGTGACTTAGTTGAAGACATAAATCGTGGCTTAGGCTTAAAATTCCAGCTTAAGTGATTAATACGCGGTAAAATAATACGCCTGTACTCATATAAACTACAACTAGTCAAAAGTGCCCGGAAATTAGAAATACAATATGGCACACAATTTGACTATCTCGAACCTCCCGGAACTAATGGCACCCTCCAAATTATCATTTGGAGATTTTATAATTCATTTTAGGTTCCGGTTTCATTTTAAGCCAAATGTCATATTAAATTCTTATGACATAATAAAACATAACATAGCAAAATTCACCTCTACATACGGTAAATATGCAACATCATAGTAGATATTAACTTATCTTTCTTAAATTAATACCTACGCGACATATCAACATCTTTATATCAGATCACTATGTTTAGCAAATTAAATATAAAATAGGACCTCAAAAGCGAGGGTTGTTACTTGATAACAATCAATCATCCAACTTCATCTAAGCCATATGTGATAATTAAAGTGACAGCTTAATGAACTAAACAAACATCATGCACATGAATCCAAAATTTTGATGATTCTACAAATAATAGCGTCATGACAAAATTTTTGAAATTAGGATTCTTTGTGAAAACTCTTTTCAATTTTTAATCCATCCAAACTCCCTCAAATATATTATATATTTGTTTTGAATGAACTAAACTAATTTGGCCCATTTTTGGCATATGATTCTTTTTATTGCCTTTTTTTTATTTTTTGAGGGGCTCTTTTAAATGGTGCCTTTCATGATGAGTCAATTTTACAGTCTCCCAGCCCTTTCCTGTGAACACTCATCATTTGTTCAATTTCCATCCTCAAGGAAAACGGTTCTTACATGCACACTCCCTCCTTAAGTCTACTTACACATAAATGACGATATTGAGATAATAACATCTCACCAAACTCAAATATGCAACAATAGTCAAACATCCATATAAACTCATGCATGTGTGCAATCATAGTATATAAATAAAGTTGAATCAAAATGCATATGAACCTCGAAACAACCCCATAATACAATGGTTAAGATCATTATAAGGATCGATAATAATGACCAAATGTCCTAGACACATGGATAATGGAAGAAAGGAGGTCGAAGCACATCAATATTCCATATCAAACGTGTTAGCTCACGACACAAAGATCGAAAATCTTTTTGGCTTTTTTTCAACATGTTTTGACTCAAATAAAAATAAAATCTTTTTGATTTTTCAAGTAAGACTCAATAAATGAAAAATGTAATACAAAGTGATACATATGTCATAACACTAGCACGATATAATCACGATGTAAAGGCTATGTATGACAAATAAATAATGCAAGCAACTATCCATAAGCAATAGCAAGTGACGAATCATGTGCATGTATGTGAGAATCAACCAACGAAGCATTTACATCTCCAAAACAGACTTCCAACCCAAACCGGTGTATAACTAACAAAATGAGTTTTGGGAACCAACGGGACACTACGTTAAAACTTCCTAGGGTCTTTTCCAAGACCAGAACAAAAACTCCTATGGTGACCTTTCCTACCACAATGCGAACATCTGAAAACACGATGAGGAACGGGACCTTTAGGTTGACCTTTCCTAACTCCCTCGGATGTGGTTGATGGTCTAAAACATACTATGGTTTTGTCTTTGACATTTGAACCACTAGAGCAAGATAAGCCATTGCCATCACTAATCGAATCAGTTAAATCATTTTTCAACTTCAAAACTTTCGACTCAAGAAAACGATTAGACTCCTCAAACTTTTGGGACTCCTTCTTTAGATTTTAAATTACCCCTATAAGGTTATCTCACTCCCCCTACAATATGAGCAAACTCATCCATTATAGTCTTTTCACTTGCCTTAAATTCATTAATTAAACTATTTTCATTAATGCCACAAACACTTGAATTTTTCAAATTCTATAACTCTTTCTCTAAAATAAGAACTCTATCATCACTCTCCTTTTTGGAAACTTTTAAAGGTTCAAAATTTTTATATAAAGCTCCAAACTTCTCACGAATCATATCTCTTTGAATTTGAAACGTTGGCAAATATCCAATCACATTTTTAAAACTAAACTTTAATTATTTTTGCAAACTTTAAATTCAACATATTTATTTCGTTAAAAATTTGAGAATCCAACGAGAGAAAAACAAACACACCAAGAGAGATAAACACGTAACCACCGAAAAAGCAAAAAGGGATCTAACACAATAAAAATATGTTTCCTTCTCTCATACCAATTTGTAGGTCCCAATTATTTTAACAAAATTTGCTTATGCGGAATTTATTTTAAGCATGATTAAAAAAATAACTTTCTCTTTTTGAAAAATTCTTTTTCAATTTTTTATAAACCACACCAAATTGTGACATAAATTAACTTAACCAAATTTTATCTTGTTTAACCCTAAGCATGCATCTAGTGATTAAATCAAGTAAAGTAAGGTAAAACAACACTCACAACGCCGATGTACGAGGTAACCAAATCGGGGAAAAACCTCAGACGACCCAGGCCAAACAATCACTACGAAAATGGTTTTACAAAGACAGAAGGTAGACTCACTCAACGACTCGATTCACCTGCGAGACTTGATGTTCCTCTGATCCTCGAAAACTCTTCTCATAATGCCCACGAAAAAATTAACCTTCTTCTACAATTCTCATCCACAACAGTCACCTCCATGAATGCCTCGGTGTCCATCGATACAGCTTGTAATGTCAACGATGTTGAAAATCGAACTCCACCTAATCTTCACCGCAAAATCAGCAATGGATCTTCAATAGAACCTCAAACTTGGTGCATACAAGATCATAAGAACATATGATAACGAAAAGCCCCGATCTTAAAACTCTAAGAATATTTTATAGTGAAAAGACTTAGAAAACTTTGTGCAGAAAACTTTCTGGTTCCAAATTGCTTTTCGTACAACACACACTTTTTAGAAAATGAATGGAACACGCTTTAATATCTTTAAGTCGATGGCTCATTCAAATGATGTTTCCTGTCATTCCAACGAGATGGCATGTGGTTTGAATGAGTGTTCATCTTGCTCGAACGACACTCAGTGTCGATTGAGCGACCTGTTAAATTACATTCCAAAAGCAAACCAACTCAAATTCGTCCATATCTGATAAAAACGAAGTGTAAATGAACTCAAACACTTATAAACCACTTTTAAAAAAATTTCTTTAAAACTAACATCCTTATTTTTATAAATTTAAGTTTCGAGTTTCATTAACATTATGCATTCATACCTGAGTGATCTCAGAATGCAATTTAACTTTGAAGACGAGAAATTCACACTAATTGAACTTTAATAAAACTTCGGCATAATTAAATTCTTTGAAGCTTTGCCGCAACGTCTTCAATTAAACTTCAACATGTCATAGTATGTGTGGGATCAGGACAATAAAAATCTACCTATGACTCAAACTTGTTTTGTTCCAAGAATAAATCAAAACTACATAAGACAATTGGAAATTTGGTCCTTACTAATTGACTTAAGGAGTGTAATTGATTTTTGTGTTCAAAAAGTTAATTTAATTGACTTAATTATTAAATGAATTAAAGGGGTTGATTCTCATAACTAACTGGGCCAGTAGGAATTAACGACTGAATAAGGCTTTAGGGTAATATTGTATGCGGGCTTTCAAACTTTGACGCTCATTTGATTTATTTAAATGGAACAATTGGACATAATATCCCAACCAATCCTGATGTTTAAAGGTTGATACTTTTCCTTTTGGTTTTGGAGATTTAGGTGATGGGATCCTAGGGCTGGGGTTGTAGTTATAAGTCTTTAGATGTATGGTTCTTTTGTGAGTATCGTATTTAATAAGTGACATGTGGTAGGGTTCCCATACTTTAAACAATGAGAAAATAAGAGAGTCATATGTTGTTGATTTCATTGGTGGCTGATGTTAATTTTGTGATTAATATTAGGGAGACCTTTTTCGTGACCCTTTTTTGATAGTGATGTGACTAATAGGTCCTATTTACATTCCCCCCTTAATAAGTCCCTTAATCATGTATCTTCCATAATAGATCCCACTATTAGAAGAGTTGGTTTTTCCCTAATAAATTGACACATTACCCTTCCTATTCTCAAGAGAACCACCCATAAACATTTCCATTTCCACACTTTATGGAAAGCACTTCAACATATAATTTTCTCTCTAATCTCTTTCTCAATCACCGAATGGAAGATCAACAATTTCAATCTCTTCTTGTTCTTTATCTCACACGACATTGTTTTTCCCTTCCATATCTTTATCTCCATCCCGTTATAAGCATCCGACCCTAGTGGCCAAACCCTATTGTTCATCTATCGATCGAAGCAACAAAATGGTATGATATTTTATCTTTTATACTCAGTTTTTCTCAAATATCTGATGTTTTCAAAACTATTAGGGTTTTTTATGTCCTATTGATGCCTATTAACCACATATGTAGTGAATATGTATGTTTGTGTTTCCATTTGAAGATGATCGAAATGTGTTGGCTCTCAGTAGAATCACTTTATTGATGTGCATGTTCACAAATTCCACATAGTCATCAATACCTTTGGGTATTCACTACTAGTAGTTGTACAAAGATGGGTGTTGTTGTGTATTAACATAGAATATAACGAATATGGTCCGAAATAGAAATTTTATATTACTTTACTTAAGAACAACATAAATTTTTTGATATTTGACACATGTAGTCAAGATTTAAATTTGTGATATTACTTGAAACTTGTATATGGAATACTTGAAATATTTTTTTATTCTACATACTTATGGTGCAATATTCAGAACAATAATGTAGTGATTTTTTTATTTATTAATAACATGTGTTTTACTTACACTCCTTTGCGACAATTTGTGAAAATTCGTTACACTAGATATAGTGAATATTCACTTTACAGAGAGAATAAACATTAATTTTTTAGTCTTATCCTTTGAATATTAGATTGCATTTACACACATTTGGCCATATTTGCGATAATTTATGGAAAAATCATTCACCGGATAAAATTAATATTCACTTTACTCAGAGAATAAATATTCATTATTCACTTTATCCTTTAAATATTACATCGAATTTACACACATTTCGTTGTATTTGCAACAATTTGTGAAAATTCATTACATTCGATATACTGAATATTCACTTCACCCAGATAATAAACTGTGACTATTATATTTATTCTTTTAATATTAAAACAATTCAATTTACAAACATTTGGTCGTATTTGCATTAATTTGTGAAAATTCATTACGCTAGATATATGGAATATTCCCCTCACTCACATAATAAACAATTATTATGCGCTCTATCCTTTGAATATTTAATATATTTAATTTACATTTGGTCTCATTTGCAACAATTTGTGAAAATACATTACACTAGATAAAATGAATATTCACTTTACTGAGAGAATAAATGGTGATTATTCACTTTATCCTTTGAATATTACATACATTGAATTTTCCATGTTGGTGTATATTGAATGTTTTTTATTATCTTCAAAGAATATTGTGTTTCGATAGTACAAAGAGGGAGATGACAATACTGAATGAGCATGATGATCTATATATACATGAGACCAATGAGAACAAAAGGTTCAATACAAAGGTAACATATTTGGTTTAGTCAAGCTACTAAAACAAATCAAATTGAGTTTCAGGGAAGAATATTTTTTAGGGATGACTCCTTTTTCTAATTATTCTCATCATTAATCGCAAATGATTTTGATATTAATATCTGTCAAAAAGTATGAAAATAATGTTGAGACCATCATAAGATCATACAACTCGATGAGGATAAAGTTTAAAATTGGGGGGAAATTTATTACATTTACCATAAGCAATGTTGCGATTATATTTAGTATACCTTTCGGTGAAGAAGATGTCAAAATTCCTTGTTACGCCACTAAGTCGACAACATCATTCATTAATAGGCAGTTTAGGGATGTGACGAAAATGGCGTCCACAAACATAACTAGGAATGAGGCCATTAAAGACATATCGGAGGATTCCTTTGTAAGTGATATGAATGTGTAATATTTGTACTTTAAATCAAGATAACTTAATTCTCATTTTAACACTCCTAGAATGTATAAACTCAAAAGTATCCAAATAAGGATAAAATTACTTTACAAAACCTACAACTTCACAAAACTACCTAAGTGCCATTGAAGTTTTAAATATTGCAAACATAACCCATGAACTTTATAAATAAGCATTACTTGACCTATTCTTAACCCCTAGACTTCAACCTTATATCAAATTAAAAAACTAGACATCAATACACTAAAACTTTCATTTTCAGCCTTTACATATTTCTAAAATTAAAAAAATTCCCCTAAATTTTACAAAAGTAACACTTTTTTAACAAATTAAGTGTATATAATTTCAACCAAGGACTAAAATCTAAACCACTATTATTTTAACATCCCCTCTCCCCACGTCAGCTTTCACCTAAGCAAATAAGTCCAAAATCACGTGGCATTTACCATGCAAACATGAAAGGAACAATGTTTTATACAATTATGTTTTTAAAAACTGGAAGAATACACCTCCAAACATGACCAATAACATCTCTTTCTTCTACTCTATAAATTGTCCACAAGAAGAACCTCCAAAACCCACCACTTTAGTTTCACAACACTCAAAATTTTCCTCCGAACAAGGTATCCTATCATTTTATGCATTATATTTGATTCTTTTAATACCATATGTGTTATGTGTTCATAATATGTATATATCAACCAAAACAGTAGAAAGTTTACATAAAAAATAGTCCTTGTTTAAAAAAACTTAAAAAAATCCCCCACTAAAGCTTGAGCTTTAATGGTGATTTTTGATTTATTTATTATAAATCGAGTTTGAAGCTAGGAAATGATTCCTTTAGACCTTAGGAACTCTGGTGCAATGGTCATTTCCCATGAATTTAAACTTTAAGCCTCAATTGCTCGAAGGTGTTTTATATTTCAAAAAATAAAAGCTTTGAATTCTCTTCACACATATCACCTCAACCCTTGAAATTAAAATAAAACTATTCCTTAAGATAACAGAATCACAACCATGCCCATAAATACCCCTGCTATACTTATAAAAGCTTCATAAGTTTAGTCAATTTTTTTGAAAAACCCAGATTTATAACTTGATGAGTACTAAACCTCAATCCATGAAACTTATATTTCTCAATTCCTTGTGAAAAATTAGGTTGGATTGGTTCAGAAATCATCTTAATTGGGTTAGGAAAATAAGACTTATTAAAGGCCAAAGTTTTTCAAACCCTAAGTCAACAGTCGAGAGGTTGAAAATGAACTTTTCCAATAGAACCATTGACCAAGCGCACGAGCGCGAGTGACCAATCAGAAAATTATGCTTTTTCCCAATATTTTTATTTTATTTTTCTAATCAAAATGGTATAAGGTAAGGTTGTGTTTGGTCAAACCAAGAACAAGTTATTTAAATTTAGGGTTTTAGGTTTGAAATATTTTTCCTAAATTGCAAATTGACCCCTCCTGACTTTTTCCTCTTATGAATTTTAACCTCAAACTTTTTCTATAAATAAATTGATATATATAGAGTCAAATACTTCTACATAAAACTTCAAATTGGACACTAAGCCTAAGATTTTGAAGTCCTAAATTAATTATAATTTAACCCCTTAAACTGTAAGATACACATTTTTAGTACAAATTGACCTAAATCGACCTCAATTCAAATAATAATTTTTCACACAAACATTTGTATACAGATACTCAAGTACTAGCTCCCCCGACATCCACTTTTGATCTTTAAAACCGTTCAAAACTCCATTTAAGTAGGTTTCTTTTCACCCCTTTAATAGTAAATTTTGCGTATTTGTTTAACTGCTATTGATATCATTCCATGATAGCCCTATTTGATTCCAAGTATGTGTAGAGATTACCATACTCATGTTATGAGATCACTGATTCGTTTAATTATGATCAATTGGATCAAATTTGAACCCTTCTCATCGAATAATTGATATCATAGTAATTCATTATAATGATTCAGTTCGCCATGCACCTTTGTGCATTATTATTTATTTTTAAAACCATCAGTAATAACTGATGTAACTAAGAATCGACACCACTAGATAAGAATAGAGCTCAAATAATAGTAACAATGGAAACAATAGAGTTATGTATGTAAATAGGTATATATAAGGAGATGATCAGAAGAGGAATGGAGACGACGATATATAGTGGTTCAGCCAATCTGGCCTACATCCATAGTGAGTGTGTGATCCACTAAATTTGGGAACTAATGGCCTTGGAAATAATGCACATAATCTCTCTCTCTCTCTCTCTCTCTCTCTCTCTCTCTCTCTCTACTACGTGCACAAATAGAGTTTTATCTAGGGTTACAATTATCGATCCCTCCACAAGGTTGAAGGTAACAAGTATATATAGGTCTTGGGGGGAGTAATGTACCCTAAGCATGCATTAAGCATGTGAATGATGATCTAGCCAATCCCCTGTTGACACCTGGTTGGGCCACTTGTAGGTAATGATGATATAAAATTTCCTCACGTAAGGGAATGATATTGTTATAACGGTTTAGTCCACGTGCCACATGAGTCCCACGCGCACTATCCCATGCATCCCTCAAATCACATGACATGATGGTGTCACCCTCGTCTTAAAGGGATATGTTGAAGGTGATGCTGACCTAGTGGATGCCTTGATTGCTGGATGTAGGATTTTTATACTATCGGACTCTATAGGTTCGGCCAGTCATATGGTCGTCTGAATTGTACCCAAGCTGATACTTCCATCTGTATGGGCTTGGGCTAATTTGGGCCATCTAGCATACTTGTATTGCCAATGGTGGGGTCGGCCTAGCCGACCTCTATCTTCAGTATGACCACCTGGGGGTAGAAATAGAGTTGAGCCCTCGTCCTAGATGAGCCTACCCTCATCCTGGACAAGGGTGTATTTTGGTATATCAATCACCCCCTAGCCCTTAGTCATCGATGCTGTCGAGATGGATGAGGGGTAATATTGTCTTTGTATGGTGAGTTGATGAGTGGTCAGGTTGATGAGTGACATTTTTTAGGTGTCAATCATCATTTTGTGTTCCCCAAAAATGACGGTTGCACATCACACTTGGGAATTTGTGCCCTAATGATGATTCTCCTCGTGGGCTGTGTACCGCCTTAGTTATTGGGCCCACTAATGACAAAGTTTTTAACCTTTTTCAAATAATTATTTCACTTTCTTCTTCGCGTGCACTCGCTCTCTCTAGCCTTGGCAGTTAACCTCCATTATTGCATTTTCGTGAAAGCTCCAAGTTTCTTTCAGTTTTTTCTATATTCAGTCTTCTTTTCTAGGTAATTTCTTCACCGTTCTTTCCATTTTCTTTCTCTTTTGAACCGAGTTTTATGTGACTTTGCCCATAGTTGTTTCTCTTCATTTTTCCGATGGGTTTTCAGCCGCTTAAGGTTTCCCTTCCACCATTGATTGGTGGTTTTTGGGCTATATATTGGCATCTAAGCTAGTTTGTCCCCTTTCTCAACTATCTCATGGTGGTCCAGGCTCGAATTAGGGCCCTTTTAAGTTTTTGGTGGCACTTCGGTCATCCCTTACGGCGTACTCCATATTCAGTCCCTCATGTTCTTATTTCTTGTGATCGACTTTTTAAGTTTAATCTTGTGGTCAACTTGGTAAATTATTTAACTTGTTTGTAGGTTGTTTGAGAAAAATCCTCAAGTGTAGGGTCTTCCTCTTTATTCTCTAAAGGCTGTACAATTTAGCCTAGGAGTTTCCAACTTTGAGAGAGAGGTGTTTTACAGAGATTAGGATAAGAAGAGGAGAACAGGTCTAGACGTAGGGCTAACCCTGTCTGGGAATGACCCATTTTCCCAGTTCTATTAGCTATAGTTTTATTATCACCCTATGAGCCCTTTAGGTCATCCTACTATTTGTCTGAGAGTAGGAATAAAGAAGAAGTCATGGACAGATGAGCCAAAGCGTCATCTTTTTTTGGTGCTGGGACCTCTGGGAGAGACGACTCCTCAAGCCTTAACCCTCGCGAATAGGCCGAGGGAACAGTTAAACATGAAGTTGTCCCTATTATTTCTATGCCCCTTTGAATTCCAAGCCACTTTTCAAGGTGGCCCTCCACACTTTGAGAATGATGAGGCCGACGGAGATGGGGACGAGGGTAGTGGGGCCGAGAGTTCAAATGAGAGTTTAAATGTTGAGGAAGAGGTCCACACTTGAACAAACTCATCTTATGTCTCATCTATCAAGGATCGTGATCTCTTATTATGGAGACATTCCTTTGGTGTAAAGCCGAACGTAATTATGAGGATCTCAGATGAAGATGATAAGGTCTTCTAGGGGAGAGATGGAGAAGTCGCCATGTACGAGCAGATGGTTAGGGTCGGAGTCAAGTTCCCTCGCTATCCTGCCATAGTTGACCTACTCTCTGCTCTTGGGGTTGCACTTACCAACTCCGAGAGGATCATCCTTGGCTACATCTCCCTTTGGAAGAACACATTTACTGAAGAGCCATCGACCGAACTGTTCATCGCTTGTTATAACATAACCTCCTCATCCAAGCAACCTTTATACTTCCATCTATGGGCTAGGAGATCAGACAATAAACTTCTCCATATTGCACAAACTTGTAACCATTACCGGAAGAAAAGGTTCTTCTTTGTTTTTAGTGATTAGGAATTCCCCGCCGGGGTTGATCCCCCAGAAGACAACCCGAGGGTTCTAAGAGCATGGTCTAACCCCTACATGAAAGCAAGGTCAGACCCTGGACTTATCTTAGACGAAAGGGCCATACCTGATTATTTGAGGGAGCAGAGGAAGGACGGTGCCATTCCTAAATTTGAGGATTTAATGACACCTTATCTCCTCAGAGAAGTTGGTCTGAGGGTCGGCCCCTTAACATAATTACATAAGTTACCTTTTATCTTAATTTATTTAAGTGTTCCCTCTTTACTTTTGTCAACTTACCTGTCGTCTTATTTTTGCAGATCGGCCTCCAAGCACACCTGATTCGCTCTGGGGGATGTCGGCTCCAAGTCTACTGGTTGGTCTTAAGAAAAAAGGCAAACAGCCTCAGCAAATCCAGAAGAAAGAAACTGGAGTGGGGTCGATGACTGTGGGGATGACCCCTGTAGATTCACAGGAGAGGAAAGAAAGATACGTTCTTGCCGAGGGTCGGTGTGATAACAACACAAGGATGAGGACGGATGCTACAAATTCGTGCACTGAGGGGACGAGTTCATCCTCCTCTCTAGATGACTTATGATCGGCCAACCTGATCATGTTAAAGGCCTACCCACCTTTCCGATTGCCCATAGGAAGGCAACCAAGGTGACCATCTTCTCTTCCCCTTCCTCATCTGATTATGACTTTTTGGCTAAAAGGCCTCCGCCCAAAGTCTATGACTTTGGGATTCACAGTCTGGCCGCGGTAGTTTTATCACATCCCTTTTGTCTATAATTTAAGAAATATCAACTCTAACCTCGTCTAACTTTTCCCTCATCATTTTTAGTCTGTCTACACCTTTATATCAACCATGAAGTGGATGACTGATAATTACCTACAGATTCAAGAGGCTAAGAGGGATGTTCAGGGTGAGGCTAGCTTGAAGGCAGAGTTGGAGAGTCTCAAGAAAGAGACAGAGGATGTGAGGGCCGACCATTTTAGAGTTCTTGGGGATCTCGAAAAGGGGCACGCTGAGCAGCTGATGCAGAAGGACAATCTTCTTAAGGCCAAAGACAAGGCTCTGACCACTCAAGCAACATAATTTAAGTCAGACCTTAAAGCATCCCTTCAAAGGGAAGGAGTTGATGTGGAGGCCTACATACTTTCTGATGAATTCCAAGGTTTCAGCCTTGAGTATTTGGAAAGAGGGATTAAGACGGCTTTTCATTAGGTCATCTTAAAATTTTGTGATGCAGTATCGGCCATTCGTCCCTCTCTTGAAGCTACTGATTTAGAAGACCCCTTGATAGATGAGGCTTTATCCCACGTGGAGTCTCAGACGGCCATTGAGGGGACCAGGACATCTAAGAGTCAGCCCCCAGTCACTGCTTCTGAGGCATCTCTTTAGGGTGGTCGTCTGTGACCTACAGCCTCTTGGTGTAACTTAATTTTTTGCCCTCTTTTGAACATTCTGTATTATAACTCTTAGTGTCTTTAATGAAAGTGCCCTTCCTTTCATTTGGCCTTTTATTTTTCTCTTTTTATAATTTGTGCTAACCATCTTCTAAGTCCTCCCGCGTCTTTCTTGAGAGTGAATGGAGGGTCTTCCCTACCATTAATCCTCATCATAGTCGAGGGTGGATATCCACCAAATGGATGATGTTTTCAATTATCAAGTCCTCCCTCATATTTCTTGAGAGTGAATGGATGGTTGTCCCTACCATTCACCCTCATCATAGCCGAGGGTGGATATCCACCAAATTAATGATGTTTTCAGTTATCAAGTCCTCCCTCGTCTTTATTGAGAGCGAATGGAGTGTCTTCCCTATAATTCACCCTCATCATAACCGAGGGTGGTTATCCACCAAATTAATGATGTTTTTAATTATGAAGTCCTCCCTCATCTTCCTTGAGAGTGAATGGAGGGTCGTCCCTACCATTCACCCTCATCATAGCCGAGGGTTGTTATCCACCAAATTAATGGTGTTTTCAATTATTAAGTCCTCCTTCGTCTTTCTTGAGAGTCAATGGAGGGTCGTCCCTACCATTCATCCTCATCATATCTGAGGGTGGATATACACCAAATTAATGGTGTTTTCAAATATCAAGTCCTCCTTATCTTTCTTTAGAGTGACCGGAGGGTCTTCCTTACCATTCACCCTCATCATAGTCGATGGTGGATATCCACCAAATTAATGATATTTTCATAACTAAATGCCCCTCGATGTTATTAATAGTATATGGATGAGGTTGTCCCCATCCACTCTGTCGTATCACCGAAGAACATTTAAGCCTACTTCACCACGAATGATGTTTTGTAGCTTAGCATGAATTACCCTGACATATACCTAAGTTGACAAACACAAGATGAGGGTCCAATAAAATATTCTCATTAACATTTCAAGTGTTCTATGAAACAACACATTCATTATGATTGTGTATAAGTAGGACATCGACTACAACAATATTGGTAATATTTTTTCAAATGATCTGCGTTCTAGGGATTTGAAAAGGGTTCCCCCTCAAGGTTCTCTAGCCTATAGGATCCTGGGACAACTTCATCAGTGACCCTGTAAGGGCCATGCCTGTTTGGGTGGATCTTGTTAGGTTTTTCCATGTCTTTTTGAGGATTAGGTCTCCCACAGCGATCGTCCTTTTCTTTACCCTCTAATTGTAAAACTTCGATGTCCTCTGCTTGTAAGCTGCTTGTCTTATCTCAGCATCTTCTCTTCTTTCCTTAATTAAGTCTAGACCAAGTCTTATTTCTTCCATATTTCTCTGAGGATCATACATTTGAACTCTGTGAGTAGGAAACCCAATTTGAGCGGGGATGATGGTTTCTGAGCCATATGCTAATATAAAAGGGGTTTCCCTGGTTGGAGTTTTTGATGTCATCTTGTAGGCCCACAATACAGCATATACCTACTCGACCCATCTTCCTTTTGCCTCTTTGAATTTTTTCTTGATACGGTCCAGGATTGTTCAGTTGGTAAACTCAGTTTTCCCATTAGCCTGAGGTCGGCCTGTGGTAGAGAAGAACTATTTGATCCGAACTCTTTCGCAGTATTTCTCCATGGAAACATTCTTGAATTGATTCTCATTCTCTGAGATGAGGGTGTTGGGGAGACCATAACTGCATATGATGTTCTTCCAGATGAACTGTAAGTTCTTCTACTCGGTGATAATGATCACTGGCTCCGCTTCCACCCATTTAGAAAAATAATTGATCGTTACGATCAAGTATCGATTGTTATTGATAGCCCTAGGCAAGGGTCCTACCAAATTGATTCCCCATACTACAGATGTCCATGGGAATGTAATGGAGTTAAGAGGTTAATGGGGATGGTGAGGGATGGTGGCGGACCTCTAACATTTATCACACTTCTTCATATATGCCTTAGCATCCTTCGCTAAGGCCGGCCACCAGTATCCCTAGGTGACTATCCTCTTAGCTAATGACCTAGCCCCAATGTGTCTTGAACAACATCCCTCATGCACATATTACAAGATATATGGAACCTCATACGGGTGCACACACCTGAGAAAAGGGAGCAAGAACCCTTTTCATATAAGGTGTCTCCGGTGACAGTGAATTTCGTAGCTCTATACCTCAACGTCTTCCTTTCGAGTTTTTCCTCTAGCATCTCCCCCTCTTTAATGTATCTAATTAGAGGGTCCATCCATGAAGCTTCCCTATTTATATTTAATCAAGAGCCAAGTGTTCCATCTATATCTTCAATCGTTGGATGAAGAAGAATTTCCACTAGAACTATTCTCCTGATATATGTCCTTGTTGCTGAGGCTAGTCTAGAAAGTGCATCAGCTCGACCGTTATTCAGCTGAGGTGTCCTCTTACAATTTACTTCTTTGAATCTTTTCAATAGTGACTTTAATCTATCAATATATTTGGCCATTCTCTCATCTTTAGCCTTGTATGCTCCTAGTATCTGATTCACTACCAATCTTGAATCACTATGGACCAAGATCTAGCCAACACTAAGAGATCCAGCCAAAAAGAGCCCTGCTATAAGGGCCTCATAATATAACTCATTATTATAGGATTTGAAGATGAACCTCAGGGCATATTCGATGTCCGTGCCGCCGGGTGCTGATACTATCAATCTAGTTCCACTTTCGCTCTCGAAGGAGGACCCATCAATAAAAAGATTCCACATAGTCGTTTCCTCTGATAAATTTCCCTCAGAGATGGATACCTATCTAAAGAGGTATCTTCCCTCTTCATTTTCCTTAACTTTTTCTCTAACGGTGCTTGTCTCAGCCTTATATGTGGACGGGTCAACAATTCTGCCTTATTGAATCTCTGTCTTCTCAAGGTTCCCATTTTCAGCCTCAGCTTCTTCCCAAGTAAATTCATCCTCAAAATCTTCTAATGTTTACCCCTTGATGGCTATCCTAGGTTGATACACAATATCAAACTCTCCCAGCTCTACAGCCCACGCCATTAGCCTCCCTAATTTCTTTGGCTTGTGTATGACCTGCCTAAGAGGGGAATCACTGAGGATGATAATTTTATGGGACTGGAAGTACGGATTCATCTTCCTTGAGGCATGAATCAAAGCATAGGCTAACTTCTTCATCGTATGGTACCTTTGCTCGGCCCCTTGGAGTGCTTTACTATTGAAATACAACATCTTCTACACTCCGTCTTCTTCTCTGATAATAGCAGCGCTGATGGCTAACTCTAAGATGGCTAGGTACATGTATAATTTTTTGCCTTGCACTGGACGTCATAAAAGTAAAGGGGACCCTAGGTAGGACTTTATCTCTTTGAAAGCCTTGTCACGCTCTTCATTCCATTCAAAAGCCTTTCTCAACACTTTAAAAAATGGTAGACACTTGTCTGTGGCTCTAGACATGAACATATTCAAAGAAACCACTCGTCTTGTGAGCCTATGAACATCTTTAATGGTCTTGGGGGTCTTCATTTCTAGCAAAGCCTTTATCTTCTCAGGATTGGCCTCGATACCCATTTGATTGACGATGAAGACCAAGAACTTTCTTACTCCGACCCCAAAAATGCACTTGGCTGGGTTGAGCTTCATTCGATACTTGTTCATCGTGTCAAAGGTTATCTCAAGGTCGTCCACATGATCCTTGGACTTCAAGCTCTTGGTCAACATTTCATATACATAGACCTCCATAGACTTCCTAATTTTGTCTTCAAACATTTTATTTACGAGGCACTGATACGTTGCCCTCGCATTCTTTAGGCCAAAAGGCATGACCCTATAATAGTATGTCACCTTTTTCAGTAATGAACGAAATTTTTTCTGAGTCCTCATGGCTCAAGAAAATCTGGTTATAGCCCGAATATGTGTCCATGAAGTCCATTAGCTCATGGCCTACAGTAATGTCCACCATCTGATCTATGTGAGGAAGTAGGAAACTGTCTTTAGGGTAGTATTTATTGAGGTCAGTGAAGTCTATAGACATCCTCCATTTCTCGTTTGCCTTGGGGACTATGACCTCGTTATACATCCATTCGGGATAGATGACCTCCCTGATAAATTTAGCCTTTTCGAGCTTCTTGACCTCATCCCTTATGACCTCATATTTCTCTTGAGAATAAATTCCCCCCTTTTATTTTTATTGGCTTGGAGTCCTCTACCACATTGAGCTTGTGACATATGATTAGGGGGTAAATTGTCGGCATGTCTACATGACTCCATACAAAGACGTTCTGTCTTCTCCTCAGCAGTTTGATGGACTCTTCTTTTATGTCTGGATTTAGAGCTTAGACAACTTGAAAGGTTTTTTTTAGCTCATCCTCTTTGAGGATGATGGATTCTACCTCTTTCGCAGCTGCTCCTTTCTTTAACTTTATCTCGTCCCTGGGGTCAAGGGTATCAATATTGTAAGTAGTTATTTCCTTCTTGTGTACCTCTATTTCCTCTGCAGAGTTAAAGTAGCATTCTTGTGCCATCGTCTAGTATCGCTGAACTTCCCCTACCCCATAAGGGGTCAAGAATTTTATCATCTGGTGGACCGTGGAAGCCATGACCTTAAAAATCTTGAGGCCTACTCGTCCCAGTATAATGTTGTAGGCGAGAAGACATTTTCGTCCATCACAAAAAAGTTGACCTTCTTGGTGAGCCATCTCAGCCACTCGTCTCCCATTCTTACATCCGCCTCATACATTTCCAGGGGATGAACCTTTTCCCCACTGAAACCAATCAAAGGATGATGGTATGGAACGATCCTAGCACGACTGAGTCCCAGGGCTTTAAAACATGGCCAAAATATCACATCTACAAAAATTGCCCCATCTACCAAGATCCTCGGCACCTCGCATCCGTGTACCCTTGTGGTGATGGCGATAGGGTCATCATGTGGGGATAAGAGTCCCTCTAAGTCCATCCTTGAGAAACCCACTATCAGAGTATCCATGTCAATTTTCTTCCTCTTTTCTGGCTTTGCTTCGATAGAGGTTGAGTGCACAACTTTTGTTACTACCTTTGCCTCAGCTATATGGGCCTTCCTATCTGTGACATTTGGTCCTCCTCTTGTTAGCCCCCCTGAGATCATTCTAACACCGAACGAGATCATATTTAGTCTTTTCACAGGGCGGTCATCATCTCTTGGTGGAAGCTCAGGATTATCATCATCCTCTAAGGGGTTATCTGTTTTGTTGGGAGGATCTTCTCTGTATGTATCACTTCTTTTCTTCCTAGGGTCATCCCCTTGGTCACCCTTGAAGGCAACCTTGTCCACGTACTTTCTTAACTTCCTTTCTTTTAACATTTTTTCAATTTCATCTTTCAGAACAAAACACTTATCAGTCAAATGGCCATGGTCTTAGTGGAATTCACACCACAAGTTTTTGTTCCTCTTGTGGGGTGGTGCTCTCAACTTTTCATGCCATTTTAAGGATCGGTCTCTCTTTATCTCATTCAGAATGTATTCACAGGTGATCGTTAGAGGGGTGTAATCTGCAAACTTGTCAGCTGCTAGTTTTTTCTTCCCTTCCTTACTCTTTTTCTGGTATTTACCTCCACTAGTACCTCCCTTTTTGTCCTCGTATTTGGCAGCCATTGCCTCTTCGGTGCTCATCACCTTGTCCGCTATTACTAGCATCTCAACCATTGACTTCAGGGGGTCTTCAGCAAGCTTCCATAATAGCTTCCCCTTCTGGGGTCCTTCAATGAGGGTCGTCATGGCTATACTTTCTTTATAGTCTTTAACCTCTAAATTTTCTTTGTTAAACCTGGCTATGTAGTCTCTGAGGCTCTCGTTCTTTCCCTATTTAATGTAGAGCAAGTGAGTGGTCTTTTTTTATGGACTCACTCCGAAGCAAAAGTTATTAATGGACCGGTTTGCTAGATGCTTAAAGCTTTCAATGGAGTTCTTTGAAAGAGAGGTATACCAGACATGTGCAGCTCCGGTCAAAGTGCTGGAAAAATCTCGACATCTTATCTCATCTGAGATAGAGTATATGTCTACCGTTGATTGGTACATATCAATATGATAGACTGGATTGGTGCTCCCATCATACCTTGAGGTAACCACAGGTGGTTTAAACTTGGATGGCGTTTGGAAGTTGACTATCTTCGCCACAAAGGGTGAGCCTACGGAATATCCTCTTTAAAGAGGGTATCGGCTTTTCAGGATATCACCAATTTTATCCTTCAACCTCTGAATCGATTCATTCCATGGCCTCATAGGGTTCGCTTGGCCGATGTTATCCTAGGTCGCTTCTCTGGGCTGAACTGAGGGCTCTACTGTAGCCGACCTTCATGAGCTGTTCACTTCTCCCTAACCATCGTCTCGTCCATTGGGAAATAGAGTAGGTACTATTGGGAAATACTTCCCTATTGTACCATATAACTCTATCTTTTGTATAATATAAGTAGGCTTGTGATATATTCCTTGTGTTCTTTTATATTGTTATGATTGTTCTACCATATTTTATGATGGTTAGTACTCGAATTCCCTCCACTGAAACTCAAACTGAACAAACTCACACTGAAGGAATCATTCGACGTCTTCAGGAATTAACATATTTAGCCGAACAATAATAAATTCCTCGCCCAACTCTAGAGGAAATCTCGGAAGAATTTTTTAGAATGAATGCTCTCAAAGAATTTTTGACACAATGAACTCCTTCATTTCTTGAAAAACAAGTGGCAGTGAAGCTAAGAAATGGATATGTCAGATTGTGAAAATTCTTAATGGAGTAGTTATAATTGCCTATCTTCGAGTAATTCTAGTTTCCTATATGTTCGAAGGTGAAGTTGATTTTTCATGGCAAGCTATGTCACGTAACCAGAATGTTGTAAAATTTACTTAGGAATAATTTGAAGAATTCTTACTCAAAATGATTTTTTTCAAAGCTAAAGGAGTTCAACAAACTGTAGATTTCCTAAAATTACAATAGGCAAATACGTTCGTAGCCCAGTATGAAGCCAAATTCACTAAGTTGTCTCGTTACGCCATGGAGTATGTGTATACTGAGGCAAAGAAATGAAAGAAATTTGAAAGAGGATTGCATTTAAGGATCAATACTTTTGTTGCTCCTTTACAGATCTGAGAGTATTCTCAACTTATCGACATCGCTGCAATTATGGGGAAAAAATCTTCCAATGTAGTACGATATTTTCCCCCCGTTATTATAAATAATCATGTTAGTAGGACCATACCTCAACCATATCCAAATCCAAACGGAAAAGCTTATTTAGAGATTCTCCATAACACTACCCATTCATTGATCTGTTGTCATGAATGTCAAGAGCTAAGACATATTCTTCCATAGTGTCCTAAACTAAAATCTCCTCCAATTCGTCTTTACTTAGATAATTCCCCGAGAAATCAAAATCCTATTCCTATCCAAAATGAACCTAATTCGAATCCTACTAAGAAAATTGTGCCAGTTCCTTGTCATGGAAAGAATTATGTTATGTTTCCAACACGAAACAGGTACGATAGTTTTTCATCATCTTCCTACGCATATTTTATTTGATTCAGGTTCAACACATTCCTTTATCACTCTTAAATTAGATATATTGTTACAATTACTACCTACATCTTTAAATGCTCCATTGGCTATAGAATTAGCGACAAGTGAAATAAATACACCTATCCAATGTTATAGAAATTGTAAAATCAAGATAGGTTTAGGTACATTTTTTGTTAACTTGATAATTATAAATACTTGTGGTTTCGATATTATCATCAGGATGGATGTTCTGTCAATACACCATTCTTATATCGATTGCTATGCCAAGAAAATTTATTTTCAAAACAAATAAAATTATTCCTTTATATTTAAAGGTTCAGGACCATTTGAAGCACCAAATGTCCAAATTCAAAATTCTTCTCCCTCAACTCGTAGAATTTTGAAATAGTTCAAAGATGTTTTACTCTAAGAATTACCAGGAATAGCCCATTCCCGAGAAATAGAATTTAGTATAAATCTTTATAGTAATACTTTCCCTATTTCGATACCTCCATATCGAACGACTCATTTAGAACTTCGAGAAATTTGAACCGAACTAGATCATATTCTTGAAAAGGGTTTTATTCTCCTAGGTTCATCTCCTTGGGGAGCTCTTGTATTACTTGCTAAGAAACATGATGGAAGCTTTAGGTTATGAATAGATTATAGTAAGCTAAACTCAGTGACTATTAAGAATAATTATACTCTACCCCGAATCGTAGATCTATTCAATTAACTTCGAGGAGAAATGATCTTTTCCAAAATAGACTTGCGATATGGTTACCATCAATTGCGAGTGAGAGAAGAAAATATTCCAAAAACTACTTTTTGATCTCGTTATGGACATTTCTTATTTATTATAATGTCTTTTGGATTAACCAATGCACCGATAACTTTTATGAATCTTACACATATAATCTTTAGACCTTTTCTTGACCAAATTATTATCGCTTTCATTGACGATATTCTTATTTATTCCCCAAATCTAATAGGGCTTTCCTAACATTTAGAGACAGTATTAGGCACTCTAACAAACCATCAGTTGTATGATAATAAGAGCAACTGTGATTTCTCGATGAAAGAAATAAAATTTCTAAGATATGTGATTTTTTATAATGGATCCATGTCGATCCATCCAAGATTCTAGCCATTTTGGAGTGGTAAAAACCTACCAATATCACTGAGATAAAACGTTTTCTAGGATTAGCTGTATATTATCGTTGCTTTGTGGAAGGATTTTCTCGCACTGCTCTTCCTCTCTTATAACTAACTATGAAGTAAGTACCATTTGTATGGACTGGTGAATGTAATCAAGCATTCCAAATTTTGAAGGACAAATTAACTAGTACTCATGTCCTCACTATTCCTTCTAGTGATGTAAGCTATGCTGTGTATATCGATGCCTCATTACAAGGTGTAGGATGTGTTTTAATACAATGAGGAAAGTAGTAGAGTATGGTTCATGAAAACTCAAAATATCCATGAATGTAATTATCTTGTCCATGATCTTGAGTTAGCAACTGTAGTTTTCGCTTTGAAAAGATGGCGTTCTTACCTTTATGGTGAATAATTTCAAGTCTTTTCTAATCACAAGAGTTTACAATAGATCTTCACATTAAAAAATTTAAATTTAAGAAACCACATTGGATGGAATTTTCGAAAGATTACAAATTTAAATTAGAATACCATCTGGGAAAAGAAAATGTGGTAGCTGATGCTTTAAGTCACAATCCAATAGGAAGACTCCAAACTTTGATTTCTTATGATATTGTTGTTACCAAAAAGAAATATGACCTTCGATTGATACCCACTTTCGAAAAATTTTCCAATATAATTACATATCGATAATTGAGAAATAAAATTTTAGCACAATAATACCAAGATCCTTTTGTTCAACATCTTTAGTACAAAAATCATGACCTCTCATATGATAAGGAAACGGGCTTACTATTTAGAAATAGATTGTATGGACCTACTAATTTATCTTTTCAAGAAGAAGCATTGCAAAAAGCCCATCATTCTAAATTTATGATTCACCTAAAAAGCTCTAAAATGGACCACGCCTTTAAGAAACAATATTGGTGGAAAAATATGAAAAATGATATTGAGGGTTTTGCAAGAAAATGTCTTACTTGTAAACAAGTAAAGATAGAACACTAGCATCTCGGGGGCCTTCTTCAACCCATACCAATTCCAAAGTGCAAATGGGATCATATTACAATGAATTTTATTAGTGGACTGCCTTGTACATCTCAAAAATATAATTCCATTCGGGTAATAATAGACTGACTGATGATATCTTCTCATTTTTTGCAAGAAAAAACCATCGATTCTTTTCAAAATCTCGGTAAACTCTAAATTCGAGAAATTGCCCGATTGCATGGAATTAATTTATCCACCATGTTAGACAGAGATTCCCCATTTCATAGGAAAGTGTATCCAATAACTTTAAACCTCAATGGGTACTAAATTTCATTTGAGTACCGCATTTCACCCTCAATCGGATGGACAATCTGAATGTATAATTCCAACATTTGAAGACATGTTACGAGCATGTACGTCAAATATGCTTGACAATTGGAATTAACATTTACCCCTCGTTGAGTTTTCTTATAACAACAGTTATCAATCAAGTATCAAAGCCTACCCATTTGAATCTTTATATGGAAGACCTTGTCTTTCACCTGCATGTTGGATAAAATATGGAAGTAGTAAAAAATTTGGTCCCGAAATAATTCAAGAAACCACTGAGAAAATACAACAAATTCAAGAGAGATTGAAGACAACCCAAGATCTTCAAAAAATTTATGCATACTAGTACCAAAGCCATTAGAATTTCAAGTTAATAACTGAGTGTTTTTGAAAGTTTCTCCTCAAAAAAGGATTTTACTCTTAGAAAAGAAAAGAAAATTAGCCCCCAGATATTAGACATTTCACTATTTCTAAATGTATTGGCCCTCTAACCTACCAATTAGAATTACCAGTTGAATTATCCAATATTCACAATATATTCCATGTATCCCAGTTACTCCACTATATTCCTGATCCCTTCCACATTATTACATGGCAAGAAATTTGTGTGCAATCTAATAACGGATTTGAAGTACGTCATTAACAAATTTTGGATCGACAAGTAAAATTTCTCAGAAATAAGGAAATACCCTCAATAAAAGTACTTTGGGAGTATAAAAATCAACAATAAGCCATATGGGAACAAGAACGACTATAAAATACCAATATCATTATCTCTTCCAAGGTAAATTCGAGGACTTTTTTTTTTATATGTAGATCCTAATATCCGTACTTTGAATCAAGATAACCTAATTCTAATTTTAACCCTTCTCGAATGTATAAACTCAAATGTATCCAAAATTAGGATAAAACTACTTTACAAAACCAACAACTTCACTAAATTACCAGATTACCCTTAAAGTTTCAAATATAGCAAAAATAACCCTTGAACTTTTCAAATAAGCATTACTTGACCTATTCTTAACCCCTGAACCTAAACCTTATATGAAATTAAACCTCTAGACATCAATTAACTAAAACTTTTGCAAGAATAATTTTTGTAGCATTGTTCATAGCATAGCTTTAGGCTAGTTTGGCATATCCCATTACAAATCATCAAGCACCGTCAAGACGAACCGAACTCGAGCATCTCCATGTTTGAAGACTTCCCGATCCCCGGATAGGGTATAAAATGATTTAGAGTTTGAACTAATTTATGAAATTATATGTTGGGGTGTTTTATGTTTATATAAAAAACGAACAAGAACTTTTTATTTTCAATTTTTTTTTTTTTAGTTTACTGTAGGCGAAACTTGAATTTTCATTTATGTCACTATAATGACATCCCCATGTTGTTAGATCCCTCGTTTTTAGACCAAGTTCTCATATGGATCAAATAAATCCATATTGTTTTGTTTTCTAAAGGCAGTTTAATAGGTCATTCGAAGACACTTCTAACAATATCTCACTCTTGTTCGAATCACGCGCCACCTTAAGTTTTGAATAAATACCAATTTCGTGTTTAAAATGTTTAAGACTTTTGCTAACACCATTTCTGCATAACTTTTGCGAAAGTTCTTCAAGTTTTGTGTTGAAAAACACTTATTTAATTCACAACAAAACATCCTTGAATATTGTTCTTGTGAATTGTTTAAACCCCGAAAAGTTTTGTGTACTTTCATATACACCTTGTGGAGAGGCACTCTATGGCTAACTTGTGAGATCTATGGGGACTCACTACTGAATATGAAGGCTAAGGTTGTTTCGTAGGACTACGGTCTAGTGATTCTTGCGAGGATCATAATTATTCACTAGAGATTAGCGCATTATACTTGAGACGGCTATCAAGTAGTCTGTAAGTCGACTATCTTGTAGATTTCTGAGTGAATAAAAGGTTTTTACCCGAAAGGATCTTTTTCCTAAAACTTGGCCTTGTCGTATTTGCATGGTTTATATTATCTATTGTATCACATAGATGCATGTTTAGGCTAAAAAGATAAAATTTGCTTCCGCGTTTATAAGTGATTTAAGAGCACTAAGTATTTCATTGCAACAAAGTGGTATCACAGCAGGTTGCTCTAAGTTATCGAGTGATCCTATTTTTTTTAAATGTTTTTCCCTCTAATACCTTTGTTTTCCATCAAAGTGGTATCACTGCAGGTTATACAAAGTTATTGTGTTAGATCCGTTTTAGTGCATTTTGGGTAATTTTGTTTTCTCTCGATGGATTCTCTTAGGTTTGACGCATTAAATCATTTGAATTTTACGTTTGCTAAAAGAATTGAAATTCTT
The DNA here is from genome assembly GCA_949130495.1 of Sambucus nigra. NCBI lineage: Eukaryota > Viridiplantae > Streptophyta > Magnoliopsida > Dipsacales > Adoxaceae > Sambucus > Sambucus nigra. Next base: position 624,328,893 of record OX422217.1, read on the forward strand.
GAAAAAGAAAATTTACATTTTAAATCCGCCATGGGTCTTTTGCAAATTGATCAAAATCAAAGAGATTTCTTTTGTGAGAAACTTATTGGCATGGAGCTAAAATAACCTAATACACTAAACTGTCTACTCATTAAAAACTCTTTTACCTCTTTGATAAAAACCTATGGTAGTTTATAAATTTAAAACACTCATACACACAAGTAAGAAAAACTGGTGATGCTTGATATATATACTCTTTAAGAATGAGATGAGGAAAAGTGGAAAGAACACAATATTTGTTCTTGAGGAAACTACCAAGTGGAAAACCCCATGTCCTTTTGTTCCATGACAACTCACACACCCAAGTCCACTAAAACCAATGTTTAAATAGAGATTACAATAATACAATGTGTAAATGAAATAGTTTAGCCAATAAAGACAAGTACACCAAGGCACAAACTAAACAGCCCTACAACTCTGAATCTTACTAAACAACCAAGGTAGTGACAACTTAGAATGCACACACAACTACACACCCAATACAAGGATATCAATTAAGTTACACACAACAAAAGAATTAATTAATAAGATGAGATTGGATTAGTCAGTACATAAAGTGATTATTAATTACTAAATCATCAGACACAAGCACGATCCTCTTTAATAATAAATTATCAATAGTAAAGATTACTCCTACATAAAATTAGTATAGGTGTAAGTGACCACAAACAACCCAGGAAATATAAGCTTCCAGAAATTGTGTCTTACACCACTGAAAAATAAAATAAATAATAAAAATAGACTTAAGACCAGATTTAGGATTAATCAAATGTTATGTCATTATAATCAATAAACAATATGAGCAAAAGATATTTTATCTCAGCACACAAACAAACACAATTTTAATATTTGTTCTAATTTGAACAAAACAAAAAAAAACACCAACAATCTGATTCTAATTTTAACATACCAGTAGAAAAAAAACGTAAATCAGTTAGTTAAACCATAATGAGTTTTAACTAATACGAAATAACCAGTATCTAATAAATCTACCTTAACATGTAAGGTTCAACACTCACAGTGAAATATATATATATATATATATATATATATATATAACAAAAAAAGAGATTACCTCAAAGATTAGTAAAAAAGTGTAAATAAAGGGATATGAGCCTTTGAGTATCAGATCCCATAAATCAGTAGCCGAACACCATTAGAAACACATCAATCGCCCAAAACCAGCTTACGATCAAAATACCCCAACTCGTCAAAAATCAAATCTTAAAATCCTAAAAAATTATAACGATCAGATGTCTTTATATGTTGTACAATTAGAAGGAGAAACTATCAAAAAAATATTGGTATCGAATATGAGTAAGTGTAGAGAAAACATGGAGTAATGTTTGGCAACGTTTTGAGATTTGATTTTTGACCATTGGACCGATCGTTATACCCCCAACATATAAGGGCAGTGCGATAAACTACCACTGTCGGCCGAGGGAGCAAAAGAAGATAAGAACCAAGGGGACATGCATGGGCAGACACACATTAGGACGAACTAGGGAGGCCGCCCCGATTTAATTTTTTTTTAAACTAAATTTTTAGACCTAGGTGTAATAACATAAATGTTGAGGTGAAAAATGATAATTTCTAAAACTTATATCATTAATATAAAAGGGTCTTTCTTCTTCTCATTTCTATTTTCCATCCGTCGGCCTGTTTTCCAACCAAAGAAGTTATACTCTCCATTCAAGTTCAAGAATAGCTACTTTGTATTTACCATAAAAAAATGTAAGTTAGTTAATGTTTTTTTCATTATCCATTATCCATTATCCATTATCCATTTTTTTCAACCGAACCTATTTTTTTTAACCTCAAAATCGTTTTTTAATATACATTTATTTAACATATGTTAAATTTGTTAGGTTAATTAATTTATTAGACTTTTTTAATTTAAAATATGTTATATTTATGCCCAAATCACTGATTTATCTTAGAAATTAGATTTATGCGCAATTTTAACATACGTTAGAACTTAACTAAATCTGTTTTTTCTTAGAATTAATATATGTTGGAACTTAATTAAATCTATTTTTTCTTTTAATTTCAGAGTATGTTTTTTTTTTGTTGAAATTTTCTTTAGTACTAGATTTAATACATGTTTTTTTTGTTGAAATTTTCTTTAGTACTAGATTTATGCCACTGGTTTCGGGTGGAAGTGGTGGTTGTGGAAGGAGGTTGAGGGGTGGTGCTAAAAAAAGGTTGTTGGGTTCTTTTGAGGGAGAACTTCTTCATGACAGGGTTTTGTAGAGATTCAATGGGGTCTCCATTAAGTTTTTTCTATTCCATCAAGTGTGCTTGGGTTGAACCTTAATGATGTCAGATGAGTTAACTCATTTCCGTACTTCATATAAAGCAAAATTCAATTGTTATCATTACTAAAATTTGGGTATTGTGAATATTTATTAAGAATTATTTATTTTTTGAAATTAATTAGGTATTCGTAATAATGATTGAGAGTAGTTGTTTGGCCATTATAAAGCTATAATTTGTATAAAACTCGTAATAACTCAAAAAAAATTGCGAGGTGGCTCCCGCCCCAAACCCCCGACACCACTCAAAATTTTTGCCCCCTTGACCAAAAATCCTGGATCCTCCGCTGGGCACATGCGAAATAAGGCATGGGAAAAACGAGGGGCAAAATGGACAAAACGCAGTTGAAAATAACACAACGATCACCGATTGCCTTGACTTTACGCATGTGGTCAAAGCGACAAAGGGATTCACGATTTTGATTGGCCACAACAAATCCGCATGGATAACCAACAACTCCAATCCACTTAGGTTAAAATTTCTCTGTTTTATATAGGGTTTACAAATGATTAATTAAACATAATTAAGGTTTAATTAAATGTAATTTAACCCATAAAAATGTATAAAATCAGAATAAATAAAATAAAAAATTCTGAAATTGTATAAAATTCTGAAATTGTATAAAATAAAAATGTATAAAATCACAATATTTTGCAGATAAAACTAATTTGAGACAAAAATACATACAAGAGGTATTACAAAAAAATAGTTAAAATATTAACACTTAAAAGTAAAAAAAATAGTTTTAGACAAGAAAAAATGCAGGAGCATATAAAATTAATTTGTCTCAAAATTGAGCCAACAAAAAATAGAGATTTTCAATCTCCCCCTTTGGCCAATTTTGAGACAAACTAAACTGAGACTCAAAGACATAAATTGAAGGAATTACATAACTCAACTAACAACACGAGTCCTAAAAATAGATTAGTGCAGTACCCAGCTAACAACAAAGATTCCTAATAAACTTAATAAAAACTATAAAAAGAATAATAAAAACTGCAGGAGTCTCAAATTTTCCTCTTGTTTGTCTGAAATGGACAAAGTATAGGGAAGAATCCTACTAAATAAAGATAGTGCAAAAAGTAAAGCGTGTAAAAGTACTAGAAAAAAAAACTAAAATGAATTACTTTGGGACATTATTACACCTCATTTGATATCCTAAGTCATCTTTCTTAATTCACCTAGACTAAACTTTGGAACAACAATTTTAAAATGGGCATGACGAGATATAAGTCGGGGACGATTCTTAACAAAGTCGGATTTGAAAACGATCATGGGCATTTTATATTTACTATTTTTTGTCTGCTTAAATTTTGACGTTTATAACAAAATCTCCCTAAATGACCCATTTTATAACACAACTTACACTAATATACTTGCCTATCATTGGATTTGACATTAACAGGATTGTTCCTTTGTTTGTCATTCTCCCGTTTTCTATTTATAATCAAACGTTTGAAATAAAATTGTTCTAGATGGCCTAATTTGGAACAAAATTACAGTAAAAATTCTTTCTACCATCGCATTTGACATTATTAAAAGACTTCTGATTTTCATTTTCAAACATTATGTTTACATTTAACCTTTTATAACAGAATTTCTCTAAATGTCCCTTCTTAGAAAAAAATCCACACTGAAAAACAGGTTTGGCAGTTTGATTCTTTCTAATCGTTTTAGATTGCCTAACATTAGCTAAATCAGTTTTATTTTGTTTTAATTTCTCAATTTTTTTTCTAAATGTCCACTTTAATGACAAAGACTACAAACAAACACCGTCTTAACAAATGCAGTAACACAATGCTCATTTTTAACATGTTTAAAAGACATCTTTATCTCACTTTAATAGGGGAATTTCTCACTACTATTCACAATATTAGTTTCACAAATTCTTCTCCCTCAAATCCAAGTCCTTTTGTAGGAACATATTCACGATATGTGTTAGATGGGTTATGAAACGTATCCGGATTCATTGATTTGACCTCATAACCATAGTTTCAATACGAATATATAGGTTTTTCAAAGTGTCACCAAGTTGCTTTTGGGATTCATCGTATTTATTCAAAACATCCCTAAGTTCTACTTGTGACTCATCGTAGTTATTTAAAGCAGCCTTATGTTGATTTTCAAGTAAGTGATTAGTTTCAAGCAAGGTACAATTTATTTTCTCAAGTAAAACAATGTCAGATTCTAGTTCACCAACATGCATGGATGATTCTTTAATTATTAATCTGATTTGATTATTTAAAGCATTAATTTTAGCCAGTAACCTAGAATTTACTGTGCCTAAATCAGTGTTGTCATCAGGTGTGTAATCTACATAATTATTACACACACCTTCTTCTAAAATGGTGGAATCCTCTATATCATTAGATTCATCAAAATCACCATGAATATTGCCAATATCAAATAAAGAAGTTGTGACAGCAGGGTGATTTTGGACACGAGACATATGAGACAAATTAACAAAGTATATCATCAGATTTAAGGGCACAAATAGATGTAAAATACCATTAAAATTATCAAAATAGTCCTCATTATCACTATCAACAAATTTTAAACAAATATGCTTCATTAATAATGTCCCAAGCCTCTTTAGATGGGACACAAGTTGAAATTTTTTTACATTCAGTTCTACACATCGCATGGAAAATATCATCTTTGCCTTTAATGTTATATTGCAAAATTTTCTTTTCCTCTATAAACCGTTCATAAAGAGGTTTTCTAGCACAAAATTGAGCATCACCATTTTGGTTTCCAATATAAAAATAGATATTAAAAAGAGTTCAGGATCTTTGCGGAATAAAAACTTTTAAACAGTGAATCCTGAAGCTCTGATACCACTTGAAATAACCTAATACAGGAAAGTGTCTAGTTATTAAAAGCTGTTTTAATTCTTTCATAAAAACCCATGGTAGTTTATAAATTTAAAACACTCACACACGCAAATAAGAAAAATTGTTGATGCTTGATATAAGTACTCTTTAAGAATGAGATGAGTAAAAGTGGAAAGAACACAATATTTGTTCTCGAGGAAACCAACAAGTGGAAAACCCTGTGTCCTTTAGTCCCTGGACAACTCACACCCCCAAGTCCAGTGTTTAAATGCAGATTGCAGTAATAAAATGTGTAAATGAAATAGTTTGGCCAATACAGACAAATACAATAATAAATAAACTAAATAACCCCCAAACACTTAATCTTACTAAAGAACCAAGGTAGTGACAACTTGTAATGCACACACAACTACACACCCAATACAAGGATATTAGTGAAGTTACACCTAACAACATCATTAATTAATAAGATGATATTGGATTAATGAGTACATAAAGTGATTATTAATTACGAAATCATCAGACATAAGAAAGGTCTTCTTTAATAATAAATTATCAGCAGTAAAGATTACTCCTAAATAAAATCAATATAGGTGTAAGTGACCATAAACAAATATGGAAATATAAGCTTCCATAAATTGTGTCTTACACCATTGAAAAATAAAATAAATATTAAAAATAGACTTAAAACTAGATTTAAGATTAATAAAATGTTATGTCAGTATAATCAGTAAAGAAAATGAGCAAAAGAAATTTTATCTCAGCATAGAAAAAAAACACATTTTTAATACTGGTTCTAATTTGAACAAAACGAAAAAAACACCAACAATCAGCGTCTGATTTTAACGTGGGAACGAGTAGCAAAAAAAACGTAAATCAGTTTGTTAAACTAGAATGAGTTTTAACTCATACAAAATAACCAGTCTCTACCATATCGACCTGAACATGCAAGATTCAACACTCACAGTACAAGATATATATATATGTACAAATAAAAAATAAAGTAGTTTGGTTTTTTAAAATATACACATTTTTAACGGTGCGGAATGATGCCACCTCCTTACACATTTCAATGGCTGAGATGAGATCTAATTTATTTTTACAAACCTAGCCCTCAATTATTTTGTTTCCCACCTTTTTATTTATCAAACTTACACTTTAATTCAAAAAGTTTGGGTTGTTTGGTAATATACCCTCCCTCTCTCTCTCAGCCTCTTTTCATACAAAGCCAAGCACTCCAAATCATCCTTTAGATTTCGGTTCCTAAACTGAGGTTGTTCTCTCCTCTGAGTGTTTCAAGATCTTCGATACTCTCTCTCTCTCTCTCAATCATCTTCTAGGTTTAAGGATTTTTGTTCCAATATCATGGTTTCATGGTTCAAATTTGTAATTCATTTTTATTATCCCTATCACATTATAGTGTTTTAAGGTTTGGAATTTTGGGTTTCATATTTAATTTGTGCATCTTGGCTCAAAATTTTAGGTTGTCAAGTTCGAGCTTATCTTACTTTGGGTTTTGATTTAATTTTGGGGTTTACCTTTGTGTTTATTCTGCCAGGTTTTTTGAGATCTCAGGTACTCTCTCTCTTTCTCTCGTCATCATCGAGGTTTAAGGGTTTTGGTTCTAATATCATGGTTCTTTATTCAAATGTAAATCAGTTTTATTATACCTCTCAAATTATAGTGTTTTGGGGTTTGAAATTTTGGGTTTCGTATTTAAATTTTGTATCTCGACTCAAAATTTTAGGTTGTCAATTTCGTGCTTAACCTACTTTGGGGGTTTGATTTAATTTTGAGGTTGACTTTTGGGTTTATTTTGGTACTAATTTGGTGTTTATGGCTAAGAAAATAATTTGGTATTGCTTTTAAGGTTATTTGGTGTTTATGGAATGCATATTGAAATTACACTTGTAGGAGTAAATACAAACACTTAACTGTTTCTTAATCATTTATAGGGTGATAGCAATAATTCAAGTGTAGGGCTCTTCCTTTCTAATTTTATTTTATGGCCCTTGGGAAGAGGTTTTTACGTTTTATTTATGGTATGTAGATGTGGACTATTTTTTTCCTGGTAAAAGTGTATTCGCACCTCTGTATTTACTCCTACTTACACGTGTAATATGTTATAGTCCCATTACGGTGATGAATGGGGTTGTTTGGGTTAAGTTAGAGTAAGGGGTGATTGAGACTCTTATTTACAATGTAAGTTCTTGAGATGATTGGTGCATTGATGATACGTGCGAATAAATTGTCAAAAGATATAAAGTGTTTTTTTATGCCTCTTAGATGTTTGAGAAAAGGCCCATATGGTTGTTTTACCTTTACTTTTTTTTGGCTTATCTTATTGGTATTTGTTTTGAGTTGACAATGGGTCTGTTTGGCTTATCTTATTGGTATTCTTAATGCCTGACGTAGAAAATACAAATTGATGCGTAACTGACGTATTTTAAATGCTTTTTGATAAGTAACTAACGTGTGTTTATAATATAATTGGACTCAATGTTTATCACTCAAAGTGAGTTGGGTTTACATTGCACCTGCTTTGAATTGCATACAAGGGATTTATATATTTTGTAGCATTCCAAAATACTTATCGTGTTATGGTTTGTTTGTTGAGGTTAAATGATTGAAAGGAGGGAATAAAAAGCATAGTGGAAACTCTAGAGGCAATTTCCAGAATGCACTAGCTGACGTTTATGGTACTTTCTGAATTATTATTGATTGAGAATGATTTATTGTCATTTTGATTCTCTTATACATGTTGGAAATTATAAGATACTATATGATACGTAAAATTTGTTCTCACTTTTTTATGTTTAACTTGTGTTTATTTACATTTCTTAATCTTGAAGATTTCATCTTTTGGGCATTATTCAAGATTCTGTATTTTCATAGTATCTAATTTCATCTCTCTTTGTCTATCTCTTGGTTTATTTTCAATTGTAATAATGCACATGTTGGGTGTGTGCATTTTAAAGAGAAGATTTTTAATGATGTGAGAATGTGGAAATGGACAAAAAATGTGTCATCAATAAAAAACGATGATTTTTAATGATCTACAGATCTGTATGCTCTTTTTTTTGGATAATTTGTTGATCAGAATTCGAAATTAGCTTTATTTTTCACACATATTTTATCATATGTTTTCATTTGGGGTTACATTCGAAATTACATTGCAAATTCATTATGTTTAGGTACCAAAACGTGGTATGACTGTGTCATAGGACTATTCCTGCTATTTAGTTTCACGTTTCTTCTTACTGACTTATTGAAAATTTATATTGCAAATTCATTTTGTTCAGGTCCCTTAAAAATATTCATCAACTCAGGGGTAGCAGGGTATGGGTATGGGTTATAGCTTGGGTGGCAGTAGGGTTTGGGTTAGCAGCAGGGTAAGGGTTACAGCGTGGGAAGTAGCAGGTTGCAGCAAGGTAGTAAAACTAGTTACCATCACTGATTTGGGTAGTATAACTATGCAAGTGCCGCTGAGTGTCGTGGGATTCAAACCCAGTGAATCGCTTAACTTATTATCATGTCATATGGTCTGCTAATCATGCGTTGTAATTGAAATTTTGTGGCCTTTTTTTTCTTCCTTATTTTTCCTTTTCTTTACTTCTTTTCTCTTCTTGATGATGGATTTACTTGATAAATAGAGCATTACTTCTTTACTTGATAAAAAGAGCATTACTTCTTTACTTCTTGATGATGCTCTAAAGGCTTTGGCATATTTTCGTTCCTATTACCAATTTTACTTTCTTCTTTTTGCAGGACAAAAATAAGTACAACTCTCACAAATACTGCTTTGTTGTTCAATTTACCAACAAGGATACTGTTGCACAAGTCGTATCTGCTATTATTTCACAACTCTGCTATTGATGCATCTGCTATTGTTGCACAAGTCGTATCTGCTATTGTTGCACAACTCTCACATATTGTTGCATAACCAACAAGTATATTGTTGCACAACTCTCACAAATCTGCTATTGTTGCACACGGATATTTTTGTTCGATTTCTATGTGGAGCTTGCAGATAGCAGGAGGCCTTTCCATGCTATCTTGGATATTGACCTTCTTATGAAAACCACTTTTAATCGTGCATTTGGTTCCCTCAAGGGAGCATTGTGTGACAACCCGCCTAATAAGATACCGGGTTATCACTCATATATCAAATTTTTAATAGGAGGCTCATATGGATCATTCTTAGCATCACTGTCGAAAATCCATTTAATTACTAATAACCTATTAGGCTGGCGTAAAAAACTTTTATTTAACTACTCTTTTTAAACTATTACAAATAAAACAACCACACAGTTTGCGTCAATGAAACTGAAATGAAATAAAACAACCGAACACTCGGTCAAAATATACAACCATATTGAATGTTTCTAAAAGAATAACTAAATGCAATTGGGTTATTAGCCCGAATGTTTATACAATACCTCCTATCTAGATTACAAGGATAAAAGCATCTACCGAGAACCTGCACGCATCCACACCTGTTGCAGCAGACGTCTGACTCAAAGGAAGTGTCATCCAGGCGTCCCTATGTCTGGAAACCTATATAATATATAATATATAGCAAGAAAGGAAAAGTATATAAACGGGTCAGAGCCTGAGTTTGAAAATATTTTGCAAGTGCAAAAATGATTTATTATTAGAAAAATAGATTTTATCTCATATTTAAATTGGTATCGCACTCCCATGAGATACCCCTCACCTCTCTTATAATAGTGCACACCTAGCGCACTTAACATTCCAGTTAAGCTACCCTGCCTAACTAATCTAATACCCCCGTCTACTAGAAACCTGAACAACCCGAGCACTAAGGGCTAAACTTCTCTCCATTCTCAACACTGCGCTAAGTTCGTGCATGGGGTGTCTCGCGAAGCGAAATCCAAACAAGGAGCCCCCCGATACACTACTACTTGGCAGGGTTAATGGTAGAGATCCATTAGGCCCGTATCACACAACTAATGTATAAATACATACTTATATATTTATATACATACCACATTCATTCTTATATATACCTTACAGTATACATCCGGATAATTTCTCCCGGACTGAGGTTTCATATTAAAAGTATTTATCAATACTTATCATTTTATCTCAAAACTTTCCATTTCCTTTCTTATATCCAGTAAATGTATTTAAAAGCCAACTCATTAGCATGGATTGCTTTAACATATCATATACTTTTAAAAAGATAGTTTTATTAACATAAAAATGCTTTTCCATTTTAAAACATCCCATATCCCTTCTTATATCCAAGAAATTTATTTAAAAGCCATTTTTATTATCATAAAAATACTTTTACCATATCATATGCTTCCACTTCCCTTCTTCCATCCGGGAAGTGTTACCGAAGCCAAAACATTTAACCCATTTCCCTTCCTATATCCAGGAAATGTAATTAAAGACAATCCATTATCATGAATTACTTCAACAGATTTAAGACCGCCCCTTCGGGTTTCCCCACTGGACGCGCCCCTAAATGTCTATCATCTTCCAGGGCCTATCAAACAAGACAACCTGGGAACCTAACACATCGTTGAGAAGCGCACATATGCCTAGGGGATAGTCAAGACCACACCCAGAATCTCCTAACCAGCGCAGTAACAATAATCGCTCATATGGCCTAGGACTATATCCACCCTACATTCATTAGCCAGGGGGCATCACCATACGCACGCAACTTCCCTTATGATAGTGATTTAGGGAGGTGTGTAACCATAATTTATTAATTATGAAAAATCATTTCTTTTCCATTTTGAAAATATTCATTTACATTTTCAAAATCATTTACCTCAGATCATATATATACTTTATTCATATAGTATATACATATACCATATATTCCTCCTAGAATATATATAAATGGCCACATTTGCCAATAGCATCTAGTGATGACCAATAATAACAAAGATTCTCTCAAAGAATCATAATCATGCATTCCTATAAGCATGATACTAAACCCAGAGTATTATCTTACTTTAATAAGTAATAATACCTTAATCCCATCTAAGGGTTTTATTGGATGTCTCCAATTATACCGTTCTCACTAAGCGAATATATATATATATATATATATATATATATATATATATATATATATATATATATATATATATATATATATATATATATATATATATATATATATATATATATATATATATTCCCAAATTTATCCTAATTATCTCATAGGATACTCTCAACTGTAAATCGACATAATTATTTTTTCTATACGCATAATTATGTAGGTCTAAATACCTATTGAAATGTTCCAGGGAGTATTCTTTCCCGGGTTATGCCCTACACCAATCCAAGGCGTTCTCATCCATCTAAAGGTTTATTTACCCTCAAAACCCTCATTAGGAACCCCCATATCATCACTAGGGTCCCCATATAAGTCCCCAAATTCAATTTAACTCCCCATACTCTTAAGGGGAGAAAACTGGCAATTCTGACCAAAGCAAATCGATTCGCCCCATTTGCGAATCGATTCGGGTGGGCGAATCGATTCGGAAAGTGTTCTGCAAACAGGTCCCTAATGGAGAATCAATTCGGTCTAAATCTGAATCGATTCATCCCACTGCAGAGTCACAGACCCCCTTAGATCAATCGATTCGGCCTAGACCCAAATCGATTCGGCCTGTTCGAGGGGCACTGTTTGGGCAATTTTTTTCTCAATCTCCAAAATACCAAAAACTCAATCCAATCTCCATTCAAATCATTACTTGGATTTATTCCTACAGACCCAAAGTTTTTATTTCTCCTTAAGTTCTTTAGAGGTCCTAACACCCCATTTGAGAACCCCTAATATTTATCTCCAATAAGTTCTCACTAACGATTTCGATCTCAGATAGGTTTTCGTAGAAAAATCACTATAAATCCAAAAAAAAAATTAGAAAAGTACGTGGTCGATGCCCACACGACCGCATCGAAAAGATCAACAAAATTCATTTTTTGACTAAGAGCCGAATCGATTCGGATCAAGGCCGAATCGATTCGGAAAGACGCAGGTCTTCTATTCATCGTCTTCTCCGAGACGGTTTCGGCCATTAAAGCTTCTCCCATGCTTTTTTCGCCTCACCCAACGTCCTACAACCTCAACCAACTACAAATACACATATATTAAGGGTTTTAAACATCCTAGAACCCGAAACCAACAACAATTTTAGATTCAATCCTAAATTCCTCAAATTGAAATATTATAGGGGTTTAATGGTTTTAACTCCCGAAAACCCATTTTATCCACGAAAACCCAACCCAAAATCGTTAGGGTTTGTTATACCAACAATGATATGAGATATTTATGCTAAAAAATAAATAAAGCAAGTAAACACTTGCCTCGTGGATAAAATCCGACGACCTCGAGCCGAATCCCGCGGAGTTTGTCTCGAATCTTCCTTTTTCTCCTATTTTCTCTCCTCCTCTCTCTCTTCTCTCTATTTTCTTTCTTCTCTTTTCTCTTTTCTCCCTTTCCCCCTCTTTATATAGTGAGAAAAGGGTTATACCCCTTAAAACCCAAAAATGACTCATTTACTCAATTACGATCTCGTTTAACTCCAAAATTCCCCGAAACTCAATTTCGACAATCGGACACTCGTTTCCGACTATCTCGGACATTCCGAGACTCACGACGCAGTCAAAATTCCCATCCGAGGTACTTGACCGCAAATCACTATTCTGACCCAAAATAACTTAATGCGGGTTTTCTAATCAAAATCTGACCTTTTGTCGCTTTACTCCACGACGACATATAACTAAAACACTTCGACCTATTTAATGCCAAAAATAGTTACAACACCCATAAAAAATCATCTAATCCTCGAAAATCCCAAAAATCACTATTTCGAGAGATTCTCCAAATTTCCAATTTATGCTCAATTATGGAATTTAATTGTCTCCAAAAGGGCGGTTCGTTACACATTGGATAGTGGACTTGACATTCCTCACAGAGACAAGAGGTTTATAGATTCCGATAAGGGGAGTAAGAAACTCGACCCTGAGGTGCATTGCAAGTACATCTATGGAGGAAAGAAAGGTCAAGTTGATAGAGAGATTAAACACTCTCCATGCGCTTATAGTTTTGGGAATGTTTACTCATGTTTTTTACTTTTTATTCATACAACTAGCAAATGATTTATATATTAGACATATTCCACACTTTTAGATGTTTTTTTAATTATTTAGTTAACGAGTTTTTGCTCAACACGAACAACACCATATAAAAATGAACATGCACAAGTTCATTTTTTCAGAAGCTTCTAACATTTGTTTTCTATTTTATTAGTTTTGGAACTTATGAACACTTTTAACGTTCGAGAGATTAACGGTGATTAGAATGTTCACCCTCTGTTTAATAATTTGTATTATTTTTTAAATATGTTGGTTCATGTTTTAAGTAATCGTTATTCACTATAATAAGAACATCAACCCTTGCACATTCATCTCGGAATGACCTCGGGTGGAATGACCTCTGTTTTCTCAGTAATTTCCCTACCCCTCTCCATAATACTGATAAGCATCTCTCTCTCTCTCTCTCTCTCTCTCTCTCTCTCTCTCTCTCTCTTAAGCATACATACAATCACGCACACTTATTAGTATTTATTTTGTGTGTATTTGACATTTGTGGTGCTAGAACTTTGAAGATCAAATCTTAAGTTGTTCAATGGGGGAACAACCAGCTGCTTAGCCACTGTATTTCAATTACTGGTGAATGAGTTTTTTTAATTTCTAATTTTCAAAAATATTGATGTATTAAGTGTCGTTTTGATTATAAAGTTTCAAATAGTTTAAATATAGTTATATTTCCCATGCCAGAAAAGACTTTGGTCTTAATGTTTAAGATTGACAATCATTTATTTTATTTTATTTCTTATACTTTAAGCTGATTTTTTTTCAAAATATCTTATGTTATTGTAGGTGGATTGAGATAATGAACTTGGATGTCTTATCACGATTGTAGCGGGTCTACTTGGAAGTCGTGTGGTCTTGGATCTTATGAAGTCCCCATTTCTTTTCGTTCATCTTTTAAAAAACCAAACAAGATACATAAACCAAACATGTATATTTTTTATTTTTATTTTATTTTATTGTGTTGCCTATTATGTGATAGGTATGAGAACACATACTTCGTTGTGAATGACTTGAAGCATCCAAGTTGTTGATTTCAAGGTGAGAATGAGTTAGATCTCTAATATTCCAATAATTTTTTTTTATCTTTTTTTTCTTCTTTCTACAATTTATTTTACTCGTATTTCTTATTTAGGTATCTCGCCATTAGATAGCAGCAACATCCAATAATAACCAGTGTTCAAAATTGGGCGCATTTAGGCCATAACTGCAGATGTTTCGATAAGCGCACACTCATGAGGAGCTTTGCATAGATGTTGTGCCGGTATAATATGTACGTTTATTTTAATATATATTTAGAGATTGAAATTTATGTAATACCCCGTATTTTTATGCTATATTAATTTGGGGATTTATTATATTTAATGTGAATGATTTATTTAATAAAAATCCGGAAATTAATTATGTTATAATTATTAACGTGACGAGAGTTAGTAATTATGGGAAACTTGTTGAATATTACTAATGAGCAAAGTAATATATTATATTTGTTATATTGAATGTCATGAGTGAATTAAATGAATATTTCGGAAATTTAAGTCGGGATGTGCTCGTGTCACGTCGGGACTAATTTTGTTAAATAAAAAGTGAATATTTTATAAGTTGTTCGTATGGTCGTTTTGAGTGCTCCAACGCGTTCGGAAGGGTTGAGATAGTCAGAAAAGTGTACCCGGGGGTTTAGTTTGGGTCTCGGGGCGTTTTTAGGCCTAATTGGTACCCCGGGAGGGCAATTTAGTCATTTAACCTTTTTGGGTAATTAAACCCACGAAATTTAGCAACCTATATCAGCCATTTAGGTTAGTCTTTTAGGGTTAGAATATTCAGAAAACAAGTGATGGCCATTAGAGAAGAGAGGAGAGAGCTCCAAGGCCAAAAAGTCACCGGTTTGCGCCGCCGCCACCACCAACGCGTAGATCGCGAGAAGGGGAATGCAACCACACCGGATTCATCTGCAAGCCAGACTTCTGAAAATCCTAGGCAAGTATTTATCTTGCGTATTTTCGTTAGTGCAATCTTTATATTAGTTTAGGATTGATTAGAGATGAAAACTATGGAAGAAAACCCAATTTGTGTTAGGAAAATGCATGTAGTATTGATTATATGGAAATTCTGGAACCCCTGCCATGTAGAGGAATATAACCCACGAAATTTTGATGATATATGTGAAGGAAATTCTTGTAAAAACAGATTAGAACCTTGATTAAGAAAAACTCTAGGGTTCTTGATGATTAGATGGGATTTTGGGTTAATTATCCATGTTTAATGTTAGATATACACATGCTTTACGTTAAAAACATCTGGTATGTTGTTATAATGATAGTAGTATGATTTTTGGGACGTTTAGAATGGAAAAACATGGTTTTGGATGAAGAAAATTGGTAGAACCCGTAACTGCATTTCTGCAGAATTTTCACAGACCTACTTGATCGATCGATCGAGCCTAGAGCTTCGATCGATCGAGCCCCAGACCTCAATCGATCGACCCTTCCTGGCACACTCCTATTTCCCTTCTTTAATAAATTAAATTAAATTTATGTGAAATAATTCTTGGGTATTCTTAATGAAATGTTTTGGGAGATAGGGAAGACCAGTAGGACATAGGAATAAGTGTTGGGAACTTTATTATAAGACGAGAATCTTGTTTTGGGGATAATTATATAATGAATGATGAAACTACGTATTTCAAGTGAGGGATTGCGGTGAATAGCTACGATAGTAAATAGAAGTATACCTACTGAATTTCCTACTTGGAAGGATAGAGTCCACGAATGTCACGTATTAAGTGAGAAAACCCTTCGAGTTAAGGCTAGAGATGAAACTATACGTAATAATAATAATGTGAAATGTAGGATAAATGTTATAATTATGGGTGACGAGAAGAACCTATATTAATAAGATAAGTGGTATAATTATATGATTGTGTGCATATGTTATATACTGGTGAAAATCATGCCCACGCTACTTGCTATCCCTGAGGTTACCGCGCTGGGACAAGTCTTATCTCGATGGGACCTTTATGGGGGATTTTGACTTGTACCCTAGAAGATAGATATCCTTGGTACAGGCTATCGATGTGATAGTTCAGACGGTCCTAAGAGACGCAGGCATGTGCCATCCTCTTGAGACTTGGAATCTATTCTTCGCCTCAATATTGTTTGTGTATTTATGTTAATACAATTCGAGAGTGATTCCGAATGTATTCCCCTTAATATGAGTGATATGGGGCTTTGGATAGTAGAGTATGCACGCACCATAGTTTTATGTGGGGTGCTGTTATTTTATATATATTATACGAGTAGTTAATATATATATGAGACTTGAAAATTTGAAACTGCCTACTGTGATTTGATAAGTAGGACATGGTTGTTGACTCAAATTATTAATACTTGTTTTGAGGAAGTATAATATGTCACTGGAAAACTTTATTGATTTTATAAAGTTAAAATGGAGAACTTTGGTTACTAATTGGAACATCCTTTTTAAAATGGAATCGTTGCAGTGTAAAACTTATGAGTAAGTTAAGATATGCTAAATTATTGGAAAGGTTAGTATGATAAAATTGATAAGAAAAATCATTGGGAAGGTTAGTGCGATAGGTGTGCACATTAGAAGAGAGGTGAGTTTTTCTCAAGAGAGTGACGCATTAATATGTTTTTGCATTGGCCTGTATCAATTTAAATACTTGCTAAACGTATTTTAAAATCAAACACACTTTTGGGCTCTGACCCGTTTCTTTTTATCTCTCTCTCTTGTATATATATGTATATATTTCAGGTGCCCAGCCACAGGGGTGTCTTTCTTAGGATCCCTTGAGAGGAACGTGTTGCAGCTTAGGTGGGAGTTGCAGGTCACTTGCGTAGACGGCTTCCTTTATTGACTCCACTTCTATCATTCTCATTTATTGGGCATGTGTCGCCCTTTCCATTATTTCATTGTTATTGGGACATTTATATTTCAGTTATTTCCAGTATTGTTCTATGGGATTTATTCAGTTTGGATTTGTGACTTTAGTTTTCGTATGTTGACATTCGATTGACGAATGTATGTTATTAGTTGGTTTATTGTGGTGTGATTCTTAATTATAGAAATGTTGTTTTTTAAATAAATAAATCTTTTTCTTTAATTAAAATTTGGAAAGCATGTATGAAAATGGTTTTGACACTTAGCTTAATTATTTAGGGTGTTAAATTGGAAAATTTATTTTTTATCGACAGTGATGCTGAGAATGAACCAACTGTTTACCTTGATTTAATTTAATAAAGTAGTGATCGTCCGGTATTTAATTAGGTGGGGTGTCATAGGTGGTATCAGAGCATCAGGTTCTAGTGTCCATAGGATCTGTACGGCTTATTTCGCTTTCAGCTTAACGTTATTGCTATAGAGCCCTATTTTTAGGATTGTTGTATTCTTGCTTTTATGTTTAAGTCTTCAGCTATTTGAGATTTGATGATAAATGTATACTAATAAACTTGTTCACGTTTCAGATGCCTCCGAGACGTGCTCCGAAAGTTAGGCGTGCCCAAGCCGAGCAACCAGCAGCTCCAGCACCAGGCACAATGAACGCAAACGAAGTAGCCGCCATTGTTGCTCAGGCGGTGAATGCCGCGATAGCGGTGATTCAGTAGGCTCCACCCCAGGTTCAGGCAGTGGCTCCAGTACCAACACAGCTTCCATCTGCATGGGAGAGGGTTCGGGATGCTTTTCAGAAAGCACATCCCCCTGAGTTTTCTGGTAGCTCCGATATTGTTACAGTTAGCCAATGGAAGAAGGACATCCAGCGGCATCTCCATATGTATGAGTGCACTGACATGAAAAAGCAGTTATTGGCTTCCTTTAAGCTGGTGGGAGCCGCCTTACAGTGGTGGGAGTCCACTACTACTTTGGAGGAGAGGGACACGATCCCTATTTAGTTGTTCTGGGAGCGGTTTGACCGCAAGTATTTTCCACCCTCAGTGCAGACTGAGATGAGGCGAAAATTACTAAATCTGAAGCAGGAGAACCTTACTGTAGCTGAGTATGAGGAGGAGTTCATGAAACTTCTCACAATTGTGCCAGATGAGGCACCTACTGAGAGCAAGAAGATTATGCTGTTTGTCGACGGGTTAGCTTGGAGGATCCGTCAGCACCTTATTGGAAATCTATCCCTGAGTACTTTCACTGATGTACTCAATGCAGCGTTACTACATTGCCAGGATCACCGCTTCCATCTGCAGGGAAGCAAGAGAGCAGGGGAGTCCAGCCAGCAGGGCAGGACCGGGGGTAATAGTGCCAGTGGGGCACCAACTCATGGACAGACTCGTCAGCACGAGCAGAGTTCCCATCAGGGGGACCCTGCTAAGCGATTTTGTTCAGGTGATTCTAGGCAGGGATTCGGGGGTTTCAGGCAGGGCCATCAGTGCCAGCCTAATCAGCAGGGCCAACACCGACCGCAGGGACAGCAGGAGGGCCAGCAGGGCCAATAGCGTGCACATCAGGGCCAACAGGGCCGTGGACAGCAGGGTCAAAGGGGAGGTAACTTCAAAGGCCGATGCTTTGGGTGCGGTAAACATGGCCATAGGCGCCCGGATTGCCCAGAGGGCGATAGGGCCCCACAGCAACAGGGAGCCCGTAATGAGCCGCATAGACCACTTTTTCCACCTGCCCTCCCAGCTCCAGCCCAGGTGCCAGCCCTACCAGCCATTCCAGCAGCTCCAGTGCAGCAGGGGAAATTACAGTATAGACGTGTCTATAACGTCCACCAGGCAGCAGCTCCACAGGCACCACCCGCGATTGAGGGTATGTTTCCTATCCATGGTACTATGGGTCGGCTTTTGTTTGATACGGGGGCAACGCATTGTTTTATAGCTACGCATTTTGCGAAGGACTTAGGGTTGTTAGCCACAGCAGAGAGCACCGTGACGTGTGTCGACTCACCACTGGGGAGTGGGTCATTTATTTTCTTTATATGCAGGGGAGTGGGGGTAGAGATTGGTAGCTTGGTATTACCTACAGACATGTTAGTCTTAGACATGCACGAGCATGATGTGATTATTGGTATGGATTGTCTTGCAGCTTATAGAGCCATGATTGATTGCTTCGGTGGGAGCATTATTTTTGCCATTCCGGGGAAAGAGATGTTCGTAGTGGCGATGCCTCGCCCAGAGGGAGGTTCGACCGCTCATTTGTATTACATAGAGGAGGATACCTCTAAGGAGGTTATGATTCCCTTAGATTCGATACCAGTTGTCAGAGAGTATTCCGATGTGTTTCAGGAAATACCAGGCCTACCCCCCAGTCGAGACATAGACTTTGTTATAGATTTATTGCCAGATACGAGACCTATAGCACGCGCACCGTACCGCATGGCTCCGGCAGAGATACGAGAGCTATCAGATCAGATAGAGCAGCTGTTAGGTCAGGGCTTTATTCGTAGGAGTACCTCACCTTGGGGCGCTCCAGTCTTCTTTGTGAAAAAGAGAGATGGTTCACTGAGATTGTGTGTGGACTACCGGGAATTGAACAAGGTCACGATACGGAATAAGTACCCGTTGCCTCGAATCGATGATCTGTTCTACCAGTTGAGGGGAGCAACTTTCTTTTCGAAGATAGATCTGAGGTCGGGGTACCATCAGTTACGTATTAGAGAGCAGGATGTTTCAAAGACTTCCTTCTTGTCGAGATATGGGTCCTATGAGTTCAGGGTAATGCCGTTCGGACTCACAAATGCCCCAGCCATTTTCATGGACTTGATGAACCGAGTATTCAGAGAGTTCTTGGATCAGTTTGTCATCGTCTTCATAGATGACATCTTGATATACTCACACTCTGAGGAGGAGCATGCCGAGCACTTGAGGCAGGTTCTTCAGACTCTACGAGAGCATCAGTTGTATGCTAAGTACGAGAAGTGTGGATTCTGGTTGTGAGAGGTACAGTTCTTGGGCCATATTGTTTCTGAGCAGGGAATTGCAGTTGACCCGAGCAAAGTGTCAGCGGTGAGGGAGTGTGGACAGCCCACGACACCGACGGAAGTGCGTAGTTTCTTGGGGTTAGCCGGATACTATAGGAGATTCATTCGGGGATTCTCCAAAATAGCGGGTCCATTGACGAATCTGACTCGCAAGGGGGTACTATATGTTTGGGATGACGCTTGTCAGTTGGCTTTCGACGAGCTGAAAGACAAGATTACTTCAGCGCCAGTCCTTGCGTTACCTAAGCCGGGTGTAGAGTACCTGGTTTACACCGATGCGTCCTTAAGGGGACTTGGGGGAGTACTTCAGCAGGAAGAGAAGGCCATAGCTTTTGCTTCCCGCAAGCTTAAGACGAATGAGAAGAATTACCCCACTCACGACCTGGAGTTAGCAGCGGTCGTCTTTGCATTGAGGATATGGAGGCACTACTTATTGGGTGAGAAATTATGTTTGTTCACAGACCACAAGTCATTGCAATACCTGTTCACTCAGCGAGAGCTGAATATGCATCAACGTAGGGCTGTCAATGGATCGGATCTGGGCCCGGACCCGATCCGGACCCGACCTAAATTAACGGATCTGAGCAAATTTTATAGACCCGATTATCCGATTACCCGATTACCCGATTAGTTAATGGATCGGATCTGGATATATATGACTCCGATCCGATAAGGACCCGACCCGAATGTGTATATATATATAATATAATAAATATATATTTATATATAATATTATATATATATAGTCTTACATATAGTTACTAAATATATATATAACTAACTTATATATATATATATATATATATATATATATATATATATATATATATATATATATATATATATATATATATATATATATATATATATATATATATATAAGTTATATATAAAAAAAACAGTATATATAAAAAAAACAGTATATATAAAAAAACAGTATATAACTTATATATATATATATATATATAACTTATATATACTGTTTTTTATATATATATATATATATATATATATATATATATATATATATATATATAAAACAGTATATATATATATATATATATATATTTTTTTTTTATATAAGTTATATATAAATAAAAAAATAGTTTTATAAAAACAGTTTTTTATTATAAAAACAGTTTTATACTTATATATAAATAAAAAAACAGTTTTATAAAAACAGTTTTTATTATAAAAACAGTTATATATATATATATATATATTCGGGTCGGGTAATCGGGTCGGGTCTCCGGGTCCTTAACAGATCCGGGTCTGGATCCATTTTCTGAGACCCGTCGGGTAATCGGGTAAGACCCGATCCGCTAAAAATATACCCGGATCGGATCTGGATATACCCAGACCCGATCCAGACCCGATCCGTTTACACCCCTACATCAACGCAGATGGCTAGAGTTTGTGAAGGACTACCAGTTTGATATACAGTATCATCCGGGGAAGGACAACGTAGTTGCTGATGCGTTGAGCCGTAGACCGGTAGACGATGTAGCGGACGTCTGGAAAGCAAAGTGGAAGGAGTTGGGTCACCAGGATGCATTAGCCCGTTCTTTCATATCCGTGATGTCAGTCACACCCGAGATTATTACGAGAGTGATACAGGCACATACCACAGACCCGTTTTGCCAGGAGCAGATTGTGCGACTTCTAGTCGAGGGTGCTGAGTCCTATTCTGTTATTTCTGATGGAGGTTTGCGATTTAATGGGAGATTGGTGGTTCCAGAAGGAGCAGAACTACGTCATGCAGTGATGACTCATTCTCATGGGTCCCGATTTGCAGTACATCCGGGAGGCGATAAGATGTATCAGGATATGAGGCGACAATACTGGTGGAGTGGGATGAAGAAGGACATCACTGAGTTCGTGTCCAAGTGTTCTACCTGCCTACTGGTAAAGGTGGACCACCAGAAACCGTCAGGATTGCTTCAGCCATTGGAAGTACCCGCGTGGAAGTGGGAGAGTATTTCCATGGATTTTATTACAGGGTTGCCTACATCATAGTGGGGCCACGATTCTATCTGGGTGATTGTAGACCGTTTGACCAAGGTGGCTCATTTTCTGCCAGTGCGGACAGATTATACTACGGGTCAGTATGCTCAGTTGTTCATTGCTGAGATTGTCAGATTACACGGGGTGCCCCTGAATATTGTGTCAGATAGGGACAAGATTTTCGTGTCACATTTTTGGGAAAGCTTTCAGGAGGCTATGGGTACTGAGTTGAGGTTGAGTTCAGCTTACTATGCACAGACAGACGGACATACAGAGCGTACTAATCAGATGTTAGAGGATATGTTACGCATGTGTGTTCTCGATTTTGGAGGAGGATGGGAGCCACATCTTCCACTGTTAGAGTTTGCTTATAATAACTCTTATCAGTTTACGATTGGTATGGCTCCATTTGAGGCTTTGTATGGAAGGCCTTGTCGTTCTCCAACTTGTTGGCTCGAGGTGGGGGATAACAAGTTGCTATGACCAGAAGTGATTCAGGAGACCTCCGCGAGGATTGAGATCATCAGGAGTCGTATTCGGGTAGCCCAGGACAGGCAGAAGAGCTACGCCGATGCGAAACGGTTCTTCCGGGAGTTTAATGTGGGAGACCAAGTGTTATTGCGTGTATTTCCTATTAAGGGGGTGATGAGGTTCGAGAAGAAGGGGAAATTGGCTCCGAGATACGTGAGACCATTTCCCATCATCGAGAGGATTGGGCCGGTTGCATACATGTTGGGATTGCCAGAACATTTACATCGCATCCACGATGTATTCCACATCTCGTCGTTAAGACGATATCTTCGGGATGATATGGCCCATACTCACATTGCGATAGATGAGATAGACTTACAGTCTGATAGCTCTTACAAGGAGAGACCAGTGGCTATCCTAGACTATAATGAGAGGAGATTGAGGTCAAAGATAGTTCCACTTATGCGAGTCCAGTGGGAGCATCATAATGTGGAGGAATCCACTTGGGAGCGCGATGCAGATATGCGCGAGAGATATCCAGAGTTGTTTTTACCAGGTATGCCTTATTTTCTGAATTTCGGGACGAAATTCCGTTATTAGGGGGGAAGTATGTAGTACCCCGTATTTTTATGCTATATTAATTTGGGGATTTATTAAATTTAACGTGAATGATTTATTTAATAAAAATCCAGAAATTAATTATGTTATAATTATTAACGTGACGAGAGTTATTAATTATGGGAAACTTGTTGAATATTACTAATGAGCAAAGTAATATATTATATTGGTTATATGGAATGTCATGAGTGAATTAAATGACTATTTCGGAAATTTAAGTCGGGACGTGCCCGTGTCACGTCGGGACTAATTTTGTTAAATAAAAAGTGAATATTTTATAAGTTTTTTGTATGGTCATTTTGGGTGCGCCAACGCGTCCGGAAGGGTCGAGATAGTCAGAAAAGTGTACCCGGGGGTTTAGTTTGGGTCTCGGGGCGTTTTTAGGCCTAATTGGTACCCCGGGAGGGCAATTTAGTCATTTCACCTTTTTGGGTAATTAAACCTACGAAATTTAGCAAGCTATATCAGCCATTTAGGATAGTCTTTTAGGGTTAGAATATTAAGAAAACAAGTGACGGCCATTAGAGAAGAGAGGAGAGAGCTCCAAGGCAATCCAAGGCCAAAAAGTCACCGGTTTGCGCCGCCGCCACCACCAACGCGTAGATCGCGAGAAGGGGAACGCAACCACACCGGATTCATCTGCAAACCAGACTTCTGAAAATCCCAGGCAAGTATTTATCTTGTGTATTTTCGTTAGTGCAATCTTCATATTAGTTTAGGATTGATTAGAGATGAAAACTATGGAAGAAACCCCAATTTGTGTTAGGAAAATGCATGTAGTATTGATTATATGGAAATTCTGGAACCCTTGCCATGTAGAGGAATATAACCCACGAAATTTTGATGATATATTAGAAGGAAATTCTTGTAAAAACATATTAGAACCTTGATTAAGAAAAACTCTAGGGTTCTTGATGATTAGATGGGATTTTGGGTTAATTATCCATGTTTAATGTTAGATATACACATGCTTTACGTTAAAAACATCTGGTATGTTGTTATAATGATAGTAGTATGATTTTTGGGACGTTTAGAATGGAAAAACATGGTTTTGGATGAAGAAAATTGGTAGAACCCGTAACTACATTTCTGCAGAATTTTCACAGACCTGCTTGATCGATCGATCGAGCCTAGAGCTTCGATCGATCGAGCCCCAGACCTCGATCGATCGACCCTTCCTGGCAGACTCCTATTTCCCATATTTAATTAATTAAATTAAATTTATCGCGAAATAAGTCTTGGGTATTCTTAATGAAATGTTTTGGGAGATAGGGAAGACTAGTAGGACATAGGAATAAGTGTTGGGAACTTTATTATAAGACGAGAATCTTGTTTTGGGGATAATTATATAATGAACGATGAAACTACGTATTTCAAGTGAGAGATTGCGGCGAATAGCTACGATAGTAAATAGAAGTATACCTACTGAATTTCCTACTTGGAAGGATAGAGTCCACGAATGTCACGTATTAAGTGATAAAACCCTTCGAGTTAAGGTTAGAGATGAAACTGTAATACCCCGTATTTTCATGATATTTATTTTTGGGGATTAATTGAATTAAATGTGTATTAATTGGAAATTAATCCGGATAAAAATATTAACGAGATGTGAGTTAGTATTTGATTATAATGTGTATACTTGGCAATATATGAATATTGGAAATATTGAAATTGTCGCGAGATTGAAATACGGTAATTTGGGAAACTTTGTTGGGACTCGCGTGACAGTCGCGTCAGGAATATAATTATTTGAATTAAAAATTGAATTTTATTTTTATCACCCGTATGGTCATTTTGAGTGTGCCAACGCGTCCGGAAGGGTCGAAATAGTCAGAAAACACTAGCCGGGGGTTAAGTTTGGGTTTCGGGGCATTATTGGACCATACCGGTAACTTATAGGGGCATTTTGGTAATTTCAAAAATCTGGGAATTAAAACCCACGAAAATAAGAGATAAAAATCTAACTCTTTCTTTATCCACTAAACCCACTATTTACACTAAGGGACTTAATGGGCTACGGGAGAAGTTAAGAAATAGTCTTAACTTGCCAAAACCCAACCACACCTCCATTGTCATCATCCGTAGAGAAACTTGTAGAGAGAGAGAGAGAGAGAGAGAGAGAGAGAGAGAGAGAGAGAGAAGAGAATTCTGCAGAAGGAGAGAGGGATAACAACTTAGCCTTCAAGACTCAACATCAAATTCAGAGAAAGATTAAGGCAAGTGGTTTAATTATAATTGATTCAAAGCTATGCTTTTCCATGTTTAGGAATTATCGAATTTATCTTGGAAGATGATATAGACTCATGAATTTGAAGTTTAAAACTATGAATTATGTTAGGGACTGCATGTAGTAACAATCTGGACGAATTATGAACTCAGAATTATGACCCTTGATGATTTAAAAACGGATTTTTGAAGAAGTTTATTAATGTTCTTGAAAGAAATAATAATCTGGAATTCTTGATGAAGATTTGATCCATACAAAGCCCTTGAATGATGAATTATTGGTTTTAGAACGTTATTAATGTTGTAGGATGGTTATATGATGATGCTATAACGTTATATTAGAGATTCATGCATTAGAAGTATGTTTTGGGTTGATTTGAAAACTACAAAACGAAGCAGTCCGTAACCATACCTGGTGCAATCGATCGATCGACATTCATCAGTCAATCGATCGACCACCATAGATCGAGCGAAGGAAAAGGTCGATCGATCGACCTTCCCAGAATGAGTAAAGTTTTTCCCTATTTAAATTTTAATGATGTTAACCCTTGATTAATATTGTTGGAGACAATATGAATACCCTTAACCTTAAGGAAGACCAGTAGGCTTGGTTATGAGATTAGGACCTTTATTATAATTCAATTTGAGGAATTATTCTAAAACTAATGAAATTCGATAAGTGAGTAAATATTTGGGTTAATAGTGTAAATTTGAATACTTTGATGAAATGAGGTTTGGGGCAGAAGTAAGGACCTTAGAATTAAAGATGCTATACATGGGAATAATAGGAACTTAATAATCTATTTTAGATAGGTTTTAAGTATAAGAAACTACGACGTGAGACGTGTCGACAGTTTAACTGTTATATTATCGGGGGACGTAAAATATATATATATTTGGAATTATGGTATAAGGATGTAGAGTACACCTTTATTATTATTGTGATATCTAAGATGTGTGAATGCTTAGCATATAATTTTATGTGTATGACATACCTACCATACTTGCTATCACGGGAGGTTTACGTTCGCTTAGGGCCTTCTAATCCTGTGTGCCCGGATTTAGTTTGGTACCTAGAGGACATAGTTCAAGGAGAACGATTTATTTGTGAGTTAATAAGCCCGCTGACTATGGAGCGTAGGTATGTACGTGACCATGGATATGTTGAATTATGTTCACCTCCATTTTTGTGTGTGGTGTTTATTCCAACAATTCCTGAGAGATTCGGAATTTGTAATCCTTATGTACGTGATGTACCGGGATGGATAGCAGAGTATGTGTGCACCGTAGCTTAGCCTCGGGGTGCTTGTATTATATATTTATGATGTGAATAATATTCGGTTAAAGGAAGAAGAAATTGTTATGTTTAAATTGTGGGTATAGTAAGTGTAATATTATGAAAAGATAAAAGGTGACATGTATCAATAAATGGTTTTGTTAATAATTGGGAATCCGAGAATTAAAGTTGAACTCTCTATTTAATTGTTAAGGTTGGAAATTAAACGTGAACCGAATAGAAGTGTTAGAAACTCTTTGGAATTAGATAGTCATGAGACAACACATGAATGGGTACAGGAACGTTAGGAGTGCACAGTTAGACGAGAGGTGAGCATTTCATGTGAGAGCACGTCCTAACATGTATCTTGCATTCCCTGTTTTAATTATTATTAAAGCACTTGCTGTTTT
The DNA here is from genome assembly GCA_949130495.1 of Sambucus nigra. Classification (NCBI taxonomy): domain Eukaryota; kingdom Viridiplantae; phylum Streptophyta; class Magnoliopsida; order Dipsacales; family Adoxaceae; genus Sambucus; species Sambucus nigra. The sequence goes on from OX422217.1 coordinate 624,356,175, forward strand.
TAAAACACCCTCCACATTCGGGCTCTAACCCATTTGCTTTCAAATCTATCTTTTTGTAAAAACCATTTTAGGTGCCCAGCTACAAGGACACCATGCTTAGGATCCTCATTCAGGTGACGAGCTGTAGCGGTTTGTGGGAGTTATAGGACATTTATTATAGACGCTTCATCTATCTTGACTCTATACTCAGTATTTATCAGTTGTAGGGCATGTCGCCCATTTCTTTTAGAGGCATTTCATTTATTTCAGTTATTCAAAATTCGGGCATGTACTTAATTCAGAATTCAGACTTGTCTTATTATTTTTAGTTGTGGGATTATTGTGAGGACTTTTCCTCCGGACTTATTACTATTGTTTGTTATTTCATTACTTCGTTATGGTGAATGGTTTTATGTTGTACTTCCATTATTCTTTTTGCATGTTAATCAGATAACTTAAAATTTGACAACTTACTTTTTAAATACTAGGTGGTTAGTAATCTTTAAGTTTTTTTCGACAGTGATGCTATTAACTGAATCAACTTGACATTTTGTATTGATTTAATAAAGGAATAGCTACCCGGTATTTAATTAGTCGGGGTGTCACAGGTGGTATCAGAGCATCGGGTTCTAATGTCCTTTAGGATTTGTACGGCTTATTATGTTTCCTCTGAGCTTTCTTTGATATAGAGACCTAATACTAGGAATGTTGTATTAATCTCTATACATTGGGAATTCGTACTTCCGCGATTTGTTTATTTGAATGATGAACTCATCCAAATTTACTTAAATTTTCAGATGGACCGTCCTGAAGAACTAGCTAAAACGGTTAAGGGAGTCAATGGACAAGATCGACTCACACCTCAGGTATCTCCAGAGAGAATATCAACCGCTGAGTTAGCAGGTATCGTGGCACAAGCAGTTACCACTGCAGTTTTACAATACCAATAACGAAGCATACAACTTAAAAGAGGCAAAAGACCTAGAGAGGTTAGCCAGATGCATGTGAATAAAGCTGAAAAATGTGCGAAGACCCCGAAATTGAGACAACAAACTACCCAAGACCGAGTCAGTTCTAATCAACAGCGTGGTAAGATGAAGCAATTTCGAAAGGGGAATAAGGTCCCAAGTCAGCAAGACCGACACTGTCAACAGCAGGGTCAGAAGGGAAGTAATTTCAAAGGCCGATGTTTCATATGTGGAAAACATGGCCATAAATGCCAGGATTGTCCAGATAGGGGCAGGACCCCACAGCAGCAGGGTGTCCGACAGGAGTTGCAGAGGCCTATGTTTCCCGCCGCCCTCCCAGCACCAGCTCAAGTACTAGCCCTAACAACTTTTCCTGTAGCTCCAGTGCAGCAAGGGCAGTTACAGTACAGACATATCTATAATATCAACCAGGAAGCTGCCCCACAGGCACCACCCGCGATTTGGGGTATGTTTTCTATCCACGAGACTTTTGGGTTGGACTTTGTTTGTTACTGGGATAACTCAATTGTTTTATAGCTACACATTTTACGAAATCCTTAGGGTTGTTAGCTATGACAGAGAGCACAATAACGTGTGTAGACTCACCATTGGGGAGTGGGTCACTTATTTTCTTTATATGGCGGGGAGTGGGGGTAGAGATTGGTAGTCTGGTATTACCTGCAGATATGTTGGTATTAGATATGCATGTTCACGATGTGATTATCGGTATGGATTGGCTCGCTGATTATAGAGCCATGATTGATTGTTTCGGTGGGAGCATTGTTTTTGCCATTTCGGGGCAAGAGATGTTTGTAGTGGCGATGCCTCACCCAGAGGGAGGTTCGACCGCTCATTTGTACTACTTAGAGGAGGATACCTCTAAGGAGGTTGTGATTCCTTTAGATTCGATCCCAGTTGTCAGGGAGTATTCCGATGTATTTCAGGAGATACCAGGCCTACCACCCAGTCGAGAGATAGACTTTGTTATAGACTTATTGCTAGATACGAGACCTATAGCACGTGCACCATACCGTATGGCTCCAGCTGAGATGAGGAAGTTACGGGATCAGATTGAACAGTTGTTGGGTCAGGGGTTTATTCGGAGGAGTACTTCACCGTGGGGTGCCCCTGTGTTATTCGTGAAGAAGAGAGATGGTTCACTGAGATTGTGTGTGGACTACCAAGAGTTGAACAAGGTCACGATACGGAATAAGTATCTGTTGCCTCGAATCGATGACTTATTCGACCAGTTGAGAGGAGCTTCTTTCTTCTCAAAGATTGATTCGAGATCGGGATACCATCAGTTGCGTATCAGGGAGGAGGATGTCTCGAAGACAGCGTTCTTGTCGAGATATGGTTCTTACGAGTTTCGGGTTATGCCTTTTAGTTTGACCAACGCTCCAGCAGTGTTTATGGACTTGATGAATAGAGTGTTCAGGGATTTCCTAGATCAGTTGGTCATTGTCTTCATCGATGATATTCTGGTTTACTCCCAGACAGAGGAGGAGCACGCCGAGCATTTGAGGCAAGTTTTGCAGACACTACGTCAGAACGAGTTATATGCAAAGTATGAGAAATGCGGGTTTTGGCTGAAGGAGGTCCAATTTTTTTTTTGGAACATATTATTTCCGACCGGGGAATATCTGTTGATCTGGGGAAGGTATCCGCGGTGAGGGAGTGGGGACAGCCCACGACACCGACAGAGATTCATAGTTTCTTGGGCTTAGCAGGATACTACAGGGGGTTTATTCGGGGTTTCTCCACGATAGAGAGTCCCATGACACATCTAACTCGAAAAGGTGTGTCGTTCATTTGGAGTAATGCCTGTCAGTTGGCATTCGATGAGTTGAAGGACAAGTTAACCTCAGCACCTGTGTTAGCATTGCCGAGACCGGGAGATGAGTATCTAGTGTACACCAATGCGTCCTTACAAGGACTTGGAGGTGTATTACAGCAGGAAAGTCAGGCCATAGCTTATGCTTCCCGTAAGCTTAAGACTCACGAGAAGAATTAACCCACCCATGACTTGGAGTTAGCGGCAATGGTATTTGCCCTTCGGATTTGGAGACGTTACCTTTTGGGGGAGAAGTTTCGATTGTTCACGGATCACAAGTCCCTACAGTACCTATTCACGCAGAAGGAGTTGAATATGCGACAACGGAGGTGGCTTGAATTCGTGAAAGATTATCAGTTCAATATCCAGTATCACTCGGGGAAGGCTAACGTGGTGGCAGACGCGTTGAGCCGTAGGCCAGTAGATGAGGTGGCAGGGTTGTGGAAGGCCAAGTGGAAGGAGTTGGGACACCAGGATGCAGTGGCCCGATCATTCATGTATGTGATGACCGTTACACCGCAAATTGTCACGAAGGTGGTAAAGGCACAGGCAAAAGATTCGTTCTGTCAGGAGCAGATAGTTCGATTACTAGCAGAGGGAGCAGAGTCTTATACCGTTAGCTCAGACGGGGGATTACGCTTCAATGGGAGATTGGTAGTTCCGGAAGGGGAAGAATTGGGGCACGAGGTGATGGCAGAGTCGCACGGCTCACGGTTCGTGGTACATCCCGGAGGGGACAAAATGTACCAAGACATGAGGCGACAGAATTGGTGGAGCGGGATGAAGAGAGATATTGCCGTGTTTGTTTCAAAATGCGCCACTTTTCAGCTAGTTAAAGTGGATCATCAGAGACCGGCAGGACTTCTACAACCATTGGAGGTCCCGATGTGGATGTGGGAGAGCATCTCCATGGACTTTATAACGGGGTTGCCTACGTCACAGAGAGGTCATGACTCCATTTGGGTAATTGTGGACAGGTTGACTAAAGTCGCTCATTTCCTACCCGTAAGGACAGACTACACTGCGGGACAGTATGCCCAGCTCTTCATTTCAGAGATAGTGAGACTTCATGGTGTGCCCCTAAATATCGTGTCTGACCGATACAAGATATTTGTTTCACGGTTTTGGGAGAGTTTTCAGGAGGCCATGGGCACAGAACTGCGGTTGAGTACGGCGTATCACCCGCAGACCGATGGACAAATTGAGCGTACAAACTAGATGTTGGAGGACATGCTACGTACGAGTATCATTGACTTTGGGGGTCGATGGGAGCAGTATCTTCCACTGGTGGAGTTTTCTTACAATAAATCCTACCAGTTCACCATTGGCATGGCTCCATTTGAGGCATTGTACGATAGACCTTGTCGTTCCCCAGCATGTTGGTTGGAGGTGGGGGACAACAAACTACTTGGGCTGGAAGTGATTCAAGATACTTCGGCAAGGATGGAAATGATACGGAGTCGCATTCGGGTAGCTCAGGATCGGCAGAAGAGCTATGCTGATGCGAAGAGATTCTTCAGGGAATTTGCAGTGGGGGATCAGGTTTTTCTCAGAGTATCTCCGATGAAGGGAATTATGCGTTCCGGAAGGAAAGGGAAGTTGGCACCGAGATATGTGGGACCATTCCCTATTATTGAGTGGATTGGGCCGGTTGCGTATAGGCTTGAATTACCAGAGCATTTACATCGGATTCACGATGTATTTCATATTTCCTCGCTAAGAAAATATCTTACAGACGATTTGGCTCATTCTCACATTGCTTTGGAGGACATCGATCTCCAGCCCGATAGCTCCTATGAGGAGGGGTCGATTTCTATTTTGGACCGAAGTGAGCGGAAACTGCGGTCAAATATCGTTCCGTTAGTGCGTGTTCAGTGGCGACATCATAATGTCGAGGAGTCCACATGGGAGCGCGAGGATGAGATGCGCGAACGTTATCCGGAGTTGTTCTTACCAGGTACTTTCTAGTTCCGAATTTCGGGATGAAATTCAGTTATTAGGGGTGAAGTATGTAATACCCCGTATTTTCATGATATTTATTTTTGGGGATTAATTGAATTAAATGTGTATTAATTGGAAATTAATCTGGATAAAAATATTAACGAGATGTGAGCTAGTATTTGATTATAATGTGTATACTTGGAAATATATGAATATTGGAAATATATGAATATTGGAAATATTGAAATTGTCGCGAGATTGAAATACGGTAATTTGGGAAACTTTGTTGGGGCGCGCATGACAGTCGCGTCAGGAATATAATTATTTGAATTAAAAAGTGAATTTTTTTTTATCACCAGTATGGTCATTTTGAGTGCGCCAACGCGTCCGGAAGGGTCGAAATAGTCAGAAAACACTAGCCGGGGGTTAAGTTTGGGTTCCGGGGCATTATTGGACCATACCAGTAACTTATAGGGGCATTTTGGTAATTTCAAAAATCTGGGAATTAAAACCCACGAAAATAAGAGATAAAAATCTGACTCTTTCTTTATCCACTAAACCCACTACTTACACTAAGGGACTTAATGGGCTACGGGAGAAGTTAAGAAATAGTCTTAACTTGCCAAAACCCAACCACACCTCCATTGTCATCATCCTTAGAGAAACTTGTAGATAGATAGATAGATAGAGAGAGAGAGAGAGAGAGAGAGAGAGAGAAGAGAATTCTGCAGAAGGAGAGAGGGAGAACAACTTAGCCTTCAAGACTCAACATCAAATTCAGAGAAAGATTAAGGCAATTGGTTTAATTATAATTGATTCAAAGCTATGCTTTTCCATGTTTAGGAATTATCGAATTTATGTTGGAAGATGATATAGACCCATGAATTGGAAGTTTAAAACTATGAATTATGTTAGGGACTGCATGTAGTAACAATCTGGACGAATTATGGACTCAGAATTATGACCCTTGATGATTTAAAAACGGATTTTTGAAGAAGTTTATTAATGTTCTTGAAAGAAATAATAATCTGGAATTCTTGATGAAGATTTGATCCATAAAAAGCCCTTGAATGATGAATTATTGGTTTTAGAACGTTATTAATGTTGTAGGATGGTTATATGTTGATGCTATAACGTTATATTAGAGATTCATGGATTAGAAGTATGTTTTGGGTTGATTTGAAAACTGCAAAACGAAGCAGTCCGTAACCATACCTGGTGCAATCGATCGATCGACATTCATCAGTCGATCTATCGACCACCATAGATCGATCGAAGGAAAAGGTCGATCGATCGACCTTCCCAGAATGAGTGTAAAGTTTTTCCCTATTTAAATCTTAATGATGTTAACCCTTGATTAATATTGTTGGAGACCATATGAATACCCTTAACCTTAAGGAAGACCAGTAGGCTTGGTTATGAGATTTGGACCTTTAGTATAATTCAATTTGAGGAATTATTCTAAAACTAATGAAATTCGATAAGTGAGTAAGTATTTGGGTTAATAGTGTAAATTTGAATACTTTGATGAAATGAGGTTTGGGGCAGAAGTAAGGACCTTAGAATTACAGATGCTATACATGGGAATAATAGGAACTTAATAATCTATTTTAGATAGGTTTTAAGTATAAGAAACTACGACGTGAGACGTGTCGACATTTTAACTGTTATATTATCGGGGGACGTAAAATATATATATATTTGGAATTATGGTATAAGGATGTAGAGTACACCTTTATTATTATTGTGATATCTAAGATGTGTGAATGCTTAGAATATAATTTTATGTGTATGACATACCTACCATACTTGCTATCACGGGAGGTTTACGTTCTCTTAGGGCCTTCTAATCCTTGTGTGCCCGAATTTAGTTTGGTACCTAGAGGACATAGTTCAAGGAGAACACTTATTTGTGAGTTAATAAGCCCGCTGACTATGGAGCGTAGGTATGTACGTGACCATGGATATGTTGAATTATGTTCGCCTCCATTTTTGTGTGTGGTGTTTATTCCAACAATTCCTGAGAGATTCGGAATTTGTAATCCTTATGTACGTGATGTACCGGGATGGATAACAGAGTATGTGTACACCGTAGCTTAGCCTCGGGGTGCTTGTATTATATATTTATGATGTGAATAATATTCGGTTAAAGGTAGAAGAAATTGTTATGTTTAAATTGTGGGTATAGTAAGTGTAATATTATGAAAAGATAAAAGGTGACATGTATCAATAAATGGTTTTGTTAATCATTGGGAATCCGATAATTAAAGTAGAACTCTCTATTTAATTGTTAAGGTTGGAAATTAAACGTGAACCGAGTAGAAGTGTTAGAAACTCTTTGGAATTAGATAGTCATGAGACAACACATGAATGGGTACAGGAACGTTAGGAGTGCACAGTTAGACGAGAGGTGATCATTTCATGTGAGAGCACGTCCTAACATGTATCTTGCATTCCTTGTTTTAATTATTATTAAAGCACTTGCTGTTTTTAAAACACTCTCCACATTCGGGCTCTGACCCATTTGCTTTCAAATCTATCTTTTTGTAAAAACCATTTTAGGTGCCCAGCCACAAGGACACCATGCTTAGGATCCTCATTCAGGTGACGAGCTGTAGCGGTTTGTGGGAGTTACAGGACATTTATTATAGACGCTTCATCTATCTTGACTCTATACTCAGTATTTATCAGTTGTAGGGCATGTCGCCCATTTCTTTTAGAGGCATTTCATTTATTTTAGTGATTCAGAATTCGGGCATGTACTTAATTCAGAATTCAGACTTGTCTTATTATTTTTAGTTGTGGGATTGTTGTGAGGAGTTTTTCTCCGGACTTATTACTATTGTTGGTTATTTCATTACTTCGTTATGGTGAATGGTTTTATGTTGTACTTCCATTATTCTTTTTGCATGTTAATCAGATAACTTTAAATTTGGCAACTTACTTTTTAAATACTAGGTGGTTAGTAATCTTTAAAATGTTTTCGACAGTGATGCTATTAACTGAATCAACTAGACATTTTGTATTGATTTAATAAAGGAGTAGCTACCCGGTATTTAATTAGTCGGGGTGTCACTGAAACTATACGTAATACTAATAATGTGAAATGTAGGATAAATGTTATAATTATGGGTGACGAGAAGAACCTATATTAATAAGATAAGTGGTATAATTATTTGAGTGTGTGCATATGTTACATACTTGTGAAAATCATGCCCACGCTACTTGCTATCCCTGAGGTTACCGCGCTGGGACAAGTCTTATCTCGATGGGACCTTTATGGGGGATTTTGACTTGTACCCTAGAAGATAGATATCCTTGGTACAGGCTATCAATGTGATAGTTCAGACGGTCCTAAGAGACGCAGGCATGTGCCATCCTCTTAGAGACTTGGAATCTATTCTTCGCCTCAATATTATTTGTGTATTTATGTTAATACAATTCGAGAGTGATTCCGAATGTATTCCCCTTAATATGAGTGATATGGGGCTTTGGATAGTAGAGTATGCACGCACCATAGTTTTATGTGGGGTGCTGTTATTTTATATATATTATACAAGTAGTTAATATATATATATGAGACTTGAAAATTTGAAACTGCCTACTGTGATTTGATAAGTAGGACATGGTTGTTGACTCAAATTATTAATACTTGTTTTGAGGAAGTATAATATGTCACTGGAAAACTTTATTGATTTTATAAAGTTAAAATGGAGAACTTTGGTTACTAATTGGAACATCCTTTTTAAAATGGAATCGTTGCAATGTAAAACTTATGAGTAAGTTAAGATATGCTAAATTATTGGAAAGGTTAGTATGATAAAATTGATAAGAAAAATCATTGGGAAGGTTAGTGCGATAGGTGTGCACATTAGAAGAGAGGTGAGTTTTTCTCAAGAGAGTGACGCATTAATATGTTTTTGCATTGGCCTGTATCAATTTAAATACTTGCTAAACGTATTTTAAAATCAAACACACTTTTGGGCTCTGACCCGTTTCTTTTTATCTCTCTCTCTTGTATATATATGTATATATTTCAGGTGCCCAGCCACAGGGGTGTCTTTCTTAGGATCCCTTGAGAGGAACGTGTTGCAGCTTAGGTGGGAGTTGCAGGTCACTTGCGTAGACGGCTTCCTTTATTGACTCCACTTCTATCATTCTCATTTATTGGGTATGTGTCGCCCTTTCCATTATTTCATTGTTATTGGGACATTTATATTTCAGTTATTTCCAGTATTGTTCTATGGGATTTATTCAGTTTGGATTTGTGAATTTAGTATTCGTATGTTGACATTCGATTGACGAATGTATGTTATTAGTTGGTTTATTGTGGTTTGATTCTTAATTGTAGAAATGTTGTTTTTTAAATAAATAAATCTTTTTCTTTAATTAAAATTTGGAAAGTATGTATGAAAATGGTTTTGACACTTAGCTTAATTATTTAGGGTGTTAAATTGGAAAATTTATTTTTTATCGGCAGTGATGCTAAGAATGAACCAACTGTTTACCTTGATTTAATTTAATAAGGGAGTGATCGCCTGGTATTTAATTAGGCGGGGTGTCACAATTTATTGTATATTTTAATTTATTTATGTTTATGATGATGTATGTTTATTGGACTATTCATTTTACATCCTGTATAGTTGAATTCACTTATACGCTTTGTTTTAATGTCGCAAGCACAATTATTTTGACTTTAAAAATTAGTATGTATCTTTGATTATGACATATCTTCAATTTCTGTTGTATTGATTAGGCACTACTTTTGATGATCAACATGGAGAAAGTGAATTGCAGAATATTTGGAACACTATGCCTCAGCACAACTATTGATAAGAAACTGCGAGGTCAGACATCTCCCCAGTGTAATAACAAATGTTATTAGTGTTGTGGTTGTTCTTCGTAAAAGCAGTCGATTAAAGATTGTTGAATTGGGGTTTTGTGAAGGAAAAGATGAAGTATTTGTGAGATGAATTTAGACTTTTTAAATATTGTTGAATTGATTATTATCCCTTAAGTAGGGTGAATAGTCCAATAAAAAAAGGAGACTATGTCCAATTGTTTTATGTAATCGAGTATATTTGGATTAAGTTTCTTATACAAGGTCCAAAATGGACTATTTGTTTTGTTGGATTAAGTTTGTATTTCTTAAACAGGGTAAATAGTCCTATAAACAAATGGAGTTCTGCCCATTTTTTTATTCTTTTTTACCACATTTGCATTGTAAAAGAAATTTTATGACTTAAATTTAGATGATTCAATACTTCAAAAATCTGCACTTATAATATATAAAACATTTATTATTTATATTATACATGACTTTACTTTTCAAAATTATGCTTCCCTTTATTGGAAATTTTTATCATTTTGCGATTACGTACTTTCGAAATTTTTACCGTTTCGCGATTATGCTCTTTGGAAATATTCAGCGTGCCTTTAGGTACGGGCATACCCTAGTGTATACATATATGTGTGTGTGTGTGTGTGTGGTATAACAGAAAAAATGATTACCTCAAAGTTGAGTATAGAATTGTAAATAAAGGAAGATGAACTTTTGAGTATCACAACCCATAAATCAGTAGCCAAAAACCATTAGAAACACATCATTCGCCAAAAGCCATCTTATGATTGAAATACCCCAAGTCGTCAAAAATCAAATCTCAAAACCCTAAAAAATTATAGTGATCAAATATGTATATAGGTTGTACTATTAAAAGGAAAAACTCTAAAAAAAATATTGGTATCCAATATGAGTAAGTGTACAGAAAAAAAATGGAGGAATGTTCAGCAATGTTTTGAGAGAAAACTGAGAATAAAACCCTTCGTTTTCAAAAACCACAACGGTAGATTATAAAGTCTCACACAAAACATCATTGGTTCGATTGTAATACCCTCAACAAATAAGGGCTGATAAATAAACTCCCACTGTCTGGTGAGGGCATAAAAGGAATAGGAGAACCAAGGGAACATGTGTAATAAGGCATGGGAAAACGAGGGGCAAAATAGGCCAAATGAAGCCGACAATAAGCCACGGTCACCAATTGCCTTGACTTCACGTGCCTTATCAAAGTGACCAAGGGACGCATGATGTTGATTAGTGTCAACCAATTTACACAGATCGCCACAACTCTAACCCACTTAGATTAAAACGCATCCGTTTTATATATGGTTTACAAATGTTTAACTAAACATAATTAAGGTTTAGTTAAATGTATTTTAACCCATAAAAATATATAAAATCATAATAAATAACTTAGGAAACTCTGAAATTAAAATACACTACATATTATATTATATAAAAGAATTTAAGACAAAAATACATACAAGAGGTATTACATAAAAAAAAGTTAAAATATTAACACTGAATTGTAATACCCCGTATTTTTATAGCTTTTAAATTATGGGATTTATTAAATTTAATTGAGATAAATTAATTTAATTTTAATCTGAAATGTTGTTTTAAATATTTACTAGCGTGACAAGAGTTAGTAATTATTGGGAATATATTATTTGTTGCATATTACTGGATGAGTATAGTAATATATGAGATTTATTTTTATAATATTGTCACGTGTGAATAAAATGACAATTGTGGAAATTTAAGTCGGGACGCGCCCGTGTCGTGTCGGGACTAAATGTGGATTAGTAAAAGTGAATATTTTATAAGTTTTTCGTATGGTCGTTTTGATTGTGCCAACGCATCCGGAAGGGTCGAAATAGTCAAAAAAGTATTCCCGGGAGTTTGATTTGGGTCTCGGGGCATTTTTAGGCCTAATTAGTACCCCAGGAGGGCATTTTAGTCATTTTGAATTTTTGGGTAATTAAACCCACGAAAATTAAACGGGTTATATCAGATGTTTAGGTTATCTCCAAGGTTTGGATAAATCAAAACACTAGAACGACCATTGGACAGGAGAGGAGCGAGCTCTCAAGGCATGCCAAGGCTCAAAACTCAACCGTTTGCACCGCCGCCACCGCTAATGCGTAGATCGCGAGATGGGGAACGCAACCACACCAAATTCAACACCAAACCATATTTTCTGAAAATCCCATGCAAGTGTTTATCTTGCTTATTTCGTTGATGCATCTTTCATATTGGTATAGGAATGATTATGATGAATTTATGGAAGAAAAACCCAATTTGAGATGGGAAATTTTCATGTAGTGATGATTTATATGATATTCCGGAAACCGTTTGTCATGTAAAGGATTAAGAGTTTGATTAAGAAAAGAGTTCTAATCAGATACAAACACTAAAAAAATTATTTTGGATTATCGGGCCATTGGAATCGCTTGAAATTTTAGTATGTTGTAGCGAACGACGAGACAGGACTGCTGACAAAAATTCAGCTTGATCAGACGGTCGGATTTCTAAAACTATTATTTTTACTAGAAAGTTTTATGTTTTGAGGACTCTTAGAGAGTTTTATATTTTGAGGACTCTTCTAAGTAAAAAACAAAATTCAATCAAAACTCCATTTTAATTCCGATTTCGAAACCGTTTGAAATTCTCATCTTTGAAAACAAAATTCAAAATCCTTTAATGTAAGGCGAAATCTATATTTTTGGGATATTTTGCATAAGGGATGATGTAAGTATATATTAAAGGGGAGAGACACATAAGAGAGAGTTACGTTGGAACAAAAATGGATATTTACTGAATTGTACATTTGAAAGAATAGAGTCCATGAAGGTGACGTAGTAAGTTGAAAAAACCCTTCGAATTAAAGTTAGAAACGAACCATTATACTTGATAAATAATAATGGGAAAATAAGGATAAATGTTGTGAATGTGGGTTATTGGATAATCCTAAATTGATATAATAAAAGTGGTATATTTATATGATTGTGTATGCATGTATTATATATTTGTGAAAATCATGCCCGCGCTACTTGCTATCCCTGAGGTTACCGCGCTGGGACGATCTTATCTCGTGTGCCTTATGGGGGATATTGACTCGTACCCTAGAAGATAGGAATCCTAGGTACAGGCTATCGAATCGGTAGTCACGGTCCTAAGAGATGTGAGGGTATGTACTGACCTCTTGGACTTGGAAACTATTCTTCGCCTCAATATTGTTTGTGCATGTATTTATACAGTTCGAGAGTGATTTCGAACTTGTATTCCCTTTAGTAGGATTGATACGGGGATTGGATAGCAGAGTATGCCCGCACCATAGTTTTTATGTGGGGTGCTGTTATGATATATATATATTATACGAGTAGTTAATATATATATGAAATTCTGAAATCTGGAACTGCCTACTGTGATTTGATATGTAGGACATGGTTGATGACTCAAATTATAAATAATTGTTTTGAGAAAGTATAATATGACACTGGAAAACTTTATTGATTAATAAAGTTAAAAGGAGAACCTTGGTTACAAATTGAAATCTTACATTTTAAATTCTTGTGTTGTTCAGTTGTAAATCCTGCGAATAACCTAAGATAAGTTAAATCATTGGGGAAAGATAGTGTGGTATATGACGAGATAGACCATTGGGAAGGTTAGTGCGATAGGTGTGCACATTAGAAGAGAGGTGAGAATTTCTCAAGAGAGTGTCGCACTAATATGTTGTTGCATTGGCCTGTATCAATTTAAATACTTGCTAAACGAATTTTTAAATCATATACACTATCGGGCTCTGACCCGTTTTTATTTCCTTTTCTCTATTGTATATATATGTATGTATTACAGGTGCCCAGCCACAGGGGCGTCTTACTTAGGATCCTTTGGAAGGAATGTGCTGCAGCTTAGGTGGGAGTTGCAGGCCTGTTGTTTAGACGACTTCATCCATTTGATTCTACTCCTAGTTCAGTTTTATCCAGCAGGGGCATGTGTCGCCCTCTTTCTATTATTTAGTTGGTATAGTCAGAGATTAAAATTTTTACTTTCAGTACCTTTATTTCGGGATTTATTACTGTCAGGATGTTTTCCTTTAGTGTTGTAAATGTTGGGATTTATTATTAATGATTAAATTCGTGTATGTTCAATTCTATTTTTATTCTTAATGGGTGACTCTTTAGATGTTAATGGTTTAAGGTTTTATAACCGGATTTAATAAAATGAGAATAAGATTTTAAATGGTTTTGACACTTAGCTTAATTATTTAGGGTGTTTAAATTGGAAAAGTATTTTTACGACAGTGATGCTAAGAATGAACCAACTGTTCACCTTGATTTTAATTTAATAAAAGAGTGATCTCCCGGTATTTAATTAGGCGGGGTGTCACAGGTGGTATTAGAGCATCAGGTTCTAGTGTCCTTAGGATCTGTACGGCTTATTATGCTTTCAGCGTTGCTTTGTTTGTTATAGAGCCCTATGTTTAGGATTATCGATTCCTTTGACGAGATTTCGTTCTCCTGCTATAATGTGTATACACTAGTGAATTCTAATTTCGTTCGGATGTGTGCGTGTGCCGAGCGATGACGGATGTCAGAAGAGGACCGTTAAGCGTACATCAGGAGGCAGGGCTCAGTTGAGATTATGAAATATATCCGAGGATGTTGACCGTAGTCGAGGTCACCTCCATTATTGCACGAGAGGCCACGACTAGAAAGGAGACTAAGGTTCAGCAATGATTTTCAAATGCTGTTATAGTCAAATGAGGTGCGAGGGTAAACTTACCCAACGTATTACAAAAACGTGTAGAGACTGTCAGTGGGAAATTTTAGAAACGCGAAAATTGTATGTGTTTACCAAAGGAGGTAAAGTATCCAAAGGCTTAAATATAGGACGGAGTGTGGCAAACTAAAAGTGAAAATTTAGAGAAAATTTTCTTGGCTTTCGGGACGAAATTATAATGGTTGGAGTCAACCACCAATTTTAGAAGTGGAATGTTATGCCTATAGGAGAACCTTAGGTACAGTGTTGACTGTATGTTCCTTTCTCAACTGTTCAGGATGAGAATCAAACGTGGTTCTGAACTCATCGCAGAAGGGTATGACAGAAGTCCAATTGTGGATATGAATCCTAATCGTTAGCAAATTTTGTATCGAAAGAGGTAGATACTAGTGGAGGAAACGACTCCAAGTGGGAGACCAACTTGTAATAATAGTTGATAATACTCGAGGAGAAAATTATGATGGACAACCGATTCAGAGGTTGACAATGTCATATTTTGTCAATATAGATGATAATCCTTCTTTGTGGGGGAAATTAAAGGAATCTAAGAATTTAGTCGAGAATAAGACTGAATACAACGGTGGTGGTATAGCACCACAAAAGGATGTGGATACACATCAGAAAAACCATTTAAATGCTTCAGATAGTTAAATTCTTACCAAGTGATGGTAAATTCAGTAAGTACTATTATAGATAGTAACATGATCTTTATGGACTAAAAAGCTAAGGGAACAACCGGGATGGCTAACAGGAATCGAGTCTACTAAAGTCCGAGAGAAGGACAATCCTAACCTGGTTAGTAGGACAGGTGGTAAGTGGATTATGTGTTGAGGTATTTTGTGCGGAGTGATATTGCTCACAATAATATGTTCCAAAATGAGAAAAAGGACAAGAATACGATGCCTAGTAAAAGGCAACGATTAAAATAATTTTGTTTTGGTTTGGGCAGACGTGTTACGTCCGAAAACCATTTGTGCAGTCAAGATGATTGCCAGGATGGAAGTATAAGTTGTATCCTTAGAGGATGCGGCGTGTTTATGTGACACGAGCGAGTCACCATATTTTGTTCATTGTTAGATTAGCATGTGAGACGAGTTTAATGCATATCATTATAAATGTTACCATTATGTGAATATTTTTCCTTAGTATAGCGGGATTTTTCTTTAGTGCTATTCGCGGGGGATGAATGAGTATATTAACAGTGTTTTATACTTTATTGAGGCTACTCGTTGTAGTGATGCGATACATGAGTATGATATTATCTTTGTTAAAATGTTATAGAAATGGGTAGTATGATAGTGGGCATTTATTGCAAGGCTATCGGAGTAGTTTCATTAGTGCAACACGTTTTTTTGGGGAGGCTTTACCTGTAAGAAGGTTGGACTCGCACTTATATTATCTATCCTAGAAACTTCGGAGGAGATAGTGGGCTGGAGATATTCGATACCAATGTATGTATAGACTTTGTCAGTATGATTCAGTATGTACCGGGATTTATCGTTGAGCGAAAAGACTTGACTCGGTATTATGTTTAGCACTCTGGACTTAGTGATAGGAAGAGTGTAGTGTTATATTTATCCTTAAGAGATGTGGGAGTTAAGAGTTATACCCCTAATGTTAGAAAAAGTAAATTTAGAGAATTTCGATCGTATGTATCCGAGGTTTATAGAATGTAATTACCATCAACCAATACGGGACGATAGTGAAATTGGTGAAACGTTCTTTGTTAAGCATAATTACGGGAGAAATTGTAACTTTTCTGTCAAGGGACGGAATAAAGGGGTATATACTATGGACGGAGGACCTAACGGATTTCGATAACCGACAATGCTAGGTAGTAGTGTATCGGGGGGTTCCTTGTTTGGATTTCGCTTTGCGAGATATCCCACGCATGAAACTTAGCGTAAGGTTGGAAATAGGGAGACGTTTTGTCACTATTCCATGAGTTCGGTACCCTGGTCGAAATGGGATCAAGTAATTATGTATGTATGTTGGAAGTGGAATTTTGTTTTAAGGTCATTGGAGCCGGATTTTTGTGGTAGGAAATCATTGAAAGTTATCCCCACGAGTTGAGGGGTGGAATGATGATAAGGAGAATTTAAGAATTTTGATTTCTAGGGTGATTGAGAGTACCCAAATGTCATAACCGCGTATAGAACACAAGGTGAATAAAGATTTGCAATGATTTTTAGCATGGATTATTTGGAAAGAACTTTATATTATACAAAAGAGATGACCTGTAATTATTTTGGTGAATAGAGCGTTAGTGATTTATTTTGCTTGTTGTACCTAATTGGGAAAATTATTGTACTTATTTGAGGAAGGTTGAGAATTATTATTCCTCTTTTGTTGTCATGGAATTTGAATTCCCTATTCCTTCTATTCCGTTGAATTTAGTTAGTCCTACAGATGAGTAGCACGCCGTTCGCTCTCCCAGGGCGGTCGGAGTGTTGCAAAAATGTGGGCATCTTGGTTAACTACAGTTAAAATAGTCCGAGTCGAAGGGACGTGGTAATAGACGTGTGAAATATATGTTTGTGGGACTAGTATAACGAAGTGGAAGCGATAGAGTGGATTAAATGTCACATGAGGGGAGATAATCCATACATAAGTTTGCAATTAGAACAACACGCCCTAACTTGATTGGGAGGCTGTGGGAAGCCATTCAAGAATTGGTATTCCTTGAATATAGTAGAATTTAATTGTTATGAAGCACACCCGGAGCGGAGTTGTTATTAGTCAAGTGTGAGAGCGACTTGCGCATACAAAGAGTAATGATGTTAGTATAGTATAAGAGATCCAGAAGTGCGCTTCGTGGAGAGAAGAGCACGGGTCAAAACTTTTGGCATACTCCAAGGAAGGAAGGGGAGTATTACGTGTCACTTAATGTGAGACATTTCAAGGGAAGAACCGATGTTTAGCGAGACGTAGTGAGTAGTCTCTACATTCACTTCCCATAGGTAAGGTTTGGTTGAAAGAGGAGAATCGACCAAAGAATTTTGTGTTTATCGAAAATTCCTGAAATTGGAAGAGGTTGGTAAAGTCGGTAAAGTTCTTGGATGGGTTGCCATCCTCAAAACAAGATCAAGGGTTTATCCCGAACATGTGAATTAAGTCGCCGAGAAGGAAGTGATTGATATTCCTTTGGGATGGCTTACAATATTAACTAGTATGCCCCAGACTTCCTTTGAAAGGAAGGATCGCGCCAGTGCATGGTCCGGCGCAGTATAAATTTCTGAATCAGGATGAGATTGGTGAATCCCACCTTTGATATGGGATTTCAGGAACCAGCGGAGATAAGATTTCATTTCGAGTAGGATATATCACCCTTAGCCAGGAAATAAGCGCATGGTGATTAAATATTAGTGGAGCCATGTGAAGGAGATTTTGGAATCTTGGTACGATGATTTCAAGAATGCTCTGTAGAAGCACTCGTACCTGTTTGTCGCGTACGAGGTACTTATTAAGGTTTTGTTATGGAAGAACCTCGACTATTCTCCTTCTGTATGTTTAGAGGAGAGTAGATAATCAGAATTTTTGGATCGGTCGAGAAAATATCCGATAACTATGGTGGAATTCCACGACTGTTTTAGGCAGTCAAGAGTGGTCAAATGTTCGTATGATCTTCTCAGAATGGGAATTTTGTGTATGAATAAAACCCAGTAGTTGTCATGTAGTGAGGTGTGGCCTCCTAATGATAGTGAGATAATGGAATTTATAACGTATAGACGTAACCAATTCAAATGTTGTCAGTTGGGAGTGCAATGTGAAGTGTCTCCAATGAGAATGTAAAACAATGTTGCTGTGAAGAAAGGGCTATAGTGATTGAGCGCCGTAATGTGTAGTTAGTTTGTGTACGGAAAAGGATATCCAGAATTGTGCTACCTGATAGGCCTTATTATTCGAATTTCGGGACGAAATTCCGTTATTAGGGGGGAAGTATGTAATACCCCGTATTTTTATAGCTTTTAAATTATGGGATTTATTAAATTTAATTGAGATAAATTAATTTAATTTTAATCCGAAATGTTGTTTTAAATATTTACTAGCGTGACAAGAGTTAGTAATTATTGGGAATATATTATTTGCTGCATATTACTGGATGAGTATAGTAATATATGATATTTATTTTTATAATATTGTCACGTGTGAATAAAATGACAATTGTGGAAATTTAAGTCGAGACGCGCCTCTGTAGTGTCGGGACTAAATGTGGATTAATAAAAGTGAATATTTTATAAGTTGGTCATATGGTCGTTTTAGTATACCCGGGAGTTTGATTTGGGTCTCGGGGCATTTTTAGGCCTAATTAGTACCCCGGGAGGGCATTTTAGTCATTTTGTATTTTTGGGTAATTAAACCCACGAAAATTAAAGGGGTTATATCAGATGTTTAGGTTATCTCCTAGGGTTAGATAACTCAAAACACTAGAACGGCCATTGGAGAGGAGAGGAGAGAGCTCTCAAGGCATTCCAAGGCTCGAAACTCAACTGTTTGCACCGCCGCCACCGCCAATGCGTAGATCGCGAGACGGGGAACACAACCACACCAAATTCAACACCAAACCAGATTTCTAAAAATCCCAGGCAAGTGTTTATCTTGCTTATTTCGTTGATGCATCTTTCATATTGGTTTAGGAATGATTAGGATGAATTTATCGAAGAAAAACCCAATTTGAGATGGGAAATTTTCATGTAGTGATGATTTATATGATATTCTGGAAACCCTTTGTCATGTAAAGGATTAAGAGTTTGATTAAGAAAAGAGTTCTAATCAGATACAAACACTAAAAAAATTATTTCGGATGATCGGACCATTGGAATCGCTTGGAATTTTAGTATGTTGTAGCGAACGGCGAGACATGACTGCTGACAAAAATTCAGCTTGATCAGACGGTCGAATTTCTAAAACTATTATTTTTACTAGAAAGTTTTATGTTTTGAGGACTCTTAGAGAGTTTTATAATTTGAGGACTCTTCTAAGTAAAAAATAAATAAAAAATCAATTAAAACTCCATTTTAATTCCGATTTCGAAACCGTTTGAAATTCTAATCTTTGAAAATAAAATTCAAAATCCTTTAATGTAAGGTAAAATCTATATTTTTGGGATATTTTGCATAAGGGATGATGTAAGTATATATTAAAGGGGAGAGACACGTAAGAGAGAGTTACGTTGGAACATAAATGGATATTTACTGAATTGTACATTTGGAAGAATAGAGTCCATGAAGGTTACGTAGTAAGTTGGAAAAACCCTTCGAATTAAAGTTGGAAACGAACCATTATACTTGATAAATAATAATGGGAAATTAAGGATAAATGTTGTGAATGTGGGTTATTGGATAAACCTAAATTGATATAATAAAAGTGGTATATTTATATGATTGTGTATGCATATATTATATACTTGTGAAAATCATGCCCGCGCTACTTGCTATCCCTAAGGTTACCGCGCTGGGACGATCTTATCTCGTGTGCCTTATGGGGGATATTGACTCGTACCCTAGAAGATAGGAATCCTAGGTACAGGCTATCGAATCGGTAGTCACGGTCCTAAGAGACGTGAGGGTATGTACTGACCTCTTGGACTTGGAAACTATGCTTCGCCTCAATATTATTTGTGTATGTATTTATACAGTTCGAGAGTGATTTCTAACTTGTATTCCCTTTAGTACGATTGATACGGGGATTGGATCGCAGAGTATGCCCGCACCATAGTTTTTATGTGGGGTGCTGTTATGATATATATATATTATACGAGTAGTTAATATATATATGAAATTCTGAAATCTGGAACTGCCTACAATGATTTGATATGTAGGACATGGTTGATGACTAAAATTATAAATAATTGTTTTTAGAATGTATAATATGACCTTGGAAAACTTTATTGATTAATGAAGTTAAAAGGAGAACCTTGGTTACAAATTGAAATCTTACGTTTTAAATACTTGTGTTGTTCAGTTGTAAATCCTGCGAATAACCTAAGATAAGTTAAATCATTGGGGAAAGATAGTGTGGTATATGATGAGATATACCATTGGGAAGGTTAGTGCGATAGGTGTTCACATTAGAAGAGAGGTGAGAATTTCTCAAGAGAGTGTCGCACTAATATGTTGTTGCATTGGCATGTATCAATTTAAATACTTGCTAAACGAATTTTTAAATCATATACACTATCGGGCGCTGACCCGTTTTTATTTCCTTTTCTCTATTGTATATATATGTATGTATTACAGGTGCCCGACCACAGGGGCGTCTTACTTAGGATCCTTTGGAAGGAATGTGCTGCAGCTTAGGTGGGAGTTGCAGGCCTGTTGTTTATACGACTTCATCCATTTGATTCTACTCCTAGTTCAGTTTTATCTAGCAGGGGCATGTGTCGCCCTCTTTCTATTTTTTAGTTGGTATAGTCAGAGATTAAAATTTTTACTTTCAATACCTTTATTTTGGGATTTATTACTGTCAGAATGTTTTCCTTTAGTGTTGTAAATGTTGGGACTTATTATTGATGATTAAATTCGTGTATGTTCAATTCTATTTTTATTCTTAATGGGTGACTCTTTAGATGTTAATGGTTTAAGGTTTTATAACCGGATTTAATAAAATGAGAATAAGATTTTAAATGGTTTTGACACTTAGCTTAATTATTTAGGGTGTTTAAATTGGAAAAGTATTTTTACGACAGTGATGCTAAGAATGAACCAACTGTTCACCTTGATTTTAATTTAATAACGGAGTGATCGCCCGGTATTTAATTAGGCGGGGTGTCACACGAAATTTAAAAAAAAATAGTTTTAGCCAAGAAAAAATGCAAGAGCATATAAAATTAATTTGTCTCAAAATTGAGTAAAAAAAAATAGAGATTTTCAGGACCGTGATTTTCAAAAATTAGAATTGTCTAAGAAGGAGAGTGATGATAGAGTCCTAGTTTTAGTAAAAGAATTAGAGGGCTTGAAAAATTCTAGGGTTAATATTTGTGCCGTTGAAGAAAATGTTTTGATTAATGATTTTAAGGCACGTGAGAAGACTCTTAGGGATAGGTTTGCGTTCATTGAGGTGGAGCGAGGTAACCTTCTAGGAATGATTGAACATATGAAGAAGAAGTCCCTAAAATTGGAAGAGTCAAATTATTTGTTTGAGTCTAAAATTTTGAACTTAAAAGATGATTTAAAGGACTCAAGTAGTGTTGATAGTAGTGACAATGGCTCGTCTTGTTCTAATGCTTCCGTTGTTAAAGCGAAAACCATGGTTTGTTTTAGAGGGTCAACAAAAACCAAGTACGTTAGAAAATGTCAACCATATGTATCATTCCTCATGTTTACACATGTTCACAATGTGGTAGGAAAGGTCAACTTAGGCATTTTTGTTTTGATCTTCGAAGAGGTTCTAGGTTGTTAAAGGCTAGTGTCCCGTTCGTAACCAAAACCCTTATTCGTCGTTTCACACCTATTTGGGTTATGAAATCTATTTTAGAGCCACTACATGGTAGACTAATTGATTCTCATTTACTTTCACATGATTCTTCTCTTCATATATCGTATATATGATTATGTTAGTTTGTTTGTCATACTCTAGTTGTGCTTCCTGATATATGTTTGCTAGTGTCATGACATGTATACTTTTTGTATTATACTTTTCTTTTATTGAGTCATATTGAGAAAAATAAAAAATGATTTTTGGTTTCATATATTTTTTAAAAGATGAAAAAGATTTTATTTTTGAAAAATATTTTGAAAAACTCAAAAAGATTTTAGATTTTTGTGTATTTTAGTTCTCCACGTTTTCTATGGCATATTGGTGTGTTTGAATCCAATTCACTTAGTACATTCCATGTGGCTAAGACATTTTATTATGACTTTAAATGCTTAGATTGATCTTAACCAAGTTTATGGAGTTCTTTTGAACTTGATTTGCTTTACGGATTTGACTTTGCTTATGCCTCCGTGCACACATGCACAAGCTTGATGAATTTTTACTTCATGATGTATATTTGAGCTTGGTGATATGTTCTCTTATCAATTTTTCCATCTACATGTTTATGTGACTTGGGTAGATTTGTGCATGTAAGAACCGTTGCCCGTGAGAGTTTATATGTTGATTGAAAAAATTATGAGTGTACATGGAAAAGGGCTAAGAGTGACAAGTTGACATGTAGTGAAAGCCACCGTTTGAAAAGAGCCTAAGATACAATTAAGGTAATAAAAAGAAAATATGCCAAAAAATGGCACCACATATTTTACTTTGCTTGATCTTGCAAAAAGAAATCACTTCAAAAGAAAAGAATGTATGATTATGTTTATATTTTGTGGGTGTTTAGTTGAAGATCAACGGGTTTGCACAATGATACCTAGTTCTATTTATTTTGTCATGATGCTATTGATTTGTAGAATCATTAATATTCTAGTCTTGTGTGCATTGTGCTTGTTTTGTTCATTAAGATCAATTTTATCTATCACTTGAGGCTAAATCTTAGTTTGTTAAAGTTTTGCGGTCAATTAGAACTTCTTGAACATACTTGAGTGTTTGGGTTATAATTTTTTTGTTACTTGTTCACACCCATTCATTCCATCCCAAACATTTGGACATTCATCCATGTTTCAAAATCAACAAATAGTGATCGATCATCCTTTGGAGTCCCTTTGGCCCCACTGGCAGCAACAAGGATTCTCCAAAAATCCTACAAAGACCGCCGGCAAGGGTCGGCCACCCTTCCGATGCCGCCCATGGGCTGTGGCAGCCTCTCTCCCCTCCCGAGATGCACGAATCTTATTTCCCCTTCCCCGAAAACTTCCACCCACATCTTAAACCCTAATTTCCCCCAAAATCTAAATCCATTTCACAAACACCCCAACCAAGATCCACATCAACCCAGTTTTACAATTTTCAATCCAACCCCCAAATGCTAAACCCCAGCCTTAAACCATACAAAAATCCTTGATCATCAATCGCTATCTCCCCACCTACCACCACCTCGAGTCCTCCTCCCCATAACCTTACATCCACAAACTCCAAATTCCACCCCTATTGCCTCCGACTATGACCCCATATCTTCTATGTCTCTACATACCCCTGCCAATACCACTAGAAGCCCCACGAACCCTATCACTCCCATTATTTTCCATCCATTCCCCTATCCTTGGCCACGTATATTGATACACACCCTCACCCTCATACTATTTTCACCACATTTCCGCCCCACCCCTACTTCATACTTACATACCTCCTCCTCGACACCGAGGACACGTACCTCACCCTTAGGTGCACTCCACTCCCGTTGATACATTTGAGCAAGTGCAGGATTGGGTAGGGCACCATTACCATGATGGATCCCCTTCCCCTCTGCCTTGTCACTCCCAGATTTTGATCCCCCTCCCTTGACAGACTGGCACACTGACATGCCACCTTTTAACTCTTTGAGTCCAAAGATCACTCCATTTGTGCCTATTTTTGAGCAACACTGCTTATTATGCTATCAGAGGAGACACTTGATGGATCAGTGCTCATATAGATAGCGCGTGATCACAACACCACCTCCCTTCCCTTCCGTGATAGCGATCGCTCCATATATTCCCTCCTCCCACTCCGGTTGAGACCCCAACTCCTGCACCAGCTCCTACTCGTTCACCGCCTCGGAGAAAGCACCATAAAGCCCTAGTTAAGGATCCTCCTCTGAGCGAGGACAAGATTGATGCAGATGACTTAGATTTCCAGGGAGGCAATCCCATTGCCCCCATGGTCTTGATAATGCTTTCTACGAGCATACAGGGAGATATTCGCATGGATGTGTTGATCTTTGATGGTCATATTTAGTTGGACGTAGTGATTTGTTGGTGCTACTATGGAGCACTTTTTTAAGTATAACAGGTTGAGTGGATGATGTTGTGTCCTTATGGCGGCAACCAAATTTCAGGGTTATCCGAGTGTGTGGTGGCACGACTTAGAGCATCGCAGGGTAATTGAGGGACAACCTCCTATTCAGTCATGGGAAGACTTGGGTGCATTGATAATGGATACCTTTGTTCCTATCACCTAAAAGTGAGACCTCTTCCTTCGCATCCAGGTTCTCAAACATGACACATCTGTTTTGGACTATACGGATTGATTCTAGATTTTGTGCACTCGTGCTCGAATTGGAGAGATAGAGGAGCAGCGGATTAGCTATTACATCCACGGCCTACTGGGGTATATTCAATGGGATCTTACCTCATGTGACATTCCCACCTTTTCTAAGGCAGTAGAGTATGCCACGAAGGTGGAAGCATATCATCAGACAATTCTCCCTACTCGTGCACGCACCACTACTACATCTACTCCCTCTAGTACTCAAACTCCTTCCACTACGACAGTGACACCAGACACTATTGCCCCTCCTCTCTCATCTTCCCATCCGGTGACATTCAAATATTACAATTTTGGGGTAGTTGGTCATAGGGATTCAGAGTGTTCCATACCAGATCGTCGTGCTCTACTTGATTTTGGATCCCCCAAGTACCTGGACAAGACTAATGAGTCTTCACCCAAACATGCTCTATTCATCATTCTTGAGGGTGATACTGAGGGCCTTCCCCTTTGAGTTCTAGGACAAACTCTTTTTTCATGGAGGGGAGAATGATGTAGCATGAGGATGCTTTTGCCATTTTTATGCCTTTATCGCATTTTTGTTATTTTCTTTATTTGGATGTATTTTATTTTAATTTATTGCTTGCTTCGTATTATTGGAGGAAGTAATAAAGTCTAATAAGGGTATCATTATAATTAGGATCATTTCTTAGAGCCTAAGTTACTTCCACCTATAAATACCCCATTTGTAGCCTCATTTGAGGTATTCTACCATTTCTAGATTTAATAAATAGAGTTGAGATGAGAGTTTTCTTCTTCTTACTTTCCATTTGATGCTCATTTACGTCAACTTAAGTGGGAGCTTTCTGCACTGGGTATGACCTTTATCTAGTTTGGGGAATTGGCAATGACTTTGAACATGAAAGTGAGAAGAAAATTTGGGGCAAGATCCCACCATTAAAACTGGGGGGCAGTGGAATTCTAATGAATGAAGATTTTATCCAGGAAGCATCCTTAGAGTCGGGACAAAAAAATCATAACTAGCTCGAGGATGGATGGTGCTGCTCTATTTTACTTCTTTACTTGTATGAAATTACATACTAGAATTTCAATTTAATATATGAAGGTGAGTAATGGGTCTAATTTTGTTTTACAATGATTTTTGCACTTTTTTAATAACCTAATTGAAAAGAAACTAAAAATGAAAATGTCTTAAATTGGGAATACTTTGATATTCTGAAATGGTAGAGTATTGTACATATTTGAGAGTTACATGTTTCTATTTACACAAGTCTATTTCTTCATGGATGGTAAACATTGATATTTTTCTCCCTCTTTCTCTCTCTATTTAGACTACTCTGTTATGTTTGGAGATGGTTTGGGTGCATGAGAAGTTGTTGATCGGTGTCCAACTGTTTTTTCATATATTTTTCGACTGAAGCTATACAAGTGAGAATTAATTTTCTTCATTGTTTCACATCATTACTATCATTATTTTCTTGGCCTTTCTTGGTAATTTACAATTCATTCTTTCATTAATTCTTACATTTTATTGTTTTAGTATCTTTTTTTCCCTGGGTGATTTATACACATTCACTTTATATTTTTGTTTAGAATTATATCAAGATTTCCTTCAATAAATTTGTTTCTTATCACTTTTATTATTCAATATCGCTTTTAGATTATGCATCCTAATTCCTAGTTATTCTCTGTTCTTTTGTTGCTTTTTGTTAGATCATGTAGGGGTTCTATTGTTTGTTTATTGATATTCTGGAAATGAAATATATAAGGGGTTTGACTATGTTTTGTTACTTGATATTCCAGAAATGAATAATAGAAGAATTAACATCCACTTAAACCAACATAATAACCTTAATCATTTGAAATATTAAGTATGGCATTGTCGGTCATCTTCATTACCTACTGCTTGCTACTCAGTGTGTAGATGATATGATTAATAAAAAAAATGGTCAACAGAAAAAAAAACATTTAATTTTTTATGGCATGCCCCTCTGTTTTAGGAAGCAAAGGAGACAAAAGCTTCACATTTGTTTATTTTCTAATAGAACAAAGAATTGAGTAATTATACTTTCCATTTTCTTTGATCAACCAATTATTTCTTCTCCAAAGTCATAAGAAACACTGCAGTAGGCAAAGAACGTAGCTGAACAAGATACATGATTTCTTTCCTCTTTCTAAAAATCAAATTGCATTTCATATGAAGATTGCTCACAAGATTAGGAAAATTAATTTATTGCTATACCAAATTTACAAAATAAGCAACTCAGTTAGGGCTTGTGGTGGTTTGGTTAAATATGAATACCTCTGCTGAACCAAGAGATATAGGGAGACCCAGACCTATCTAGATGATTTAATAGTCGTGGAAACATAGTGGACATGTTAATTAACTCAAAAAATGAAGGATATTTATCATTCATCAGCATAGTGGAGGGTGGTTAAGGGAAGAAAACCCTTTCTTAAACGGTTTACAATAATGAAAAGTTAAAGCAACATTTTATTATGAGATTATATGTGTCTGTCTGAGGATTTTGGCATTAATAGGATTTTAAACGAGATGGTGTAATATCTCACCAAAACCAATCCTCAATTGTGAAAAAATATTTACTTGTACTTTTCGATGTATGGGACCAAATTATAGAGAAATGGGGTTGCTTGATACATTAGTTGTTAGTAATTTGTCATCCTATTGGAAGAAAAATTAATGTGACCACTTAAAAGAGTTGAGGTTTTTTTAACACTGCAAACATTTGTTACTCATTCAGTTGATCAGACTCTCTTGTGATGAAATGATAATTGGGTCTTATTTAAGCAAAGAACATCTACCATCGGCGGGGCAATAGAGAGTGATTATTTGGTCTCAATCAATAGAGGTATCGTGGAAATATGTGGGCTCTTCTGTTAGCGATAAAGGTTGTTGGAGGATTAATTATTTCTAAAATGTCTAAAATGAGTGGCTATTTATTAAGCCAAATATGAGTATTAATGCAAAGACGCATATGGAGTCTTACATTCTTTAAAGATGAGTTAAAATCACTTGTCGCAATAGTCAAAATATTGCTTTGCATGTTGTTTATATTTCCAATGGAAATTATACTGAAAAGGTCAATTTAATACTACGTTTTATGGCCCAAGGGTTTCTTCATCCTCAACATCGTATACAAATTGAGGATATATGTAACCACCTTTTTTAGACACTGTCTTGTTAAATTACTTGATGCAAGGAGAGCAAAAAGATAATGAACTACATGTATCGGGTAATTATCGATGGCAAGGTGAACGATGTTTTTAATACTGTTCGTCAATCTATCAAAGAAGAAATACCAAATATTATTGATGGAAGTTTCAGGAGACTTCAAACATTATCTCTAAGGGGTGCTTTAATTAGCAACACACTAATACACATTCAATTCTTATGAGTTTTTATTTTTGTTAGTTATGGTATCAAGAGTTGCCAAGGTCGATAGGGAATAACGTAAAAAAGAGAGGAGATGAGGAGGCAGAATAGGGGGGGCTGGCCCCTTAGTAGACAAAAAATCAAATTAGTTATTTTTGTTAATTATTTCTATGTTAGCCATTTTTTTAGGTAGTGATAATAATAGATTATTCATCTCTTAATTATTTCCCTTTTAATTAGCTTCCTATAGTAGGTAGAAGACTTGGGGATCAATTGTAATGCCTATTTGAAGATGCCTCTATCTTAATTTTAATTACATTAAATAGTAAGATTTCTTTGTTTGAGGCTTTACTTAAAATTTCTATTGATTTCATGTGTGTGTTCCACGGGGTACTTACGTGTTCACGTGAAATTGGTATCACAGTGTGGTTCTCTCATGTTGTAGTGGTATTCATACATGTGGTAATCGTATTTATCAACAGAACAAAATTAATGGTAATCAACTTATATTAAATAGCATCGATTAGTTAGATTAGTTGTTATCAATTCAGTTATTTGTTTGCTTGTTTAGTTAGTTATAGCCAGCTATATAGTTAGTTACAAGGTATCTTATAAATAAGCAGTTCTCATGATGTAATTACAGTAAGTTTTGAATGAGAAATTGATTGTTCATTTCTTCTATTTTTCTACTCTGTTGTTTCTCTGTTCAGTAATATGGTATCAGAGCATATCTCATGCTTGAGTTGCAATCTCTGATTTCTCTTTCAAACATACATCCTCTCTTTTCTTCCTCATCATGACTCGTGGTCAAGGAGCTGGTCGAGGGGGCAATAATGGAGGCAATGTTGCTCCAGGAGGTGGAAACATTTTCAATAGATTTGCAAATCTGGAAATACCAGATCGATCTATTCTTGATGATTCAAATAGTCCTTTCTATTTGTGTAATGGTGATCATCCAGGAGTAAATTTGGTTTCATTTCATCTGATTGGAACTAATTACAATTCTTGGAAGAGATCTATGACCATAGCTCTAGTGGCCAAGAACAAACTAGGGTTTGTTGATGGAACTTTGATTCAACCAGCCATTGATGATGTTACTTATAGTTGCTGGTCCAGACGTAACATCATGGTTATGTCTTTGATTATGCATTCTCTTTCAAAAGACATAGCATAAAGTGTTATGTATTTGGATAATGCTGCTAAAATGTGGATTGACCTTTATGATAGGTATCATCAAAGCAATGGGCCACGTATATTTGAAATTAAACAAATGCTGAACAACATGCTGCAAGGTGAAAATGATGTTAGTAGTTACTACACCAAGATGAAAGCTCTATGGGATGAATTTAAAGAATTCAGACCACTTGCAATTTGCAATTGTGTAAGTATAAAGGAATTCATGGATTATCAACAACAAGATCAAGTACTTCAATTCTTGATGGGTCTAAATGAGTCATATAGTCAGATTAGAGCCCAAATTCTCATGGTAGATCCATTTGCACATATAAAAAAGGTCTTCTCTTTGGTTGTCCAAGAAGAGAGGCAAAGATCCATTGCCACAGGACCTATTTTACAACCCACAACTGCTACCACCATCTCATCTACCTATAATTCTGGAAACAGGATCAAAAGGGATAGACCATTTTGTACTCATTGCAAAAGGAGTGGGTGTACTATGGAGAAATGCTATGTTCTTCACGGTTTTCCTCTTGTCTACAAAGATCGTGGCATGACAAATGATCTAAAAAATAAGCATATGAAGCCAATTGTTAATCAAACTTCCTTTTCCCATAATCAACTTCAAGATTCCAGTTTTGATTTGTCATCAATGTTATCCTAAAGCCAATGTCAACAAATCATTTTTCTTCTAATTAATCATCTTCAAAATCAGAACAATGTATCTCAAGAACAGCCACCAGTTGTTTCTAATTTCACTGGTAATGTCCCCTCTATTCCCACTCATTCATGTATTTTTTACAGTGGAGCCACTCAACATGTGTGCCATAATTTGATTTTTTTTACTTCTTTTAAGCCCCATATCATGGATTCTCATGTCACTCTTCCTACTGGTCAATAAGTTAAGATACAACAAGTTGGCACTGCGAAACTTAATGATCATTTGTTTCTTCATGGGGTGTTATATATCCCTCAATTCAAATACAATTTGCTATCTATTAGTGCACTCACTAAAGATACTCCTTGTGTTTTGGAATTTAATGCTCTTCATTGTGTTATCCAGGGTAAGACTTCTCAGATTGGGATGGGTGAAAGACATGGAAACCTTTATTTTTTGAAGCAAGATGGATTAAAGAAATACAAAGAAGTCAAGATTCAAGACTATGCAGCCTTCAACACAGTGTCAAATGACAAAATATGTCATGCTAGATTAGGCCATCCTTTATTTGTAATAAATAAATCTTTGAACAAGCAGTTGATTTTTCATAATAGATCAAATAAAGATCATCATTGTTCTATTTGTCCCCTAGCTAAACAGAAGAGATTACCATTTCAATCTAGTAACAGTTTGTCTTCTAAAGTGTTCGATCTAATTCATGTGGATGTTTGGGGCCCTTTTCATGTCATTAGTTATGAAGGATATAAATACTTCTTGACTATTGTTGATGATTGTTCTCGATTCACTTGGGTGTTTTTGTTGAAAAGTAAGGCTGATGTTCAATAGGCAATCCCAAATTTTTTTGAAATGGTATATACTCAATATGGTCAGAGGATCAAAGGAGTCAGATCAGATAATGCAAGGGAATTAAACATTACAGAGTTTTACAAGTCTAGAGGAGTCATTCACTATCATTCTTGTGTTGAGAGACCTCACCAAAATTTTGTTATTGAAAGAAAGCGCCATTATCTTCTAAATGTTGTTAGATCATTGATGTTTCAATCTGGCTTATCTCTTGTCTATTGGACTGAATCTATTATCATTGCAACCTATTTGATTAATAGGCTTCCATCTCCTCTTTTACTTAACAAAACACCTTATGAGATTATTCACAACAAGATACCAAAGTATGAGCATTTAAAGAGTTTTGGTTGTCTTTGTTATGCCTCCACTCTACTTAGTAGCAGAAAAAAATTCTCTCCTAGAGCCAGAGCTTGTGTTTTCATTGGTTATCCTCCAGGAATGAAAGCCTATAATTTACTTGACCTTGAAACCAATCAAATCCTGATTTCTAAAGATGTTAAGTTTTGTGAACAACTTTATCCTCTTGCAAATTCCACCTCCACACAATTTATTCTATAATTCATATCAAATAGTGTGTTGCCTTTGCCTATTCAAGAAGACATTTCAACTACTTCTGAATCTCAACAAATTAGCACAAATAAATCATCACATTCTAGCTCTTCTTCTAATACTCCTACAGTTGTCTCTAGATCAACTTCTACCACCAATACACCCTCCATAGTTGTAACTAGATCTCAAATAATAGTTAAAATTCCCAGTTATTTCAGAGATTATCATTGTGGAATGATTGTTAATAACACCACATCTTCTACTGCTTATCCTTTATTAAATGTCCTTGACTATAGAAAGTTGAATCATCCTTACAAAGCTACAGTCACGGCTATCACTGGAGTGTTTGAACCCCAATCTTATGCTCAAGCCAGTGAAAAAGAAGAATGGGTACATGCTATGACAGAAGAGCTTAAGGATTTGTAATCCAATCACACCTGGTCCATTATTCCCCTTCCTGTAGGGCATCAGACCATTGGATGTAAATGGGTTTATAAAGTAAATTTAGATCGGATGGTTCAATTGAGAGGTATAAGGCCAGATTAGTTACAAAGGGGTATACTCAACAAGAAGGAATAGATTATTTTGATACATTTACTCCAGTTGCAAAGCTTGTAACTATAAAAAATTTATTAGCATCAGCATCAGTTCATGGTTGGCATCTCCATCAATTAGATGTTAATAATGCTTTTCTACATGGTGATTTTAATGAAGAGGTGTATATGACCATCCCTCTAGGGTATAGTCCTAAGGGGGGAGAAGTCTCTACCATCTAATTCAGTTTGCAAGTCGGACAAATCATTATATGGATTAAAGCAAGCTTCTAAACAATGGTTTATAAAATTCACCAACTCTCTGATTGAGGAAGGTTTTAAACAATCAGCTAATGATTATTCCTTGTTTATAAGGAAAGTTGGAACTAGTTTCATGGCATTACTTATCTATTTTGATGACATAGTAATTGCTAGCAATGATGAATCTGTTGTATAGAAATTAAAAGTCACTCTGGATGCAAAATTCAAACTTAAAGATTTAGGACTTTAAGGTTCTTTCTTGGTCTTGAGCTTGCCAGATCAACTAAAGGCATTTCTCGATGCCAGAGATCATATGTTTTACAACTTCTTACTGATGTAGGATATTTGGGAAGTAAAGTTGCCAGCACACCTATGGAACTAAATCTAAAACTTAGCAAAGATGAGGGAGATCCTATTCAATATGCTTCTTTATATAGAAGAAATATTGGGAAATTGCTATATCTTACCATAACCAGGCCTGACATCTCATACTCAGTCAATAGATTAAGTCAATTTCTTGCTGAACCAAGGATCCCCCATATGGAAGCAGCGCAAAGAATACTTCGATATATTAAAGGAACTCATGGACAAGGCTTATTCTTTCCCAACAATTCAAATGTGCAACTAGAAGCCTATGCTGAATCAAAGTGCCCAGATATGCAATTCAAAGTGTTTACATATGATGATTGGGCTACATGCCCTGATACTAGGAGATCCATTACAGGTTTTTGTGTGTTTTTAGGAGACTCTCTTGTGTCACGGAGATCCAAGAAGAAGACTACAGTATTTAGATCATCAGCTGAAGCTGAATATAGAGTCATGCTCAATGCTACATGTGAATTGACATGGCTTCCATCTCTTTTAAAGGAAATTGGAATAGTTCATTCAAAACCAGCAATTTTGTACTATGACAATAAGGCTGCTCTTTATATTGCTACTAATCCAGTGTTTCATGAGAGAACAAAACACATCGAAATTTATTGCCATCTAGTTAGATAGAAGATTCAAGCAGGCTTGTTGAAGACTTTACATGTGCGTACCAATAACCAGCTTGCAGATGTGTTAACTAAGGCCTTACATGCAAATCAGTTCAAGGAGTTAATTAACAAGATGGGAATTAAGAAATTGTATAGTCCATCTTAAGGGGGAGTATTAAACAACATCAATTAGTTAGATTAGTAGTTATCAATTCAGTTCGTTTGTTTATTTAGTTAGTTATAGCCAGCTGTATAGTTAGTTATAAGGTAGCTTATAAATAAGCAGTTCTCATGATGTAATTCTAGTATGTTTTGAATGAGTAGTTGATCGTTCATTTCTTCTATTTTTCTACTCTTTTGTTTATATGTTCAGTAATAACTTAAGCCTAGCTGAGTTGGTGACTGAGATTGAATGCATAGGCAATGAGGTGGGAGAATTGAAGGATCACATCCCGACCTCAATATCGTCACCAAATCAAGTGCTATGCGCCAACGTTGGTGCCTCGTACCCCTCGTTAGTGGAGTCGGTGGATTTCATTGATGGTGGCAAAGGGAGGGCCTAACCAGGTGGTCGTGAGGCTTTTGGAACAGCCTCCAGGGGCAGCAGACCAATCCACGGGGTTTGCAGGGAACAATCAGATGTAGTCACTGCAGTTTATAATTTGTTAAGAAACCCGCCATTATGTGTGCTGATTGGCTTGCAAGAATCCACCTAAACTATGTGTAACCTGGTTTTGTAAATAACAAAACAGGTTGCAAATACCCCTTGTGTCTCATTGAAAAGTATCGATAATCTCTATACAGCAACACAAAAGGGGTGGTGGTGGAATGCAAACGATTTGAACTAGTTCAAGGTGTTTAGTGCTAAATTATAGTTGAGGGGAGATATTTACACCTAGTGTTATAGTTGAGTGGGTTTCTTGTAATCTACCATTTTTAACTAGAAAAGGCTTAATTTTTAAGTTTTTAGCCAAAATATAGCAGCATCTTGATTTGTGCGTCCGGTCAAACAACATAACTAAAGTGCAAGCTTAAGGTCTAAGCCACTTTTTTCGTAATCATCTTGTATCTTGTCTTCACTTTTGTTACAAGGACCAGACTTGATTAATGTATGCTTTTTAAACTCAAAATCTTCCCATTGAAAAGAAGGAACCCAAGTTGATATATCACACTTTTTCTTGTTTTTGTTTCGTCTCTCCAATTCACTAAACTCTTTTCTTTTTTTTATTGAAACTTGTAATGAGAGCAAAAAAACTTCTCCATCTTCTCTTCTTCAGCTTCATTATCATCTTTTACAACTTTAACACTCTCCATACTTTTAGTGGAGTTTGGTGACCAAGAAAGAACGGTGTTCTAAATAATGATGATGCAATCAATAATTTATAAAAAGAGTTTCTATAAATACAATATTTTATTATTTATAATGAAAAAGACTTTTAAAGGAA
Organism: Sambucus nigra; assembly: GCA_949130495.1. Taxonomy (NCBI): domain Eukaryota; kingdom Viridiplantae; phylum Streptophyta; class Magnoliopsida; order Dipsacales; family Adoxaceae; genus Sambucus; species Sambucus nigra. The sequence continues at coordinate 624,390,465 of OX422217.1, forward strand.
AATTAAAGTTGTGCCTGCTAACTTAACGCTGACTTTTTTTTTATGCGGCTACTATGAATGATTAATAGGGGGTATTTTGGTAAATTGAAGATGCCCACGCTGATTATGAGCCCTATAGACGTATCGGCTTATGTAATCGTGCTATTTATTTAGACCAACGTAAGAGCTGGTGAAATCTATCGATGGGTCGTGTCGGATCGTGTTTGTGCCGTTTTTTATCGTGTTTGGATTTTATTAGATATGTGTCTAAACGGATGACTTTTTTATTGTGTGAAAAAATTATACCCGAATCCGATCCGTTATGTAATCGTGTCGTGTCATGTTCACTCGTTAATATCCATTAAGATAATGAATTATTTTCAATTGTATACAAGTTAACATATTATCTCATTTTTTAGCCCAAATAGACCCATTAATTTATTGACATTACTAAATCTCTCATTTAGTAAAATTCATGATGATTAAATTAGCATTATGCTACATATATTGTTTATTAGTTCCATAAGTAAATGTTATTTACTTAAATTAATGGGTCATAACGGGTGAAGGGGGTCAATCCTAACCCGTCCCATTAATTATCGTGTCTTATCGGGTTGACACTGATATACCCCGAACTCATTAAGGGTCCACTCATTAACTTATAACTTTGTATCGATTCGTGTCATGTTATCGTGTCATGCCTCATTTTGCCAGGCTACTGGTGATGTGCATTGAATGAGGTGATGTATTTTTTAGGTTGCGAGCTCTCTATTTTTTATTACCATTTTTCTTTGACCAAAAAAGAGTAATTGATGCTTGGAATAGTTATAGGCAACTTTTTCATTTTTATATTTTTGGGTGGTGAGGTAAATTACACTAATTTATTATATGATATTGGTTGTCCATAAAAATGTGAAAACTAATAAATTAGTTCCGAAAATGGTCTTCATTTTGCACAGTCAGGAGAACCATGACGCGTTTGCCATGCCGGAACAACCGCCACGGTAATGGAACAACCGTCATGGATAAGTTTTTTGCTCTCATTACATGTTTCAATCAGAAAAGAAAAAAGTTTAGTGAGTTGGAGAGACAAAAGAAAAAGAACAAAAAAATGTGATATATCAACTCCTCCTTTCAATGGGAAGATTTTAGTGAAGATATTGAGTTTAAAAAGCATACTTTAATCAAGCCTGGTCCTTGTAACAAAAGTGAAGGCAAGATAGAAGATAATCACAATGAAAGTGGCTTTGACCTTAAGCTTGCTCTTTAGTTATGTTGTTTGATTAACCTTTCTTTTTGCGTTATCTCACTTGTTAAGTTTATTCGATTCCTTTTCTATTTTTGAAAATGCATCAGTATCACTCAATGTTAATAGCAAAAAATTAAGACATTTGAACCAAAGGTCTCAATTTTAGATAACTTGCAATAATTCGACACAATATAAATTTGATATTCATATTTATGTCATGTTATAGTCGGATTTTCTCTGGTTTGAAGGTGGATCGTGTCGTGTCCTATTTTTTATATCAAAATTAGGCATATTACGAATGTTAATTGTCATATCCTGTCATACGCACACACACACACACACACACACACATATATATATATATATATATATATATATATATATATATATATATATGTGTGTGTGTGTGTGTGTGTTTATAAATTAATTGATCCATTTATCGAACCAATTTATTTGTATTTTTATTTAATCCTAACAAATAATTTGATAACCCAGTTAATATGTATTATTATATGTAATTCTTATTTTGAGATTTTTTTATTTAAATCCTATTGACTTTTAAATCATTATTGAGGTTTTATTTTTTAATGTGCAGACAACAAGTCTTACTGTCTGTGTAATTCTTTCCACTGAAATATTGTGGCCTCCATAGATCTTATTTGATAAATATATGAGTTTCATTTTCCACTGAATACACTAAAATTTTACTGTCTTTTTAATATTAATACATTAAATATTACTGTTTGTGAAAATATCACAAATATAAAACTATTTCATTTTCTGGTACATACAGAAATTTTACAATACCTATATAATAAGAAGTAAAGGTATCGACACTATTCCATAACTTGATAAAATAATTGGCGATTCAGATCAACGTCATCTAGACACGAAATGAAGGATTGACATTAAAACTCACACCAGAAACTATAGATTTATTTTACACCTCAATCTCATTTCACTTTAATTTAATATGTCACCTCAATCTCAAACTAGAAATTGACATCACTTACACACACTCAAGCTTAGAGATTCGTAAACCAAAAAGAGACATCTCTTATACACGGCTATCAATATTGCCTCTTACTTTTCATACCTCTCTCACTCACGTTATCTCACCTGCTCCCCTTTTTCACTCACCATAACAAGCCTCTAGCCTCCATCGACATACTGACGACAATGATTTACACCCTTCTCTAATCACCAATATCTTCTTGGTTTAATTCATTTTTGTGAGGGGTTTTGATGTTGTCTCACTGGTGGGTTTTCACGTATCAACTCACAACACTCAAGAAAAAGTACATACAAATGGAAAAAAGGCTCAAGGGAACTCTCCAACTTTAATTTGAACGTTCACCAAAAATTAAATGGTACTCTCTTCCTCAAGACCTAATTTCAGTCATAATACCATATTCTCTCTCTCAAACCCACTTTCAGGCATGGGCGGATCTGTGTAGGGACGAGGGGGAGCGGAGGCTCCCCCTGATATTTTCGAAAAAAATTACCGAGAAAAAAGTTTCGGGTGTTTTGTGTGAAAATAGTAAGTAAAAGGTAAATTTGTAAAGATTTTTGAAATTTAAAGGGGAAAAACGCAATAACATGTCGTGTCTCTCTTAACCTACACGAACGTCCCTCTTTTTTTAATTTCTCATTTTTCTCCAACGCCGCTGCTCTCATCTCTCCGCCTCTGATCCGGCTCAGCCTCCGGCTTGCTGTCTCTGCCTCATCCTCAGCCTTCGGCCTACCTTTTCTTCTCCTCAGCCTCTGGCCTGCTGCTGGTAAGAACTCTCATCCTCCCGCTCTGATTCGGCTAAGTTCATTCTTTTTTTAAATGTTGTTAAATGATAATATTTTTATACTTTTCAAGAAATACACTGCTGTAAATCTTTGGTAATACACAAAGCATTAAAAAACAAACTGATGAGAAACCGATTTAACATAATGATGGAAGTTTCCCCTGTTAATATTAATATTGTTAAATGTTAGTTATGTTAATATTTTGTTAAATGTTACGTTAATATTGGTAAAAACAAGGTTTGATTAGTTAAATATTGTTATTAATACTGTTAAGTGTTAATTTTTTATTTTAAGACAGAATATGCTAATTTTTTTATTTTTAGGGCTAATGTAAATATATTATCATTTTTAGGCCGAATAAGTTTGAAAATTTTAAAGCCAAACACATATCCTGATCAAAAATTTATATAAAACTCGAATTAACCCCAAAAAAATCGTCTCGGGGGCTCCTGCCCCCGAACCCCCAACACCACCCCAATTTTTAGCTCCCCCTAACAAAAAATCCTGGATCCGCCACTGCTTTCAGGGCTACTAACTAACATTCAAGCCCCAAAGAGTTATATCTGATCACTGTCAATTGGGTAAGATGCTCACATTTATTAATTTATTTTGGTCCTTCTCACATTGTTTATTCATTTATATGGGTTTTCTTAATTTGTTGGTAGATAGATACGAAACCGGTATCTTTCGTATATAAAGCCGACAACAATAAAATGCTAGATACGAAACCAGTATCTTTCGTATATCAATCCGAAACCAGATTCTACTTCTACTGCAATTTTAGGCGAGTTTTAAAATGTGAAATCATTGGTGTTTTCTTATAAACATGCATAACATTATGAATTGTTAACAAGTATAATTTTAGGCGAGTTTCAATATGTTAAATCTAGCTGCTACTTCTACTGAATATATGAACTGTTGGATTGCATTTATGTAGTAGTTGGATCATAATTCATAAATAATGAACTTTGAGTATTAAAACAGGATGTGAATTCTGAAGAATATGGAATTTTAGCATCTGTAATTGCGGAGACCATAAAGTCACGAGATGCTTCTCAAGAAAACCAAAAATGCAATTTTATTGTCTGTGTATGCCCTTTTTTGTTATTTTTTTTTATTTTTCATGAAAATTCTCATTGAGGAGAAAGTCTCTACATGTGTAAGTTGGGTCAGTTTCTTATCTCAATGGTGGGTTGATTCTTTGCCCATTTCATATTCAATCAGGTTTCTTGGGTTTTGTTACCAATAGTTGATTTGGTTTTGCATAAATCACGGTGGATCATTTTTTCAGTTCTGGACAAAGCACAATCATTATGGAAGGTGGGTCGATTTGGTTCAACTGACAGTCGGCTTAGCATTCAAATGGTTCGTTTGATTTATGATCTACGAGTTGTATCGAACGAGCAGTATTTAATATCGAACATGAAAGGTATTCTGTTATCAGCGTATATTCTCTTTCACACGTGGTTTGATTTTGTTTGTGTTGGGTTTCAATTCAAAGTTTGTGGTATCGGTTGGCTCAAAACTAGGAGAAGTGTTGACTATTTCTATATGTTATAATCTGCAACACTTCTTCATTATAATTGCATAACCAAAAATCAACCTCTGCTTCTCACAAGTGATACTTAGAAACCATAAAATTCCAGATTCAAATAAACCCATTTTGAACCCATTTTTGGGGTTGACTGAACATATGCTGGTGGTTAATATTATATGCAAAAAAGTATGCAAGTTAAGACTTTTGAATGCTTAGTATTTAGGTGCCTAACATTGTGGTCACATGGGGTTCTGCCCCACTTTCAACACTTGCTCATCATATGAGCCCCAAATACCCATTAATGGGTGTTATTGTTTGGGCGTGCAACAACAACAGCAACAAGTCTGCTTCAAAGGGGATTCCCATTTTCAACACTTGGTCATCATATGAGCTCAAAATACCCATTAATGGGTGTTATTTTTTATTACTGTTTTTCAACGCAGCTTTATCAAAAGATTTTTTTTATGGGATCTAACGAATCTGTGTAGGAACAAACACTGGGTTGTTTCATTTCGCTACAAATACTCGAGGTCAATTTATATTTCACATGGAAGATCTTCAATTTGATGGTGCATTTTCATTTTCATTTGGGTTGGTCATTGTTTGCAAGATGATTTCAACTAACTATTTTTTCTTTTTGCCTTTTTCTCATTGTTTCAGGAAACGAGGGAAGTTCAAGAGAATTAAAGATCAATATGGATACAAAATGTAAGTCTAGAAAATGGTTGTGCAAGATCAATTGTGTGTTTAAAATCTATATTCAAATCAATATGGAAGTTTGAATGTGTATTTAAAAAACACATATCTCTGAATGGGTGTTTATAAGATCAATAGGAAAGTTTTTTTAAAACCTTTTAAATACACATATGACTTAATGAGGATTAAAGATCAATATGGAAACAAAGTGAAAATAGTTTTTTTTTAATAAATGTGTTGCGGTATTGTCATATTTTTGAGTTTTTGTGATAAGTACCAACTAATTAGTCCGTGCTTTTTTAGTGATTATTTTGAAGGTGAAGAGATTTCAAGCATAACACCACATACTGGTAAAAATCGTGAAGACTATTATTATTAGGGGTTCATAAAGCTTGTTAATAGAATGTTGTTATTAGTGTAAATCACTTTAATTTGAACAATCTGACTTAAGATATACCAAAGGATGTAAGATTATGGTAGTAATATTTTTATGGTTGTTAAAGACGGTAACATGTTTCTCATTATTTATAAAGTTTCAAGTTAATGTGTAATTTTTAAAAAACGTATCATGTACATAGTTGACACTTATTGAGTAAAGTAAAATTAATTTATCCTCTAAGAATGTTACATCACAATAGAGATAAAAAATTGGTTCTTTATTTAAAAGTTTAACGTGTTATTTTAAGAAATGCATATGTCTCAAAAAACTGTTTTCACTTTTTTTTAAATGTAAGCGTTAAAATTACTTTATAAAAATGCTACATTATTTTAAATTGTTTATATACTGTGCTCAAGAGAATAAAAGGCTATGTTGATAAATTTCAAGTTCTTGGTTCTTTTGCCCATTTTTGGTTCTTAATTGCGAACTCTTGACACTACTATTGGTTTGGTTCTTGATGCTTTTGCTCCACTACTATTGGTTTGGTTCTTGATGCTTTTGCTCATTTTTTGTGCTTAAGCTCAATGTAGCTACTAGAAGTTATTGGATGACAAAGTAGAAACCGAGAGTCTAAGTCAGGGGTTGCTATTGTGATGCCCCCCCCCCCCCCCCCAAGTTTGTTGCTTTGTTTGGCCCTTCAAGAAGTGAAACAATTGGGGATTGGAATCTCATCCCTGTTACTTGAAGATTTTGATTTTTTAAAGTTTTCTACACACATGTTTCATTTACTTCTTTTCTATGCAATTATTGTAAGTATGTTGAAATAACATTTATAATGGGTGACATTTGTTTATTGTGTGTACTCTTGGAAATTACAGGTGAGAATCCAAGTAGTAATATATTGCGTCCTGTGAAAGTTAATTCAACTCTGTGCAAAAGTTGTTGGACTATTTTTTATTTGGTAAAGGTGGTGGATAGTTCTATAAATAAAGGATATAATGACCAATTTTTGGGGGGAATAATTTTTTTTTTCATTTTGCAATTACATACTTAGGAACTTTTTGTCGTTTTGCGATTACGTTCTTTGAAATATTTTCTCCGTGCCTTCAGTTAATGAATATTGTATATTTCATGTTATATGTTAATTTGTTTGATGAATTTAGATTGTTTTGAATGTTGTTGGACTATTTGTTAAGCAGGGTGGATAGTCCTATAAACAAAAGAGATTACGACAAATATTTTTTAAAGTACACTTTGTTTGGTTGGGGAATGAATTTTTTACTATTTTGCAATTACGTATTTTGAAAATTTTTGTCGTGTATATATATATATATATATATATATATATATATATAATAAATGAGGAGGGATTTTTTGTCCTCCCCAAGTGACAACTCATATCAAAAGTTGATGAATTTGGTGTTTATCAATTGACGGTTGAGATTTAAGCAACTACCTGATGACTTTTGGTCTTAAGGAGTGCAAAGAGAACAAGGCTCAATAAAATAGGGGTACAATACATTACAGTATTGTACATTTACATGGCATAAGGCTCGATTCTCTCTCTTTATTTTGAACCTCCGCACATATTTTCTCTACTCAAGACTAGAATGAAAGCACACTGCATCTCTCACTTCGCCCATCTCAGCCCATCATCTCCAACGCTACCACCATCTCTGTGCACCGCCCATCTCTGTCCAAATCCATCATAGTTCACCGCCCACACCACACCACACCACGTCTCATCCACCACACCACATCGCATCCACCACACCACATTGCATCACATCACGCCAAGCCAAGTGGGGGGAAACCTTTTTCATGCTGTTGGAGAGAATTACTATGCGTCTAAACTGATGGGTGGGTTTACTGTTGTCACTTTTGAAGCTAATGGGTGGGTTTAGTGATGTCACTTTTGAAACTGGTGGGTGAGAATTACTATGCGTCTAAATTGATGGGTTGGTTTACTGTTGTAACTTTTGAAACTGATGGGTGAGTTTAAAATTAAATCTACGCGTCTAAAATCTATTGTCAATTTTGATGTTGGGTTTAGTGTTTTTAAAAAATCTACGTGTGACAGGTTACTATGTGTGAGAGAGAAGGTTTGCCCAATTGGGTTCATAATTTTAATCCTGGTTTGTAGGTCTATTGTTCTCCCTACAATGGTAATCCCCCAAACTCCATTTTTCCCATCAAATGTTTTTTTTTTCTACTGTCAGTCTTATTTTGTTCTGGTCACTCCACAATCTTTTTCTTCTGGCACAGTCTTTTTTTTTTGCTACTGTCACATGATTTGATTTGGTTGTTTCATTTTTTCCAATCACGCACAATTATTTGTTTGACACTTTTTCAATAAACTTGGATTTTAGCTATTTTTTTTAAGAGGTGGAGGATTAAAGGAGAGGGGTGTTTGGAGAAACGTTGAGTTCTAAAATTTTTGCCCATTATCTTGAGTTGGTGAATACTATATAAGAGTTGTTTGAGTTTATAATACTAACAATAACTATTTGGATATTTCTCTCTCTATGTGTGTGAATATTTTTTTGGATTTATATTTGGCAAATAAGATGGGTGCAGGTTAATACATGGTGACTTGAATAGCTGATCCTCCAGTAAGGAAGACAAGGGAAAATGTTCAAACTTTTATACCATATTTAGTGTAGTATGTTTGTGTTTGTGTGGGTTTTTGGATTTTATTGTTTAAGAGTCTTGCCACAGCGACTTGGATTTGCGACTTAAATTCGCGAAATGGGACACGTGTCCGCGTGTCATTGGTGCATTTTGAGTGGGGACACCTTGAGTTGGTGTGTCCCACCCAAAATACACCAATGACACACCGACACGTGTACATGTCTCCAATTTAAGTCCCAAACTCATGTCTCCCAAATATTTTCCATTGTATAAAGGTTTGTGTATTGAACTTATATTGGGTAGGGTAAAAGGCTAAATATGAACATTTGTAGGGTAAAAAATAACAAATATAGCATTGAACTAGTATGGTACATTGTGGGCCCCGGATTAAACGGAAGAACTTATTCCGCGCAACAATGGAAAAAAAGCAAAATAAAATAAATTAAAAGCCTTCAGCAGAACATCTTGTTCCGCCTAAGCATAAGAACAATGTTTGGTTATTTCCATTTTGTACCCCATTTGTTTGCAACAGCTTTATTTAATGTAACGCAAGGAGTGTTTTATTTTATTATTTTATGGCAACGACTATATTTTTTTATGGCAACGACTATTTTTTTGTATAAACGACTATTTTTTTGTATAAATATAAGATGATTTTTGGTTACAAGATAATTTACCCTCAATTTCATGTTTGAAATATATTTTTCATTTCTTGGTTATTAAAACAGTTTCCCAAATTCACGTACAATATATATTATATATCTTAGTTATATATTCATCATATATAGCTACAAGATATTTTTAATATTTACCATTTTTAGTTGTCAAAAATATTTATATATTTTATTCCATTATTTTACAATGGTTTGTGGGCAAAACATGTCTCAACACGACGACGAAATACTATGCACCGCTTATGTAAATAACACAAACGATGGTCTACGAGGAAATAATCGAACTGAGACATAATTTACTACACAACGATTTTCTAAATAAATTATACATCTTTACGACATAACTAAAAGAGTAACGAATTTTTAAATAAATAAAACATGAAAATTAACAAAACAAACAAATATAAGAACATAATAGGTTAAAGATTACCTCTTCTTTTAGCTGAGTGTTTAATTTGATTTGATGAAAAAAATGATTTCGATTGGCAAGATATATAAAAAGGGATATTACATTTATATAGGTGGTTGGATGGTTGGGACATTTACATAATTATGAGAGAATGTGTAGGGGCAAAGTATGAATTCTGGAACCCTTAAGCAGAACATCATGTTCCGCCCAAAGCGATGACATGGGAGCCTTTAACCGGAACATCTTCTTCCGCGGTTTGTTCAGTTTTTTGCTACGGCGTCATTTAGGCTTCGTTTGGTGTATATTTCCCTATACCCGTAGCAATTTCTGTATTTTTGTAGGGTATGTTTGGACTAGTTTTGTGTATTTTTACCCCGCCCATAAGGGGTCATCTAACAAGTTTCTTCAAGACATGCTACCAAGACCTGTACATGTACTTTAAGCATGCGTGATTATCTTGCAGACACTTACGGTTGTAGAAATTGATACCCGAATGAGTAGAGTGTTCTGGCTCACGAAATTGATATGCAGATGAGTTGAAATTTACATGCATGCTTTAGTAGATAAGAGGATCACGTGGGTGGGACCCATGTCTGTTATGACTCATGTATCTTTCTCTCTCTCTCAACTTATTTTTCTTCATTTATTCTTCAAAATCATTTGGGTAAAGAACTAAAGTTCCAAACCGATAATTTTGTTTTTCCTTCAGGAGGTTTTCAAATTATGTTAACTCAAGTATTATATGTCATCTATAATTTCCTTAAATAATTTAGCAATTTCTTTTTCATACATTTGATTACGTTTTGATAATATTTTCATTTTCTTACTTTTTATTTATCTTTCGGTTTGGAGTTAATTAATACTCATTAAAAAATTAGGCATGATCATAAAAAAAGAGGTCGCATGGTAAGTGATTTTTCAACACATCAATAGAAAACATGTTTCAAAATGCTCTATAGTACAAATGTACTTAAGAAATAGTGAATAGACTTTTAGCTACTACCAAAAGGCAGCAAGTCTGCAGAAAAAAGGGAGGTGCAATTGATTTAATTTCAAGTACATGACCCTAAATCTTATCTTAAAAGCAAAGATACTCGATTTTATCGTAGGGCTTAAAATGTAATAGTAAAAAAATTGTATCCATTAAAATAAGGGTGATGGGTGAGGGATATAGGTAAGAGAGAGAAAGAGGTTGGTGGGTTTAATTTTTTTTGTATATTGCTAATATGGTCAAATTCAGTCTTGATCTGTGTGCAAATTAAAGTGTAGGAAGAAACACACTTTAAAAATATATATAACTGTCCAAAATTATATTACAATATTCAATTTGATTTTTTAACAATTAATTGACAAATTATTTGTACTCCATTGAGAAAATAAATGTGTATACTAATTTTTTTTCACTGACACATTGCGTAGTTGTCACCAAGATGATATGTGTGTAGGCCAATGTAGTTTGGTACTTAATGCAAAGCAAATGCAAGTAAAAGAACTGTTGGGATGGCCAACCGTATTTATATTTGCAGTATTGGCGACATGTTTCAAATAAAAAATATCACGGAAACAAATTTACTATGAAAACAAATTCATCACCATGCCATCGACACGGGTACACCTTAGTGTATATATATACATACACACACACACACACACATACACATTAATTTATACGCTTATTTAACCAATTTATTTGTATTATTTTTTTATCCTAATAACTAATGTGGCAACCCAGTTAATATATATAAGTATATGTAATTATTTTTTTTTATTTTTTTTTGATGAAGTCCTATTGACTATTCAAGCGTTAACTAAGTTCTATTTTTAAAGGTTTACACAGTAAATATTACTGTCTGTGTAATTTTTTTTATTGAAATATTATGGATTCCCTCGATCTTGTTTGATAAATATATGAATTTCATTTTCTTGTGAACATGATAAATTTTACTATCCATGTAATATTAACACAATAACTGTTACTATTTGCAAAAATTTCATAGATATATAACTTCCATTTTCTGGTTCATATAGTAAAGTGTACTGTATGTGTACTATTTGTTCTTTGAAATTTTATAGGTTTCATGGGTCCTGTTTGATAGATCTCGGTGAGAAAATTGCAAAAATAGTAATTTTGCAAACAACAGATTTAACAATCAAAAGTTATGATCATTTGAAGATAAAAAATAAGATGAAAAAAAAGTTCAACCATTTATGTAACTTCCCACAAGAAGTTACAGATGGTTGGTTTTAAAATGATAAAAATGTGAAAAAAAGTTTCAAAAAATTAGGAATAGGACATATTTAATGCTTGAAAAGTCAATAGGACTTAATTAGGAAAACTTTATTCTTATGGGACCTATATATGAAGAACTCAAAATTTATTTTCTCATCTAAATGTGACACCCCGCTTATTAAAATAAGAGGTGGCTAGCCCGATACTCCAATAAATACATGAATCATAGATGGTTCATTCTTAGCATCATTCCCGTAAAAATAATAGTACGAGATAACCACCAGTAATTTTAGAAAACGGATGTCAAATAAATTTGCAAGTTTGATAAAAATCAGTTCGACAATCCAATTTAAAAAGAAGGTGGATATAGATGTAGAGACATGTAAAAGTTTAACAACTATTCAATAAAATAATAACCGAATAAGGTGCCGGTTAACAGGCGAATATAAACAGGTTATACTAAGTATTACAGTTAAATATCACGATATATGCCAATACAATACTTGGGAAACAAGCCCAAATGTACAGAATCATCATATCTAGATTATAAAAAAGATGGAGGTGTCTATAAAAAATATCCTACAACATCCGCAAAAATGCTATAGCTCCCTGACACTGAAAAGGAGAGTTTAACACGGGCGTCCTTGCGGCGGAGCACCTGAGCATAAATAGGATCCATACAAAGTAGAGAAATATAAATGGGCCATGACCCTATTTGATATGATATACGTGTGAATAAAATGCATAACAATTATGAAAGCTAACATCATATTCAAGATTGAATCGCTCTTCACAATAAGAACTATCCTCTCCTCTCATCTAAGTGCACATTCTAGCGCAAAACCATTTATAGAGTTAAAATATTCATCAAATTAAGAGAAATATCTAAATTCCATTTCATTATGCTTACATTGCAGTTTTGTAAAATATGACTTCACAAGTCCATTTAACATTGGGAAACTTATGCCATAACGTTGATTTCTAAATGCATTAGCCATTTATGAAATGCCACATTTATGAGAATAGTTACAATCAAAATATAACGATTCTAAGACCATCCTTTCGGGAGTCACCCCACTTGATGCGCCCCTAAATAGCCATCATCTTCTAGCGCCTATAACCAGGACCACTTGGGCATCCTAAATCGTATCGCGTGGGAAGCGGCCATATACCTTCGACACTGAGTCATAACCATACCCAGAATTACCTCACTTTGAATAAAACAACAACACAATATACCACTGGTCCTATGGTTGAGGACTATATTCACCCTACATTCATTAGATAAGGGACATCACCTTATTCGCGTGACTTGCCTTCATATAGCATTTAGAGAGGTATGTATATGCAAGTCCCAATTACAAAGATATGCCAATGTAAAAAGTGCATTTTATTATATCCGAAACCATATGTGCTTAACAACATAAATTATGACGTTTAATTGTCCCCATAATAGTCGCCAAGAGTTCACAACAACACTAAAGGCTACCAAGTGTAATTTTCCTCATACAAGTCTCTAAAAGTCCCAAAACAATACCACCTAACTCTCCCTTAATCCTAAGCTAGCTTACTATAGAAAAAAGATACTAACTTCTATTAAATAGCCCCCGAAATAAGCCCAATTACCTCCTTCCAAATCTAGGGTAGTAATCCCCCTAATATAAGACTCTAATACTCTTTATTACTTCATAAGAGAAGGTTACTAAGCCTCAAACCAAAAAAAGGGCTAAAAACTAAGTTAGATAAATATCCTAAAACAACAGGATTTTCGAATCTATTCATCTAGGGCAGAATCGATTCGCCCCTGATAGCGAATCGATTTACCCAAAATCAATTCGACTGAGGAAACCCACATTCTGCCTCAGGCTGAATCGATTCGGTCTTAACCCGAATCAATTCGGTTCCCCAAACCTGTAGCCACCCCTTTTTAGCGAATCGATTCACTAGGAAGGGCGAATCGATTTGCCCTGGACGAAATGCCCAGTTGGGGCTACGAGTTGTTATGAACCCTAAATCTCCCAAATTCATTTCTTCCACCAAATCCCAACATCATCAACTAATAATTTATCCAAATCATTCCTACACAATAACTAGCTAATATATCCAACTCAAATCATATCTAAATCTATATTTAAGGGTTTAAACACCAAAATCGCTGTTAATGCAAAAATTCTCCATCTACGAGGACCAACCGAGGAGAGTTGGTCGGCACCCGAGGAGAGTTGGTCGGCACCCGAGGAGTGTTGGTCGTCATACCAACCAGGAAGATCAAGGGATAACTACGCATTTAATGTGCATTAATGAAGATGACTATGCATTTAATGGGCATTAATGTACATTTATACTGTAGATGACAACACATAGCATACCAAGAAATTCAACAATTAGATTCGTTGAATGTAGACATAATGTATAAATGTATACATACAATGAATCTCTTTATCTCTCATCACTATAAATACATGTATTCCCTTAGCCAAAGAGAGAGAGGAGAAGGAGAGAGATCCGATAACTAGGAGAGACACCATACACAAGATCCACACCTTTTTCTCTCTCTATCATATTGTGCTATTGTAAACCCCTGGGAATAAAATAATAGTGGACGTAGGCTTTATTCATAGCCGAACCAATTTAAAAACCTTTGTCTCTTATATGTTCGATGTGAATGTTTATCTTCATCTTCAATCTCATCCTCATCATTTATCTGCTGTTGACACCACTAAAATGGCCTGGACCATTTTCTGTCTTCAACAGATTGGCGCCAATCTGTTGATGTAAAAAACTAGATTGCTCTAATTATTCAATCACATATAAATAAATAAGACAGAGATTTTTAAAGTGGTTCGGCTAGGAATAAAGCCTACGTCCACTGTTATGTTATTGCTGAGTGTTTGTAGAATTCTTGAATACAAGTTCTCTCAAGAAATTCCGGTCCCTTTGAATGAGGGAGATACAATGTATTTATAGCCCTGAGGCTTACATATGAAAGGGTGGTACATTAAATGATATACATATGAAAGGTCCTTGATGCTATCATCTGAAAGGGTGATACATTAAATGATATACATATGAAAGGGTAACTCATTTAATTCTCTTCAAGCGTGTGTGTCAAGATGATAAGCAGTCAATGAACAGTTTTGAACTGTTGGTTATCTGGAAATCAATGCTGTGGTCGAGATGCAGCTCGAACCGCCTTAGTTGCTCGTCGTTCAGGAGTTCATCGGAGCGCTGGAGTTCCTCGGAGTGTTGTAGTTCCTCAGGGTATCCTTGTTGCTCGGAGCGAACATGACTTGGTCGGGGGAAATAAACTTCCTCGTTGTTATTGTGCCATGTAGATTGACACGTGTCTTCTTATTATTGGTCCACGTCAGCAGATTAAATTTGGTATCAACAATCGCCAAAACCCATTAATGGTTAAATCTCAAGAACACAACTATATATACAAATTATTCACACTCAATCATACATATGCAAGTTAGAAACTTGCCTCAAGATTGTAGCCTCGGATTCTCTTCTTGTAGCAACGATGCTAAGATCAAATCTTCAATTCTCTCTTTCTCTCCTCTTTCTCCTAAGCTCTCTCTTCTCTCTAACTCTCTATAGGTTTAGAACACATAAATGAGCTTAAATGCTCTTGCAAGACTAAATAACCAAATACATTATGTCTAACATTTAAATGCTACTACACAATTAAAATGACTCGTAACATCATCATTAAGTTACAACTAGTAAAAAGTGTCACGGAACCCAAAATACAACTTGACACTTATTTTGAATATCTAAACCATTTTCGGACCAACCGCACCCTCTGAACTAGCATCCGTAATATCATTTATTATTTCATGTTCCAACATCATATTAACTCTTAATATTAATTCAATTGGAATACAAATCATAATCGTCGTTTAAAGCACAACGACACAACAAAATATAATATGATTCTATTTACATTCACTTAACAGTAAATATGCAAAACTCGGTAAATATTATCTCTCAAATTACTTAAAATAATATTCACTTCAACTTTCTTCATTTTATATAATTAAACCACTGGGCAAATTAATATAAAAATAATTATTCATAAATAAGGGGTATTACATACTCCCTCCCTTATAAGGGAATTTTGCCCTCAAAATTTAGGCGTACCTTGTAAAAAGAGGTGTGGATACTTCTCTCGAATATCATCCTCTTGTTCCCATGTTGATTCCTCGGCATTGTGGTGTCCCCACTGGACTCGAACCAAAGGTACCACCTTTGACCTTAGTTTACGCTCTCCATGATCTAAAATAGCAACTGGTTGTTCCTCATATGAAATATCGGGTTGTAACTCGATATCATCCAAAGGAATGTGCTAATGAGATCCCTTACATCACTTATACTTCTTCAAAGATGAAACATGGAACACATTATAAATTTGTTGTAGGCATTCTGACAAAGCAAGCTGATAAGCTACAGGGCCTACCTTTGCAATAACTGAAAAATGGCCTACATAGCGCAGCGTAAGCTTGCCTTTCTTCCCGAATCGCATTATACCCTTCATAGGGGATACCCTCACTAAAACATGGTCCGCTACCTCCAATTCTAAGTGCCTTCTATTCTCATCGGCATAGCCCTTTTGACGGTCTTGTTCAATTCGAATGCGATTTCGAATAAGCTCAATCTTCGATGAGGTGCCTTGGATCATTTCAGGTCCAAGGAGCTTATTATCTCCTATGTCCAATCAACAAGTAGGTGACCTACATGTCTGGCCATACACTGCTTCATACGGTGCCATACCTATTATGAATTGGTACGAATTACTATAGGCAAATTCGACCAAGGGAAAGTATTGCTCCCACCGTCCTTTAAAGACAAGTACGCACATTCAAAGTATATCTTCTAACATTTGGTTGACTCTCTCCGTTTTTCCATCCGTTTTTGGGTGATAGGAGTTACTCAATTTCAATTTGGTCCCGATTGCTTCTCGAAAACTTCTCCAAAAGTGGGATACAAAAATCTTGTCTCGGTCTGAGACTATATTGATAGGCACCCCATGGAATTTCACAATTTCTACCATAAAGAGCCGGGCGTAATGTGCCGTATTATAATCCATTCGTACCGATAAAAAGTGTACCGATTTGATCAGACGATCGATAATAACCTAAATAAAATCATGATCGCTTTGTGACATCGACAATCTCATGACGAAATCCATTGAGATACTCTCCCATTTCCATACCAGTATTTATAACTATTGTAACAATCCCAATGATCTCTGGTGGTCTACTTACACCAATTGGCAAGTAGTGCATTGGGAAACAAATTCAGAGATGTCCCTTTTCTTACCCGCCAACCAATACTGACGATGCATGTCTTGGTATATTTTGACTCCACCTGGGTGTACTATAAATCTCGAACCATGAGATTATATCATGATGACACGTCTCAAGTCCCTTTCATCCGGGACTATAAGTCTTCCATGAAAACGTAATCCACCCTCAAAACTAATAGAGTAGGACTTCGCTCTCTCGATTAACAACTGGCGTACCCGGTCTTGGCAATCTTTGTCCCTTCCTTGCGCTTCCACGACTCTCATCACAATAGTAGGCGTAACGGTCAACACCGATATAAATGCTCTTGATACAACATCCTCCTCGCTAAGCTCTTTTCACTTGGCTTTCCACACCCTCACTAGATCCCCCACAGGTTTATGACTCAATGCATTTGCTACTACATTACTGACACACCCTGATAAATTAAATATCGGGTAGCTACTCCTTTATTGAATTAATACAAAATGCCAAGTTGGTTCAATTCATAACACCACTGTCAAAAAATGTTTTAACAATTGATGATGCCAGAAACAGCACCACCAGATAAGGTGTTTTCAAGATCAATATAAGAATAACAATGGCAGCAGAGTTATATAAAGAGGTAAGAGAATGAGATGAGGATAAGAGGAGAGATCACCGATATATAAGTGGTTTAGCCAATCGGGCCTACGTCCACCGTGAGTGTGTGTGAGTAATATCACTGAATGAAGGCACTAATGGCCATGGATACAATCTCTCAAGCTTTCTCTCTCTACTGTATATCTAGACAGAGTTTTAGCTAGGGTTGAATATCTGGAGATCCCTTTGCAAGGTAGAGGATAACCTCTATATATAGTACCTAGGGGGTGTAATGTACCGCCCATGCATGCCATGAGCATGTGTGTGGTTACCTCACCAATGTGGGAGTGCCATCTGTCACTGTCACATGTAGAGAATGATGATGCAATATTCTCCCCACGTGTGTGGAATAATCTTGTTATAACTGATTTATGCCAATGTGTCCTTATCTGAATGTCAGCAGGTGCTCGGCTATCGTGTCTAGTGTATGACCTCGGACTTGGTGGGGCCTAGGTTGGTGAGTCTTGATACCTGTTCAGTCCGAGTGTTCCATGTAGGTCTCGGCCTGATCCTAGCCGAGACAATAGATAGGGTCGGCCTAATATGAGGTTGATCTGGGTGGCCTCCTGCAGGCTCGGCCTATGTATGACCGAGGTTGACATTCAAGTCATATGCGAGTGTTGTTGGTCCTTGTGAGGTCCCTTGGAGAGGTTCATAGCAGTGTCGTCCTGGGCCGACTTTGGTATGGCCTAGGGGTGATATCGCGTGCCCAAGACTCGTCCAACGTCTGCCCTGGTCTCGGCCGAGGTTGGTGTCTCTAGGCCGAGGTTGATGTCTCTAGGCCGAGGTTACACTTGGGGCATATCAATCACCCCACAACCCTTAGTCATATGTGAGATAAAGTGGCTAGGGGATTACTACACCTCCGAGGCCTGTCTGTTACAAGACAATACTTTCTTGACACTTGTCCAATGCTGGAACATGCTTGCTTGGTAGGCGTGTGCTGTCAGCCGCCCTTTGGGGCTCCCAAGGCAATGATGGGCCTTGGGAGTTGTGCCTGAGTATATAAGAGTTTTGAACCCTTCTTTCTCTCTTTCTTCTCCTTTTCTTCCATTTCTATCGCCAGCATTTCTACAGCTCTCTCTCTCTCTAGAAAGATTTTGATTCAAGGCTTTTGGGTGGTGATTTCTCGCATTTTCTCCTCTCTTCCTTACCATTTCCTCCTCAGGTAAGGTTTTCCATACATTATCCTTCATTTTAACTGCAAGTACCCTTATTTTCGTACTTTCCAGTGACCTTCTTAGTTTTTCGGCGAGACCACCATAATTTCAGGCGAGCTGTTCTTGCCAAATCTAAGTAGTTTAATCTTTAGGTTCCTTTGCTTTATCAGTCATCTTATTTGTGATTTTTGGAGTTCAGGAAAATCTCAAAGTGTAGTGTCGTTCTCTGATGCTCATACCCCTATATAAGCTTCTTGAGGAGTTCCCTTCTCTTAGAGAGAAGACTTTAGAAAAGATTAAGTAAATAGAAAGAGATCAAGAGGAGGCTCGTAGGTCACAAGAATTTCCCATTAAACCCCTATTTCCCCCACCTCTGAAGGTGATATATCCTGACCCCCGGAGAACTTCTATCAGACAGGGGTTCCTGCCGATCCCATACTTATGTCTGAGTTTGAATCTTCTACCTCAGACCCCATGTCTGTGGACTCCTTTCAAGAGGCCATGGACTTCACACCTAGGCCTGATCAGGTCCCTGATCAGGCCGAGGTCTCCAGCCGATCTTCATCCCATAACCACTCAAGCACCTCAGGGTCTTCCTCAGAGGTTGAGATTCTTGAGCTGAGTGTGGCCATACCACCACCAATTGACGCCATCCCTATGTCGGCTGTTACCGGGGTAGAATTTGCTCAGAGGTTTCCTGGTAACCCATCAACATCTGCTCCGGCCGACGTTGAGCTGGATGATGATGAGGTTGAGAGTGATGTCGACGTCTCTGAGGCGGTCGAGATCGAAAGTACTATCATTGAGGTAGACCTTCTCTTCTTTAGGTATCTGTATTTTATTAGCCCCTCCATCAAACTTAGGAGACCTCTGAGGGAAGAGATGGCTTATCATGGCCGAGACGGGGAGATCTGCTTGTATGAGCAGATGTTCAAGTTGGGGTTCCGTCTGCCCATTCACCCCATAATCAGATCCATTCTCTCTTACATTAATTTGGGCCCCTCCCAGCTCTTTCCTAATGCCTGGAGAATCCTAATAGGGGCCATAGTGTTATGGAAGGCCGTCCACAACTCAGACCTTCTAGTTCAAGTCTTTGTCGGTTGTTACGTCCCTTCCTCGGCCAAAAATCATCCGAGCTACTACCATTTTGTAGCTTGGAGGCCTGAGAAGAAATTTCATTAGGTGACCCAGAATTCCAACCATAACTGGAAGCCTCGGTACTTCTTTGCCTCAGGGCCATGGGAGTTTGGCCCATGTGTTCCCTCATCCCATCTAGAGCAGAGGATGCCCTTGAGGTGGGGTAAGGTCACCATGTCAGCCAGGGCCGACCCTGGCCTAAGTCTTCAGAACGTTTAGAAGGTGAAAGCCCTTCAGGATTAGGGGGCAAATGGCCTATTTATCAGGTTTGAACATTTGATGACTCCCCACTTCCTCTCTGGGACAGGTCTGGGTGGAAGTCCCATTGCTGAGCTTGGTAAGCATTTTTGTTAAGTTTAACCTTTGAGTTTATTCATATTTGATTTATCTAACTCAGGTTTATTAATTTTTTATAGAGCGACCAAGGGATATCCCAGACGAGCTTTGGGAGATGGCTGCACCGAGCTTGACAAGACTTGCCAAAAAAGCAGGTCTGAACGCTCCTCCCCCAGCTCCCTCGGCCTCTAAGCCCCCAGCCAAAAAGAAGAGGGCTCTCGAAGATCATGCCCCTAAGGATCAGAGGCCGAAGAAGAAGACCACTGCGGCTGCTATCCCTATCTCTTCGGACGACATCCTGTCGGCCCGTCTGGATTAGTTGAAGTTGACTGATAGCGTTGTAGGCCACAGTATGCAGGCCTTGGATGCCATCGGCTCTGTAATGACCGAGGCTGACAAGAGTTTCTACAGGGCTATGGACACCCCTTTGCTGGTTGAGTTCGTCCTTCACAGAGCCGTTCAGGTATGATTTGATTCTTCATTACAAATTCTTCTAAGTGTAACATCTGATTCTTCTTCAACTTTACTCATGATCACTAAACATGCAGGGCTTGACCGCTATGCACCATCTATCAAACTGGACTCTGAGGAAATTACCTCTCATCCAAAAGGGGAAAGAGGCCGTGAAAGTCCAGGGTGCTCTAAATGCAGAGATAGAGCGCCTCAAGTCTGAGCTGAAGGGCTCTAAGGAGAAGGCGAAGGCGTTGGAGAGGGACATCTCCAATCTCGGCAAGCACCATGCTGCTTCCCTGAAGGCCAAGGACAACGTTCTTCAGCAAAAGGTCAACTCAGCTGTCAGGGCCGCTGAGTTGATCATTGCTGACTACAAATCCTCTGATGAGTTCATGGGGTTTGTCTATAAATACCTTGAAAGAGGTATCAAAGCCACTACTAAGTGGGCTGACATCAGAGAGAGAGAGGCCGGCATTTTGAAGGCCTCTGACTTCATGGGTCTTGGGTTTGTTGATCCATAATTTACCCAAGCTCTTTAAGAGGTTGAGGAAGAGGCCGCTGCTCCTGCCGAGACTGCTACATTGGAGGTCACCGAGGTTGGAGGGGCAGACCCTTGTGATGATGCGGCCAAGGTCTCTAACCAAGCCGAGGGTGTCAATGTTCCCCCCTCAGACTCTTAGGGTGTTTTTTTATCACTGTTTGTAATTTATCCGTCATGTTTGTAATTTAACGATGGCACTTGTCTGTAATCATTGAACATCTAATTTCTGAATATATATATATATATATCAACCTCTGATGAGGACCCTCTTCACTTTCTTTTCATTGAATGTCATGTGATGCTTTTCATTCTTAGTGCCATTGTTATGGTGTCTTCTAGAAATAAATTTTCAATGAGCTTCAAGCTCTGAGGCCCTCTTTCTAAGCTTGTCTTTGCGATGGTCTTGTTTAAAATCAACAATTGGTCCTGAGCTCAGACCTTGTCACCAATGCATGGTGTTATGCAGGTCTGAGGTCATTACCTAAGAGGTTATCCTCATAATGAATTTCACCAAATTAATAATGTTAAGGGTCTGAGGTCATCTCATTTTGGTGTCTGAGCTCAGACCTCGTCACCACTGAGTGATGTTATGAGGGTCTGAGGTCATCACCTAAGATGTTATCCTCATAATAAATTTCACCAAATTAATGATGTTATGTGTCTGAGGTCATCATATTATGGTGTCTGAGCTCAGATCTTGTCACCAAATTATGATGTTGTAAGGGTTTGAGGTCATCACCTAAGATGTTATCCTCATAATGAATTTCACTAAATTAATTATGTTAAGGGTCTGAGGTTATCCCATTATGGTGTCTGACCTCAGACCTTATCACCAAATTATGATGTTATAAGGGTCAGAGGTCATCACCTATGATGTTATCCTCATAATTTACCTCACCAAATTAATGATGTTAAGGGTCTGAGGTCATCACCTACGATGTTATCCTCATATTGTCCCTCACCAAATTAATGATGTTAAGGGTCTAAGGTCATCCCATTATGGTGCCTGAGCTCAGACCTCGTCACCACTGAGTGATGTTATGAGGGTCTGAGGTCATCCCATTATGGTGTCTGAGCTCAGACCTCGTCACCACTGAGTGATGTTATGAGGGTCTGAGGTCATCCCATTATGGTGTCTGAGCTCAGACCTCGTCACCAAATTATGATGTTGTAAGGGCCTGAGGTCATCACCTAAGATGTTATCCTCATAATAAATTTCACAAAATTAATGATGTTATGTGTCTGAGGTCATCTACTTATGGCGTCTGAGCTCAGACCTCGTCACCACTGAGTGATGTTATGAGGGTCTGAGGTCATCACCTGAGATGTTATCCTCATAATAAATCTCTGATCTAAGAGTCAAGCAAGAACTGTCATGGAAACTGATCTTTATTAATAACCTCTTCACAATAAGATGGCACATTTACATAAAATTTTATGCATCATCATATGTAATATCTCTTTAGGTCGTCAGCATTCCATAGTTTAGTGAAAAGTTCTCCTTCTAGGTTTTCTAGCCTGTAAGTGCCAGGCACAACCTCTTCTGTTACTTTGTAGGGATCATGCCAGCTTGGGTGAAGCTTATTTTCTTTCTGTAGGGTCTTCTTTAGCACTAGGTCTCCCACTCTAATGTGTCTTGACTTGACCCTCTGGTTGTAGAATCTCGCTGCCCTCTGCTGGTAGGCTGCTTTTCTTACCTCTGCGTCTTCTCTTATTTCTTCTATAAGATCATGGTCTAGCCTCCTCTCTTCCCCATTGCTGTCAGGGTTGTAGGTCTGAATCCGATGATTTGGGAGTCCTACTTTCGTTGGTATCACGGCCTCCGAGCCATGTGCCAGCATGAATGGGGTTTCTCCTATTGGTGTCCTTGCCGTGGTTCTGTAGGCCCATAACACAGCGTAGACCTCTTCAGTCCATCTTCCCTTTGCATCTTCTAACCTCTTATTGATTCCATCGAAGATAGTTCTGTTTGTGACCTCGGTCTGACCATTTGCCTGAGGTCGACCAGGAGATGAGAAGAACTGCTTAATCCCCACTCTTAAGCAATACTTCTCTAAAGAGGAGTTCTTGAACTGGGTCCCATTATCCGAGATGAGAGTGTTTGGGAGTCTATATCTGCATATGATGTTCCTCCAAATGAACTAGAAGGTCTTCTGCTCTGTGATTGTTATCATCGGCTCTTCCTCCACCCACTTTGAGAAGTAGTCGATGGCAACTATCAAGAATTTATAGTTGTTGATAGCTCTTGGCAAGGGTCCTACTAAGTCAATTCCCCATACCTCAAATGGCCATGGAGAAGAGATTGACGTCATATGATGATGGGGTTGATGAGGGATAGTGGCGAACCTTTGACATTTGTCGCACCTCTTCACATAGTCTGCAGCGTCCTTGGACAAGGTAGGCCACCAGTATCCCTAAGTGATGATCGTCTTGGCTAAGGTCCCTCCCCCTATGTGTCTAGAGCAAGAGCCCTCATGAACCTCCTGTAAGACACGGGGAACTTCCATGGGATGCACACATCTGAGGATAGGCAATAGAAACCCCTTCTTATACAAGACGTCTCCTACCATTGAGAACTTGGCAGCCATGTATCTCAACTTTCTCCTTTCTAGCTCGGACTCAGGTAGCTCTCCCTCTCTTAGGTATCGGACGAGCGGGTCGATCCATGAGTCTCCTAGGTTCATATTATGACAAGGGTTACATACCTCTTCTTCCTCGATGGTTGCCTTCCCTAAGATCTCAATTGGAATGGTCCTTCCCATATCTGTCTTCATTGCCGAGGCCAACCTTGCCAATGCATCAGCGTGATTGTTGCTTAGTCGAGGCACTCTCTTCAGTTTTGCTTCTTCAAAATATTCTAACAACCTTCTTACCCTCTTTAAGTACTTGGTCATCCTTTCATCCTTGGCCTCGTATATCCCCAGTACTTGTCAACCTTGAGTCGCTATGGAGTAGGAGTCGCTTTACTCCAAGATTTATTGCCAATAAGAGACCTGCTATCATGGCCTCATACTCGGACTCGTTGTTTGAGGCCTAGAAGTTAAATCTCAAGGCGTATTCAATGTTGGCGCCATCTGGAGCCAAGAGTATTAGCCCCGCACCTCTTCCACTATCACAAGAAGAGCCATTAACGAAGAGGCTCCAAACGTCTACATCCGATGAGAAGACCCCTTCTGTCATAACCCCTTTCTTAAAGAGGTATAGATCCTCTTCGTTTTCTTCTATTCTGCTCTGGGTTTTGCCTGAGATGACCTCTTCCCGATCTCGGAATACGTTTGGTGCCATCTCTTCCGAATTTCGAAAGACACTACTATTTGTCTCTTCGTCGTCATCTATGCCTTTCTCTGTCTCGGCCTCTTCGAACTTCTATCGGCCTCTTCCCATGTGAACTCTGCAACAAAGTCCGCGAGGGCCTGCCCCTTGATGGCTGTCCTAGGCTGGTAGGTAAGATCATATTCTCGTAGTTTGATGGCCCAAGTCATCAATCTCCCGGACTTCGCAGGTTTGTGTAGAACCTGCCTTAGTGGGGAGTTAGTGAGGACTACCATGGAGTGAGCTTGGAAGTAAGGCTTCATTTTTCTTGAGGCATGTATCAGGGCATAAGCCAACGTCTCCATACAGGGATAATTTTTCTCAGACCCTTGAAGGGCCTTACTCTTGAAGTACACAGGCCTTTGGATCCCATCCTCTTCCTGTATGATGGCCGTGCTGATGGCTGATTCAGAGACTGCTAGATACACAAACAAACTTTCTCCCGCGACGGGCCGAGATAGCAGTAAGGGAGACCCTAAGTAGGACTTGAGCTGGTTGAAGGTTTCTTCACACTCTTCGTCCCATTGGAAGGACTTTCTTAAGACTTTAAAGAATGGAAGGCACTTGTCCGTTGCCCTAGAAACAAACCTGTTAAGGGCAGCCACTCTTCCCGTGAGTCTTAGGACATCCTTGATATTCCTAGGAGTCTTCATGTCAAGTAATGCCTTGATTTTCTTGGGGTTTGCTTCAATTCCCCTCTGGTTACTGATGAAGCCCAAGAACTTCTCAGCTGCTACTCCGAAGACACACTTTGCTAGGTTGAGTTTTATTCTGTAGGAGTCCATAACATCGAAGGTCTTCTCAAGGTCCGCTACGTGAGTACAAGCTTTCAAGCTCTTCGTTAGCATATTGTCCACATACACCTCCATGGTCTTACCTATTTTCTCTTCGAACATCTTATTGACAAGACGTTGATACATTGCCCCTGCATTTTTCAGACCGAAGGGCATCACTTTGTAGCAATACGTCCCTTTATCAGTAATGAAGGCTGTCTTCTCAGAGTCTTCAGCATCCATGAAGATTTGGTTATAGCCTGAATAAGCGTCCATGATGCTCATGAGCTCGTGCCCCGCCATTGCGTCCACCATCTGGTCTATCCGAGGTAAGGGATAGCTGCCTTTTGTGCAAGACCTGTTCAGGTCAGTGAAATCCACACACATTCGCCACTTCCCATTGGCTTTAAGCACGATGACTGCATTTGAGAGCCACTCCGGATAGGTAACCTCTCTTATGAACTCAGCCTCTTCCAACTTTTTTACCTCTTCCCGGATGACATCATATTTCTCCCTGGAGTAGACACTTCGTCTCTGCTTGATCGGCTTGTCATCTCTGTCCAGGTTGAGCTTGTGGCTCATGACCTTAGGGTCGATGCCAGGCATGTCTGCGTGACTCCATGCGAAGACACTCTGTCTCCTCCTGAGGAAGTTTATCATCTCTTCCTTGATTCCTGGCTCTAGGGCCTTACCGACCTGGACAGTTTTTTCCGGCTCGTCCTTATTGAGGACGATGGATTCTACCTCTTCCGCAGCCTCTCCTTTTTTCAACTTTGTTTCATCTCTTGGGTCAAGAGTGTCAATACTGTAAGTGATGGTTACCCTCTTATGGGATCCTCTCTCTTCGACCGAGTTGAAGTAACACTCTCGCGTTGTGGTCTGGTCCCCTTGCACTTCCCCTACTCCATAAGGAGTCGAGAATTTTAGCATCTGATGGACCTTCGACGTCACAACTTCAAACTCTTTAAGGGCCACCCTTCCTATGATGAGGTTGTAGGCCGAGAAAACGTTTTCGTCCATAATGAAAAAGTTTATCCTCTTGGTCAGCCTCTTAGGAAACTCATCCACCATCCGTACATCCATCTCATACATGCCCAAGGGGTGGATCTTTTCGCCACTGAAGCCTATCAATGGGTGATGATTGGGCACCAACCTTGCTTTGCTAAGACCCAGACTCTTGAAGAAAGGCCAGAACATCACGTCTGCTAAGCTCCCTCCGTCTATGATGATCCTCCGTACCTCGGACCCATGCACCCTTGTTGTTATGACCAAAGGGTCATCATGGGGGTCTAATATACCCTTGAAGTAGAGTCTGGAGAACCCCACGACGAGGGTGTCCATGTTTACCTTCTTCCTCTTTTGCACTACATCGGAAGACGTTAGATTCACAACCTCAGGCTTGGCCACTGACCTGGTCTCTGCTACATAAGCCTTCCTATTGGCTACCTCAGAGCCACCTCCTGCAAATCCCCCACATATGGTGCTAACACCAAAATATATCGTACCGACCCTCTTCACTGGGGTGTTGTCATCTTTTGACGGAAGATCCGGGTCATCTTCGTCATCTCCTTCTGAATCATCGTCTCTTCTGGCCGGGACATTTCCACGACATCTGTCATTTCTTATTTTCTTAGGGTCATCTCTTCCACCCTTTGGAGCCTTACCATCCACATACTTCCTGAGATTTCCAGATTTCAGCATCTTCTCAATCTCATCTTTTAAAGCGAAGCATCTATCTGTGACGTGACCATGATCCTGATGGAACTCGCACCATAGGTTTTTGTTCCTCTTATGTGGTGGGGCCTTCAGTTTCTCTGGCCACCTCAGAGTCCGGTCAGTCTTAATTTCATTGAGGATGTGCTCATAGCTCACAGTCAGAGGAGTGTAATGAGTGAATTTGTCATCACCTGACCTCTTCTTCCCCTCTTTCTTGCTTTGGGACCTCCCAGTGCCACCGCGGTTCTCCTCCTCATACTTGGTGGCCATTGCCTCTTCCTCATTCATCACTTTCCCTGGGGTTTCCCGCAGCTCCGCCATAGACCTAGGGAGTCTTTCGCCAGCTTCCACAACATCTTCCCCTTCTGGAGGCCTCCTATAAGGGTGGTCATGGCTATGCTCTCTTCATAATCTTTCACCTCTAATTTCTCTTTGTTGAATCTTGCTATGTAGTCTCTTAGGCTTTCACCCTTATCCTGCTTGACATACAGCAGGTGGGTAGTCTTCTTTTGAGGTCTCACCCCAAAGCAGAAGTTGTGGATGAATTGCTCAGCCAAGCCTTTGAAGTTCTCAATTGAGTTCTTTAGAAGGGAGGTGAACCAACTGTGCGCTGCCCCTGTCAAGGTCCCCGAGAAGGCCCTACACTTCATCTCATCAGGTATCGAGTAAATGTCTACTACCGACTGTTACATCTCAATATGGTGTACAGGGTTAGTGTTGCCATTGTACTTGGGAGACATTGTAGGAGGCTTGAACTTAGCTGGGGTTGGGAACCCCACTATCCTAGCCACAAACGGGAAGCCCTCTAAGTAACCCCTTTGCAATGGGTCCCTACTTTTAATGAGGTCCCATATATTCTCCTCAAGGCGTTGGATAGAATCATTCCAGGGTTTTCTGTCATCAACGTGGTCGAGGTTATCCCCTGCCACCTCCCTGCGATGGACAGAGGGTTCCCCAGCCACGACACGTTGGCTGTTCACCTCTTCCTATTCCCTGCCTCTTCTTTCACAGGGTTGGCCTTGGTCTGGCCGACCCTACATGTTCCCTCTCTGAGAGCCTGCTGCGCACCTTAACCTCGACAGCCTCTGTCTTAGGTCATTCATCGGGCCCAGTCTCTCGAAGGCCTACCCTCTACTCAACCTATCAAATGCTGACCCTCTTTGTTGGGCCTCTTCACCTCTTCGGCCGATACATCCTTGACTTTGCCTACGAGGTCGTACAGTGTTATTTGACACTTTATATGGCTCCCAACAGTCCTCTGGGGCTTATTCAACTTCTAGGTCATCATATCAGTCCTCTAGATAAGGGTTTCCCTGCCTCCCCAGGCACAAGAGCCTAGGTTCAGCAATGTCCCTTCTCCGCTGGGGTGCAGGCTGGTCCTTCATTGGCGCCTGGGGTGGTCCCTTGGCGTCAGGTTGAGGTTGAACTACCGCCGGAGTGATCATGTTCGGTGAGACCCCGGGTGGCCTCATCATAGTTTGACTAAGTTGAGCAAATTGCTCCTGCATGGCTTGTTGTGTTGCAGCTAAAGATATCAAGGCTGCTGCTTCCTCTGCCATTTCGGACTGGGGGGGGGGGGGGGGGGGGCGCCTGACTCAAACTAGGCCCTCCACCCCCAGAGGGCGGAAGAGGTGCTGGTAAGTCTGGTGCCATATATTAACACTATAGAGCTTGAGTAGCAGATGAGCTTAGTACCTCGCAGGACCTCTTTCAATGGTGAAACAGCTCCACGCTAGGGGGAGGCCTGGTTCACCACCAGAGTCTCCGGTGAGGTTAAGCAGAAAAGGAGGAAGAGATAGCTTCTCGTTCCCACAGACGGCGCCAAAATGATGATGCCAGAAACAGCACCACCAGATAAGGTGTTTTCAAGCTCAATATAAGAATAACAATGGAAGCACAGTTATATAAAGAGGTAAGAGAATGAGATGAGGATAAGAGGAGAGAGCACCGGTATATAAGTGGTTCAGCCAATCTGGCCTACGTCCACCGTGAGTGTGTGTGAGGAATATCACTGAATGAAGGAACTAATGGCGATGGATACAATCTCTCAAGCTTTCTCTCTCTACTGTATATCTAGACAGAGTTTTAGCTAGGGTTGAATATCTGGAGATCCCTTTGCAAGGTAGAGGATGACCTCTATAATAGTACCTAGGGGGTGTAATGTACCCCCCATGCATGCCATGAGCATGTGTGTGGTTACCTCACCAATGTGGGAGTTCCATCTGTCACTGTCACATGTAGATAATGATGATGCAATATTCTCCCCACGTGTGGGGAATAATCTTGTTATAACTGATTTGTGCTAATGTGTCCTTATCTTAATGTCAGCAGGTGCTCGGCTATCGTGTCTGGTGTATGACCTAGGCCTTGGTGGGGCCGAGGTTGGTGAGTCTTGATACCTATTCAGTCCGAGTGTTCCATGTTGGTCTCGGCCTGATCCTAGCTGAGACAATAGACAGGGTCGGCCTGATATGGGGTTGATCTGGGTGGCCTCCTGCAGGCTCGGCCTATGTATGGACGAGGTTTCCATTTCAAGTCATATGCGAGTGTTGTTTGTCCTTGGGAGGTCCCTTGGAGAGGTTCATAGCAGTGTCGGCCTGGGCCGACCTTGGTATGGCCGAGGGGTGATATAGCGTGCCCAAGACTCGTCCAACGTCTGCCCTGGTCTCAGACGAGGTTGGTGTCTCTAGGACGAGATTGATGTCTCTAGGCCGAGGTTACACTTGGGGCATATCAACAATTACTAGCCACCTAATATTTAAAAAGTGAGTTGTCAATTTTAATTAAATCCGATTAACATGCAATAATTAAATTATGAAATGCTAACATAACCACCACAACATAATGACAATGGAAAAACCATAAAATAGTAATGAGTCTGGAGGGATAATCCTCACAAAAATCCAAATACAGGAATAAACAAATACTAAGTCTGCATCACTAAATTAATTACAACCCAAAATCTGATGCAACTGGATAAATAAAGTATCTAAAAGAAATGGGGTGACATGCCCAACAGATGAGAAAAATCTAATAACATAGAGTCAAGGTCGAAAGTGGAGGCGTCTACTGTCAAGGTCCTGTAACTTCCACAGCCACTACAGTACGTCACCTGAATGGAACTCCTATTCTTGGTGTCCTTGTGACTGGGCACCTAAAAGGTTTTTACAAGAAAATATATTTGGAAGCAAACGGGTCAGAGACCGAGTGTGAAAATAGTTTAAAATATTGCAAGTGTTTTAACGACATTAAACAATGAATGCAAAATACATGTCAGGACGTGCTCTCACATGAAATACTCACCTCTCGACTATCTATGCACTCCTAACGTATCCGTAACCAAATCTAGTTATTCTACTCTCAAACTAGTCCGCTCCAATATTTGGTATTTACTAAACTAATCGTGGTTTAGTTCCCGACGCCTTTATATAAACTAGGAATTTTACTTTCATTTAATTCTCGGAATTAATCATAACAATTTCTAAGCATTTTACCATTTTTAATTCTACAGGATGTAACATTAATTCACACTTGCACTTATATAGACAGTTCACATCAATATTTCATTTCATCAATCTTCTCAGAATTATACAATACTAGCACCCCTAGACTAAGTTGCGGTGCGCACATACTCTGCTATCCAATCCCGGTACATCACATACATAAGGATCACATGTTCCGAATCTCTCAAGAACCGTTTTGACAAGTAACAAACACACATAGTGCAGGCGAACATAGTTCACATCACATGGGTCACGCACATACCTACGCTCCCATGATTAGCAAACTTATTAACTTCTCAATAAGTCCTTCTATGACCTATATCCTCGAGGTACCAATCTAAATCCCACACAAAGATTAGATGGTCCTGAATCGAACGCCGAACTCCCGTGATAGCAAACATGGTAGGTATGTTATACACAGATAACCACATATACTAAGCATTCACACTTCTTAGATATTTCAGTATATTAATAGTTGTATACTTCTTGTTCTTATCCCATTATATACTGTTATACGTTTATAAGTTCCCATTTTAGATGCATTAGAGTTGTTAACTCTACTCACGTCGTAATTAGGTACTCGTTTCCAAATTCACAATTGTCATCCAGTCTACTATAAGATTCTAAGTTCTACTCCTCAACGAACCCCAAATCCTCAAAATTATACCCAGTAGTTAATAAGAGAAGGTTAATTCTTCGTTAATTAAGTCTACGTTACATTTGAAATAAAATCGGGCCTAAAAGGCCATTCTGTCAACTCGTTAGAATTCTCGTTCGAAGAGGTTGTTCGAACGAGTGTCGTTCGAACTAAAGGCTTCGAAACAACTACTAACTCGTTAGAAGGGATACTGTCATGTCGTTAGCAACTCGTTCAAACGAGTTCATTCGAACGACCTGGGCAGGTCTTCTAACGAGATGGCAGAACACGCCCAAAAATCTGCAAAATCCGATTTTCTTCCTTTTTCTCCTTTCTAAATCCATCCTATGATCATCCAAACTAAGTTTTAATGTGTTTAAGCTGCACTAAGTCCTCCTAGGTCACTTTTTAACATACATATCGGGTCAATACCTCCTAGATTAACATGTAATCGTCATAATTTCCAAATCTTGTCCCAAACTCTATAAACACGAACACATAATTTAATGTGAACAACTATTTCTTATAAATCCATTTTTAAAATCATCAATATATATATTTTGGATAGGAAATTCGTCCATAACTATTCTACATGTTATTCTCATATAAGATTACAACTTCTATCTCAAATTTCATGGGTTTTCATCAAACATTCAATATAAGACATATATTCAATTCTAAGCATGGAGGAAACATTCACTTGAATTAAAGTAATTAAACCACTTGCCTTAGATGATTTGATTTGATGTTGAAGGATGAAGGTTGATTTTTCCTCTTTCTCTCTACAGATTTCTTCCAAAGATGGTGATAGTGGCTAGGGGTTTCTTTTGGAACCTCTTAGGACTCTCCCTTTAACTCCCGTAGCCCACTACTTGATAAATGCCGATAATAGACTTAATGGGTTCATTAGTAATATATTAATTAAACCTAAAATTTGTGTGTTTTAATTCCCATATTTTTAAAATTACCAAACTACCCTTTTGGGTTGCCGGTATGGCCTAAAAATGCCCCGGGATCCAAACTAAACCCCCAGCTAGTGTTTTCTGACTATTTTAACCCTTCCGAACACGTTGGCCCACTAAAAATGACCATTCCGTTGATAAAAATATATTTCACTTTTTAATTTAAAGAATTTCATTCCTGACGCGACTGACACGCGCGTCCCAACTAAATTTTCAAATTGTCGTATTTCAGTCTCGCGACAACTTTAATATTCTCAATACCCATGTATTACCATACATACCCAGAAATATTAAATTTCAACATCACAATCAAATACTAACTCACATATTGCTAGTATTTATACCCGGATTAATTCCCAATTAATTCTCATTTAATTTAATTAATCCCTTAAATAAAAATCAATAAAATTTTGGGGTATTACATACTTCCCCCCTAATAACAGAATTTCGTTTCAAAATTCAGAACTAAAAAGTACCTGGTAAAAATAACTGCGGATAGCGCTCGCGCATCTCATCCTCGCGCTCCCATGTGGACTCCTCGACATTATGATGCTGCCACTAAACACGTACTAACGGTACTATCTTCGACCTCAGTATCCGCTCGCTTCGGTCCAAAATAGCAATCGGCCCCTCCTCGTAGGAACTATCGGGCTGAAGATCGATGTCCTCCAAAGCAATGTGAGTATGGGCCAAATCAACCCTAAGATATTTACTTAGCAAGGAAATATGGAACACATCATGAATCCTGTGAAAGTGCTCCGGTAACTCAAGTCTGTATGCGAGTGTCCCAATCCTCTCGATGATAGGAAAAGGCCCCACGTATCTTGGTGCCAATTTCCTCGTCTTCCCAAAACGCATGATCCCCTTCATAGGAGATACTCTAAGTAACACCTGGTCCCCCACCTTAAATTCTCTGAAAAACCTCTTAGCATCAGCATAGATCTTCTGCCGGTCCTGAGCTACCCAAATGCGACTCCATATCATCTCTATTCTTGCCGAAGTATCCTGAATCACTTCCGGCCCAAGGATTTTGTTATCCCCCACCTTTAACCGACATGCTAGGGAATGACAAGGTCTACCGTACAATGCCTCAAATGGACACATGCCAATGATGAACTAGTAGGAGTTATTATAAGCAAACTCCACCAGTGGAAGGTACTGCTCCCAACCACCTTCAAAGTCTAGGATGCACATACGCAACATGTCCTCCAACATCTGATTTATCCGCTTTATTTTCCCATCAGTCCGCGGGTGATATGCCGTACTCAACCGCAACTCTGTACCCATGGCCTCCTGGAAACTGTCCCAAAATCGTGAAACAAATATCTTATCTCGGTCGGACATGATATTTAGAGGCGCCCCATGAAGTCTCACTATCTCCACAATAAAAATCTGAGCGTACTGTGCCGTAGTGTAGTCTGTCCTTACGGGTAAAAAATGAGCAACTTTGGTTAACCTATCCACAATTACCCATATGGAGTCGTGACACCTCTGAGATGTAGGTAACCCCGTGATAAAAATCTGCGATGTAGCCTTTATCACTCTCGTAAAAATCTGCGGTGTAACCGTCATCAAAGATATGAACGATCGGGCTACTGCATCCTGGTGTCCCAACTCTTTCCACTTAGTTTTCCACACCTCGGCCACCTCATCTACTGGCCTACGGCTCAATGCATCTTCTACCACGTTAGCCTCCCTGGGTGATATTGGATATCGAACTGATAATATTTCACAAAC
This sequence comes from Sambucus nigra, assembly GCA_949130495.1. NCBI lineage: Eukaryota > Viridiplantae > Streptophyta > Magnoliopsida > Dipsacales > Adoxaceae > Sambucus > Sambucus nigra. Next base: position 624,424,243 of record OX422217.1, read on the forward strand.
TCAAGCCACTGACGTTGACGCATATTCAGCTCCTTCTGCGTGAAAAGGTATTGTAGAGACTTGTGCTCTGTGAATAACCGAAATTTCTCCCCCAAGAGATAGTGTATCCAAATTCAAAGAGCGAATATAACTGCCGCTAACTCCAAGTCGTGGGTGGGGTATTTTCTCTCGTGAGGCTTAAGCTTATGGGAAGCATAAGCTATGGACTAACTCTCCTGTTGTAGCACACCTCCAAGTCCTTGTAGGGACACATCGGTGTAGACTAGATACTCAACTCCCGGTCTGGGAAATTCTAACACTGGCGCTGAGGTCAACGTGTCCTTCAACTCATCAAATTCCAACTGACAGGCATCGCTACAGATGAATGGAACACCTTTGCGAGTCAGATGTGTCAAAGTACCTGCTATCTTTGAGAAACCACGAATAAACATCCTGTAGTATCCTGCTAGGCCCAAAAAGATACGAATCTTAGTAGGTGTCGTGGGCTGTCCCCACTCCCTCACTGCGGATACCTTCCCCGAATCAACGGATATCCTCCGGACTGAAATGACATGCCCTAAAAACTGAACCTCCTTCAGCCAAAATCCACATTTCTCATACTTTGCATAAAGCTCATTCTGACGTAGGGTCTGCAAAGCCGGCCTCAAATGCTCGGCGTGCTCCTCTTGTGTCTGGGAGCAAACCAAGATGTCATCAATAAAGATGATGACGAACTAGTCTAGGAACTCTCTAAACACCCTATTCATAAATTCCATAAACACGGTTGGAGCGTTGGTCAAGCTAAAAGGCACAACCCAAAATTCATAAGAACCATATCGCGTCAAGAAAGCAGTCTTCGAGACATCCTGTTCCCTGATACGAAACTGATGGTATCCCGATCGTAAATCAATCTTTGAGAAGAAGAAAGCTCCCCTCAACTGGTCAAATAAGTCATCGATTCGGGGCAACAAATATTTATTCCGTATCGTGACTTTATTCAACTCCCGATAATCTACACATTATCTCAACGATCCATCCCTCTTCTTTACAAACAACACAGGGGCACCCCACGACGAAGTACTCCTTCGGATAAACCCCTGACCTAACAACTGCTCTATCTGATCCCTTAACTCTCTCATCTCTGCTGGAGCCATACGATAAGGTGCGCGGGCAATGGGCCGAGTGCCCGACATAAAATCAATAACAAAATCTATCTCTCTACTAGGAGGTAATCCAGGTATATCCTAAAATACATTAGCAAATTCCCTAACAACTGGAATCGAATCGAGTGGTATTACCACTTCCTTAGAGGTATCCTCCTCTATATAGTACAAATGGGTGGACGATCCTCCCTCAGGGCGAGGCATCGCCACGAAAAACATCTCCTGCCCGGGAATGGAAAAAATAATACTCCTACTGAAATAATCAATCATGGCTCGGTACGCAACTAGCCAATCCATACCAACAATTACATCATACTCAGTCATCTCTAATACTAACATATCAGCGGGTAAGGTAAACCTCCCGATCCCTATACCCACACCTCTACAAATAAGGGAAATCACAGAACCCCTACTCAACGGTGAATCTTCACAAGTAATCGTGCTCTCTGCAGTGTCTAACAAACCCAAAGTGCGTGAAAATCTCGTGGCAATGAAATAGTGTGTGGCCCCCGTATTAAATAAAATGCCCCATAGTCCCCTGAATAGAGAAAATACCCTCAATAGCAGGTGGATCCTGTGGGACAGCGGCATGCTGGAGCTGATACACTCTCCCATACTGAAGTTGTCCCTGTTGTACTGGGATCGCTGGAATGGGTGGTAATTCTGCCATATGTGGTGGTGCTGGGAGGGCGGCGGGAAACACAGGCATCTGTGGCTCATGTCGAGCACCCTGCTGCTGCTGTTGTGGGGCCCTGCCCCTATCAGGACAATCCTGGCATTTGTGGTCAATATTGCCACACACGAAGCACTTCCCTGGGAAGTTTCCCCCTCGCTGTCCCTGCTGCCCTCGGCCCTGATGGACATTACCATTCCTACATTGACCATGTTGGCCCTGCTGAAACTACTGCTGCTGACCAATCTGGCCCTGCTGGCCCTGATTGCCGTTCTGACCCTAATGGCCATGTCAGAAACCTCCCTGACCATTCCTGAATACCCCCAGATCTGAATCTCTTAGGACCCCCTGTTGGGAACCCTGATCACCCTGCCTGTGCTGACCTTGAGCAGATTGTGCCCCGCTGGCACCATTTCCCCCTGTCCTGCCCTGATGGTTGGACTCTCCTGATCTCTTACTCTCAGATATGTGAAACCGGTGATCCTGGCAGTGAAGCAGTGCTGCGTTAACCATCAGAGTAAGTGGCAAATGAAAGATTTCTCAACAAGTGCTGACGGATCTTCCAAGTCAATCCTTCCATGAACTTCTAAATCTTCTTCTCCTCAGCCGGAATATCATCGGGAACAATGTTCAAGAGATTAGTGAATTCGGACTCATACTCGGCCACGGTCCTCCCCTCCTGCTTGAGGATCATTAACTTCCTCCTTATTTCAGTGTGAACAACTGATGGAAAATATTTGCGGTCGAAACGCACCCAGAACTCCTGTATGGAAAGGGAATCTCTCTCCTTCGGGGTGGAAATGGACTCCCACCACTGCAGTGCTGATCCTACTAGCTTAAAAGTAGCCAATATCTTTTTCTGAACACCCGTGCACTCATACATCCTTAAGTGCCTTTGAATGTCCTTCCTCCACTTACTGGACACAACAACGTCGGAGCTACCTGCAAACTCTGGAGGGTGTGCTTTCTAAAAAGCATCACAAACGCGTTCTCAAGCAGACGGAAATGCATGAGCCTGAACTGGCGCGGCTACCGGTGCCTGAGGTGGTGCCTGCTGCACAACTGCGAGGGTGACATTTACCGCTTGGGCTACAATAGCTGCAACCTCTGCGGCATTCCTGGTGCTCGAAATTGGTGCAGGCTGTGGCTCGGACTGAGAATCCCTAGGAACTCGCTCTACACGTCGTGGAGGCATCTGAAATGAGAGTAAAATCTTATAAGTTTGCAGTTATTATCTCAAAATAGCTGAAGAGCAAAACATACACAAAAGAATACAACAATTCTAAAATATACGGCTCTACATCAAAGAAAGCTCAACGGAAACATATTAAGCCGTACAGATCCTAAGGACACCAGAACCTGATGTAGTGATACCACCTGAGACACCCCGACTAAATAAATACCGGGTAGCAACTCCTTTATTAAATTAATACAAAATGCCAAGTTGGTTCAGTTCATAGGATCACTGTCGAAAAATGTTTTAACAATTACTAGCCACTTAATATTTAAAAAGTGAGTTGTCAATTTTAGTTAAATCCGATTAACATGCAATAATTAAATTATGAAATGCTAACATAACCACCACAACATAATGACAATGGAATAACCATAAAATAGTAATGAGTCTGGAGGGATACTCCTCATAACAATCCACATACAGGAATAAAAAAATACTAAGCCTGCATCACTAAATTAATTACGACCCAAAATCTGATACAACTGGATAAATAAAGTGTCTAAACGAAATGGGGCGACATGCCCAGCAGATGAGAAAAATCTGATAACATAGAGTCAAGGTCGAAAGTGGAGGCGTCTACTATCAAGGTCCTGTAACTTCCACAGCAGCTACAGTACGTCACCTAAATGGAGCTCCTATGCTTGGTGTCCTTGTGGCTGGGCACCTAAAAGGTGTTTACAAGAAAATATATTTGGAAGCAAACAGGTCAGAGCTCGAGTGTGAAAATAGTTTAAAATATAGCAAGTGTTTTAACGACATTAAACAATGAATGCAAAATACATGTTAGGATGTGCTCTCACATGAAATACTCACCTCTCGACTATCTGTGCACTCCTAACGTATTCGTAACCAAATCTAGTTATTCTACTATCAAACTAGTCCGCTCCAATATTTGGTATTCACTAAACTAATCGTGGTTTAATTCCCGATGCCTTTGTATAAACTGGGAATTTTACTTTCATTTAATTCTCGAAATTAATCATAATAATTTTTAAGCATTTTCCCATTTTTAATTCTACAGGATGTAACATTAATTCACACTTGCACTTATATAGACAGTTCACATTAATATTTTATTTCATCAATCTTCTCAGAATTATACAATACTTGCACCCCTAGACCAAGCTGCGGTGCGAACATACTCTACTATCCAATCCCGGTACATCACGTACATAAGGATCACGTCTTTCGAATCTCTCAGGAACCGTTTTGACAAGTAACAAAGACACATAGTGGAGGCAAATATAGTTCACATCACATGGGTCATGCACATACCTACGCTCCCATGATCAGCAGACTTATTAACTTCTCAATAAGTCCTTCTCTGACCTATGTCCTCAAGGTACCAATCTAAATCCCACACAAAGATTAGATGGTACTGAATCGAACATCGACCTCCCGTGATAGCAAGCATTGTAGGTATGTTATACACAGATAAAAACATATACTAAGCATTAACACTTATTAGATATTTCAGTATATTAATAGTGGTACACTTCTCGTTCTTATCCCATCATATACTGTTATACGTTTATAAGTTCCCATTTTAGATGAATTAGAGTTGTCAACTCTTCTCACGTCGTAATTAGGTACTCGTTTCCAAATCCATAATTATCATCCGGTCTACTATAAGATTCTAAGTTCTACTCCACAACCTACCCCAAATCCTTATAATTATACCCACTAGTCAATAAGGGAAGGTCAATTCTTCGTTAATTAAGTCTACAAAACATTTGAAATAAATTCAGGCCTAAAAGGCCATTCTGTCAACTCGTTAGAAGTCTCGTTCGAACGAGGTCGTTTGAACGAGTGTCGTTCGAATGAAAGTCTTTGAACGAACTACCAAATCGTTAGAAGGGATATTGTCATCTCATTAGAAACTCGTTCGAACGAGGTTATTCGAACGACCTGGGCAGGTCTTCTAACGAGATGGCAGAACACGCCCAAAAATCTGCAAAATCCGATTTTCTTCCTTTTTCTCCTTTCTAAATTCATCCTATGATCATCCAAACTATGTTTTAATGTGTTTAAGCTACACTACGTCCTCCTAGGTCACTATTTAACATACATATGGGGTCAATACCTCCTAAATTAACATGTAATCATCATAATTCCCAAATCTTGTCCCAAACCCTATAAACACGAACACAAAATTTAATGTCTACAACTATTTCCTATAAATCCATTTTTGAAATCATCAATAGATATATTTTGGATATGAAATTCTTCCATAAATATTCCACATGTGATTCTCATATAAGATTACAACTTCTATCTCAAATTTCGTGGGTTTTCGTCAAACTTTCAATATAAGACATATATTCAATTCTAAGCATGGAGGAAAAATTCATTTGAATTCATGTAATTAAACCACTTTCTTTAGATGTTCTGATTTGATGTTGAAGGATGAAGGTTGATTTTTCTTCTTTCTCTCTACAGATTTCTCCCAAAGATGGTGATGGTGGCTAGGGGTTTCTTTTGGAACCTCTTAGGACTCTCCCTTTAACTCCTGTAGCCCACTACTTGATAAATGTTGATAATGGACTTAATGGGTTCATTAGTAATATATTAATTAACCCTAAAATTCGTGGGTTTTAATTCCCATATTTTTAAAATTACCAAACTACCCTTTTGGGTTGCCGGTATGGCCTAAAAATGCCCCGGGATCAAAACTAAACCCCTGACTAGTGTTTTCTAACTATTTCAACCCCTATGAACACGTTGGCCACTCAAAATGACCATTCGGTTGATAAAAATATATTTCACTTTTTAATTTAAATAATTTCATTCCTGACGTGGCTGACACGCACGTCCCAACTAAATTTCCAAATTGTCGTATTTCAGTCTAGCAACAACTTTAATATTTTCAATACCCATGTATTACCATACATACCCAAAAATATTAAATTTTAACATAATAATCAAATACTAACTCACATCTTGCTAGTATTTATACCCGGATTAATTCCCAATTAATTCTCATTTAATTTTATTAATCCCTTAAATAAAAATAAATCAAATTACGGGGTATTACAATTAGCCTTGCCTGGGTGGTAGTGAATATCGAATTGATAGTCCTTCACGAAATCCAACCACCGACATTGTTGCATATTAAGATCTTTCTGCGAGAAACAATATTGCAACGATTTGTGGTCCATGAAAAGACTAAAATTCTCCCCTAAGAGGTAATGACTCCATATCTTCAAGGCGAACACTACTGTGGTAAGCTCCAAATTATGCACGAAATAATTCTTGTCATGGGGCTTTAGCTTGCGAGATGCGTATGCAATGGACATATGCTCATGTTGTAACACAACTCCAAATCCTTATAGAGATGTGTCTGTGAAGACTAAATAGTCCACTCCCGGTCTTGGCAACGCGAGCATAGGAGCAGTAGTCAACGTGTCCTTCAACTCATCGAAAGCTAGCTGACATGAATCAGCCCAAATAAATTTCACTCCCTTCCGAGTCAAGTTAATCAAAGGGCCAGAAATCTTAGAGAAACCTTTAATTAAACGGCGGTAATAACCCACTAAACCCAGAAAACTACGAATCTCAGTGGTCTTCGTGGGCTAACCCCATTCCCTCACCGGGATAATGTTACTTGGGTCTGCAGAAATACCCTTAGTCATCACAATATGCCCTAAAAACTGCACTTCATGTAACCAAAAGCCAAATTTCTTGAACTTGGCATAAAGTTGATGATCCCGTCGTGTCTGCAGGACCAATAGCAAGTGTTCGGCATGTTCCGCATGGGTCTGAGAATAAACTAGAATGTCGTCAATGAACATTATGACAAACTGGTCTAGGAAGTCTCGAAATACTCTATTCATAAGGTCCATAAATATGACACGAGCATTGGTTAGCCTAAAAGGAATGACCAAAAAATCATTGGACCCATACCTAGTCAAGAATGCGGTCTTCGACTGTGACAACCCGCCTAATTAAACATCGGGTGATCAGGCCTTTATTAAATTAAAATAGGTTTCTCAAATGGTTCATTCTTAGCATCACTGTCGAAAACTTTTAATTACTAATCACCTAAATGAAAATTAGACCGGTGCCAAAATTTTATCTTTCTTAAAGAGATAGATCAACCATGCGAAAAAATAGTAAAACAAATACCATGCTAAAACTCAAACCAACAGAGTATAAGTACAACATCACAAGAGTATTACCGAATAAACCATCGGCTAAAAATACCAAACAACAATAGAACAACTACTAATCTGCAACTAACATCTAAGACTAATACCGGACTACAAGTCCATACATAGAATAGGGTGAGATCCTGTACTAGATTTGAATGGGAGATATCATCTAGTAAAAAATCCGTTCAGCAACCACTGTCCTACAACTTCGAGTCCCTGGAATGAGATCATCATACATGGCGTCCCTGTGGCCGGACACCTAAAAGGTTTGAAAATATTTTATAGCAAGAGTTAGTACTCAAAACATTTTGAAAACATTTAGCAAGCGTTTATCACAATATAAAATGCGGTTATTGATTACACATGTTAGTTTCTCGTACGCTCTCTTAAGTTTACTCACCCCTCATCTTTTGTGCACACCTAGCGTTCTACACTTAGCCCACCTAGTCTTATCTTCCAAGCTAACTAGGACTAAGTAATCATCTGAACTTATCTATACTTAAGTTCTCGTATCGCCCACACAGTACATTCATTTCATTAACATCTCGCAAAGGTTAATTAATACTCAAGTAACATTTCACCTATGTTATGTTTCAAAACTTCTCATTTAGTTTCACTACTAAATTTTTACAATTATCACAATTTCTATTTTCCCACTTTTGTAATTAAGTTGCACAACTTAATTTACTAAATAGATATTCTCTATCTAATGTTATGTTCGTAATTTAAGTTTCACTACTTAACTTACCAGTTTGATATGTATTCCTTAAATACATAATATGTAACCATTTACTAATACACAGAAGAAGAATATCATCAAGTATATATATCACACACAATATATACTAAATATCAGTAATTACTATTTTGTCCTTTTTACACAAGTAAGGACTCTTGGTTCGGAATGATTCATCGACCCCAAGTAAGAATTGGTTCGGAATGATACATCGACCCCAATTATTTATATACACAAATTAAGAATTGGTTCAGAATGATACATCGACCCCAATTAATTATATACACAAATTCTGGCTCGGACACTTTCATCACGCCACCAATACAATGGTTTGGTTCATCATTTTACATCGACCCCAAGCATATAATAACACTATGTTAGTTCGGAATGTCTCATCGACCCTAACATAGTAATTTAGGTATACTTATCTTAACCTAAGAGTTCATGCAATTCAGTAGGTACACACCCGACCTATCAACCATGTTTATACGTAATATTTTATTCTTTTATATAAGCCGTACAATATTCGGTTTACGATTTATCTCATTAATCGCATTTATTTTGTACTCACACAACTCTAAGGGTCCTAGTTACCCCTCACATATAATTTCAGTAGTTATTACTTACCCTATTGGTCTATTAATTGAATTGACTTTACCTCGCCTCATAACTCAATTCCAAATTTCCCGATGCTCTACTAAATCGAATTATTCTCGTCGGTCCATAGCCCAAGCCCTACACCCAATGGCCTTATTGGACCTCAATAATATACCTACTGGTCTTATTCTCACTCCCATATAAGTATAATATAAATCCTAGGATACCCATTCACTCCTAGAATTCAAATAAACCTTAAACACAAAAAATTTGGAGAAAAATAGCTTATGTCGATCGATCGACTACTGGGTTCGATCGATCGACCTAGTCGATCGATCGACAATTCGAGATCAATCGAACATGGATAGACGCAGTTCGTCTTCTTCGTTAACCTCTTAGTCCATTAACAAATCTCTAAACTACATTATAGTCCACCAAACTTTGACCCAATGATCCTAACATATTTCCACATATACTAGGAAAATTTCTAACGTTTCAAATACGTCAAAACCTCAATATATTTAAAGGAATTGTGGATTAAGATTTCTTGAAAACCCTAACTATGGTGTTCTTCCCATAATTTCATTCAAACCCCAAATTTTATTCCGAAATACTCATCAAGTCAAATTTGAATATTATTCCTCTACATATATTACACCATCCTACATGCAATTCCTATCCCAATCATGTATAAATATCATTATTTTCTTTGCAAAATATGAGTTTAACAAAATCATTCCAAAGACCATACACATGGGTATTAAAACTATATAATATTTGTAATAAAAAACTTGCCTTGATAGACGGTTCCTGATTTCGTGATTGTTGATGATATTTGATTGTTTTTCTCCTTCAATCATCCTTCCCAACAAGTTTGTGGTGACAATCGCCTTTGAATCCTTCCTAATTCTTTCTTTTACCTTGGGAATTGTTTCTCTCTTCTCTCTAATGGCTATTGTGTGTTTTCATGGGTTTTCTAACCCTAACCCCTCTTTCATACGGCTGATAAAAGGCTCTCAAATTCGTAGGTCTCCTTACCATCTCATGTTAAAAGACCAAAACACCCCCGAACGGTCTCGGTTTAGACCAAAATTACCCTGAGACTCAACTAGTACCACCGGGTATACTATTTTGACTAATTTGACCCTTCCGGACTCATCTGTGACCTCTAAATTATCATTTGAGTCACTTAAAACTATTACTCGTTCTCACCCCAACACTGTCTACACGTGTTAAGTAACTATTTACCACTCACACTAAGTAAATATAATGAGACAATATAAATCGGTAACTATCTCTCGATTAATATTCCAAAATTACAATTTTTAATAAATCTCATTAAATTACTCCTCTTACGTAATTTAAATTAATCCGTATTGTCTCATTTTATTCTCAAATTTAATTAAATAGAATATTCAAAAATACGGGGTATTACATACTTACCCCTTGCAAAGGAATTTCGTCCTCGAAATTAGGATAAGGCTGGTATTAAGGCTAAGGACCTTAAATATCGTTGCATCCTCTAATACCCAAAACCAAATCATAACCTCCTAACGGTCGCCCCAAGTACATGCCTTGCTTCATTATAAATTCTTATCGCATGTTAACCATGCTACATATATCATAACTAAGTCTCACTACTTAATTTCTCCATAGATTTTTCCCAATCTAACATTAATTTTTGAAATTAACTTCCTCCCAACCTAATTTACTCTTTTGATATATATCTCTCTATATAACATCTATGTGTCTACTATCTTTCATAAGTAGAATATTATAAGGTATATATTTCACACACAATATATACTATAAGGGAAATTGGTCAGGCAAAATCATCGGCCCCAATCATCCTATCATTTACATTAGTCCGGAAATCCCTCGACCCCAAGGTAAATGTAATGCATATTTTGGTTCAGACCTTCCGTCGATACCAAATTAATCATCGATTTGGTTCGAAAAATCGTCGACCCCAAATCGATCCTTCATGTATTGGTCCGGAACATCATCGACCCCAATACAGAATTTAAGCATACTTATTATCGCACATAAGTACGAAAATCATAAGGTATATATATCTTACACATAACATATACTATCAATAATTATTTTATAATCACCCCCTTTTTATAACACTTTTGGGGTTATTGGCTCGGAATCCCACTTCAATCACTAATAATGATTGGTTATATTGTCTCGGAATCACACTTCGAGAACAATATAAATATATATTTCTCATCGCAGATGAGTAGAAAATTTGTGAGCCATATTTTTCACACTTCATATATTCTAAAATGTCATACCCCAATAGAATGTCCTCATATCACGCGTTAAGGACTAAGAGTTTGGAATTTCTCCTCGAACCACACCTCCAAGTACATGTATTGTTCGTAATAGGTATCCATGAACCTAATCCTTATGTACAGTCCATATAGGCACTCACACTACCTATAAATGTGCTCATATAGGTATACATTCAACCTATGAATTAATCAATGGGCTTCTCTAAAATTCCACTATCGTAAGGGCATATTATCATCTTTTCTCACTAACATTGAGTCGTAGGCGACACAACATACTCAAAATAAAACTTTATCTCTATTCCTCCCTGACCATCTCTCATAGGGTGGGATTTTAGGATTTCATCCTAATTTACAACCATGTAGAGCGGCACTTTGCACTTGTTCACTCTTCCTTTTCAACTACATACTAATCCATTCCGGCCACCCCATTCCACTACCCCAACGAAATGTTGGATTAATTATGACGTTCACAGCCCATGAATAATATATAAGTCTGTGTCCTCATTCCACCATTGGAAACGTAGGTTCACTACCAAATTTTTGGTTGTTCACTTCGTGCCCATCTTTCTCTATCAACTAGTGGTGCGTCTGGAGACAATCTCACTATGTCTCTCCCTTAACACCGCTTCCCACTTATGTCATCTTTCCTCAAGTGGTACTCTATTCCCCTTTATCTCTAGGTGTTTTATACTTTACAATCCGTTCACTCTTCGTAATTGGAGCACCTTTAGGGTTGATTACCTGATAAGAATCAACATTTTAGTAACACGTAAGTCACTCTCAACACTCAGTTAAGTAGAACCTAGCATCACTTCTTTACAACAGTTAGGCCTCCCATATCAAGAGATAACTTTTGAATGGCTGACCACCGAGTTTCATCCCATAGGGCGTGCTGGCTCTCTCAGCACATAAAATCTTTTATTATCGTCTATCTCCCATGACGTTCAATCCATTTCATCAACACGACTAGACGCAACTTTCCTCATCGGCGTAATTAATAAATAATTAACCGCATCCCTCTTTCTCAAGTGATTAAGAAATCTAATTAACTAGGGAACCCACACACCCTTTTCTCCGTGCACATTTGCAAAAACATTGCAACTTTCGCACTCGTGACATTCTTTTCCTCACTCTCGCCTTATCTTCATAGCGTGACTACAATTTTGTGGGTATTCTCAATCCCCTATAGACCAAAAATCAAATTCTTATCTTCAAAGTCCCACTTATCCCTTCGTGGTAAGATGAGCTTTTTAGTGTTTCCCCACAACACTACCGGATCCACTGATGTCGTACCATCTAACATCCCTTCTCCCGACATGCATAAAAATTTAGTTGTATCCCCTTTCACAACCGAACTTAAATGAGGGACTTCTCCCAATAAATTTTTAGGGAGCATTGCCGGAATAACACATAGTCGAGATACTCAAATTCCATCCCCCCAATAATTGGTACAACCATACTCCATCATCTCTAAGGAGTCAAGTGGCACTGAGCTAATGCTATCACTAAATCCTTAGCTCTTGTTACAATAACGAGCTCGATCTCTCTGCCCAGCGGTCATACAATATATCTTGAATCACATCATCAAGGTTAATACACACCGGAATCAATCACTATGAGACATCCATAATCTATGGAGTCTCCCACATATTAATGAAAAATGACAGCTCGACCCTCTTTCAGGTGAGGCATTGTCATATACCCCATTCACTCGACGCTAAAACTTATATACCATTTACCAATCGCTCTGGTGGTTCAACTGGTTCCCGGACATAACACGCTTGTCCTTTCCGGAATGCAAAACTTACCGGAGTTATTATTCCCTTAAATAACTTTAGACAAGATTAACACGCGTGGTCCTACATCCCACATAAGACATCTTTTCATAAATCCCCTTATTCCAGGCCACACCGAATGGTTTAGGGTATTCCTCCTCTCGGACATGGCAACCTTGATTTTTAACACTATCATCAGGGTTCCCTTAGTTTCACTGACCAAGGAACACACTATTAGACTTAACAGTCTCGACTTAGGATCAAATCAATGAATCCCTTAGTGGGTTTCTGACTTATGGCTTGAACTAGACCAATACATTCAGTCTTACTCTTTGACTAAATCCATAAGCTTTTTTAGCTCCACCCAACTTGGACCATTTACCTCGACCTTGTAAGAAGCTCCATACTATCTTCATACCCATAAGTCGTCCAAGAAGAGTTTTACCAAGATTGCGAACGAAAACTCGAGAGTCCATTATCTCAAGGGATCTTTTTCCTTGTACCTATCTCATGGGTTACAAGTTCACTTTAGCAGATAAATTTCTTTCTCACAGTTGGCCTCTATCAGGCTCTCACATGGCGGTTTCAGAATTTCCATTCACTTCGTTTTTGAACCATCATTGAAGGAGTTTACGGTTAAACCATACGTAAGGTCCCTCTATTTGTATACTGACCCTGGGTTTGGATGTGGTGACTGGTATCCCCACCACGTTACTTAAAAAAAATCTTTACCCAAATTTTCACTTCCGAATATTCCTGCTCTATCCTAAATGCCAAGACCTCTAGGCATTCAATTCCATTGGTTAACATGCATAGTCGCTGTTTTATCACATTTTCACGGTCCGTTCTCATAAAAAATTCCCCAGACCTCCTCCCACTATCACTACATTGGGCGGGTGTAGAATAGCATCCCCCTTTGCCATCGCGACACTTGGAAAATGCCTACTCTACCTTAACAACCCTTACAACATCTACTTATAATTTCGCACTAGGAGTGACCTCGACAACGGTCATCTCTCCTATGATTACTATCCTCAAACTCTCCCTACTTCATGCGGAGCTCCTCACTCCTGCAGTCCTTCCAACGCCAATGCTGGTACAGCCTCCTTATTCGACGTACTATGCCCAATCGAAATTGTATATATAATACTACATCTACTAAATAGCAGGAGAACGTAAACTATGTACGTAGAGGAGTAAAACAATCCTAAGATAGGTATCTATATCAATCAAATGATGTGCTAAAAATGTAGTAAGCCGTACAGATCCTATGGACACTAGAACCTGATGCTCTGATACCATCTGTGACACCCCTCCTAATTAAATATCGGGTGATCAGGACTTTATTAAATTAAAATAGGTTTCTCAAATGGTTCATTCTTAGCATCACTGTCAAAAACTTTTTATTACTAATCACCTAAATGAAAATCAGACCGGTGCCAAAACTTTATCTTTCTTAAACAGATAGATCAACCATGCGAAAAAATAGTAAAACAAATACCATGCTAAAACTCAAACCAACAGAGTATAAGTACAACATCACAAGAGTATTACCGAATAAACCATCGACTAAAACTAACAAACAACAATAGAACAACTACTAATCTGCAACTAACATCTGAGACTGATACCGGACTACAGGTCCATACATAGAATAGGGTGAGATCCTGTACTAGATCTGAATGGGAGATATCGTCTAGTAAAAAATCCTGTAAGCATTCATTGTGATACAGCTTCGAGTCCCTGGAACGAAATCATCATACATGACGTCCGATGGCTGGACACCTAAAAGGTTTTGAAAATATTTTATAGCAAGAGTTAGTAATCAAAACATTTTGAAAATATTGAGCAAGCGTTTATCATAATATAAACTGCGGTTATTGATTACACATGTTAGGTTCTCGTACACTCTCTTGAGTTTACTCACCCCTCATCTTTTGTGCACACCAAGCGTTCTACACTTAACCCACCTAGTCATATCTTCCAAGCTAACTAGGACTAAGTAATCATATGAACTTATTTATACTTAATTTCCCATATCGCCCACACAGTACATCCATTTCATTAACATCTCACGCAGGTTAATTAATACTCAATTAACATTTCACCTATGTTATGTTTCAAAACTTCTCATTTAGTTTCACTAATAAATTTTTACAATTATCACAATTTCTATTTTCCCACTTTTGAAATTAAGTTGTACTACTTAATTTACTAAATAGATATTCTCTATCTAATGTTACGTTCGTAATTTAAGTTTCACTACTTAACTTACCTGTTCGGTATGCATTCCTTAAATACGTAATATATATCCATCTACTAATACACAGAAGTAGAATATCATCAAGTATATATATCACACACAATATATACTAAATATCAGTAATTACTATTTTATCCTTTTTAAACAATTAAGGACTCTTCGTTCGGAATGATACATCGACCCCAATTATTGATAGACACAAATTAAGAATTGGTTCGGAATGATACATCGACCCCAATTATTTATATACACAAATTCTGGCTCGGATTCTTTGATCACGCCACCAGTACAAAGGTTTGGTTCAGCATTTTACATCGACGCCGAACATATAATAACCCTATGTTTGTTCAAAATGTCTGATCGACCCTAACATAGTAATTTAGGTATACTTCTCTTAACCTAATAGTTCATACAATTCAGTAGGTACGTGCCCGACCTATCAACCATGTTTGTACGTAATATTTTATTCTATTATATAAGCCGTACAATATTCGTTTTATAATTTATCTCACTAATCGCATTTATTGAGTACTCACACAACTCTAAGGGTCCTAGTTACCCCTCACATATAATTTCAGTAGTTATTACTTACCCTACCGGTCTACTAATTGAATTGACTTTACCTCGCCTCGTAATTCAATTCCAAATTTCCCGATGCTCTATTAAATCGGATTATTCTCGTCGGTCCATAGCCCAAGCCCTACACCCAATGGCCTCATCGGACCTCAACAATATAGTTACTGGTCTTATTCTTACTCCCATATAAGTATAATATAGATCCTAGGATACCCATTCACTCCTGGAATTCAAAGGAACCTTAAACACGGAAAATTCGGAGAAAAATAGCTTACGTCGATTGATTGACTACTGGGTTCGATCGATCGACCTAGTCTATCGATCGACAATTCGAGATTGATCGATTGATAATAAAGGGATAAACGTATTTAGTCTTCTCCGTTACCCTCTTGCTCCATTAACAAATCTCCAAACTACATTATAGTCCACCAAACTTCGACCCAATGATCCTAACATATTTCCACATATACTAGGACAATTTCTAACGTTTCAAATACGTCAAAACCTTAATATATTTAAAGCAATTGGGGATTAAACCCTAGATTTCTTGAAACCCTAACTATGGTGTTCTTCCCATAATTTCATTCAAAACCCAGATTTTATTCCGAGATACTCATCAAGTCAAATATGAATATTATTCCTCTACATATATTACATCATCCTACATGAAATTCCAATCCCAATCATGTATAAATATCATTATTTTCTTTGCAAAATATGAGTTTAACAAAATCATTCCAAAGACCATACACATGGGTATTTTAACTTTATAATCTTTGTAATAAACAACTTGCCTTGATAGAGGGTTCCTGATTTCATGATTGTTGATGATGTTTGATTGTTTTTCTCCTTCAATCCTCCTTCCCAAGAAGTTTGTGGTGACAATCTCCTTTGAATCTTTCCCAATTCTTTCTTTTGCCTTAAGAATTGTTTCTCTCTTATCTCTAATGGCTATTGTGTGTTTGCATGGGTTTTCTAACCCTAACCCCTCTTTCATACGGCTGATAAAAGGCTCTCAAATTCGTAGGTCTCCTTACCATCTCATGTTAAAAGACCAAAACGCCCCCGAACGGTCTTGGTTTAGTCCAAAATTACCCCGATACTCAACTAGTACCCCCGGGTATACTATTTTGACTAATTTGACCCTTCCGGACTCAGCTGTGACCTCTAAATGATCATTTGAGTTACTTAAAAAATATTACTCGTTCTCATCCCAACACGGTCTACACGCGTTAAGTAACTATTTACCACTCGCACTAAGTAAATATAATGAGGCAATATAAATTGTTAACTATCTCTTGATTAATATTCCAAAAATTACAATTTTTAATACATCTCATTAAATTACTCCTCTTAAGTAATTTAAATTAAGCCGTTTTTTCTCATTTAATTCTACAATTTAATTATATAGAATATTCAGAAATATGGGGTATTACATCGACACGTCCTACTCTCAAATTCGTAGTTGATGATACCCAGTCCTCAAATATATCGTATAAATATACGACGATCCCCTTAATTGATCAAACAAATCATCGATCTGAGGTAATGGGTATTTGTTCATGATAGTGACCTTATTTAATTACCGATAATCAACGCATAACCGGAGCGAACTATCTCTCTTCTTCACAAGCAACACGGGAGCATCCCATGGAGACGTGCTATGCCGAATAAACCCGTGCTTTAAGAGTTGCAGAATATGATCCCTTAACTCCCTAATTTCCAAAGGAGACATTCGATAAGGAGCCCTCGCAATCGGCTGAGTTCCCGATGCTAAATCAATTTGAAACTCAATCTCAGGACTTGGTGGTAAACTCGGAATCTCGTGAAAAACATCCTCAAATTCTCTAACAACGGGAATCGAGTCTAAGTAAGTCTCCTCCTCAAAATAATATAAGTACGTGATCGAACCTCCCTCAGAAAGAGGCATAGCCACTAAAAACATTTCTTGCCCCGAAATGGAGAAGACTATACTTCTCCTGTAATAATTTACCATGGCCCGGTATTTGACTAACCAGTCCATACCCAAAATAACATCATACCCACTATATCCAGGATAAGTAAATCGGCCTCAAAACACAAATTACCAAGGTCTTTTCTGGGACACCCTGACTAATTAAATACCGGGTAGCTACTCCTTTATTAAATTAATACAAAATGCTAAGTTGGTTCAGTTCATAGCATCACTGTCGAAAAATGTTTTAACAATTACTAGCCACCTAATATTTAAAAAGTGAGTTGTCAATTTTTAGTTAAATCTGATTAACATGCAATAAGGAGATTATGAACTGCCAACATAACCACCACAACATAATGATAATAGAATAACCATAGAATAGTAATGATTCTGGAGGAATACTCCTCACAACAATCCAAATACAGGAATAAACCAATACTAAGTCTGCATCACCATATTAATTACAACCCAAAATTTGATATAACTGGATAAATAAAGTGTCAAAGAGAAATGGGGCGACATGCCCAACATATGAGAAAAATATGATAACATAGAGTCAAGATCGAAAGTGGAGGCGTCTACTGTCAAGGTCCTGTAACTTCCACAGCAGCTACAGTACGTCACCTGAATGGAGCTCCTATGCATGGTGTCCTTGTGGCTGGGCACCTAAAAGATTTTACAAAAAAAAATATATTTGGAAGCAAACAGGCCAGAGCTCGATGGTGAAAATAGTTTAAAATATAGCAAGTGTTTTAATGACATTAAACAATGAATGCAAAATACATGTTAGGACGTGCTCTCACATGAAATACTCACCTCTCGACTATCTGTGCACTCCTAACGTATCCGAAATCGAATCTAGTTATGCCCGTATCTAACTGGTCCAATATAAAATCTAACGTTACTATACGATCCACAATTTAATTCCGGACATCTTATTTTAAACAGAGTGTTTTACTCTTCTACATAGATTCCCATTTTAGTACTACTAATCACTAGAGATCTTCCATTTTATCTTTTACAAAACGTTGATATTATAGATACTCACATTTATACATCACAGTTCATTTCAATTAACAGTATATTATTCTCATCTTAAATATACAATACTAGAACCCCAAGACTAAGCTGCGGTGTACACATACGCTGCTATCCAATCCCGGTACATCACGTACATGAGGACCACACATTCTGAATCTCTCAGGAATCGTTCTTAAATAACATCAATCACACAAAATGGAGGCGAACATAGTTCACATCACATGGGTCACGCACATACTTACGCTCCCATGATCAGCAGACTTATTAACTTCTCAATAAGTCCTTTTCTCACCTATGTCCTCGAGGTACCAATCTAAATCCCCCCGTAGGCACACAAAGATTAGATGGCCCTAATCGAACGCAGACCTCCCGTGATAGCAAGTATGTTAGGCATGTTTTACACATAAAACCACACATACTAAGCATTCACACATCTTAGATATCTCGAATCATTAATATAGGTATGCTTCTCATTCTTCTTATACTATCATTTAATGTTATACGTTTATAAGTCCCCGATTTGTATACTAACGTTGTCAACACTTCTCACGTCGTAATTAGGTATTCGTTTCCTATTCCACAAATGTCATCCGGATTAATATAAGGTTCTAAGTTCTACATTTTGGAAATGGAATTCATTCATTACCATTTTACATGCAATCCCTATATAAGATTATGAGTTCTATCTCCAATTTCATCGGTTTTTCATCAAACTTTTAATACAAGACCTACATTCAATCCTAGGCATGGAGGAATCATTCTCTTGAAATTATGTAATTAAACCACTTGCCTTAGATGTTCTGATTTGATGGTGAAGGGTGAAAGTTGATTCTCCTCTTTCTCTCTTCAGATTTCTCCCAAAGATGGTGATGGTGGCTAGGGTTTCTTTTGGAACCTCTTAAGACTCTCCCTATAACTCCCGTAGACCACTTATTGTTAAATGCTCAATTATGGACTTATTGGGATTATTTATAATATAAAATTAACTTCAAAATTCTTGGGTTTTAATTCCCCTATTTTTAAAATTACCAAAATATCCTTCTAGGTTGTCGGTATGGCCCAAAAATGCCCCGGGACCCAAAATAAACCCCTCGGCTAGTGTTTTCTGACTATTTAGACCCTTCCGGACATGCTGGCACACTCAAAATGACCATTAGGTTGATAAAATATAATTCACTTTTTAATTCAAATAATTTCATTCCTGACGCGACTGACACGCGCGTCCCAACTAAATTTCTAAATTGTCGTATTTCTGCCTCGCGACAATTTTAACATTTTCAATACTCATGAAATTTTCAATTTTAACATCATAATCAAATACCAAATCATATCTTGTTAGTATTTATACCCAGATTAATTTCCAATTAATTCTCAATTAATTTAATTAATCCCTTAAATAAAAAATAATAAAATTATGGGGCATTACAGACTTCCCCCTAATAACAAAATTTCGTCCCGAAATTCGGAACTAAATAGTACCGGGTAAAAATAACTCCGGATAGCGTTCACGCATCTCATCCTCACGCTCCCGTGTGGGCTCCTCGGCATTATGCTGTCGCCACTGAACACGTACTAACGGTACTATCTTCGACCTCAGTTTCCACCCGCTTCGGTCCAAAATAGAAATCGACCCCTCCTCATAATAACTATCGAGCTGGAGATCGATGTCTTCCAAAGCAATGTGAGTATGGGCCAAATCGTCCCTAAGATATTTCCTTAGCGAGGAAATATGGAACACATCATAAATCCTATGCAAGTGCTCCGGTAACCCCAGTCTATACGCAACTGGCCCAATCCTCTCGATGATAGGAAATGGCCCCACGTATCTTGGTGCCAGTCTCCCCTTCTTCCCAGAACGCATGATCCCCTTCATCGGAGATACTCTAAGTAACACCTGCTCCCCCATCTTGAATTCTCTGAATAACCTCTTGGAATCAGCATAGATCTTCTGCCGGTCCTGAGCTACCCGAATACGGCTCTATATCATCCCTATCCTTGCTGAAGTGTCCTGAATCACTTCCGGCCCAAGGAGTTTGCTATCCCCCACCTCTAACCAACATGATGGGGAACGACAAGGTCTACCGTACAATGCCTCAAATGGAGCCATGCTATTGTGAACTGGTAGGAGTTGTTTTAAGCAAACTCCACCAGTGGAAGGTACTGCTCCCAACCACCTCCAAATTCTAGGATGCACATATGCAACATATCCTCCAACATATGATTTGTCTGCTCTATTTTCCCATCAGTTTGCGAGTGATATGCCGTACTCATCCGCAACTCTGTACCCATGGCATCCTGGAAACTCTCCCAAAATCGTGAAACAAATATTTTGTTTCGGTCAGACACGATATTTAGAGGAACCCCGTGAAGTCTCACTATCTATGTAATGAAAATCTGGGCATATTGTCCCCTAGTGTAATCTGTCCTTACGGGTACAAAATGAGCAACTTTGTTCAACCGATCCACAATTATCCATATGGAGCCGTGACCCCTCTGTGACGTAGGTAACCCCGTGATAAAATCCATGGATATGCTCTCCCATATCCACATCAAAACCTCTAACGGATGTAGAACTCCCGTCGATTTTTGATGCTCCACCTTTTACTAGCTGACAAGTGGCACATTTAGAAACAAACACGGCAATATCTCTCTTCATCCCGCTCCACCAGTACTATCGTCTCATGTCTTAGTACATTTTATCCCCACCAGGGTGTATAGCAAACCGTGAGCCGTGCGACTCTGCCATTACCTCGGGTCGCAAGTCTTCCCCTTCCAGAACGACTAGTCTCCCATTAAAGGGTAATCCCCCATCTAAGCCAATGGTATAAGACTCGGCTCCCTCTGCTAGTAATTGAACTATCTGTTCCTGACATAATGAGTCATTTGCCTTGGCCTTTACCACTCTCGTAACAATCTGAGGTGTAATAGTCATCACAAACATGAACGATCGGGCCACTGCATCCTGGTGACCCAACTCCTTCCACTTAGCTTTCCACACCTCGGCCACCTCATCTACAGGCCTACGGCTCAATGCGTCTGCTACCATGTTAGCCTTTCTTGGGTGATACTGGATATCGAACTGATAATCCTTCATAAACTCAAGCAACTGATGTTGACGCATATTCAGCTCCTTTTGCATGAAGAGGTATTGTAGAGACTTGTGGTCTGTGAACAACCAAAATTTCTCCCCCAGAAGATAGTGTCTCCAAATCCGAAGAGCGAATACGACTGTCGCTAACTCCAATTTGTGGGTGGGGTAATTCCTCTCGTGAGGCTTCAGCTTACGGGAAGCATAAGCTATGGCCTGACTCTCCTATTGTAGCACACCTCCAAGTCCTTGTAAGGACTCATAAGTGTAAACTAAATACTCAACTCCCGACTTGGGAAATGCTAACACAGGCGCTGAGGTCAACTTGTCCTTCAACTCATCGAATGCCAACTGACAAGCATCGCTCCAGATGAATGGCACACCCTTGCGAGTCTGATGTATCAAAGGACCCGCTATCTTTGAGAAACCCCGAATAAACCTCCTGTAGTATCCTGCTAAGCGCAAGAAACTACGGATCTCAGTCAGTATCATGGGTTGTCCCCACTCCCTCACCGCGGATACCTTTCCTGGATCAACAGATACTCCCCGATCTGAAATGATATGCCCCAAAAACTGAACCTCCTTCAGCCAAAATCCACATTTCTCTTACTTTGTATAAAGCTCGTTCTGACGTAGCGTCTGCAAAAACTGCCTCAAATGTTCGGCGTGAACCTCTTCTATCTGGGAGTAAACTAGGATGTCATCAATAAAGACGATGACGAACTGGTCTAGGAACTCTCTGAACACCCTATTCATTAAGTCCATAAACACGGCTGGAGCGTTGGTCAAGCCAAAAAGCATAACACAAAATTCGTAGGAACCATACCTCGTCAAGAAAGAAGTCTTCGAGATGTCCTATTCCCTGATACACAACTGATGCTATCCCGATCGCAAATCAATCTTTGAGAAGAAGCACGCTCCTCTCAACTGGTCAAATAAGTCATTAATTCGGGGAAACGGATATTTATTCCTTATCGTGACTTTATTCAACTCCTGGTAATCTACACACAACCTCAACGATCCATCCCTCTTCTTTACGAACAACACAGGGGCACCCCACGCCAAAGTACTCCTCCTAATAAACCCCTGATCCAACAACTTCTCTATTTGATCCCTTAGCTCTCTCATCTTCGCTGGAACCATATGGTACGGTGCGCGGGCAATGGGCCGAGTGCCCGGAGTTAAATCAATAAAAAATCTATCTCTCTCTACTAGGAGGTAATCCAGGTATATCCTGGAATACATCAGTGAACTCTCTAACGACTGGAATCAAATCAAGTGCTATCACCACTTCCTTAGAGGTCTCCTCCTCTATATAGTACAAATGAGTGGATGATCCTCCCTCAGGGTGAGGCATTGCCACTAGAAACATCTCCTGCCCGGGAATGGCAAAAGTAATTCTCCTGATAAAATAGTCAATCATGGCTCGGTACGCAACTAGCCAATCCATACCAACTATCGCATCGTACTCAGTCATCTATAATACTAGCATATTAGCGGGTATTTCAGGAATATCCTGGAATACATCAGCAAACTCTCTAACGAATGGAATCGAATCAAGTGGTATCACCACTTCCTTAGAGGTCTCCTCCTCTATATAGTACAAATGAGTGGACGATCCTTCCTCAGGGTGAGGCATCGCCACTCGAAACATTTCCTGCCCGGGAATGGAAAAAATAATACTCCTACTGAAACAGTCAATCATGGCTCGGTACGCAACTGGCCAATCCATACCAACTATCGCATCGTACTCAGCCATCTCTAATACTAGAATATCAGCGGGTAAAGTAAATCTTGCTATTTCTATACCCACACCTCTATAAATAAGTGAAATCACGAAACCCTTACTCAACGGTGAATCTACACACGTAACCATGCTCTGTGCAGTGTCTAACAACCCCAAAGTGCATGAAAATATCGTGGAAATGAAACAATGTGTGGCCCCCGTATCAAATAAAATACGCCCCATAGTCCCCTGAATAGAGAATATACCCTCAATGGCAGGTGGATCTTGTGGGACTCTGGCCTGCTGGAGATGATACACTCTCCCATACTGAAGTTATCCCTACTGGACTGGGACCGCTGGGATTGGTGGTAATGCTACCATTTGTGGTGGTACTGGGAGGGCGGCGGGAAATATAGGCCTTTGTGGCTCCTGTCGAGCACCCAGATGCTGCTACTGTGGGGCCCTATCAGGAAAATCCTGGCGTTTGTGACAAATCTTTCCACAAATGAAACACTTCCCCGAGAAGTTTCCCCCTTGTTTTCCCTGTTTCCCTCGGCCCTGATGGCCGTTACCATTCCTATGTTGACCATGTTGGCCCTGCTAGAACTGCTGATGCTGACCATGCTGGCCCTGATGGCCATGTCTGAAACTCCCTGATCGTTTCGAAAACCCACGGATCTAAATCTCATATTGGGAACTCAGATCACCCTACCTGTTCTGACCCTGAACAGGTTGTGCCCCGCTGACACCATTTCCCCCTGTCCTGCCCTGATGGCTGGACTCTCCTGATATTTTACTCACAGACATGTGAAAGTGGTGATCCTGGAAGTGAAGCATTGTTGCGTTAACCACATCAGAGTAAGTGGCCAACAAGATATTTCCCAACAAGTGCTGTCGGATCCTCCAAGTCAATCCATCCATAAACTTCTGAATCATCTTCTCCTCAGTAGGAATCTCATCGGGAACAATGTTCAAGAGATTAGTGAATTCAGCCTCGTACTCGGCCACAGTATTTCCCTCCTTCTTGAGGTTCATTAACGTCCTCCTCATTTCGGTGTGAACAGCTGATGGAAAATATTTACGATCGAACCGCACCCAGCACTCCCGAATAGGAGGGGCATCTCTCTCCTTCGGGGTGGTAATGGACTCCCACCACTGCAATGCTAATCCTACTAGATTAAAATTATCTAGTATCTGCTTCTAAACATCCATGCACTCGTACATCCTTAAGTGCCTTTGAATGTCCTTCCTCTACTGACACGAAAAGCATCACGAACGTGTTCACAAGCAGACGGAAATGCACGAGCCAGAACAGGCGCGACTATCGGCGCCTAAGGTGGTGCCTGCTGCACAACTGCGAGGGCAACATTTATCGCTTGGGCTACAATGGCTGCAACCTCTGCGGCATTCATGGAGCCCTGAACTAGTGCAGGCTGCGGTTCGATATGAGCATCCCTAGGAGCTCGTTGTGCACATCATGTAGGCATATGAAATGATAGTTAAGTCTTATGAGTTTGCAGTTATCATCTCAAAATAGCTAAAGAGCTAAACATACATAAAACAATACAACAATCCTAACATATATGGCTCTACATCAAAGAAAGCTCAGCGGAAACATAACAAGCCGTACAGATCCTAAGGACACTAGAACCTGATGCTCTGATACCACCTGTGACACCCCGAATAATTAAATATCGGGTACCTACTCCTTTATTAAATTAATACAAAATGCTAAGTTGGTTTAGTCCATAGAATCACTTTCAAAAAACGTTTTAACAATTGCTACCCACCTAATATTTAAAAAGTGAGTTGTCAATTTTTAATTAAATCTGATTAACGTGCAATAAGGAGATTACGAACTGCCAACATAACCACCACAACATAATGACAATTGAATAAGCATAGAATTGTAACGAGTCTGGAGGAATACTCCTCACAACAATCCAAATACAGGAATAAACCAATACTAAGTTTGCATTACTATATTAATTACAACCCAAAATTTGATATAACTAGATAAATAATGTGTCCAAGAGAAATGGGGCGACATGCCCAACATATGAGAAAAATCTGATAACATAGAGTCAAGATCGAAAGTCGAGGCGTCTACTGTCAAGGTCCTGTAACTTCCACAGCAGCTACAGTACGTCACAAGAATGGAACTCCTATGCATGGTGTCCTTATGGCTGGGCACCTAAAAGGTTTTACAAAAAAAAAATATTTGGAAGCAAAAGGGTCAGATCCCGATGGTGAAAATAGTTTAAAATATATCAAGTGTTTTAATGACATAAAACAATGAATGCAAAATACATGTTAGGACGTGCTCTCACATAAAATACTCACCTCTTGACTATCTGTGCACTCCAAACGTATCCGAAATCGAATCTAGTTATGCCCGTATCTAACTGGTCCAATATAAAATCTGACGTTACTATACGATCCACGATTTAATTCCCGACATCTTATTTTAAACAGAGTGTTTTACTCTTCTACACAGTTTCCCATTTTAGTACTACTAATCACTAGAGATCTTCCATTTTATCTTTTGCAAAATGTGGATATTATAGATACTCACATTTATACATCACAGTTCATTTCAATTATAAATATATTATTCTCATCATCAATATACAATACTAGCACCCCGAGACTAAGCTGCGGTGCACACATACTCTGCTATCCAATCCCGGTACATCACGTACATAAGGACCACGCATTACGAATCTCTCAGGAATCGTTCTCAAATAACAACAATCACACAAAATGGAGGCGAACATAGTTCACATCACATGGGTCATGCACATACCTATGCTCTCATGATCAGCAGACTTATTAAATTCTCAACAAGTCCTTCTCTGACCTATGTCCTCGAGGTACCAATCTAAATCCCCCCATAGGCACACAAAGATTAGATGGCCCTAATCGAACGCAGACCTCCCGTGATAGCAAGTATGGTAGGTATGTTTTACACATAAAACCACATATAATAAGCCTTCGCACATCTTATATATCTCAAATTATTAATACAGGTATGCTTCTCGTTCTTATACTGTCATTTAATGTTATACGTTTACAAGTCCCCGATTTGTATATTAACGTTGTCAACACTTCTCACGTCGTAATTAGGTATTCGTTTCCTATTCCACAAATGTCATGTGGATTACTATAACGTTCTAAGTTCTACTCCTCAATGTACCCCGATTCTCACAATTATACCCACTAGTCAATAAGGTAAGGTTAATTCTCAATTACTTAACTATACGGGACATTTGAAATAAAATCAAGCCAAAAAGGCCATTCTGTCAACTCGTTAGAAATCTCGTTCGAACGAGGTCGTTTGAACGAATGGCTTCGAACGAACTACCAACTCATTAGAAGGGATACTGTCATCTCGTTAGAAACTCGTTCGAACGAGGTTGTTCGAACGACCCGGGCAGGTGTTTTAACGAGATGACAGTTTTCGCCCAGAAATTTCCCCAATTCATTTTTTCTTCAATTTCTTTGCCCTAAATCCATACTAAGATCATCCAAATTGATTTTTAATGTTAATAAACTACTCCAAGTCCTCCTAAGTCACTCTTTAACATATATTTGAGGTCAAAACCTCCTAAATTAACATGTAATCATCATAATTTCCAAACATTATCCCAAACCCTATAAACATGAAGTCAGAATTTTAACGTCTACAATTTCTCCTTATAAATCCATTATTAAATCATCACAAGGTACATTTTGGATATGGAATTCATTCATTACCATTCTACATGCAATCCCTATATAAGATTATGAGTTCTATCTCCAATTTCATGGGTTTTTCATCAAACTTTTAATACAAGACCTATATTCAATCCTAAGCATGGAGGAAACATTCGCCTGAATTCATGTAATTAAACCACTTGCCTTAGATGTTCTGATTTGATGTTGAAGGGTGAAAGTTGATTCTCCTCTTTCTCTCTTCAGATTTCTCCCAAAGATGGTGATGGTGGCAAGGGTTTCTTTTTGAACCTCTTAAGACTCTCCCTATAACTCCCGTAGCCCACTTATTGTTAAATGCTGAATTATGGACTTAGTGGGATTATTTATAATATAAAATTAACCTCTAAAATTCGTAGGTTTTAATTCCCCTATTTTTAAAATTACCAAAATACCCTTCTAGGTTGCTGGTAAGTCCCAAAAATGCCCCGGGACCCAAACTAAATCCCCCGAATAGTGTTTTCTGACTATTTAGACCCTTTCGAACATGTTGGCGCACTCAAAATGACCATTCGGTTGATAAAAATATAATTCACTTTTTAATTCAAATAATTTCATTCTTGACGGGACTGACACGCGCGTCCCAAGAAAATTTCCAAATTGTCGTATTTCGGCCTCGCGACAATTTTAACATTTTCAATACTCATGAAATTTTCAATTTTAACATCACAATCAAATACCAACTCACATCTCGTTAGTATTCATACCCGGATTAATTTCCAATTAATTCTCATTTAATTTAATTAATCTCTTAAATAAAAATCAATAAAATTACGAGGTATTACATATTCCTACCCTTTTACAAACTAAGAATATAAGAGAACCATCACCCTTGGAAGACTCCACACTAGTAAAAGTACTTTCGGAAGATTTAATCATCCCCGTCGAATGGGCAAAATGCCTAACAATAAATGTGTGCATCACGACTGTTTCAAATAACACTCGACCCACATACCCCTTAATGGGAAACTTACACTCAATAGCTGGAAGTACGGGAGGCGCGGGCGGTGCTGAGGGAAACAAAGCATCTTGAATATTATACACACGCCCGTACTGAAGTTTCCCCTGTTGTAGAGGGATGGCTGGAATAGGTGTTGGAGGCTGTAGATGCGCCTGCTCATGCTAAGGACCCCTAAGCAACTGTCCCCCGATCAACTATGGACAAGATCTCTTAAAATGACCATGTTCACCACACTGAAAATAGTGGCCCACAAAATTTTCTGGATGACGAACCCGATTATTACTCCGAAACTTCCCCACGCCTTGGCCCTGATGGCCACGACCTCCATTATTTCCTCTGCCTGCTTGGCCCTATTGGCCTAATTGTTGCTGCTTCTGAGCACCATGAGCATGCCTAAAACCACCTCCGCTAAAGTTAAAGCCCCCAAAACGTTGTTTCTTAGACGAGTACCCTTGTTGTGGGTTCCTCTCTTTCTGTTTACTTCTCGACTATTATGGTGGGGGTAGTTCTCCACAGGTACCATTACCTCATTGCTTACTAGCTTGACCCAAATCCGTAATCTTCTTACTCCCTTTCACATGAAGATGGTGATTATGGCAATGGAGCAAGGTTGAATTTATCACGTCACCAAACGTTTGCAAATATGGATTTCCCAACAAGTGCTACCTTATTCTCCAATTCAATCCCATGATGAATTTCGAAATCCTCCTCTCTTTGGAATTACTTGATCCGACACAAAGTTCACTAGATGCTTAAATTCCTCTTTATATTCCGCCACAGATCGTTCCCCTTGAACAACATCCTAGAGCTTCCTCCTCATCACAATCTGGACTACTGGAGGAAAATATGTTCGATCAAACAAAACCTAGAAGTCCGAGATAGACATGGTATCCCTTTGCTCTGGAGTTATCACCGACTCCCACCAATGTAGATCTTCTCCTACCAGTTTAAAAGTGGCGAGAATCTGTTTCCGTTCCCCACTTCACTCAACCATTCGAAGATGGCATTGCACATCTTTCTTCCATTGATTTGCCACAATCACATCAGCGTCGACCTGATATACTTGAGGGTGAACCTTCAGAAAGGATTATCTAACTCTTTCCAAAGCGGAGGGTCCTACATGGGCTTGAACCTCTGGTGCTACCGGTTATTGGGCTTAGGGAAACTGTTGTGCCATAGCGGTCATGACAGCATTGACTCCCTGGGCAATAATATTAGACACCTCTATTGCATGTATTGTTCCTTGCGGTGGTGGGGGCTGTACGTTCTCTGCAACTCGATTTACTTTCACCGGGCGACCTCTTCTAGGTGAAATCCGAGAAGAAAAATAACTAAATCAGAGTACAATTTAAAACAATTTATCTTTGCAAAAGATCGCAAGCATGCACAAACCAAACAATCCTAATAATAGGGCTCTATATCAAAGAAAGCAACGGTATAATGTGATAAGTCC
Source organism: Sambucus nigra (assembly GCA_949130495.1). Taxonomy (NCBI): domain Eukaryota; kingdom Viridiplantae; phylum Streptophyta; class Magnoliopsida; order Dipsacales; family Adoxaceae; genus Sambucus; species Sambucus nigra. The sequence continues at coordinate 624,453,672 of OX422217.1, forward strand.
GCATAGATCCTAAGGACTCTATAATATGAGGCTCTGATACCATATGTGAAACCCCTTTAATTAAAATAAGAGGTGGCCAACACGATACTCCAATAAATACAGGAATCATAGATGGTCCATTCTTAGCATCACTGTCGTAAAAATAATAGTACTAGTTATTTTAGAGAAAGGATGTCAAATAAATTAGCAAGTTTGATAAAAATCATTTCGACAATCCAATTAAAAAGAAGGTGGATATAGATGTAGAGACATGTAATAGTTTAACAACCATTCAATAAAATAATAACCGAATAAGTTGTTAGTTAACGGACGAATACAACCAGGTTACACTAAGTATTACAATTAAATATCATGATATATGTCAATAAAAAACTTAGGCAACACACCCGAATGTATAGACTGATCATATCTGGATTATAATAAAGATGGAGGCGTCTACAGCAAATATCCTACAACATCTGTAAAAATGCTACAACTCCCTGACACTCAGAAGGAGAGTTTAACACGGGTGTCCTCGCGGCGGAGAACCTGAGCATAAATATGATCCATACAAAACAAAGAAATATGAGTTGGTCAGGGACCGATTTGAGATGATATACGTGTGAATAAAATGCATAACATTTATGAAAGCTAACATCATATAATTGATTAAGTCGCTCTTCACTATAAGAACTATCCTCTCCTCTCATCTAAGTGAACATTCTAGCGCAAAACCATTTATAGAGTTAAACTATTCATGAAATTAAGAGAAATAGCTAAATTCCATTTCAATAAGCTTACATTGCAGTTTCGTAAAATATGACTTCACAAGTCCATTTAACATTGGGAAACTTATGACATAACGTTGACTTCTAAAGGCATTTGGCATTTATGAAATGCCACATTTATGAGAATATTTACAATCAAAATGTACCGATTCTAAGACCATCCTTTTAGGCAAGCGGCCATATACCTTCGACACTGAGTCATAACCATACCCAGAATTACCTCACTTTTAATAAAACAACAACACAATATAACCACTGGTCCTATGGTCGAGGACTATATTCACCCTACATTCATTAGATAAGGGACATCACCTTATTCGCGTGACTTGCCTTCAGATAGCATTTAGAGAGGTATGTATATGCAAGTCCCAATTACAAAGATATGCCAATGTAAAAAGTGCATTTTATTATATCCGAAACCATATGTGCTTAACGACATAAATTGCGACGTTTAATTGTCCCCATAATAGTCTCCAAGAGTTCACAACAACACTAAAGGCTACCAAGTGTAATTTTCCTCATACAAGTATCTAAAAGTCCCAAAAAAAAACCACCTAACACTCCCTTAATCCTAATCTAGCTTACTATAGAAAAAAGATACTAACTTCTGTTAAATAGCCCCCGAAATAAGCCCAATTACCTCTTTCCTAATCTAGGTTAGTAATCCCCCTAATATAAGACTCTAATACTCTTTATTACTTCATAAGAGAATGTTCCTAAGCCTCAAACCAAAAAAAGAGCTAAAAACTAAGTTAGATAAATATCCTAAAATAATAGGATTTTCGAATCTATTCATCTAGGGCAGAATCGATTCGCCCCTGATAGCGAATCGATTTACCCAAAATCAATTCGGCTGAGGAAACCCACATTCTGCCTTAGGCCGAATCGATTCGGTCTTAACCCGAATCAATTCGGTTCCCCAAACCTGTAGCCACCCTTTTTAACGAATCGATTCGCTAGGAAGGGCGAATCGATTTGCCCTGGACGAAATGCCCAGTTGGGGCTACAAGTTGTTATGAACCCTAAATCTCCCAAATTAATTTCTTCCATCAAATCCCAACATCATCAACTAATAATTTACCCAAATCGTTCCTACACAATAACTAGCTAATATATCCAACTCAAATCATATCTAAATCCATATTTAAGGGTTTAAACACCAAAATCGCCAAAACCCATTAATGGTTAAATCTCAAGAACACAACTATATATACAAATTATTCACACTCAATCGTACATATGCAAGTTAGAAACTTGCCTCAAGATTGTAGCCTCGGATTCTCTTCTTGTAGCAACGATGCCAAGATCAAATCTTAAATTCTCTCTTTCTCTCCTCTTTCTCCTAAGCTCTCTCTTTTCTCTAACTATCTATAGGTTTAGAACACATAAATGAGTTTAAATGCTCTTGCAAGACTAAATAACCAAATACATTAAGTCTAACATTTAAATGCTACTACACAATTAAAATGACTCGTAACATCATCATTAAGTTACAACTAGTAAAAAGTATCCCGGAACCCAAAATACAACTTGACACTTATTTTGAATATCTAAACTATTTTCGGACCAACCGCACCCTCTGAACTAGCATCCGTAATATCATTTATTATTTCATGTTCGAACATCATATTAACTCTTAAATAATAATTCAATTGGAATACAAATCATAATCGTCGTTTAAAGCACAACGACACAACAAAATATAATATGATTCTATTTACATTCACTTAACAGTAAATATGCAAAACTCGGTAAATATTATCTCTCAAATTACTTAAAATAATATTCACTTCAACTTTCTTCATTTTATATAATTAAACCACTAGGAAAATTAATATAAAAATAATTATTCATAAATAAGGGGTATTACATACTCCCTCCCTTACAAGGGAATTTTGCCCTCAAAATTTAGGCGTACCTTGTAAAAAGAGGTGTGGATACTGCTCTCGAATATCGTCCTCTCGTTCCCATGTTGATTCCTCGGCATTGTGGTGTCCCCACTGGAGTCGAACCAAAGGTACCACCTTTGACCTTAGTTTACGCTCTCCATGATCTAAAATAGCAACTGGTTGTTCCTCATATGAAAAATCGGGTTGTAACTCGATATCATCCAAAGGAATGTGCCAATGAGATCCCTTACATCACTTATACTTCTTCAAATATGAAACATGGAACACATTATAAATTTGTTGTAGGCATTCTGACAAAGCAAGCTGATAAGCTACAGGGCCTACCTTTGCAATAACTGAAAAATGGCCTATATAGCGCGGTGCAAGCTTGCCTTTCTTCCCGAATCGCATTATACCCTTCATAGGGGTTACCCTCACTAAAACATGGTCCGCTACCTCCAATTCTAATTGCCTTCTATTCTCATCGGCATAGATTTTCTGATGGTCTTGTGCAATTGGAATGCAATTTCGAATAAGCTCAATCTTCGATGAGGTGCCTTGGATCATTTCAGGTCGAATGAGCTTATTATCTCCTATGTCCAATCAACAAGTAGGTGACCTACATGTCCGGCCATACAATGCTTCATACGGTGCCATACCTATTATGAATTGGTATGAATTATTATAGGCAAATTCGACCAAGGGAAAGTATTGCTCCCACCCTCCTTTAAAGACAAGTACGCACATTCAAAGCATATCTTCTAACATTTGGTTGACTCTCTCCGTTTGTCCATCCGTTTGTGGGTGATAGCAGTTACTCAATTTCAATTCGGTCCGATTGCTTATCGAAAACTTCTCCAAAAGTGGGATAAAAAAATCTTGTCTCGGTCTGAGACTATATTGATAGGCACCCCATGGAATTTCATAATTTCTACAATAAAGAGTCGGGCGTAACGTGCCGTATTATAATCCGTCCGTACCGATAAAAAGTGTGCTGATTTGATCAGAAGATCGATAATAACCTAAATAAAATCATGATCGCCAACCAATACTAATGACGCATGTCTTGGTACATTTTGTCTCCACCTGGGTGTACTACAAATCTCGAACCATGAGATTATATCATGACGACACGTCTCAGGTCCCTTTCATCCGGGACTATAAATCTTCCATGGAAACGTAATCCACCTTCAAAACTAATGGAGTAGGACTTCGCTCTCTTGATTAACAACTGGCGTACCCGGTCTTGGCAATCTTTGTCCCTTCCTTGCGCTTCCACGACTCTCATCACAATAGCAGGCGTAACGGTCAACACCAACATAAATGCTCTTACTACAACATCCTCCTCGCTAAGCTCTTTCCTCTTGGCTTTCCACACCCTCACTAAATCCCCCACAGGTTTATGACTCAACGCATCTGCTACTACATTAGTGACACACCCCGACTAATTAAATATTGGGTAGATACTCCTTTATTAAATTAATACAAAATGCCAAGTTGGTTCAGTTCATAGCATCACTGTCAAAAAACATTTTAACAATTGATGATGCCAGAAAAAGCACCACCAGATAAGGTGTTTTCAAGCTCAATATAAGAATAATAATGGTAGCACAGTTATATAAAGAGGTAAGAGAATGAGATGAGGATAAGAGGAGAGAGCACCGGTATATAAGTGGTTCAGCCAATCTGGCCTACGTCCACCGTGAGTGTGTGTGAGTAATATCACTGAATGAAGGCACTAATGGCCATGGATACAATCTCTCAAGCTTTGTCTCTCTACTGTATATCTAGACAGAGTTTTAGCTAGGGTTGAATATCTTGAGATCCCTTTGCAAGCTAGAGGATGACCTCTATATATAGTACCTAGGGGGTGTAATATACCCCCCATGCATGCCATGAGCATGTGTGTGGTTACCTCACCAATGTGGGTGTGCCATCTGTCACTGTCACATATAGAGAATGATGATGCAATATTCTCCCCAAGTGTGGGGAATAATCTTGTTATAAATGATTTGTGCCAACGTGTCCTTATCTGAATGTCAGCAGGTGCTCGACTATCGTGTCTGGTGTATGACCTCGGCCTTGGTGGGGCCGAGGTTGGTGAGTCTTGATACTTGTTCAGTTCGAGTGTCCAATGTAGGTCTCGGCCTGATCCTAGCTGAGACAATAGACAGGGCCGACCTGATATGAGGTTGATCTGGGTGGCCTCCTGCAGGCTCGACCTATGTATGGCCGGAGTTACCATTTCAAGTCATATGCGAGTGTTGTTGGTCCTTGTGAGGTCCCTTGGATAGGTTCATAGCAGTGTCGGCCTGGGCCGACCTTGATATGGCCGAGGGGTGATATCTCGTGCCCAAGACTAGTCCAATGTCTACCCTGGTCTAGGCCGAGGTTGATGTCTCTAGGCCGAGGTTGATGTCTCTAGGCCGAGGTTACATTTGGGGCATATCAATCACCCCCATCCCTTAGTCATATGTGAGAGCAAGTGGCTAGGGGATTACTACACCTCTGAGGCCTGTCTGTTACAAGCCAATACTTGCTTGACACTTGTCCAATGCTGGAACATGCTTGCTTGGTAGGAGTGTGCTGTCAGCCACCCATTGGGGCTCCTAAGGCAATGATGGGCCTTGGGAGTTTTGCCTGAGTATATAAGGGTTTTTAACCCTTCTTTCTCTCTTTCTTCTCCATTTCTTCCATTTTTGCTGCCAGCGTTTCTGCAGCTCTCTCTCTAGAAAGATTTTGATTCAAGGCTTTTGGGTGGTGATTTCTCGCGTTTTCTCCTCTCTTCCTTACCATTTCCTCCTCAGGTAAGGTTTTCCATACTTTATCCTTTATTTTACCTGCAAGACCCTTATTTTCGTACTTTCTGGCGACTTTCTTAGTTTTCTGGCAAGACCATCATAATTTCAGGCGAGCTGTTCTTGCCAAATCTAAGTAGTTTGATCTTTACGTTCCTTCGCTTTATCAGTCATCTTGTTTATGATTTTTGGAGTTTAGGAAAATCTCTAAGTGTAGTGTCGTTCTCTGATGCTCAGACCCATATATAAGCTTCTTGAGGAGTTTTCTTCTCTTAGAGAGAAAACTTTAGAAAAGATTAGGCAAATAGAAAGAGCTCAAGAGGAGGCTCGTATGTCACAAGAATTTCCCATTAGACCCCTATTTCCCCCACCTCTTAAGGTGATATATCCTGACCCCCTGGAGAACTTCTATTAGACAGGGGTTCCTGCCGATCCCATACTTATGTCTGAGTATGAATCTTCTACCTCAGACCCCATGTTTGTGGACTCCTTTCAAGAGGCCCTGGACTTCACACCTAGGCCTGATCAGGTCCCTGATCAGGCCGAGGTCTCCAGCCGAGCTTCGTCCCATAACCACTCAAGCACCTCAGGTTCTTCCTCAGAGGTTGAGATTCTTGATCCGAGTGTGGCCATACCACCACCAATTGACGCCATCCCTATGTCGGCTGTTACCGGGGCAGAATTTGCTCAGAGGTTTCCTGGTAACCCATCAACATCTGCTCCGGCCGATGTTGAGCTGGATGATGATGAGGTTGAGAGTGATGTCGACGTCTCTGAGGCGGTCGAGATCGAAAGTATTATCACTGAGGTAGACCTTCTCTGCTTTAGGTATCTGTATTCTATTAGCCCCTCCATCAAACTTAGGAGACCTCTGAGGGAAGAGATGGCTTATCATGGCCGAGACAGGGAGATCTTCTTGTACGAGCAGATGTTCAAGTTGGTGTTTCGTCTTCCCATTCACCCCATTATCATATCCATTCTCTCTTACATTAATTTGGACCCCTCCCATCTCTCTCCTAATGTCTGGAGAATCCTAATAGGGGCCATAGTGTTATGGAAGGCCGTCCACCACTCAGACCTTCCAGTTCAAGTCTTTGTCGATTGTTACGTCCCTTCCTCGGCCAAAAATCATCCGAGCTCCTACCATTTTGTAGCTCGAAGGCCTGAGAAGAAATTGCTTCAGGTGACCCAGACTTCCAACCATAATTGGAAGCCTCGGTACTTCTTTGCCTCAGGGCCATGGGAGTTTGGCCCATGTGTTTCCTCGTCCCATCTTGAGCAGAGGATGCCCTTGAGGTGGGGTAAGGTCACCATGTCTGCCAGGGCCGACCCTGGCCTAAGTCTTCAAAACCTCCAGAAGGTGAAAGCCCTTCAGGATCAGGGGGCAAATGGCCTATTTGTCAGGTTTGAACATTTAATGACTCCCCACTTCCTCTCTGGGACAGGTCTGGGTGGAAGTCCCCTTGCTGAGCTTGGTAATCATTTTTGTTGAGTTTAACCTCTGAGTTTATTCATATTTGATTTATCTAACTCAGGTCTATTAATTTTTTGCAGGGCGACCAAGGGATATCCCAGACGAGCTTTGGGAGATGGTTGTACCGAGCTTGACAAGACTTGCCAAAAAAGCAGGTTTGAATGCTCCTCCCCCAGCTCCCTCGGCCTCTAAGCCCCAGGCCAAAAAGAATAGGGCTCCCGAAGATCATGCCCCTGAGGATCAGAGGCTGAAGAAGAAGACCACTAAGGCTGCTATCCCTATCTCTTCGGCCGACATCCTGTCGGCCCGTCTGGATCAATTGAAGTTGACTGATAGCGTTGTCGGCCACAGCATGCAGGCCTTGGATGCCATTGGCTCTATAATGATAGAGGCTGACAAGCGCTTCTATAGGGCTATGGACACCCCTTTGCTGGTTAAGTTCGGCCTTCACAGAGTCGTTCAGGTATGATTTGATTCTTCATTACAAATTCTTCTAAGTGTAACATCTGATTCTTCTTCAAAATCATCATGATCACTAAACATGCAGGGCTTGAACAGTATGCACCATCTATAAAACTGGACTCTCTGAGAAAATTGCCTCTCATCCAAAAGGGGAAAGAGGCCGAGAAAGTCCAGGGTGCTCTGAATGCAGAGATAGAGCGCCTCAAGTCTGAGCTGAAGGGCTCTGAGGAGAAGGCGAAGGGGTTGGAGAGGGACATCTCCCAACTCGACAAGGACCATGCTGCTGCCCTGAAGGCCAAGGACGACGTTCTTCAGTAAAAGGTCAACTCAGCTGTCAGGGCCGCCATTGAGGATGCCTCTGAGAAGATCATTGCTGACTATAAATCCTCTGATGAGTTCATGGGGTTTTTCTATGAATACCTTGAAAGAGGTATCAAAGCCACTACTAAGTTGGCTGACATCAGAGAGAGAGAGGCCGGCATTTTGAAGGCCTCTGACTTCGTGGGTCTTGGGTTTGCTGATCCAAAATTTGCCCAAGGTCTTCAAGAGGTTGAGGAAGAGGCCGTTGCTCCTGCCGAGACTGCTACATTGGAGGTAACCGAGGTTGGAGGGGCAGACCCTTGTGATGATGTGGCCGAGGTCTCTAACCAAGCCGAGGGTGTCAATGTTCCCCCTCAGACTCTTATGGTGTTTTTTATCACTGTTTGTAATTTATCCGTCATATTTGTAATTTAATGATGGCACTTGTCTGTAATCATTGAACATCTAATTTCTGAATATATATATATATATATATATATCTATATCAACCTTTGATGAGAAACCTCTTCACTTTCTTTTTATTGAATGTCATGTGATGCTTTTCATTCTTAGTTCCATTGTTATGGTGTCTTCTAGAAATAAATTTGCAATGAGCTTCAAGCTCTGAGGCCATCTTTCTAAGCTTGCCTTTGCGATGGTCTTGTTTAAAATCAACCAATGGTCCTGAGCTCAGACCTTGTCACCAATGCATGGTGTTATGCAGGTCTGAGGTCATTACCTAAGAGGTTATGCTCATAATGAATTTCACCAAATTAATGATGTTAAGGGTCTGAGGTCATATCATTTTGGTGTCTGAGCTCAGACCTCGTCACCACTAAGTGATGTTATGAGGGTCTGAGGTCATCACCTAAGATGTTAACCTCATAATAAATTTCACCAAATTAATGATGTTATGTGTCTGAGGTCATCCCATTATGGTGTCTGAGCTCAGATATTGTCACCAAATTATGATGTTGTAAGGGTCTGAGGTCATCACCTAAGATGCTATCCTTATAATAAATTTCACTAAATTAATGATGTTAAGGGTCTGAGGTTATCCCATTATGGTGTCTGACCTCAGACCTTGTCACCAAATTATGATGTTATAAGGGTCTGAGGTCATCACCTACGATGTTATCCTCATAATGTACCTCACCAAATTAATGATGTTAAGGGTCTGAGTTCAACACCTACGATGTTATCCTCATAATGTACCTCACCAAATTAATGATGTTAAGGGTCTGCAGTCATCCCATTATGGTGTCTGAGCTCAAACCTCGTCACCACTGAGTGATGTTATGAGGGTCTGAGGTTATCCCATTATGGTGTCTGAGCTCAGACCTCATCACCACTGAGTGATGTTATGAGGGTCTGAGGCCATCCCATTATGGTGTCTGAGCTCAGACCTCATCACCAAATTATGATATTGTAAGGGTCTGAGGTCATCACTTAAGATGTTATGCTCATAATAAATTTCATCAAATTAATGATGTTATGTGTTTGAGGTCATCTACTTATGGTGTCTGAGCTCAGACCTCGTCACCACTGAGTGATGTTATGAGGGTCTGAGGTCATCACCTAAGATGTTATCCTCATAATAAATCTCTGATCTAAGAGTCAAGAAAGAACTGTCATGGAAACTGAACTTTATTAATAGCCTCTTCACAATAAGATGGTACATTTACATAAAATTCTATGCAGCATCATATGTAATATCTCTTTAGGTGGTCAGCATTCCATTGGTTAGTGAAAGGTTCTCCTTTTAGGTTTTCTAGCCTGTAAGTGACAGGCACAACCTCTTCGGTTACTTTATAGGGGCCATGCCAGTTTGGGTGAAGCTTATTTTCTTTCTGTAGGGTCTTCTTTAGCACTAGGTCTCCCACTGCAATGGGTCTTGACTTCACCCTCCGGTTGTTGACAGCTCTTGGCAAGGGTCCTACTAAGTCGATTCCCCACTAGATAAGGTGTTTTCAAGCTCAATATAAGAATAACAACGGCATCACAGTTATATAAAGAGGTAAGAGAATGAGATGAGGATAAGAGAAGAGAGCATCGGTATATAAGTGGTTCAGCCAATCTGGCCTACATCCACCATGAGTGTGTGTGAGTAATATCACTGAATGAAGGCACTAATGGCCATGGATACAATCTCTCAAGATTTCTCTCTCTACTATATATCTAGACATCGTTTTAGCTAGGGTTGAATATCTGGAGATCCCTTTGCAAGGTAGAGGATGACCTCTATATATAGTACCTAGGGGGTGTAATGTACCCCCCATGCATGCCATGAGAATGTGTGTGGTTACCTCACCAATGTGGGAGTGCCATCAGTCACTGTCACATGTAGAGAATGATGATACAATATTCTCCTCACGTGTGGGGAATAATCTTGTTATAACTGATTTGTGCCAACGTGTCCTTATCTGAATGTCAGCAGGTGCTCGGCTATCGTGTCTGGTGTATGAAGTAGGCCTTGGTGGGGCCAAGGTCGGTGAGTCTTAATACCTGTTCAGTCCGAGTGTTCCATGTAGGTCTCGGCCTGATCCTAGCCGAGACAATAGACAGGGTCGGCCTGATATGAGGTTGATCTGGGTGGCCTCCTGCAGGCTCGGCCTATGTATGGCCGAGGTTGCCATTTCAAGTCATATGAGAGTGTTGTTGGTCCTTGTGAGGTCCCTTGGAGAGGTTCATATCATTGTCGGCCTGGGCCGACCTTGGTATGGCCGAGGGGTGATATCGCATGCCCAAGAATCGTCCAATGTCTACCCTGGTCTCGATCGAGGTTGGTGTCTCTAGGCTGAGGTTGATGTCTCTAGGACGAGGTTACACTAGGGGCATATCAACAATTACTAGCCACCTAATGTTTAAAAAGTGAGTTGTCAAATTTAATTAAATCCGATTAACATGCAATATATAAATTATGAAATGCTAACATAACCACCACAACATAATGACAATGGAAAAACCATAAAATAGTAATGAGTCTGGAGGGATACTCCTCACAATATCCAAATACAGGAATAAATAAATACTAAGTCTGCATCACTAAATTAATTACAACCCAAAATATGATGCAACTGGATAAATAAAGTGTCTAAAATAAATGGGGTGAAATGCCCAACAGATGAGAAAAATCTGATAACATAGAGTCAAGGTCGAAAGTGGAGGCGTCTACTGTCAAGGTCCGGTAACTTCCACAGCAACTACAGTACGTCACCTGAATGGAACTCCTATTCTTGGTGTCCTTGTGACTGGGCAGCTAAAAGGTTTTTACAAGAAAATATATTTGGAAGCAAACGGGTCAGAGCCCGAGTGTGAAAATAGTTTAAAATATAGAAAGTGTTTTAATGACATTAAAAAATGTATGCAAAATACATGTTAGGACGTTCTCTCACATGAAATACTCACCTCTCGACTATCTGTGCACTCCTAACGTATCCGTAACCAAATCTAGTTATTCTACTATCAAACTAGTCCGCTCCAGTATTTGGTATTTACTAAACTAATCGTCGTTTAATTCCCGACGCCTTTATATAAACTAGGAATTTTACTTTCATTTAATTCTCAAAATTAATCATAACAATTTCTAAGCATTTTCCCATTTTTAATCCTACAGGATGTAACATTAATTCACACTTGCACTTATATGGAGAGTTCACATAAATATTTTATTTCATCAATCTTCTCAGAATTATAGAACACTGGCACCCCTATAACAAGCTGCGGTGCGCACATTCTCTACTATCCAATCCCGGTACATCACGTACATAAGGATCACGTGTTTCGAATCTCTCAGGAACCGTTTTGACAAGTAACAAAGACACATAGTGGAGGCGAATATAGTTCACATCACATGGGTTACGCACATACCTACGCTCCCATGATCAGCAAATTATTAACTTCTCAATAAGTCCTTCTTTGACCTATGTCCTCGAGGTACCAGTCTAAATCCCACACAAAAATCAGATGGTCCTGAATCGAACGCCGACCTCCCGTGATAGCAAGCATTGTAGGTATGTTATACACAGATAACCACATATACTAAGAATTCACACTTCTTAGATATTTCAGTATATTTATAGTGGTATACTTCTCGTTCTTATCCCATCATATACTGTTATACGTTTATAAGTTCCCATTTTAGATGCATTAGAGTTGTCAACTCTTCTCACGTCGTAATTAGGTACTCGTTTCCCAATCCACAATTATCATCCGGTCTACTATAAGATTCTAAGTTCTACTCCACAACCTACCCCAAATCCTCACAATTATACCCACTAGTCAATAAGGGAAGGTTAATTCTTCGTTAATTAAGTCTACAGAACATTTGAAGTCAACTCGTTAGAAGTAATTATACCCACTAGTCAATAAGGGAAGGCCATTTGTCAACTCGTTAACGAATTAACAAATGGTAGTTCGTTAATTTGTCAACTCGTTAGAAGTCTCATTCGAACGAGGTCGTTCGAACGAGTGTCCTTCGAATGAAAGGCTTCGAACGAACTACCAACTCGTTAGAAGGGATTCTGTCATCTCGTTAGAAACTTGTTCGAACGAGGTCATTCGAACGACCTGGGCAAGGTCTTCTAACGAGATGGCCGAACACGCACAAAAATCTGCAAAATCCGATTTTCTTCCTTTTTCTCCTTTCTAAATTCATCTTATGATCATCCAAACTATGTTTTAATGTGTTTAAGCTACACTACGTCCTCCTAGGTCACTATTTAACATACATATGGGGTCAATACCTCCTAAATTAACATGTATTCATCATAATTCCCAAATCTTGTCCCAAACCCTATAAACACGAACACAAAATTTAATGTCTACAACTATTTCTTATAAATCCATTTTTGAAATCATCAATAGATATATTTGGATATGAAATTCTTCCATAAATATTCTACATGTGATTCTCATATAAGATTACACCTTCTATCTCATATTTCGTGGGTTTTCATCAAACTTTTAATATAAGACATATATTCAATTCTAAGCATGGCGGAAAAATTCACTTGAATTCATGTAATTAAACCACTTCCTTAGATGTTCTGATTTGATGTTGAAAGATGAAGGTTGATTTTTCCTCTTTCTCTCTACAAATTTCTCCTAAAGATGGTGATGGTGGCTAGGGGTTTCTTTTGGAACCTCTTAGGACTCTCCCTTTAACTCCCGTAGCCCACTACTTGATAAATGATGATAATGAACTTAATGGGTTCATTAGTTATATATTAATTAATCCTAAAATTCATGGGTTTTAATTCCCATATTTTTAAAATTACCAAACTACCCTTTTGGGTTACCGGTATGGCCTAAAAATACCTCGGGACCCAAACTAAACACCCAGCTAGTGTTTTCTAACTATTTTAACTGTTCTGAACACGTTGGCACACTCAAAATGACCATTCGGTTGATAAAAATATTTTTCACTTTTTAATTTAAATAATTTCATTCCTAACGCGACTGACACGCGCGTCCCAACTAAATTTTCAAATTGTCGTATTTCAGTCTCGCAACAACTTTAATATTTTCAATACCCATGTATTACCATGCATACCCAAAAATATTAAATTTTAACATAATAATCAAATACTAACTCACATCTTGCTAGTATTTATACCCGGATTAATTCCCAATTAATTCTCATTTAATTTTTTTAATCCCTTAAATAAAAATAAATAAAATTATGGGGTATTACAATTGGCCTTGCATGGGTGGTAGTGAATATTTAATTGATAGTCCTTCACGAAAGCCAACCACCGACATTATTGCATATTCAGATCTTTCTGCGAGAAACAATATTGCAACGATTTGTGGTCCATGAAAAGACTAAAATTCTCCCCCAAGAGGTAATGACTCCATATCTTCAAGGCGAACACTACTGCTGTAAGCTCCAAATTATGCACGAAATAATTCTTCTCATGGGGCTTTAGCTTGCGAGATGCGTATGCAATGGATATATGCTCATGTTGTTACCCAACTCCAAATCCTTATAGAGAGGCGTCTGTGAAGACTAAATAGTCCACTCCCAGTCTTGGCAACGCGAGCATAGGAGCAGTAGTCAACGTGTCCTTTAACTCATCGAAAGCTAGCTGACATGAATCATCCAAAATAAATTTCACTCCCTTCTGGGTCAAGTTAATCAAAGGGCCGGAAATTTTAGAGAAACCTTTAATAAAACGGCGGTAATAACCCGCTAAACCCAGAAAACTACGAATCTCAATGGGCTTCGTGGGCTAACCCCATTCCCTCACCGCGACGACGTTACTTAGGTCTGCAGAAATACCCTTAGTCATCACAATATGCCCTAAAAACTGCACTTCATGTAACCAAAAGCCACATTTCTTGAACTTGGAATAAAGTTGATGATCCCATCGTGTCTGTAGGACCAATCGCAAGTGTTCGGCATGTTCAGCATCGGCCTGAGAATAAACTAGAATGTCGTCAATGAACATTATGACAAACTGCTCTAGGAAGTCTCGAAATACTCTATTCATAAGGTACATAAATATGACAGGAGCATTGGTTAGCCTAAAAGGCATGACAAAAAAATCATTGGACCCATACCTAGTCAAGAATGCAGTCTTCGACTGTGACACCCCGCCTAATTAAACATCGGGTGATCAGGCCAATGGTTCATTCTTAGCATCACTGTCGAAGACTTTTTAATTACTAATCACCTAAATGAAAATTAGACCGGTGCCAAAATTTTATCTTTCTTAAAGAGATAGATCAACCATGGGAAAAAATAGTAAAAAAAATACCATGCTAAAACTCAAACCAACAAAAGTACAACAGCACAAGAGTATTACCGAATAAATAATCGACTAAAAATACCAAACAACAATAGAACAACTACTAATCTTCAACTAACATCTGAGACTGATACCGGACTACAAGTCCATACATAGAATAGGGTGAGATCCTTTACTAGATCTGAATGGGAGATATCGTCTAGTAAAAAATCCTGTAAGCATCCACTGTGCTACAACTTAGAGTCCCTGGAATGAAATCATCATACATGGCGTCCCTGTGGCTGGACACCTAAAAGGTTTGAAAATATTTTATAGCAAGAGTTAGTACTCAAAACATTTTGAAAACATTTAGCAAGCGTTAATCACAATATAAAATGCGGTTATTGATTACACATGTTAGGTTCTCGTACACTCTCTTAAGTTTACTCACCCCACATATTTTGTGCACACCTAGCGTTCTACACTTAGCCCACCTAGTCTTATATTCCAAGCTAACTAGGACTAAGTAATCATCTGAACTTATCAATACTTATGTTCTCGTATCGCCCACACAGTACATTCATTTCATTAACATCTCGCAAAGGTTAATTAAAAATCAAGTAACATTTCACCTATGTTATGTTTCAAAACTTCTCATTTAGTTTCACTACTAAATTTTTACAATTATCACAATTTCTATTTTCCAACTTTTGTAATTAAGTTGCACTACTTAATTTACTAAATAGATATTCTCTATCTAATGTTACGTTCGTAATTTAAGTTTCACTTCTTAACTTACCAGTTCGGTATGTATTCCTTAAATACATAATATGTAACCATCTACTAATACACAGAAGAAGAATATCATCAAGTATATATATCACACACAATATATACTAAATATCAATAATTACTATTTTGTCCTTTTTTCACAAGTAAGGACTCTTGGTTCGGAATGATTCATCGACCCCAAGTAAGAATTGGTTCGGAATGATACATCGAACCCAATTATTTATATACACTAATTCTGGCTCAGACTCTTTCATCACGCCACCAGTACAAAGGTTTGGTTCTGCATTTTACATCGACCCCAAACATATAATAACCCTATGTTAGTTCGGAATGTCTCATCGACCCTAACATAGTAATTTAGGTATACTTCTCTTAACCTAAGAGTTCATACAATTCAATAGGTACACGCCCGACCTATCAACCATGTTTGTACGTAATATTTTATTCATTTATATAAGCCGTACAATATTCGTTTTACGATTTATCTCATTAATCGCATTTATTGAGTACTCACACAACTCTAAGGGTCCTAGTTACCCCTCACATATAATTTCAGTAGTTATTACTTACCCTATTGGTCTATTAATTGAATTGACTTTACCTCGCCTCATAACTCAATTCCAAATTTCCCGATGCTCTACTAAATCGAATTATTCTCGTCGGTCCATAGGCCAAGCCCTACACCCAATGGCCTTATCGGACATCAGTAATATACCTACTGGTCTTATTCTCACTCCCATATAAGTAAAATATAAATCCTAGGATACCCATTCACTCTTAGAATTCAAATAAACCTTAAACAAAAAAAATTTGGAGAAAAACAGCTTATGTCGATCGATCGACTACTGTGTTCAATCGATCGACAATTCGAGATCGATCGAACAGGGATAGACACAGTTCGTCTTCTTCGTTAACCTCTTCCTCCATTAACAAATCTCTAAACTACATTATAGTCCACCAAACTTGGACCCAATGATCCTAACATATTTCCACATATACTAGGACAATTTCTAACATTTCAAATACGTCAAAACGTCAATATATTTAAAGTAATTATGGATTAAACCCTAGATTTCTTGAAAACCCTAACTATGGTGTTCTTCCCATAATTTCATTAAAAACCCATATTTTATTCAGAACTACTCATCATGTCAAATCTGAATATTATTCCTCTACATATATTACATCAACCTACATGCAATTCCTATCCCAATCATGTATAAATATCATTATTTTCTTTCCAAAATATGAGTTTAACAAAATCATTCCAAAGACTATACACATGGGTATTAAAACTTTATAATCTTTGTAATAAAAAACTTGCCTTGATAGAGGGTTCCTGATTTCGTGATTGTTGATGATGTTTGATTGTTTTTCTCCTTCAATCCTCCTTCCCAACAAGTTTGTGGTGACAATCTCCTTTGAATCCATCTCGATTCTTTCATTTGCCTTGGGAATTGTTTCTCTCTTCTCTCTAATGGCTATTGTGTGTTTTCATGGGTTTTCTAACCCTAACACCTCTTTCATACGGCTAATAAAAAGGCTCTCAAATTCGTAGGTATCCTTACCATTTCATGTTAAAAGACCAAAACGACCGTTAGTCCAAAATTACCCTGAGACTCAACTAGTACCACCGGGTATACTATTTTAACTAATTTGACCCTTCCGGACTCTGTGACCTCTAAATTTTCATTTTAGTCACTTAATACTATTACTCGTTCTCACCCCAACATTGTCTACACTTGTTAAATAACTATTTACCACTCGCACTAAGTAAATATAATGAGACAATATAAATCGGTAACTATCTCTCGATTAATATTCCAAAATTACAATTTTTAATAAATCTCATTAAATTACTCCTCTTACGTAATTTAAATTAATCCGTATTTTCTCATTTAATTCTCAAATTTAATTAAATAGAATATTCAAGAATACGGGGTATTACATACTTCCCCCCTTGCAAAGGAATTTCGTCCTCGAAATTAGGATAAGGCTGGTATTAAGGCTAAGGACCTTAAATATAGTTGCATCCTCTAATACCTAAAACAAAATCATAACCTCCTAACGGTCTCCCCAAGTACATGCCTTGCTTCATTATAAATTCTTATCGCATGTTACCCATGCCGCATATATCATAACTAAGTCTCACTACTTAATTTCTCCATACATTTTTCCCAATCTAACGTTAACTCTTGAAATTAACTTCCTCCCTACTTAATTTACTCTTCTGATATATATCTCTATATATAACATCTATGTGTCTACTATCACTCATAAGTAGAATATTATAAGGTATATATTTCACACACAATATATACTATAAGGGAAATTGGTCCGAAAAAATCATCGTCCCCAATCATCCTATCATTTACATTGTTCCGAAAATCCCTCGACCCCAAGGTAAATGTAATGCATATGTTGGTTCAGACCTTCCATCGATACCAAATTAATCATCGATTTGGTTTGAAAAATCATCGACCCCAAATCGATCCTTCATGTATTGGTCCGGAACATCATCGATCCCAATACAGAATTTAAGCATACTTATTATCGTACATATGTAAGAAAATCATAAGGTATATATATCTTACACATAACATATACTATCAATAATTATTTTATAATCACCCCCCTTTTATAACACTTTTGGGGTTATTGGATCGGAATCCCACTTCGATCACTAATAGTGATTGGTTATATTGTCTCGGAATCACACTTTGAGCACAATATAAATATATATATCTCATCGCACATGGGTAGAAAATTTGTGAGCCATATCTTTCACACTTCATATATTCTAAAATGTCATACCCCAATAGAATGTCCTCATATCACGCATTAAGGACTAAGAGTTTGGAATTTCTCCTCGAACCACACCTCAAAGTACATGTATTGTTCGTAATAGGTATCCATGAACCTAGTCCTTATGTACAGTCCATATAGGCACTCACACTACCTATAAATGTGCTCATATAGGTATACATTCAACCTATGAATTGATCAACGAGCTTCTCTAAAATTCCACTATCGTAAGGGCGTATTATCATCTTTTCTCACTAACATTGAGTCGTAGGCGACACAAGATACTCAAAATAAAACTTTATCTATATTCCTCCCTGACCATCTCTCATAGGGTGGGATTTTAGGATTTCATCTTGATTTACAACCATGTAGAGCGGCACCTTGAACTTGTGCACTCTTCCTTTTCAACTACATACTAATCCATTCCGGTCACCCCATTCTGCTACCCCAACGAAATGTTGGATTAATTATGACGTTCACAGCCCATGAATAATATATAAGTCTGTCTCCTCATTCCACCATTGGAAATGTAGGTTCACTACCAAATTTTTGGTTGTTCACTTCGTGCCCATCTTTCTCTATCAACTAGTGGTGCGTCTAGAGACAATCTCACTATGTCTCTTCCTCAACACCGCTTCCTACTTATGTTATCTTTCCTCAAGTGGTACTCTATTCCCCTTTCTCTCTAGGTATTTTATGCTTTACAATCCGTGCACTCTTCGTAATTGGCGCACCTTTAGGGTTGATTACCTTATAGGAATCAACATTTTAGTAACGCGTAAGTCACTCTCAACACTCAGTTAAGTAGAACCTAGCGTCACTTCTTTACAACAGTTAGGCCTCCCATATCAAGAGATAACTTTTGAATGGCTGACCACCGACTTTCATCCCATAGGGCGTGCTGGCTCTCTCAGCACATAAAATCTTGGATTACCGTCTATCTCCCGTGACGTTCAATCCATTTCATCAACACAACTAGCCGCAACTTTCCTCATCGGCGTACTTAATAAATAATTAACCGCATCCCTCTTTATCAAGTGATTAAGAAATCTAATTAACTAGGGAGCCCATACACCCTTTTCTCCGTACACATTTGCAAAAACATTGCAACTTTCGCACTCGTGACATGCTTTTCCTCGCTCTCGCCTTGTCTTCACAGTGTGACTGCAACCTTGCGGGTATTCTCAATCCCCTATAGACCAAAAATCAAATTCTTGTCTTCAAAGTCCCACTTATCCCTTCGTGGTAAGATGAGATTTTTAGTGTTTCCCCACAACACTACCGGATCCACTGATGTCGTAGAATCTAACGACCCTTCTCCTGACATGCTTAAAAATTTCGTTGTATCCCCTTTCACAACCGAACTTAAATGAGGGACTTCTCCCAATGCATTTTCAGGGAGCATTGCCGGAACAACACATAGTCGAGATACTCAAATTCCATCCCCCCAACAATAGGTACAACCATACTCCATCATCTCTAAGGAGTCAAGTGGCACTGCGCTAATGCTATCACTAAATCCTTAGCTCTTGTTACAACAACGAACTCGATCTCTCCGCCCAGTGGTCATACGATATATCTTGAATCACATCATCAAGGTTCCTACACACCGGAATCAATCACTATGAGACATCCATAATCTCTAGAGTCTCCCACATATTAATGAAAAATGACAGCTCAAACCTCTTTCTGGTGAGGCATCGTCATATACCCCATTCACTCGAGGCTAAAACTTATATACCATTTACCCATCGCTCTGGTGGTTCAACTGGTTCCCAGACATAACACACTTGTCCTTTCCGGAGTGCAAAACTTACCGAAGTTATTATTCCCTTAAATAACTTCGAAAAAGATTAATACGCATGGTCTTACGTCCCACATAAGACATCTTTTCATAAATCCCCTTATTCCAGGCCACACCGAATGGTTTAGGGTATTCCTCCTCTCGGACTTGGCAACCTTGATTTTTAACACTATCATCAGGGTTCCCTTGGTTTCGCTGACCAAGGAACACACTATTAGACTTAACAGTCCCGACAAATCAATGAATCCTTTAGTGGGTTTCCCACTTATGTCTTTCACTAGCCCCATTACATTCAGTCTTACTCTTTGACTAAATCCGTAAAATTTTTTAGCTCCACCCAACTTGGACCATTTACCTCGACCTTGTAAGAAGCTCAATACTATCTTTATACACATAAGTCGTCCAAGAAGAGTTTTACCAAGATTGCGAACGACAACTCGAGAGTCCATTATCTCAAGGGATCTTTTTCCTTGTACCTATCTCATTGGTTACAAGTTCACTTTAACAGATAAATTTCTTTCTCACAGTTGGCCTCTATCAGGCTCTCACATGACAATTTCAGAATTTACCATCACTTCATTTTTGAACAATCATTGAAGGAATTTACGGTTAAACCATACGTAAGGTCCCTGTATTTGTATACTGACCCTGGGTCTGGATGTGGTGACTGGTATCCCCACCACGTTGCTTCAAAAAAAATCTTTACCCAATTTTTCACTTCCGGATATTCCTGCTCTATCCTAAATGCCAAGACCTCTAGGCAATGAATTCCATTGGTTAACATGCATTGTCTCCATTTTATCACATTTTCACAGTCCGTTCTCATCAAAAATTCCCCAGACCTCCTCCCACTTTCACTGCATTGGGCGGGTCTAGACTAGCATCCCCCTTTGCCATCGCGACACTTGGAAAATGCCTACTATGCCTTAACAACCCTTACAACATCTACTTATAATTTCGCACTAGGAGTGACCTCGACAATGATCATCTCTCCTATGATTACTATCCTCCAACTCTCCCTACTTCATGCCGAGCTCCTCCCTCCTGCAGTCCTTCCAACGCCATTGTTGGTACTGTCGCCTTGTTTGACGTACTATGCCCAATCGAAATTGTATATATAACACTACATCTACTAAATAGCAGGATAACGTAAACTATGTATGTAGAGGAGTAAAACAATCCTAAGATAGGGATCTATATCAATCAAACGATGTGCTGAAAACGTAGTAAGCGGTCCAGATCCTATGGACACTAGAACCTGATGCTCTGATATCATCTGTGACACCCCGCCTAATTAAACATCGGGTGATCAGGACTTTATTAAATTAAAATAGGTTTCTCAAATGGTTCATTCTTAGCATCACTGTCAAAAACTTTTTAATTACTAATCACCTAAATGAAAATTAGATCGGTGCCAAAATTTTATCTTTCTTAAATAGATAGATCAACCATGCGAAAAAATAGTAAAATAAATACCATGCTAAAACTCAAACCAACAGAGTATAAGTACAACAGCACAAGAGTATTACCGAATAAACCATCGACTAAAAATACCAAACAACAATTGAACAACTACTAATCTGCAACTAACATATAAGACTGATACCGGACTACAGGTCCATACATAGAATAGGGTGAGATCCTGTACTAGATCTGAATGGGAGATATCGTCTAGTAAAAAATCCTGTAAGCATTCATTGTGCTATAGCTTTGAGACCCTGGAACAAAATCATCATACATGACGCCCCTGTGGATGGACACCTAAAAGGTTTTGAAAATATTTTATAGCAAGAGTTAGTACTCAAAACATTTTGAAAATATTTAGCAAGCGTTTATCATAATATAAACTGCGATTATTGATTACACATGTTAGGTTCTCGTACACTCTCTTGAGTTTACTCACCCCTCATCTTTTGTGCACACCAAGCGTTCTACACTTAACCCACCTAGTCATATCTTCCAAGCTAACTAGGACTAAGTAATCATATGAACTTATTTATACTTAATTTCTCGTATCGCCCACATAGTACATCCATTTCATTAACATCTCGCGAAGGTTAATTAATACTAAAGTAACATTTCACCTATGATATGTTTCAAAACTTCTCATTTAGTTTCACTACTAAATGTTTACAATTATAACAATTTCTATTTTTCCACTTTTGTAATTAAGTTGCACTACTTAATTTACTAAATAGATATTCTCTATCTAATGTTACGTTCGTAATTTAAGTTTCACTACTTAACTTACCAGTTCGGTATGTATTCCTTAAATACGTAATATGTATCCATCTACTAATACACAAAATTAGAATATCATCAAGTATATATATCACACACAATATATACTAAATATCAGTAGTTACTATTTTGTCCTTTTTACACAATTAAGGACTCTTGGTTCGGAATGATACATCGACCCCGATTATTTATATACACAAATTAAGAATTGGTTCAAAATGATACATTGACCCCAATAATTTATATACACAAATTCTGGCTCAGACTCTTTGATCACGCCACCAGTACAAAGGTTTGGTTCGGCATTTTACATGGACCCCAAACATATAATAACCCTATTTTAGTTCAAAATGTCTCATCGACCCTAACATAGTAATTTAGGTATACTTCTCTTAACCTAAGAGTTCATAAAATTCAATAGGTACACGCCCGACCTATCAACCATGTTTGTACGTAATATTTTATTCTCTTATATAAGCCGTACAATATTCGTTTTACAATTTATCTCACTAATCGCATTTATTGAGTACTCACACAACTCTAAGGGTCCTAGTTACCCCTCAAATATAATTTCAGTAGTTGTTACTTACCCTACCGATCTATTAATTGAATTGACTTTACCTCGTCTCGTAACTCAATTCCAAATTTCCCGATGCTCTATGAAATCGGATTATTCTCGTCGGTCCATAGCCCAAGCCCTACACCCAATGGCCTCATCGGACATCAACAATTTAGTTACTGGTCTTATTCTCACTCCCATATAAGTATAATATATATCCTAGGATACCCATTCACTCCTGGAATTCAAAGTAACCTTAAACACAGAAAATTTGGAGAAAAATAGCTTATGTCGATCGATTGACTACTGGGTTCGATCGATCGACCTAGTCTATCGATCGACAATTCGAGATCGATCGATTGATCGAACAGGGACAGATGTATTTAGTCTTCTTCGTTAACCTCTTCCTCCATTAACGATTTCGTTATTGTTGATGATGTTTGATTGTTTTTCTCCTTCAATCCTCCATCCCAACAAGTTTGTGGTGACAATCTCCTTTGAATCCTTCCCAATTATTTCTTTTGCCTTGGGAATTTTTTCTCTCTTCTCTCTAATTGGCTATGGTGTGTTTTCATGGGTTTTCTAACCATAAACCCTCTTTCATACGGCTGATAAAAGAATCTCAAATTCGTAGGTCTCCTTACCATCTCATGTTAAAAGACCAAAACACCCCCGAACAGTCTCGGTTTAGTCCAAAATTACCCCGAGACTCAACTAGTACCCCCGGGTATACTATTTTGTCTAATTGGACCCTTGCGGACTCATCTGTGACCTATAAATTATCATTTGAGTCATTTAAAAAATATTACTCGTTCTCACCCCAACACGATCTACACGCGTTAAGTAACTATTTACCACTCGCACTAAGTAAATATAATGAGGCAATATAAATTGGTAACTATCTCTTGATTAATATTCCAAAATTACAATTTTTAATAAATCTCATTAAATTACTCCTCTTACGTAATTTAAATTAAGACGTATTTTCTCATTTAATTCTACAATTTAATTAAATAGAATATTCATAAATACGGGGTATTACATCGACACATCCTACTATCAAATTCGTAGTTGATGATACCCAGTCCTCAAATCTATCATAGAAATATACGAAGCTCCCCTTAATTGATCAAAAAAATCATCGATCTGAGGTAATGGGTATTTGTTACTGATAGTGACCTTATTTAATTCCCGGTAATCAACGCATAACCGGAGCGAACCATCTCTCTTCTTCACAAGAAACACAGGAGCATCCCATGGCTACGTGCTATGCCGAATAAACCCGTGCTTCAACAGTTACTGAATATGATCCCTTAACTCCCTAATTTCCAAAGGAGCCATACGATAAGGAGCCCTCGCAATCGGCTGAGTTCCCGATGCTAAATCAATTTGAAACTCAATCACGGGAATTGGTGGTAAACTCGGAATCTCGTGAAAAACATCCTCAAATTCTCTAACAACGGGAATCGAGTCTAAGTATGTCTCCTCCTCAAAATAATATAAGTACGTGCTCGAACCTCCCTCAGAAAGAGGCATAACCACTAAAAACATTTCTTGCCCCGAAATGGAGAAGACTATACTTCTCCCGTAATAATTTACCATGGCCCGGTATTTCACTAACCAGTCCATACCCAAAATAACATCATACCCACTATATCCAGGATGAGTAAATCGGCCTCAAAACACAAATTACAAAGGTCTATTCTGTGACACCCTGACTAATTAAATACCGGGTAGCTACTCCTTTATTAAATTAATACAAAATGCTAAGTTGGTTCAGTTCATAGCATCACTGTCGAAAAATGTTTTAACAATTACTAGCCACCTAATATTTAAAAAGTGAGTTGTCAATTTTTAATTAAATCTGATTAACATGCAATAAGGAGATTATGAACTGCCAACATAACCACCACAACATAATGATAATAGAATAACCATAGAATAGTAATGACTCTGGAGGAATACTCCTCACAACAATCCAAATACAGGAATAAACCAATACTAAGTCTGCATCACTCTATTAATTACAACTCAAAATTTGATATAACTAGATAAATAAAGTGTCAAAGAGAAATGGGGCGACATGCCCAACATATGAGAAAAATATGATAACATAGAGTCAAGATCGAAAGTGGAGACGTCTACTGTCAAGGTCCTGTAACTTCCACAACAGCTACAGTACGTCACCTGAATGGAACTCCTATGCATGGTGTCCTTGTGGCTGGGAACCTAAAAGGTTTTACAAAAAAATATATATTTGGAAGCAAACGGGCCAGAGCTCGATGGTGAAAATAGTTTAAAATATAGCAACTGTTTTAATGACAAAAAATAATGAATGCAAAATACATGTTAGGACGTGCTCTCACATGAAATACTCACCTCTCGACTATCTGTGCACTCCAAACGTATCCAAAATCGAATCTAGTTATGCCCGTATCTAACTGGTCCAATATAAAATCTGACGTTACTATACGATCCACGATTTAATTCCCAACATCTTATTTTAAACAGAGTGTTTTACTCTTCTACACAGTTTCCCATTTTAGTACTACTAATCACTAGAGATCTTCCATTTTATCTTTTACAAAACGTTGATATTATAGATACTCACATTTATACATCACAGTTCATTTCAATTATAAATATATTATTCTCATCATCAATATACAATACTAGCACCCCGAGACTAAGCTGCGGTGCACACATACTCTGTTATCCAATCCCGGTACATCACGTACATAAAGACCACGCATTACGAATATCTCAGGAATCGTTCTCAAATAACAACAATCACACAAAATGGAGGTGAACATAGTTCACATCACATGGGTCATGCACATACTTACGCTCGCATGATCAGCAAACTTATTAACTTCTCAATAAGTCCTTTTCTGACCTATGTCCTCGAGGTACCAATCTAAATCCCCCCGTAGGCACACAAAGATTAGATGGCCCAAATCGAATGCAGACCTCCCATGATAGCAAGTATGCAAGGCATGTTTTAGACATAAAACCACATATACTAAGCATTCACACATCTTAGATATCTCGAATCATTAATATAGGTATCCTTCTCGTTCATATACCGTCATTTAATGTTATACGTTTACAAGTCCCTGATTTGTATACTAACGTTGTCAACACTTCTCACGTCGTAATTAGGTATTTGTTTCCTATTCCAGAAATGTCATCTGGATTACTATAAGGTTCTAAGTTCTACTCCTCAACGTACCCCAATTCTCACAATTATGCCCACTAGTCAATAAGGGAAGGTTAATTCTCAATTACTTAAGTCTACGGGACATTTGAAATCAAGTCAGGCCAAAAAGTCCATTCTGTCAAATCGTTAGAAGTCTCGTTCGAACGAGTGTCGTTCGAACGAAAGGCTTCGAACGAACTACCAACTCGTTAGAAGGGATACTTTCATCTCGTTAGAAACTCGTTTGAATGAGGTCGTTCGAACGACCTGGGCAAGTCTTCTAAAGAGATGGCAGTTTTCGCCCAGAAATTTCCCCAATTCGTTTTTTTCTTCAATTTCTCTTCCCTAAATCCATACTAAGATCATCCCAATTGAGTTTTAAGGTTAATAAACTACTCCAAGTCCTCCTAGGTCCCTCTTTAACTTATATTTGAGGTCAATTCCTCCTAAATTTACATGTAATCATCATAATTTCCAAACATTATCCCAAACCCTATAAACATGAAGCCATAATTTTAACGTCTAAAATTTCTCCTTATAAATACGTTTTTAATTAATCACAAGGTACATTTTGGATATGGAATTCATTCATTATCATTCTACATGCAATCCCTATATAAGATTATGAGTTCTATCTCCAATTTCATGGGTTTTTCATCAAACTTTTAATACAAGACCTATATTCAATCCTAAGCATGGAGGAAACATTCTCTTGAAATTATGTAATCAAACCACTTGCCTTAGATGTTCTGATTTGATGGTTAAGGGTGAAATTTGGTTCTCCTCTTTCTCTCTTCAGATTTCTCCCAAAGATGGTGATGGTGGCTAGGGTTTCTTTTGGAACCTCTTAAGACTCTCCCTATAACTCCCGTAGCCCACTTATTGTTAAAAGATGAATTATGGACTTAGTGGGATTATTTCTAATATAAAATTAACCTCTAAAATTCGTGGGTTTTACTTCCCCTATTTTTAAAATTACCAAAATACCCTTCTAGGTTGTCGGTATGGCCCAAAAATGCCCCGGGACCCAAACTAAAACCCCGGGATAGTGTTTTCTGACTATTTCGACCCTTCCGGACATGTTGGCACACTCAAAATGACCATTAGGTTGATAAAAATATAATTCACTTTTTAATTCAAATAATTCCATTCCTGACGCGACTGACACGCGCGTCCCAACTAAATTTCCAAATTGTCGTATTTCTGCCCCGCGACAATTTCAACATTTTCAATACTCATGAAATTTTCAATTTAATATCATAATAAAATACCAAATCATATCTCGTTAGTATTTATACCCAGATTAATTCTCAATTAATTTAATTAATCCCTTAAATAAAAAATAATAAAATTATGGGGCATTACATACTTCCCCCTAATAAGAGAATTTCGACCCGAAATTCGGAACTAAATAGTACCTGGTAAAAATAACTTTGGAAAGCATTCACGCATCTCATCCTGACGCTCCCATGTGGACTCCTCGGCATTATGATGTCGCCACTGAACACGTACTAACGGTACTATCTTCGACCTCAGTTTCCGCTCGCTTCGGTCGAAAATAACAATCGGTCCCTCCTCGTAAGAACTATCGGGCAGGAGATCGATGTCTTCCAAAGCAATGTGAGTATGGGCCAAATCGTCCCTAAGATATTTCCTTCGCGAGGAAATACGGAACACATCATGAATCCTATGCAAGTGCTCCGGTAACCCCAGTCTATACGGAACTGGCCCAATCCTCCCGATGATAGGAAATGGCCCCACGTATCTTGGTGCCAGTTTCCCCTTCTTCCCAGAACGCATGATCCCCTTCATCAGAGATACTCTAAGTAACACCTAGTCCCCCACCTTAAATTTTCTGAAGAACCTCTTGGCATCAGCATAGCTCTTCTGCCGGTCCTCAGCTACCTGAATGCGGCTCTGTATCATCTCTATCCTTGCTGAAGTGTCCTGAATCACTTCCGGCCCAAGAAGTTTGTTATCCCCCACCTCTAACCAACATGCTGGGGAACGACAAGGTCTACTATACAATGCCTCAAATGGAGCCATGCCAATTGTGAACTGGTAGGAGTTGTTTTAAGCAAACTCCACCAGTGGAAGGTACTGCTCCCAACCACCTCCAAATTCTAGGATGCACATATGCAACATGTCCTCCAACATCTGATTTGTCTGTTCTATTTTCCCATCAGTCTGCGAGTGATATGTTGTACTCAGCCGCAACTGTGTACCCATGGCATCCTGGAAACTCTCCCAAAATCGTGAAACAAATATTTTGTTTCGGTCAGACACGATATTGAGAGGTACCCCATGAAGTCTCACTGTCTCTGTAATGAAAATCTGGGCATATTGTCCCGTAGTGTAATCTGTCATTACGGGTAAAAAATGAGAAACTTTGTTCAATTTGTCCACAATTACCCATATGGAGTCGTGACCCCTCTGTGACGTAGGTAACCCCATGATAAAATCCATGGATATGCTCTCCCATATCCAAATCAGAACCTCTAACGGCTATAGAAGTCCTGTCGGTTTCTGATGTTCCACCTTTTACTAGCTGACAAGTGGCACATTTAGAAACAAACACGGCAATATCTCTCTTCATCCCTCTCCACCACTACTGTCGTCTCATGTCTTAGTACATTTTATCCCCACCAGGGTGCATCACGAACCGTGAGCCGTTCGACTCTGCCATTACCTCATGTCGCAAGTCTTCCCCTTCCGGAACGACTAGTCTCCCATTAAAGGGTAATCCCCCATATGAGCCAATGGTATATGAATCCGCTCCCTCTACTAGTAATTGAACTATCTGTTCCTGAACGAACGAGTCATTTGCCTGGGCCTTTATCACTCTCGTAACAATGTGAGGTGTAATAGTCATCACAGACATGAACGATCGGGCCACTGCATCCTGGTGACCGAACTCCTACCACTTAGCTTTCCACACCTCGGCCACCTCATCTACAGGCCTACGGCTCAACGCGTCTGCTACCATGTTAGCCTTTCCTGGGTGATACTGGATATCGAACTGATAATCCTTCATAAACTCAAGCCACCGATGTTGACGCATATTCAGCTCCTTCTGCGTGAAGAGGTATTGTAGAGACTTGTGGTTTGTGAACAACCAAAATTTCTCCCCCAGAAGATAGTGTCTCCAAATCCTAAAAGCGAATACGACTGCCGCTAACTCCAAGTCGTGGCTAGGGTAATTCCTCTCATGAGGCTTCAACTTACTGGAAGCATAAGTTATGGCCTGACTCTCCTATTGTAGCCCACCTCTAAGTCCTTGTAAGGACGCATCAGTGTAAACGAAATACTCAACTCCCAACTTGGGCAATGATAACACAGGCGCTAGGGTCAACTTGTCCTTCAACTCATCTAATGCCAACTGACAGGCATCGCTCCAGATGAATGGCACACACTTGCGAGTCTGATGTGTCAAAGGACCCGCTATCTTTGAGAAACCCCGAATAAACCTCCTGTAGTATCCTGCTAAGCCCAAGAAACTACGGATCTCAGTCGGTATCATGGGTTTTCCCCACTCCCTCACCGGGGATACTGTAAGGATACATATTTCCAATTGAGTCCATATATATAGTTTTGGCTCAATTCCGGACAAAAAAATTTATTCATAGGATAGTATTTAATTGTAATATTCTCATTCCTATGAAGTGTTTGTTGAAGACGTAGAGGCAAAGAGTATAAAGCTTCATCAAATATGCCAGTTTATGTGCCTCGTTTCTACGTCATCAACCATAGTTCCATGCTCCCAAGGTATGAATGCAATATTATATATATAGGAGCTTGGAACAAAGTTTATTGGGTGTTAGGTTTTGTAAAAATCATGTTTTAATTTTCACAAAGAATTAAATAAAACTTTAAAATAAGTTTATAAAGTTTTCTGGGCTAAAAACGAGATTGTCGTTCGAACGAGAATGTCGTTCGAACGAACCTGCCAACGAGTTCCCATGTTAGGCCACTGACACGTCGTTCGATATGTCGTTCGAATAAACCTTATGTTCGAACGAGATATCCAACGAGATTCTAACGAGTTCTCTCTGGAACATCGTTAGAAGTCTCGTTCGAACGAGATTTCGGTCAAACGAAATGTCGTTCGAACGAGATGCCAGGCGGGAACAGTTTTCTGGCAGTTTTGCACACACTTCCCCACTTGGTTTTTAACCAACTTTTTCAGACTTTAATATGTGCGGGAATAACATTTTCCAATCTAACTTTTCCATCCTTGTTTATCTATTAGAGATAGTTTGAGAGCAAAATTGTTTTTAGGAAAATGTTCATGTTTTGAGTGAAATTTTTAGAGAAAAATATCCATCACTATAGTGTTTTACACCCATATTGTTTATCCAAGTTCTTATATACATATCAAATTTCTTGGCGTTTGTCACCGGTTTATCTCTTCCATTTCGAAGAGAAGTTTTGGTTTGCTTCTACATCCATCAAAGAAGAAGATGTTTTGTTGCGATCCTACCCACTTGGAGAAAGACTCCTTGCTCGGGTGACGGTTACCATATAATGTCCTATCGGTGGATTCCGAGACCGCGGTGGTGTTCCGAGGTTATCCGCTAGGAAGAGGTGTCTACAAGAAGAAGCGTCGGGGCTTGAGAGGTATTGAGTCGTGTGTTGTAATTCTTTTGTCTTGTACTTGTAATTCCGTATCTAGTGGATTTGAGGCTAGGGCCGTCCGAGGTTGTTTTCCGTCTTGGGTTTTTCCTCGTACATCGCGGCGTAGTGTGATTGGTTTATTTTATCTTGCAAAATAATGTAGAACGCATGTTTAGAATAATTCAAGATAAAATTCGGTTTAAATTATCGCACTTCATTTAATTAATTGGGACTTAAATTAAATAATGGGTATTGTTGTTTAATTCAAGTCATTTGCTAAAATTTGGTTTCGCCTAATTTGCTAATATTGATAAATATGACTTAGGCAAATTCTAGGGCTTGGATGAATTAATTGGTTGAAGTGAATACATTAATTGAGTAATTTTATTGAACCATCTTTCTAACGCTTTTGCATCATCTCGAGTTTACATAAAAAGGAAATTACAATATTATTAACTGCAGATTTTACAAATTGGTATCAGATCCGGAGCGCTAAGTTATCGCGTTAAAGATCCGTTTTTTGGCTTTTTGTATTTCCTTACCTTTTTAGGTGGTTCAATTTTTTATCACTCTCATATTTTTTTTCTCTCAATGGGACGTCTTAATGAAAATTTTTCCAATTTTAATGATAATAAAATTTTTGATTTTCGAAAGGAATTAAATGGGCTTAACCTATGTAACGAAAATTTAAAGGAATTAAATTTGACATTTTTAAAAATAATTAAATTTCTTGAAAATGAAAATTCTTGTTTTAAAGCTCACATTGAGTCTTTGCAAATCTCCTTATCTTAAAAAGATATTTTTCATGAAAAGCTCATGGACATACATTCAAATTTTGATATTTTAGAAAAGTCCAAAAAGGAGAGTGAAAATCGTGAAAAGACTCTTAGGGACAAGTTTGCTCATATTGAGGGAGAGCATGTTAACCTTCTAGGAATTATAGAAAATTTAAAGAAGGAGTCCCATAATTTTGAGGTGTCTAATTTATTACTTGAGTCCGAAATTTTAAAATTGAAAAATGATTCTCAAGACTCTAGTAGTAGTTCTAATGGTTCTAGCACATCATGCTCAAATTCTTCCATTGCTAAAGCTAAAACCATTGTTTGTTTAAGAGGGTCGACTTTGGCCAAGGTCTTTAAAAAGGGTCACAACTTAGGTAACATTCCTCGTGTTTACACATGCTTGCATTGTGGTAGGAAAGGTCACCTTAGGTCATTTTGTTTTGATCTTAAAAGAAGTCCAAGGAAATCTTTATCTAGCATTTCATTATTTCCTAATCCCCATCATGTTAAATATAAATCTATATGGGTTAGGAAATCATTATTAAATGCTCTAGATACCATATTTGTTGATTCTCATTTACTATCACATGAAACCTCCCTTGCTAAATTTAAAGGTTGAATGTGTTAGTGTTTTTTGCATACTTTAGCGTTTGTACTTCATGCTATATTCACATGCTAAATGTATGCTGTTTAGTCATTTTCTAGTCATTGCCTCATTTCATATCATATGCTAGAAATTATGACTTCTTTATCTTTTTATATTATATTTTGTGTTTGAATTAATTAAAAAATATAAAAAGATTTTTTTTATCATTTGTGTTTTATTTATTTCATTTAAGCTTAATGAAAAATACAAATGATTTTTGTTTATTCTTTTGAGTATATATCTTTATTTTTGGTTAAAAATGTCAAAAACTCAAAAAGATTTTATTTTGTGTATTTTTTAGTTTTGACACACTTTATGTGGCATATATTTGTGTTTGAATCCCATCGCTTATGCTCCCACGTGGCTAGAACTTTTGGTTTAGATTTTCAATCCTTAAAATGTTCTTTACCATGTTTTATATGGAGCAGTAGGATTTTGTATTGTTTAAATGGATTCTATTTTTATATGCCTCTTTTCACACATGCACGAGCTCTTTTGAAATCTTAATGTCACATGTTATATTTGAGCTTTTTGAGGTGTTCTCCTACTAGTCTAGTCATCTACATATCTATGACCTAGGAGGACTAGTGCAACGTTGCACGTGAGCTTTGTGAGATAAAAAATTATATATCTAAATGTGCACGGGGAAGGGCTCCGAAAGGACTAAGTGATCCTTTGCGATAGTAAGCCACCGTTTATTGGATCTAAAAGAAATACGTGATCTAAGGGCCTAAAAACAGAATATTTGGCATTAAAAAGAAAACAATTGCCAAGGCCTATGTTT
Source organism: Sambucus nigra (assembly GCA_949130495.1). Classification (NCBI taxonomy): domain Eukaryota; kingdom Viridiplantae; phylum Streptophyta; class Magnoliopsida; order Dipsacales; family Adoxaceae; genus Sambucus; species Sambucus nigra. The sequence continues at coordinate 624,486,319 of OX422217.1, forward strand.
GTTTGATATATTCATTCAAAAGCAAAAGAATATATATGCTTATTGAGGGAGAATTGGATGGTATATCAACGGTTTGCACAATGTCCGTTTATCCTAGTTGTCTTTAATGTCATGACTCTATTTGGTTTGTAGAATCATCATCATCCTAGGCTTGTATGCATTGTGTATGTTTGTTCATTGAGTTCAATCTTCATATTGTCACATGAGGTTATATTTAAATGTGATGAAGTTTGCAATCAAATGAGAACTCCGTGAACGTTTCTTAAGTGTTTGTGTCTAAATTTATTTGGTGCTAGTTCACACCCCTACACTTCCATTTCCATATGACACATTTTTGCCATACGAGTGTGCAAACTTATTGTATTTTGTGTCATGTGTGTGTTTATATCTATATATATATATGCAAGTACTTATTGGTATATTTATAGTATATATATATATATGATATTTGTTTGTCTTTGCCTTGCTTTTATTACCCTTATGCTTTAATATCTTAACACTTCAAGCTCCAACGTGTTTATTAGTTCTTTATCCTTTGCCTATTCCTGAACAAAAAGGGGGAGAAAATGATAGGGGGAGAAATGGTATCTAATCCTATTATTATCGTATCTTAGTTTGGGGGAGATTTATCTTAGGGGAAGACGTCTTTCTAAGTAGGTGTTTGTTAAAGGGGAAGAATTAATTTAGGGGGAGTAATTAATTAATTGCATTCAATACTTTGATATTCCCTATGCATTTGATGAGTTTGCTTAAGTGTGCAGGATTTTTTCTAAAGAAGCATTGTTTAAACGGCAAAGCGTTTGATCCTTGGGTTGAGTCAAGTTTGGGTGGGTTATGTTTTGAGTCTAGTGAGCTTGACGACCCTTTAGGATTTTTGTTTGGTTTTTGTCCCGGAATAGCCAAAGGGGGAGATTTGTAAGTGCACATATTTCCAATTGAGTCCATATATATAGTTTTGGCTCAATTCCGGACAAAACATTTATTCATAGGATAGTATTTAATTGTAATATTCTCAAGCCTATGAAGTGTTTGTTGAAGACGTAGAGGCAAAGAGTATAAAGCTTCATCAAATATGCCGGTTTGTGTGCCTCGTTTCTACATCATCAACCATAGTTCCATACTCCTAAGGTATGAATGCAACATTATATATATAGGAGTTTGGAACAAAGTTTATTGGGTGTTAGGTTTTGTAAAAACTGTGTTTTAATTTTTAGAAAGAATTAAATAAAACTTTAAAATAAGTTTATAAAATTTTCTGTGCTAAAAACGCATTTTCCAAACTTTCTTGTTTTTCGTTCGATAGAGTCGTTCGAACGAAAATGTCGTTCGAACGAACCTGCCAACGAGTTCCCATATTAGGCCACTGACATGTCGTTCGATATTTCGTTCGAACGAACCTTCTATTCGAACGAGATATCCAACGAGATTCTAACGAGTTCTCTCTGGAATGCCGTTAGAATTCTCGTTCGAACGAGATTTCGTTCGAACGAAATGTCGTTCGAACGAGATGCCAGGCGGGAACAATTTTTGGTAGTTTCTTGGCAGTTTTGCACCCACTTCCCCACTTGGTTTTTAACCAACTTTTTCAGACTTTAATATGTGCGGGAATAACATTTTCCAATCTAAATTTTCCATCCTTGTTTATCTCTTAGATAGAGTTTGAGAGGAAAATTGTTTTTAGGAAAATGTTCATGTTTTGAGTGAAATTTTTAGAGAAAAATATCCATCACTCTAGTGTTTTACACCCATATTGTTTATCCAAGTTCTTTTATACATATCAAATTCCTTGGAGTTTGGCACCGATTTATCTCTTCCGTTTAAAAGAGAAATTTTGGTTTGCTTCTACATCCATCAAAGAAGAAGAAGTTTTGTTGCGATTCTACCCACTTGGAGAAAGGCTCCTTGCTCGGGTGACGGTGACCATATAAAGTCCTATCGGTGGATTCCGAGATCGCGGTGGTGTTCCGAGGTTATACGCTAGGAAGAGGTGTCTACAAGAAGAAGCGTCGGGGCTTGAGAGGGTTCGAGTCGTGTGTTGTAAGTCTTTTGTCTTATACATGTAATTCCGTATCTAGTGGATTTGAGGCTAGGGCCGTCCGAGGTTGTTTCCCATCTTGGGTTTTTCCTCGTACATCGCGGCATAGTGTAATTCGTTTATTTTATCTTACAAAATAACGTAGAACGCATGTTTAGAATAATTCAAGATAAAATCCGGTTTAAATTATCACACTTCATTTAATTAATTGGGACTTAAATTAAATATTGGGTAATGTTGTTTAATTCAAGTCATTTGCTAAAATTTGGTTTCGCCTAATTTGCTAATATTGATAAATATGACTTAGGCAAATTCTAGGGCTTGGATTAATTAATTGGTTGGAGTGAGTACATTAATTGTTTAATTTTATTGAACCATCTTCCTAACGCTTTCGCATAGCCAAAAAGGAAATTCTTACATTAACAAATACCTTCCCTAGATCAACAGATATTCCCCGGTCTGAAATGATATGCCCCAAAAACTAAACGTCCTTCAGCCAAAATCCACATTTCTCATACTTTGTTTAAAGCTCGTTCTGACGTAGCGTCTGCAAAACCTGCCTCAAATGTTCGGCGTGACCTCTTCTATCTGGGAGTAAACTAGGATGTCATCAATAAAGACGATGACGAACTGGTCTAGGAACTCTCTGAACACCCTATTCATCAAGTCCATAAACACGTCTGGAGCGTTGATCAAGACAAAAGGCATAACCCAAAATTCGTAGGAACCATACCTCGTCAAGAAAGAAGTCTTCGAGATGTCCTGTTCCCTGATATGCAATTACGGGTATCCCGATCGTAAATCAATCTTTGAGAAGAAGCGGGCTTCTCTCAACTGGTCAAATAAGTCATCAATTCGGGGAAACGGATATTTATTTCGTATCGTGACTTTATTCAACTCCCGGTAATCTACACACAACCTCAACGATCCATCCCTCTTCTTTACGAACAATATAGGGGCACCCCACTCCAAAGTACTCCTCTAATAAACCCCTAACCCAACAACTGCTCTATTTGATCGCTTAGCTCTTTGATCTTCGCTGGAACCATACGGTACGGTGCGCAGGAAATGGGACGAGTGTCCGGCGTCAAATCAATAAAAAAATCTATCTCTCTCTACTAGGAGGTAATCCAGGTATATCCTGGAATACATCAGTGAACTCTCTAACGATTGGAATCGAATCAAGTTCTAACACCACTTCCTTAGAGGTCTCCTCCTCTATATAGTACAAATGAGTGGATGATCCTCCCTCAGGGAGAGGCATTGCCACTAGAAACATCTCCTGCCCGGGAATTGAAAAAGTAATACTCGTAATAAAATAGTCAATCATGGCTCGGTACGCAACTAGCCAATCCATACCAACTATCGCATCGTACTCAGTCATCTCTAATACTAGCATATCAACGAGTAAGCCAGGATTATCCTGGAATACATCAGTGAACTCTCTAACGACTGGAATCGAATGAAGTGGTATCACCACTTCCTTAGAGGTCTCCTCCTCTATATAGTACAAATGAGTGGACGATCCTCCCTCAGGGCGAGGCATCGCCACTAGAAACATCTCCTGCCCGGGAATGGCAAAAATAATACTCCTACTGAAATAGTTAATCATGGCTCAGTACGCAACTGGCCAATCCATACCAACTATCGCATCATACTCATTCATCTCTAATACTAGCATATCAGTAGTAAAGTAAATCTTCCTATTTCTATGCCCACACCTCTACAAATAAGTGAAATCATGGAACCCCTACTCAACGGTGAATCTACACACGTAACCATGCTCTCTGCAGTGTCTAACAACCCCAAAGTGCGAGAAAATCTCATGGCAATGAAACAATGTGTGGCCCCCGTATCAAATAAAATATGCCCCATAGTCCCCTCAATAGAGAATATACCCTTAATGGTAGGTGGATCTTGTGGGACTCTGGTCTGCTGGAGCTGATACACTCTCCCATACTGAAGTTGTCCCTACTAGACTGGGACCGCTGGGATGGGTGGTAATGCGACCATCTGTGGTGGTACTGGGAGGGAGGGGGGAAATATAGGCCTCTGTGGCTCGTGTTGAGCACCCTGATGCTGCTGTTGTGGGGCCCTATCAGGACAATCCTGGCGTTTGTGACCAATCTTGCCACAAATGAAACACTTCCCCGAGAATTTTCCCCCTTGTTATCCCTGTTTCCCTCGGCCCTGATGGCCGCTACCATTCCTACCTTGACCATGCTGGCCCTGCTGGAAATGTTGATGCTGACCATTCTGGCCTTGATGGCTGTTCTGACCCTGATGGCCTTGTCTGAAACCTCCCCGATCGTTTCGAAAACCCCCGGATCTAAATCTCATAGGATCCCCCTATTGGGAACCCTGATCACCCTACCTGTGCTGACCCTGAACAGATTGTGCCCCGCTGGCACCATTTCCCCCTGTCCTGCCCTGATGGCTGGACTCTCCTGATCTCTTACTCTCATACATGTGAAAGTGGTGATCCTGGCAGTGAAGCATTGTTGCGTTAACCATATTAGATTAAGTGTCCAATGAGAGATTTCCCAACAAGTGCTGTCCGATCCTCCAAGTCAATCCGTCCATAAACTTCTGAATCTTCTTCTCCTCAATCGGAATCTCATCGGGAACAATGTTCAAGATATTGGTGAATTCAGCCTCGTACTCGGCCACAGTATTTCCCTCCTTCTTGAGGTTCATTAACGTCCTCCTCATTTCAGTGTGAACAGCTGATGGAAAATATTTGCGATCGAATCGCACCCAGAACTCCCGAATAGGATGGGCATCCCTCTCCTTCGGGGTGGTAATGGACTCCCACCACTTCAATGATGATCCTACTAGATTAAAATTAGCTAGTATCTGCTTTTGAACATCCGTGCACTCGTACATCCTTAAGTGCCTTTGAATGTCCTTCCTCCACTGACACGACACAACAACGTCGGAGCTACCTGCAAACTCTGGAGGGTGTTCTTTCTGAAAAGCATCTCGAACACATTCCCAAGCAGACGGAAGTGCATGATCCTGAACTGGCGCGTCTACCGGCGCCTAAGGTGGTGCCTGCTGCACAACGGCGAGGACGACATTTATCGCTTGGGCTACATTGGATGCAACATCTGCGGCATTCATGGTGCCCTGAACTAGTGCAGGCTGTGGTTCGAGCTGAGCATCCCTAGGAGCTCGTTGTGCACGTCATGGAGGCATATAAAATGAGAGTAAAGTCTTATGAGTTTGTAGTTATCATCTCAAAATAGCTAAAGAGCGAAACGTACATAAAAGAATACAACAATCCTAACATATATGGCTCTACATCAAAGAAAGCTCAGCGGAAACATAACAAGCCGTACAGATCCTAAGGACACTAGAACCTGATGCTCTGATACCACTTGTGAAACCTCGAATAATTAAATACCGGGTAGGTACTCCTTTATTAAATTAATACAAAATTCTAAGTTGGTTCAGTCCATAGCATCACTGTCGAAAAACGTTTTAACAATTGCTAGCCACCTAATAATTAAAAAGTGAGTTGTCAATTTTTAATTAAATCTGATTAACGTGCAATAAGGAGATTACGAACTGCCAACATAACCACCACAACATAATGAAACTAGAATAAGCATAGAATCGTAATGAGTCTGGAGGAATAATCCTCACAACAATCCAAATACAGGAATAAACCAATACTAAGTTTTCATCACTATTTTAATTACAACCCAAAATTTGATATAACTAGATAAATAATGTGTCTAAGAGAAATGGGGCGACATGCCCAACATATGAGAAAATCTGATAACATAGAGTCAAGGTCGAAAGTGGAGACGTATACTGTCAAGGTCCTGTAACTTCCACAGCAGCTAGAGTACGTCACCTGAATGGAACTCCTATGCATGGTGTCCTTATGGCTGGGTACCTAAAAGGTTTTACAAACAAATAAATATTTGGAAGCAAATGGGCCAGAGCTTGATGGTGAAAATAGTTTAAAATACAACAACTGTTTTAACGACATAAAATAATGAATGCAAAATACATGTTAGGACGTGCTCTCACATCAAATACTCACCTCTCGACTATCTGTGCACTCCTAACGTATCCGAAATCGAATCCAGTTATGCCCGTATCTAACTCGTCCAATATAAAATCTAACGTTACTATACAATCCACGATTTAAATCCCGACATCTTATTTTAAACAGACTGTTTTACTCTTCTACACAGTTTTCCATTTTAGTACTACTAATCACTAGAGATCTTCCATTTTATCTTTTACAAAACGTTGATATTATAGATACTCACATTTATACATCACAGTTCATTTTAATTAAAAATATATTATTCTCATCATCAATATACAATACTAGCACCCCGAGACTAAGCTGCGGTGCACACATACTCTGCTATCCAAACCCGGTACATCACATACATAAGGACCACGCATTACGAATCTCTCAGGAATCGTTCTCAAATAACAACAATCACACAAAATGGAGGCGAACATAGTTCACATCACATGGGTCACGCACATACCTACTCTCCCATGATCAGCAGACTTATTAACTTCTTAATAAGTCCTTCTCTGACATATGTCCTCGAGGTACCAATCTAAATCCCCCCGTAGGCACATAAAGATTAGATGGCCCTAATCGAACGTAGACCTCCCATGATAGCAAGTATGGTAGGTATGTTTTACACATAAAACCACATATAATAACCCTTCGCACATCTTAGATATCTCGAATTATTAATATAGGTATGCTTCTCGTTCTTATACAGTCATTTAATGTTATACGTTTACAAGTCCCCGATTTGTATGTTAACGTTGTCAACAGTTCTCACATTGTAATTAGGTATTCGTTTCTTATTCCACAAATGTCATTCGGATTACTATAACATTCTAAGGTCTACTCCTCAATGTACCCCAATTCTCACAATTATACTCACTAGTCAATAAGGGAAGGTTAATTCTCAATTACTTAAGTCTACGGGACATTTGAAATAAAATCAAGCCAAAATGGCCATTCTGTCAACTCGTTAGAAGTCTCGTTCGAACGAGGTCGCCCGAACGAGTGTCATTCGAACGAATGGCTTCGAAAGAACTACCAACTCGTTAGAAGGGATACTGTCATCTCGTTAGAAACTCGTTCGAACGAGGTCGTTCGACCGACCTGGGCAGGTCTTCTAACGAGATGACAGTTTTCGCCCAGAAATTTCCCCAATTCATTTTTTTCTTCAATTTCTCTTCCCTAAATCCATACTAAGATCATCCCAATTGAGTTTTAACGTTAATAAACTACTCCAAGTCCTCCTAGGTCACTCTTTAACATATATTTGAGGTCAAAACCTCCTAAATTAACATGTAATCATCATAATTTCCAAACATTATCCCAAACCCTATAAACATGAAGCCAGAATTTTAACGTCTACAATTTCTCCTCATAAATCCGTTTTTAAATCATCACAAGGTACATTTTGGATATGGAATTCATTCATTACCATTCTACATGCAATCCCTATATAAGATTATGAGTTCTATCTCCAATTTCATGGGTTTTTCATCAAACTTTTAATACAAGACCTATATTCAATCCTAAGCATGGAGGAAACATTCGCCTGAATTCATGTAATTAAATCACTTGCCTTAGATGTTTTGATTTGATGTTGAAGGGTGAAATTTGATTCTCCTCTTTCTCTCTTCAGATTTCTCCCAAAGATGGTGATGGTGGCAAGGGTTTCTTTTGGAACCTCTTAAAACTCTCCCTATAACTCCCGTAGCCCACTTATTGTTAAATGCTGAATTATGGACTTAGTGGGCTTATTTCTAATATAAAATTAACCTCTAAAATTCGTAGGTTTTAATTCCCCTATTTTTAAAATTACCAAAATACCCTTCCAGGTTGCCGGTATGTCCCAAAAATGCCCCGGGACCCAAACTAAACCTCCCTGACTAGTGTTTTCTGACTATTTAGACCCTTCCGGACATGTTGGCACACTCAAAATGACCATTCGGTTGATAAAAATATAATTCACTTTTTAATTCAAATAATTTTATTCCTGACGGGACTGACACGCACATCCCAACTAAATTTCCAAATTGTCGTATTTCTGCATCGCGATAATTTTAACATTTTCAATACTCATGAAATTTTGAATTTTAACATCATAATCAAATACCAACTCACATCTCGTTAGTATTTATACTCGGACTAATTTCCCATTAATTCTCATTTAATTTAATTAATCCCTTAAATAAAAATCAATAAAATTACGGGGTATTACATATTCCTACCCTTTTACAAACTAAGAATATAAGAAAACCATCATCCTTGGAAGACTCCACACTAGTAAAAGTACTTTCGGAAGATTTAATCATCCCCGTCGAATGGGCAAAATGCCTAACAATAAATGTGTGCATCATGACTGTTTCAAATAACACTCGACCCACATACCCCTTAATGGGAAACTTACACTCAATAGCTGGAAGTACGGGAGGTGCGGGCGGTGCTGAGGGAAACAAAGCATCTTAAATATTATACATACGCCCGTACTGAAGTTGCCCCTATTGTAGAGGGACGGCTGGAATAGGTGTTGGAGGCTGTAGATGCGCCTGCTCATGCTAAGGACCCCTATGCAAATGTCCCCCGATCAACTGTGGACAAGCTCTCTTAAAATGACCATGTTCACCACACTAAAAATAGTGGCCCACAAAATTTTCTGGATGACGGACCTTATTGTTACTTCAAAACTTCCCCACGCCTTGGCCCTGATGGCCACGACCTCCATTATTTCCTCTTCCTGCTTGGCCCTATTGGCCTAATTGTTTCTGCTACTGAGCACCCTGAGCATGCCTAAAACCACCTCCGCTAAAGTTAAAAACCCCAAAACGTTGTTTCTTAGACGAGACCCCTTGCTGTGGGTTCCTCTCTTTCTGTTTACTTCTCGACTATTGTGGTGGGGGTAGTTCTACACTGGCACCATTACCTCATTGCTTACTGGCTTGACCCAAATCCGTAATCTTCTTACTCCCTTTCACATGAAGATGGTCATTATGGCAATGGAGCAAGGCTGAATTTATCACGTCACCAAATGTTTGCAAATATGGATTTCCCAACAAGTGCTACCTTATTCTCCAATTCAATCCCATGATGAATTTCGAAATCCTCCTCTCTTTGGAATTACTTCGTCCGGCACAAAGTTCATTAGATGCTTAAATTCCTCTTTATATTCCGCCACAGATCGTTCCCCTTGAACAACATCCTAGAGCTTCCTCCTCATCTCAATCTGGACTGCTGGAGGAAAATATGTTCGATCAAACAAAACCTAGAAGTCTGAGATAGACATGGTATCCCTTTTATCTGGAGTTATCACCGACTCCCACCAATGTAGAGCTTCTCCTAGCAGTTTAAAAGTGGCGAGAATCTGTTTCCGTTCCCCACTGCACTCCACTATTTGAAGATGGCATTGCACATCTTTCTTCCATTGATTTGCCACAATCACATCAGCGCCGACCGGATATTCTTTAGGGTGACCCTTCAGAAAGGATTATCTAACTCTTTCCCATGTGGAAGGTCTTACATGGGCTTGAACCTCTGGTGCTACCGGTTGTTGGCCTTAGGGAAACAGTTGTGCCATAGCGGTCATGACAACGTTGACTCCCTGGGCAATAATATTAGCCACCTCTATCGCATGTATTGTTCCTTGCGGTGGTGGGGACTCTACGTTCTCTGTAACTTGATTTACTTTCACCGGGCTACCTCTTCTAGGTGAAATCCGAGAAGAGAAATAACTAAATCAGAGTACAATTTAAAACAATTTATCTTTGCAAAAGATCGCAAGCATGCACAAACAAAACAATCCTAATAATAGGGCTCTATATCAAAGAAAGCAAGGGTATAATGTGATAAGTCCGCATAGATACTAAGGACTCTATAATATGAGACTTTGATACCATATGTGAAACCCCTTTTATTAAAATAAGAGGTGGCCAGCACGATACTCCAATAAATACAGGAATCATAGATGGTCCATTCTTAGCATCACTGTCGTAAAAATAATAGTACTAGTTATTTTAGAAAAAGGATGTCAAATAAATTAGAAAGTTTGATAAAAATCATTTCGACAATACAATTTAAAAAGAAGGTGGATATAGATGTGGAGACATGTAATAGTTTAACAACCATTCAATAAAATAATAACCGAATAAGTTGTCAGTTAACGGACGAATACAACCAGGTTACACCAAGTATTACAATTAAATGTCATGATATATGTCAATACAAAACTTGGGCAACACACTCGAATGTATAGACTGATCATATATGGATTATAATAAAGATGGAGGCGTCTACAACAAATATCCTACAACATCTGTAAAAATGCTACAGCTCTCTGACACTCAGAAGGAGAGTTTAACACGGGTGTCCTTGCGGCGGAGCACCTGAGCATAAATATGATCCATACAAAACAAAGAAATATAAGTTGGCCAGGGCCTGATTTGAGATGATATACGTGTGAATAAAATGCATAACAGTTATGAAATCTAACATCATATACTTGATTAAGTCGCTCTTCACAATAAGAACTATCCTCTCCTCTCATCTAAGTGAACATCCTAGCGCAAAACCATTTATAGTGTTAAACTATTCATGAAATTAAGAGAAATAGATAAATTCCATTTCAATATGCTTACATTGCAGTTTCGTAAAATATGACTTCAGAAGTCCATTTAACATTGGGAAACTTATGGCATAATGTTGACTTCTAAATGCATTAGGCATTTATGAAATGCCACATTTATGAGAATATTTACAATCAAAATATAACGATTCTAAGACCATCCTTTCGGGATTCACCCCACTTGATGCGCCCCTAAATAGCCATCATCTTCCAGGGTCTATAACCAGGACAACTTGGGCATCCTAAATCGCATCGCGTTGAAAGCGGCCATATTCCTTCAACTGTGAGTCATAACCATACCAAGAATTACCTCATTTCGAATAAAACAACGACACAATTATGACACCCCACCTAATTTAATACCGGGTGATCAGTCCTTTACAAATTAAAAATGATGGTGAACGGTTGTTTCATTCTCGGCATAATTGTCAGAAAATAAAATTTCCAATTTAATCACCCTAAATAATTAAGCTAAGTGTCAAAACAATTTAAAACCTTAATTCCAATTTTATTAAATCCAAACAGGAAAACCTTTTTAATAATCAACAGTTTAAGAATTCAGAAATACTAAGGATGGATAAAAGCACACAAGAATTTGAATCACATAGATAAACCAAACTAGTTTAAAACTATAAATGAAACCATCCTGACAATAATTAAATCCCAAAAAATATCAAATACTGGAAATATAAATGAACATAAATCTATGACAAAAATCCAAACTAAGTAGAGGAACGGGCGACATATGGCCAAACTAATAAGGTCTAAAAATAAGAGTTGAGTCAATCAATGAGGTCGTCTAAGCGATGGCATGCAACTCCCACATAAGCTGCAGCACGTCCCTTCCAAGGAATCTAAGCATGACGCCCCTGTGGCTCACCTGTAATATATATACATATATATACAAGAGAAAAGAAATAACAGGAAACGGGTCGGAGCCCGAGTGTAAAACAGTTTCAAAATAGTTTAGCAAGTATTTAAAATGCTTACTGGCTAATATAACAACCATATTAGTATGCAACACTCTCTTGAGAAATTCTCACATCTCATCTAGTGTGCACGCCTACCGTACTATTAACCTCAAAAGTTTATTTTAACTTAACTTTCCCAAAAGTTTTCATTGCGAATAATACAATGGCTAAGATATTTAATTTCTAAAAATTTATCTCTCTCATATATCTTATGTTATTTAAATTAACCTAGTGATGTCACAAAATTTCCAAACACTTATAGTAAAGTTGGTGTATTTATTCATTACTTAACTACTTTTATGCACAGTAGAAAGTTCCCATACTCAAGTATATATATATATATATATATATATATATATATATATATATATATATATATATATATATATATATATATATATATATATATCCTAGTCACTCATATAATATATATACTATCTGCACCCCACACAAAATCTATGGTGCTAGCATACTCTGCTATCAAGTCCCCGTATCATTCGTACTAAGGGAATTACTAGTTCGGAATCACTCTCGAACTGTATTAACACAAAACACATACAATTGGAGGCGAAGCATAGTTCCAAGTCTCTAAAAGGTCAGCACATACCCTCACGTCTCTTAGGACTGTCTGACTATCAATCAAATAGCTTGTACTAAGGAATCCTATGTTTTAAGGTATAAGTCATTATCCCCCATAACGGTCCAATCGAGATAAGACTGTCCCGGCTGAGAAACCCCCGTGATAGCAACTAGCTCGGGTATAATTTTTACACAGATATATAATATAGACAATCACATAGTCATATATATATATAAGTATTCACATTTCTAAATTAGGTGCGCCCACGACCCATAATTACAATTATTCGTTCTTAGCACATTTTTCTCGATTATTTCGCATAATGGACTCGTCATTTTTATTCTCATCTATAATTCACTTCATACTCACTTCTCCTCTCTCAAAGCATTATCACTCCCTAAATATAATTTCAGTAGGATTACACTCACTTACCTTCTAGTCTAACTACCTTACGAGTATCAATCTTTTTAGTAAACGTACGCATGGTTTCATATGTACGGATAACACCCCGTTAACCTATAATTTCATACCACATTAAATTTCACTCAATGGGGTCTAGCTAGGCCCTACTGGTCCTCTTTACATCCAATTATACTCCAACAATAACAATCAAGGGTTACTACGAATTTTAACCGGATTAAACAAACGAACGAAAAATATGCAGTTTTCCAGGAGGGGTCGATCGATCGATGTAAGGGGATCGATTGATCGATCGATGTTCTCGATCAATCGGTCGATCAAGCAGTTATGAACCTTCTCTTTTCCAGTTATGGTTTTACCTCTACAACCTCAACCAAATCTCGATTAACAATTCCCAAACTTCCAATTAATAATACTACTAGTACTATATACCTAACTACATGATTTTCTATGTAAAATATTTCCGAATTTATCAAGTATCATGATTTAATGGGGTGAAATTCACATAAACTACAAGAACCCTAATTTTCTTTAAATTTCCATTCTTTCAATTCTTTTCCATATTTCTTGCTTCTAAATCCATAAAAATTCATGGCTAATCCTCTACATGTGATTTAGATGTCTAGAATACGTCTACTTCATGTACACATATGATTTGAAGTCTCCAAAAATATAATTTCTTCCATGAAATATGTTCTAAACAACCCTAGACTAACATGATTGAAACTTTAACTAAAATAAATCAAGATAGATACTTTCCTGGAATTTGAGTTTCTGATTTCTGGACGAAAGAGGTATCGTTGCGTTCCTCGTCAGCGATCTATGCTTTGGTGGTGATGGCGGTATAAACGGTTGAGTCCTTGGCCTTGAGTTGCTTGGAAAGCTCTCCAACTCCTTCTCTAATTGTTGTTCTTTGATTTTATGTTTTTTAACTCTAGAATTCAACTCCTAAAGGCTGATTTATCCTTAGGAAATTCGTGGGTTTAATTACCCAAAAACATCAAATGTCTATAATACCCTCCCGGGATTCCAATTAGGCCTAAAAATGCTCTGAGACCCAAACTAAACCCCCGGGTACATTATTTTGACATTCTAGACCCTTCTGGACATAATGGCGCACTCGAAATGACCATACGGGTGACTTATAATTTATTCGCTCTTAATAATAGTAATAATTTAATCCCGACACGATGCCGGCGCATCCCAATTTAATTTTCACAATTATCAAATTACACACTCATGATAATTTTAATAAATTCGATTATACATATTACTTTATCCATTAAGTAATAATAAACAAATTCCCAAGAATTACTAACTCTCATCACGCTAGAAAATATTTAAATAAATTTTCGGATTAATATTAAATTAATATCTCAAATTAAATTTAATAAATCCCCAAATTTAAAAGTCATAAAAAGACGGGGTATTACAACAATATAACCACCGGTCCTATGGCCTAGGACTATATTCACCCTGCATTCATTAGTCAAGGGACATCACCTCATTCGTGTGACTTCCCTTATGATAGCATTTAGAGAGGTATGTATATGAAAGTCATAATTCACAAGATATGTCAATGTAAAAAGTGCGTTTTATTATATCCAAAACCATATGTGTTTAATGACATAAATCGTAACGTTTAATTGTCCACATAATAGTCTCCGAGAGTTCATAACAACACTAAAGTCTACGAAGTGTAATTTTCCTCATACAAGTCTCTAAAAGTTCCAAAACAATACCAACTAACTCTCCCTTAATCCTAAGCTACCTTACTATAGGAAAAAGAAACTAGCTTTTATTAAATTGCCCCCAAAATAAGACCATTTACCTCCTTACCAATCTAGGGTATTAATCCCCTAATATAAGACTCTAATACTCTTTATTACTTCATAAGAGAAGCTTCCTAAGCCTCAAACCAAAAAAAGGGCTAAAAACTAAGTTAGATAAATATCCTAAAATAGCAGGAATTCCGAATCGATTTCCCTAGGGCTGACTCGATTCACCCCTGACAGTGAATCGATTCTCCCAAAATCGATTCGGATGAGGAAACCAACATTTTATCTCGGTCCAAATCGATTTGGCCTTAACCCGAATCAATTCGGTTCCCCAGACCAATAACCACCCTTTTTAGCAAATCAATTCGCTAGGGAGGGCGAATCTATTCGCCTTGGACGAAAGGCCCAGTTGAAGCTACGAGTTGTTACGAAACCTAAATCTCCCAAATCCATTTCTTCCATCAAATATCAACATCATCAACTAATAATTTACGCAAATCATTCCTACACAATAACTAGCTAATATATCCAACTCAAATCATATCTAAATCCATATTTAAGGGTTTTAAACACCAAAATCATCAAAACCCATTAATGGTTAAATCTCAAGAACACAACTATATATACAAATTATTCACACTCAATCATACATATATAAGTTAGAAACTTGCCTGAAGATTGTAGCCTCAGATTCTCTTCTCGTAGCAACGATTCCAAGGTCAAATCTCAAATCTCTCCTCTTTCTCCTAAGATCTATATTCTCTCTAACTCTCTCTACGTTTATAACACATTAATAAGCTTAAATGCTCTTGCAAGACTAAAATACCCAAATACATTATGTCTAACATTTAAATGCTAGTACACAATTAAAATGACTCGTAACATCATCATTAAGTTATAACTAGTCAAAAGTGTCCCGGAACCCAAAATACAACTTGGCACTTATTTTGACTATCTCAACCAATTCCAGACCAACCGCTCCCTCTGAACTGGAAACTGGAATATCATTTATTATTTCATGTTCCAACATCATATTAAATCTTAAATAATAATTCAATTGGAATATAAATCATAATCGTCATTTAAAGCTCAACAACGCAATAAAACATAATATGATGCTATTTACATTCACTTAACAGTAAATATGCAAAACTCGATAAATATTATCTCTCAAATCACTTAAAATACTATTCACTTCATCTTTCTTCATTTTATATAATTAACCCACTAGGCAAATTAATATAAAAATAATTACTCATAAATAATAGGTATTACACTGATCAACCGAGCACGTGCTTAAATTGTATTCGGAGACATGGAATAGTGATAGACTGCATTTTTATTTTTATTTTTATATTTTTGGATGGTGGGGTAAATTACACTAAATGTGCATTTGAAAATCCCATTTCCATGTCAAGGAATCTGAATTGAAAAATTTTCAAGTAAAATTTTGAAAATTTTGAACAGAAAACAATCCCATTTCAATTCAATGGCACATAATTGAGATTACCAGATCTGCTTTAAGTTTTGAGTTCTTATATTTGTTAAATTTTTTGTATGGCCTTTTGTACTTTTCCCTTGGCATATTTGTTTTAAATCAAGGCCCATCTATTTGAAACCAACATTTATAAATACATTCGAATTCATTTTTACTATAGACTCTAAAAATATGAAATATTAATAAACTATTAGAGTGTTTACGAAACTCAAGAGCTTAATTATACATAAGTTATTACAGTAAGGGACGAATGAAAAATTTTAAAAAATTAGCAACCATTCCAATCTATAAAATGAAGAACAATTCATTTTCGCAACATTAGGATTGCATAGAAATTTTTTATATTCCTTCGTATTTCACAATGTGTAGTTGTCTTATAGTTGTCGAACATTGTGCGAATATCTGATATGTCATCTTAAAGTAATGTAATATAAATAAGAAATCAATTATTAAACTAACAATTTTGGTGTTTATGTAAAACAAAGAGAGAAAAACCTACAACAAACTCTCCTATCCAGATGTTTCCTTATCTCCCTCTCTCTTCCAATTTCTACAATAGTATATCAAAACAATTCTGACCACCGACTTAGCCAACTATAAATATGAGACTCATCTACCCATTTAGGATACAACAAAGTGAGAGAAGCAAACAAGTAAGAAGAAATTAAGTGGGTAGACATATATTGTCCAAATAAATAAGTGGGTGTATTTAAAGTGAGTGAAGTGTGTATTTTAATAATAAAATTATTTCCTAAATATTGAGTGAGTTTTGTAATATTAGTGGGTTATTTGAGTGTGTATTTTGTGAGTCAATAATTGTACTAAAATTTGCACAATTATTTTTTGTATAACAAAATAATTTTATTTGTGGTTCACCACTTGTTCAATTTGTTTTACTCCACAATTTGGTATCAGAGACAAACGGTCAAGGACCTCTTTAAGGCTGCTAGTAAAATGAAGTACTATCAACGGATCAAAAACAGTCTAGGACTGTGTCAGCGTAATTGGTCAGGGACTAGTTTAATTTTTGTATGTGATTATGGAAGACTTGGTTAACGCATTTGAGGGCGAGTTTGAAAATTAAACCACGCCAATTATGAAATTTGGAGCACCTGTATGATGTTCTACATGGAAGGACAAGATCTTTGGGAGACTGTTGGTGGTAACGACGCTACCATCATCCCAGAAAAATGTCAATGATTTAATAAAATTGAAAATAAAAGTGGGTAAAGCCATGTACGCACTCAAAATATTCGGGCATATCAAGGACGCTAGAACACCGAAGGACATGTGGGACACTCTTTCCTATCTTTCTTCTAAAAAATGAATGATGCACGCTTGCAGATGATGGAGAAGGAATTGATGACTACCACTCCGGAAGGTACGACCATCAGCTAATGTTTTTAAAAAAATTAAAGATTTATGCCAAGAAATTTGTTTCCTTGATCATGTCTCTAAAATTAGTGAACCATATATGAGTAGAATAATTATTCATGGCCTAAAGCCTTCATATAATGGATTTATTATGGAAATATGTGGTTGGTCAACTCAACCCACCCTAGTTGAGTCGGAAAATTTATTGGCTAATCAAGAGAAATTGATGAAAAAAATGAGTTGGGTCTCAATAAATAGTACAGAGGAGGCACTTTTCAGCAATGGAAGGAGAGTTGGAGGCCAGAATGGTGCAAGAGGCTCGCAACAAGAGAAAAGCTTGAGGAAGCATAGCTCAGCCTTGTAATAACAAGATTGGAGCTCACGTGTAGGGGGAGTTCAACCAAACAAAGAAAGGGATCACAATCATGTAATACACCAGAATTTTTATGATTTTTAACATATGGGATTAATTAAAATTATATATGGGAAATTAATTGATAATTAATCCGGATTTAAATAAATATTAGCTAGTGAGATAAGGGCTAGTATTTATTGATGAGAATTATATTAAATATTACTGAGTGAATAAAGTAGTATAGGATGCTAAATATGATTGTCAATTTATGAAATTATCGCGAGTGAGAAATAAAACAACTACGAAAAATAAATCGGGACACGCGTGTCAGCCGTGTCAGGACTAATATAAGAGAATAAAAAGTAAATTATTTATAAGTAATATAAATGGTCATTTTGAGTGCTCCAATGATTCCATAAGGGTCGAGATAGTCATAAAATTCTACCCAGGGCTTTAGTTTGGGTCCCAGGGTAGTTCTAGGGCAAACCGGCTTCCCATGAGGACGTTTTGGTACTTTTTAGTTTTGGGCATTAATTACCTGTGAAAATTAAAGGGATAAAATATTATGTATGTGGGTTATATTAGGGTTATCAGTTGTTACACACAGAGAGGCCAAAGGAGGAAGGAGGATGAAAGGTTTCTAGGGCTAAAACTACTACTAAAATGGAACGGTAAGGGAAAACTCTTGGATGGAAGGATATGGTTAGTAGAGATACATGGAGAATAATAGAATGAAAGTGAGATAGTGAAATTTCATCATGTGTCCCTAGATATTGTATCCGAAAGGGATAAGATTTGTGTGTCTCATTTTTGGGAGAGCTTCCAGGAGGCCATGGGGATCGAGTTGCTACTGAGTATGACCTATCACCCACAGATGGATGGGCACACTGAGTGGACAAATCAGATGTTGTAGGATATGTTGCGTTTGCGTGTTCTTGATTTTTGGGGAGGTCGGGAGCAGTATCTTCCATTGGTGGAGTTTTCATATACTAACTCCTATCAATTCATTATTAGCATGGCTTCATTTGAGGCATTGTATGGTAGGCCTTGTCGTTCTCCTACTTGTTGGATAGTGGGAGGGCAAAAAGATACTCGGGCCGAAGGTGATTCAGGATACGTCGACTAGAATCGAGATGATTTGGACTCTCATACGGGTAGCCCATGACAGACAGAAAAGCTACGCCGATGTTAAGTAGTGTGGTAGACCAGGTGTTACTATGAGTATCTCCTATGGAGGGGATTATAAGGTTCAGGAGGAAAGGGAAATTGGCACCAAGATACATGGGGGAATTTCCTATCATCGAGAGGATTGGATCAGTAGCGTATAGACTTGGGTTGCCGGAGCACTACCGTATTCATGATGTGTTCCACATTTCTTCACTGAGACGATATCTACGAGATGAGTTGTCTCACACTCACATTGCATTAGAGGAGACTGACTTGCAGCCTAATAGTTCTTATAAGGATAGACCGATGTCTATCTTAGACCATAGTGAGAGGAGGTTGAGGTCGAAGGTAGTTCCACTTGTGCGTGTTCAATGGGAGCACCATAATGTCGAGGAGTCTACTTCAGAACACGAGGATGAGATGCGTGAAAAATATCCAGAGTTGTTCTTGAGAGGTATACCATTATTTTTGGAATTTCGAGATGAAATTCCAATATTAGGTGGGAAGTACGTAATACCCCATAATATTTATGATTTATAAAATATGGAATTAATTAAAATTATAAATGGGAAATTAATTGATGATTAATCCAGATTTAAATAAATATTAACTAGCGAGATAAGTGTTAGTATTTATTGATGAGAATTATATTGAATATTACTGAGCGAATAAACTAATATATGGTTCAGAATATGATTGTGAATTTATGAAATTGTCGTGAGTAAGAAATACGACAACTATGCTCATTAAGTCGGGACGCATGTATCAGTCGTGTCAAGACTAATTTAATGTAATAAAAAATAAATTGTTTATAAGTAATACAAATGGTAATTTTGAGTGCGTCAATAATTTTATAAGGGTCGAGTTAGTCAGAAAAGTCTACCCAAGGGTTCAGTTTGGGTCCTGGGGCAGTTTTAGGCCAAATCGGCATCCTAGCAGGGCGTTTTGGTAATTTCTATTTTGGGCATTAGATATTTGTGAAAATTAAAGGGATAAAATATCCGGTACGTGGGTTAGATTAGGGTTATCAATTTTTACACATAGAGAGGCCAAAGGAGGAAGGAGGATGAGAGATTTCTAGGGCTAGAAGCACCACTACTTCACCATTTACACCACCATGACCACCACCGCGTAGACCGGAGAGCGAGGATCGCAAACATACCAACTACACCAACGGATCAGACCTTCTTTCTCGAGGAAAGTGCTGAATACTAGAAAAACTTTAGCAAGAATCATGTTCATGTTAGTATAGGTGTATAATACCCATGTATTTTTCATAATCCTGATGAAATTGGAGAGTTAAGATGATTAATTAGAATTTAGAATTGAATAAGGTTGACCCCTTCATGTATATAGATTAGAAGTAACAGATTGGTGATTATTTGTGATGAACTAATCTGGATTTATTATGTTCTTGAATGAAAATTTGAAGAACTAGGGTGTAATTAATCAATTCGGGGATTTTGGAATGTATCAAGATTTATACATGATTTAATGATCCTAAGTCGTTAGAAATCATATATACATTTAGGATATAAATTAGAACTGATAAATTGGTGTTGAGGAATGATCTGTGGAGGTTTTAGAATTCAAAAATGGTGAAAAACGCAAGTCCTAGAGGTTAGAGACGAAACAGGACCAGGTCACTTGAAATCGCTTGAAGCAGTCATGTGAAGTTGTCATTCGAGTGAGATGGCATGTCGCGCGAAGTTGTCGTTTGAGCGAGATGCCATTCTCGTTTAGACAAGATACAATCCTCGTTCGAGTAACGTGTCATAATTTTGGAGAATTTATTTTGTGTTCAAAATTTATGCGGTGTAGTTAAATCGAGTGAGATAAAATAATGTACAATGAATTTTAGTATAGTGCAAAATTATTGAAATTTATTTGGGTATAATATTTTAAGGTATTTAGATCGGTGAGTTATCCTTGGAAATTACTAGAGAGAGAGAGAATATCCGTAATATAATAAATATATTGTAAGTAGTAATTAGAAGAATACTACGCATGGAATATATATTCTGGTTGTGTAAATACCTACTGATTTCAATGGGATGTGAGAATATATATATATATATATAGATAGAGAGAGAGAGAGAGAGAGAGGGGGGGGGATCAAGTGAAGTCGTCCAGTTTGAGGTACCTGAATGGGTTCAATTTTTTAAAAATAGTAAAAAAAATATTTTTGGGTTGATTTTTTTAATGGTTTTTAAACATTTCAGTAGGATGAAAAAAAAATCATCTCAAAATGATGTTTTTACTATTTTAAAAAAATCGGTCAAACTTTGTCAGTTTTTAAGAGCTTAAAAAATAACATAGTTTGACCGATTTTTTTAAAATAGCAAACAAATTCATTTCCAAATGATTATTTTTTTATGGTTCTACGAAATGTGTAAAAACCCTAAAAACATAACACCCCAAAAATACTTTTTCTACTATTTTAAAAAAATGGATCTCATTCAGGGTCCTCAAACTGCGACCTCACTTGATCCTTTATATATATATATATATATATATATATATATATATATATATATATATATATATATATATATATATATATATATATAGAGAGAGAGAGAGAGAGAGAGAGAGAGATACATACAGAAAGTCTCATGTAAGGACTCCTTATGGCACACACCCCGGTACATAACATTTTTTTTAAATAGTAAAAAAATGAATTTTTTGATGAAACTTTATGGATATGATCTCCACATTGAGAAGATCATCTCCAATGTTTTTCATCAAAAAATTCAATAAAAAACAGTTGAGATGAGGTGATATGTAAAAAAATGGTTTAAATATGCATTTTCAAACGTTGAAATATTGTGTCGGACCCAACTGCTTTATTGATTGGATTTTTTGATGAAACTTCATGGATATGATCTTCTCCCTATCGAGATCATATCCATGAAGTTTCACCAAAAAATTCAAGAAAAAAGTGGGTGAGATGATCGCCAACATTTCAATGGTAAAAAATGCATATTTATACCATTTTTTTACAAATCACCTCATCTCAATGGTTTTTTTCTTGAATTTTTTGACGAAAAAATTTTGGAGATGATCTTCCCACCATGGAGTTCATATCCATGAAGTTTCATAAAAAAAATTCATTTTTTTACTATTTTAAAAAATGATATCTACCGAGGTCTGCACCATAACGAGTCCTTACAGGAGAGGGCCTATATATATATACACACACACTTCTGATTTTATCTACTATGCGAAAACTGAGCTAAGGAAGACAGTGAATTCTTAAATAACTTAAGTATGAGAACACTCAATCTTATTTTGAAACTCTTACACAGGATAGTAAATGCAAGAACAGTTAATAAAGAAAGAATGTGGGGAATTACGCGTTATTACTATGAATGATAGTTAGAAGATATGTATCTACAATCTAATTAGCTGTGATGATGATGAGTAGAATGATTTAGCGATACGCTGGTGTGCAAAATAGTTGAGAGGTGAGAATATCAAGTGAGTGCTTGGAAAGCTAACATGCATACAATATTTTCTTTACTACAATTTTTAGATACTTGCTAAATTATTTTAAAATATTTTACACTTGAGATCTGACTCGTCTCTTGCAAAATCTCTTTTCTCTTATGAAATTATTTTAGGTGTCCAGCCACACGGACGCAAAGCTTAGATTGTCGGACTATTTGACGTGCTACAGCTAGTGTGGAAATTGCAGGTCCTCATGATTATACGCCTCTATTATCATTTCATTCAGTTCCTGTTTCATCATTCCATTTAGAGCATGTGTCACCCATTCCCAGTTCTTATTTATGCCAGAGAAATTTAATTAATTATACTCTAGTATGTCATTTCAGCGGGATTGACTATTAGTATGGTTTATTAGTTTTTGAGACTTTGAACTGGAGCGCTTATTCCCGTCTTATTCATTTTAGCTATTGGTTTACTATTCAGTATTATTTTAATTCATGTGTATGGTGAATGATTTGGTAATTTGACATTATTGGAATTAATTAATGGTTTAAATGGTTATGATTTAATTAACGTTTTAGACACTAGCTTAATTAATTAATAGGTGACTATTAAAGTATATGTTTTTCGACAGTGATGCTAATAATGAAACAATTAAACATTCTATTTTAAATTTAATAAATGACTGATCACCCGGTATTTAATTCGGCGGGGTGTCATAAGTCACTGACAAAACCTTAGGTGATATAACAACGAATGTTACAAATGCAGCAAGAAGGAACACTATGCTAGAGATTATTGGCATAAGAAGAAGACATGTATTGAAGGTAATGTTATAACATCAAACAACTAAGAGACTCGCGATGAAGAAGAATGGAATTTTGAAGCATCATTCTCGGTATTTGAGTCCACTACGAAAGTATCTCCAGAAGAAGATGCAAAGCTAGAGTTTGCTCTAATTGCAACTCCCAAATATGACACTATCAACTATGAAGAAGATTGGATTGTGGATTCATGATTCTCCCATCACTTGAATGGAGATAAGAAGAACTTTTCAGATATGTTCGAGTATAGAGGAAGGAAAGTTATTGATCGCTAATAACTCATAGTCTCCAATCTCACATATTGGGGAGACAATTATTATTCCCCGCTTCAGTCCTAATCGTGTTTAACTACAATATATCTATCACGTTCCTGGAATGAAAAATAATTTAATTGTAGTATCACAACTGACATCTTCAGGAAATTATATGGTGTTCGAACCAAAATATGTCAAGGTGTATAGAGATCTAAATCCATCATGTATGCCTGTTATGGAAGGAAGACGGTTACAGTCTATTTATGTTATGTCGGTTGAATCTCATATGTAGATAAGACTTAAAAAAATGGGACCGCGGATTTATGGTATGTAAGAATATGGCATGTTAGCTACCATACGATGAAGATGATGATGAATAAAGAGATGCTCAAAGGCCTTCATCGGTTGGGGATTCGAGAAAATACTATATGTGCAGGCTGCCAATATGGAAAGGCACACCAATTACCTGAAGAACCATTGGAGCTTATCCACTCAGATGTTTATGGATTGGTAAATCAAGTTACACCTAGTGGGAAGCTTTACCTGGTAATGTTTATCGATGACTTCTCAAGGTATGTATGGGTTTATTTCCTAAAAAATAAAGGTTAAGTATTAATAAAGTTTAAAGAATTTAAAGAAAATATTGAAAGAAAATATGGGAATAAGATATGATGTCTACACTATGACAATGGGAGAAAATTTATATAAATAGAATTCTCCGACTTCCTTAGAGATTGTAAGATTCAGAGATAATTAACCTGTCTAGGGACCCCACAACAAAATGGGGTTGCAAAAAGGAAAAACAATTATCTTGCATAAACCCGTCGGATTACGCTCCATGCGAAGAATGTTTCCAATCAATTTTGGGTCGAGTGTGTAAAGACAACAGTACATGTGATCAACAGACTGCCATGGGTAAGGTTGGGAAATTTGGCACCATTCGAAAAGTTGTGGAACACTAGACCTACTATAAGTCACTTTAGAGTTTTTGTATGTGTATACTATGTGTTTATACTAGATTATCCACGTACTAAATTTTCTAAAAATTTAATACGGTGCATCTTCATAGGGTGGAGATGTTGTGACTCGATAACTAATCGATACTACACATCCAGAAATCTGGTGTTCAATGGAGCTCCCTCTTAGTGGTCTTCATAATTAATGATGTTGCTGGATACTAAAGATTTAAAAGACAAGATACAAGAAAAAATAAGGTAACAACCAAAATAATAGTTTCCTATTATAGAAGTTCCCAAATAAGAATAAGAGTTTGAGCATGGTTCACCATGGGATTCAAGTTCTTGGAGAATAGGAGTTCATTGTAGAGCTTTGGAGGAGGATCTACCAAATGAGTACGAAGAAATTAAAGACGATGGACAATAACTAAGGAGGACTTCCATGCCACAAAAGCCTAATTCAAAATATGCAAATGCTGACCTTACAGATGTCAATAAAAGAGAACCTACAACATTTGAACAAGCTTTACTCAATAAATGATGGATAAAGGAAATAGAGGAGGAGTTTCATGCAATCAAGAAGAATGAAACATGGGATTTAGTACCAAAGCCTAAGGATGTGACACCCATCACGTGTAAGTAGGTATATAAGGTAAAGGCTCACCCAGATGGATCAATTGAAAAATACATGGCTCGATTGGTAGCTAAAGGATTCTCACAACAATATGGATTGGACTACGATGAAACATCTAGTCCAATACCAAAGATCACAACATTTAGAGTACTAATAGCACTTGCAACCAGTAAGTCTTCGAAGATTTGGAAAATGAATGTGAAGAATGATTTTCTACATGGAAAGATCAATGAAGAAATATACATGGGGAAACCTAAAGGTTTTGAGGGTAAAACCCAACCAGACTATGCCTGCAAGCTGAGGAAAGCATTCTACGGGATCAAACAAGCTCCAAGAACCTGGTATGGAAAGATAAGATAATTCTTAATCAAAAGTGCAACTTTCTAGCACCTGCAGACTCGAGAATATTGTAATACCCCGCATTTCGGCGTATTTAGAATTTAATTAGTTGAGTAATTAAATAAGAAAATGCGTTTTAATTTAAGTAACATTAGTGAAGTAGTTGAATGTGATTTAGTAATAATTATGATTATTAAGTGATTAAATAATAATTATAATTATTAAATATTAATTAAGAGATATACACTTATTAGTATTACGATTCAAATTTACTAAGTGTGAATAGTAAATGTTGAGAGTAAATTGAGGATGAGATAGGAAATATATTTTTAGTGACTCAAATGATGATTTAGAGCTCATAGATGATTCTGAATAGGTCGAATTAGTCAAAATAGTATACTCGGGCCATTAGTCGGGTACCGAGCCATTTTTGGGCTCCACCAGGATCGTACGTGGGCGTTTTAGTCTTTTTGCACTTGGGGGTAAGGAGACCTACGAATTTTGGAATGTTTTATCAGCTGATAAAAAGTGAGGTTAGGTTTAGAAACCCCATAACACAAAGAAAAACCATTAGAGAGAGAAGATAGATCATTCTCAAAGCCTAAGGAAGAATTGGTGAAGGATTCAAAAGGTTCTTGCACCGCAAACTAGTTGGGAAGGAAGATTGGAGGAGAAATACAATCAATCACCAACAATAATCATGAAATTAGATCCATATATAATCAATGTAAGTGGTTATATGCAAATTATCTTGAGTTATAATATCCATGCGTAGGATTTATAAATAATTGTTTTTTATGAATATTCTTGGGGAAAGAGAATTGATAAAGTACTTATTTGGGTAGAAATATCACGTGGTTAGATTTATATCTGTAGAAGATTAAAAATCAGAAGAACTATGATTCTTAATACGAATTAAAATCTAGGTTCATGATTTAAAAATATAGGAAGAATATATTTTTAAGGTTCTTGAATACTTAGAAGATTTGAATTATTCTAGGCTAATTTGTGGGGATTTATGATATTTTAAATCGTTGGAAATGGTTAGGAATCTTTTATGGAAAGCTTAATGTATTATCATGTGAGTCTGGTAATGGGAATAAGTGAATAAATGCATTAAGTGATGAATAGTGTTATGCACCTTGTCGATCGATCGATTGACTGATGAATATCGTTCGATCGACACCAGCAGTTTTTGGAAAATTTCGTTGGTTGAGTTCCAATTAATCCTGGCTCTTGAGGGGAACTTTGGTGGTAATATTATACCTATATAGAGACTTAGAGAAGACCAATAAGTATATTATTTAGTTCCAATACGATCATTGAGAGTAAGTCATGGACTATCGACCGACGAGGATAAACCGATCAAGTAGTGCATCGGGAAATTGGGAATTGAGTTACGGAGGGAGTAAACGTCAATCCAAGGACTATAGTAGTAGGTTAGATATAGCTTAACTACTGAAATATATGGAAGGGTAAATAGGGACCTTAGAGTTGTGTGAATACTCAATTAAAATGAGATAGTGACATGAATCGTAAATGAACAAGTACGGTGGATATTAGAGATGGAAATATTATGTATGAGCATGATTACTAAGTTGGGTGTATACCTACTGTATTAAACACTTAGGTGGAGTGAATACCTAAAGTAAATTTTATTATAATAGGGTTGCGGTAGGATTCCGAACTAGTATGTGAAAATAATGTAATCTAAAGAGTACGGTGAATATTTGAGAGAAATATATTTACGTACGAGTATGATCATTAGGTTGCGTGTATACCTACTGAATTATATAGATAATTAGGTGGACAGAATAGCCAATGTATATTTTCCTATATTATGGTCGAGTTCGAATTCCGAACCAATATATGGATATACTAAATTGGGGTCGATATGAAACAGTTCTGAACCAATATATAAAATTTCATTATTAGGGTCGAGGTAGGATTCTGAACTAATACATGAAATAAAATTTGGGGTCGAGAAAATATTCCGAACCAAATTCTTTTACTTTGGGTCGATGAGCTATTCCAAACCAAGAGTCCTTAATGTGTGTTACGAGGACATAATAGTGAAGAATGGTTTTATAAGTATATATTGTGTGTGAAATTTATATTGTATAAATAATCTACTTATATGAGAGGGTGGATAATAAGATGGCATGAATGCATTTAAAAGTAAATTAAGTAGAGAAACTTAATTGTCGTGATTCAACGAAAGAGGTGAATATCTTAAGAATAAATTAAGTAGTGAAACTTAATTTTAAAAGGTTAAAGATAAGAAGATGTGAAAAGTTATCTAAGTATATAACATATGAAATGTGTTTTCTATTAGCATATTGTATAGGCTTCATGGGAACTTAGTTGAGAAGATCAGTTCATTTATGTAGATTAGTATAGTTAGCTTAGGAAGTATAGCTAGGTGGGCGAAGGATAAGATCGATAGGCGTGCACTATAGATGAGGGGTGAGGCAACTCAAGAGAGTGTATGAAATCTTAACATGTGTAATCAATAACTCATTTTATTGTGATAGCAGCTTGCTCTATATTTTCAAAACGTTTTGAGTACTAACTCTTACTATCAAAATATTTTCAAAACTGTTTTAGGTGTCAAGCCATAGGGGCGCCAGACTTGAGGATTCAGTCCAGGAACTCATAGCTGCAGCTTTGTGGAGGCTAGCAGGAATTTGCATAGACAATTCATTTGCTCAAATCTAGTGTATGATCTACTTTTGTATTCTCAATTGGGACATGTTGTCCATGGTCTTTATTTCAGCTATTCAGTTTGAATATTATTGGTTTATTTAGCAGTTTTGGTTTGTTAGTCGATCGTTGACTCGACAAGACTTTATTCATTATATATTGTGAGATGGGTTAAATTCTAGTATATTGTGAATATTTAATTATAGTTCCGCATGTTATTGTTTTTGTTTAAATAAAAAGATAAAGATTGGCATCGACTTTTTGAGTACTAGATGGTTAGTAAGTTTTAAAAAGATTTCGACAGTGATGCTAAGAATGGACCAAATGAGACTTTTGTTTTAATTTGATAAAGGACTGATCACCCGGTAATTTATTAGGTGGGGTGTCACACCTATTTGTGAAGATAAAAGGTGGAAAAATCTCGGTGGTACTAGTGTATATAGATGATTTAATCATCACATGAGATAATAACGAAGAGATCCAGAGGACAAAAGAGAACCTATCGGTGCCAATTTAAATTAAGGGACTTTGAGAGTTGAAGCATTTTCTTAGGCTGGAGATGAATCAAAGCAAGGGAGGAGTATTTTTGTGTCAACAAAAATATGCAACGAATCTACTGAACAAGTATGGGATGCTAGAATGTAAGTCAATATCGACACTAATGGAAGCCAATGCCAAACTATTTGCACATGAAGGCAAACACTTGTAGGATAAAACTATGTATCGGCAGTTCTTTGGTAGTTTAATATATCTAATACTCACACGATCTGACATAAGATTTGTAGTCAATGTAGTGAGTCGATTCATGCAAAGTCCCAAGAATTCTCACTTAGAAGCAGTCTGAAGAATATTGACGTACATAAAGGATACACTTAACTTAGGTATAATATACAAGAAAGGTGCTACATATAAGGTGATTGACTTCTGCGATGCTAATTATGCTACATAACATGATAGACATTGATCGATTGCTGGGTATACGTTCTGTATTGGCTAAAGAGAATTTCCATGGCATAGTAAAAGGCAACCTACGGTGTCCTTGTTGATCACAGAAGCTGAGTATAGGGTATCGGCAACAGAGGCTCAAGAGGCTACATGGTTAATGAAATTAATGATAGACTTGCAACAACCAATTGGTTATGTAGTACCATTACACTGCGATAATCAATCAGCTATACGTTTGGCCGAGAATTCGATGTTTCATGCAATAACCAATCATGTGAAAGTACACCACCACTTCATAAGAGAGAAGGTGTTTAAAAGAGAAATAAAGATGCAAGCAATCAAGAAAAATGTTCAAGTTGCCGACTTAAAACTACAAAGTTTGAAGAAAAATAGAGGCAACACCACCTCTCTTTATTTCTAGAAAAACCTACAACAAGTTCTCTTATCCAGATGTTTCCTTATCTTCCTCCCTCTTCTAATTTCTACAATAATATATCTAGACAATTATAACCACCGACTTAGCCAACTATAAATAGGAGACTCATCTACCCATTTGTGATATATCAAAGTGAGAGAAGGAA
Source organism: Sambucus nigra (assembly GCA_949130495.1). Lineage (NCBI taxonomy): Eukaryota > Viridiplantae > Streptophyta > Magnoliopsida > Dipsacales > Adoxaceae > Sambucus > Sambucus nigra. The sequence continues at coordinate 624,515,846 of OX422217.1, forward strand.
ATAAGTGAGAAGCAATCAAGTGGGTAAACATATAACGTCCAAATAAATAAGTGGGTGTCTTTAAAGTGAGTGAGGTGTGTATTTGAGTAATAAAATTGTGTCCTAAATACTTAGTGAGTTTCGTAATATTAGTGGGCCATTTGAGTGTGTATTTTGTGAGTCAATACTTGCACTAAGATTTGTACAATTATTTTTTATGTAATAAAATAATTTTATTTATGGTTCACCACTTACGTGATTTTTTTTCTCAAATGTTTACTTCACGAACATATTAATTGAGTACATAACAAATATTTGATACATAACTTATCTATGCACAAAAAAAGCCAGAACTTTAGATATATAAAAGCATAAATAGTTATGTAAAAGACATTATTTCTTAGTAGTGCATGCCAACATATTCTAATCTTGACAATAGTGGAAATTCAAAGGAGATTCCTGAAGTGCATAAGTTTGTGAAGATAGATGCTTGGTAATTATTTTTTGTTTCAGTGATATTTCTTTTGTTGCCCTAGTAATTGTTTTTTAAACAAAATTGGAAATAGTTGGGTCGCATTGTTACTTGGAACTTAAAAAATTATAATATAAAAATTGTTATATAGGTAACTAATATATCGATTTCATATGAATTTAAATTTGGGTTGAAAGGAAGGATTAACTCATTATGATTTATTTACGATTTTTGGTCCAGCCAAAACCATTTTTCTTCAGTAAAGGTGGTTTTAGTGGGATAAGGGAATAGTGCCTAGAAAAAATTCACATTTTTAAGCATAACAACTATAATTTTTAAGCTGCATATTTTTTTTCTTATACTTCTCTTGGCAAACATCCATTAGACACGAAAACTAACTTGGTATAAAATTATATGCTTTTTTCCTAATATGAATTAGATGCACTGGAATTTTGAAAATACGACACGATGAACACGAATGATAATATTTCTCCTTAGTTAAACATCATAACATACGAAAAAATAGGTAAATAGGTGAATAACATCACAGACCTCGAAGCATGACTAATAATCTCAGTTTTGATTTGAACACGACACATCCCCATGTGAGGAAAAACAAAATTAAGGTCATATTGTGTTGTGTTATTGCACCTTGTCTAAAATTAAAATTCTTAAACTTGAATGCTATTAATATAGGGTGTTACTTAAGCTCCAAGCCACTTTATTTGTTACCATCATATCTATTGTCTTTCTTTTCGTTTCAAGTAGCTGCAAAAATTAAAGGAGGCTTTGTAAACTCAACATTTTCAATAAAGTCTTCCAATTGAAAATAAGGTATCCAACTTGATATCTCCTATTCATGTTCATTACACTTTTTATTCTTTCTGCTTTGTCTTTCTAAATAACTTTTCTTTTTAGATTAAACTTCTAAGTGAATATCTTCTTTTACATCTTTTTCTTTGATCATATTGTTGTTAACATTTTCCATAATAAAGGTAAGAGTAAAATAATGAAACAGAATGTGACTTTTTTATGGCCCTTCGACTTTAGGCTCACTTGCTTTGATGTTAATACTAATTTACTTTGGGAAGACCGTAAAGTGAATCATTTACTTTGGGGTAAAGTATATTTGATAAGGCATTTTACACTCCGAGAACTAAAATGAGGAACAAAACAAAAGCATAAAAATAGATTTCTTCTTATTGAAGAGAAGGAAATAAGCTAAAAATTATAAGATTACAAACTATTTATATATAATGATTGCTCTCAATTAGAAAGGAAAACCGACTCCTAAATTTATGTATCTAACTTAAAACTATCAGACTCATAAACATACTGAGGACTGAATTCAAATAAAAAATGAATGAAGTTAAGTAGACTACATCAGTTTCTCCAAAAGAAAGGGACATATTGGTAAGGTGCGCTAATTTGTGGCACTCCCCCTTAGTGCATACTTACGATCAACTAGACGAAGAGTATCACGAAAATTCTCAAATACAAAATTTAAAAGAACCTTAGGGAAGACATCAACAACATAGTCGTTGCTTCTAAACTTTTGAAAATCGATCTCAAGATATAACACCTTCTCTCAAACATAGTGGTGATGTGCTTTATGCGGGCGTGAAGCATTGACTTTTCAAAAAGCTTAATGGAATTATCATTATCATATTTGAGTGAAATGGGATAATATGTGGTCGAAGACAACTCACAAAGAAACCGCTTATGCCAAATAAGTTCATGAGTGTCCATTGTAGCAGCCACATATTCATCCTCAACACTTAAAAGATCGAAAGTACCCTACTGTAGGTACCCGAAATTCAGAACTATGGGCCTGGACGAGTAGACCAGTCCTGGAGGCCCAAAGTCTAGGCCCCTCATCTATTATAATTGATCCAGTCTCCCCCCACGATCCCATGAAGGGAAGTTAAGGGGGAAATGGAAAACTTGGAGGAACCCATCACCCCTACTCATCTACATGCACATGTATATATTAAACCCTAGGTCCGGGGCAAAAGGACAAGTTGCATTCTCTGTAATCACTCTCCGGAGTATATAGAAATAATATCGACTTCACCACCATGGACGTAGGCACATCTTGGTTGAACCACGTACATCCTTTGTTGTGTGATTGGCATCTTGTATTCCTTGTTCTCGTATTGATAATCTTTCTCTCATATTTATTTGTGTTCCATAATAATTGCCTCTACAATTGGCATCGTCTGTGGGAAATGTTCATCTTTCCCTGAGAAGAGCCCACATCAATAAAGGAAGTTAAGATGTCTGGTCACAGCAGCAATGCCCCCCAAGTAGGAGATATTCAAGAGCCACCTGCTCCTCGCAGGATTTGGTCTGAAGTCCGACATTCAGATCAAAGAGCTCGCTTGGAAAGACCAACTTCAGAAGAGAGTCAAGGACTAGCTAGGTCCATGAAGATATCCAGGTTGATTGATGCGTACGAGGAAAGGCTCCACGAGCAGAGGTAGTCTTCTCGCAAATACGAGGCTGAGAATGCTCGCTTAAAAAGAAGACTGGTGAGACTAGAAAGGGAGCTTCGCCCTGATAACCGGAGACGCCCATATCTCACTCCTAGCCATCAGGCGAGTAAGTCTCGCACTCGAGGAAGGAGCCCTAGGCGAGAATCTCAAAGGGAAGAAGGAGGCGAGTCAGACGATGACCTTCGCAAACAGCTGTAAAGAGCTCGCCGCCACCAGAGCCCTGTTCGTAGCGATGAGCACATATGAAACATGGTCCGCAGGGAGATGGACCAGCATCCCGCTCACCACGGAACAAGATCAACTAGAGAGCTCGCGAGGAGAGCTCTCAAAACCCAGATGAAGTCACCTTTCACAAGAGAAATCGAGGAGGAGCAAGCTCCCAAGAAATTTTCTATTCCAAGGTTTAAGTTTACGACGGAAAGACTGATCCCATCGATCACGTCAGGCACTACCGACAGGCCATGACCCTCCGGAGTCACCGAGATGCCTTGATGTGCCGTATTTTCCCCTCAAGCCTTCATGATGTAGCACATAAGTGGTTCAAAAGGCTCCCCCACCGGTCGATCAAGAATTTCAAATCCCTAGCCGAACTCTTTACGGCCCAATTCATTACCAGTAGCTCCCATCCCAAAAGGATGGATGCTCTATTGACAATGAAGAAAATGCCTCAAGAGACCCTTCGAGAATACGCGAAGAGGTACTGGGAGTTATTTAATGTGATCGAGGACGGCGCGGAGGAGGTGGGAGTGGCCTCCTTCAAAATTGGGCTCCCTAATTCTTCCCTCCTCTACCAATCCCTTACGAAGAAGGAAGCTATGACTATTGACGACCTTATGGCCCGAATTGAGAAATACGCAAAGGTGGAAGATGTCACCCGCTAATACAGGAGAAAACGGTGGAGCTAAGATCACTACCAAGGTAGGTGAGAAAACTGAGAACCAGAGGAAAGGAGGAAAGAACGGGGGAAAAAATGGCTCCAAAAACGGAGGGAACCTGAACGCATCGAAAGAATTCCAGGCAGTCAACACCGTCTTTAAAGAACCAATTTATAAGGTTCTCGTGCAGATTAAGGATGATCCATTCATCAAGTTGCCTGGGAAGATGGGGGAGATCCCTCGAAGAGGAACCATGCGTTGAGATGCGCTTTTCACAAAGAGGGAGGGCACAAAACCGAGCACTGCAAAGCTCTTAAGTCTCACCTAGAAGAATTGGCCCAGTCCGGGCATTTGAATGACTTTATGGAGAAAAGGGCAGAGAAAGTGACTACTAGTAGAGAGATGAGACCCGACAATGTGTTGGAGGATGATGCTGGACACGAGTTCACCGTAATTCACGGAGTATCTGACGTTAAGAAGATACAAGGGAACTCAACTCGAATGGAGATGAAAAAACTTACAGCGATAATGCAGGCCTTTCAAATCGATCCAGTAAAATCACAGTCAGCAAAGTGTCGATGAGAAGAGGACGTCAACTATAACAAGCATATTGTTTTCAAGGATGAAGATTTGATGGGAGTAAGGACCCCACATCATGATGCCCTGGTCATTACACTCAGGATAGCCAACTTTGACATCGACAAGCTGCTCGTCGATCAAGGAAGCTCATCCGAAGTAATGTACCTCGACTTGTTCAAGAAATTTAAGTTGAGCGTCGTTGAACTAAAGGAGGCTACTGTACCTTTGGTTGGCTTCTCTTGAAAAATGACCATGCCCCTAGGCAAGATAGTGCTGCCAGTTCGTGTTGGGAACGTCTCCCAGATGATTGAGTTTTTGGTAGTTGACATCGAATCATCGTACCAGGCCATCCTCGGCAGAGGATGGCTTCATGCAATGAAGGTGGTCTCCTCGACCTACCATCAGAAGCTCAAGTATGTAACCGAGCGAGGAGTAATGGAGATCCACGGCGACCAAGCGATGGCAAGGAAGTGCTTCATAGCAGCCATCCGACCAAAGCGAGAGAAGAAGGCCGGTCAACCCAGTGAGGAAGTTGAAGAGGGTGTGATACCTTCTAAATAGCAACTAAAGTATGGAAGACTAGGAGTAGAGGAGACCAGGATCCTCCCCTCCGAGCATGTCATTGAGGACCTGGTAGAAGTTATAGCCAAAGTTGGTGACAGTAGCAGAGTCTTCTTGATTGGAGCATCTCTCACCGATCAATAACAGAAGGAGTTGACGACCTTGCTGAGACACAACGTAGATGTTTTCGTATGGGAACCATACGAGCTGCCTGGCATTGATCCTGATATGGTCTTTCCTCAGCTGCACGTCGACCCCACATTCAAGCCAGTCACGCAGAAGGAACGAAGAACTGCACCTGAAAAGGCTAAAGCGGTCGAAAAGGAGGTCGAAAAACTGCTGGTTGCAGGATCCTTATGGGAAGTACAATTCCCCGAGTGGTTTCCAACCCAGTAGTAGTTCTGATGAACAATGGGAAGTGGAGAGTTTGCATCGACTTCACTAACCTCAACAAAGCATGCCCAAAGGATAGTTTCCTCCTCCCAAAGATAGACCAACTAGTAGATCCCACTGCATCTCACGAGGGAATGAGTTTCCTGGACGCATACTCAGGATATCACCAGATCCCCTTGTATGCCCCTGACCAGGACAAAACGGCATTCATCACGATGGTTGGGTTGTATTGCTACAAAGTCATGCCATTTGGGCTCAAAAATGCAGGGACAACCTACCAGCTGCTGGTCACAAAAATGTTCAAGGATAAAATGGGAGACACAATGGAGGTCTACATCGATGACATGCTCGTTAAGAGCAAGAAGAAGGAAAATCACCTCTCAGACTTGTCAAAGACCTTCGAAATCCTCAGGAAGTACCGAATGAAGCTTAATGCGAGCAAGTGTTCCTTCGGTGTCCAGTCAGGAAAATTTCTTAGATACTTAGTCAGCAAGAGAGGCATAGAAGTTAATCCAGACCAAATCGATGCAATCATTAGGGTACAACCACCTCGAACAGTCCGGGACGTACATAAGCTCACTAGAATGCTGACTGCCTTAAATCGCTTCATTTCCAAATCCTCCAAGAAGTGCAAGCCTTTTTTCCTGCTTCTAAAAGGGAATAAACCAATATAATGGAGCCCGAACTGCTCGCAAGCATTGGACGAGCTCAAGTCTTACTTAAGCTCTCCACCGCTGCTTGTCATACCATAACCAATGGATTCTTTGTACCTATACCTTTTGGTATCCAGTCACACTGCCAGCTCGGCATTAATATGTGAGGTCGAAGGAATCCAACACCCCATTTACTATGCGAGCAAGCCCTTATTAGACGCCGAGAAAGGTAACTGCCATTAGAGAAGCTCGCCTTTGCACTAGTGATACCCTCGAGGAAATTGAAGCATTATTTTAAAGCTCATACTATCATCGTCCTTACATCGCACCTCCTTAAGGCGATCCTAAGGAAAGCGGATTTATCGGGCAGATTGTCTAAGTGGTCAGTCGAGCTCGGCCGGTTTGACATCCAATTTCAACCAAGGACCGCTATCAAGGGTCAGATCCTCGCTGATTTCATAGCCGATTCACTGGCGAAGGACTCCCCGACCAACCTCAACCAACAAAGAAAAAAGAGAACCCAACATAGTGGAAACCTGGAAACTATTCATTGATGGAGCCTTCAACTCAAAGGGGGCAGGCGTAGGCATCGTCCTCATCACTCCAGAAAACACCATCCTTGAGCAAGGAATCAGGTTCGGATTTTAAGCCTCCAACAACGAAGAAGAGTACAAACCCCTAATAGCCGGTCTCCAAAAGGCGCAAATTATAGGACCAAAACGTTTACAGGTGTTCGGCAATTCTCAACTAGTCTCCAATCAGATAAGTGGAGATTACAACGTGAAGGATGAAAGGATGGCAGCCTACCTCACCCTGGTGAGGAAACTAATGACGAGCTTTGAGGAGATCAACATTCAGCAGTTTCCCAGAGGGCAAAATAGTCATGCCGACGCCTTAGCAGCCCTAAGCTCGGCAGTTGATTCTAGTCTTAAAAGGGTCATTCCCATCGATTTACTCATTTTTTTAAACATTAACCACAATAGCAAGATGCCAAACGTGGAATAAATACTCCAGGTGGGATCAACCCCCAGCTGGATTGACCCCTTAAGAGACTATTTAAAGGAGTGCACGCTCCCTGAGGATAAGAAAATCGCCCACCAGATAAGAGTCAAAGCTGCTCGCTTTCACTTATCCAAAGGAGGTGACTTATATAAGAAGTCCTTCTCTGGTCCCTACCTTAGATGTGTCCACCCAGGCGATGTCGAGCAAGTGCTGCGCGAGCTTCACGAAGGAATCTGTGGAAGTCATGTCGGAGGAAGATCTCTAGCCTTTCGAGCAATGAAGGAAGGCTATTGGTGGCCATATATGCAAAAGGACTCCGCAGTATATGTCCGTAAATGCTTAAAATGCCAGCTTCACGCTCCAATGGTCCACCAACTAGCTAGTGACCTAAAATCCCTTAACAGCCCGTGGCCCTTCGCCCAATGGGGGATGGACATCGTGGGACCACTACCCACACCTGTCGGCAATCGCAAATACTTGTTGGTTATAACTGACTACTTCACCAAATGGATCGAGGTAGAACCATTGGCAAACATCCGAGACGCTGCTATGATAAGATTCATATGGAGGTATATAATCACTCGATTCAGAATCCCGAGAACCATCATCACTAATAATGGGACACAATTCGAGAGTGTCCCCTTTCAGGACTTCTATAACGAGCACGGGATCAGGCACAACTTTTGTTCGGTGGCCTACCCTCAGAGGAATGGGCAAGCAGAAGCTTCCAACAAAACTGTGATCAATGGATCGAAAAAGTGACTAGAGTGAGCCAAGGGCGCATGGGCAACCGAGCTACCCCATGTCCTATGGGCATACCAAACAACTCCTTGGCGATCAACATGAGAAACCCCATTTTCACTAACATATGGCATGGAAGCAGTCATTCCACTAGAAGCGGGCTTGCCAACAATGAGATCCGACCTTGTCGACCAAGGCCAGAATGATGGGGCGTTGCTTGCTGAACTCGACCTCGCCGACGAGCGCAGAGAACTGGCCCTGGTGAAGCTTGCGAGCTATCAGCAATAGTTCGCAAGGCATTACCACAAAAGGGTTAACCCAGGAAGATTCCAAGTTGGGGACTATGTTCTAAGGAAAGTCCTGGGCAACACGGTAAGGTCATCAGACGGCAAGCTAGGCCCAAACTGGGAAGGACCCTTTAAAATAACTAGGGACAACCTGCAAGGTGCATATCATTTGGAAACAATGGAGGGTAGAGAGATACCACGAGCATGGAATGCAGCTAATCTCAAGAAATTCTATTTTTAAAGTCTTAAGGAGTTCTATTATTGAATCTTTTTCTTGTATTTGTTATGTGAAAGGAATAGTTCATTCCCCTTATTACTAATGAAATCAGTAAACTGCATTTTATCACACATCATTTTCCAAATCACAGGCACAATGGTCGATATAGCAGGGGAATACCCCTCCTCAGTTCATCGTCATGAAACACGAAAGACCTCTTAGACTTGCCCTTAGCAATATATAAAGCCCTATAAAGGATTCTTAGGCAATACGACCAGATTTTATACTGGACATCAAACCTACTTTGGTTGAGAAAAATCCTGATCGGATGAAGACATCCAATACCAGGTGTGTTCTCGCCAATTGACCTACTTAGGCCTAAGGGAGTGTGACGACACAACCTAAAAGGTAAAATGGGGGATAATGGTATTTTGGTATTATACTGGACTGGGGGGACACTTGCATGGCAAAATAAAAAGGATTATGAAGCAGTAAGAATACAAAAAGATTGGGTGAACACGTTTAGTGGGCAAAATCGCCCAAATCACGAACTTTTCATTGATGTCTTATATTTACAATAGTGATAGTACATGTTTAGTCGGCGAAGCTCGCCCAAAGAATTTACATTATCAAAAAGGACAAAAGAATAACAACTTTTTATATTTACAACAAAGATAATATATGTTTAGTTGGTGAAGCTCGCCCAAAGCATTTACATTATCGAAAAGAAAAAACTTGCAAAAAATTCAAGAAGGAGGAAGCCTCCGAACAAGATAGTCTGCCACTCTAGCTCTTCGTCCATCATCAGGAGTAAGGACCATCTCTTCCACAACCTTATCAGCGTCTAACTCTAACAGTTGCCGAGGAATAGCATCAATAGGGATCCCTCTATCATCCCTCCTGAATGGATTGGGCATCAGAGTGGAGGAGGACATATCGTGACGATACCATAACACTGAGTTCCTCGAGACCTGGAGTTCTTTCAAGGCACTCAACCACCCTCTGATGAAAGAAAGTTCTTCGAACTCGGATAATCTCATGGGAGCATCTAGCCAGCCTTGATCATAACCGTCAGCCCATGCTTGTCGAGGACCCTTCTTGAATAAATGCCTCAATCGAGTAACGTCCCGTTGAAGCCCAGCAGCAGTTACATATGCTCGGTGAACATCATCATGGAGCTCTTCCATCTCATTATCCCACTGTTCTTCTGCTTCCCTGTTCCTGCCCCTGGTGGTCCTACCAGCTCGCGGGAGGGGAGGACGAGTGGAACCTCGCGGCATAGGAGGAGTGCGTCCAGCTCGCGAAGATGAGGAGCCTTGTAGAATTATTGAAACAGTGCTCGATGCATGCTCTCTAAGTTGCAGGATTTCCCTCTTTAGGTTTTTAGTCTCCTGCTGCAGGAATTCCCCAACTTGATTTATCTCGGTGGCCTCTAGCAACCTTGCTCTCAGTACATTGACTTCCTCTTGTACAGAGGCACCAATTCCTTCCATCTCCTGGAGCCTGTCCTTCAGCTTAGCCACTAGCTCGGACTGATCCTTATATTTTTGGTTCCTGGACCTAAGAGACTTGCAAAGCCTAACAAAGGCCTGACGAACCTGCGGACTCGCATTGGGACCAAGAGTCCTGCCCAATTGAGATGTGGCAGGAATATAGTCTTTTACATCAGTCAACTATAAGAAATAAAAGGGAAAGGGAAAGAGAAATCAATCAATGCATTGGAAAAAGAAGCCTTTTTATTTCATTAATGAAGGTCAAGTACATCGAGCAGGAAATGGAAAAATTACAAGCAAAAATACAAAAATAGTCTTAAGGGAGGATTAACTAGCAACCTCAGGCTGCCCAGAGGTGGTTGGCTGCTTCCCCTTGTCAGTAGCAGTAGAGGTATCCCCCTCTATAGAGATTCCCTCATTCTCCTGGGCAGGACCAGCATCGGCAGGGGTTATCTGAGAGGTAATATCAACACCCTCGATGGCTGGGGCAGGGGCTACTTCGTCCATCGAACAGAGGAGACTCAGCATCAACACCATTAGCTAGGAGGACCTTTTTCCATCCCTTCTTGAAGTTCAAATGGCTGATATAGCCTATTTGAACTTTAGCATCTTCACAAGCCGCAGTCCATTCGAAGTTGTATGAATCCTACTTGATGGTGGCTACCTGGGACTCCTTCTCCTTCAGCTGCTCGGTCAGAGCCTTGTTCTCCTCCACAACACCCAACTTGATCGAGCAGACTAGGTCATAGGCCTGCCTCAACTCGCTCAGCTCCTTGACCCCCGCATCCCTCTCTCGGATAGAATTGATAAGGGCCAGATCAGAGGAAGCTCGGGCGGCATCAGCAGCCTTCAGATCAGCCTCTAGCCGAGAACCCCTGACTTCCAGAGCGGACTTCTGCTTCTCCAGCTCGCCATTCATCCAAACCAACTCGTCGCGAGAATGGTAGAGCACAGCGAAGTCCGTCACAAACTGTCAAAAATAAAGAAGAAATCAAGAAGGAGAAATAATTAAAACTTGTTAAGGAATTGAAAAGGGAGAGAACCTTACCAAGGCCAGTCTCTGGATAGCTTGGAGGGCTAATTGATTAGACCCCAACGCCCTCTGGTGATCTGTAGGAAGAACTGCCCTCTCAAGCAATGAAGGAGCCAGCTGAGGGGAAGTGGCAACTGAGGCCCCCTCGGGCAAAGCTGACACCGGGACCAAGGCTTACCCAGCCTTCGTCCTCGACTCCATCTTCCTCTCTCTCCCTCTCCATCCTTTTCCTCTCCTCCACCCTCTTTTTTTCCTCCAGCTTCTTCCTCTCCTCCTACTTCTTTCTCTCCCTCTCTCACCTGTTCTTCCTCTCTCATCTTCCTCTCTTTCTCCTGAGTGGAAGACCGAGAGTCAGTAGCCACGGCCCCAGAAGAAGACCTTTGTTTCTTTGACCTCTGTGCAAGAAGCACATGGTCCTCATCATCATCGTCTCTAATCAGGTTTTTCCTGGGAGGCATCTCTTCGCCTGAACTAATGGAAGTGATCGACGATCCTCTAGCTTCAGAATACTCTTCAGAAGAACTTCTACTGTTAGAGCTCCCTCCACCCAAATTACTCGCAGCTCCTGTAAGCTCACTCTCAGAAATGCTCTCCTCTTCTTCCATCTGGATAGGATCAGCAGTAGTCTCTCCGAAAGAATTAAACTCTAGAACACTATCCACAGGTCGTGCAATGAAGTTGGATCCTGCATTCTTGTACTCGAGCAAAAAGGCAGCAGACCTGGGATGCTCGCCGTCACCCAGAGGCTCCCTGATATTCCAAGCTTTAACCAACTCCGAGATACGAACCTCACTGAGAGCAGGCAACAAATTCTTTATCCTCGCTGTGGAAGAAAAAGAAAATAAAGGTTAGGAAAGTCACAAGTCAGCAAAGGTTGAAATAACAATACAATGTATACCTATATATTCTTCCCCGTAAAAAGGGACAGTGAACCTCTAAGACCTCGACCCTTCAAACTGGGGAGGGAACTGCTAATTCCTAACGAGGAAACCCTCTTGCCATTAGTCCTTATGGGAATTAGGTAGGTTTACTACCAATACCCTATCAGGACTCCTAGCTTTGAGATATAAGACACCTGAGCTAGTTCGAGAGAAGGAATAGAAGAAATAGATCTCGGCAAGTCCTAACCTAGTACCATATAACTGGTTTATTCTATGGACGCCATTTACTATCTTACATATATTAGGCAAGCACTGTGCGGGAATAATACCGAAATAACCAAAAAAATGCAGAAATAGATCATTAGGGGGAAAAGTAAGTCCCCCGTGGGAGAGAAACAAAAAAGGGATCCAATGGGCATCCTCTATATCCCTGACGTTACTAGGAGGGGAGGCACAACATTCGATATCTACCCACTCAGGAATATTGTAGAACTTCCTAAACTCAGAGATTGACCTATTTCCAATCTTCGCCATTAAAAAACACTATAAACTCTACAAACCAAAGAGAAAATGCAAATCAGCCATAATGGCTGATCATTTAAATCCATTGGACCCATAAACATGGCACAACAAATTTAAGGGCAATTGTGGGTACCCGAAATTCAGAACTATGGCCCTGGACGAGTAGCCCAGTCCTGGAGGCCCAAAGTCCAGGCCCCTCATCTTTTATAACTGATCCGGTCTCCCCCCACGATCCCATGGAGGGAAGTTATGGGGGGAAATGGAAAACGTGGAGGAACCCATCACCCCCACTCATCTGCATGCACATGTATATATTAAACCCTAGGTCCGAGGAAAAAGGACAAGTTGTATTCTCTGTAATCACTCTCCGGAGTATATAGAAATAATATCGACTGCACCACCGTGGACATAGGAACATCTTGGCTAAACCACGTACATCCTTTGTTGTGTGATTGGCATCTTGTATTTCTTGTTCTCGTCTTGATAATCTTTCTCTCATATTTATTTGTGTTGCATAATAATTGCCTCTACACCTACCTTTTAATGCATTAAGAAATCACAATTGAGCATGTAATGAAGCAATGAACATTTGTAAAACATCTATCATTGACATTAATCACCCAATTTGCTTCGGTAAACCCATGTAAGAAGTGGTCTACATTATGCTTTTATATAAACCCATAGCCTAAGGTACCTTTACCATAATTGAGGAGTCTCTTTGCTTCAATCAAATGACTAACACATGGTTGGCCTATAAATTGAGACATAACTCCCATATAATACGAAATGCCAGGCCTCATGTTAGTCAAATAAAATAGACTACTCACAAGAAAGTAAAAATGTGTTGCATCATCTAATGGCTCACATTCAATTTTCTCTATCTTTTGACAAGATTTAAAAGGAAGTGTCATAGCTTGTGACTCCCATACAAAAATGATCCAGTAAAATTCATGCATAACCCCGTTGATGGATAAAATACAAATAAAATTTATCCACTTGTAAACCAAATAAGCAACAAACTTCACCCAAGTTCATTTTAAAACGGATAGACAATTTGTTATGAAGATGTGCAATTTCATACGAGTCATCGTCGTTAATAATCATAATCTCTGGATATGAAAGAAGCAGTGTATGCATGAATGATTTGAAATTGACATACAAACTATGATTTGAATTGGCAAGAGTATAACCACGGAACAAAAAAATATTGGGTGATATTACCATTCTAAGCATGTGGCGCTTGCTTGAGACCATACAAGACCTTCTTCGACAAACATAAACATAAAATATTGAGTGATTTTACCATTCCATGCATGTGGCGCTTTCCTCCTTCTTCGACAAATATAACCAAAAAAATCCTTAGAAACAATACATGGTGGTTTAACCGTATAGATATCACGATCCAATTCTAAAAAAATAAAAGCATTCTTCATGTTGAGTTGCCAAATATTTCATCATTTGCACACAGCCACAAAAATTATCGTTCGAGATGTAACCATCTTAAAAGCAAAGTAAATATATCTTTATAGTCTATGTCATAATGGTGGGAAAACCCACATGCGATGAGACGAGCTTTATACCTATCCATAGTTCTAATGTTGAGGATTAATGCATCAAGTACAAAATCCAAAAATTGCACTCTCCACATGGGCATCCTCATTGCAATGGCCAAACAAAAAAACCTAACAAAACATTGATTGATGGCCTGAAGAAAAATCTAGATGACTCTTAAAGGAAGTGGATCAACGAATTACATAGTGTGATTTAGGCCTATAGAACAACCCCGAGGATAAGTACTGGTTAAATTCCTTACATGCTGGCATTCGAAACACAAGTTATGGTCCCTATGGAGACTGGCTTACAAATTCATAGAGTGATCAACATTAAATTTCCCAAAAGTCATATCACAAAGATACTATACTTAGACATGGTAAAAGAAGAGAGAGATAATGCAACACTACACATAGCTGCCTACCAGCAAAAAACTACCACATTTTATAATAAAAAGAGTAAAGCCAAGAAACCTAAAGGATGGAGATAATGTTCTAAAGAAAGTACTCCAGAAAGATAAAAATTGGAAGATAACTTACATGGTCCCCACTGCATTTCAATAGTTATTCGACTAGGTACCTATCACTCCGAACCCCTAAAAGGAGAATAATTCAAGAACCCATGGAGCACTGACCACTTGCGAAATATTAACAGTAACAATGCGTTGAAGTTTTTGATAAATGTGTAGCAACTCTTTTTAATGTTAATGAAAAATTATTAGATCATCATCAATTGAATTCCTTTTTGTGTTTTTTTTTTTGGGAAATGGGGGAGATGTTATAAAAAAAAAGAAGCAAATTCGAAGAAAAAATTATTTCGAATCTTGTAAACTAGTAAGAGGAATCTTAAAACTTCATGTATGACTTCGTCTTTGACAAGGCACGAATAAGAAGTTTATAATTCTAAAACTTCATGTATAACTACTTAATGTCAATAAAGTTTTACCAGACCAAATTAAGTAAAAATCCTGCAATGTTTGGGCACCAATGGTAACTAATACTAACAGTTAGTAAAAAATAACAAGATTTTTTTGTAGAACTATAAGTGTGTTAGTAGAACCTAAGGTTGGATATCTTAGCTTCGTCCAAATTGGTAACCAGTCAAGCAGATTATTCGCGTAATGGCCAACCATATAATCACAATGATAAGATACTAATAGGCCACAACCATACAAAGAAACAGTAGCACTAGCTTATATTTTATTCCATAAATAGAAAGATATGGCATTATTACAAGTTCTTATTCAACCATTACAAACTCAACGAAAGACAAAACTTTGAGCTCATCATTCCGCCTAACATTTCCCAAAGTACTTCTCTATGATGAAGAAAGAATAGAAGATCCCAACTCTCTAATACTATTTTGTATACTAGAATCAGGTTAATCGACAAAATGCAGGGGCCAAATGAGAGTATCTTCTCCATAAATTCCACAGTCTCCAAGATATATCATGAGCTTCTAGAAATGGCATCAATGGGAATCCACTTGATATGTATCTTAAAATTAGGGGAAGGGTGGTCCGAACAACCTAGGCCATACTAGTACCCTTAGGGATCTTTTGCAGGCATCTTTAAAACTATTAAAAAAATGAGTCAACCCCATTTTCACCCTTATTTACTAGCCTATTCTAACTCCCCACCCATGTGTGCTAGGGCCTCATTATACCCATTCATCTAAAGAGTATGAAGTTCCTGATGAAAAGGAAAGGTAAGAGGGTCGAACATTTCATTTAATTTCTTGATATTGGCAAATTGACTCTTTATCAAATTGGCTTGATTGACCAATGTCTTCTTGGTCCTTTCTTCTTCAATTGAAGTATGAGAAACCATAACCAACTTATATGATTAACCCCTTTGGAATTTTTAATCTTTCATTTTCCTCCATTAGCCTCGCATTTTGTTGCTCCAAAATAGAACACATTCGCTTTAAGTGGCACTTACTGGTATCTTCAATTCCTCAAACTCATCTCTCAACATGTTATTCTTTTGTTCCAACAAACTGGATACCTCTTGACAACTATTTAAGTCATTCTTCATCACGGATAACTTTTTATTATAAGTCAAAGAGTTGCCTGTAACTTTTTTCAAATCGACTTTCACTTATCAACTGAGAAAAATTCTCCTTATAATCAACCTTAAAACTGGTGACAGACTCTTTATGTCCTTGAAGTATCATCTTATAGTATGAGTCATTGGTCATCATAGTTGGGTCGAACATCTTGTGCATATGAAGGTATGTTTATTTTACATGATTGGATGCATCTAAGTTGAGTAGTTGCTCCAATTTTTACTCTTCCAGGTCCTCATGGCTAGCCCCAAGGATCTGAACACTCCTTTTATAAAAGTTACTCTCGGCAGCTGCCATAAAAGCCTTCCTATAGTTAAACTAAAAAAGGGCATAAGTATGGACAGTTAAAGAAAGGGTACAACAAGCATCAATATTGATTGCTTTAAAGAAAGACTAATGCCATTAAAAATTCCTGAGGGAAATACATAAAAAGAATGCCTAGCCCAGATTACATAAAGCATAAAAATACAAGGTAGAAAATATGAAAACAATCCTTGATAGTTACACCTTCTCCTTATCCTGAGAAACCTCCTCTTCCAGATGAACTACTGATATTTCCATCATAGGGGTCGTAGAAGATTCAACCTCTCCCTCCTCACCGTCCATCTCCTCACCAATTTCATGAGGATTAACATGGTTGTAGTGTTGAAATAGATAGGAGTCTAAAGTTATGATGAGCTTCTTAAGAGTGGCGTCCCATCCTTCCTTGAAGGATGACTTCTTCAAAAATTCCACTTGCACAACCACACTAGAAAAGGCCTTATCCCAAACACTTGTGTAAGGGTCCTTTTTTTCCTTCTTAAACTTGGCGTTCAAGTCTCAGTACTTATATTCCATTTCAGTAGTAGTTTTCTCAATGAGGTCAGTATTCTTTGCAACTTCATCATTTGCCTTTGTTGCACATTATCCTTATCCTTCTCGACCTGTTCCATAATCCATCTCATTTCTCCTGATCCTTCTCATACGCCTTCTTGGTGGCATCTAGTGAGTCCTTAAACCCCTTAAAGGTGACATTAACTTCATTTGAGGTCCCCCCCAGCTAATTATATCTTTTTAAAATAAGGTTACAGTCAACCAGATATAGCAAAGTCCAAAAAGTCAAGGAAATCTTTAAACCTCCGCATTAATACATAGATATGTGAAATAAATTCAAGGAAATAGATAACTACCATTGCCAAATTACGATTGGCTCTCTGTAAAAGTATTTCCCTTGAAAGGGAAGCAGTAACAGATTCATCGGTAGGGAGAACCCCCAAACTTATAAAACCCCTAGATAGACTAGGGTTCACTTCAACAAAAGCAACACCAATAGAAGCCTGGTCATCTAGGCTCTTTACTGTCAACTATTGGCAGTTAGTAGGTCCCCTTTTTCAATATCTTAAATTGAGCCTCCCGGATTTTAACCTCCTTGGCCACCAACATAATAGGAAGCTTCGAACTGCCCCCATTAACATATTTTTCCGGCTTGGGGAGGAGACTTAGCTCTAGCAACAAGGTTTGGAATATTTCTCTTCACCATTTTCTCTAGAGATGGATTAGTAATTGGGATGGAATTTATAATCTAAGATTCAAGGGAGGATGAGGTTCCTCCAATAGAAAGATTCCCTTCTACATGATAAAGAAACTCTAAAGCAATGATAGAAGAAGATGAGGTTGCCTCCTTTATGTCAATGCTGGCTATAAGTATATCTTTTGTTGGTTAAGCGACAAACAAAGTGATTGAAATCTGCTAATCTAATAGTATAGTTACTGAGTGTGGATGAGGTGCTCCAAGTCTTTTTTGAATAGACCACACAAGCTTTCAAATAAAAAAAATTCACCTGAGAGTTAGATGGGCAATATTTCTTTGTTTTTATGCCAAGCAATAACACAGAAGTATTGATTAAAAAATGTATAAGTCAAAATGAGAAAAGTAGAGGGTGTGCAAATAATAAGGAGACGACCTCATGTAATAACCTTCATTTTCCATGTAAAGGTTGGTCAGACACAATATGCCAAAGCTGCGGTTTCTCTAACAATCTATATCACTCTCAGCATCAAAACCATAAATGACATTTATAAATTCTAAATCAGCATGCACAATAAATCACATAAATAATAACCGATACTAAATATGTCCAGTAACCAACTTGTAATAAGACATCCAACATATGTATAACTAATCTGAGAAAGACTGAATTATAAACTTTGGGCATATGCCCATACAATCTCCAAAATAATAAAATAGCTGCAAGGGAAATAGAAATGTAAACTAAAGTCAATCGAACTGTAGTGATTGATAAGAAAGTACGATCGCAAGTATGATCTCTTGTCATCCATGTTGTCCCTGTCTAGCAAACCCAGGGGGGGGAATATTTTTAATGATTTCTCTTAGCACCCTAGAGTTGCAAGAATTATCTTAAGAAATCAAAATGCAATTATAAATTTAATTCACATTATATATCGCCCATTGGTACTCACATACAATAACTATCTCACCCCTCATTCAAATGCAATACTAAATGCTTAATCCCCCAAGCCCCCTTCATGAAATTTGATAATTACCAAAATGAAATAATAATCAATGTGCTTAACTTGATTCATAAACTGAAGCTAATCATATACACATATTCTTATAGTCCTAAGAGTAACCCCTACGATAATACCAACAAGAAATAAAATATCATCAATTATGCATTTTATGTAGTATTGGGTGCAGTATTATTTGTCTACATCATTATACTACAAGGATTTAATCTCATTTCATCTATAAAATCAAATATGCCCTTATATATATGCGACACATAAAGGCATCTACCATTAGTGTCCTGTCATGCTCTAACGGGAAGTTCGGAGGAATCCCTCATCCAAACGATCATCACAAAACACACACACGTGGAATTAACCATCTAGTTCAAGGTCAATTTTCTCAACAGTAAATGGTGACACTATTTGTAATTAAATATCCACTCACTTGAATATCCTCCCATATACGCGCTTAAGTTTGTAAAAATCACCCGAACATTTTCCTGGCCCCAACCTGACTCAAACCTCGAAGGGTCGTTCGAAAGAAATTAGACCTCGTTTGAACGAAATCTATAGTTTTGTTCGGATGACATCACGTCTCGTTCAAATGAAAGCATGTTTTAATTCAAACAACCTTCTATCGAGGTTCAAAAGACTTGGCAAAAACCTATATCTACTTGTGTGTTCCTATACGGGTTTCATACTTTCAAATCCAACTTTTATCCCAATGCTTTATCCAAATTTATTTTAATGAATATAGATTCGCCATGATCCAACAACACTTTTTAGATGATTATCTACATAAAATAACATAACATAATGCCCCAAAATCACATAAAATTAACCCAAATTTAGAGTTTATCTAACCCAATCTTTATGGTCAAATTTCCCACCAAATTACTCTCCGATATTAAGGGCTTACTACATGAATTATAATCGCCAATTCATCACTCCTACAACATGAGTTTTTAAGTTTAATTCTCAATTAAAATAATACTCAGTTTTGGGGTTTGTCACCAATTAGTTTAATCCTTAAACATCATAATTTCATATTTGTTCTTCAAATTCATAAAGTTCATTCCAATTATTCAAATCATAAATTTGACTAATTAAACTAGAAATTTCTACAAAAATGTTGGAACACGAGGCCCCCAATTTTTAAATATTCTTTTAAAATTAAATGTAATTTCCTTTTACAAGTGCGGAATGAAGATGGTTCAATACAACACACATAAATGACAAATTTTAATTTATTTTTAAATTAAAATTAAACTAAACACAAAGTGAATAAATTAAACAACAAATGGATTTTTCACTTAAACGAAATTAATTCAAACCAAGTCTTAGAAATTTTCCTAATAATAATTAATTCAATATGGCAAATTAGGCCAAACCAAATTATAAAATTAAATATATGAATTGAGTAAATTAAGTTAAATTTCACCCAAATAATTTTAGCACCAAAATTGATATGTGTGATAATTAAACAAAATTTTATCATTAATTATCTAAGCATGCATCTACGTATTTTGCAAGATAAAATAAACCAATCACACTACACGCCGACGTACGTGGAAAGCCCAAAACGAGAAAAAACTCGTACGTCCCTAGCCTAACAAATCCACTAAGTACAGAATTACAAATTACAAGACACTTTTCTCACACCAACAACTTGACTCCATCCAAGCCTTGATGCTCCTTCTTGAAACCACCTCTGCCTAGTAGATAACCATGGACTCCTCCACAGTATCGGACTCCTCCGATGGGACACTTGGACACCATCACCCTCACGTGAAGCTTTTCTTTGAGTGGTAACACTACAACGTAAATCAAATGTCTTCTTCTTTGTGGGATGTATAAGTAAACCAAAACTTCTCCTTTTTATGGTAGAGATGAACCAATGGTACCAAACAACTCCAAGAAAATATTATGTATATGAGGTATTTGAATAAACAAACTATGGGTGTAAACTCATATGTTTGTAGAAAATATTTTTTTGAAATTCAACACATAAAACATGAAACTTTGGTTGGTGTATTTTATCTCAAAAGAGCTCTCAAGGAATGTACAAAAAAGCCTCTTGAAAACTGTGTCCCAAGTATATTTTAAACTGACAAAAGGAAGTCGGACAAAAGAGTAGGAAAATAGGATAAAACTACCAAAACTGTTCCCACCCAGAAATCTCGTTCGAACGACATTTTCAGCTTGTTCGAACGACTATGTTTGAACGAGATTTCAAAGGGAAAAACAGGCCAAAAACTCACTAGAATAAACTCGTTCGAACGACTTCGATAGAATGAAACTTCGAAAAAAAAGTCATAAAACAATTGGCACATCTCGTTGGCAAACTCGTTCAAACGACCTTCTCGTTCGAACGATAATTTCGAATGAGAAAACGAAAATCTAATTTTTATTTTTTAAGGCCAAAAACTTTCTACAAAGGTCTAAAAATATTTTCTAAAAATAAAAGACATTTTAAATTAAAATTACACCCAAAAAATATTGTCCAAGTCTCCTATATATATTAAATACATTCATATCTTTGGAGACCTTAATATCTTCAAGTTAATGACGTAGAAACGAGGCACTAGAAACTCGACAATGATGAAGCTTTACAAATTTGGCCGCTACGTCTTCAACAAACACATCATAGGCTTGGATGGATACACATGAACTCTATCCTCTGAGTCAAATGTTTTTGTCCGGAATTGAGCCAACACTACATTAAGACTCAATTGGAAATTTTTGTCCTTACAAATCTCCCCCTTTGCCTATTCCGGGACAAAAATAGAACAAAAAAACCTAAAGGATTGTCAAGCTCAAGTAAACTCAAAAACATCCCACCCAAAAATAAAATAAAATTCTTGACTTAAAACCCCAAGGATGACTATCTTTGCCGATGAAAGATGTCGCTAGAATAATTCGTGCACACTTAAGCAAAAAACATTAAACGCATAGGGAATATCATAATATTAATTTCTATTAAAGAAAATACTCCGCATAAATTAATTCTCCCCTTTTTATCTAACAATGACATACTTAGAAAGACGTCTCCTCCTAAGATAAATCTCCCAAACTAAGATATGATTACAATAGGACTACATACCATTTATCCCCCTATCATTCTCCCCCTTTTTGTTCAAGAATAGACAAAGGATAAAAGAACTAATAAATTACTCATTTCTCTGCCAATTTAACTAAGTACCATTTCTCCCCCTAAAAACTACATAAAGGATATAAGTATGGGGAAACTAGTAAACAAGATGATTCATAAGATGATAAGAATATGAAAATATATGGGCAACAATAATATAACTAATCCATGCACATATTAATGGAAACCAACTATGAGGCGAAAATAAATGAGACCAATTTGACAAATAAGATACTAAGCATGTGATATCAAACAATATATGCAACAAGATAGATACCAGTAATGAATTTGAAGCATAGATGGACTAGCAATCAAGGCAAAGACTAAGCAAATTCCCATATATATGTAGAAATAATTAATAGCACTAACGCACATATACATAGGTATAAACACCACACATGACACAAAATACATTTAGCTTTTTACGCTCGTATGGAAAAAATATGTCCAAATATATGTGG
This sequence comes from Sambucus nigra, assembly GCA_949130495.1. Taxonomy (NCBI): domain Eukaryota; kingdom Viridiplantae; phylum Streptophyta; class Magnoliopsida; order Dipsacales; family Adoxaceae; genus Sambucus; species Sambucus nigra. The sequence goes on from OX422217.1 coordinate 624,537,767, forward strand.
TAAACAAAAGTATAGGGGTGTGAACTGGTAACAAATATATTTTGACCCAATCATTTAAAACATGTTCATGAAGTTCTCATTTGATTGAAAAACGTCATCACATTTAGTTATATAAATTGAACTCAATGAACAAACATATATAATGCACTCAAGCCTAGAATTTTCATGATTCTACAAAGCAATAGAGTCATGACAATAAAAGCTTAACTAGGATTTAATGTCATTGTGCAGACCCGTTAATATATCCAACCAAACTCCTCATAATTTTCTTTTTCTTGTTCTTTTGAACATATTAACTAAACAATTTCGTCCTTAGCGAATATTCTTTTTAATGCCACATTTTAAGGACAAAAATTCAATGGTGGCTTTTCACGCAAATTAATTTTTTCTTACGCAGCCCGGTTCCATTGATAAATAACTACAACGGATAACCATATTTTTCTATTTTTTTTAAATTCGAGAAATGGTTATTATATGCACAAATCCTCCATAGTCATAGAGAAATGTAGATGACTAAATTGATGGGAGAAAATCTCACTTAGCTCAAATATACACGTGACCTTTAAATTTCAAATGAGCTCGTGCATATGTGAAAATAGCTCTGTTCTAAAAGGCCCGCCTAGGCTCGAGGCTTGAGAGAAACGCATCGCCTACGCCTTATTCTTGGTAAAAGGCTTAAGGCACACTTTTTAAAAAAAACAAAGGATTAGTTGACAAATATTGGTTATGGAGCATGAATATAAGAAAGATGGCTACAAAACATATGGATATATTTTCAAAATTCAAGGTATGTACTATTTTATTATATTACTAGCCATAGAATAATTAAAATAATAAAAAAAGGAAAAACGTCTTTTTACGTCTAGGCTTCGCCTAGGCTCCTAAGGCTTGACCTCTACACCTCGACCACACCTCGCGCCTTTTAAAACCTTGGAAAAGAGGCATATAAATATAGAATCCATTAAGCAAAACAAAATCCAACTACTCCATGCATGCATGACAAAGAACATTTTAAGGATTGATAATCTTAACCAAAAGTTCTAGCCATATAGAAGAGAAAATGAAATGATTCAAACACAAGTATATGCCACATAAAGTGTGTCAAACCAAAGTACACACAAAAATAAAATCATTTTGAGTTTTTCAAAAAAAAAATTAACTAAGAAAAAATATTTACTCAAAAGACAAACAAGAATCATTTGTATTTTTCGATAAGCCTCAATAACTCATAAAATAAAACACAAATGGAAAACTAAAATCATTTAGTATTTTTCAATTAATGCATCTTAAAATGAAAGAAATATAATACAAAAGATAAACATAAATCATAATTCTAGAATGTGATTAATCATGGATCATAAAATAGAAAGATGATAAACATGAAAACAAGTAGCAAGGATATATGATATAAAGCACAAATGGCTAGAGTATGCAAACAACTAACATATTCAACATTTAGATTTAGCAATTGAGGTATCGTGTGAAAGCAAATGAGAATCGAAAATCCTATCTTGTAAAGCTACAAAGTCAAATCTCCTAACCCAAAGTAATGATAAATGATGATGTCTGAATATAGGAATCTTGGCTACCTCGATTGCCTTACGTTGGGATTTTCTAGAACCTCGTTTAAGATCAAAACAAAACTTCCTAAGATGTCCTTTTCGATCACATGGAGAGCACCTAAAGAATAGGTGAAAAGACATACCTATGAAATGATCTATAACATTATTCCTAGAGGATTCTCCTAAAACATTGATTTTGGTTTTAATAAAGGAATCGTTACAAGAATCGAAGCCTAAACCACAAGTGTCATTTTTTATTGGGGCCATGCCTAAGATTTTATCTAGTTTTTTGTACTTGCACTCCAAATCGAATTTGACCATCCTAGAGTCTCTCAATTAATCTTCTAATTCTAAAATTTTAGACTCTAACAAACAATTTCTCTCGTAAAACTTGAGAAGCTCCTTTTTAAAGGATTCCATTAAACTTCTAAGGCTATCTCTCTCTCCTTCTACATATTCAATCTTATCACGAATAGGTCTCTCTCGTTTCCTAAGGTCTTCAACTAACGCACTCTCATCGATAACCTTGGCATTCTCCTTTAAACTCACTTCTAACTTTAAATTTGTCCTTTTTAATTTTATAGATTCGGCATATAATTTTTGAAATGCAAATTGAAGTTCACTCACATCAACCTCATTTTCACTTTCATTCTCTCTCTTTCTCTTATCCAATGTCACTACCATCATCTTTTAGAGCTTCACAAACAAAGTCCTCGAAAGTGTCATGTTTTAAGTTATCATCGTCGGATAATATCTCACTCTTACTAACATGACTATCCATGAACGCGGTAAAGTTGTGCTCAATGGGGTGATTCGGGTCTATCTTCCTTATCACTATCAGTAAGGGTGGCATTGTAAAAAAGAGGATGCTTACCCTCTCTCCGTAATTTAGTGAGGCACTCTTTTGCCCTATGGCCATAACCCTCACAACCATATCACCAATTTGACTCATCCCTATTAAGATTTTCATTATAGTATTTAGGGATATTTTCGATTTTGTCATGCTTGGAATTTTCAAATTTATTAAAATCATTTTTAAAATTATCTTTATTAAATTTAAGAAATTTTTGAAATTTCCTGGAAATATCGCCATGTCTTCCGAGTTACTTTCACTCTCATCAACCACAACTTGTTTTTCCTCCTTTCGAGCTTTCAAAGAGATGTCTTCCTCTGTTTTCTTTTCGGTTTTGGAGGGAAACATATCTAGTTCGTAGGTTTGTAAATCACCTAATAGTTCCTCAAGTTTAGTAGAGTGTAAGGTGGGTAAAGAATTTAACACGGCCACCTTAGGGATAAATTTATCTGGTAGGGACCTAAGGATTTTCTTTACAACTCGGTTGTAGGGTATTTTCTCTCCTAAATTAAATGAAAAATTTACTATATCAGAGAGTCTAGCATAAAACTCATCGAATGTTTCTTTTTCATCCATTTTGATGGTTTCAAATTGAGTGGTGAGGTTTTGGAGTTTAGAAGATTTTACGACACCTGTTCCCTTGTGAGTGAGTTGCAGGATATCCCCATCTTCCTTAGTGGCTTCACACGTCATGATATGTCGGATTTCATTTGGTGTAACCAAGCTAAACAAGGCATTTAAACCTCGAGAATTGAAATTGGGGAATTTAATTTCATTCTCACTCCAACGCTCAACGGGTTTGGGGACACGCTAATTCTTTATTAAACAAGTAGGTGGGGACCACCCATTAACTACGGATAACCAAACCCTCTCGTCTTTAGCCCTATGTTCCGAACACATATGTGCTTTCCAATATGCTTAATTAGAACCATCGAAAATAGGAAATTTTAAAAAATGGGGAAAATTTAATTATTAACCAAAAATATTAAAAATTACCTTAACGCAATAAATTAGAGCTTCGGATAGGATACCACTTGTTGGAACATGAGGCCACCAATTTTTAAATATTCTTTTAAAACTAAATGTAATTTCCTTTCACAAGTGCAGAATGAAGATGGTTCGACACAACACACACAAAAGAAATTTTTTAATCTATTTTCAAATTAAAATTAAACTGAACACAAAGTGAATAAATTAAACCACAAATGGATTCTTCACTTCAAACAAATTAATTCAAACCAAGTCCTAGATATTTTTCCTAACAATAATTAATTCAATATTGCAAATTAGGCCAAACCAAATTATCAAATTAAACATATGACTTGATTAAACTAATTTAAATTTCACCCAAATAATTTTAGCACCAAAATTGATACGTGTGATAATTAAACCAAAATTTATCTTGAATTACCTAAGCATGCATCTACGTATTTTACAAGATAAAATAAATCAATCACACTACAGGTTGATGTACGAGGAAAATTCAAAACAGGAAAAACCTCGGACGGCGCTAGCCTAGCAAATCCACTAAGTACGGAATTACAAATTGCAAGATAGTAGACTTACACAAACAACTTGACTCCATCTAAGCCTTGACGCTCCTTCTTGTATCGACATCTGCCTAGTAGTTAACCATGTACTCCTTCATAGTCTCGGACTCCTCCGATGGAACTCTTGGACACCGTCACCCTCACATGAAGCTTTTCTTCGAGTGGGAACACCGCAGCATAAACCAAATGTCTTCTTCTTTGTGGGATGTAGAAGTAAACCCAAACTTCTCCTTTTTATGGTAGAGATGAACCAATGGTGCCAAAAAACTACAAGAAAATATTCTATATATGAGGTACTTGGATAAACAAACTTTGGGTGTAAACTCATGTGTCTGTAGAAAATATTTCTTTGAAATTCAACAAAAAAAAATGGAACTTTGGTTAATGTATTTTCTCTCAAAATATCTCTCAAGGAAGGTACCAAAAAGTCTCTTGCAAAATATGTCCCGAGTATATTTTAAAATGCCAAAAATAAATGGAACAAAAGAGAGGGAAAATGGGATAAAACACCAAAAACTGTTCCCGCCCAGAAATCTCGTTCGAACGACATTTCCAGGTCGTACGAACGAAATTTCAAAGTGAAAAACAGGTGAAAAACTCATTAGAAAAAATTCGTTCGAACGAGATCGTTAGAACGAAACTTCGAACGAGTAGTCAGAAAACAATTGGCATATCTCATTGGCAAACTCATTCAAAAGACATTCTCGTTCGAACGACATTCTCGAACGAAAAAACAAAAAATATAATTTTAATTTTTTTAGTCCAAAAACTTTTCTACAAAGTTCTAAAAACATTTTTTCAAAATAAAAGACAGTTTAAATTAAAATTACACCAATAAAATATTGTCCAAGTCTCCTCTAGATATTAAATGCATTCATCCCTTTGGAGACCTTGGAATCTTTAAGTTGATGACGTAGAAACGAGGAATTAGAAACTCGCCAATGATGAAGCTTTTCAAATCTGGCCACTACATCTTCAACAAACACATCATAGGCTTGGATGGATTCACCTGAACTCTATCCTATAACTAAAATGCTTTTTTCCGGAATTGAGCCAACACTAGATTAAGACTCAATTGGAAATTTGTGTCCTTACATAAAAACATACAAGTGAATTAAGAAACAAATTATAAATTGACTTAGCAAGAGAATTATTGCCTTAGACTGTTGATTGGGGTTCTCCTATTCTTAGATCCTTGATCTTTCTCCCTTATCAATCCTTATTAACCTCTCCCATGGGATTGGGATTGCTAGGGTTGTGTCATGGTGGATGGGAAATGACTTCTTAGGCCCTGTTTGATAGAAAACTTGGAATAGAGGTGGAATGGAAAGTTTTGTCCTAGAAAATTTTATCCATGCAAATTTTGACCTGGAAAATAAAATTTTGGACTGTTTGATAGCTTAAATTTGCATGCTGGCAAATTCTGTAATTTCCAAGTTTTTGTGTTTGATAGACAGAATTTGCCTGCTAGAAAACAACAATACTCCTAGTTTTGGTGTTTGATAGCCAAAATTTGTCATGGAAATAGAGAGTTTTGTGAATACATAAATTGTCTTATTTTGTTAATTATCCACTTTTTTGTTATCCTATATATTTTAATACTTATCATTATTTTCCAATTCATTTTGCAGGATTAGCAGGTGGCAAATGATTTGGATTAGTATTGCAGTTGGAATAAAAATAAATCTTTATTATTGATGAGAGCACATTGAGTTGGACATAAGGTTGTTGACAGTTGTTTTGTAACGAGATTTAAAAAAATAATAAACGATAAATTTAAAACTCGAAATAAAACATTACAACTGACATAATAAAAATAATTAACACATAGAAAAGAAAGTTGCATATTTATTAATTATTTTGTGGTTTCCTGGTCAACCACGGATCGCAACATAATGAATTCCCATCACCCATCAACATGTTTGGTAGATGTTGTACAAAATCCATTGAGGAATCGTCCATTTTGTAGTCCGGCAGTTCCGGATCTGATGCATAAATTGGATCGTCGAGTTCAGTATTTATCAAATTCTTACAATGCCAGCGCATTAATCTTTTTTCCATCTGTTCAATTTCTCGTTGTAGTAGATGGATACATCTCTCACTGTCTTTAGTTAGATCTTTGCAATAATTTGCAGATTTTGCTTGTGGTACCGGTAAACCATGCCAATTACAGTAGCACTCTAAATCTCATCGTCTATCATATAACCTAGGCCATTTCAAATGATCATCGCATGGTATATTATCTTTAGTTGGAGGTAACCATTTCATCACATGACCAACATCACCTAAAAAATGTAATGTGCATATAGGCATGTTTTCAAAAACCCTTTTCTCCCCAAACCAACTCCCTCCATGGGGATCTTCGTAAATTCCTGGGTTAGTCAAAATGGGTGCAACATCGTCAACATGACCAACGTCATATGATGTCGATGCTTTAGATTTACGCTTGTTCCTCATGGGCTCTTTATTTCTGGCTACCATGTTTGGGCTGAAGTAATCCAGACATCCTTTACTGGGGTTAAAATAGTAATTTTGTCTATGGTTTGTCATTTGATAGTGAGTGATATGAAATGAACTACTATCTTCTTTATACTAGTATTAGACTTGCACTGTTGAAAGTAATGGGACTGAATTAGTAATGACTTGGACTGTTAAAGCACATGGGTTCATATATCTATATTGCGCTTTTCAATCACATGACTCTGCAATATGTGGTTGAAAGTAATGGGACTGAATTAGTAATGACTTGGAATGTTAAAGCACATGGGTTCATATATCTATATTGTGATTTTGAAATGCTAAATATTCAAGTTCATAATATAAAAGGATGGTTACAATCTTTGATAATCCCACAAAACATTACATCCCAAAAGTTCACTACATCAAAGCGTACACAAACCTAATATGTAGAGCAAAGTTTGAACAAAACATTACATGCGATAATAAACTATCCGATAATCCCACGTCCAGAAGCATCAAAATGAAATACGTGGAGATAATATCAAAGCATAATAGTAGCAACGCATAATAGTGAGTAATAGTTAATAGACCATCTGATCAAGGCAGATTACGGAGCTTGTTGTAAGCCCATGTACGTGCGAATGAAAAGTCAGAGAATCCCATAAACACTCGTCCTAGTCCATTATCGCCCTCAAATAAAGACATCATCCGCATGACATTCTCATCGTCCATATCCATACCCACTAGCTTGTCAAGGATACCCTTCCAGTTAACGTGAGTTTGAGAGTCAATTACAACTTGAAGCTCCATTGCGGTGGCAATCTGCTTCGACGACTGTGCAATGACTGACATAGCTTGGGCACATTCTTCCTGGGGGTTCACATGACGACGACGAGGCTTTCCATTAGGCCCCTGACCCTTACGCTTTGCAGTGTGCCCACTCGATTGTTGGGTGTCGGTCTCCTGGCCACCCGGTGGTTGGGTGTCCGTCTCATGCGCAGCGGTTGTTTCAGTGTCAGTGTCTATGTACGCTTCAGGAGTAAACTCCACATCTTCTATCCCCGTACCATCCATAGGTGAGAACTGATCTGCCCCGGATATTGCATTATCACCTGTAGCTGTGTCATTCCCGAAGATTATTTGTAGCTCGTCATAGTACATACATTTTCTTCCTCTCATCTTCCCTCCATCTGGTTTACCCTGTAAAAAATGTAGTAAGTCAATTCAACATATTCCTAAACTGAATTATAAATTTTTTATTTGTAAGTTAAGTCAATTGAACAATTTGTACTAACCGCGATATAGTCAGCCCATACACTAGCATCTGCAGTTACGCCACCACTATTTATGTCATAACCGAATCCACTAACTTGCAACAGCTCATGGAACTCGACATATTCCTTTTTCAGGGTTTTCAACCTCGATCTCACATTCTTCTCCGCGACGCAAATATGGCATCCTTCTTCGACAGTATCTATAACAACCTTAATTTGTGCGGCAGTAAATCCATTGTCTACCCTTTGCCGCCCCGTGAGGACCTGGGCACAAAGGGAATGGATGAGGAACCCATCCATGAGCTCACTCCATCGCAAATGCGATTTCTTTTGGTTCACCTCAACTTGCGAAGATTGCACATCTACTGGTCGGTCTACATTATTTGTATTTGGTTTTAGCGGGCGAAATGGGACGCGATTACGAATTTTCTCCATCGCTGTTCAACGTATAAATATCAGTCATCAGTTCAAATTTTGTTATATATAGCACCATGATATCTATAGCCATGCAGTTCAGTTATCATATCAGTATTCAGTAGCAAATAATGCATATTGAGTATGCAAATTCAGTACCACATCCAATAGAAAATAATGCATATCCGTAGCAAATTATGCAAATGATGCATATTCTAGGTCACTGGAAGACCATAGTAGAGTTATAGGGGCTGTAGCACCAGCTCATAACTTCAGGTTTGAGGAAGAAGCCATTTCTAGGTGCTCGCACTAGCATATGGTAAGTAGAAACTGAGTGAAAATTTAACCACGCCTAAAGTCTTTTCCTGGTGGTTTATGCCTGCCCAATGCAATTCGACCCAACCCAGCCTAGATAATACAATTTGAAGAATGATACTCTGTTTAGAATCTGAATAATATTCAACAAGTTTAACATCAGAATTGAGTTAATGGGGAATCAAATGAAAAACAGTAATTTACGTGTAGATGTCTTGATTCTTAAAGTGTAGAGAAAGTGAAAATACTAACTTGGTAGCAGTGTTATTATTGCCCAAGCATGGGAAAGTATCAGTATATGATATGCTCACCCAAGTGACATTGGTTATTACAGTGTTTTAGTTGAAGGCTTACCTCCCCAAATTGGTTATTACAGTTCTAAGTAGCATATCAGTAACCAGAATAGTATGCACTCATCAAATCTGCTAGCATACCATTATGCATTCATCACACATTAAAAGTGGCAAATGATGCATATGATGCATATTAAAGTAGCAAATGATGCATACTAAAGTAGCATATCAGTATGCAGAATAGTATGCACGCGATTACGAATCTGGTAGCATACCATTATGAGTGGCATATCAGTAGCAAATGCTACATAATATGTAGCATACCAGTAAAAAAAAGCTACGAAATTACGCAAATGATCCAACTCTACTAATGCAATTTCAGTAGCCGAGAATGCAATTGTCACTAGCAACATATCAGTATGCATATGATGCATATTAAAGTAGGAAATGGTGCATACTAAAGTAGCATATCAGTATGCAAAATAGTATGCACGCGATTACAAATCTGGTAGCATACCATTATGAGTGGCATATCAGTAGCAAATGCTGCATAATATGTAGCATACCAGTAAAAAAAAAGCTACGAAATTACGCAAATGATCCAACTCTACTAATGCAATTTCAGTAGCCAAGAATGCAATTGTCACTAGTAGCATATCAGTATGCATATGATGCATATTAAAGTAGCAAATGGTGCATACTAAAGTAGCATATCAGTATGCAGAATAGTATTGGCCGCGATTACAAATCTGGTAGCATACCATTATGAGTGGCATATCAGTAGCAAATGCTGCATAATATGTAGCATACCAGTAAAAAAAAAGCTACCAAATTACGCAAATGATCCAACTCTACTAATGCAATTTCAGTTGCCAAGAATGCAATTGTCACTAGCAGCATATCAGTATGCATATGATGCATATTAAAGTAGCAAATGATGCATACTAAAGTAGCATATCAGTATGCCGAATAGTATTGGCCGCGATTACAAATCTGGTAGCATACCATTATGAGTGGCATATCAGTAGCAAATGCTGCATAATATGTAGCATACCAGTAAAAAAAAGCTACCAAATTACGCAAATGATCCAACTCTACTAATGCAATTTCAGTAGCCAAGAATGCAATGGTCACTAGCAGCATATCAGTATGCAGAATAGTATGCACGTGATTACAAATCTAGTAGCATACCAGTATTCAAATAATTCAAATCACGAGTATTCAAATCAGGATGCATTCGAATCATTCAAATGCCTATGCATTTCAATACCAAAACAGAGCATTATTCAAACATATTAGTATTGGCCATTTCAGTATTCAAATTAGCATGCCTACATTTACATACTGATTTCCATACTACAAAATAGGAAAGGACTCATTATTCAAATCATTCAAATCATCAATATGCATTCAAATCATCAGTGTGTATTCAAATAGATCAGTACTCAAATCAGGATGCATTCAAATCATTCAAATGACTATGCATTTCAATACCAAAACAGAGCATTAGTCAAACAGATTAGTATTGGCCATTTCAGTATTCAAATTAGCATAGCTACATTTACATATTGATTTCCATACTAGAATTGGCCATTTCAGTATTCAGATTAGTATTGGCCATTTACATTGGAGAAAATTATGCCAGGTGCTCCCTGAGTCACTAATATATTAGCTCATGTATATTAGTAAAGTTTGGGAGAAAATTAGATATAAAGACATAATCCGTAGTAGAGAAGAGTACAAGAAAATAGTAAAGGTCTCATGTCACTCATTACATCCCTTACATCACTACAAAATAGTAAATTAAACAGTGCATCATAAGTTTAATATCCGGGGTGATTCAGCACCATTACATCATAAAAAAATAAATGAAAAAGTAAAGGCCACTAGCAGAATAGTATTTAAAACTTGTAGCTTCTTGATGACTACCAAGCTACGCATAATGCTATGATCGTCGACACTTGGGGGTTCTCGTACAAGAGGTGATGATTGACTAGATATACTCGACGTTGCTTGCTCACTATGGGGATTGAAGGTTGCGTAGTTTGCATCCATGCCTTCAAGAGAAGGCTTTGTCCAATCCAAAAATTTTTGACATTGGGGGCACGTGTAATACAGTCGTCCCTGGTTATGGTTTTTGTCAGACAATGTAACCTTAACTTGAGATACAACACCACATGAGCATTTCTTTATTTGATACCGTAAAAGTAGAAGACCCGATATGTTTGATGAAGGCATATTTGAAAAATCCACCAGATTCAACCTAAAATTAGAAAAGAAAGAATACATCGTAACAAAATGATATCATTACTCGTAGTTAGAAGTATCATTGTGGTTCGCATCATATTATTGCCACATCAAATTAGCTATTGCATTTCTCTTCTCGGTCCATGCAACATCAGTTGTGAATGTTATATGCTCATTCATAGGTATTTATGGCACATTTAGGGGAGGAGGGGTAATGTCATCATCATCACTGTCCTCGTCCCCCAAGCATGCATCCTCAACATCAACAATCCTCAAGAAATTGTGAATGGCACAATAAGCTACAACAATCTTCGCTTGAATTTCAATCCCGTGGAAAGGTTGATGCCTTAGATACGCAAACCTTTTTTTCAATAACCCAATCGACCTCTCAATTACATTACGGAGAGATGAATGCCTAAAATTAAACAACTCCTTACTATTCTCAGTTCGTTGTCCTTCCACATCCCGTCGATGATAACGTGTTTTCCGAAATGGGGATAGAAACCCAGGTACCAACGGGAATCCAGCATCTGCGAGGTAGTATTTACCTACGCATATTTTAAATAAAATGTGTTACTATACCTATTCATATATTACTAATGAAAGTTACTTATTTTTAAACATACCTAATGGAACGGTCAATTTATGCCCCTGTCGTTGAATCGCACTACGAAGTAAGCGACCATCATGTGCTGATCCCTCCCAACCGGAGAGGACAAACGAGAAGCGCATATCAAACGTACATGCGACCAAAACATTTTGCGAAATTGCCCCTTTCCTATTGCGATACCTCGCTTGGTCGGCGGTAGGAACCAAAGCAGATATGTGGGTACCGTCAATTGCACCAACGGCATCCTAAATGGATTGAAAGCAATTTAATAATGGGAAATTCATACGTAAAGTAATAAAAGTAATTAATGAAACTATCCTAACCTCGAAGTAATGATACCAAGGTAGGTCCTTGCCATTGTCATAAGGGGAATTCGTTGGACTTGCATTAGTAACTAAATCATTGAACAAGTCAAGGCATGCTCGTAAAACTCTATGGAAGTAGTAACTAATGGTTTGACCAGATCTAAAGAAAGTCAGTGTCTCGGAAACATATCGCTCGTCATGTCCAACGGTGTTAAGGAACATTGCGACTTGTTCCTCAACCTTAACTGAACGATTGTCAGTCAGTCCATATGTGTATAACCTAATACAAAGTCTTTCAAATGACCCTATGTTCATCCGAAGTTGTGCGTGGCATACCCGGTCACTCATTCTAAATATTCGATATAATGCAATTTCCCAATCGGTGTCCCAGTTTCGATGGGGAGCCCTAACTAAGAGATGGTCGCGACTCCTCATATATTGGAAAAGCGCAATTGCTCGCATGACCAAGGTCCAAAACAAACCTCATTGTTGTTGCATGTGCTTTGAGCCAGCGCTCGACATTTCGTTAGTAAATTCCTATGTCAACAATAATAAATTAAACTTTTAAGCCCCAGTTTGTAAACATCGTTTTATTTCTTACCAAACCATACTTTAATAATATAAAAATTGGTAAGAGCTCTTATTAATCCAACAATAAATAACATGATTTAAAACATAGAAGGAAATAAATTTATACCTAATGAGTAGCTATCCGAGGAATCCGAATCCGAACAAACCTGTTTTGTTACAACATGATAAAACAAACTACATTATATTAGTGGACATAAATGGAATAAAATATAATATTATTGCGCTATTATAACAATATTCCTATTTTTGTACTCATATTGCGCCATCATAATGAGACCTTTTCAACTTAAACAAATACACATACCTTTCTCCTTTTATCTAGTTAGTTAATATACGGTATTTATAACACAATAATTTTTTTTTATAAAATATTTTTTACTCATCTCACTCTATCATTATAATGTGCATCTTTCACCATTTGAACATCATCATTTCATTATAAAATAAATACTCATAAAAAAAAAGAACCATAAAAAAAATTCAATAATATGGAACCTACGTAGGAATGAAACCCATTAAAAAATGGAACCTATAAATGAGTATGTGCATATTTCACCATTTCAACATCATCATTTCATTATAAAATAAATACTCATAAAAACAAAAAAAAAGATCCATAAAAAAAATCAATAAATATGTAACCTACCTAGCAATGAAACCCAATAAAAAATGGAACCTATAAATGAGTATGTGCATATTTCACCATTTCATTATAAAATAAATACTCATAAAAAAAACAGATCCATTAAAAAAAATCAACAAATGTTGGAGAAACACAACAGCAGCCAAAGCAACATCTTGCAAAAAATGCTACCTCCAAAGCAAACAAACCAAACCAGAAGAAACACACAGCAGCCAACGAATGGTGGAGAAACACACAGCGACCAAAAATGGTGGAAAAAAACAGGTCTGATTTTTACCTCAACAAATGTGGCTCCGTTTGTTTTCTCACCCCTTGGCATAAATGATGATGGAATCAACTCACCTCTTCAAGATCGGTTTCAATGCCTCCAACCACTGCCGTCAAATCACCTCGAATGAAGGTAAAAACAAGAAAGTTTTGCCAGGCCATTCGTTTCTTTGGGGGGGGGGGGGGGAAGAAATGGATTCCGAGTATTTCGGGAATTGGAGGTCACGTGCTCGGTTTTGTGGAATTGATTTGCAGGGCAAAAAACGTGTACCAAATGGAACAAAAGATGGAATTTGGAAGGAATTTGGGCATTTGCCATGGCAAATGCCCTCTATCAAACAGGGCCTTAATTGTTAATTATCCTATTATAATAACTATTCCCGAGTTACACATAAACCTCCACCTTTGGACTCATAATCAAGCTTGAAACCATACCCATATTAGTCCAATAACTCCCTTAATGGTGTACCAATGCCCTGGGCCTAATTTTAAATGTCTAAAATACCTAAACAAGTCCCCAAATCATCTTGGAATGTTCCCCACTATATCTATACAAATTTCACATTTTTATTCAATTGACACACCACATAAGAATAATTTAATTAACATGCAATTTATTTTCTACGAGTGAATATAACATGCATAAATGAATTATAGAAACATGAAATTAGAACTCAAAAATTTATTCATAAATTTATTTAATTAAATTCTACAAAATTACTTCATATTCTACCAATTTAACTTATTATGAAAAATACGAGATATTACATTCTTCCCCCCTAATAACGAAATTTCATTTTCAAAAATGTGCTGTGCAAGCAGGGCTTCGGATACTTCTCTCGCATGTCATCCTCTTTATCCCATGTCGTATGATCCTTATTGTGGTTTCCCCACTTCATGCATACTAAAGGAATAACTTTGGAATGAAGTCTATGCTCACTATGGTCCAGAATAGCTACAACCCTCTCCCTGTAAGTTGCGTCAGGCTAAAGCTCTATTTTGTCAATATCTATATGCTGGTAGGATATCTCATCCCCAAGAAATATCCATAATGTCAAAATGTGTAAAATATCTTGCATCCTCTGCAAAGGATCCAATAATGCTAATCGATACCCCACTAGTCCAATCCTCTCAATAATCAAGAATGATCTAACATAACTAGGAGTCAGCTTTCCTTTCTTCCAAAAATGTATCACACCTTCCATGGGAGACACCTTAAGGAACACCTGATTACCATCCTAAAAAATCTAAGTGCCTCATGTCTGCATCAACATAACTCTTTTACCTATCCTGAGCAATCTGAATCCTACCCCAAATCATCTTCACCATCTCTGAGGTATCTTGAATGAACACTAGTCCAAAAATTTTATTCTCCTCTATTTCTAACAAACATGAGGGTGAACGACACAGCCTCCTGTATAAAGCCTCAAAAGGTTCCATCCCAATAGTAATCTGGTAACTGTTCTTGTAAGAAAAGTCCACCAATCATAAGTATTTCTCCTAACTGAATTTGAAGTCTATGATGCACATTTGTGGAATATCCTCTACCATTAAATTTGTTATTTCCATTCGATCATTCAATTCTGGGTGGTAAGAGGTACTCAACCTCAACTATGTCCCCAATGTCTGCTGAAAACTCCTCCAAAAGTCGGACACAAATGTCTTATCCCTATTCGATACGATATTGAGCGGTATATATACAACTTCACAATCTCTATAAGGGAAAGCTTGGCATAATTATCTCAAGTATAATCTGTCTAGATAGGAAAAAAGTGAGTGACCTTTGTCAAATGGTCAACATTCAACGACATAGAATCGTGCCCCCAATGTGATGTAGGTAACCCTATGATAAAGTCCTTTGAAATTCTTTGCTATTTCCACATCGAAATCTCTATAGAACACCAATAAGTCACTGATGGTCCATATTCACTAACTCACATAGGTCACACTCGGACACAAAAATAATTATGTCCTTCTTCATACCTGACGACCAATATTGGTGCCTTATATCCTGGCAAATCTTATTCCCACCGGGATGTACCACAAAATGTGACCCAAGAGCCTCTATCATAATGTTTAGCCTTTACTCCTCATCCTCTAGAAGTATTAACCTGTCCTAAAATCTCAATCCACCTTTTGAGCCAATTGAATAGTGCTCTACCCCCTCGATTAATAATTGCTTAACCCTCTCATCGAAACGAAGATCCCTAGACCACGCTTTCACGATTCGAATGATGATCTCGGGTGTGATGAGGAGATCTTCCATAAAAGCACATGTCAACTCATCACTAGTACGAAGATATTTCCAATTTTCTTTCCATAATGTCGTTAACTCCTCTGTCGACATACGACTCAAAGCATCTGCTACTACATTTGCCTTTCTCGGGTGGTATTGATTATCTAACTAGTAGCCTTTTACAAACTCAATCCATCTCCATTGTCTCATGTTCAACTCTCTCTGTGTGAAAAAATATTTTATGCTCTTACGGTATGTGAACCACTGAAATTTCTCTCTTAGGAGATAATTCCTCCAAGTATGTAAAGTAAAAACCACGGCTACTAAGTCCAAATCATGGGTGCGATAATTCCCTTCATGAGGAGTAAGCTTTCGGAAAGCATAAGTTATTGGGCCTTCGTCCTGCATTAACACCCGTCCAAGTCCTCGCAAGGACTGATCCGTAAATACCTTAGAGTCAATCCTTCCACGAGGCAAACCAAGTACTGGAGATGAAGTCAACCTGATGTTCATCCCATCAAAATCGAGCTGACACTGAGAAGGCCCTTTAGTGTGAACTTTAGGCAAAAACAACATTGTTCCAATTTTTAGTTAAAACCAATTTTAAGTTCTTAAACCCTAAACATGCATCTAATTGATTAAATACATTCGATGAATAAAGAATGTGGTAAAAGAAACAATTTCAGGAAAAATCCCCGAAGGGCAAAACCTTTTTATTTAACTATAATTTGTAAGACATAACTTACACGGATTACATTGAAAAAGCTCGACATACGAAATACGCGCCAGTTTCGGTTTCGATGTCGTCGGCTGGAATCTCTGCAAGAACTCTACATGGTCATCAATGGAAAAGAAACAACTTCTTCACAAGAGTAAACTTCATAAGGACTCACTCCACAATAGCACAAAACTCTCCGGTTGTAGAGTTCTCCCCGCAAAGAAAACAACGGTGTAGTCAATGAACGAATTGTCTTTCGGTAAATGCATTCAAGATCACTAACTTTTGAATTGAATAATTTGATCTTGAATAGACTCGGGATGATGAAAACTATATGGGAATGAGTTTTTCGAAATTGTTCTTCTGCTCAAACTTTCGCAGAGATGTTTTTTTTATTTATAACTGAGAAGCATAGAGTCCAAGAAAACCAAAACATGATAATTGAGGTGGCAAGATCATTTGAGCGAGAAGAGGATCTCGTTCGCGCAACATGGAATTGTCATTTGAATGACCTAATGTCTGGTTCGAGCAACAGTGATTTAAAAATTATTTTTCTTTTAAGTAAGTCCTCGAATTTTCTTTAAACTATTTTTACTCAGAAATATTTTTTAAATCAGAAAAAGATTTAATTCCCAAAGATTAAAATCACCCAGCTTTTAATCAACATACTAAATTACTCAAATGCTCACAAGTATTCATACATGAGTGATCTTAAACATATACAAACCATCTTGACTTGTAATCTTCTTCAAAGCTTTAAATTGCACATTCTTCAACTTGAACTTTGTCATAGGCTCAAATAAACTCCATAATAAAACTAGCCTAGACTTAATTTATTTTGTCCAGAATTAAGTCAATTATAACAAATCGACATGATAAGAAATATGTTCTTACAAATCTCCCCCTTTGGCTATTCCGAGAAAAAACTAAATAGAAATTCTATATGCCGTAACAAAATACATGTCCTATCCCAAAATTTAAAAAATATAAAAATATAGGACATAATGAAATGACATAAACGACGAGCATCTTAATCTAATTCTTTCTCTGAATGGCAAGCATCTGAATCCGATTTTGTCTCTAAATGTGATGTATCAATAAATATTTGAATCTCTGGAAAAAATACCTACACACACGAGACACAAACAAATACCCAAGTGAAGTATGGAGGAATAAAAACAAGTATAATATCATAATAAATACTCCCCTTACATCACATATCTCTCCCTTTTTTTGCCTGGAATAGACAGAAGGTGGAATAGACACACCAAATCTAGCATGAATATGTGAGAATGAACAATATGGCTAGATAAAAAATATCAGTATGGAAATGGATATCAAAAGATAGGAGTAACTGAATCACAATGAGAGAATCACTAAAACTGCAAAAGAAACTGTACATCCATTCGATAAAATAAAATCAATGGTGATACAATTGTCCATAAGAGTACATCATATCTGAGAATAAATAAATACATCAGGACTCTCAATGTCTCAGATACAATGAAAAAAATACAGGTAGACATCAGTAGGAGTATCATCATCAGCATCATCAATGTATGTAGATAAAATATGACTGAGTCTAGAGGATCTTGTGCCTCTCGACTGCTCTCGCTGCTGCATATCATCAAAGAATGATGTCATCCTAGATTTAGCACGAACATGTGCTTCGGACTCAATATCAAATCTGGCAATGATAGAGTCATACATCCTAGTCTGGGCAGCTACCTGTGCTTGTAAAGTGGAGACCTCCTCCTCAATAGGACGTGTGGGTGCAGGTGTGGAGGGGAGTGGATAAGAAAACTCAGAGGTTCTCGAAATAGTGTGATTAGCAGGCTGATAGGGATCAGCATCGGAGAAGGCTCCCTTAGTGGGTGGAGCTCTAACTCTCGCCTCATGTGGCAAATGACTCTCTAAACGAGTGAAAGTATTATGATCAATAATACTAGGCGAAGGGAGACGCTGATCACCCTCTAAAATAGGAACCCCAGTAGCAGTGCAAGTGATGGAAATGAGAATCCCATAAGGAAGAGCAGGGCGAACAGGGGTGGTACCACTGACGGTGACAAAGGATATAACACGTAGCATGACAGCTGGTAAATCGATGTCCCACTACTGAGAGACATGGTACATAAAATAGACAATCTCAAAACCGATCTGAGAATGATTTATCTGAGGATAAACGGATGCTGACACAAACCAATTAAGGATAAGGAAGGCAGGGAAAAGATGACGATGATACATAGTAGTACCTGCCTAGAGAATATCCTAGAAGTAATGACACAAAATATCATCATATGTAGGTCCATCGTCGGAATAACGAGGAAACATAATGTCATATATAGTAGAAAAGATCCCCTCGGTGTGGAGGGGAGCACGAAAGAAGAACTCACAAACAATGTCCGGATAGACAACCCCACGAACCTCAAACAGGTGATCCCAACCCCTACTAGACAACCAGTGTTGAATACCTAACTCATGAAACTCAGAATAATGAAACACACGCTCCTGAACAACAGACCTAATATGTAGACCCAATAAGCAATAATGATCATGCTCAATACGGGTGGCCGATCTTACTAAGGAGTACGGTGTCCTATTGGCCTGAGCTCTCTGGCTCGAGCAGAGAGTAGTAGCGCATCAAGTCAGCTTGAAGGGCCACCACGACGTCTAGGCGGCATGACAGAAGTGTGTTAAGTGTAATCAGTGAAAGATTACCATCACGAGGAACACGCATACCTAAGAACCTATCTCTGTACAAAACATCCAATCAAACCACCGTGAATGCCGACCATAATAACAACATAAATCAAATAAATATACTCAATAATAGCAACCCATTCCTCTCAACAAATGATTTTTTATCCCAAACAAAAGGAACACAAAAGAGACACTATAAAAGAAGTAAAATCGGCCAATGCAGTTTTCTTTTGTGTGAATATATCCTGGAATCATATATCATAATACCCAACACAGAATGAAATATAGACAATAGCAGAAAATAGTGTGTACCTTAAGAAAACGCGACAATTGTGTTGAAAGAGTTGGAGACATACAACCACTGATCGAAACAAGACAATGGCTGGAACATAGTGGCTTGAGTCCACTCGAAATACAAGTTGGATAAGGGATGGAGCTACCACGTGAATGAGAGAAGCACCAAGTGAAGATTCAAGATTTTTTTATTTTGAAAATGGCAGTTTTTAGAAGAAACGGATGTTGTCACCTTTTGTGCATAAAAGGAGTTATAAGAGAACGAAAAGAGAGAAGAGAGAATGTCTGATGTTTAATGAGACCCTGATCTCGCTTGAAGTCGCTTGAACCACTTGGTTATGTCTCTTGAACGATTTTTTATCTCGCTTGAACGACATGTTCATACGATATATGATGTCGTTCGCACGAAAAAATGAAAATTCCAGAAATACCCCCAAAATAGTAACGATTTGCCTAGTGAAAAATTTATTGCAAAACAGTGCCTGGAAAGCTGAATCGGGCTTAAAACATACTCAAAACAAAAAGGAAATAGAAAACAATGTAAAAAGACCAACGAGAATTACATGTTAACATAGGACGAATGTGCTCAAAACATGAATGTGGACTGAATGGGCGCGAGCTATAACAAATGAGTCACCATTTCAATACGTTGAACCGATCAAAAAGTTCTAATTGATAGCAAGAAATCATTAAACTTCTTCAAAGCCATTTGTGACAAAATAAGTGTGAGTTTAATGAACTATACTAACAACATGCACACAAGTCCGTATTATTGACGATTCTATGAACAATAGCGTCATGATACGATGTTTCAATGTAGGACTCGTCGCGCAAACCCGTTTAAATTTATTTCCAACCAAACTGCCTCATATCTATGGACTTTTCAAGATATTTATAAATATCTGTCAATCTCAACTTAGAGAAAGTCCTATTGGCCCCAATTATTGGGATATGAATTTTTGTTGCCTTAATTTTCTTTTGGGCTCTTTTAAACGTTGACTT
Source organism: Sambucus nigra (assembly GCA_949130495.1). NCBI lineage: Eukaryota > Viridiplantae > Streptophyta > Magnoliopsida > Dipsacales > Adoxaceae > Sambucus > Sambucus nigra. The sequence goes on from OX422217.1 coordinate 624,558,101, forward strand.
TCACGACGAGTTAATTTTATACTCTCACAGCCCTTTTTCGTGAGCAGTCATCATTTTTTCAATATCATTTCTCATGAAAAACGGTTCTTACAAGAACACCTCCTCCTTAAGTTTACTTACGTATAGATGACAAAATTTAGATAAGAACTTCTCATCAAACTCAAATATGCAAGAGAAGCCAAACATTCACATAAACTCGTGCATGTGTGCAAGGATGGCATATAAGAAAAAGCAACGTCGAATAAAAAAGCATATCAACTTCGAAACATCCCAATAATATAATGATTAAGAGATTCTAAGTATCAATAACAATGACCAAATGTCCTAGCCACATGAATAATGAAAGGAAATGGTGTGGGGGGGGGGGGGGGGGGGGGTCAAGCACACTAATATCCCACATCAAGCATGTAACCTCACGACTCAAAAACCCAAAATCTTTTTGTATTGTCAAAAGTTTTTATAAAAAGAAAAATCTTTTTGTATTATCAAAAGTTTTAATAAAAAGAAAAATCTTTTTTGTATTTTTGATAAGACTCAAATACATAACAAAAACTAGAAACATGCCATATCACTAGCTAAATATAATGCATGATGCAAATACTAAAGTATGACAAACCGACGAATAACCTCAATCGAAGGATGAAACATGATGAGAACCATGGACAATGACACGAGAATCAACAAGCCTATTCCTTAGCGCCTCTAAATTCGACTTCTTAACCGAAGCAGGTGTGAACCAATGAGTAGGGGCATTGGGAACCAGAATGGCTTTATAATTTCTAGGAGTGTTCTTAAGATCGTAGCAAAATCGTCTAAGATGACCTATCCTACCGTAATGAGTGAAAGTGTAGATACGGTGAGGAGCGTGTTCTATAGGCCGATTATACCTCACGTTTCTAGATGGATCTCTCCTACAGTTCCTAGGAAGCTCTCTTGTTTTCATGGTTTTGGCTTTAGGTGCAGGTGCGACATGATTATCAAAGCCAATACCTCTCCGATTATCTTTGATTTTGACGATGCCTAAGATTTTGTCAAGCTTTTCAGACCTAGCCTCCAAATCAAACTTAACTTTACTCGAATCTCTCAATTTTTTCTCAAGCTCACCTATCCTTAACTCAAGAAAATGCGTAGAATTCTCAAACTCAAGAAGTTCCTTTTTCATAGTCTCCATCAACCCTCAAAGACTATCTCTCTCACCCACGACATATTTAAGCTTCTCTCGAATTTTCTATTCACGTGCCCTAAGATCCTCAATTAAAGCATTGGAATTATTTATTTCTATGGCATGTTCTTTCAACATAGCTCCTAATTTCACATTTTCTTTCTTTGCTTTTATGTTTCTTCATACAATTCTTTGAAAGTGATAATACGTCAATATCGTGTATTCCATCCGTCGAACCTATGAATATTAGCCCCCTCGGGTGCCTTAATCTCTATATTTAAGCCCGTTAACCATACAACATCTGTTTATATTGTTAACATGATATATGTGGTATAATTGGGCTTTTGTAGGTATTTAGGTACCAAGTATGGGATTCAGACGCATTTCGTGCAATTTTCGTACACAATCGCACGTTCAAATGCAATCTGATCATTTCACAGCTTGGGCACCTGGACCAACATCTACATGGAAGTTTTAGATCTCCTCGCTAGCTTCGCGTGGCAGTAAATGGTGCGCAATTCCTTATCCGTATGACAAAGTTACGGCGATTTGAGCGGAGATGAATTGCATGCCAAAACAGGGGATTCTGCAGGCTTCCCTGCTTGATCGATCGATCGAGCCTGGGGGTCGATCGATTGACCCTCTATATTTTTGCCACGATTTTAACAGTCGATCGATCGACCACAGGGGTCGATCGATCGATCCCCTATTTTTTCCTGCAGATATTTTCTTTTCTTTTCTTTCTTCTTTTCTTTTATTCTAACTTGGTATATATACCAATTTTGTTGTAATATTCAGAGTGAATGTTTTTAGATAGTTTTGAAAGATGGAATAGGTTAGGGTTTGGGTGATTTTCTTAGTTCTTCTTCATTCCTTCTTGGATTGACACACTTTTGGGCTTGAATGTTGACTATTCATCATCCTCTCCATTAATATAGTTTGTATTTCCTCATTTCTTGCTTTCTAGTTCATTTACAAGCTTTCTAATTTAGGTTTACATGCTTTTGCTACATGCTTTGATCCCGTGCTTTCTAGTATAGTTTTATCGCGTTTATTTTACGCTTTCCATTTACCGCATTTTTAACATGCTTTCTAGGTAATTTAAATTAGGTTGTGTTTGAATGGAACTCACTCGAGTTGACGCGTTGCTTTGCTTTGGTGATGGAGTTTATGGGTCTATTTCGGGTGCGTCGTCCTAGTTATTAAGCCTAGGGGATTTGACGGGGCATACCATGTATGTCCCGTCCTTACGACCTTTCGCTCGTAATTTTCAGGATATTTATTGACGCCAAAATCTTATTAGGCTTTTAAAATGATTTACGGCGTGATAACCCTTGATTTAATTAACTATCGAAACGAGATGCGTTCTTAATAACTCGTCAACTCTTGTAACCATTTAATACTAAATAACTCGAGTAAGGGATATTCGACGCAACCTATAGTTTTACTCGCTTTCATAATCTAGTTTCATTACCCTTGCCTAGATTAATCTTTCCCTTTATGCATCTTTTCTTTTAGTTTGTAATCATCTTTTACACTTTTATTTCGGAGTAGTAAATCACTTGAATTCTAGCAACTCATCCCAGTGGATTCTTGATACCCGACTTACCACTGTACTTGCCTCTCAAGTGTAGTAGTAACTTAGGTTTTTGTATTGAGTTGGTGAAACGAAAATGAAGATTAGCATCTTTACACGCGCTACTTTTCCCACTTAATCAAAATGGCGCCGTTTCCGGGGACTAGTTTATTTTAGACTTTATTTGATCTAGTATTTCATAGTATTTTCTTTCTATTTGTATTATTTGCTAATATTTTGCAGGACTTCCACATTTGAGCACTTAGAAACGCTTGAATTGTTCCCGCGCGCACCTACTTTGTGGAATTCGGCACTTCGATCCATTTTTGGGGTAAGCATGTCTTATTCCAATTCTTTCGGTAATCCTTGTTATAATTCTCAAAATTCTCGCAAACCTATGACTTTTGGTGAATGCTTAAAATCCCAAAAATTTGCAAATTCAAACATGACTTTGGGCGAGTATAACGAAAGTCAAAACTTAGGTTATTGGAATCTTGATGTTGATGATAATGATACTGGGCCTTTAACTCCTTATAATAGGAATTTTGAAACGAATTGCAATAGTTTTCAAATTTTCTATAATAATGAGTTTTCGTTTAAGTCCGATGCTAATTTTCAAATTTCCCATTCAAATGCATCCGCACCTCGACCTATGACATTCGGTGAGGGTTTGCGTATGTATGAGAATGAGAAAATTAAAAATCGTTACCGGGAAGAAAATCGTTCGTGTGAACATGAGTTGGATTTATTATTTGAGTCCGACGACGATTTTGCTTTCGAGACTTTCGAAGTCGAGGAATGTTTTTAACCAAATGAGGTACTTGTGCCTACTTTGGAACAAACCATTCTAGACTTTGCCCATCATGTAATAGATATCGAAAGCGAGGATGAAAATGACGTAATATCTATTTCCAATGAAATGATTTCTTCTTTGGCCCCCAAAGAAGAACATTTCATTGAAAATGATATTATTTCATTCGAAACTCAAACTTCATGCGATGATGACTCATCTCATGAGTTTTAATTTCATGCATCCACATTTTCATTCTCTATTACCCCACCAGAACAAGTACCCGATGATTTGGTTTCAAACTTTAATGTTTTAAACCCTATCGCCGATGAGGAGTACTTGCTCGAGTCGCCCTCCATGATTGCATTCGTGCCTTTGTGTGCGCCGCCTCCCATTCCAACTTCAAAATCATTCGAAGGATTTTCGCATTTTCTCGGTTCCCACTTGTTTTTGTCACCCGTCCTATCCTAATCCCCCATCCTCCCTCCCAAAGTTTTAATTGGGGATGGTTCAACTTTACCGCCTTAAACATGCCTTCCGTCGTTCGAACGGAATTCCTATTTTTAGGGAGGCATGCATGTTCGGGAGGGCCCACCGTTGATCCGCCAAATTCAAATTGTGTTTTGGATGGACCCTCAAAAGTTTCAACTTTCGGTATATAGTTAATTACACATCCTAAGTGTAGGTTGTATATACTAACTTCTTCATTTTTTTTATTAATATTAGCCTAGTGTAATTAGTTAATATCTTTTTATTTCTTTTTTTATGCTTTGTTCTATCTCTTTTGTAGGTTAAAAGCACTTGAATTTGCGGAGACTATTCATCCCGGCACACATTTGTTAAGAAAACAATCAAAAAAGTCCCAAAAAAAAAATTCTTTATTTTTTCACACACCCATCCTCACGCATTTGCATTTGTTTTTTTTATTATATTTTTCATTTTTTTGTCGTGAACATGCTTGTGTGTTGCTCGTTGTACATATGTTTTAATTTTTGGTTAGCATACGCCTATGTATGTGTATATTTTAGCCTATGTCTATTTTATTTTATTTTTATTTTTATTTTTATTTTTATTTTTATTTTTATTTTTATTTTTATATTTTTATTTCATATTTATATATATATATATATATTTATATTATAATTAAACCCATTAATTATCCCTGAAATGCAAAATCTCCCCCCCTCCCCCCCCCCCCCATTTAAAACATGAAGCAGTGTGCCTTTTGCTGCTTGATCGATCGATCGAAGGCCCAGGCTCGATCGATCGATCGAGTAGTTAAAGGTCAAATCTGCTAAGTTTTTTCCCCATTTCTTTATTCTCTCTTCTCCTCTCCTACACTGTTTCGTGCCCTAGATCCCCCCCCCCCCCCCCCCCCCCAACACATTTTTCATTTTTCCTCCTATTTCTACACTTTCAAGGTATAATCCTTACTACTTTAACATGTTTTTGTAGTTTTTGGTAGATTTTTGTCAAGTTTTACATGTTTAAACCCTTTGTTGACATTGTTTGAATGTGTTGCTCTTACCCCTGATTTGTGTTGTTCTAACCCATTTCATTCATGATTATTGATGTATATCTACTCATGAACACATGTATATTGATGCATTATTGTTTTGTTCATAAGTGGGGCTTTTTGGTTGGTTCAAATCGGTATATTTCACCCTTGACGCACATTGCGCACGCCAAGTGTTCGTTAAAATTCCTAAAATTGTTTTCAATCCAATTTTTGGCGCACACTTGGGTGATTTTCATTCCATGTCGCATTCCGACATTTTTTATCGTAATGTTGCAATTTTTACCTCGGTTTTGTGCAGCTGCACTCCCATTTCAACTTGAACACTAACTAACCATTAATTATGCTTACAATCTTTTTTGTATTGCTTAATTCTTGTTTTCTAGGTTGAAATGGCACAGTTAAAGAAATACAAGTATACCAGGTGCTTGCCCGCCTGGGGCGTTGAGGGGTTCCGCTGCGATCAGGAGCGGGAATGGTACCGCGCCCACTTTCACACATCCGAGTGTCCACTTGGGTATCATTTTGCGTGGAACATTGAGCATATATCGTGGGAGGCGCATGTTCTTCTGCGCCGTCAGGGATGGGAGCCCTTTCTCGCTACCAACGGGCACATCAATGAAGAGTTGCTCCGTATTTTCTATGCGACGTTGGTAGAGGTAAAGGGGGATGGTTCGACTACTTATGAGGCGATGGTCCGTGGGGTGAGGATACCTTTTAGAATTTCTGATTTGGATGATTTCATGGGTATGCCAAACCCCGGGGACTTGATCAGTTTTATGGATAGGACCAACTTCGGCCGTGGGACATTGATAGAGGCCCTTGCACCGTGCGAGGAATGGAAAAAGGGAGCTTTTCGCTCGGCTTTAAAGGAGTACTTACTGAGGTTACTGCACTACATTAATGTCCACTCTTTTATGGTGACGAACAACCGGTCAGAGGTTTGTCACAAGCATGTCGCATTGATCTACACACTGATTAATGGTTTGGGTAATATCAGCTTGCCCAGTATCTTTTTGGATATGATGTGCGCGACGGCTAAAGAGATTGCCTGGAGGTTTTCCCTTCCCTTTCCCGCCCTCATTACGAAGATATGTTTATCGCACGATTGCCCTGGGTTTGACACTGACCGTAAGCACGACCCACTCGGGCTTCTCTCCAAGATCAATATTTCAAAAATGCTAAAACACGAGTGGGGGAAACAGGGTGGCAAGAGACAGAGGGCGGAGGTAGCTGATGAGTCGAATGATGAGGAGGACGAGATCAAGGAGATGGAGACTGGTGAGGGTTCTCACGCACCGCCCACAGATTACGATGCCCGCTTTGAGGCATTCCAGATCGTGTAGGACCAACGCTGGGAGGAGACCCAGCTCAAGTGGGCTACATGGGAGTCCCGCCTGGACCAGATACAGGCCGAGCAGCGGTAACAGTGGGCGCAGCAGTGGGCTCAGCAAGAGCAGTTTCAGGCCGAGCAGCGACAGGAGTGGATCCTGCAGAGGCAGGATAGAGTGCAGCACAGATAGTAGTACATGATGATGTAGCAGATGATGAGTGATCTTTATTTATAGGGCCATGATTCTGACACAGCGCTACCTCCTCATTTTTCGGACCCCTCTGATCCTAGTGGTACTGGCCACTAGGCTGCTATTGTACTGGGTCGTTTTTGGCATTCTGGGATAGGATATTATATTGTATTTTTTATTTTTATTTGTATTTTTTTATTTCACTAGTTGTAATGTATTAAGTGATTTTGTATTGAACTTATGAAATGAGAAATGAAAATGTAGTTTGTGGTTGTTTATTGGATTTTAATGTGTGTGACCATCCATTTTATAAAATCAAAAAGTTCACCATCAATTCATCTAGTATTTGCACTTCATCCCCTCTATATTATTGTGACTTGTGACATAGATTCTCTTAACTTAATACATCAGTACATATTCTTCATATGCTTTATACTAACTTGTTTTGCAACTTCATTTGGACTTGTATATAACTCTTTGAAAACGTTACAGTCATTGGTAATCTCTTTATTCTTTCATTGATCGTTCATTAATTGAGTTCAAACTTGAAATGTGTTACTTGAGCATGATTTTCATACATTGTTTTGACTCGAGAATTGCGTAAACTTTGTGAAATGATCATAGGCCATCTTTGTATATCACCCATATGACCTTGACCTCACCCTTTATATGTTCCCTGGTCAATAGCCTTTATTTTGATTACCCAAAATCCCATATCCAACTCCAAATTGGAGTTTTGTACCATACATATTACCTTAAATACCCTTATTTGGATTGTTGCTTGGGATTGAATGATAATGTTGTGTTGTGGTTGCAATTTGAGTATGAAAAGAGTAAGAAGTGAAAAAAAAAAGAGTGAAAAAAGGGAAAGTTTAAAACAAAAGAAAACAAAAGAAAAAAGTGAGAAAAAGAAGAAAAGAAAAAAAAAAGAGAAAGTTGTTTATAGTGTTTGTATGTGATTCAAAAATCCTTGTTACTGTCTCGATTGTTGTATCTAATGCTGGTTTGGAAATCACTTGTCCAGTTTTGAAATTGCCCCCTTTTTCCCATTTTCTCGAGTTTCATCCCTAAACACTTTCAATCCGTATATACGTCCCTTTCATTTCGTACCTTAACCTATCCTACATTATAACCCTATTAAAGTCTTATGTGATCTTAGGTTGATGTAATTCAAATGTTTAAATAGTGTTGATAATCTGTGAAAATGCATTTTTGCTTCTTTTATATGTGCGGTATGCTTTCACTGAGGTTGTAATTTTTATTTCCTATATAGCATTCTTCAATTGTGACATGTGCGCGGCCTAGTTTCCCTTTACATTTAGTCCTCATGCCTGCATGTCCCGTGTGTTACCTCCCTGTTTCAAGTGAATTCATTTAATGAGTGCAATGCCCGTGAGGATTGACTTTTATGCATGCTTTGATATTTAGTATCCGAGTTATTTAAATTTTTCACCAAATCATACTTCGTATATGCTCACTCCCCTCCCACATGTTAAGGTTTCAATTCTATGAGGTGCATTCTATAATGTTAATGATTTGGACTTTTGTTTGAATTCATTCAATGTGCTAATAATGTGTATGAAATCCGTTTCACTTTTGTTGAGTTTGTCGTACTTGATTGGGCATATTTTGAGGAAACTTTATGATGTTTGTGGGTACCATCACCGAAAATCCTCACGAGGCGACACTCGTCCACTAGGATAACCTAGGGGTTTAACGGCTTATTGCATACGCTAAATGAAATTTAATTGCCCGCGAAAGTGGCTTTATGCTTTTATACCATAGTTTTGTACATATCCTGCTTTTGGTGCTTGTTATTCTTATTGCATCCTATTTCATTCCTAGGGACTAGCAACGTGTAAGTTAGGGGGTGTGATAATACGCCAATATCGCATATTTCATCCGTCGAACGTACGCATTTTATCCCCTCGGGTGCCTTAATCTCTATATTTAATCCTATTAACCACACAATCTATGTTTATATTGTTAACATTCTATATGAGGTATAATTAGGCTTTTCTAGGTATTTAGGTACCAAGTATGGGATTCGGACGCATTCCACGCAATTTTCGTACACAATCTCACGTTCAAGGGCAACTCGGTCATTTCACAGATTAGGCACCTGGCCCGACATCTACATGGAAGTTGTACCTCTCCTCGTTAGCTTCGCGTGGCCGTGAACAGTGCACGATTCTGAGTCAGCATGATAAAGTTACGGCGATTTGAGCGGAGATGAATTACATGCCAAAATAGGGGATTCTGCAGGCTGCCCTGCTTGATCGATCGATCGAGCCTGGGGGTCGATCGATCGACCCTCTATATTTTTTCCACGATTTTAATAGTCGATCGATCGACCACAGGGGTCGATCGATCGATCCCCTATTTTTTTCGGCAGATATTTTCTTTTCTTTTCTTTCTTGTTTTCTTTTATTCTAACTTGGTATATATACCAATTTTGTTGTAATATTCAGAGTGAACGCTTTTACATAGTTTTAAAAGATAGAATATGTTAGGTTTTGGGTGATTTCTTAGTTCTTCTTCATTTCTTCTTAGATTCACGCACTTTTGGGCTTGAATGTTGACTATTCATCATCCTCTCCATTAATATAGTTTGTATTTCCTCATTTCTTTTTTTCTAGTTCATTTACAAGCTTTCTAATTTAGGTTTACATGCTTTAGTTACATTATTTGATCCCATGCTTTCTATTATAGTTTTATCGCGTTTATTTTACGCTTTCCATTTACAGCGTTTTTAACATGCTTTCTAGGTAATTTAAATTAGGTTGTGTTTGAATGGAACTCACTCGAGTTGACGCGTTGCTTTGCTTTGGCGATGCAGTTTACAGGTCTATTTCGGGTGCGTTGTCCTTGTTATTATGCCTAGGGGATTTGACGGGGCATATCATGTATGTCCCGTGCGTACGACCTTTTACGCGTAATTTTTGGGATATTTGTTGACGCCAAAATCTTATTAGGCTTTTATGATGATTTAGGGCGTGATAAACCTTGATTTTATTAACTATTGAAACGAGACGTGTTCTTAATAACTCGTCGACCCGTGTAACCATTTTATACTAATTAACTCGGGTAAGGGATATTCGACGCAACCTATAGTTTTACTTTCTTTCATAACCTAGTTTCATTACCCTTGCCTAGAATAATCTTTCCCTTTATGCATCTTTTCTTTTAGCTTGTAATCATCTTTTACACTTTTATTTCGGAGTATTAAATCACTTGAATTCTAGCAACTCGTCCCAGTGGATTCTCAATACCCGACTTATCATTGTACTTGCCTCTCAAGTGTAGTAGTAACTTAGGTTTTTGTATTGAGTTGGCGAAACGAAAACGAAGATTAGCGTCTTTACACGCGCTACTTTTTTCACTTAATCAGAAAGCAGTTTTCAAATCACTCTCGTCTTGGCTATCATCCTCACTCCCCTCACCCTCACTCTCAGGTGCATCAACTTGTGTGGTTGCGGAAGAATCATGCAAATGTAAGTCTTTATCATTTACATGACTAACCATAAAGGTGGGAAGTTCACGCTTACTAGCATAAAAGTTTTCTTCTTCTGGGTCACTATCACTATGGGTAGAAACATGATTTTTCGGTTTATCAAAATTCTCCATAAGTTTAGTGGCACACTCATCTATCCTGTTACCAAACCCTTCGCAGCAAAGGCACTTTTCACACTCACCCTTATTAAAAAAAAATTAGGAGATGTTTTCATGTCTGATTTCTAGTTAGATGATTCAAACAAGTGAATTTTAAAATCATCAAAACCACCGAAAGGCATACCTAAAGACACGGGATCACAAACACAATGAGATGGTGCAAAAAGTTCTGAGACCAATTTGAGAAAGCCCTTTAGTGTGAACTTTAGGAAAAAACAACATTGTTCCAATTTTAACTTCTTAAACGCTAAACATGCATCTAAGTGATTAAATACATTTCATGAATAAAGCATGCAGTAAAAGAAATAATTTCAGGAAAAATCATCGAAAGGCAAAACCTTTTTATTTCACTATAATTTATAAGACACAACTTACACGGATTACAATGAAATAGCATGACATACGAAATACCCGCAGGTTTCGGTTCCAATGTCGTCGGCGGAATCTCCCGTAAAAACTGCAGATGGTTAGCAATGGAAAGGAAACGTCTTCGTAAACATCATAAGGACTCCCTCCACAATAGCACGCAACTCTCCGATTGTATAGTTCTCCCCACAAAGAACAAAATTGTGTAGTCAATGAACAAATTGTCTTCCGCTAAACACGTTCAAGATCACTGACTTTGGAATTGTATAATTCGATCTTGAGTAAACTCTGGGTGATGAAAACTATATGGGAATGAGTTTTTCGAAACTGTTTTGCTGCTCAAACTTTCTCAGAGATGTTTTTTTATTTATAACTGAGCAGCACATAGTCGAAGAAAACTAAAACACGAAAATCGAGGCGGCAAGATCGTTCGAGCGAGAAGAGGATCTCATTCGTGCGACATGGAATTGTCGTTCGAACGACCCACTGTCTCGTTCGAGCGACAATGATTTAAAATTATTTTTCTTTTAAATAATTCCTCGAATTTTCTTTAAACTATTTTTACTCAGAAATATTTTTTAAATCAGAAAAATATTTAATTCTCAAATATTTAAATCACCCATCTTTTAATAAACACACTAAAAATGCTCACAAGTATTCATACATGAGTGATCTTAACCATATACAACCCGTCTTGACTTGAAATCTTCTTCAAATCTTAAAATTGCACATTCTTGGACTTGAACTTTGTCATAGGCTCAAATAAACTCCATAATAAAACTAGCCTAAACTTAATTTATTTTGTCTGGAATTAAACCAATTATAAAAAATGGACATGATAAGAAATATGTTCTTACAGACACACATCACCTCAAATAAATGGTACATGCTTCCTCGTAAACTTCATTAGAGGACCTAGTATTTTCGAGAACCCCTGAATGAACTGAAAATAGTACCCTGCCAATTCAAGAAAACTATGCACCTTTGTAGGTTTAGTGGTCTATCCTCACTCGATAATTGTAGAAATCTTTATTGGATCCTCTGATATTCCCATCTCAAATACTACGTGTCCCAAAAACTGAACCTCACTTAACCAAAAACCACATTTCTCGAACTTAGACTACACGAAACTGGTTGATTGGTCATGAACTTTATCCCTAACCGGGTAGTGTGGGTCGCGAATTTGGTCTGGGACCAAATCGGGCGTGACCCATTTCGGTTGTCACGACCCAAATTCTTGACCCACGGCCTGGTCACGGACTTCCCATACTCACGGATATGGTCACGGCCCATATCCCTGACCCTCTTCATAAGCCTGGTCACAGCCCAAACGCGTGACCATCACCCGATTTAGAAAAAATTTGGTCACGGCTCGTGACTATGTTCTCTATACAATCAAACTTGGTCACGACTTTAATCTGTCACTATTATTCTTATGATTAGTATTCGTTACGGCTGTGGATCGTGACTATGTATTCTGTAGAAATTAACTTAGTCATGGATTTGAGCGGCGACTATATTTTCTGTTGCTATTAACTTAGTCACAGCTTTGGGTCGTGACCAAACTTACAGTATGCATAACATGGTCATGGACTTGGGTCGTGACGAGCTTTAATAATAATAAAAAATCCTTGAACCAAGGGGCTAATCGGTCAGTTGCTGCAAGTGATCCTTGGGTGACCTTGTGATGGCCCCGTGATCTCAAATTGGGAGTCCCGTGACCATGCAATCCGTTTGTACGGGCTACATTAGTACCGAACGAGGTGTTGGCGGCACCCACGGAGCCATTTGGTGGTCGTTGCGAGGTTTTTCCCCCCGACGGCACGTTTTCAAACCTAAGTGTAGATATTCTATGCTTTGGGTCTTGCTCTCAAACCGAAGGTCCCGTGACCACGAGGTTGGTTTGTGCGAGTTACATAAGACCTATGCGAGGTGTTGGCGCCACTCACAGGGTCGGAGGGGGCTAAGGGGTTTCACACCCCATCGGTAATTTTTCAAGACTAAGTGTGAATATTCTCTATTTTGGGCCGTGCTCTCAAATCGAGGGTCCCATGACTACACGGTTGGTCCATATGAGTTACATTGGTCATGGACGAGGTGTTGTCACAGCTCACAGGGTCATCTGGGGGAACTAAGGGGTTTCTCCCCCTGAAGACACATTTTAAATCCTAAGTGTGAATGTTCTCTATTTTTGGTCATTCTCTGAAACTGAGGTTCCCGTGACAATAAGGTCGGTTCATGCAAGTTACATTGGACTCGTGAGAGGTGTTGGAATAACTCACGGGGCCATGGTGGGGGGCACTAAGGGGTTTCGCACCCCAACGGCACATTTTCAAGCCTAAGTGTGAATCGCTGGCTTTTTACAACTATATCAAATGTTCCCATTATTGATTTTGAAAAGTTGTTACTTAAGTCATTTAATTCAAGATTAAACTATCGAAGCAACTCCGAACTGTTTTTTGGGGAAACTCTTTTCTTTAAATCGTACAAATTAACCAGAAGATGTGTTTAATAAAAATATGTAGGAAATATGTTCAAAATTATGTAACTAGTTTTTAAAAACAAAACTAAAACAGTTTAAATCAATTTAAATCAGCACACCAACAAGAATGAGGTGAGGAGATACAGAAAGATTAAGTACACACAGTTTTTAACATGGTAAAACCTCACCCAACTGAGGAAACATTCACGGTGACTTCTAAGTCACAAACCAAAATTACACTGAAACAAAATATACAAGTTACAGGCTATTTAACACACATGCAAACAAAACATACTTATACAAGTTTAGAATATGTACCCACTAGTTTGTTTCTAACTTCTCTGCAGTTCTGATGTTGATGTGGCTTTCTTAACATGCTAACTTCTCCACACTTTGTTCTAGCTTTACGTCGACTCTTGACGTTTCAAGATCTTATAGCCAACACTTCTTGTGTTGTAGTGTGACAAGTTCTTGTGACAGTGTTCTAACACATGCATGCACACACGAACACTTATTTATACAAACAAGTCCTATCAAATTATAGAACATATCTAAATGATAAGGTTTTTAGTTTCTCTCTTCTTTAGAAACCACAGAATTTCTTGATCTTTCAAATTAACCCAGAATACGAGGTTATCTTGCTCAGAAGACTGCCAAGGTCTTAAACAATTTCAGAGGGTTTTGAAAATATTTTCGAAATTGTAAAGCATCTATTGCGATTCTAAATAGATCAGAAGTCTTGTTTCATATGAACTAGAAACATAAAAGAATTTGTTGATTTGTGCATTGTGAAAATCGTTTACAAAAGAAAATTATCAACAAATATGATTTCTCAAGATCAGAAACTAAATAATGCAAATCTAAGTGTAATACAACATAAAATAGCAAGATCTAGTGTTTCTATGAAAAAGAAATAGAGATCAAACTTAAAATGTCGAAGTTGGTTACAAGATCTCAAACTTAGAGGATTCAACCCATGAACAAGCTTCAAACCATTACCAAAATAACTCTCAAACACTCAGGTTTGGTTTTGGATGTAAACTGAGTTTAGGGTTTGAAACAAAATTAGGGTTTATTTTCTCTCTCTGGTTTCTCTCTCTGGTTTCTCTCTCTCTTTCTCTCTGTTTTCGCAAAGAATGAAATCTTTGTAATAAAAAGTCTTAGTAAACATATCTGCAAACTGCAAATCAGTAGGAAGATAATTAATTTCTAATTCCTTAATTTGAACTAATTTGTGTATGAAATGATGTCTAATTTTTACATGTTTTGTTTGCGAGTTTTGAACAAGATTTTTAGAGATATTGATCGCGCTTTGATTATCACAATAGAGATGCAGTTGGTTTTCTTGAATAGCTATCATTTTCTTAAGCCAAATTAATTGAGCACAACAACTACTAGCAGCAATGTATTCAGATTCAGCTGTAGATAATGAAGTGCAGTTTTGTTTCTTACTACTCCATCCTACCAAATTGTTACCGATATAGTAACACGCTCCTAATGTGCTCTTACTATCATCAGTACACCCTTCCCAGTCAGCATCAGTGCATCCTATTATAGTACTAGGAGTATCATTAGTATACCAGAGTCCTAAATTTAGAGTGCCTTTTATGTATTTAATGATTCTTTTTACACATACTAAGTGGCTCTCTTTAAGATTATTTTGATAACGAGCACACACGCAAATTGCGTGCATAATATCAGGGCGCGAGGCAGTAAGGTATAGTAAGGTTCCTATCATACTACGATATAGAGTAGGATTTATGGATTTTCCACTCTCATATTTGGATAGTTTGATCGTAGTACTCATGGGAGTTCTAGCTTATTTAGCACTTTCAAGCCCGAATTTTTTAACAATCTCTAAAACATATTTCGATTTCAAAACAAATAAACCTTTTGAATTCTATTTGACTTGAAGAGCCAGGAAAAATTGCAACTCCCCCATAAGAGACATTTGAAATGCTTTATGCATAATTTCAGAAAAAGATTTAACCTCTGAGGGGGAAGTTGATCCAAAAATGATATCGTCGACATATACTTGAGCTATAATAATATCTTTGTCAAAATGTTTGACAAATAGTGTTTGATCATTTCTGCCTCTCTTAAAATCCTTATCTAAGAGAAAGTTTGAAAGACGCTCATACCAAGCTCTTGGTGCTTGTTTCAGAACATACAACGCCTTTTTAAGACGATAAACATGATTTGTATAATGAGGGTCAATAAACCCTTTGGGTTGTTCAACATAGGTCTCTTCAGTCAAGATTCCATTTAGAAAGGAAGACTTCACATCTATTTAGTATAGCGTAAAGTTCAAGTAACAGGCTATGGCAAAGAGAAGAAGAAAAGATTCTAAGCAAGTAACAGGAGAAAATGTCTCATTAAAATTTATTCCTTCAATTTGACAATATCCTTGAGCCAACAATATGGCTTTATTTCTAATAATTATCCTACTTTCATCAGTTTTATTTTTAAATAGCCAACGTGTGCCAATAACCTTTTTATGACCAGGCCAAGGTACAAGATACCAAACATCATGAATGATAAATTGAAGAAGTTCTTCCTACATGGTACAAATCCATTGAGGGTCATTCAGTGCTTCATTTACATTCTTTGGTTCTATAAGGGAAACAAAACATGCATTATGAGCATAGTTTCTTAATTCAGATCTTGTACATACAGGCTCACAAGGTTTTCCAACAGCGTTATCTATGGGATATTCTTTAGAAACCTATTTAGGTACTTCAGGTTTATCAATTAGTAAAGAATCATCTATTTCTAGAGAGTCATTTTTTAAAACATTTTCAAACTCTTCCACAATAGTTGGTTCTCTAGTCTTACTCTCAATAGTAGTGTCACTTACAATAACGTTTATGCATTCCATCAAAGTCTTTGTGAGAAGATTATATACACGGTATGCTCTACTATCAGGAGAATATCCTGAGAACATAGCTTTATCTCCACTAGTCTCAAATTTTGATAATTGTTCTCTATCTTTATAGACATAACACGTACTACCAAAAGTTTTAAAGTATTTAAGATTGGGCTTCTTTTAATACCATAGTTCGTAAGGAGTTTGTTTAGAATTCTTCCTAAGATAGACCCTATTAATAATGTGACAAGCAATACGAATTGATTCTACCCACAAATATTTAGGTAAACACTTGACATGAATCATAAGACGAGCCATTGTAACAACCCGTTCTTTTTGGAGACAATTAAATTCCCTAATTGAATAAATTGGCAATTTGGAGAATTTCTCGAAATAGTGATTTTTGGGATTTTCGAGGATTTAATAATTTTCGAAGGATGTTATAAATTATTTTGGGACTATATAGGTCGAAATAATTTAATTATATGTCGCCGTGGAGTATTGCGACAAAAGAGGTAAGATTTTGAGTAGAAAACCCGCATTTATTTATTTTGGGTTGGAATAGTGATTTGTGGTCAAGTACCTCGGATGGGAATTTCGACTGCGCCATAATTCTCAGAATGTCCGAGATAGTCGGAAAAGAGTGTCCGATTGACGAAAATGAGTTTCGGGTAATTTTAGAGGTAAAAGTAACTCGTAATTGGGTAAACGAGTCGTTTTTGGGTTTTAAGGGTTTAAAACCCTTTTCTCTTATATAAAGAGGGAGAGAGGGAAAGAAAAGAAGAAAGAAAGAAAGAAAAGAGAGAGAAGAGAGAGAGGAAGGAGAAAAGAGGGGAGAGATGGAGGTTCGGGCCAAACTCCGCCGGATTCGACTCGAGGTCGTCGGATTTTATCCACGAGGCAAGTGTTTACTTGCTTTATTTATCTTTTTGCATAAATATCTCATACCGTAGTTTGGTATAAACAAACCCAAATGGTTTTGGGGTGGGTTATCGTGGATAAAACGGGTTTTTGGGAGTTAAAACAATTAAACCCCAAATAATATTTCAATTTGTGGAACTTAGGTTTTAATCCAAATTAATTGGTGGTTTGGGGTTCTAGGATGTTTAGAACCCTTAATATATGTGTAGTTGTAGTTGGTTGAGGTTGTAGGACGTTGGGTGAGGCGACAAAAGCTTGGGAGAAGCTTTAATGGCGGAAATCTCCTCGGAGGTGACGATGAATAGTAACCCGTCACCTTTGGGGGCATTTTTGGCCAGGAAAAGAAGTGATTTAGCTTTCGGACAAAACACGAAAGTTGTAGATCTTTTCGATACGGTCGTGTGGACGCTGACCGCGTATTTTTCTGAATTTTCTACGATTTGATATGATTTTTACAAGATGACGGCTCCGGGTTGAAAGTACCAACTCGGAAATCAAATCGGGAATTGGAAAAATTACGGCTAGAATTAATGTCGTAGATGTTCGGGATAATTTTTGGGGTAGTTTAGAAACCCCGGAAATGAATTTGGATTGATTTTTGGGTATTTTGGAGTTTGAGAAATCGCCCAAACTGTGACCCTCGAACAGGCCGAATCGATTCGGGTACAGGCCGAATCGATTCGCCTAAGAGGAATTGGGTTTTTGCAATGGGCCGAATCGATTCGGGTACAGACCGAATAGATTCGCCATTTACAGACCTGTTTGCAGAATACTTTCCGAATCGATTCGGATTGGGAACCGAATCGATTCGCTCACCCGAATCGATTCGCTAAAGGGGCGAATCGATTCGCTTAGGTCAGAATTTCTAAGTTTTCTCCCTTTAAGAGTATGGGGAGTTGAATTACCATTTGGAATTTTTATGGGGATTCCTAAATAAGAGTTTTGAGGATAAATAAACCTTTAAGAGATGATTGAGGTAATTAGTATTGAACAAAGTAAGAAATACTTTGGATTTAGAATCATGCAACTAGCAATGCATGATTATGATTCTCGGAGGGAATCTTTGGGATTATTATCATCGTTAGATGCTATAGGCCACTAAGGCCGTTTATATATATATTCTAGGAAGAATATATAGGATATGTATATACTGTGTGTTTTAGGTATATATATGATGATGGAAATGATTTTGAAAATATATAAATGAATATTTTCAAAATGGAAAGAGAAATGTTTTTCATAATTAATAAAATATGGATTACACACCTCTCTAAATCGCTATCATAAGGGAAGTTGCGTTCGTATGGTGAAGCCCCCTGGCTAATGATGCAGGGTGGATATAGTCCTATAGGCCATGTGAGCGTTTGTTGTTATATTTTCTGCGCTGGTTAGGAGATTCCGGGTGTGGTCTTGACTATCCCGCAGGCACATGGTCGCTTCCCGACGTCTTTCGATATAGGATCCCAGGTTGTCTTGGAGGCCCTGAAAGATGATAGCCATTTAGGGGCGCGCACAGTGGAGAAATCCGGACGGGCGGTCTTAGAATGCGTTTTTATTAAAGCAGTTCATAATAATGGATTTGCTTTAATTACATTTCCTGGATATAGGAAGGGAAATGGGTTATATATAAATGGGCTTCGGTAACACTTCCCGGATGGAAGAAGGGATGTGGAAGCATATGTTTTGATCAAAGCATTTTTATGATAATGAAAATGTCTTTGAATACATTTCCTGAATATAAAAAGGGAAATGGGATAATTGATAAAGGAAAAGCTTTTTATGTTAATAAAATTGGCTTTCAAAAAGTATATGGTTTGTTAAAGCAATTCATGATAATGAATTGGCTTTTATAAATACATTTCCTGGATATGAGAAGGGAAATGAAAGTTTTGAAATGAAAAGAATAAGTATTTATAAATACTTTGTGTATAGAATACACCTCAGTCCGGGAGATAGATCCGGACGTGTATTATAAAGATACAATTGATTTGGAAAGCCTCAGTCCGGGTGATAATTATATTACCCGGAAGTATATTGTAAATATATGTATATGTATAAATCGAGTGCCGAGGGTCTGATGGATCCCGACGATCGACCGTGCCGCATAGTAGTGTATCGGGGGGGTTCCTTGTTTGGATTTCGCTTCGCGAGACACCCCACGCACGAATATGGCACTGTGTTGAGACTGGGGAGAAGTTTAATCCTTAGTGCGCTTATTATTAAATATCTATGGTATATATATATATTATATATCTTTCTGTACTGAGGGACTGGCGGATCTCAAAGATCGACCTTGCTGCATAGTAGTGTATCGGGGGGGTTCCTTGTTTGGATTTCGCTTCGCGAGACACCCCACGCACGAACATGGCATAGCGTCGAGATTAAAGTGAAGTTTAGCCCTTAGTACATCTATGTGACTATCTAGGATAGATAGTGGTTGGGTATTAGACTAGTTTAGCAGGGTATCTTGACTAGGATGTTTTAGGGATGCGCTAGGAGTGCACTGTTAGAGGAGAGGTGAGGGGTATCTCACGAGAGTGCGGTACCAATTTAAATATGAGATAAAACTATTTTTATAAAAATAAAGCATCTATGCACTTGCAAAATATTTTCTAAACATTCGGGCCCTGACCCGTTTGTCTACTCTCCTTTCTTTCTCTATATTGTAAATATATAGGTGTCCAGACACAGGGACGCCTGGATGGAAACTCTTTCGAGTCAGACGTCTGCTGCAGCAGCTGTGGATGCTTGCAGGTTATCGGTAGACGTTTCTTTCCTTGTATTCTAGATAGGAGATATTGTATAAACACTCGAGCCAAAGGCTCAATTGCATTTATTTACTCTTTCAGTACAGCATTCGATATGGTTGTATTATTTGGACCGAGTGTTCGGTTATTTTAGTTCCTTTCTTTTCCATTTCAGTTCATTACGCATTTAATTGTGAATGTTTTAATTTTTGCGCTAAAAAGAGTAGTTAGATAAAAGTTTTTAACGGCCACCTAATAGGATATTAGTAATTAATTGGATTTTCGACAGTGATGCTAAGAATGATCCATATGAAACTCCTGTTTTAATTTAATATTGGAGTGATCGCCCGATATCTTATTAGGCGGGTTGTTACTGATGGTATCAGAGCATCAGGTTCTAGTGTCTTTAGGAATCCGTGCGGACGTACTACGCTTTCAGCGTTGCTCTCGATTTGTATAGAGCCCCAGGATTAGGATTGTTGATATCTCTTGTGAGATTTCGATCTCCTGCCATGTTAGAAGATTATAGAAATCTGTTACGCGCTCGTTGCGAATCATGTGCGGAGCTCGGAGGGCAGCAGGAATAGGAGCTTAGCTGGGGGGCTGGTAGAAGACGGGGACGAGGATCTTAGTAGATGCCACTCTCCTTGTGGCAAATGCTAAGGACTGTTGCGACGACTACTAAAGTATAGTAGTTATGAGCAACCAAGTACTACTGTGATAGAAAGTGGTACTAAAGTTGGATTTCCCCGTGAAGATAAGGGTTCCAAAGGGATCTTACGGATAGTTCTCACCGTGAGTCCCCATGAATCAACAGGACGAGAAGAATGCAGTTTTGGGAATTATTCGCCTAAGGTTCAGCCAGGGGCCGACGGTGAATAAAGAGTATTATGGCAAAGTGGCAAAGTGAGTGTGGTGCAATGAATATTGAGTCCTTTCCAAGGAGGATGGGCTCACTAAAGAATGGGTATGTTCGAGGACCCCATGGTTGGACATCCACTCGGGGAAATCGTTATAATGAAATTGTGGTTATGAGTTTTACCTCAATTGAGGAGGTATATTAGGCGTGACTAGATGAAGTCGCGGTATTAGTTATCCCTAGACTCGTGTGTGTAATTTGAGTTATGGCGGTCCCGATAACATTATATCATGTATGCCTATGTGTTGTCCGTAGTAGCGGAGTTTTATTTTCCTTCATTCGCCATAGAGGCGGGTGTTTATATATGGTATATATATATATATATATATATCTGATTAGTGATGCTCGTTTTTCTATACGAGTATGGTGATATGATGTATATAACACATCATGGTGTATAACGGAGCGATAGCTGGCTAATGATGGCAAGTCTATCATGTCCGCAGTTCCTGGAGGGAACATGTTGTTATTATAGTGTCTCACCTTGATACAGGTTGAGTACACCTTTGTCATTATGGATTTATGGAACCTCGATGAGCAGAGGCTTCCTTATTTTGGATGGTATATGTGGCAACCTTATAAATATAATTTAAGGCCCACAGAATTGTTGTTGAGCGATAAGATTTAGCTCAGTATTAGTTTGCGCAAGGACTTAGGAACGAGTGCGAGCGCAGGGTGGTATGACTCTTAGTTAGAGATAGGAGTTCAGATCACCTTTTGTTGGATTAGGGGATAGGGTTATCCCGGTTGCATGTTTAAATGACAGAACTCCATAACCAACGAAGTCAAGGGTTAATGTGTGGAGGGGTTCCTTGTTTGGATTTCGCTTTGCGAGACACTCCACACATGACTCTTAACAGCGTCGGGAGTGGGGAGCTGTTATGGGATGCAAGGATGTTGATCTTGTGGAAAGGTCTTATAGTGTGGATGAACCACTATAGGCTATGAGCCACATAATGTTAAAATACTTATGGAAAATTGTGCTATGGAAAAGCACTAAAATGATTCCTTCGCCACAAATGGGTGGGTAAGGTTGGACTTAGAGAAATTGAGGACAATAGTCAGGCCTTAATGAAAAGGCAAGTTTTGAGGAGCTCCATTTTGGGTATTATGTTCGTGACACTTTCTACAGAAAGTGGGCACTTGATTTGTTAGGTTTCCTTCTGTATGGGCGGAAGGATAAGATAGTAGGAATGCGTTCATAGGCTAGCCTAGTAGGATTTAGGATGTCCTGCTTCTGTGCCTTGGGTCGTTATATCTCGATGACCGACTACGCGAGGGAGTAGTGTAACGGGAGGGTTCCTTGTTTGGATTTCGCCTTGGCGAGACGTCCCACGCATGAAACCAAGCACTTGTCGGGAGTTGAGAGAGGCCTTGGGCACTAGGGACATACTTAGGATTATATTAGTTTCGTGTAGGTAGGGTAACACTTAGATCGTAGATTTCTAGGATATAGGTTCGCTAGTATCAGCAGCGCCGAGGTTAGGAGTATTGAAATGCGCGGGTTCGGAGGACCCATAGATGAGTATTACACCGAGGAAAGGAGACCCTTACTGGGAGAGAGTGATGCGTGTCAGACGTTCGTAATGTTTGTGCTGATATGCACAAGTTAGAAAGGTGTATGGGCACCTTGGTAAGGTAGTTTGATGTACCGCCTAGCTAAGATGGGAGTAGTACACAAGATTGAAATCCATGCCAAGAGGCATTTTAGAGGATGGGTATTGAGTGACGTATTAGCGTTACTTTATGATTGCGGTAGCCGCATAGTGTATGGTTCGGAACCATTAGGTTAGTATCTTTTTCCTTGAGGTTTTAGGATTTGTAGTAATCCTAGTTAGAGGGTGTAGGCTACATCTGAATTTCGAGGACGAAATTCCGTTGTAAGGGGGAGAGTGTAACAACCCGTTCTTTTTGGAGACAATTAAATTCCCTAATTGAATAAATTGGCAATTTGGAGAATTTCTCGAAATAGTGATTTTTGGGATTTTCGAGGATTTAATAATTTTCGAAGGATGTTATAAATTATTTTGGGACTATATAGGTCGAAATAATTTAATTATATGTCGCCGTGGAGTATTGCGACAAAAGAGGTAAGATTTTGAGTAGAAAACCCGCATTTATTTATTTTGGGTTGGAATAGTGATTTGCGGTCAAGTACCTCGGATGGGAATTTCGACTGCGCCATAATTCTCAGAATGTCCGAGATAGTCGGAAAAGAGTGTCCGATTGACGAAAATGAGTTTCGGGTAATTTTAGAGGTAAAAGTAACTCGTAATTGGGTAAACGAGTCGTTTTTGGGTTTTAAGGATTTAAAACCCTTTTCTCTTATATAAAGAGGGAGAGAGGGAAAGAAAAGAAGAAAGAAAGAAAGAAAAGAGAGAGAAGAGAGAGAGGAAGGAGAAAAGAGGGGAGAGATGGAGGTTCGGGCCAAACTCCGCCGGATTCGACTCGAGGTCGTCGGATTTTATCCACGAGGCAAGTATTTACTTGCTTTATTTATCTTTTTGCATAAATATCTCATACCGTAGTTTGGTATAAACAAACCCAAATGGTTTTGGGGTGGGTTATCGTGGATAAAACGGGTTTTTGGGAGTTAAAACAATTAAACCCCAAATAATATTTCAATTTGTGGAACTTAGGTTTTAATCCAAATTAATTGGTGGTTTGGGGTTCTAGGATGTTTAGAACCCTTAATATATGTGTAGTTGTAGTTGGTTGAGGTTGTAGGACGTTGGGTGAGGCGACAAAAGCTTGGGAGAAGCTTTAATGGCGGAAATCTCCTCGGAGGTGACGATGAATAGTAACCCGTCACCTTTGGGGGCATTTTTGGATAGGAAAAGAAGTGATTTAGCTTTCGGCCAAAACACGAAAGTTGTAGATCTTTTCGATAGGGTCGCGTGGGCGCCGACCGCGTATTTTTCTGAATTTTCTACGATTTGATATGATTTTTACAAGATGACGGCTCCGGGTTGAAAGTACCAACTCGGAAATCAAATCGGGAATTGGAAAAATTACGGCTAGAATTAATGTCGTAGATGTTCGGGATAATTTTTGGGGTAGTTTAGAAACCCCGGAAATGAATTTGGATTGATTTTTGGGTATTTTGGAGTTTGAGAAATCGTCCAAACTGTGACCCTCGAACAGGCCGAATCGATTCGGGTACAGGCCGAATCGATTCGCCTAAGAGGAATTGGGTTTCTGCAATGGGCCGAATCGATTCGGGTACAGACCGAATCGATTCGCCATTTACAGACCTGTTTGCAGAATACTTTCCGAATCGATTCGGATTGGGAACCGAATCGATTCGCTCACCCGAATCGATTCGCTAAAGGGGCGAATCGATTCGCTTAGGTCAGAATTTCTAAGTTTTCTCCCTTTAAGAGTATGGGGAGTTGAATTACCATTTGGAATTTTTATGGGGATTCCTAAATAAGAGTTTTGAGGATAAATAAACCTTTAAGAGATGATTGAGGTAATTAGTATTGAACAAAGTAAGAAATACTTTGGATTTAGAATCATGCAACTAGCAATGCATGATTATGATTCTCGGAGGGAATCTTTGGGATTATTATCATCGTTAGATGCTATAGGCCACTAAGGCCGTTTATATATATATTCTAGGAAGAATATATAGGATATGTATATACTGTGTGTTTTAGGTATATATATGATGATGGAAATGATTTTGAAAATATATAAATGAATATTTTCAAAATGGAAAGAGAAATGTTTTTCATAATTAATAAAATATGGATTACACACCTCTCTAAATCGCTATCATAAAGGAAGTTGCGTTCGTATGGTGAAGCCCCCTGGCTAATGATGCAGGGTGGATATAGTCCTATAGGCCATGTGAGCGTTTGTTGTTATATTTTCTGCGCTGGTTAGGAGATTCCGGGTGTGGTCTTGACTATCCCGCAGGCACATGGTCGCTTCCCGACGTCTTTCGATATAGGATCCCAGGTTGTCTTGGAGGCCCTGAAAGATGATAGCCATTTAGGGGCGCGCACAGTGGAGAAATCCGGACGGGCGGTCTTAGAATGCGTTTTTATTAAAGCAGTTCATAATAATGGATTTGCTTTAATTACATTTCCTGGATATAGGAAGGGAAATGGGTTATATATAAATGGGCTTCGGTAACACTTCCCGGATGGAAGAAGGGATGTGGAAGCATATGTTTTGATCAAAGCATTTTTATGATAATGAAAATGTCTTTGAATACATTTCCTGAATATAAAAAGGGAAATGGGATAATTGATAAAGGAAAAGCTTTTTATGTTAATAAAATTGGCTTTCAAAAAGTATATGGTTTGTTAAAGCAATTCATGATAATGAATTGGCTTTTATAAATACATTTCCTGGATATGAGAAGGGAAATGAAAGTTTTGAAATGAAAAGAATAAGTATTTATAAATACTTTGTGTATAGAATACACCTCAGTCCGGGAGATAGATCCGGACGTGTATTATAAAGATACAATTGATTTGGAAAGCCTCAGTCCGGGTGATAATTATATTACCCGGAAGTATATTGTAAATATATGTATATGTATAAATCGAGTGCCGAGGGTCTGATGGATCCCGACGATCGACCGTGCCGCATAGTAGTGTATCGGGGGGGTTCCTTGTTTGGATTTCGCTTCGCGAGACACCCCACGCACGAATATGGCACTGTGTTGAGACTGGGGAGAAGTTTAATCCTTAGTGCGCTTATTATTAAATATCTATGGTATATATATATATTATATATCTTTCTGTACTGAGGGACTGGCGGATCTCAAAGATCGACCTTGCTGCATAGTAGTGTATCGGGGGGGTTCCTTGTTTGGATTTCGCATCGCGAGACACCCCACGCACGAACATGGCATAGCGTCGAGATTAAAGTGAAGTTTAGCCCTTAGTACATCTATGTGACTATCTAGGATAGATAGTGGTTGGGTATTAGACTAGTTTAGCAGGGTATCTTGACTAGGATGTTTTAGGGATGCGCTAGGAGTGCACTGTTAGAGGAGAGGTGAGGGGTATCTCACGAGAGTGCGGTACCAATTTAAATATGAGATAAAACTATTTTTATAAAAATAAAGCATCTATGCACTTGCAAAATATTTTCTAAACATTCGGGCCCTGACCCGTTTGTCTACTCTCCTTTCTTTCTCTATATTGTATATATATAGGTGTCCAGACACAGGGACGCCTGGATGGAAACTCTTTCGAGTCAGACGTCTGCTGCAGCAGCTGTGGATGCTTGCAGGTTATCGGTAGACGTTTCTTTCCTTGTACTCTAGATAGGAGATATTGTATAAACACTCGAGCCAAAGGCTCAATTGCATTTATTTACTCTTTCAGTACAGCATTCGATATGGTTGTATTATTTGGACCGAGTGTTCGGTTAATTTAGTTCCTTTCTTTTCCATTTCAGTTCATTACGCATTTAATTGTGAATGTTTTAATTTTTGCGCTAAAAAGAGTAGTTAGATAAAAGTTTTTAACGGCCACCTAATAGGATAGTAGTAATTAATTGGATTTTCGACAGTGATGCTAAGAATGATCCATATGAAACTCCTGTTTTAATTTAATATTGGAGTGATCGCCCGGTATCTTATTAGGCGGGTTGTTACTGCCATCTCTTGAAGGGTACGATTCTTTCGCTCAACAATACCATTTTTTTGAGGAGTATTAGGAGCACAAAATTCGTGTTTGTAACCATTATAGTCACAATACTCTATAACACCTGTATCTATGAATTCTCCTCCTCTATCACTACAAATTCTATTTACTTGAGTGTCCTTCTCATTTTCAATACGAAGTAAGATTTTCAAAAAAGTTCTGAATGTGTCTGACTTTTGTTTTAAGAAGGCCACCCAAGTAAACCTGGTGAAGTCATCTACCATAACTAGAATGTAACTGTGTCCACATAGACTAACATAACGAGAAGTTCCCATTAGGTCCATATGGATAAGCTCCAAGGTTTAGAGGTAAGGATATCTTTAACTTTCTTATGAGGTGCCTTAACAATTTTTCCTTCCTGACATGATCCACAAATAATGTTAAAGATAGGTTTAATCTTTGGAATTCCTCTAATTATTTCTTGTGAAAACAATCTACTAAGTCTATCATAATGTATGCAACCCATCCTATTATGCCATATTTCCTTATCATCCATTCTGGTAATGTTACAGGCTTCAGTATTGTTCTAGATAGTATAACAGTTGTCGGGAGTCCTAAGTCCTGTAATTATGCACTCACCTTTTTCATTTAAAATCTTGCAATTATTCGTTGAAAAAGCGACTGTATGATTTGAGTCACAAAATTGCGAGATACTAAGTAGATTAGCCTTAAGACCTTTTACTAGAAAAATTTTAAGCACATGCATTCCTTCTTGGAGTGTATCTTTACCAATGATTTGAGATGATACACCATCATCGAAAATAGCTTTTCCTCCAGCAAAGCTAGTTTAGTTTTAAAAAAAATTTATCATCCCCAGTCATATGTTTTGAACACCCGAAGTCTAAATACCAACCAGAAGGAGTGTATTCAGCTTTTAAAGCCGTAATCACAATGTTACACTTCATCTGGGGCAATGGCTCATTTTTTCTAACTCAAATAGATCTTGTTTTTGTTTTGCACATATTTTCTCTCATTTGATAAAACTTGCAAGAATTAGATTTTTGTTGAAAAATATTTTGTGCATGCATTTGAGTTTTATGGAGGATATGAGCACTTGGTTTAGAAAAGTGCCTGGGAATTCCTCTTGTAAATGATATTTTAGGTCTGGTCTTTCTCTTTCTATTGTTAGAGTTTTTAATCTGGTTGTCTAGGTAGAACATAATTGTTACAGCTTCTCCTGGAGTAGTTAAATTTTTGGTATAAGGGAGTATTATAGACAGGATTAACTAAACGTCTAGAGAAGAAACCTTCGAAAGAATGTCCTTATATGTCATAATAAGAGCAATACATATTGCTTGAAGAGGGTATCTCCTTAGGAAAGTCTCTAAACACAGGTTTCATGGGATTTTGACGTTGAACCTTATTCCTAGGGAGTACAGTTTGAAATGAAGAATCAGTTTTCCTAATCGGAGGGAAGAAGTATTTAGCTTTAGGTAGACTATCACACTTAGACTGACTTGATTCCCCAATATCTAACTTTTGTTTTTTTTTATTAAACTCATCACTTAGGGATTGAAAATCTGGACACGTTTCCATAGGTCTTTTGCCACCTGACACAAACTTAATTGATTCAAAGTTTTTAATTTTTGTCTTTGAATTTGGGCAAAATCCTGCTTCAGTTTGATCATCAGAATTGGTTTTTGAATCAAATTAAAACAATTGGTATTATTTTCAAACTTAGAAATTTTTTTGAAAACAGTTGTTGTCTTTTCTTTACCTTATCCCAATTCTAATAATGTCCCTTTATATTTTTTTCTCCAGAGTTTCATTTGTTTCAATCAAAATTTTCAATTTTTGATCAAAAATTTTGACTTCATTTTCATAAGTTAGACACTCGGTAGTATACTCTTCAGCGTTAAGTTTAACCATTAGACTTAGTTCTTTTAGTTTCTTAGTGAGGTCTTTCATTATCTTCTCTAGTCTAGAGCTTTTCTTAAGGGTTTTGGCATAAAGTGTGTGAACATCAGGGAGGTCTTCAGTGTCCGAATCACTAAGTGTAGTGTGTGAAGTGACCCCTAAAGATTCAATTCTTGAACTCACACACACATTGACATCGTCATTATCACTTTCCCTTTGACGTACATACCCCGCTGTAGAACTAGTCATGTTCTTAGAAATTAAAGCATCTAAACCAGTAGTAGAATGATTCATAACAACAGAAGTAGAACTACTAGAATCATTGTCATACTTAGGCACATGCATATCATCATTATAGATTATCATGGCAAAGAAAGACATGCAAGGATCAAAAACATCAGATGACTCAAGTTCCTCATTATCAGAATCACTTGAATCATCCCATGTCTTGCAAATGTTACCCCTAGTATGTTTATTGTTCGTGTTCATGTTAACTCTACAATCTTGTGCTATATGACCCAATTTTCCACATCTAAAACATTCAATATCCTTAAAATCTTTGTTAGGTCTCGTATAAATGTTTTTCTAATGTTTGTCTTGACTTTCTCATGAGGTTTGTGATTAGACTAAGTTGGATAATTTGGGCTGCCTTGTCTGGTTGGCATTTTATTTCTAAATTTCTCAATCTTCTTAAACTGCTTTGACATTAAGGCAATCTGATTATCCAAACTGTATATATCAAAGTCCTCATCAGATTCATTATTGGGAATACTAAGTTCAGTTTTTATCAGCTTAAAGGAGAAACTCAAGTTGGAACTAGTTTGCATCCTATGGGACTGGGTTAATTATTTCTTGAATTCTAGTTCCATTTCCACAGTCCTCAGTTTACTACTAAGTAATTCTGGAGTGGGATTTTGATCACTTATTTCCTCAATAGCATATCTTTTGTTATCAAATTTTTCTGGAAATGACATTAAATTTTTTGAGAGAATTTAATGTCTATCATAGGTTATCCCATTAGAATGTAATTTGGTCATAATGTCAGTCAAATTCATGTAGAAGTCATCAAATGATTTAGAGTCTGGCGTGATTAAAGAGTTATATTATTGGATAAGCATCTGTGTTTTAGCAGCCTTAACTATAGTGTCACCTTCATGTGCAGTAACCAGTGTATCCCAAGCTTCCTTAGAAGTGGTACAAGATGAGATCCTTTTGAACTCATGTTCATTTATAGACATAAAAATGGCATTCTTGCCTTTGTTATTTTTCAGAGAGGCTTGCTTCTCTTCTTGAGTGAATTCACTCAATACTTTCGTAATCCTCTCATTGCTTCCTTTAGTGGTTGGTTTAGTAGGATAAGTATATCCATTTTCAATAATGTCCCATACACCATCTCCCAAGGTTCCTTGTATGAAAGCAACCATCATTACTTTCCAGTAAGGAAAGTTGTTTCCATCAAATAGAGGGGGTCTGGTCAAGTTACCAAATCTTTCAGATTTCTCGTCCATTTTTTTATTTTTAGAAAACAATTGCAGAAACACAAGATCTTTAAAGAAACGTACCAAAGCTCTGATACCAATTAAAAGGTTTTTACTTATGTCGTTTCATTCAAGATTAAACTATCTAAGTAACTCCTATTTTTTGGGAAACTCTTTTCTTTAAATCAAACAGATTAACCACAAGATGTGTTTAATAAAAATATGTACGAGATATGTTCAAGATTATGTAACTAGTTTTGAAAAACAAAACTGAAACAGTTTAAATCAACTTTAACCAGCACACCAACAAGAATGAGATGAGGAGATGTAGAAAGATTAAGTACAAACCGTTTTTATCGTGGTAAAACCTCGCCCAACTGAGGAAACATCCACGGTGGCATATAAGTCACAAACCAAAAATCCACTCAAAAAAAATATACAAGTTACAGGCTATTTAACACACATGCAAACAAAACAGATCTATACAAGTTTAGAATATGTACCCACTGGTTTGTTTCTAACTTCTCTGCAGTCCTGAAATTGATGAGGCTTTCTCAGCTTGCTAACTTCTCCACACTTTGTTCCAGATTTACGTCGACTCTTGACGTTTCAAGATCATATAGCCAACACTTCTTGTGTTGTAGTGGGACAAGTGTTTCTGACAATTTTCTAACACATGCATGTGCACACGCACACTTATTTGTACAAACAAGTCCTATCAAATTACAGAATACATCTAAATGATAAGGTTTTCAGTTTCTCTCTTCTTTAGAAACCACAGACTTTCTTGATCTTTCAAATTAACCCAGAATCCAAGGTTACCTTGCTCGAAAGATTACCAAGGTCTTAAACAATTTAAGAGGGGTTTGAAAATATTTTTGAAATTGTAAACCATAGATTTCCATTCCAACTAATCATAAGTCTTGTTTCATAAGAACTATAAACAGAAAGGAATTTGTTGATTCTTGAGTTGTGAAAACATTTACAGAAGAAAATAATCAACAAATACGATTTCTCAAGATGAGAAACTAAATAATGTAGATCTAAGGGTAATATGACATAAAATAGCAAGATCTACTGTTTTTATGAAAAAGAAATAGAGATCAAACTTTAAATGTCTAAGTTGGTTACAAGATCTCAAACTCAGAGGATTCAACCCACGAACAAGCTTCAAACCATTACCAAAACAACACTCAAACACTCAGGTTTGGTTTTGGATGTAAACTAACTTTAGGGTTTGAAACGAAATTAGGTTTGTTTTCTCTCTCTGGTTTCTCTCTCTCTCTCTCTCTCTCTCTCAGTTTGACAAACTGTCAAAAGTTTTTGAAACGCAGAGGCTCAACCTCCTTTTATACTAAGCAAGGAAGGTTGGAGAGAATCAGATCAAATCTAATGGCTGAGATTTGGTCTTGGCCATTTGACTTTAATCCAATGGTTTATCATCGGCGGTGGATTAAACGTTGTCTGATTGGTCTACAGGGGTTCACGGGGATTTGGATAAAATGCATGCAGAACGTCGATTAACTAGATCCAAGGGCTAAGATTGCGAACAGGTTCTGAGTCTATCAACAAAAAAAATCAGGCCGTTGTGACGATGATAGGTGTAAGGCTTAGATGAAGCCAAAAACCTGTATGCAAACTTAATTACAAACACACCCTGAAGTCTCAAGCACTTTCGAATTCTACGCAATCAAACATTCAGGTAAGAAATGATAAAATTAGTAATCACACAATGACCCCAAATGTTTTAAAACCCAACTTTTAATTTCTTAAAAATCATTTAAAAATTTGTTTTAAAAAACCCAAAATTATTAAAAATTTATTTAAAAGGGAATTAATTCACACACAAGCAAATAATGAAATATATAATATGTATGCAGTCCTACTGTGTGTGATGGTTGAGAATTTACCTTTAAATAACACCAACAGGAATCAATTGAGGCATCATGTAAAGAATCTGCGGTTCTTTGCTATCTAGGGATGAGACTCAAATTTTGTCACAATTTCCAAACTAGATGAGCACTTATATAATGTAGACTCAAGTAAGTCAAGAGTATAAGGTGCTTCAAATTTTAGATGGCGGAGTTTGATTTTTTTTTAGTATAGTGAGTTGTAATGTTTATAGGGGATTAATTTCAGGGTGCAAGCAACTCAACATTACAAGGTGGCCTCATGTGAAGATTAACGGCTTTACAACCCTCAATGAGGGTTGTCAAGCTCTTAATCTTTCTCTGAGGCCACCTCTTTTGTTCATAATGGTGGGACCGAAATGCTACTACAAATTGTTCAAAATGTTGGGGCTATTATTGACCCAACTCAACAGAAACTGCTTCCCCGTCCTTCATCTTCGGAGCATAAGTTGAGTTCCCTATGAGTCCATATTTGAGTTCCCTGGATTTTCCTATATTAGTGGTTCTTGATGAAGGCCATACTCCCTATAATGAGAGGGGTCATACTTGGAATACTCTATCTAACTCCAAACAGGAAAACACATCATATTATCCGGGACTCCTTTCCAAAATAATTTCAATGTGCTCTTCAATACGCTCCATTTGGCAAGGCCAGAAAAGGAAGATTTTGTTGCCAAACAAGCCTTTTGAGGGGAAAAACCAAACGCACCTCCCAAATGGTCCCGTAAGAGGTGCAAACACCTCGCACGGGATCAATGTAACTCGCCAAAATCAATTGCGTGGTCACAGGACCCCTTGTTCGAGAAAACGACGATAATTTGAGAAAATCCACACTTATGCTTGAAAACATTATGTTAGAGGGCAAAACCCCTCATCGTACCCTAAGCGGCCCCTTTAGGGGAGCAATCACCGCTCGCGGGACCAATATAACTCGCAGGAACCGATTGCGTGGTCACGGGACCCCCGATTTGACAATATTACAATAATTTGAGAAAATCCACACTTAGGCTTGAAAATGTGCCTTTAGAGGGGAAACCCCTTAACCTCCATTGTACAACTCCAAAGAAGTTTGAACACCTCGCACGGGACCAACATAACTCGTAAGAACTGACCACGTGGTTAAGGTACCCAATATAACGATAATTTGAAAATATGTAGAATCAGGTTTTAAAACATGTCCTTAGAGGGAGAAAACCCAAAGCATTATCCCATACTCTTTCTAACATACTATCCAACAACAAGACAACAACCAATAATTATCCAATAGCCAAACCAAAAAAACCAATAATTATCCCGTACTCCTTCTAACCTACTATCCAACAATAAGCCCACAACCAATAATTATCCAGCCGCCAAACTAAACAAAACAAATAATTATCCCATACTCCTTATATCATTTAAAAAATTTAAAAGATAATCCATATCAATTATATAACTACTTCAGTTTAAGTAATGAGTGCCTGATTCCTACGATCCAAGAAGCCCATTAATTAGAATCTTTTAAATTTGTGATTGGACAAAATTGATCTTGGAGCCCCCAACGTATTCTTTTACATGTACATTTGTTGACTAGTTTCTTTAATACAATCTTCATAAAATCAAGCTAATTTAACTTCATTTTATGAACATTGCATCAATGAAAAAATATATGTATAGGAACACGTGGAAATTGATCTGATTCAATTTGATCCAATCACAAACCTAAATGACTCTATTCTCAAACCAGGCGTCCTGTGAAAGTAACTAAATATTCGACTGAGCATAATATATTATCGAACGATAACTTACATAAATAATATTAAACATTTATAAAAGTAACGAAACATTCATACATAAAACTAAAGAGCTAATAAAATGTCAATATCAAAATAGGATACAAATAAGATTGACAAGGTTAACATAATATTTTGATACTCAACTTTGCAAGCATTCGTACTATCCTCCACTTTTAACCAATCACAATAGAATACGTTTTTTGTGAAATCTAAGTAATCAAGTTCTAGAATTTATTGGACTGTCCCATAATAGGTTAGCACTGTATTCTTTGGATTTTTATCGCTTTTTCTAGCAATACAGGTGGTCAAGGAAGAGGTTCATATTCCACTATTTTGCGTCAAAAGTTTTTCCTCATATGGCTATGAAATGAAATCAAAATTGTTGGTGAGGAATTTCTTAAAATCTTTCGCATGAAAATTAGGGACTTTTGCTAAGCGTGCAAGACTGGAAGAGACATCACCTCTTTTTAGAAGCTTCATTTATAAATGATCTTCAAATTGTACTCCTGTTTTAACATGATAAAATAAATATCATATTGCATAAATATCATGTTGCATAGTAAAGTACTAATATAGTATCAAGGCAAAACACTAATATAGTCAACAACACACCAATCAAGCAAACTATGCAATAACTTAAATAAAAGAACATGCCAATCAATGATACTACACAACCACTTAAATCCAAATTAAATAAATTTATCTACTGATATTATTACAACATAAGATAAATATTACTACATCTTCATTAAGCGATAAACTAGCCAAGTGGTAGTGTGTAGAATTTTTCAAAAAATTTCCTTCTCCACTGTTGACATGCGCTGGAACAGTTTCACAACACTCATATAGTGTATCAACCATGATCCGACACTCACCCTGCTGTAAAGGCCGATTATGTACTAAACTTTCTTTGGTAGTGGACATGAGCGTGCAGATTCCAATTACAAATTTATCGCTCAGATCATGTATATAGTATTTCTTGCCATAGTCACTATGGGTTATTGATGATGATCCAAGACCTGTGCCATGCTGAGGCGTTGATAAATAGAATATTGAAGGAGGGACTAAAATCTGAGGGGGAATTTAGAACAAGGACAATTTTGAGGAATCCCTATCATATGTGGAGGGAAACCGAGCTAAATTGGGGGATGCAGGGGCATACGACGTGTTAAAAGGGACACAATTTGTGCAAGTTAATCTTTCACACCTCCCAATTCATTTCAAATCCCCATCATATCCCCTTCAGTCCTAGATTAACATTCATCGTTGGACGCAAAATTCTTATTAATAGAAGAATGCTCATCTACGAGAGGTGCAGTGGGTTTGAATCTTGTTTTTGACATATGCGACCCCAAACCTACTATCCTTCCTCTATGGACCTTCCCAAAGGTTTATACAATGACATCATTATCAATGTCATCGAACGTGATTGAATCTAACTAACTACGGATAGACTCTATTGATTCTATAGTCTTAGCCAAGTGAGGAGGGAATTTATTATCTTTGTCTCATCTGGCATACACGTACAAGTTGGCCCTATTCAGTGTCTTTCCTTGATTCGGGTTGCCTTTCGAAATGGTCATCCACTCGTTCTTCAAATATTCATAAGATTTCGAGCCAAGCCGATGAACATCAATTTTTTGGCCCTACTCTGCTTGTTTTCTCCCTTTGCAGCATTTTGGAGTCCTTCGCATCATTCTCCAAAAAACCATTCCATTAAGAGAATTACATCTCAATGTTCGAAGGGACTTTGTCTTTGAGAGCCAAAATGTTGAAGCTTTATGCTCCCTTAGGGAAATTCTTCTGCCTAAGGTTTCCCCGATATGTTTGGAGTTGTTCAGCAACCCAAGAAAATACCTTATTTTTTGAGTTGGGGGAAATGAAAACAATTTGCTGAGTTGCTAGTAGATGTCATCTTTAATAGCTTTATCTACGAGGTTCCAATTGTCAACTCCTCCCACTCCCACATTCAATTTTTCCAAGGACAAACACTAGGTAATAAACTTTTGAACGTGATTCTTATCCCCCATGGGATTATTTCAAAATAAAGAGAATTTAATTGGCTTCCTCTCAACTGACCTAGCATTTTCAACAGCGTTGGGCATGCCTATTGGATTAGTGGGAGTACCTTTCCTCCCGAAACTCCTAGTAGGGGAGTGAAAATAATTTGGAGTAGGGGAGTGAACGGTTTGTGGAGTTGAGTATTGCTCACGAATTGGTGATGATAATTCTCTTTGTGGTTGTGTCACATTATTAGTTAGAGCGTCGCTTCCATTACCACCCAACATTATCTACTAAAATAATAAAAGTTGAAGGTGTATCAATAATAATAGAGGAATAATCTCAAAGTTAAATATGAAAATATAACTAACAAAATAATTTTTTTCCATATATTATAATCTACTTGTTCATGGTAAAACTTTAACAAAAGTTCAATGTGTCTGATCTCCATCCATTATGCATTTGTTTTTAAAAACCTATAATGGATGCATAGATGTCAGCGAGATAAACTCAAAATCTCATCCTCTTTAGCCTATTGGCAAGAATGAGTTTGACGTGCATATGTCGTGAGACATCACAGTCTTTGTCAATACTCTTTATACGTAATTCTATCAATAATGGGTGAATTTTTTCTTCTGCCTTCTCTAACAGCGTAAGCAAGGTCAGTGGCCTATCGGTATTATGTATGCAATATATATATTCTACAGCTTCATCCGAACATTATGGCAGGGAAAACAGAATATGATCGAACAAGTACTCTTGTTGGAGATGAACTCCATAGTTTATAAGGTAGTTAAATTGTTCAATCTTCCTATTCCTATACCAATAAACAGGAGTGATTATACGTGTGCGGTCTAATTGCAACCTTGACCACTCTTGTTTCCATTTATTATCACCGTGACTCATTTTTCTTGAGAAAAATGAATGAGGGTGTTATTATAATTCCTATAAATAATGGCTCTAATGAATCATTAACGAGTTATTATATACGAGGGCCTGAATATGATTCCTATAAATTATGTCTCTAATGATTCATCAACCGTTAATTTATTAGGTTTTTAATACCTACTTTTGTCATTTAAGCCAACAGTCCCTAAAATCAACCCTAAAATTAACCCTTACAAACATTGCCCTTACAATTAATAGATTATGCATTTTTGGGACTTAATTTTAATGGAGATTTATATTTTTATATCTGAGACCTAAAATTAACCCTAAAATTAATACTAAAATTAATCCGGAATTTACCATCAATATTAATGGAGATGTATACTTTTATATTTTTCCCCAAACTTAAACGAACAATATCCATTAAATTAAAATTTTCCCTAGTTTGAAACTTAATCCAATATTAGTAATATTTTTTCTATAATACACACACATACACATTTACAGTATACACAGCTACATACATATACACAATACATACAATGACAATGTATACACAGCTACATACATATACACAATACACAGATGCATACACACCCACATATACACACATGTATATACACACGTATTTACACACACACATATATACACACACCTATTTACAGTATACACACACAGCGTATTTACCTTTGAGATTGAGATAAAGAGAGAGATGAAATCATCGAAGAGAGGGAGGGAAAAATAAGGGTTTAGAAGTTTTCAAGGGAAATGAAAAATTGTCCTACATTTTTTTATGTATAAAGACCGTAGTCACAGCGCAGGGCCGTGACCATATGACGTGCCCCTTTATTTTTTACACGTCAGCATGAAAATAAGGACATGGTCATGGCCCAAAGCTGTGAACCTCATTACAAGGGGATATAGTCATGGCTTATGTCCATGACCATATCCCTTTAGACCCTGACCCAGTCGTGACCACGCATAATACGACCCATGACCACACAATGTCATGGTTTTTGTTATGCCCATTTTAACTGTGGTTACGGTTTTAAGCCATGACAAGATGGTCACAACTGGAAGCCATGATCGTAAATGTTATGTGTGCTCCTCTGCAGTTCAACAATAAATATGTCATCCATGAAAATAATGGCGAACTGATTTAGAAAGTCCCTGACTGATCCTTAAACACTGCAATTATGTTGGTCAGGCCAAAATGCATAACCAAGAACTCATATGACCCATATCTCATCAGAAATTATATCCTTGGAACATCCTTCTCCCAAATTCTCAGTTGATGATACCCCGATAACAAATCGATCTTAGATAATACACTACACCCCTCAGTTAGTTGAACAGTTCATCAATACGGGGTAGTAAATACATTTTCCATATAGTGACCTTATTTAGCTCTATGTAATCAATATAATCTCAATGATCCATCCTTCTTCTTAATGAACAAAACTGGAGCACCCCAAGGTGATGTAATCCTTAAAATAAATCCCTGGCTTAGTAGCTACTGAATCTTATCTCTAAGCTCCCTCATCTCTAGAGATCTATATGGTACAGTGCACGTGTGATGGGTCTCATACCCAGAATCAAGTCAATCACAAATTCTTAGTTGATCATAAATGTTATGTGTGCTCCTCTGCAGTTCAACAATAAATATTTCATCCATGAAAATAATGGCGAACTGATTTAGGAAGTCCCTGACTGGTCCTTAAACATTACCATTGTGTTGGTTAGGCCAAAATGCATAACCAAGAACTCATATGACCCATATCTCATCAGACATTATATCCTTGGAACATCCTTCTCCAAAATTCTTAGTTGATGATACCCCGATAACAAATTGATCTTAGAAAATACACTACATTCCTCAGTTAGTTGAACAGTTCATCAATACGGGGTAGTAAATACATGTTCCATATAGTGACCTTGTTTAGCTCTCTGTAATCAATATAATCACAGTGATCCATCCTTCTTCTTAATGAACAAAATTGGAGCACCCCAAGGTGATGTAATCCTCAAAATAAATCCCTTGCCTAGTAGCTACTGAATCTTATCTCTAAGCTCCCTCACCTCCAGAGATCCATATGGTACAGTGCACGTGTGATGGGTCTCATACCCAGAATCAAGTAAATCACATAGGTGGCAACCCTAGAATATCTCCTAATACATTATAAAACTCACTGACAATTAGGATGGAATCTAGTAAAATAATGACCTCCGAATAACTATCCTCCTCAATGTAATGCAAAAGCATGCTAGACCCTCCTTCGGGTTGTGGCATCACAACTAGGTACATATCCTACCCTGGAATGGCGAAGACGATGGACCTAACATAACAATCAATAAAGTATCTTTACATAGCTAGTATATCCATCCCTAATATAACATTATACTCTAACATATCTAATAAAGTAAGTCTGCCACAAACTTACGTCGCCCAATATCAATCCTTATATCTTCGCATAGTGAACGTAGAAGTGTCTCTATACCCATGGGTGAATAAATAAAAAGTACTATGTCATATAAAAAATCTATTATCCTCGACTCACGAGTAAAGCTAGTACGAACAAATAAAAGGGATGCATTAATGTCAAATAAAATGCGGCCTACATGCCTAAAAATGGGGAATATACCCTCCACCACTTGAAATGGCGTTAAATGGCACAGAAGATTGTATTATAATTGTGGTTGTTGTCACTGAGTTGGGGCGACTGGAGCTGATAGTGTTGGCAATGCAATCCCTGGTGGGGCTAATAAATGATGATGCTGCCAGATGGTGCCTGATACCCATGATGTCCACCCTACTCTTGTGCTCCCTGTTTACCCCGAGGGAACCACTCTACCGTATGATCCCTCTTTAAATAACTATAACAATTATCGTAAAATTGACATCTATTTGGTTGTCGGCTATGCTAGTCTCAACATTACTGCCATTGGCCCTAATGGCCTTTCTACTGGTGGCCTGTCCCTATTAGCCATGCTTCTTCCGATCATTGGAACTCATGTACCTCTTATGTTGATCACTCTCTTGTGGCCCATTAAACTACTAGGCCCCCCTGACTATCATTCCCATTCGTCTTACCCTACTGGTTCGACGCTTCTGAGTTGGGTCTCTTCTCACCCTTAATTTTTTAAATTGACATGTGATCCTAACAATGCAACAAAGGGACATTAATCTTCTAAGTGTAGGTGGTAAAATACCTATTCTCTAATAACGACTTCCGGATATGCTAAGCTATCCCTAACATAAACTTCCCCATTTTCTTATCTTTGGTGCTTGTATCTTCCCTGGTGAAATAAGACAATGTGGCAAACTCCTCCTCATATTCTGATACTGTGTGATATTCTTTCTTATGGTCCATGAATTTCCTCCTCATATTGGTTTTCACAGCCGATAGAAAATATATTCCCTCAAACTTTACCCAAAACCCATTAATATTCAGCATGCCCCGCTCCTCTAGTTTTGTGATAAACTCCCACCACTATAAAGCTGCCCCTACCAATCAAAACGAGGCTAACATCTTCTCGTGCACTAGTGTGCACTCAACGCAGAACGTAATGAATGCAAAACAGATCCTAAGGACACTAGAACCTAGATGCTCTAATACCAACTGTAATATCCCCCATTTTCCACATAAAGGTTGTCAAGACATAATATGGAGAAGATGGATCTTGTCAAAAATCTATATAATTCTCATCATCAAAATAATAATATGACTGTTGATACCAAATTTAGTCTGCTGACATGGCTCAATTGAGTGAAGACACGTGCCAGTCTGTGTGGCAACAACTCTGAGGAACCATACTGCAACGAGGAACTCTGCTTCCCCGATCAACTCAGACGCTCTGACCTACAAGAACTCTCCGAGGAACTTTTGAGTACCGAGGAACTTTTGAGTATCGAACAGCTTAGGCGGTCCGATCTGCACCTCGAACAAAGCATTAATAGCAGGATAACCAACAGATTGACTGCACATTAAATGCTTATTATTATCATACAAATGTATACGCTTAAGGGGCATTGAATGTATTACCCTTTCAAATTACAGCCTTAGGTCTATAAATACAGTGTATCATCCTCATTGTAAAGGGACCGGAACTTCTTGAGAAAACTTATAATCGAGAATTCCCAAACATTCAGCAATAACAGAAACAGTGGATGTAGGCCATTCTTATAAGGCTAAACCACTTTAAAATTTCTCTGTCTCACTTTATTTTATCTGTGATTAAATAATTAGATATAATCTAATTTTTTACATCAACAGATTGGCGTCGTCTGTGGGAACGACTGGTAATATCGTTTTTCATTAAAAACAATTCATCACAAATGGTTGATATTCCATAACCCATCAATCAAAATGCTGGAAGCTCTCCAAATCCATATGCTCCGCCCAATATTCCAGATCTGGCTGGAATAATGACAAATCTGGACCAGGGCCAAACAGTCATCCAAGAAACTATGTGACAACTCATATGAACCCTCCATGGTGGTGGACTAACCCATTCAGAATCGCGAAGTATTCAAAGAAATACCCGTTTACCTTCTTCGCGTACTAGGTGTACCGACTCATATCGTACTAAGGAGTCTGAAGATTTTTCTTATCAACCTGGATGAACTTCATCGGTACGAGCCACAGATACAGAACAACGTATCACTCTCTCTCCAGAAAGGACCAGTGCACTAGAAAGATTAAGCAGAGTATATCCTTTTGATCGATTAGGTCCTAGGAGGAGCAAAAGTCCTCCTAGAGCCGCATCGAGGAGTTTTCGACAACCATCAGACTTAAGGGAAGGATCTTCCCAGTCGCGACAAGCTGCTCGTCAAGATAGATCCCAGGAAGCCACATCAACGCGATCAGTTGCTCGAACCAACAGGCCCGAGGAAGGAAATGATGCGTGGAAAGGCTCTATTCAGAGGCTATAAGATAGATTAGGGGGAAATGGCTAAAGCCAAGTACCCTCTACAACGAACTTTTATTCAAGGAACACCTTTTGTCCAGGCCATTATAGATTTTCCAACACCATCAAAGTTCAAAGCACCTGTTGTGACCCCCAAATATGATGGAAAGACCGACCATGTCCTTCATATAGAACAATACCAAGATGCAGCTGATATCTATGCTGTTCCAAATGAGATGAGATGCTGAGCATTCTCGGGAACTCTTACCGAATCTGCTCAAATATGGTATAATAATCTTCCTCGGGGTAAGATCTCAACTTTGTTTCAACTAGCCGAGTTATTCATTGGGAACTTCTATTTTGGGGCAAAGCCAGTTAAATGAGTAGCGCATTTGTTAAGTGTTAGACAAAAAGATAGTGAAAGTACCAGAGATTATATAACTCGTTTTAATAACAAGAAACTCGAAGTCATTGATTATGAGGAAAAGACATCGATTACCGCCTTGATGAGTGGACTACTGCCCAATAAGTTGTACTACACTTTAGCCAAAGATCCACCTAGAAGCATGTGAGATCTGATGGGAAAAGAGGGAAAGATTATAAATGCCGAGGAGGCTACGACTGCAAACAAGAATATGGATGCCAAAGAAACCAAGGTGGAAGGTGATAAAGCTAAGAAGAAAGAGCATAAGAACAATGGTAGTGACAAGCACTCAAAAACAAGGTTTTTATGGGAATTATTGAAGAGATTTGATAATTATACTCCTTTGAAGAAAGACATCAACCAAGCTCTAGAAGAAATCAAGAACAACGAGGAATTAAACTGGCAAGAGAAAATGAAGGCAGACCCTGACAAGAGAAATAAGGCAAAATATTACGAGTTTCACAAAGATCATGGCCATATGACCAAAAATTGCATAGCTCTTCAGAATGAGATTGAAACACTCATCAAACGAGGAAAACTGGCAAAGTATGTTGATCGAAGGAATGAAAGAAGAAACGACGACCAAATAAGAGAGAGGTCTAGATCTCCTCATCGAGCAGAGGAGAATAAGAAAAGATACCATGAAGTTGATCTAGAAGACGACCCCGATCTTCCCAAGAGACCAAGGCGTCCATAATGTGAGGTATTTTCAATACGCTTTGGGTCATTTGACTGTAATGTTATTATAGGTGGAGATGCAGGAGGAGGAGACCTTACTGTAGAGAGAAAAGCTTACCTCTGTGAGGCTCAAGCTTGCTCATACATTCAACGAATAAATTTAGCTGAGGAGGATCGCCCGAGAAAGGTAAACAAAGAAAAATTGGTCATTGGTTTCTCACAGAACGACCTCGCAGGTGTTCTATATCCTCATGATGACCCATTGGTGATCAAAATGAGGATGAAGGAGGTAATGATTTCAAGAGTACTGGTAGACAATGGTAGCTCGGCAGACATCATGTTCTACTCGTGCTTCGACAGTTTAAATCTAAAGCTATCTCAACTGGATCCTTATCATAGACCCCTCCTCAATTTTGCTGGCGAGAAAGTAATCCCACTTGGGACTATCAAATTGGATATATTCATTGGTGCGTGGCCTTCTTGTCGAACAGAAACAATACGCCTCTTCGTGATGGATAAGAATGTTCAATCAGCATACAATATCATCATGGAGAGAGTAGGATTGAAGAAGTTCGAAGTTTTACCATCTACGGTACATCAATGCCTGAAATTTCCAACAAATTTTGGAGTAGGAGTTGTGATAGGTGATCAAAAAGTAGCTTGGGAATGCTATTATTCATCCATCGAGCATAAGGAAGTGGAGGAATCAACGAAAAAGACTACTGCCTATCAAGTGGATGAAGGTGCAGAAATTGAAACATTGGATCCTAGAGATGAGTCGCAACTCATGAAGGGCCAAGTGGTGGAAGCTACTGAAAACATCATTCTAGATGACGAGCACCCTGAATGAACTACTCAAGTAGGTTCATCGTTGGAAGCCTCACTAAAGAAGAAATTTATAACTTTCTTAAGAAGCAGAAAGCAAACTTTTGCGTGGAATCATGAGGATATGACTGGGATAGACCCAAATTTCTTATATCATGAGCTCAATGTGAATAAGGAGATCAAGTATGTGAAGCAGAGAAGAAGAGTATTCAGTCCCGAGAAGAATCAAGCTATACGGGAGGAAGTCGAGAAGCTCTAGAAATCTTTCTTTATTGAAGATGTTAAATATCTATACTGGTTAGCAAATGTGGTGATGGTGAAAAAGAAGAAGAACAAATGGAGGATGTGTGTAGACTTCACCGAACTCAATAAAGCATGCCCAAAGGATCACTTTCCGCTGCCCCGAATTGATCAACTAGTGGATGCTACCTCGGGACACGAGCTGCTGAGCTTCATGGATGCTTATTCTGGTTACAATCAGATTAAAATGAAACCTGAAGACATGGAGAGTACTTCTTTCATTACCCCTAGGGGAACTTATTGTTATAATGTTATGCCTTTTGGTTTGAAAAATGCAGGTGCAACATATCAGTGGCTGATGAACAAAGTGTTTGCAGAATAAATCAGTTCCAATATGGAAGTCTATGTTGATGATATGGTGACAAAGAGCAAGAAAGCTGTCGATCATCTAATTGACTTAGGCCAGACCTTTGATCAACTAGATAAATATCAAATGAAGTTGAACCCGACAAAGTGCATATTTGGAGTACGAGAAGGCATGTTTCTCGGGTACATTGTCAATCAGCGAGGCATTGAAGCTA
This sequence comes from Sambucus nigra, assembly GCA_949130495.1. Lineage (NCBI taxonomy): Eukaryota > Viridiplantae > Streptophyta > Magnoliopsida > Dipsacales > Adoxaceae > Sambucus > Sambucus nigra. The sequence goes on from OX422217.1 coordinate 624,601,872, forward strand.
ACCCTGAAAAGATCAAAGCTCTGTTAGGGCTGTGATCCCCAACGATGAAGAAAGAGGTGCAAAGTCTTACAGGACGAGTAGAAGCACTCAACAGATTTGTATCGCGAGCAACTGATCGATATCTCCCATTCTTCAAGACGCTCCGAAAGACTTTTGAGTGGAATGATGAATGTGAGAAGGTTTTCCAAGACTTGAAGAAATATTTGGGAGCACCTCCACTGTTATCGAGGACAGTGATGGGAGAAAAATTATATTTGTATCTAGCAGTGTCCGAAAATGCAGTTAGTTCGGCATTGATAAGAATGGAGAATGGAGTACAAAAACCAATCTAGTACACAAGTAAGGCCTTTCGAGGAGCAGAGATCAGATATCCAAGGATGGAAAAATTGGCACTAGCATTAATTGAGGCAAGTAGAAGAATGAAGCCATACTTCCAGGCTCATACTATAGTAGTATATACTGATATGCCATTGAGGCAAGACCTTCATAAACCAGAAAAATCAGGAAGATTGATGTGTTGGGCAATAGAACTTGGTGAATATGATATAGTTTATGAACCCAGATCATCGCTAAAAGGGAAATCAGTAGCAAATTTTATAGAAGAGTTCACCTATCCTGATACCCCCGAGGAGGAAAAGTCGCTCGCTGATCAACCTGTGGATGTTACAGGATCATCAAATACAAGCCCATACCAACTTAGTTTGGTAAAAGGGCAAGTAGATGTTACAGAATCATTAAATTCAAGCCCAACCCAACTTAGGTTGGTAAAAGAGCAAGAAAATATGATCGATGAATATCAAGAAATATCAGGAGATGGTGAAAGGAAGCAACAAATTTTCCACTGAGAAACTCTGTCAGATCAGAAATTTGAAGACGAGTTACCTATATGGGGTCTGTATGTGGATGGTTCATCCTGCACTACAGGATGTGGCACAGGGATAGTTTTGAACAGTCCGTACAAGGTCGACATGGAATACGCCCTATGTTTCCAATTCAAAGCTTCCAATAATGAGGCTGAATATGAAGCCATGATTGCAGGTCTTAGTTTGGCAAAAACCATGGGGGCTAAACAAGTTATTATTTTCAGTGACTCATAATTGGTCATAAATCAAATGATGGGAGTATATGCAGCCAAAGGAGAATTAATGATCAGATATCATGCAAAGGCAAATGAACTAGTGTCTGAATTTGCTGCTATTCAGATGGTCAGAATACCAAGAATGGAGAATGCGAGAGCAGACGCCTAAACTCAATTAGCATCAGCTACTCGTATCGAGCTACGAAGAACAATCCCAATTGAAGTTTTAGCTGGTCGGAGTATAGATGAAGATCTTATGATAAACTTTAATACCCTTCATTTAGGGTCATCGTGGATGGATCCTATATGGGCATATATTGAGAAAGGGGAATTACCAACTGACAAACTTACAGCCAAGAAACTGAAATTTAAGGCTGCTCATTATGTACTGACTAATGGTATTCTATACAGACGAGGAATTATAGCAGGTTTGCAAAGATGTGTGCATCCCACCAAGGTGAAATATTTGATTGAAGAGGTCCATGAAGGGTCCTGTGGAGCCCATATAGCAGGTCGGACACTTTTACAAAGAATGATGACTCAAGGATACTACTGGCCGACAATGAGAGCTGATTGTATAGCCTATGCCAAAAAATGTGACAAGTGTCAGTGTTTTTCCTCCATCCGAAGAACTCCCCAAGCATTATTGACACCCATTACTTCCCCTTGGCCATTTTCCATATGGGGAATAGATTTGGTCGGGCCACTGCCGATGACAAGCGGAAGATTTAATTATCTCATGGTCGTTGGGGTTTATTTTACTAAATGGGTTAAGGCTGAGTCTCTCATTGATATGACGTACGACAAGGTGTACTAATTTATTTGGAAGAACATCATTTGTCGATATGGTCTTCCTTATGCCTTCATCACAGACCATGGAACATAATTTGACAACGAGGAGTTCGCTGCCTATTGTCATCTGTCAAATATCTTGAAGACCCACTCGGCACTAGGCCATCCTCAAAGCAATGGACAAACTGAAGTGGCAAACAGAATGTTGCTGAATGGTTTGAAAAAAGGACTGAATGACGTGAAAGCAAACTGGATCAACGAGCTACAATTAGTGTTATGGGCTTATCGCACTACTCCCCGAGCAGCAACAGGGGAATCTCCATGCATGCCAGCATTTGGAAGTGAAGCTGTTATACTCACCGAACAGGGTCTCCCAACACACAGAATACTGAATTTCAATTCCCCTGTCAGGGATTTAATGAGAAGGTTAGACTTGGACATGCTCGAGGAGGTTAGGGAAGAAGCAGCCATTAGAAATGCTGCTTACTAGCAACGAACAACTTTGTTCTACAACAAGAGAGTGAAGAAGTGCAACTTGAAAGAAGGAGACTATGTGCTAAAGAAGGTGATTCAAAAGCACAACAAACTGTAAGCAAACTGGCATGGACCCTACCGAGTTAAGGAAGTTGTTCGACCAGGGACATACAAAATAGAAACTTTAGAAGGGGTGGAGTTTAAGAATGCATGGAATGTAGAACACCTGCACAAATATTATCAGTAATGTAAGCTCTCATGTAATGCAGTTTCATCACTATGAATAAAGTAACAATGTTCTGCCCAGTTCCTTCATTTTATTGGAATTTTTTTGCGGAATACTAGTGCTACACACTACTCAGCAAAACTCAGACTACTCAAATATATTCCTAAAAATTCCAACTTGGTTGGTTAGGAAGTAAATCTATTCCTAAAAATGCCAACTTGGTTGGTTAGAAAGAAAATATATTCCCGAAAACGCCAACTAAGGTTGGTCGGGAAGTAAATCTATTCCTAAAAATGCCAACTTGGTTGGTTAGGAAGTAAATCTATTCCAATGCCAACTTGGTTGGTTAGGAAGTAAATATATTCCTAAAAATGCCAACTCGGTTGGTTAGGAAGTAAATGTATTCTCGAAAACGCCAAGTAAGGTTGGTCGGGAAGTAAATCTATTTCTAAAAGTGCCAACTTGGTTGGTTAGGAAGTAAATCTATTCTCGAAAACTCCAACTAAGGTTGGTCAGGAAGTAAATCTATTCCTAAAAATGCCAACTCTCTTGGTTAGGAAGTAAATCTATTCCTAAAAATGTCAACTTGGTTGGTTAGGAAGTAAATCTATTCCTAAAAATGCCAACTTGGTTGGTTAGGATGTAAATCTATTCCCGAAAAAGCCAACTAAGGTTGGTCGGGAAGTAAATCTATTCCCGAAAATGCCAACAAAGGTTGGTCGGGAAGTAAATCTATTCCCAAAAATGCCAACTAAGGTTGGTCGGGAAGTAAATATATTCCTAAAAATGCCATCTAAGGTTGGTTAGGAAGAAAAACTATTCCAAAAAGTGCCAAAGATTGATCGGGTATAAAAACCCATTAACTGTAGTTGGTCGAGAAGAAAAATTTACCGACCTTGGTTGGTCGGAAACATTTTACGAGTACGAGAAAGTGATCGAGAAAAAATTTTGATACTCGTGACTTTTTAAATTACTACCAAGTTGGTCGAGAAACAAAGTATCATTAATTTTGGTTAGTCGTCAAATGATTACCACAAATTCAAGATTGTCGATAATAAGTTTTAACAAACTCCAGTTGATCGACAAATAACACAATGTTGTTATATTTTTAACAGATATACATGCACAGATGTCTAGTCATTACTTTATTCCATACCTCATGCTAGAAATCATGACTTTTTTATCTTTTGTATTGTATTTATTTTGATTTGCATTAAATACAAAAATATTAAAAGATTTTTTTTTATCATATGTGTTTCACGTTTTAGTAATTTAGGCTTAATGAAAAATACAAATGATTTTTGTGTGTCTTTTGAGTAAATATTTTTATTTTAGTTTAAAAATTGTCAAAAGCTCAAAAAGATTTTATTTTGTGTGTATTTTGGTTTTACACACGTTTTGTGGCAATGTTTGTGTTTGAATCCTCATTTCACTTCCATGCGACTAGAACTTTTGGTTAGAATTTTAATCCCTAAAATTTTCTTTATCATAATTACATAGAGTAGCGTAAGTTTGACTTCCTTAATGGATTCACTTTTATATGCCTTCACACACATGCACGAGCGTTTTGAACCTTAACATCACATGTTATATTTGAGATTTAGAAGGTTTTCTCCTACCAATCTTGTCATCTACATATTTGTGACCTAGGAGCACTAGTACAAGTTATAATCCGTTGCACGAGAGATTTGTGAGAAATAAAAATATTATATATAAATGTGCACGAGGAAGGGCTCCGAAAGGATTTATTATTCTTTGTGAAAAGTAAGCCACCGTTCGTTTGTACCTAAAAGAAATACGTGGTCCAAAGGCCTAAAAGAAAATATGTCATGAAAAAGAAAAATTAATACCAAGGCCTATTTTTAATTGATATACTCATTCAAAAGAATAATATATATGCCTATTGAGGGAGTTTGGATGGTATATCAATGGTTTACACAATGTCCGTTTATCCTACTTCCGCTAACAATGTCATGACTCTATTAATTTGTAGAGTCATCAACATGCTAGGCTTGTATGCATTATGTTTGTTTGTTCATTAGTTCACTTTATCCTGTCACATAAAGGCTAAATTCTAGTCGATAAAGTTTTGCAATCAAATGTAAACTACGTGAACATGTTTAAGTGATTGGGTTTTAATTCATTGGTATCTTGTTCACACACCAACAATTTCGTTTCCATATGAGACATTTATGTTATAAGAGTGTGAAAAACTTTTGTTATTTAGTTTTTTGTCATTTTGGTGTTTATATATATATATATATGTGTGTGTACTTATACTTAGTTTGAATCTATTGTGTATACATATATATGATATTTTTTTGAGTCCTTGCCATGCTTTGCTAGTTCATTTATGCTTTTAATTCATTTTAGTATCTATCTTGTTACGAATTTTGTTTCGATATCACATTCTTAGATTACTACAATCAGTTTATATCTTTTGTTATCGCATAATAGTTGGTATTCATATTTTTATGTGGATTAGTTCAATTTTTGTTGCCCATGTTCTTTAATGTTCTCATCACTTTATGCACAATTGCATGATTACCTTGTTATCCCATTCTATTTATCCCTTGTTTAGTTTAGGGGGTGTATATTCTTTAATTGGGGGAGATAAGTTAATTTTTTTTATTCATTAGCCTTTGTTTATTCCTGAACAAAAAGGGGGAGAATGATAGGGGGAGAAATGGTATCTAATCCTATTATAATCGTATCTTAGTTTAGGGAGATTTATCTTAGGGGGGGATGTCTTTCTAAGTTTTTCATTTGTTTGATAAAGGGGAGAATTAATTAAGAGGGAACCTTAATTTATATTGCATTTCATATTTTAATATTCCATATGAATTTAATGTGTGTCCAGGAATTCTTCTATATATGGAAACTTTCTTCATCAACAAATATAGTGATCCTTGGGACTTGAGTAAAGCTTGGGTGGGATGTTTGAGTCTAGTAGAGCTTGACGGCCCTTTAGGATTTTTTTGCTTGTTTTTGGTCCCGGAATAGCCAAAGGGGGAGATTTGTAAGGACACAATTCTCCGATTGAGTCTTAATGTAGTTTTGGCTCAATTTCGGACAAAAATGTTTATGTCATATGAGAGTTTTAAATTGTATCCATTCAAGCCTATGACGCATTTGTTGAAGACGTAGCAGCCAAAATATTAAAGATTCATCAAATTTCGTGTGTATTATGCCTCGTTTCTACGTCATCAACATGGTTCCATTTGGTCCTAAGGTATGAATGCATGTTAAATATATATTCGAGCTTGAAACAATATTTATATGGGTGTAAGTTTTGTAACACCCCAAGACTTTTGAGACTGAGAAATTAAATTTTGGGAAAATAAAGTTTAATTTAAATCGGAGAATTTTAAACTTGGGAATTTAAGTCCAAAAATAGAGGACATTTTAAAGTATTCCGGATGATGATTTTGAGGATACCATTGATCCCAGAAGGCTCGAGATAGTCAAAATGACTGTCATTGAGTTTTATTTCGTCTCCGGAATGTTTTTAAGTCAGTTGACTTGAATTGGAGTAATAAAGTCATTTTAAAGTGTGTATTAACATTTAAAATTGGGTTTATTGCTTTAAAGGATTTAAGGCTTACGGATGAAGCTTTCTCTTTTGAGAAAAAGAGAGAAAAAAGAAAGAAAAGAGAAAAAAGAAGAAAGAAAAGGAGAGAGGGAGAAAAGCTTGGGGATTTCCGGCCAAATTGCGACATCGAGGACGATCCAACCTCTACAAATTTGAGGCAAGTGTTTAATCTTGCTAAATAGCTATTTGTATATTTCATTTCATATTTTGTGGGTTAAAGAAATGGATTTTTGGGTATTAATATCAAAACCTAGATTTTTAGGTTTAATCTTGAAATCAATGTTTATATATGGATTTAATGGCATTTAAATGGTTGGGATCAACTTTGGGTTGACTTATGGGCTTCAAATCATAAATCGATGAAAGTTTAAGGGTTAGAAATGAAAATTTAGGGTTTAAATTCATGGGTTTTGATGAAGAAGAACCCTTCAAAAATTGCAGGTCCGAATCGATTCGCCCCCTTAAGCGAATCGATTCGGACCCAAGCCAAATCGATTCGGCCTGTGGCAAAAACCCAGGTCTTTGGACCCGAATCGATTCGCCTTGGAGGCCGAATCGATTCGCTAGGCCGAAGCGATTCGGAATAGGGCCGAATCGATTCGGAAACAGTGCATTTTGAGGTATTTTCTCCACAGTGATTCCAAACCCTTTTTGGTTGGTGTTGATACCAAAATTAATATGCTGATGTGGACGAATAATATGAAGACACGTGTCAATCTACGTGGCACAATAGCAGCGAGGAAGTTCATTTCCCGACCAACCATGATTCTTTCCGAGCAACGAGGATACACCGAGGAACTCTAGCGCTCCGAGGTACTCTAGTGCTCCGAGGAACTCCTGATCAACGAGCAACTAGGCGGTCCGAGCTGCACCTCAGTCGTATCATTAATTGCCAGATAATCAACAGTTCAAATATTCATTGAATGCTTATATTCTTGACGCGCACGCTGCATTAAATGTATTAACCTTTCACATGTATATCATTTAATGTATCGAACCTTTCATGTACAGCCTCAAGGCTATAAATACCTTGTATCAGCCCCATTCAAAGGGACCAGAATTTCTTGAGAGAATTTGTAATCAAGAATTCTGCAAACACTCAGTAATAACATAACAGTGGACGTAAGCTTTATTCCTAGCCGAACCACTTTAAAAATCTTTGTCTTATTTATTTATCTGTGATTGAATAATTAGAGCAATCTAGTTTTTTACATCAACAGATTGGCGCCGTCTGTGGGAAACGACTGTTACTATCGTTTTTCATAAAAATCATTTATCATCAATGGCAGATAACCCAGAATCCAGTAATCGAAATGCTGGAAATACTGGAAATCTTCCAAATCCATCTGCACCACCAGATCTAGCCGAAATTATGACAAATCTGGCTCAAGGACAAACCGCCATGCAAGAATCTATGAGGCAACTCATTCAAACTCTTCAAGGCGGTGCACCTACTTATTCAGGGCAAAGGAATGATCATGGGCAATCGCGATCCAGACGTACTGGGTCATATCGCAATGGAGAATCTAATGATTCTTCTTATCAACCTAGGCGAACTTCATCGATACGGCCTACGGATACAGATCAACCTATATCTCTCTCTCCGGAGAAAACCAGTGCCTTGGAAAGATTAATCCGGGTATCTCCTTTCAGTCGGTTAGGACCAAGGAGAAACATGAGTCCACCTAGAGCTCCATCGAGAAGCTTTCGACCACCATCAGGTTTGAGAGAAGGATCAGCACAATCACGACCAGCTACTCGTCGAGATAAATCTTAGGAAGCTACGTCAGAACAATCAATTGCTCGGACTAAGCGGCCTGAGGAAGGAAATGAAGCATGGAAAGGTTCCATTCAGCGGTTGGAGGATAGACTGGGCGAAATGGCTAAGGCAAGAAACCCCTTACGGTGAACTTTCGTTCAAGGGACACCTTTTGTGCAAGCCATTGTGGATTTTCCTACACCATCAAAATTCAAAGCACCTGTGGTGACCCCCAAGTACGATCGAAAGACAGATCATGTACTTCATATAGAACAATACCAAGCTGCTGCCGATATTTATGCCGTCCCCGACGAGATGAGGTGTAGAGCATTCTCAGGAACTCTTACCGGATCTGCACAGATATGGTATAATAATCTTCCTCGGGGTAAGATTTCAACTTTTATTCAATTAGCCGAGTTGTTCATTGGCAATTTTTGTTTTGGGGCAAAGCCGGTAAAGCGAGTAGCACACTTGCTAAGTGTTAGACAAAAATCAGGTGAAAGTACTAGAGATTACATAACTCGTTTTAATAACGAAAAGTTGGAAGTCATAGATTACGAAGAAAAGACAGCAATCACTGCTTTGATGAGTGGTTTGCTGCCTAATAAGCTGTACTACACCTTGGCCAAAGATCCACCTAAAACTATGTCCGATTTGATGGCAAAAGCGGCCAAAATTATGAATGCCGAGGAGGCTATGGCTGCGAAGAAGAATATGGATAAAGAAGTTAAAGTGGAGGTCGACAAGTCTAAGAAGAAAGATCAGAAAGGTAATGGTAGTGACAAGCATTCCAGGAATAATAGGACAACGTTGGAAGTCCTAAAGAAGTACGATAATTATACTCCATTGAAAATGGGTATTAATCATGTTTTGGAAGAAATCAAGAATAGCGAGGAAATCAAGTGGCCAGAGAAACTGAAGACAAATCCCGATCTGAGGAATAAGGCCAAATATTGCGAGTTTCACAAAGATCATGGCCATATGACCAAAAATTGCATAGCCCTTCAGAACGAGATTGAAACCCTCATCCGAAGAGGAAAGTTGTCAAAGTATGTAGATCGTAGAGGTGAAAGGAAGAATGATGACAGAACTAGAGAGAGATCTATATCTCCTCGTCGTGCAGAGGAGAAAAAGAAGAGGGATCATGAAGATGATCCAGATGATGACCCTGATCTTCCCAAGAAGCCAAGGCAGCCTGAACGAGAGGTATTTTCCATTCGTTTTGGGTCATTTTATTGTAATGTTATTACATGAGGAGATGAAGGAGGAGGAGACCTTACTGCAGAAAGAAAAGCTTACCTCGGAGAGGCTCAAGCTTGTTCATATATTCAGCGAATAAACTTGGCCGAGGATGATCGTCTGAGGAAGGTAAACAAAGAGAAGCTAGTGATTGGTTTTTCAAAAAATGACCTGGCAGGTGTTCTTTACCCTCATGATGATCCTTTGGTGATCAAAATGAGGATGAAGGATGTGGTCATTTCAAGGGTGTTAGTAGACAATGGTAGTTCGGCAGACATCATGTACTATTCATGCTTTGATAGCTTGAATTTAAAATTATCTCAATTGGAACCTTATCACAGACCCCTTCTGGGTTTTGCTGGCGAGAAAGTTTTTCCACTTGGGACGATCAAGTTGGATATACTCATTGGAACTTGGCATACTTGTCGAACAGAAAGAATACGCTTCTTTGTGATGGATAAGAATGTGCAGTCAGCCTATAACATCATCATGGGAAGAGTTGGATTGAAGAAGTTCGAAGCAGTTCCATCTACAATACATCAGTGTTTGAAATTCCCAACGAATTTTGGAGTCGGAATTATGAAAGGTGATCAAAAAGTAGCTCGGGAATGCTATTATTCATCTGCCGAGCAAGAAGAACTTGAAGAATCAAGGAAAAAGACTACTACTTATCAAGTGGAGGAGAGTACAGAAATTGAAACTCTTGACCCTAGGGATGAATCTCAACTTGTAAAAGGACAGGTGGTGGAATCTACAGAAACTGTTATTCTGGACGACGAGCATCCTGAACGAGTAACCCATATAGGATCGTCGTTGGATGTTTCAATAAAACAGGAGTTGATAACTTTCTTGAGAAACAGGAAGAATACTTTTGCTTGGAGTCATGAAGACATGCCAGGTATAGATCCAAACTTCTTATGTCATGAGCTCAATGTGAATAAGGAGATCAAGCCTGTGAAGCAAAGAAGAAGAGTGTTTAGTCCCGAGAAGAACCAGGCCATACAAGAGGAGGTCGAGAAACTCCAGAAAGCTCAATTCATTGAAGATGTAAAATATCCAGATTGGTTGGCAAATGTGGTGATGGTAAAGAAGAAGAACAACAAATGGAGAATGTGCGTTGATTTCACCGATCTCAACAAAGCATGTCCAAAAGATCATTTTCCATTGCCCAGAATCGACCAGCTAGTGGATGCTACCTCGGGACATGAGCTGCTCAGCTTTATAAATGCATATTCTGGCTACAATCAGATCAAAATGAAGCCTAAAGACAGGGAAAGTACTTCTTTTATTACCCCAAGGGGAACTTATTGTTATAATGTTATGCCTTTTAGTTTAAAAAATGCAGGTGCAACATATCAGCGGCTGATGAACAAGATTTTTGCCGAACAAATTAGCCGCAACATGGAGGTTTATGTCGACGACATGCTCACCAAAAGCAAGAGAGCTACTGATCATCTAGTTGACTTAAGCCAGACTTTCGATCAACTGGATAAATACCAAATGAAGCTCAACCCGACGAAGTGTACCTTTGGAGTACGAGAAGGAATGTTCCTCGGATACATCGTCAACCAGCGAGGTATTGAGGCAAATCCAGAAAAGATCAAAGCTCTTTTAGGGTTGCGATCTCCAACGACGAGGAAAGAAGTACAGAGTCTTACCGGACGAGTTGCAGCGCTCAACAGATTTGTATCCCGAGCAACTGATAAATGCCTCCCATTCTTCAAAACACTGCGAAAAAGTTTTGAGTGGAATGATGAATGTGAGAAGACCTTTCAAGATTTGAAGAAGTATTTGGGAGCCCCACCATTGTTGTCTAGGCCAATAACGGGAGAAAAGTTGTACTTGTATCTGGCAGTATCATAGAATGCAATTAGCTCGACGTTGATCAGATTGGAGAATGGAGTCCAGAAGCCAATTTATTACACAAGTAAGGCCTTCCGAGGTACAGAAATCAGGTACCCAAAGCTAGAAAAATTGGCGCTGGCATTAATTGAAGCAAGTAGAAGAATGAGGCCATACTTCCAGGCCCATACCATCATTGTATATACCGACATGCCATTAAGACAAGCCCTTCACAAGCCAGAAAAATCAGGAAGATTGATGTATTGGGCAATAGAACTCGGTGAATATGACATTGTATATGAACCCAGATCATCATTGAAGGGGCAAGCTGTAGTAGATTTTATAACAGAATTCACATACCCTGATACCCCCGAGGAGCAAAAGGTGCTTGCTGACTTACCTATGGACGATACAGGATCAACAGAAACAGGTCCAGACCAACCAAGGTTGGTAAAAGGACTTGTGGATGTAGAGAAATCATCATATTCAAACCCAGACCAACTAAGGTTGGTAAAAGGGCGCGAACAGATGACCGAGGAGGAACGAAAGATACCAGGGAATGATGAAACAAAATAGCAGATATTTTACCGAGGAACTCTGATGGACAAGAAATTTGAAGACGAGGTACCTACATGGAAATTATATGTAGATGGATCATCTTGCACAGCTGGTTGTGGAGCAGGAATTATTTTAAACACCCCAGATGATATTGACATGGAGTATGCCTTGAGATTCCAATTCGAAGCTTCCAATAATGAGGCTGGGTATGAGGCTATGATAGCAGGTTTTCATTTGGCGAAAGTTATGGAGGCACGGCAAATAATTGTTTTCAGTGATTCTCAATTAATTGTGAATCAAATGATGGGAATATATGTAGTTAAAGGAGAATTAATGGTGAAGTATCATGCAAAGGTGATGGAGTTATTGACAGAATTTGATGCTATTCAATTGGTGAGGATACCGAGGATGGAGAATGCTAGAGCAGACGCATTGGCCCGATTAGCGTCAGCTACGCGCACCGAGCTGCGAAAAATGATACCAATTGAAATATTAGAAAGTCGGAGCATAGAAGGAGATCTGACGGTGAAGATTATTACCCTTGATTTAGGACCATATTGGATGGATCCTATCAGGGCATACATTGAAGAAGGAGAATTACCGGAGGACAAACTATCTGCCAAGAAATTGAAGTATAAAGTTGCTCGGTATGTGTTAACTAATGGTGTTTTGTATAGACGAGGAATTATGGCAGGTTTGCAGAGATGTGTGCATCCATCAGAAGTCAAAGAATTGATTGAAGAAATCCATGAAGGATCTTGTGGAGCTCATGTAGCAGGTCGGACACTTTTTCAAAGGGTAATGACACAGGGATATTACTGGCCGACGATGAGGGCAGATTGTATAGCCTATGCTAAGAAGTGTGACAAGTGCCAACGTTTTTCCTCCATCTGAAGAACTCCACAAGCATTGTTGACACCCATAACTTCACCTTGGCCATTTGCCATGTGGGGGGTTGATCTGGTTGGATGACTGCCGACGACCCGAGGAAGGTTCAAGTATCTCGTCGTGGCAGTAGATTATTTTACTAAGTGGGTGGAAGCTGAACCACTAATTGATATGACGTACGAGAAGGTATATCAATTCATTTGGAAGAACATCATTTGTCGATATGGTCTCCCCCATGCTTTCATCACAGACCATGGAACACAATTCGATAATGAAGAATTTGCTGCCTATTGTCATCAGTCGAACATTTTGAAGTATCATTCAGCACCAGGCCATCCTCAAAGCAATGGACAGACTGAGGTGACAAACAGAACATAATTAAATGGTTTGAAGAAGAGGTTAAGTGAAGCTAAAGCAAATTGGATCAATGAGCTCCAATCAGTACTATGGGCTTACCGAACAACTCCCCGAGCAACAACTGGAGAATCACCATATATGTTAGCATTTGGAAGTGAAGCTGTGATACCTGCCGAGTTGGGTCTCCCAACTCATAGAGTGCTGAATTTCAACTCCCCAGTCAGCGATTTGATGAGAAGACTGGATTTGGATATGCTCGAGGAGGTTAGAGAAGAGGCAGCCATTAGGAATGCTGCTTACCAACAACGTACAGCTCTGTTCTACAACAAAAGGGTGAAGAAATGTGACTTAAAAGAAGGGGATTATGTGCTAAAGAAAGTCATTCAGAAGCAAAATAAGTTGGAAGCAAACTGGCATGGACCTTACTGAGTTACAGAAGTTGTTCGTCCAGGAACTTATAGGATAGCAACTCTAGAGGGAGAAGAATTTAAGAATGCGTGGAATGCTGAACACCTACGCAAGTATTATCAGTAATGTAAAATGTAAAGCATTTCCTTCGTTATGAATAAAGCGAGGATGTTTCGCAATTTTCTTTCTGGTTGAAAGTTTTTCGTGGAATACTAGTGTAATACACTACGCACAAAAAGGCGCTCTAAGGAGCCAAAAGCTCTAAGGAGCCAAAAAATACTCCTTTGGTTAGGAGGCGCTCTAAGGAGCCAAAAGCTCTAAGGAGCCAAAAAATACTCCTTTGGTTAGGAGGCGCTCTAAGGAGCCAAAAGCTCTAAGGAGCCAAAAAATACTCCTTTGGTTAGGAGGCGCTCTAAGGAGCCAAAAGCTCTAAGTAGCCAAAAAATACTCCTTTGGTTAGGAGGCGCTCTAAGGAGCCAAAAGTTCTAAGGAGCCAAAAAATACTCCTTTGGTTAGGAGGCGCTCTAAGGAGCCAAAATCTCTAAGGAGCCAAAAAAAAAATACTCCTTTGGTTAGGAGGTGTACACCAGCATGATCAACTACGGTTGATAAGATAAAAATATATTCCAAAATACACCAAGTATAGTTGGTCGGGAATAAAGACCCACTAACTGTAGTTGGTCGACGAGGACAAATTATTGAGCTTAGTTGGCCGGACACATTTTTATATTTGAAATTGAACCAAGTATAGCTGGTCGAGGATAAAAACCCATCAACTGTAGTTGGTCGACAAACATTATTTATCCACCTTGGTTGGTTGGAAACAGTTGGAACAATTTATACTCATTACTTTATTATTAAGTGATTGAACAACCTTGATACTTGTAACTTTTTATTAAGTTTCTCAATGAACAATATTATTGTTATCTTTTAACAGATACATATGCATAAGTGTAAAGTGTTTGATAAACACGAAATAATACCAATACAGATTTACAAACAAAAATGAAGTCTTTCATTAAAAATTCAAAATAAGTTACATATTACATATATGTGCTGACTATTACATTAAGATTACTATTCTATTGGTTTCTTGCCCTTTGCTTTTGAGACAGGCTCTTCGCCAGCAGGAGGATCTTCCAAGCAAAGAGGAGAATTAATAAAGTTCAAGTCCTTCAGCATTCTGACGTTCATTATTGAAGGAGTATCCATTAGATGCTCTGGACGAGATACTTCGATTTGGGAATGAAGGCTATAATCACCGAGGTATTTTGAAATGAGGCTACGAGGAATGGAACGAGCTAGGATCCAGGCCATGTCCAGTTTGAAAGGTGGTACATGCAAGTCTAGTAACCCTGGAGCATGATAATCCCATAAAAAATGCCCTCGCTCCAATTTTAACACACCCAGTGCGTTCAACCATCCCTGCTTGTAACCTTCATTGTTGGCATGTTCAATACCAGCATCCAAGTGAACAAGAGCTTCATTATATCCTGCCATCCAGAATTCCCTGGGTTGCTTATGAAATTGAAAGGTTAATCTATCCAACTGTTCGAGAAGGTTTTTGGCAAAGAGATCCTTAGTATGTAGAGCAGACTTCGTTGCAGTAAGTTGATCCTCCAAGGATAGATTTTTCTTGGACATTTCTGATAGAGCCCGATCTTTGACGTTTAATTGGAATGCTTGAGTTTCCAAAGTAGATTGGGTACGAGCCTCTTCAACATTGCGACTAAGAACTCTTGATCGGCTCCGAGAAGCGACTGGAGAACTTTGCTCCTCGGCAACATTTTGAGCAGCTCTTCCTCGCCCCCGAGAACCTCTTCCTCGTCCAGGAGCAGTCCCAGAAACAGCAGATCTTCTTAAATCATCCAGTTCTTGCCTTAATTTGGCATTTTCGACCTCTAAGAAAGAGAAACCTTCATCAGTAACGGGCACTAGAGCAGTGGAAGATGACGCTGCAGATTCATATTGAGCCAACTTTTTCTGTAAATTATTATTTTCTTGTTCCAGGATCTCGGCAATCTGCCTGCAAGCTTCAACTTCACCTTTTAAGGTCCTTTCCCTAATATCATATCCAACAATGATCTTCTTATGGCCTGTTTCAGAAGAGAGCTGCTGGTATCTATTTTCATAATCCTTGTGCAACGAAGCCATTGTTGCATTGTGTTGATTTTGAAGATCCTCTATGGAACCATGAAGTTCCTCGATCAATTCGTAGTATGCCACATTATTGGCCACAGATCTATCAAGTAAATCCTTCAGGTACCGGTAAGCCTCAACTGCTTGTTCTGAGGCATCGTGACCAAGGATGTCGACAATCTCTGATACACTTAGGTCTGTATGACCAGCTTTATAATATCCATTGCATTGTCGCATCAACTCAGTATCAGGAGCAGATATCAATTCCATTCTGGCCAAAAACTAATAAAGAGGAGGAAGCAGGAGTTAATAAATAAAAGCAGACAGAGTATCAATAAAGAAGAGGAACGAAGATGTATTTTATTAGATCATCAAAAGGTTACATTGTTCGATTACAAGTAATGAAATATAGAAATGATACCGAACAACTTCACACCTTTTCCTTGTCCCCCAAGACTTTCTCGGGAGGCTGGGACGAGGAGCTCGGTTGCTCGGTGGTAACAACGGTTTGATCAGCAGGAATCTTCTCGGCAGGAGGAGGCATAGAAGAAATGTCCTCGATGACAGAGGGTTGAGAAGCAGAGACTGGGTCACCCATAGCCATAGAAGATTCATCTGAGACAGGCTCATCTTCTTCTTCTTCCACAATTGGTGGAGGAGGACTAGGGAGGTGTTGTTGGAATAACTCAGAATCGTCTTTGAACTTCAACTCTTGCAGTGCAGCTACCCAACCATCGTGGAAGTATTTCAACTTCCCATATTGGACTTGGGATGTCATAGCAGCAATCCCCTTATCCCATCCTTTCTCCCAGCCAGCGCTGAAGGATTTTTTGACCGCGGCTTTTCTTCTTAATTTCTCCGAGGAGAGTTTTACATCCAATTTTTCTTTTTGGACCTTGATATCTCGCAGGGTAGATAACTCTTCCTCTGCCTTTTTCAGCTTGTCGTCACATTTTTTATGTTCGACTTTTAAGCCTGTCATTTTATCCTCCAAATTCTTGGAGGTTTCGGCCATTTTCACCTTCTCAGCTTCAGCCACAGCTAACTTTTTCTCCCAAACAGCTTTTTTGTCAACATACTGTTGACGAGATTCCTTTAAAGACTGGGTCAAACCCAATAGAGCATCCTCTACACCTGACGAGGATCTTGAAGCTTTAATAGCTTCATCCTTCTTCACAATATTATTGAAACAGTTCACCAGCTGATAGATGAGAAAAATAGCAAAGTCAATACAAAATGCAAGCTTTCAGAGAAAGAAAGAAAAACCAGAAGTATGAGAAATTTACTGAAGCAAGGTGACGAGCAGCTAAGGATGTCAGCATATCCCTAGGAATTCTTTCATCAATACTATGGACCTCGGGTACGACCGAGCTCATTGCAGAACTTGGAAGAATGGTGTTTGGAACATCAGTACCACCAGCAGGTAGAGAGGAGGCAGTTTCAGCCGGAGTAACCAAGGATGATTTCCTCAATCTCCTCAACGGGAGTTCAGAACCTTCAACCAAAGAAGTCTTGGTCGGAGAGATTGTAATTACATCTACAGGAGCATTTTTCTTACTCGGAACCATTGGGGGCTTCTCGGTAGCTTTAGAAGACCCAGCCTCTGGGGCATCATTTTTTCTTTTCTTGGCCCCAACAACAGAAGTAACATCATCAAAGAGAGCAGGAGGAGCTCTTTTCTTACCCATCCTTTGACTTAAAGGAAGATGAGAATCTGAAGATGAACCTTCTGGAGTTGAAGCTGGTTCAACAGGGCGAGCAGTATAAGAGGTTGTGTAACTCTTATACTGTAGCAGATATGAGGCAGACCTGATGTGTTCGTCTGCAATGTTCTTGTGCAAACCCCAGATAAGTTTCAGATGCTTGATATTAACCTCTGATTCTTTTGGAGTTCTTCTTTTGCTATCAACTGCAAATAAATACATAACGAGATATCAATCATACATTTTGTCAAACATGATGAAAGCATAATTTCATAAGTAAAATAAAATGAAAAATAAACCTATCCCATTGCCATATGGGGGGGCATCTGGGACCGTTGTATACTTCATCTCCAGTTAAAGGGGCATATTGCCAATTTTTTATAACCAACCCATGTTCAAAATAATCTCTATTTGAGTCAGGGAGGTTAACTACAAGAGCCCTATTCAGAAACCTAGTTTTTAAGTAATAAATATTATCTAGAGTGGCCCACTTATAGCAGTACATAATCTCAGGGATCCCAATACGAGTCCCATGAGTTAGATTTAATTTGTGCACCCCATTAATTATTCTCCATGAATTGGGGGCTATTTTTACAGGGACATGATCAAAATATTGACAAAACTCAAGACACAATGGATTTGGTGGAAAGGAAAAACCACATTCAGCAATAAAAAGACTGGGGAACCAATGTCCATCAGCCAGACGAAAATAATTTTGAGGTTCAGAAAGTTCCTCCAAGGTTACCCAAGATGGGATGGAAAAGTCAGAGCGGAACTTTTCAAGAGATTCAATAATGTAAACCATGATGAATAAAAGAAGAAGGAAGAAAATCTTACAGGAAGGAAGGAGGTCTGCTGACAACTAACGAAGGAAAAGATGAACGCACAAGAGAGAAGGAGAGAATAGAAAGCTTGAAGGCAGAAAATTGGAAAACGTAGAAGAAGGTATGGTTACCTAAGAAGTTTAAATACTTTGCATTGGGAAATGGAGAAAGAAATGATTACCAAAAAGAAACTACTGAACTTTCGGCGGCTAAAAGGACAAAAACTGCATGGAGATCGAAGCGCTTATAAAAAATTCAAAAAAAAGGCGGAAGCTGCGAAATGAGAAGGAAATTTGAACACGATGTTCCTGAAACCCAGGAAAGTCATTTAATATTGCCATATACCGAGAAAGAATGTTCCATACTCCTCAAAGTTCGAAATATGAAACATTGGGGGCTTCTGTTGATACCAAAATTAATATGATGATGTGGACGAATAATACGAAGACACGTGTCAATCTACGTGGCACAATAGCAGCGAGGAAGTTCATTTCCCGACCAACCATGATTCTTTCCGAGCAACGAGGATACACCGAGGAACTCTAGCGCTCCGAGGTACTCTAGTGCTCCGAGGAACTCCTGATCAACGAGCAACTATGGCGGTCCGAGCTGCACCTCGGTCGTATCATTAATTGCCAGATAATCAACAGTTCAAATATTCATTGAATGCTTATATTCTTGACGCGCACGCTGCATTAAATGTATTACCCTTTCACATGTATATCATTTAATGTATCGAACCTTTCATGTACAGCCTCAAGGCTATAAATACCTTGTATCAGCCCCATTCAAAGGGACCGGAATTTCTTGAGAGAATTTGTAATCAAGAATTCTGCAAACACTCAGTAATAACATAACAGTGGACGTAAGCTTTATTCCCAGCCGAACCACTTTAAAAATCTTTGTCTTATTTATTTATCTGTGATTGAATAATTAGAGCAATCTAGTTTTTTACATCAACAGTTGGGTTTATTAATTTGGGGGCCTTCTCTTATGATGTAAGAGATATGTTCTTTGAGACATATAAGGAGTTTCCCACATATTAGGATTTTGGGGACTCCTTAGGCTAACTTGGGAGAAATGTATCCATGTATGTATGGGAGTTACATATAGTGATTGTGGGGAAACCTCATATAGGTTGGAAATACCAATTTTAGATATAAAGGTATAAATATGATGTGAAGTTTAGAGCTCTTAGAGAGTGAGGGGTCTGATATCCTTAGACATATTTAGACTAAGGAAAAATTGATAACTCAATGGGAGTAAGGGTTCATAAGATTTATTTGAACCATAGGTGATATTGGGAAAGATTGGGATCGTACAATCGACTAGAATAAGCGGTAGCATAAATTCTAGTTAGGATAGTTTACACGTAATTGTGGGGATATGTCCATTGGGATTCCAATACTTGAAACGAGGTTGGAATAAAATGAGGTTTTAGACTATTAAGTCATGTGTGTGCCTATGGTTAAATAGTACTAAAGGAAAATATGTACTTTAATTATGGATGAAATGTGTAGTGATGGATTCCTACACAATCTCTTGGGTGATAACCCTAATGTTGAATATATATGTATAGATATATACATATGGTTTTGTGAGACTATTCATCATAGGAAAAATGATTGAATATGTTTCAAGTGATGGATTGTATTCACACATCAAGGTAAATGATATGAGTTTGTGGTGACGGCTTGTATATTGAGGATTTATGTATACTTATAGCCGGGTTTGTATATCTTCTACATATGAATGAGAACTAGTTTATATATATATATATATATATATATGGATAGGTGAATATGTGTGTATATATATATATATCTGTATTCATATAAATATATGGATATATTTATGTTGTGGTCATACATGGTATGGATGTTTAAACCGTATATGATGGTTTACTATTTTGATCATATGATTGGATCATATGGATGTATGTATATTGTGCATGTGAGCGATATATATACTTATGTGGTTAATCATACCCCGATCATGCTATCATTGGGAAGTTTCCGCACAGAGGGTGAGCATCCTGGCATATAGAGCAGGGTGTGGATATTCCCCAGGTCATAGTCGTCCGGTGTGTTATTATACGATAGATATATTTTTGGGATGAGACGTGGTGGGTATGTTTCGTCTCATTGCCAGTGGAGCTATGACCGCTTCCCGGGATGTCGTGTGTGTGAGTTATCACGAGGTGGGTGTCGTTGATCCCCACCAGGTGGTCCCCAGTTGCTACGTGAGCCGGGCACTGGGAAGATGATAGCATTGATGTAGTTTTATCGGCGATATATATAGCCGGGTGGATTATGTGCATGTCCATTGTACATCAGATATGATACGTACATTTGGTCATGGGTATGGATGAGTGGTATATGTATATATATGGTGAGCATAAAATACCTATATATATATTTATATATCCTATAGAGGAAAGGATATAGACCCTTGTGGAGTATATCTTGGATGATTATGGTGTACTAAATTGATGGGGGTTGATGTATCGCATTTAAAGAATATTTCGGTTACATCATCCCAAGGATATGATTGGAGATGTTAGTTGTAGTAGTAGTATTATATTGTATATATATGGCATTATGGATCTCTAGGATCGACATTGTCAAGGAGTAGTGTAACAGGGTGGTTCCTTGTTTGGATTTTGCTTTGCGAGACACCCCACGCTTGAAACGTAGTGTAGTGTTGAAATTGGAGAAAAGTTCTGCCAGTTATGGTATGCATGGCATTATGGACCTCTATGATCGACATTGTCAAAGAGTAGTGTAACGGGGCGGTTCCTTGTTCGGATTTCGCTTTGCGAGACTCCCCACGCACGAAATGTAGTACATTGTTGAGAGTAGAGAGAAGTTATGTCGATATTTATGTGTGGCATAATGGATCTCCAGGATCGACGTTGACATGGAGTAGTGTAACGGGGTGGTTCCTTGTTTGGATTTCGCTTTGCGAGACACCCCTCGCACGAAACGCAGCGCAGCGTTGAAATTGGAGGGAAGTTGTGTAAATAATGATTTTCCATGCTTATTAATTAGAAATTTAAATTAGATGTTTCAACCCAGTTTCATATTGGGTATCTTATTAAATTATAAATGGCTAAAGTATAAACCGGAATCCACTAAGCCTATTAAGGCACATATGATTGAAAATAAATGTTTAATTGTGTTTAGAAAAGGGGGTGGATTCTTGGGGTAAGATAGGAAGGTAGATGTCGTGGGTATAGGCTAGGCCTATGATGTTAGGTTGTCCTAATAAATGGGTGTAATTTAACTAATAAAATTGAGGACGCGAATAGGTGCGCGCCTTTAGATGAGAGGTGAGTTGGGATTCCACGAGAGTGTGGTTCCACTTTAATTATGAAATAAGTGCACCGATATTTATTATGCACGGTTAACACACTTGCTAAATATTTTTCACAATTGGGGCTCTGACCCGTTTACTTTTCTCTCCCGCCTGTATATATATACTATTACAGGTATCCTATCGCATGGATGCCGGATGACCATCTATCCAGAGTCTTGGGAGCCGTGACAGGTGCGGACTATTGCGGGATGTATCTGGTAGTCGCTTCCTACTTTTAAAATTCTAGATAGGATTCATGTTGTATATCGGGTTTGTACCCAAGGGATATTTATATATGTTTATATTTATTCCATTTCAGTTATTGTATTGGTTGTGACCCGACAACTTATTCGGGTCTAATTTTGTACATTCTGTTGTAGTTATTTAGTTCATTTTATTCTAGCGATTCTTTTCTAATAGTTCTTTCCTTTATTCATAGTGTTGGGTTGTGTTATGTTGCATGTTTTAATTTATTTTAACATCTCGCTTATATGATATCGGGTAGTTAGTCCTATATTATATAGTACTGGCAGTTGATGTTGAGACTGGACCATCTGAAATTCCTGATTTAATATAGTATAGGGCTGGCCACCCATTATTATTTTAGGCGGGGTGTTACAAGTTTATTTTAAACAGTTGTTTATTTTCAAAAAGTTTCATTTAAACTTTAAAACAATGTTTATGGGCTAAAAATTGAATTTTCATCTTTCTGGAAGTTCGTTCGATATTATCCTTGGAATGAGGTTTGCCAACGACCTACCACTGGAACTTCGTTAGAAGTATCATTCGAATGAGACTTCGTTTGAACGAAAATCTCGTTCGAATGAGATTTGGCGGGAACAGTTTATTTGGCAGTTTTGAGCTGTTTTTCCATGTTTCCCACTATTTTACCCACTAACTTTTTTCCATAATTTTTAAGTGCGGGGGCCAACATTTTAGAATTAACTTTTCATACTATTCCAACACATAGAGTGAGTTTTTGACTGTTCAATTTTCCAAAGAAAAATTCATTGTTTAAGTGTATGTTTTTCCAAGAAAAATTCATAAAACACTTTTGTTTTCACCCATATTGTTTACTCCAAGTTCAATATATATATCTTTGATTGGAGTTTTAGCACCGGGTTTTACTCTAATGATTGAAGAGTTCGTTTGGGTTTCCTTATACATCACATAAAGAAGAAGTTCGTGTTTTTGGTTGTGGCATTCTCACATGGTAAAAGGCACTATGTGTGGTTGGTGGTTGCTTCCTAGTTCCTCATTGGTGGATTCGAAGGTTCCGGTGGAGTCCGGGTTTGTCGGCTAACCGGAGGTCAGTATATTAAGGAGCATCTAGGCTTGAAGGGAGTCGAGTCGAGTGTTGTAAGTCTTTTTGCTTGTACTTGTAAAATACCATACTTAGTGGACTAAGGCTAGGGCCGTCCGAGGTTTTTTCCCGTTGTGGGTTTTTCCTCGTACATCACGGCGTAATGATTAATTATTTATTTTATCGTTTTGCGAATATCACATTAGATGCCTGCTTAGGTAAAAAGATAAAATTTGGCTTATATCACTACTTGTTTAATTTGGTGCTAAATTAATTTGGGTAATGTTTATAATAATTTAATTCAAGTCATCACTTAATTTGATAAAATTGGATTGGCCTAATATGGTAATATTGAAAATATGATTTAGGCAAATTTGTAGAACTTGGGTTTAATTGGTTTAAGTGAAATTATCATAAGTGATAAATTAAAATTTGGTGTTTTGTGTTTGAACCATCTCACTTCCGCATATATTTAAAAAGGAATTCGAAAAGTATCTTTTTATGTGAGATTTTAATGATTGGGGGTATATCGCCCTTTTCAAATTGGTATCAGATCCGAAGCGCTAATTTATCGCGTCAAAGATCCGATTTTCGTCTTATATAATTTTTGTGCTCCTTGTATTTTTAGGTGGTTCATGTTTTACTCAATCTCATTTTTTTGTATGTCTCGATGGGACGTCTTATTGAAAATTTGTCCATTTCTAATGATAATGAAGTTTTTGCAATTCGAGAGGAATTTAATGGGCTTAATAAGTGTAATGAAAAATTAAGAGAATTAAATTTCAGATTTGCAAAAAGAATTAAATTTCTTGAAAATGAAAATTCTTGTTTTAAAACGAAAGTTGAGTTTTTGCAAATCTCCCTATCTCAAAATATATTTTTCATGAAAATCTCATGGACATAAATCACAATTTAATATTTCAGAAATGTCCAAGAAAGAGAGTGATAGTCGTGAAAAGACTCTTAGGGACAAGTTTTCTCACGTAAAGGGGGAGCGTGATAACCTTCTAGGTGTAATTGAAAATATAAAGAAGGAGTACAACATAAATTTGAGGAGTCTAATTTATTAGTTGAGTACGAAATTTTAAAAATGAAAAATGATCTACAAGACTCGAGTAGTAGTTGTAATGGTTCTAGATCATCTTGTTCGAATACTTCCATTCCTAAAGCTAAGACCATTATTTGTTTTAGAGGGTCAACTTTATCCAAGGACTTTAGAAAAGGTCACACATTAGGTAACATTCCTCGTGTTTACACATGCTTGCATTGTGGTAGGAAAGGTCACCTTAGGTCATTTTGTTTTGTTCTTAAAAGAAGCCCTAGGAAGTCTATGTCTATCATTTCATTAGTTCCAAAATCCCATCTTTTTAAATATACATCTATATGGGTTAGGAAATCCTTTTTAGACGAAGTAGATATTCGATTTGTTGATTCTCATTTTCTTTCACATGAAACCTCCCTTGCTAAATTTAAAGGTTGAATGTGTTACTTTTGTTTGCATAATCTAGCTTTTTGTGCTTCATATTATATATCATTCCTTGGTATATGCATGTCTAGTCATTACTTTATTTCATACCTCATGCTAGAAATCATGACTTTTTTGATCTTTTGTATTGTATTTCTTTTGATTTGCATTAAATACAAAAATATTAAAAGATTTTTTGTTTATCATATGTGTTTCACGTTTTAGTAATTTAGGCTCAATGAAAAATACAAATGATTTTTGTGTGTCTTTTGAGTAAATATTTTTATTTTCAGTTAAAAATTGTCAAAAACTCAAAAAGATTTTATTTTATGTTTATTTCGGTTTTACACACATTTTGTGGCAATGTTTGGGTTTGAATCCTCATTTCACTTCCATGTGACTATAACTTTTGGTTAGAATTTTAATCCTTAAAATTTTCTTTATGATACTTACATAGAGTAGCGTAAGTTTGACTTGCTTAATGGATTCACTTTTATATGCCTTTACACACATGCACGAGCATTTTGAACCTTAACGTCACATGTTATATTTGAGCTTTGGGAGGTTTTCTCCTACCAATCTTGTCATCTACATATTTGTGACCTAGGAGGACTAGTGCATGTTAAAATCTGTTGCACGTGAGATTTGTGAGAAATAAAAATATTATATATAAATGTGCATGGGGAAGGGCTCCTAAAGGATTTATTATCCTTTGCGAAAAGTGAGCCACCGTTTGTTTGGACCTAAAAGAAATACGTGATCCAAAGGCCTAAAAGAAAAAATGGTATTAAAAAGAAAAATTATTGCCAAGGCCTATATTTAATTGATATATTAATTCAAAATAATAATATATATGCTTATTGAGGGATTTTGGATGGTATATCAACGGTTTGCACAATGTTCATTTATCCTAGTTCTGCTAACAATGTCATGACTCTATTGGTTTGTAGAATCATCAACATACTAGGCTTGTATGCATTTTTTTTGTTTGTTCATTAGTTAACTTTATCCTGTCACATAAAGGCTAAATTCTATTTGGTAATTTTTTGCAATCAAATGGGAACTACGTGAACACGTTTAAGTGATTCTGTTTTAATTCATTGGTATCTTATTCACACCCCAACAATTCCTTTTCCATATGACACATTTATGCTATAAGAGTGTGAAAAACTTATGTAATTTAGTTTTGTGTCATTTTGGTGTTTATATCTATATGTGTGTACATATACTTAGTTTGAATCTATAGTGTATACATATATATGATATTTTTGTGAGTCTTTGCCATGTTTAGCTAGTTAATTTATGCTTTTAATTCATTTTAGTATCAATCTTACTGCGAATTTTATTTCGATATCACATGCTTAGATTACTACAATCAATTGATATCTTTTGTTCCCGCATCATAGTTGGTATTCCTATCTTTTTGTGGATTTGTTGAATTTTTGTTGCCCATGTGCTTTAATGTTATCATCACTTTATGCACAATTGCATAATTACCTTGTTATCCCATTCTATTTATCCCTTGTTTAGTTTAGGGGGTGTATATGCCTTAATTGGGGGAGATAAGTTAATTTTGTTTTTATTCTTTAGACTTTGTGTATTCCTGAAGAAAAAAGGGGAGAATGATAGGGGAGAAAATGGTAGCTAATCCTATTATAATCGTATCCTAGTTTAGGGAAATTTATCTTAGGGGGAGACCTCTTTCTAAGTAGTTCATTTGTTTGATAAAGGGGATAATTCATTAAGGGGGAGTCTTTATTTATATTGCATTTAATATTTTAATATTCCTTATGCGTTTACTGTGTTTGCTTAAGTGTTCAGGAATTCTTCTATATATGGAAACTTTCTTCATCGACAAAGATAGTGATCCTTGGGGCTTGAGTCAAGTTTGGGTGGGATGTTTGAGTCTAGTAGAGCTTGACGGCCTTTTAGGATTTTTTTTGTTTGGTTTTTGTCCCGGAATAGCCAAAGGTGGAGATTTGTAAGGACACAATTCTACGATTGAGTCTTAATGTAGTTTTGGCTTAATTCTAGACAAAATTGTTTATGTCATAGGATAGTTTTAAATTGTATCCATTCAGGCCTATGACGTGTTTGTCGAAGACGTAGCGACCAAGATATTAAAGCTTCATCAAATGCCGTGTGTATAACTCCTCGTTTCTACGTCATCAACATGGTTCCATTTGCTCCTAAGGTATGAATGCATGTTAAATTTATATTGGAGCTTGGAACAATATTTATATGAGTGTAAGTTTATTTTAAATTGTTTTTTGTTTTCAGAAAGTTTCATTTAAACTTTAAAACAAAGTTTCTGGGATAAAAATAGAATTTTCAGCATTCTGGAAGTTCGTTCGATATTGTCGTTCGAACGAGGTTTACCAATGACCTGCCACTGGAACTTCGTTAGAAGTATTGTTCGAACGAAAATCTCGTTCGAACGAGATTTGGCGAGAACAGCTTATTTGGTAGTTTTGAGCCGTTTTTCCACGCTTCCCACTCCTTTACCCCCTAACTTTTTGTCAGAATAATTAAGTGCGGGAACCAACATTTTAGAATTACTTTTCATACTATTCCAACTCCTAGAGAGAGATTTTGAGTGTTCAATTTTCCAAAGAAAAGTTCATGGTTTAAGTTTATATTTTTCAAAGAAAAATTCATAAAACACTTTTGTTTTCACCCATATTGTTTATTCCAGGTTCAATATATATATATATATAATCTTTGCTTGGATTGTTTGGCACCGGGTTTTACTCTACCGATTGAAGAGTTCGTTTGAGTTTCCTTCTACATCCCATAAAGAAGAAGTTCATGTTTTTGGCTTCGGTATTCTCACATGGTAAAAGGCACTATGTGTTGTTCATTGTTGCTTCCTAGTTCCTCATTGGTGGATTACAAGGTTCGGGTGGATTCCGGGATTGTCGGCTAACCGGAGGTCAGTACAAGAAGGAGCATCGGGGCTTGAGGGGAGTCGAGTCGAGTGTTGTAAGTCTTTTTGCTTGTACTTGTAAAATACCATAATTAGTGGACTTAAGCTAGGGTCGTCTGAGGTTTTTTCCCATTGTGGATTTTTCCTCATACATCCCGACGTAGTGATTAATTGTTTATTTTATCTTTTTGCAAATATCACATTAGATGTCTGCTTAGGTAAAAAGATAAAATTTGGTTTATATCACTACTTGTTTAATTTGGTGCTAAATTAATTTGGGTAATGTTTATGTTAATTTAATTTAAGCAATCACTTAATTTGTTAAAATTGGTTTGTCCTAATTTGTTAATATTGAAAATATGACTTAGGCAAATTTCTAGGATTTGGGTTAAATTGGTTTAAGTGAAATTATCATGAGTGTGTGTTTAATTTAATTTCACTTGGTTTAATTTTAACTTGAGATAAATTAAAATTTGGTGTTTTTGTGTTTGAACCATCTCGCTTCCTCATATCTTTAAAACGGAAATTGAAAAGTATCTCTTTGTGTAAGATTTTAATAATTGGGGGTATATCACCCTTTTCAGTCTCCTTCATTTATTGAACTATCCACTTGTTTAAGGTATAAAAAACACTTCAAAAACAAAATAAATACACTTTGTTTCTTTATTTATCCACATGTACTTTGTATAAACTAAATAAAATTGGGCAGATTTCCATTTTCTATAGGGCTATCCACCTCCTTAAGGTATAAAAACACTTTAACAATGAAAATAGTGACTCATACGTCACGTATTTAATAATATTTTATAAAAACGACATGTACAAAACGTAACAATTCAAAAAAAAGTGCACAGAGTTTCCTATGTTTATAAGACAATTCGCCTTATTTAAGAAAAATAAATATTGATAAAATGATTCGTATAAATAACTAAAAATAATTTTTTCCATCACGGATTATCATTCGTGCCGCAACCAAATGACTGCACAGATTAAGCTATTTTTTCCAATTGCAATGTTTCATTCCTTAAAAGTAAACTCTCTTGTAATTTTGAGTTGTCAACATTTTGCTGAAAAATTATTTGAAAAGACAACATGTTACTGCTACAGTATGAAAAACACATCAAGAAAGGGTTCCATTACTCATAAATTGTATCTATATAACAAAAAATGATGAAATTGGAAATAACGACTTACACATTCAATTGGGTGTACTTTATGTACTAGTGAATAACCAACACAATTAAATGTTTGAAATAACAATCTGTAAGACAACATAAATGAACATAAAAAATTAAAATAATATTGATAAGCTATTATTTATGGATTAAAGGGAAGGGGTAGTTGGGTGGGAGGTTATTGAGGAAAAACATGTGTTGAGATTAAATTTTCCCGTTGACGGCATTTTTATAGAGCCAGACACGATTTGAGACAAAATTATCAGCATGAGTAATTATTGCATGTTCTTGTCGCTTTCTCTTTGTGAAGGAAAAAGATTATAAGAACTTAATGTGATTTTTAACGACAAAATGAGGTATAGTAATTGAAAGTTTACATCCTCACTTAAAACATATACCTATTTAAAATATGAAATTTACCCCAACTACCTGTTTATGACATAACATTGACCCCAAATACCATGAATCGATATAAATCATTTAAAACATATACCTTTTTAAAACAGGTACCAATCAACCATGAATTGACAAAAGTCATTTAAAACCTATATGTTATAAACATTATCGGGTTACAAACGCGTATGCATTATAAACATGTATGTTTAGAATGCCATTCTTAGTTTGCAAACAGGGATACGTTGTAAACATTCTCGGGTTGCAAACAAGTATACGATATATATCATTATTGTCCCCATAGTTTTGGTAATGAACTTACATTATAGAAAAAAAAAACTTGAAAAATTAATCCAATTAATCTATGAAAAAAAATTAAACCAATTTACAAAACAAATGAATAGGAAGATAATCCAAACCTTAGGTATTTGTAAAGTATTTTTCGTAGCATACTCACAAAGCTTCTCGATCTTCCGATCATTTGGTTCAGCATTCTGTAATATGATATTGAACAAATTTGAAGCCTTTGGAGTGCCTCTAGAAATAGTATTCCCAAATAAAAAGAAAAGGGTGTTCTGAGGAAAAAATTCCAGTTGACAACCGTTTTCACAGTGGATTGATCAAAATAGTCGAGCATAAAGCTTTGAAATAAAGACCAAAATGATTGGTAAGCATCGAGAATGAATAGAATTGTAAAGTCTTGTTATTGAGAAAAGAGTTTAATGACCTGAGAGTGAGGGAGGATATCAGCTAGAAGCTTTTTGTAGTGTTTGAAAGGCTGTCTTGATCTTGCCCTTATTAAAGGGAAAAGGGGAGTTGATGTTGATGATGTAAGTTTTTTGATGTTGACAAGTGGCAACAAAAGGGCTATTTAAATCTTAAGGGTGCAATTCTTTTGCAGTTTCTAGTTGATATGAGGGGAGTTGATGTTGATGATCGACAACTAAGAGATAACCTGATGACTATGCTCATCGT
Source organism: Sambucus nigra (assembly GCA_949130495.1). Lineage (NCBI taxonomy): Eukaryota > Viridiplantae > Streptophyta > Magnoliopsida > Dipsacales > Adoxaceae > Sambucus > Sambucus nigra. The sequence goes on from OX422217.1 coordinate 624,631,345, forward strand.
TGTCCATGAAACAATGGCGGCAGTTGTTACTTGGGCGACTTTCCTGCTAGCACAGCGTCCCTCCAGAATGAAAAATACCCAGGCCGAGATTGATTCCACCCTTGATCAAGGGAGGACAACCTTTGAGTCAATTTAAAAATTATAATACTTGAGACTTATTGCTGTGGAGAATTTACGCTTGTATCCTCAGCCTTTATTGCTTATTAGACCGTTCACTTGGATCGTATGTATTTCCAGGAAGATATATGGGCGACAAAGATGGATATGCAATTCCCAATGGCACTCACATCTTTATCTATGTATATAATCTCCATAGTTCTCCTTCTTTAATCATATACATGCGTATAGTATTATAGATACTGCACTACGGAATTGACAGAAGAATAACCACGCCATGTCGAATTCTTATAAACATATCCAAGATGGAAAAAAAATGAGGAATCAAAAATGTGGAATTAAAATACCACTATAGAACCGATAGTCAACGTGCGCATTCTGACATAACCTTAGAAATCCGTAGAGCAAAAGTAGATGTATGTACCAACCTGCAAACGACGCCTCCATTAGGAAAACATACAAATTAAAAGTATTGCCACCCAATTATTTAAATAGTTACCTCTATACACTTTATTAAAAATCTGGAGGCAGTGAATTCCTTTAATGTAAAAGCTCAATCAGTTTACTATTTGAATAATTAGTACTTGTATTAAATGTTCAATCAATTTATCACTGATTCATTTTTAAAAAATGAGCTTAATATTAAATTACCAGTTTCTTACCGTAAGCATTCAGCGCCTTACATAATCTAACATGGACTTCGATATATATATATATCCACCAGCTTTACCGGTCTAATTAATTCAAACTCAATAACACAATTACCAGTACACACTCAAAATGATATAAATCACAAATAGTTTTGGAGGATCCTTAATTAAAACCATGTAATGCTCACTCCGAAAGTTATTGTGACTGACTCTATTTCTCTATATAGACCAATAGTTGTGGTTAATTTTTCATTCAAAATCGTCTCTAATATTCTAGCGAACATATTGGGTATGGGTGCGAGCAATTAGAAAATATGGCTCTATTAGGAAATGGGGGAACATTTATTAAAATATAAAAGATGCATAAAAAGAATATAGTTCATAAACAATCATATCACTAGATTGAATATCGAAAATAATAAAATTCCATAGACTATCCACCTTAACTCTCCACAGATAATTATAGCCACATCTGATATAGTTTATAGAGATACAACAGTGACTTGTGTGATAAATATTATCAGAGTATGCAGAAAGCATAAACGACATGCATGTTAGATGATGTGCAGTAAATCAAGTTAATAGTAATGAAAGTTTTTCATTCACGCAATATCATACTTTGTAACTAAACTAAATCTTTCACGATAAAACACAAAACCTATCATAACCGATACAATATATCTCATAATGAGTTAAACCAATTCCTTCTATAACATTCGTGAAATTTTTCAATGTAAAGATGAAGTGTCTAACCTATTATGTTGCCTTGAATCTGTTGCTAGAGATGCCAACTATCTGGTTTTGATCCGAGCATTCGCTCTCATGTGGTGAGACCTTTGATCTTCTACACTTGTCTATAATCTGATCTAAGCATTCTCTCCTATATGCCAACCTTATATTCAGCAGATCAAAATTCGAAGAAAACTTCATCAATTGAAAATGTTGCAAACAACAAATGAAAATATGACTGTAGGAAAATCTATGGATAAATATTGTTTGGATGCTGATGTTGAAGATGAAACAACAAACTTTATTGAAAATGCATTACCATCTACCAGTGGCCAAAACTTTTACGTACAACATAATTCCTCACACGTGTCAATTTCAAAATTATGACACTATATTTTAACTCTATTTAATCTGTTGTTTTCGTAAAAATATAATAGGGATGTGATGAGAATGCAACTTTGGATTATCCCATTCATTTTTTTTATAATCACAAAGGGTGAATTTTATATTAAATGTAAATTAATTACCAGGTTTATCAAAATATTTTTAATAGACCCCAATATGGCTTTTCCAGCATGAAAACTTATTGTTATGATTACAAAGGGTCAGAACTGACCGTGTTTCCCCAAACTCGCGTGTTAAACTCGTAAAGATTCCATATTTATCGAGAGATTGTAGTAAAGAGTATGTTGTTAGGAAGATTGAGCCAAAAAGAAGGAATGCTTTTCTGATTTCAAAGCTTCTCCTTTATCCAAGTATCAGGTTAAATAGTCTAAGAGAGTGGGAGGGGGGAGCATAACCCAAATTGTATTAGCCGTAAAACAACATCTCGGAAGATAAATGTCGCATGGGCCAAAGTTCAGATTTGTACATAATAGTTCTAATGGAGTGTGAAAGCAACACAAATATAAATACAAAGAATGCAAAAATAAATTTTGAGTAACTATTAGCCGGTAAATCTTAAGATAATCCATTGTTAGATGTATAATGTGTGTGAAAGGTAGATGGTTGTCGTAAAAATAGAGATGATTTTCTAAAAACGGAGATCCTTTTCTTGTCAAAATGCACTCAACTCTTGTCAAAACTGAGGATAACATTTAAATGATTTCATCCGAAAATCCCAAAAAGTGCCTTTAAATAAATAGAAATGAAACAAAAAAGATTAAGGGTTTTCGTTATTCATAAAATTGCATAACAATGACTACTAATCTACCCCGGGGAACATGCTTTAATTTAGACTCCATCATATTTGTATCAAGCATAATAATGCTTTCAAAAGTTTACATTAAATCCATGTACAACAATACTAAAATCCTCACTATGGCATTTGTCAAGAAGATATGATTCTAATAAGAAAATGACTTAGTGTAAAAATTTAGAATGTTAAACACTTCGCCATCATTACAATGCATAAAAATTTAAAACCAAGGAAAGTCCTTCTCATTCCTCAATTACAACTTAAATAAGTTCCTCTGTCCTAAAATATATATTGACATGTTCCATTAAAATATCTAGGAAAAAAACCACCACCACAACACTGAAAGTAAAGATACGAAGAGAAAAACGGTAAATTAGAGATAAAAATATAGAATTGAGGGTGTGCTGGAGATGTAGAGATTTTCAGTTATTGTCGTGTCACTGAAGGTTTTGAAGACTTGAGTATTTGTACCAATCGAAAATGGTGCAAAAGACAAACCATATATATATATATATATATATATATATATATACACACACACACATACACATACACATACACGGGTGTACAAATCTAACACCAAATATACCAAATCTACAAATCTAACACCAAATATACAAAATGTACAAATAGACCAAATGTACTAATTAACATTGATCAAACCTTTCAAAGAAAAAAATACATATTCTAGATATATTATTAGACGAAAACCATATTTTAGATTACTTGTGGGACGCAAATAATAATTTCAAATCTACAAAACAAAAAAGAACTCATGGTTGATAGAGTATACCTATTTAGGGTGTTCAAGTATAACCATGTCACCTGCAAAAAGAAAAATAAATAACAAAACCCAAAACATAATTAGTTCCTAAAATAAACATACACATAAACAAATTTAAAACAAACTAAACAAAATCAAAATAGATCTTAACTGAAATTAAAATGAACAAATCCCTAAATTTATAAATATTACCCCTCTTTGCTCTCAAATCTGTGGTACCCAATGAAGATGAACACAAATCAAATCTGAATATGAAAACAATCACAAATCAAACATTAAATCGGGACCAAATGGGTTTTCATGTACAAAATCAAAAGATATAAAATCGTATGAATCGTATTCTCAAAAGAGGCATTACCTTGGTCGAAATCGCATAACCGAGAGAGAGAGGGAGTGTGTGAGTGAAAGTGATGGAAAGTGACGGCTAGGCTTGGAAATTTAGGTAAAGGGAGAGAATGGGTGCAAATACAATTCTACCCTTGTGACATCATAAGCCAAGCTTATGACATATATAAGTTTTGTAACTTATTATATAGACTAGGGTATGCCCGTGCCTGAAGGAACTTTGATAATTTTGAAAACCATGAAGTCGGATATAATGTAAATAATAAATGTTTTATGTATTTCAAGTGTAATTTGTCAAAGTATTGTTAGGGGAACATTTTCTCAATTTATTGGGTTGTTCATCATGTTTAAGAAAAAAAAAGTATACCTATAATAATACTAAAAAAATAATAATACTAAAAAAATTATATCATCAATATATAAAATTTATATACAAAATATTTACTTAAAGGAAAAAATAGATGAGGAATTACCGATTAGTTAAAACATGGTTTTATAACTCATTTGCTATGATGTGTACCTGAATAGAGAGGTGAAAATATAAATAATATCTTTAGCCAAACGGTGACCTTATATTATGTTTCGATCTTAAATGTGCTATAACGTCACCTCTATTATAGGACTCTGCTGCTGACCACTATCCCTGTGTTGATAGTATCGCTAATAATCCTAGTCATCACCAATATTTTTTACCTCTGAACTATTGCCCACGCAGTCATTTCAACCATTTGTTTCGTGATCTACTTTTTTTGCTTTATCATGGCTCGAAAATCTTCCCCAAACATCCAGTGATCAGAAATCTTCCCTGCTTCGAGACAGATGATCTTCCCTCAGAACAGGTGCCCATTTCCTAAATAGATTGGTAATGCCATCTTGAGATTTTGGGGTAGAACCAGTAGGGTACAACTTTACAGTAAGCACAATCCCACTATCGCTGGCTAGTTTGATCTTATCAGGGCTTGTCGTATCGATCAAATAAAGTGTCATAAGAGGTGGGAAGTCACTGTTGAAAGGAAATTCTTTAAAGATGGATTCGCGATATGCCACAGCAGTATAATCCAATCACTAATAAGAAAAAGCATCATTCCCTTCTTCTAGAATTTCTTGCCGCTTAATGATTGATCTAATTGGTCCGATTTTGGCAAGACGGGTTGGGATTCGCACAATTGATGTTGGGGACCCACAACTATCAATACAGAGAGTAAAATAAATGCATGCATTTGATGACGTGAAGAATGCTTATGAGCATTTCAAGGACTATTTCTAACATTTCTCTCATCTTATTGGACACCCTCTCAAGCTGCTTCATTTGTAGTATCTCGTGTTATTCATATCAGAAGGGCCTCCACATAATCCTTTCTCTTCATGATGTTCTTCATCAGAGTTCTAGTTTGAATCTATATCCACTGTGCTCATTTTCTTATAGTGTAATACATACTGGTTTAAGGTTGAGCATAATGTGACGAATATAACATCTTTTGGCTTCAATTTTTTACTATACGCTACGTCTTAATCAGCTCAGGCTCCTCCCTTGAAGATGAATTTTTTTCAACTTAAAGGACTACTGTTCCCTCATATTCATCAGACATTTTATGTTTCTTCCGTATCAGTTACTTATAGTCTTCATCTCAAATGGATATTTTCCATATAGGAGGTAGAATCTGATAACAAATAAAACAAAACATTAGAATTAAAATAAGTACATGTTTACATATATCACACTATATGCCCGTCAATTAACTTAGACATAAAATAGCAAGACTATTCTCTCGTTGTGACATAAAAAATAGTCAGTAAATGTCCTTAAATCACACCAAAAAGTGCTCCATCTAGCAGCGACGTGTTTAGCTTAAAAAACTACCTTGTATAACCATTGAATCATTTCATTAAACAAATAGAAAGAAAAACAAAAATATCATACTTTTTTAGCTTAAATTATCCACAATATGCTCGCCTCATCATTCTTATAAACTCATCAGCATTAACTTCCCCATCACGATCACGATCTGCTTCCTCAACCATCTTTTGAATCTCTCTCTCAGTAAAATGTCCACCCAACTCCTTGGAAATAATCTTGATGTCTGCAGCAGATATCTTTCCATATTTATCTTAGTTCATGACTTAGAAGTCTTTCATAATCTCATCTTTAGTGCCCCTTTCACCAATCTTGGTTGTCATCATGTGCCTTTCCTTGGTGTAATCACAGAGAGTTGAGAAGCAAATGAAAAAGTTGATTGCAGTAACTTGTACGAAATCCAAATATTTAAGACACTTTTCCTCAATCTGTACCTTCAATTATAAACACAAAACACGTATTAAATGAATACAAAACCCAAAAAGTCAATCCATTATGATATCAGACAGATTTTTGAAGAAAAACGTGAAATTATTTTGAAACAGAGTTTATACGGTTGTTGTCAGATCCATAACAAAGTTACTACTAATTACCTTAGCAATCCCTTTAAAGGTGAAATAGTACAAAAATAGATCCTTGATACTAACTAAAAAAATCAATACTTAATATCGAAATAATGTAACTATATATACCTGGCACATATAGACATAACAATTCTTCTAATTCTTCAGTTCTCGTGGCAACCAACCTTTTGTGAAAAGTAATGTGAGAAAGAAAGAAATTCAGTTTGAACGCAATCAACAAATTGAATGTGTGTGGGTGTGTGTATGTGAGTGATAAATAGAGTATACCTTATGAGTACACGATTGTAATCCTAGATTTTTAATGGGGAGAAAACACTAAAAAAATTGTTAGTTACGCACCATTGTAAGAAACAAAATATATAATTAAATATGTAATGAACAATTAATATAAACAAAAAGAAGTATTTGAGTTTTTGAATCTTAAAGAGTATGAGTTATTTATAACATCACCAATCATCATATAGGTATAGGGTTACCATATTTAAAGTGAAGCAAAGATGAGTACTAATAATATAATGAATAATAAAAAAACAGTACCATTAGCCTTTCTTAAATAACTATTAACCTATCAAACCCCCTAAAATAAAAAGTTCAAAACCCCTAAGCATACATTACTGGAGCTCCAATAACCTGAAATGAAATAAACAAATTATAGTGAACCCAAAAATTATGTTAATAAAGCCCTGAAGTATGTGAACAAATCCCTCAATATGGTGAACAACACATGAGAGAGAAAATGAAAAAAAATACCTAAATTGGGTGAACAAATACCAAAATTAAATGAAAACCCAAAATTACACAGCCCTAAACCTACAATTGAAAAAAATAATCAAGACATAAGATATCGAACTCAGTTGACTAAAACAAATCATGTAACAAAAATAAACAAAACAAAGGAAGTTTTTTAAAGAAATTTAACATTAGTAGCTAAGAAACAAAACATAGATATATTACCTGTAACTAAGCCTCTCGTTAACAGAAACTGGGTGATCTAAATCAGCATCTCTGGACCATCAAACCAAGGTTTGATACGAAAAAGGGGTTTTGGATGTGTTCGTGAGTTCGTCCGAGTTGGGGAATGAGCATTTGGGTTTGGGGTAGAGGTAGGTTTGGAGAGGGAGAGAGAGGGGGGTCGGGTGGTTTTGACAATGTGGGGTAAGGTTTGAAGTGGGTCTGGTGTGCGTTTACCAAAATGACCTTGTGTTTGAATTAAAGTGAAAGAAAGGGAATTAAGTAGTGAGAAAGAAAAGAAGGGGAAATCAAAGATTTGAGAGGCAAAATAGGAAGTGCGGGAAAAACTCATATACATGACATCATAGTTCCCTGTTTAGCGAGCAGCCAAAGGAAGGTCTCTCATTCTCTCTTTCTTAATATATATATATATATATATTAAGAAAGAGAGAATGAGAGACCTTCCTTTGGCTGATCGCTAAACAGGGGGAGGAGGAGCCAAGAAAGAAAGAGATGAACTTTGTTTTGTGAAGTAGAGGAGAACAGACACCATTTTCAATATTAGTAGTGTTCCTTGCTGCGGAGCTGAGGTGAAAAGTAGATTTGGAAAAGTCCCCAACTGGTCTTGGCCGACTAACTAACGAAATGCCCTTACTTGGGTCTGCTCTTCGGGATCGAGTCTTTTGTTTTAAAATTGAAAAAAACTTTGTTATCTTAGTTTTTCAATTTCTATCTAATTATGACTTCTACCAATATTTATCCTACAATTCTTTAAATTTCATTTTATCTATAGTTTATTTTAGTGGAACATGCGTATTGTTTTACAAAACTCATCTCGACCCAATCCCTTGCCCCCGCCCATGCCCATTGATTATCCTAACACACAAACTTGACCCAACACGATTCGTGGCTAAATTATTACTAAAAACTATTTATCATTCCAAGTCTCTAATAATATTTTGAACACCTTCATATTTGTATTATTTCATAAGGACTAATATTGGTTAATTTATAAAAAATTGAAAGGGCAGTTTTTCACCTTAGGTTATGAGTGTGTTCGGCCATGACCACCACCACCCACCATTAGCCTTAGTTATGTTACTCTAGTTTTATGTGACACAAACATCACTATAATTACCTTTTTGTAACCAATTAAACAAAAATAATATACAAAAACACAAATAACATGACAAAATATGGCTAACACGAATACTAATATTTACACAAATGCGAGACAACACAACTCATGTAAAAAATATTGACACGAAGAGGAGCGATCAATTTAACTTCGAACTAACTTCCTATTATACAATGTTCAGAGACCGAGTTTAAAAGTCACCCCTTAGACGTGTCTAGTTCCCTCAAAATTATATCAAAGTCGACAATTCAAATTCTAAGGATAATTTGTTGCCTTAAAATTACGAAGAAGGTTACGGAGACTCAAAATAATTTAAGGTATGTAAAGTTATTTACTCTAATAAATTAGCTATCACTATTCTAATCCCCCAATATCATTATAAATGCATTCTATGTTGTCCAGATGTATACACTCTCCCATGTGTAAAATACAAAATACAATATTTGCAGTTTATTATATGTTAAATTTCTCGGATTGCAATTCATATATCTAAATACATTGACCTATTCTAAAAATGAATAAATGTGACATGCGTATCAAGCCTTTTGATTTATTCAGAAATCCTAAGGTATGAGTTCTATCATCCAAACCAAACTTTTAATCATCCAAAATTTCTGGGTTAAACCACCTAAGTTCCGATTAATCTTTTCTACATGCATAAGATTAAATCCTACCATTTATTCACCAATTTTATACTAGAACCCAAAAATTATATGGGCTTTACTACGATGAATCAAGAAATACATTAGACAATAAATTAAGAAAAAAAAATACTTGCCTAGATATGGTGATTGATGATTTCCTCATGAATCCCTTGTTTCCTCTCCTTTTTGGACTGTGTTCCTATCTCTCTTGAGGCGAGGTTACAAGGGTTAGGAGTTTGATTAAGTGTGGGGAGTATTAGTATTTCCCTTAATCTTATGTTAACCTTAATTCCCGAGTTAAGCCTAATTTCCCATTTTTGGACACCCAAATTGACCCAAACACATAATTAAACTAACCCAATCTCCCATTTCTAAATGTCTAAAACATCAAAACGAGCCCATAAAGCCTCCCGGAATGCTCCCATTTATTTTTATTCAACAAGTATATTGTAATTGTGTCATGCGTTATATGTCATTGTTTTTTACCAAAATTATTTACATATAAAGTCAATCTCACACGAATATAAAATAATTCTAATAAATTAACATATTCACAACTAATAAATTAAATTCACAGATTGAATATTAATTTCTACAAATTTTATTTTATTCTAGAAAAATACGGGGTATTACACCTAAGTTGTGAAAAAAATGAGGTTTTAACTTAGAAATATTTTTCCTACATTGTAATTTGACCCCTCTTAACTTTTTCAAGTTATGAATTTAAACCCCAAACTTTGTCTATGTATAATAAAAAATATTTTAAGATAAAAAGTCTCTTGCACCAAAATTCAATATGACCTGAAGTTCAATACTTTTAAGTCTCAAATTATTTACAATTAAACTCCTGAACCTTTAAAAGATATAGTTTTTTGTATAAACTAATCAACTTAATCCTAAATTCCAACAAATACTTATATACCTAAACCTTGTATGCAAAAAATTGAATATGAGCTTCTCCCGATATCTTCTTTTGATAAATAAATTCGTGCGAAATACGAGGCAAGTAGGTTTTTCAACCTTTTCAGTAGTAAATTTTGCATATTTATTATACTACTGTGTATATCACTATGTGATAGCTCATATTTACTCTTAGTATGTGCATGTTATATTACATCCATACTACATATTTTATTGAATATCATAGATATTTGAATTTGAATGTTGATCAATTTAACCCTTTTCACCTAATAACTGATGACATGTTCCTTAGTGAAGCAGTTTACCCCTGCACCTTTGTGTAAATATTTATATTATGAACATCAATATTAACTAGGAAGTAAATCGGTGTGTTATCCCACGAAACTCTCTGCTTGGCCTAATTGCCTCAGATGATTAAGAGCCTTGATTATTTCTACATATGTATGAATGCCACTTTAATTGTGTGCCTAGCCGGTTACTTTTTCTCAAAAGTTTTGGGTTGAATATTTTTTTTATTTTACTGATGGCTTAATAATTTGTATGCCTATTAGTGACTGGTAAGTATGGAATTATTAGTTCAAATGTCCTTGACTTTCTTTATAAGACCCTTAATGAACTGATAAAGAGAGGTATTATTAGTTCAAAGAACCTTAATTTTCTTTATAAACTGATAAGTATAGCATTATCAACTTTAATTCTTTAGCGTTGTTATACACTAAATTATATATACACTCTAACTTTCATCTATACATATACTTATTATAGAACTGGTAAAGTCTGCTTAGAATTTTTGTGCTAAATCCTTTTTCCTCTAGATGAACCCGGAGAAAGAGGATAATATCTCTTCCTTTTTAGAGATACATAACAATCACCTGTTTGCAGAGGTGACTATGTGGGAAGAGAATAAGCTAGATGGGAGCACTGAGTGGAACTTTTCAATTTTTTACTTTATAGTTTGTACTTAAAAAAATGTAAATCACCCATGTAGTGGTACTACCCTATGTAAACTACTTTAATAAGAAATAAAGTTATGTTATTCCACCTTAGCTTTAATTCATTACTTTATATATACTCTCTTGTGCATTCATACCAACAAGCAGGTTGTGACATCAACATACCCAGTCATTTTCTTATTAATCTAAACAGTTTGAGCCTAAGATGAATAATTAAGTTACTTATTAATTAAATTTATTTTTTTATAAGAAACAAATTTATTAATAAAAAAATAAGACAAAAAGATTCTCCTATGGATCTTACAAGTGCTAAAGCAAAATAAAATTAGGAACATGTACGAAAACTCGAACGAGTAGCAGATGAACTTAAATTATATTTAAGGGCCTTTTTCTCATTAGCAAATAACTACGAAAAATAATCATTTTTCTTATTTCTCTTTGGAAAAAAAAATTCCTCAACTATATTCTTGAAATCTTTAGTGTTCCGTAGAACCTCAAAAAAATTACTAATTAGGGTAATTTGAGTTTATTTTTAGCATCATTTTTCGTAACTGAGTCTGTTAACATAGGAATCTCCACATCTAATATCTAATATATAAAATGGTGTCTCCTTTTGAAAATGAGCCACGCGGAAAATCATTTGTGATTCATTTATTAATAGCTGATAACGAATGCTTCAGCTATTGGTGAACCCTGTGTTTATTATTTAAATCATTATGGGTTGTCAAGAAGCTCCATGTGATTACAAACCGACGATTGGTACTTATAATTCTATAACAACAATTAGAATCTAATATATGTCTATTTAAATGGCTCAACCATTGAATATAATAGTGAAACTAAAAAAAGTCCATCAAGTTTTCATTCTCTTTCTCTCCTCCATTAGCTTCTCCTCCCGACCATTTCTTCTCCCCCATCCCTGTATATATATATATATGAAACATTAAGCAACAGATTTCCATCACGACTCGATTTCACTTATCATTCTCACAACAATTTTACTTTGGTTTGAAGTGAGGTGCTCATTTTAGTTTGTATAATTAATTGAGTGATTTATTTTGGTTGTTAATAAGTTGTTCTGTTTTGATTTTCTTATGCACATCTATCCTCAGCAGCCGATTTCTTAATACCAAGATCAAGTTTTCGGTATCATTATCCCTCGAACACTCCAAACTCACTATATTGCTTGTAATCAAAGATTTGCGCCTCACCCTGTAACATAAGGTGAACCCTAGGAGCCGACCCTTTCACACCTTCTATCCTCACCTTGTTGAAGGACACATTGAAACTCTAGATGTGTCAAAACAGAGACGGGTACTATCTACCTGCTTCTGTTTTCTCCTACATAAACAACAAAGTGGCCTTTTGATACATCACCTAGGTGTCTATCTTCATCGTTGTAGACATGTTTCCTTATTAAACTTGGGCACCTTTTCATAATTTTCTTTACAACTGTGGTTTGTGTGAGTTTGTTTGATTTTTTAATGCCCATTTTTGGCAAATGAAAAAGGAGTCTAGATAGAAGAGAGAGAGTTGATTGAAGAGACTTGAGGTGGTGGTGGTGGTGATTTGAGGATAGAAGGTGTGAAAGGGTGGGTATGTTCTAGTTGGGAGGATGACAGTTTATAAAAGTTAGCAACCGTGTGTGTTTTACAGTATGTGTTGTTGATTATTTGTTAATAAAAGTTAACAATTTTGGGAATGGAAATGAATGAAGTCACTGATTGAGTTGGTGGTGTTTATGAAAAAAAAGGTCTTCCTTTTCCAGTTGTTTATCCCTTTTCTTTCTAATCAAATTGTTTAATTACCACCTTCAGTAATTGAGAAACTCCATTCCCTTTACAACCTCACACACAAATTAGTTAAAAGTATGTTATCTTTAAATGTAACTACAACTTTTTTATAATTGTTCATAGCATTATTTATGTTCTTATGTCTCTGTTCATTGTATTTAAATAGAGTTTCAGTTATGTTGAGTTTTTTATTATAACTTGCTAGTGGATCTGAGTTGTATATTGTTCTTTTGATTCCGAAGGTGATCTTTCCATTGTTTCCTATATGGCCCACCGATTGCAATACACAATTAATATTATGAAAAAGGAGAAAATTATAATTTAATCAGGTGTAATTGAGAAGTCCCTTTAGTGTGTACTTTAAGCAAAAATAACTTTGTTCCAATACTTAGTTAAAACCCAATTTAACTTCTTAAGCCCTAAACATGCATCTAAGTGATTAAATCCATTTAAAAAATAAAGCATGGGATAAAAGAAACAGTTTCAGGAAAAAATCCCGAAGGGAAAAACCTTTTTATTTCACTATAATTTGTAAGACACAACATACACGAATTACAATGAAATAGGGTGACATACGAAATACCCACGGGTTTTGGTTCTGATGTCGTCGGCTGGAATATCCCACAAGAACTCTAAATGGTCAGTAATGCAAAAGAAACGTCTTCTCCATAAGAGTAAACTTCATAAGGAATCCCTCCGCAATAGCACGTAGCTGTCGGTTGTAGAGTTCTCCCCACAAAGAGCAAAACGGTGTAGTTAATGAATGAATTGTCTTCTGGTAAACACGTTTAAGATCACAAACTTTGAAATTGAATAATTTTAAAAATTGTTTGAGTGGCCCGATATGTATGTTTTCAACAAAACCAATTTTTCTGCAAAAAATATACAACTTTTAATTATGCACCAAACCAAGTTGTGAAATCCCAATTCTCACTTTAAACCAATTTTATCTTGATTACTCCTAATCATGCATCTAGTGATTAAAGCAAGTAAAGTAAAGTAAAGTAAAGAACACTCACAACGCCGAATGTACGAGGAAAAAACCCAAAACGGGAAAACAACCTCGGACGGCCCAAGCCAGACAATCACTATGAATAATGGTTTTACAAAGACAGATTAGCCTTACACTAAGACTCGATCCCCACGGGTCTTGACGCTCCTTCTGATCTTTAATCGTTCTTCAATAGTGCCCATGCAGAAATTCCGTCTTCCACGATCTCTGTCCACAACACATGCGTCCACATATGTCTCGGTGTCCACCGATATGGCTTTGATACGTCTACGATGTCGAACATGATGTCCGTCGCTTCTTCACCGCAAAACCCTTTGTGTTCAATGGGTAGAACAAACAACTTTGGTGCAGCAAGATCACGTAAACATATAAAATTGATTACTCGGATCTTTGCAAACTCTAAGGATGTGTTTATGCTTTGTAAACCTTAGAAAACATGTGCAAACAAGGTTCTGGTTCGTAAAACTTTTTTTCATGAAAGCACACTTACGAAATAATGATGCAAACACGGTTTAAATAGAATTTAAATGCTGCCTCAAAAAATGTGTCATTCGAACGACTTAAGCATGTCGTTCGCTCGACATTGTATCTCGTTCGAACAAGATCCAGTGTCGCTCGAGCGACCTTTCGAAAGTTTGACTTTCTTTGACTTTCTGATAAAAACGTCTCTTAACAAAGAGATTCAAATTAGTCAAACTCTATTTCGAGCTTATCATCATAAAACGAAGTTTAAACCATTAAAACACTTTTAAAACATTTAAAAACCTTTTTCTATATAAAAATTACATCCTTATCTTTTATAAATAATTCTGAGCACCATTAATTATACACATTCATATCTGAGTGATCTTGGAATGAAAGTAACTTTGAAGACGAGTAAACTTGCACAAAATAAACATCGACATGATTATTTCTTTGAATCTTTGTCGTAACGTCTTCAATTTCTTCAATACGTCATAGACCAAGTGGGATCGTGAAAAAATAAAATTCTCCCCATGACATATTACAAACACAGTTTTGTTCACGGAATTAAGTCAAAACAATACAGGGACTCAATTGGAAATTTATGTCATTACAAATCTACCCCTTTGACTATTCTTGGACAAAAATAAACCAGTGAAATGCCTAACCGGGCCGTTAAGCCGTATGACGCCTAAATGCCATCCCATAAACCCAAAATAAAAAATACAGGGAATGGACTTAATATATGTAGCACTGGCAAGAAAGAACTGTCTGAATGTGATGTAGACTTGAAATCTCAAATCACTGAAGCATACCTACACACATGAAACAGACAAACAAATACCAAGTGAAGTATGGAGGAAGAAATGAAACCAATTTATATATTCAATACGAACATATCATTTGAAACATGTGAGCAATTATTTGATACCAATTTGAAAGAAATATCATAAAGAAGCGCTCAACAAATCTCCTCCTACATCACATACAAAATCTCTCCCCCTTTTTGTCTCGAATAGACAATCCGGTGAAAAGATAAACCAATATGAAATATCTAGCATGAGAATATGATACCCAATTGAATCAAGTTGATACCAATTTAAAAAAATTAAAATCGCTAGATAGACATGAGACAACCAGCTAAATAAGATCATGTAATGACAAAATAGTAACTAGTAAACCAACGAATCACACAAAGAGTATACCAGTTAAATCAAGTATGATAAACAGACTCATATGCAAAAACTAATTTGGAACATAAAAGAACCTGCATATAAATCAATTAATCCAAAAAATGCTTCCCTTCAGTACCAAAAATATATCAAATTAAGCCAGAGGACTGCAAACCAATAAGAAGCCATTTTTCACCCTGTCATTCGAACGAGCCAGGTACTTCGCTCAAAAGAGATGAGGAAGTCGCTCGAACGAGATGAGATGTTGTTAGCACGACTTCGCGCGACTTGTCAAAATTTCCCAGTTTCCCATAAATATTATAAAGTATTGCCTAGTGAAAAATTTTCCACAAAAAAAAATCCCGAAAGGGACTGACAAAAGCAAAATAGTGCTAAAACAGTAGGCTTTTCGCACAAACCGCAAAAACTCATTAAAATAAAAATGCGAGATACATGCAAACATAGTACCGATGTGCTTAAACCTGGACATGGAATGAATGGGCGTGAAACTACAACAAATGAGTCACAATTCTAACACATTGAAACGATCAAGAAGCTCTAATTGATAGCGATAAATCATCAAACTTTATCATAGCCAAATGATAATTAAAGTGTGAGCTTAATGAACTAAACATACTACATGAACACGGATCCAGAATTTTGACGATTCTACAAACAATAGTGTCAAATTGAAATGTTTCAACATTAGGATTAGTTGTGCAAACCCGTTTAAATTTTCTCCAGCCAAACACCCTCATATAAGCATACTTTTTCAAGTTCTTTTGAGGTTAATAGAATTCTCAACTTAGAGAAAATCTTATTGGCCCTTTTCTTAGCATCTTGCTTTTTCTTTTTGGGCTCTTTTTAAACGGTGGCTTTCACGACGAGTTAATTTTGAACTCTCGCAGCCCTTTCCCGTGAATCACTCATTATTTTTTAAATATAAAATCCTTGCGATAAACTGTTATTAAATGCACACTTCTCCTTAAGTTTACTTACGCATAGATGACAAGATTGAGATAAGAACGCCTCACCAAATTCAAATATGCAAGATAAGTCAAACATCCATATAAAGTCGTGCTTGTGTGCGATGTTGGCATATATAAAAAGTCGAATCAAGATGCATATCAACTTCGAAACAACCCCATATAAACAACGGTTAAGATCATTCTAAGCATCGATAATAATGACCAAATGTCCTAGTCACATGGATAATGAAACGATGGGTGGGGGTCCAAGCACACCAATATGCCACATCAAACATGTAAACTCAAAAAAAAAATCGAACGTCTTTTTAGCTTTTCAAACATATTTTGACTTAAAGAAAAGAAAAATCTTTTTGGATTTCCAAACGTTTTCTCAAAAAACAAAATCTTTTTGTATTTTTCAAATAAGACTCAAACAAATGAAAACTATAATACAAAATGATACGCATGTCATAATACTAGAAATGAATATATCATGAAGCAACCTAATATATGACAAACATGGAAACACTATCATCCTTTAGATTTAGCATGGGAAGAATCAAGTGCACCCAAATGAGAATCATGAAGTTTAATTCCTAAAGTCACTAAATTCGATTTCCTAACCCAAGTAGGTGTAAAACGACGCATGGGGGTGTGGGGAACCGGGGAAACTTTATTCCTAAACTTCCTAGGATATTGTCTAAGGTCGTAACAATAACGCCTAAGGTGACCTTTACTACCATAAAATGTGCAAGTGTAGCGGTGGTGGGATTGATTACCTTTATGTGTACCTTTTCTAACCATCCTAGTGTTTCTCACACGTGCGGGGCGAATGGGACCAACTCTCTCACCAAAACCTATACCTCACCTATCTCCCTTAATTTGGACAGTGCCTAGGATCTTATCTAACTTCTCCAATCTAGCCTGCAAATAAAACTTGACTCTAAACGAGTCTTTTAACCTTTCCTCTGACTCAATAATCCTAGACTCGAGTAAATGCCTAGCCTCATCAAACTATAAAATTTCCTTTTTCAAGGACTCCATCAAACCACGGAGATTATCTCTCTCTTTCTCCACAAACTATAGTTTCTCCCTAAACTTCTTCCCTCGTGACCTAAGATCCTCAATCAAACTATCATTATTTTCTATGGCACGCTCATTCAACTTAGATTGCAATTCTGAGTTAGCCTTTTTCACCTTCACCGTTTCGGCATACAACTCATTAAACGCATTTTGTAATTCTTTCACATCAATCTCCTCCTCTTCACTCTCTTCACCCTCACTAACATGGGATTCACTCAAAACCTCCTCGGAAGTGTCATTCAAATGAGTTGTATCGTCGTCGCTCACATGACATGCCATAAACGCAACAAAGTTACGCTCAATGGGGGAACTCTCTCCCTCTTTCGGTTCACTATCACTTAAGGTGGCATTATAGACAACGAGTTTCTTGCCCTCTTTCTTAAGTCTAGTGGGACACTCCTTAACTTTGTGACCGTACCCTTCACACCCAAAACACTTATCCGACTCATATCTCTTAGGCTTTTCAAACTTATCCTTAGAGGTGGGATCTACTTTGTTGTTCTTGAATTTTTCAAATTTCTTGGCATCTTTCGATTGCTTTTGAAACTTAAGAAATTTTTTAAATTTCTTTGCCAAAAAAGAAACATCCTCAAAATCGAAATCGAAATCGGAATCTGAAACTTTAATTTCCTCCTTTCGGGTTTTCAAAGCAATACCCTTTTCTTTCTTAGGCACTTGCTTGGAGGTAATCATGTCGATTTCATAGATTTGTAAGTCACCTACAATCTCTTCTAGTTTCGTTGACTCTAACCTACCCAAGGAGTTTAAAATGGTCACTTTCGCATCAAGCCTACTAGGCAACGACCTAAGGATTTTCTTAATGACACGGTTGTCAGGAATTTTCTCACCTAGATTAAATGATGAGTTGACAATATTGGACAACCTAGGATAAAACTCATCAAAGGTCTCACTCTCTAACATTCTAATGGTCTCAAAGTGTGTAGTGAGATTTTGAAGTTTTGATGCCCTAACCGTGCTAGTGCCCTCATGAGTGAGTGCCAAAATATCCCAAGCCTCTTTTGATGTTTCAAAAGTCATAATTATGTTATATTCTTCGTGTGTGACATGTGAAGCAATAACGTGCAGACCCTTAGAATTATATTGTGCAAGTCTTTGTTCAGTTTTGGTCCAAGACAACACAGGCTTTAAACTAGTGACCTCACCAACAATAGTGACAGGGGTGTCCAACCTTTCTCAACTGTAGGACAAACACGCTCATCAATAGATTTTAAAACACATCTCCTTCTCATCTTCCAATAAGTGTAATTAGTGCCATCAAAAACAGGAGTTCGAGAAAATTCATTATATACAGAATTCATCTTTGAAAACACACGGGATCACAAAACAAATAAAAATGTTTTCTAGCTCAGATACCAATTTGAAAAGTGTGTGAGTGGCCCGATATGTGTGTTTTCAACAAAACCATTTTTTCTTCGAACAAGATCCAACTTTTAATTATACACCAAACCATGTTGTGAAATCCCAATTCTCACTTTAAACCAATTTTATCTCGATTAATCCTAAACATGCATCTAGTGATTAAAGCAAGTAAAGTAAAGTAAAGAATACTCACAACGCCGGATGCACGAGGAAAAAACCCAAAATGGGAAAACAAACTCGGACGGCCCAAGCCAAACAATCACTATGAATAATGGTTTTATAAAGACATATTAGCCTTACACTAAGACTCGATCCCCACGGGTCTTGACGCTCCTTCTAATCTTCAACCGTTCTTCAATAGTGCTCACCCAGAAATTCCATCTTCCACAATCTCTGTACACAACACACGTGTCCACGTATGTCTCGGTGTTCACTGATATGGCTTTGATACATCTACGATGTCGAACATGATGTCCGTCACTTCTTCATCGTAAAACCCTTTGTGTTCAATGTGTAGAACAAATAACTTTGGTGCAGCAAGATCACGTAAACATATAAGAATGATAAGTCGGATCTTTGCAAACTCTAAGGATGTGTTTATGCTTTGTAAACCTTAGAAAACATGTGCAAAAGATTTTGGTTCGTAAAACATTTGTCCAGAAAGCACACTTACGAAATTATGATGCAAACACTGTTTAAATAGAATTTAAACACTACCTCAAAAAACGTGTCATTTGAACGACTTAAGCATGTCATTCGAGCGACATTGTATCTCGTTCGAACGAGATCCAATATCGCCCGAGCGACCTTCCGAAAGTTTGACTGTCTTTGACTTTATGATAAAAACGTCTCTTAACAAAGAGATTCAAATTAGTCAAACTCTATTTCGAGCTTATCATCATAAAACGAAGTTTAAACCATTAAAACACTTTTAAAACATTTAAAAAACTTTTTGCTATATAAAAATTACATCCTTATCTTTTATAAAATAATTCCGAGCACCATTAATTATACGCATTCATATCTGAGTGATCTCGAAATGAAAGTAACTTTGAAGACGAGTAAACTTGCACAAAATAAACATCGACATGATTATTTCTTTGAATCTTTGTCGTAACGTCTTCAATTTCTTCAATACGTCATAGACCAAGTGGGATCGTGAAAAAATAAAATTCTCCCCATGACATATTACAAACACAGTTTTGTTCACGGAATTAAGTCAAAACAATACAGGGACTCAATTGGAAATTTATGTCCTTACAAATCTACCCCTTTGACTATTCTGGGACAAAAATAAACCAGTGAAATGCCTAACCGGGTCGTTAAGCCGTATGACGCCTAAATGCCATCCCATAAACCCAAAATAAAAAATACAGGGGACGGACTTAATATATGTAGCACTGGCAAGCATGAACTGTCTGAATGTGATGTGGACTTGAAATCTCAAATCACTGAAGCATACCTACACACATGAAACAGACAAACAAATACCAAGTGAAGTATGGAGGAAGAAATGAAACCAATTTATATATTCAATAGGAACATATCATTTGAAACATGTGAGCAATTATTTGATACCAATTTGAAACAAATATCATAAAGAAGCGCTCAACAAATCTCCTCCTACATCACATACCAAATCTCTCCCCCTTTTTGTCTCGAATAGACAATCCGGTGAAAAGATAAACCAATATGAAATATCTAGCATGAGAATATGATACCCAATTGAATCAAGTTGATACCAATTTAAAAAAATTAAAATCGCTAGATAGACATGAGGCAACCAGCTAAATAAGATCATGTAATGACAAAATAGTAACTAGTAAACCAACGAATCACACAAAGAGTATACCAGTTAAATCAAGTGTGATAAACAGACTAATATGCAATAACTAATTTGGAACATAAAAGAACCTGCATATAAATCAATTAATCCAAAAAATGCTTCCCTTCAGTACCAAAAATATATCAAATTAAGCCAGAGGACTGCAAACCAATCAGAAGACATTTTTCACCCTGTCATTAGAACGAGCCAGGGACATCTCTCAAACGAGATGAGGAAGTCGCTCGAACGAGATGAGATGTTGTTAGCACGACTTCGCGCGACTTGTCAAAATTTCCCAGTTTCCCAGAAATATTATAAAGTATTGCCTAGTGAAAAAATTTCCACAAAAAAAATCCCGAAAGGGACTGACAGAAGCAAAATAGTGCTAAAACAGTAGGCTTTTCGCACAAACCGCAAAAACTCATTAAAATAAAAATGCGAGATACATGTAAACATAGTACCGATGTGCTCAAACCTAGACATGGAATGAATGGGCGTGAAACTACAACAAATGAGTCACAATTCTAACACATTGAAACGATCAAGAAGCTCTAATTGATAGCGATAAATCATCAAACTTTATCATAGCCAAATGATAATTAAAGTGTGAGCTTAATGAACTAAACATACTACATGAACACAGATCCAGAATTTTGACGATTCTACAAACAATAGTGTCAAATTAAAATGTTTCAACATTAGGATTAGTTGTGCAAACCCGTTTAAATTTTCTCCAGCCAAACACCCTCATATAAGCATACTTTTTCAAGTTCTTTTAAGGTTACTAGAATTCTCAACTTAGAGAAAATCTTATTGGCCCTTTTCTTAGCATCTTGCTTTTTCTTTTTGGGCTCTTTTTAAACGGTGGCTTTCACGACGAGTTAATTTTGAACTCTCGCAGCCCTTTCCCGTGAATCACTCATTATTTTTTAAATATAAAATCCTCGCGGTAAACTGTTATTACATGCACACTTCTCCTTAAGTTTACTTACGCATAGATGACAAGATTGAGATAAGAACGCCTCACCAAATTCAAATATGCAAGATAAGTCAAACATCCATATAAACTCGTGCATGTGTGCGATGTTGGCATATATAAAAAGTCGAATCAAGATGCGTATCAACTTCGAAACAACCCCATAAAAACAACGGTTAAGATCATTCTAAGCATCGATAATAATTACCAAATGTCCTAGTCACATGGATAATGAAACGATGGGTGGGGGTCCAAGCACACCAATATGCCACATCAAACATGTAAACTCAAAAAAAAAATCGAACGTCTTTTTAGCTTTTCAAACATATTTTGACTTAAAGAAAAGAAAAATCTTTTTGGATTTTCAAAAGTTTTCTCAAAAAACAAAATCTTTTTGTATTTTTCAAATAAGACTCAAACAAATGAAAACTATAATACAAAATGATACACATGTCATAATACTAGAAATGAATATATCATGAAGCAACCTGATATATGACAAACATGGATACACTATCATCCTTTAGATTTAGCATGGAAAGAATCAAGTGCACCCAAATGAGAATCATGAAGTCTAATTCCTAAAGTCACTAAATTCGATTTCCTAACCCAAGTAGGTGTAAAACGACGCATGGGGATGAGGGGAACCGGGGAAACTTTATTCCTAAACTTCCTAGGATATTGTCTAAGGTCGTAACAATAACGCCTAAGGTGACCTTTACTACCATAAAATGTGCAAGTGTAGCGGTGGTGGGATTGATTACCTTTATGTGTACCTTTTCTAACCATCCTAGTGTTTCTCACACGTGCGGGGGGAATGGGACCAACTCTCTCACCAAAACCTATACCTCACCTATCTCCCTTAAGTTGGACAGTGCCTAGGATCTTATCTAACTTCTCCAATCTAGTCTGCAAATCAAACTTGACTCTAAACGAGTCTTTTAACCTTTCCTCTGACTCAATAATCCTAGACTCGAGTAAATGCCTAGTCTCATCAAACTATAAAATTTCCTTTTTCAAGGACCCCATCAAACCACGGAGATTATCTCTCTCTTTCTCCACAAACTATAGTTTCTCCCTAAACTTCTTCCCTCGTGACCTAAGATCCTCAATCAAACTATCATTATTTTCTATGGCACGCTCATTCAACTTAGATTGCAATTCTGAGTTAGCCTTTTTCACCTTCACCGTTTCGGCATACAACTCATTAAACGCATTTTGTAATTCTTTCACATCAATCTCCTCCTCGTCACTCTCTTCACCCTCACTAACATGGGATTCACTCAAAACCTCCTCGGAAGTGTCATTCAAATGAGTTGTATCGTCGTCGCTCACATGACATGCCATAAACGCAACAAAGTTACGCTCAATGGGGGAACTCTCTCCTTCTTTCGGTTCACTATCACTTAAGGTGGCATTATAGACAACGAGTTTCTTGCCCTCTTTCTTAAGTCTAGTGGGACACTCCTTAACTTTGTGACCGTACCCTTCACACCCAAAACACTTATCCGACTCATATCTCTTAGGCTTTTCAAACTTATCCTTAGAGGTGGGATCTACTTTGTTGTTCTTGAATTTTTCAAATTTCTTGGCATCTTTCGATTGCTTTTGAAACTTAAGAAATTTTTTAAATTTCTTTGCCAAAAAAGAAACATCCTCAAAATCGAAATCGGAATCGGAATCTGAAACTTTAATTTCCTCCTTTCGGGTTTTCAAAGCAATACCCTTTTCTTTCTTAGGCACTTGCTTGGAGGTAATCATGTCGATTTCATAGATTTGTAAGTCACCTACAATCTCTTCTAGTTTCGTTGACTCTAACCTACCCAAGGAGTTTAAAATGGTCACTTTCGCATCAAGCCTACTAGGCAACGACCTAAGGATTTTCTTAATGACACGGTTGTCAGGAATTTTCTCACCTAGGTTAAATGATGAGTTGACAATATTGGACAACCTAGGATAAAACTCATCAAAGGTCTCACTCTCTAACATTCTAATGGTCTCAAAGTGTGTAGTGAGATTTTGAAGTTTTGATGCCCTAACCGTGCTAGTGCCCTCATGAGTGAGTGCCAAAATATCCCAAGCCTCTTTTGATGTTTCACAAGTCATAATTATGTTATATTCTTCGTGTGTGACATGTGAAGCAATAACGTGCAGACCCTTAGAATTATATTGTGCAAGTCTTTGTTCAGTTTTGGTCCAAGACAACACAGGCTTTAAACTAGTGACCTCGCCTACAATTGTGACAGGGGTGTCCAACCTTTCTCAACTGCAGGACAAACACGCTCATCAATAGATTTTAAAACACATCTCCTTCTAATCTTCCAATAAGTGTAATTAGTGCCATCAAAAACAGGGGTTCGAGAAAATTCATTATATACAGAATTCATCTTTGAAAACACACGGGATCACAAAACAAATAAAAATGTTTTCTAGCTCAGATACCAATTTGAAAAGTGTGTGAGTGGCCCGATATGTGTGTTTTCAACAAAACCATTTTTTCTTCGAACAAGATCCAACTTTTAATTATACATCAAACCATGTTGTGAAATCCCAATTCTCACTTTAAACCAATTTTATCTCGATTAATCCTAAACATGCATCTAGTGATTAAAGCAAGTAAAGTAAAGTAAATAATACTCACAACGCCGGATGTACGAGGAAAAAACCCAAAATGGGAAAACAAACTCGGACGGCCCAAGCCAAACAATCACTATGAATAATGGTTTTATAAAGACATATTAGCCTTACACTAAGACTCGATCCCCACGGGTCTTGACGCTCCTTCTAATCTTCAACCGTTCTTCAATAGTGCTCACCCAGAAATTCCATCTTCCACAATCTCTGTACACAACACACGCGTCCACGTATGTCTCGGTGTTCACTGATATGGCTTTGATACATCTACGATGTCGAACATGATGTCCGTCACTTCTTCATCGTAAAACCCTTTGTGTTCAATGTGTAGAACAAATAACTTTGGTGCAGCAAGATCACGTAAACATATAAGAATGATAAGTCGGATCTTTGCAAACTCTAAGGATGTGTTTATGCTTTGTAAACCTTAGAAAACATGTGCAAAAGATTCTGGTTCGTAAAACATTTGTCCAGAAAGCACACTTACGAAATTATGATGCAAACACTGTTTAAATAGAATTTAAACACTACCTCAAAAAACGTGTCATTTGAACGACTTAAGCATGTCATTCGAGCGACATTGTATCTCGTTCGAACGAGATCCAATATCGCCCGAGCGACCTTCCGAAAGTTTGACTGTCTTTGACTTTATGATAAAAACGTCTCTTAACAAAGAGATTCAAATTAGTCAAACTCTATTTCGAGCTTATCATCATAAAACGAAGTTTAAACCATTAAAACACTTTTAAAACATTTAAAAAACTTTTTGCTATATAAAAATTACATCCTTATCTTTTATAAAATAATTCCGAGCACCATTAATTATACGCATTCATATCTGAGTGATCTCGAAATGAAAGTAACTTTGAAGACGAGTAAACTTGCACAAAATAAACATCGACATGATTATTTCTTTGAATCTTTGTCGTAACGTCTTCAATATCTTCAATACGTCATAGACCAAGTGGGATCGTGAAAAAATAAAATTCTCCCCATGACATATTACAAACACAGTTTTGTTCACGGAATTAAGTCAAAACAATACAGGGACTCAATTGGAAATTTATGTCCTTACAAATCTACCCCTTTGACTATTCTGGGACAAAAATAAACCAGTGAAATGCCTAACCGGGACGTTAAGCCGTATGACGCCTAAATGCCATCCCATAAACCCAAAATAAAAAATACAGGGAACGGACTTAATATATGTAGCACTGGCAAGCATGAACTGTCTGAATGTGATGTGGACTTGAAATCTCAAATCACTGAAGCATACCTACACACATGAAACAGACAAACAAATACCAAGTGAAGTATGGAGGAAGAAATGAAACCAATTTATATATTCAATAGGAACATATCATTTGAAACATGTGAGCAATTATTTGATACCAATTTGAAACAAATATCATAAAGAAGCGCTCAACAAATCTTCTCCTACATCACATACCAAATCTCTCCCCCTTTTTGTCTCGAATAGACAATCCGGTGAAAAGATAAACCAATATGAAATATCTAGCATGAGAATATGATACCCAATTGAATCAAGTTGATACCAATTTAAAAAAATTAAAATCTCTAGATAGACATGAGGCAACCAGCTAAATAAGATCATGTAATGACAAAATAGTAACTAGTAAACCAACGAATCACACAAAGAGTATACCAGTTAAATCAAGTGTGATAAACAGACTCATATGCAAAAACT
This sequence comes from Sambucus nigra, assembly GCA_949130495.1. Taxonomy (NCBI): domain Eukaryota; kingdom Viridiplantae; phylum Streptophyta; class Magnoliopsida; order Dipsacales; family Adoxaceae; genus Sambucus; species Sambucus nigra. The sequence continues at coordinate 624,657,227 of OX422217.1, forward strand.
AATTTGGAACATAAAAGAACCTGCATATAAATCAATTAATCCAAAAAATGCTTCCCTTCAGTACCAAAAATATATCAAATTAAGCCAGAGGACTGCAAACCAATCAGAAGACATTTTTCACCCTGTCATTAGAACGAGCCAGGGACATCACTCAAACGAGATGAAGAAGTCGCTCGAACGAGATGAGATGTTGTTAGCACGACTTCGCGCGACTTGTCAAAATTTCCCAGTTTCCCAGAAATATTATAAAGTATTGCCTAGTGAAAAAATTTCCACAAAAAAAATCCCGAAATGGACTGACAGAAACAAAATAGTGCTAAAACAGTAGGCTTTTCTCACAAACCGCAAAAACTACTTAAAATAAAAATGCGAGATACATGCAAACATAGTACCGATGTGCTCAAACCTGGACATGGAATGAATGGGCGTGAAACTACAACAAATGAGTCACAATTCTAACATATTGAAACGATCAAGAAGCTCTAATTGATAGCGATAAATCATCAAACTTTAACATAGCCAAATGATAATTAAAGTGTGAGCTTAATGAACTAAACATACTACATGAACACGGATCCAGAATTTTGACGATTCTACAAACAATAGTGTCAAATTGAAATGTTTCAACATTAGGTTTAGTTGTGCATACCCATTTAAATTTTCTCCAGCCAAACACCCTCATATAAGCATACTTTTTCAAGTTCTTTTGAGGTTACTAGAATTCTCAACTTAGAGAAAATCTTATTGGCCCATTTCTTAGCATCTTGCTTTTTCTTTTTGGGCTCTTTTTAAACGGTGGCTTTCACGACGAGTTAATTTTGAACTCTCGCAGCCCTTTCCCGTGAATCACTCATTATTTTTTAAATATAAAATCCTCGCGGTAAACTGTTATTACATGCACACTTCTCCTTAAGTTTACTTACGCATAGATGACAAGATTGAGATAAGAACGCCTCACCAAATTCAAATATGCAAGATAAGTCAAACATCCATATAAACTCGTGCATGTGTGCGATGTTGGCATATATAAAAAGTCGAATCAAGATGCATATCAACTTCGAAACAACCCCATATAAACAACGGTTAAGATGATTCTAAGCATCGATAATAATGACCAAATGTCCTAGTCACATGGATAATGAAGCGATGGGTGGGGGTCCAAGCACACCAATATGCCACATCAAACATGTAAAATCAAAAAAAAATCGAACGTCTTTTTAGCTTTTCAAACATATTTTGACTTAAAGAAAAGAAAAATCTTTTTGGATTTTCAAAAGTTTTCTCAAAAAACAAAATCTTTTTGTATTTTTCAAATAAGACTCAAACAAATGAAAACTATAATACAAAATGATACACATGTCATAATACTAGCAATGAATATATCATGAAGCAACCTAATATATGACAAACGTGGAAACACTATCATCCTTTAGATTTAGCATGGAAAGAATCAAGTGCACCCAAATGAGAATCATGAAGTTTAATTCCTAAAGTCGCTAAATTCGATTTCCTAACCCAAGTAGGTGTAAAACGACGCATGGGGGTATGGGGAACCGGGGAAACTTTATTCCTAAACTTCCTAGGATATTGTCTAAGGTCGTAACAATAACGCCTAAGGTGACCTTTACTACCATAAAATGTGCAAGTGTAGCCGTGGTGGGAATGATTACCTTTATGTGTACCTTTTCTAACCATCCTAGTGTTTCTCACACGTGCGGGGGGAATGGGACCAACTCTCTCACCAAAACCTATACCTCACCTATCTCCCTTAAGTTGGACAGTGCCTAGGATCTTATCTAACTTCTCCAATCTAGCTTGCAAATCAAACTTGACTCTAAATGAGTCTTTTAACCTTTCCTCTGACTCAATAATCCTAGACTCGAGTAAATGCCTTGTCTCATCAAACTCTAAAATTTCCTTTTTCAAGGACTCCATCAAACCACGGAGATTATCTCTCTCTTTCTCCACAAACTATAGTTTCTCCCTAAACTTCTTCCCTCGTGACCTAAGATCCTCAATCAAACTATCATTATTTTCTATGGCACGCTCATTCAACTTAGATTGCAATTCTGAGTTAGCCTTTTTCACCTTCACTGTTTCGGCATACAACTCATTAAACGCATTTTGTAATTCTTTCACATCAATCTCCTCCTCGTCACTCTCTTCACCCTCACTAACATGGGATTCACTCAAAACCTCCTCGGAAGTGTCATTCAAATGAGTTGTATCGTCGTCGCTCACATGGCATGCCATAAACGCAACAAAGTTACGCTCAATGGGGGAACTCTCTCCCTCTTTCGGTTCACTATCACTTAAGGTGGCATTATAGACAACGAGTTTCTTGCCCTCTTTCTTAAGTCTAGTGGGACACTCCTTAACTTTGTGACCGAACCCTTCACACCCAAAACACTTATCCGACTCATATCTCTTAGGCTTTTCAAACTTATCCTTAGAGGTGGGATCTACTTTGTTGTTCTTGAATTTTTCAAATTTCTTGGCATCTTTCGATTGCTTTTGAAACTTAAGAAATTTTTTAAATTTCTTTGCCAACAAAGAAACATCCTCAAAATCCAAATCGAAATCGGAATCCGAAACTTTAATTTCCTCCTTTCGGGTTTTCAAAGCAATACCCCTTTCTTTCTTAGGCACTTGCTTGGAGGTAATCATGTCGATTTCATAGATTTGTAAGTCACCTACAATATCTTCTAGTTTCGTTGACTCTAACCTACCCAAGGAGTTTAAAATGGTCACTTTCGCATCAAGCCTACTAGGCAACGACCTAAGGATTTTCTTAATGACACGGTTGTCATGAATTTTCTCACCTAGTTTAAATGATGAGTTGAAAATATTGGACAACCTAGCATAAAACTCATCAAAGGTCTCACTCTCTAACATTCTAATGGTCTCAAAGTGTGTAGTGAGATTTTGAAGTTTTGATGCCATAACCGTGCTAGTGCCCTCATGAGTGAGTGCCAAAATATCCCAAGACTCTTTTGATGTTTCACAAGTCATAATTATGTTATATTCTTCGTGTGTGACATGTGAAGCAATAACGTGCAGACCCTTAGAATTATATTGTGCAAGTCTTTGTTCAGTTTTGGTCCAAGACAACACAGGCTTTAAACTAGTGACCTCACCTACAATAGTGACAGGGGGTGTCCAACCTTTCTCAACTGCAGGACAAACACGCTCATCAGTAGATTTTAAAGAACATCTCCTTCTCATCTTCCAATAAGTGTAATTAGTGCCATCAAAAACAAGGGTTCGAGAAAATTCATTATATACAGAATTCATCTTTGAAAACACACGGGATCACAAAACAAATAAAAATGTTTTCTAGCTCAGATACCAATTTGAAAAGTGTGTGAGTAGCCCGATATGTGTGTTTTCAACAAAACCATTTTTTCTTTGAACAAGATCCAACTTTTAATTATGCACCAAACCATGTTGTGAAATCCCAATTCTCACTTTAAACCAATTTTATCTCTATTAATCCTAAACATGCATCTAGTGATTAAAGAAAGTAAAGTAAAGTAAAGAATACTCACAACGCCGGATGTACGAGGAAAAAACCCAAAATGGGAAAACAAACTCGGACGGCCCAAGCCAAACAATCACTATGAATAATGGTTTTATAAAGACATATTAGCCTTACACTAAGACTCGATCCCCACGGGTCTTGACGCTCCTTCTAATCTTCAACCGTTCTTCAATAGTGCCCACGCAGAAATTCCAACTTCCACAATCTCTGTCCACAACACACGCGTCCACGTATGTCTCGGTGTTCACTGATATGGCTTTGATACATCTACGATGTCGAACATGATGTCCGTCACTTCTTCATCGTAAAACCCTTTGTGTTCAATGTGTAGAACAAATAACTTTGGTGCAGCAAGATCACGTAAACATATAAGAATGATAAGTCGGATCTTTGCAAAACTCTAAGGATGTGTTTATGCTTTGTAAACCTTAGAAAACATGTGCAAAGATTCTGGTTCGTAAAACATTTGTCCAGAAAGCACACTTACGAAATTATGATGCAAACACTGTTTAAATAGAATTTAAACGCTACCTCAAAAAACGTGTCATTTGAACGACTTAAGCATGTCATTCGAGCGACATTGTATCTCGTTCGAACGAGATCCAATATCGCCCGAGCGACCTTCCGAAAGTTTGACTGTCTTTGACTTTATGATAAAAACTTCTCTTAATAAAGAGATTCAAATTAGTCAAACTCTATTTCGAGCTTATCATCATAAAACGAAGTTTAAACCATTAAAACACTTTTAAAACATTTAAAAACCTTTTTCTATATAAAAATTACATCCTTATCTTTTATAAAATAATTCCGAGCACCATTAATTATACGCATTCATATCTGAGTGATCTCGGAATGAAAGTAACTTTGAAGACGAGTAAACTTGCACAAAATAAACATCAAAATGATTATTTATTTGAATCTTTATCGTAACGTCTTCAATTTCTTCAATACGTCATAGACCAAGTGGGATCATGAAAAAATAAAATTCTCCCCATGACATATTACAAACACAGTTTTGTTCACGGAATTAAGTCAAAACAATACAGGGACTCAATTGGAAATTTATGTCCTTACAAATCTACCCCTTTGACTATTCTGGGACAAAAATAAACCAGTGAAATGCCTAACCGGGCCGTTAAGCCGTATGACGCCTAAATGCCATCCCATAAACCCAAAATAAAAAATACAGGGAACGGACTTAATATATGTAGCACTGGCAAGCATGAACTTTCTGAATGTGATGTGGACTTGAAATCTCAAATCACTGAAGCATACCTACACACATGAAACAGACAAACAAATACCAAGTGAAGTATGGAGGAAGAAATGAAACCAATTTATATATTCAATACGAACATATCATTTGAAACATGTGAGCAATTATTTGATGCCAATTTGAAACAAATATCATAAAGAAGCGCTCAACAAATCTTCTCCTACATCACATACCAAATCTCTCCCCCTTTTTGTCTCGAATAGACAATTCGGTGAAAAGATAAACCAATATGAAATATTTAGCATGATAATATGATACCCAATTGAATCAAGTTGATACCAATTTAAAAAAATTAAAATCGCTAGATAGACATGAGGCAACCAGCTAAATAAGATCATGTAATGACAAAATAGTAACTAGTAAACCAACGAATCACACAAAGAGTATACCAGTTAAATCAAGTGTGATAAACAGACTCATATGCAAAAACTAATTTGGAACATAAAAGAACCTGCATATAAATCAATTAATCCAAAAAATGCTTCCCTTCAGTACCAAAAATATATCAAATTAAGCCAGAGGACTGCAAACCAATCAGAAGCCATTTTTCACCCTGTCATTCGAACAAGCCAGGGACATCGCTCAAACGAGATGAGGAAGTCGCTCGAACGAGATGAGATGTTGTTAGCACGACTTCGCACGACTTGTCAAAATTTCCCAGTTTCCCAGAAATATTATAAAGTATTGCCTAGTGAAAAAATTTCCACAAAAAAAATCCCGAAAGGGACTGACAGAAGCAAAATAGTGCTAAAACAGTAGGCTTTTCTCACAAACCGCAAAAACTCATTAAAATAAAAATGCGAGATACATGCAAACATAGTACCGATGTGCTCAAACCTGGACATGGAATGAATGGGCGTGAAACTACAACAAATGAGTCACAATTCTAACACATTGAAACGATCAAGAAGCTCTAATTGATAGCGATAAATCATCAAACTTTATCATAGCCAAATGATAATTAAAGTGTGAGCTTAATGAACTAAACATACTACATGAACACAGATCCAGAATTTTGACGATTCTACAAACAATAGTGTCAAATTGAAATGTTTCAACATTAGGTTTAGTTGTGCAAACCCATCTAAATTTTCTCCAGCCAAACACCCTCATATAAGCATACTTTTTCAAGTTCTTTTGAGGTTACTAGAATTCTCAACTTAGAGAAAATCTTATTGGCCCTTTTCTTAGCATCTTGCTTTTTCTTTTTGGGCTCTTTTTAAACGGTGGCTTTCACGACGAGTTAATTTTGAACTCTCGCATCCCTTTCCCGTGAATCACTCATTATTTTTTAAATATAAAATCCTCGCGGTAAACTGTTATTACATGCACACTTCTCCTTAAGTTTACTTACACATAGATGGCAAGATTGAGATAAGAACGGCTCACCAAATTCAAATATGCAAGATAAGTCAAACATCCATATAAACTCGTGCATGTGTGCGATGTTGGCATATATAAAAAGTCGAATCAAGATGCATATCAACTTCGAAACAACCCCATATAAACAACGGTTAAGATCATTCTAAGCATCGATAATAATGACCAAATGTCCTAGTCACATGGATAATGAAGCGATGGGTGGGGGTCCAAGCACACCAATATGCCACATCAAACATGTAAAATCAAAAAAAAATCGAACGTCTTTTTAGCTTTTCAAACATATTTTGACTTAAAGAAAAGAAAAATCTTTTTGGATTTTCAAAAGTTTTCTCAAAAAACAAAATCTTTTTGTATTTTTCAAATAAGACTCAAACAAATGAAAACTATAATACAAAATGATACACATGTCATAATACTAGCAATGAATATATCATGAAGCAACCTAATATATGACAAACGTGGAAACACTATCATCCTTTAGATTTAGCATGGAAAGAATCAAGTGCACCCAAATGAGAATCATGAAGTTTAATTCCTAAAGTCGCTAAATTCGATTTCCTAACCCAAGTAGGTGTAAAACGACGCATGGGGGTGTGGGGAACCGGGGAAACTTTATTCCTAAACTTCCTAGGATATTGTCTAAGGTCGTAACAATAACGCCTAAGGTGACCTTTACTACCATAAAATCTTCAAGTGTAGCGGTGGTGGGAATGATTACCTTTATGTGTACCTTTTCTAACCATCCTAGTGTTTCTCACACGTGCGGGGGGAATGGGACCAACTCTCTCACCAAAACCTATACCTCACCTATCTCCCTTAAGTTGGACAGTGCCTAGGATCTTATCTCACTTCTCCAATCTAGCCTGCAAATCAAACTTGACTCTAAACGAGTCTTTTAACCTTTCCTCTGACTCAATAATCCTAGACTCGAGTAAATGCCTTGTCTCATCAAACTCTAAAATTTCCTTTTTTAAGGACTCCATCAAACCACGGAGATTATCTCTCTCTTTCTCCACAAACTATAGTTTCTCCCTAAACTTCTTCCCTCGTGACCTAAGATCCTCAATCAAACTATCATTATTTTCTATGGCACGCTCATTCAACTTAGATTGCAATTCTGAGTTAGCCTTTTTCACCTTCACCGTTTCGGCATACAACTCATTAAACGCATTTTGTAATTCTTTCACATCAATCTCCTCCTCGTCACTCTCTTCACCCTCACTAACATGGGATTCACTCAAAACCTCCTCGGAAGTGTCATTCAAATGAGTTGTATCGTCGTCGCTCACATGACATGCCATAAACGCAACAAAGTTACGCTCAATGGGGGAACTTTCTCCCTCTTTCGGTTCACTATCACTTAAGGTGGCATTATAGACAACGAGTTTCTTGCCCTCTTTCTTAAGTCTAGTGGGACACTCCTTAACTTTGTGACCGTACCCTTCACACCCAAAACACTTATCCGACTCGTATCTCTTAGGCTTTTCAAACTTATCCTTAGAGGTGGGATCTACTTTGTTGTTCTTGAATTTTTCAAATTTCTTGGCATCTTTCGATTGCTTTTGAAATTTAAGAATTTTTTTAAATTTCTTTGCCAACAAAGAAACATCCTCAAAATCGAAATCGGAATCGGAATCTGAAACTTTAATTTCCTCCTTTCGGGTTTTCAAAGCAATGCCCTTTTCTTTCTTAGGCACTTGCTTGGAGGTAATCATGTCGATTTCATAGATTTGTAAGTCACCTACAATCTCTTCTAGTCTCGTTGACTCTAACCTACCCAAGGAGTTTAAAATGGTCACTTTCGCATCAAGCCTACTAGGCAACGACCTAAGGATTTTCTTAATGACACGGTTGTCAGGAATTTTCTCACCTAGGTTAAATGATGAGTTGACAATATTGGACAACCTAGGATAAAACTCATCAAAGGTCTCACTCTCTAACATTCTAATGGTCTCAAAGTGTGTAGTGAGATTTTGAAGTTTTGATGCCCTAACCGTGCTAGTGCCCTCATGAGTGAGTGCCAAAATATCCCAAGCCTCTTTTGATGTTTCACAAGTCATAATTATGTTATATTCTTCGTGTGTGACATGTGAAGAAATAACGTGCAGACCCTTAGAATTATATTGTGCAAGTCTTTGTTCAGTTTTGGTCCAAGACAACACAGGCTTTAAACTAGTGACCTCACCTATAATAGTGACAGGGGGTGTCCAACCTTTCTCAACTGCGGGACAAACATGCTCATCAATACATTTTAAAGCACATCTCCTTCTCATCTTCCAATAAGTGTAATTAGTGCCATCAAAAACAGGGGTTCGAGAAAATTCATTATATACAGAATTCATCTTTGAAAACACACGGGATCACAAAACGAATAAAAATGTTTTCTAGCTCAGATACCAATTTGAAAAGTGTGTGAGTGGCCCGATATGTGTGTTTTCAACAAAACCATTTTTTCTTCGAACAAGATCCAACTTTTAATTATTCACCAAACCATGTTGTGAAATCCCAATTCTCACTTTAAACTAATTTTATCTCGATTAATCCTAAACATGCATCTAGTGATTAAAGAAAGTAAAGTAAAGTAAAGAATACTCACAACGCCGGATGTACGAGGAAAAAACCCAAAATGAGAAAACAAACTCGGACGGCCCAAGCCAAACAATCACTATGAATAATGGTTTTATAAAGACATATTAGCCTTACACTAAGACTCGATCCCCACGGGTCTTGACGCTCCTTCTAATCTTCAACCGTTCTTCAATAGTGCCCACGCAGAAATTCCATCTTCCACAATCTCTGTCCACAACACACGCGTCCACGTATGTCTCGGTGTCCACTGATATGGCTTTGATACATCTACGATGTCGAACATGATGTCCGTCACTTCTTCATCGTAAAACCCTTTGTGTTCAATGTGTAGAACAAATAACTTTCGTGCAGCAAGATCACGTAAACATATAAGAATGATAAGTCGGATCTTTGCAAACTCTAAGGATGTGTTTATGATTTGTAAACCTTAGAAAACATGTGCAAAAGATTCTGGTTCGTAAAACATTTGTCCAGAAAGCACACTTACGAAATTATGATGCAAACACTGTTTAAATAGAATTTAAACGCTACCTCAAAAAACGTGTCATTTGAACGACTTAAGCATGTCATTCGAGCGACATTGTATCTCGTTCGAACGAGATCCAATATCGCCCGAGCGACCTTCCGAAAGTTTGACTGTCTTTGACTTTATGATAAAAACGTCTCTTAACAAAGAGATTCAAATTAGTCAAACTCTATTTCGAGCTTATCATCATAAAACGAAGTTTAAACCATTAAAACACTTTTAAACATTTAAAAACCTTTTTCTATATAAAAATTACATCCTTATCTTTTATAAAATAATTCCGAGCACCATTAATTATACGCATTCATACCTGAGTGATCTCGGAATGAAATTAACTTTGAAGACGAGTAAACTTGCACAAAATAAACATCGACATGATTATTTCTTTGAATCTTTGTCGCAACGTCTTCAATTTCTTCAATATGTCATAGACCAAGTGGGATCGTGACAAAATAAAATTATCCCTATGACATATTACAAACACAGTTTTGTTTACGGAATTAAGTCAAAACAATGCAGGGATTCAATTGGAAATTTATGTCCTTACAAATTTGATCTTGAATAAACTCCGGATGATGAAAAACTATATGGGAATGTGTTTTTCGAAACTGTTCTGCCCCTAAAACTTTCACAGAGACTTTTTATTTATAACTAAGTAACACAGTCCAAGAAAACCAAAACACGAAAATCGAGGCAGCAGCTCGTTCGCGAGATAAGGGATTGTCGTTTGAACGACCCACTATCTCGTTCGAGTGATAGTGTTTAAAAATAATTTTCTTTAAATAATTCCTCGCATTTTCTTAAACTGTTTTAACTCATAAATATTTAGAAAAAAAATCACAAAAAAGATTTAATTCCCAAACATTTAAATCACCTAGCATTTAATCAACATACTAAATTTCCCAAATGCTCACAAGTATTCATACCTAAGTGATATTAAACATATGAAAGACCTTTTGACTTGAAATCTTCTCCAAAGCTTTAAATTTCACATTCTTGGACTTGAACTTTGTCGTAGGCTCAATTAAACTTCGTAATTAAAACTAGCCTAGACTTAATTTATTTTGTTCAGAATTAAGCCAATTAAAACAAATGGATATGATAAGAATTATGTTCTTACAAATCTCCCCCTTTGGCTATTCCGGGATAAAACTAAACAGAAATGCTATATGCCGTAAAAAATACATGTCCTATCCCAAAACTCAAAAATATAAAAATAAAGGACAAAATGAAACTGAATAAACGGCAAGCATCTAAATCTGATTCTGTGTCTTAATGGCAAGAATCTAAATCTGATGTATCAATAAATATCTGAATCTCTAAAAAAATATATACCTACACACATACGAGACATAAACATATACCCAAGTGAAGTATGGAGGAACAAAAGTATAATATCAAAATAAATACTCCACCTACATCACAGATCTCTCCCCCTTTTTGCCTGGAATAGACCAAAGGTTGGACAAACATATGAAATCTAGCATGAATATATGGAAATAAACAGTATGGTTAGATAAACAATATCAGTATGACTATGGATAGGAAAATATAGCAGTAACTGAAGTATAATGAGAGACTCACTAAAACTGCAAAAGAAACTACACATCCATGCCATAAAATAAAATCAATGGTCATACAACTGTCCAAAAGAGTACATCATATCTGAATAAATAAATATATCAGGAATATCAAAGTCTGAGATAGAATGATAAAATAAATACAGCTAGATATCGGTAGGAGCATCATCATCAGCAACAGCATCATTAGTGTATGTAGATGAAATATGACTGAGTCCAGAGGATCCTGCACCTCTCAACTTCTCTCGCTACCGCACCTCATCAAAGAATGTTGTCATCCTGGATTTAGCACGAACATGGTATTTGGCCTCAGCATCAAATCTGGCAATGATAGTATCATACATCCGAGTTTGAGCAACTACATGTGCCTGTAAAGTAGAAACCCCCTCATTAATAGGACGTGTTGGTGCAGGTGTGGAGGGGCATGGTTGAGAAAAATTAGAGGTGCTCAGAACAGTGTGACCAGTAGGCTGACATGGATCAGCATCGGAGAAAGATGCCTGAGTGGGTAGATCTCTAACTCTCGTCACCTGTGGAAAATGACTCTCTGAATGAGTGAAAGTATTATGATCAATAATAGCAGATGAAGGGAGACGCTCATCAGCCTCTAAAATAGGAACCCCAGCAGCAGTTCAAATAATGGAAATGAGAATCCCATAATGAAGAGCAGGGCAGACAGGGGTGGTACCACTGACGGTGATAGAGGATATAACACGAAGCATGACAACAGGTAAATCGATATCCCACCTCTGAGAGACGTGGTACATAAAATAGACAATGTCAAACCCTATTTGAGTATGATTTATTCGAGGATAAATGGATGCTAACACAAACCTATTAAATACACGTAAGGGAGGGGAAAGTTGGCGATGATACATAGTAATACCCGCCTGGGGAATCTCCCAGAAGCAATGATGCAAAATATCATCATATGTAGGTCCATCGTCAGAATAATGAGGAAACATAGCGGCTGGGACACGGGGAAGGTGTAGAAAAGATACTATAAGATCTATTGTGATGAGAACAGGAATGCAACGAATAGTAGAAAAAAAAACCTCAGCGTGGGGCAGAGCGCGAAAGAAGAACTCGCGGACACTGTCCGGATAGATAACCCCACGAACCTCAAACAGGTGATCCCAACCCCTACCAGATAACTAGTGTTGAATACCTAACTCATGAAACTCATAATAAGGAAACACATGCTCCTAAACAATCGACCTAATATGGAGACCCCATAAGCAATAGTGATCACGCCCAACACGTGTGACCCATCTCACTAGGGGGTATTGGGGTCTACTAGCCTGAGCTCTCTGAGATCGAAAAGAGGTTGGCGGCTCATTGAGTCGTCCTGAAGTTGTACCATGAATCCTACGTTGAAACATCATATCATGACGTTATTGTTTGTAGAATCGTTGAAAATTCGAACTTGTGTGCATGGTGTTAGTGTAGTTCATTAAACTCAAACTTTTTCTGTCTCAAATGGCTTTGATGAAGTTTGATGATTTCGTGCTATAAATTAAAACTTTTTTATCAGTTCGACGTATTTAAATAGTGACTCATTTGTTGTAGTTCACGCCCATTCAGTCCACATTCATGTTTGAGCACATTGGTACTATGTTAACATGTAATTCTTATTGGTCATTTTACTTTGTTTTCTATTTTCTTTTCTATTTTGAGTCTGTTTTAAGTCAGATTCCTCTTTCCAGACACTGTTTTGAGATAATTTTTTCATTGGGCAAATCCATACTGATTTTGGGGTTTTTTGGAATTTTTATTTTTTCGTTCGAACGACATCCTATGCCGCACGAATATGTCGTTTAAGTGACATAACAAAGTCGTTCAACCGAAATAACAAAGTCATTCGAACGACATCAGGGTTTCACTTAACTCAGCTCGTTCGACTTTTACCGCTTCGTTCTCTCGTAGCCGTTTCTCTCCACAAGCGGTGACAACAATTTTTTCTGTCAAAAACTGCCATTTTTTAGGGAAAAAAATCTTTAAGCTTCGATTTGTGCTTCTTGTAATACCCCGTATTTTTTTATATTTATTTTATGGGATTAATTAAATTAAATGCGTATTAATTAAAAATTAATTCGGGTTAAAATACTAGCGAGATGCGAGTTGGTATTTGATTATATGTGCATATATGATTATATATGAATTTTGAATTATGAAATTTGTCGGGATACGGCAATTTGGAAATTTTGTTGAGACGCATGTGACAGTCGCGCCATGGTATATAATTATGAAGATTAAAAAGTGAATTTTATTTCTATAAACTGTATGGTCGTTTTGAGTGCACCAACGCGTCCGGAAGGGTCGAAATAGTCAGAAAACACTAGCCGGGGGTTTGGTTTGGGTCCCGGGGTATTTTTAGGCCACACCGGCAACGTTTAAGGGCAGTTTGGTAATTTTAGAATTATGGGATTTTTTATTAACGAATTTTATGAATTTTAAATGGAAAATTAAAACACCCACTAACCCATTACCAGCCATTATCTGATTAGAGGGATACGGGGGTTATTAGAAGAAAACCCAAAAGTTCCTAAGACAAAACCCTAGCCTCCATAGCCACCATTAGAGAAGAGCTTGTAGAGGGAGAGATAGAAGGATTCTGCAGAGAGAGAGGGAATACTTCATCAAATTCGTCATCAAATCCAGAGTTACCATTAAGGCAAGTGATTTAATTTCGTTTTTATAGAGAATGTTTCTTCCATGTGTAGGAATTGATAAAAATCTGATTTGTTCTTGGGAGTTAATGAAAAAAACCATTAAATTTGGAAATAGAAATTACATTCTTGATGAGGAAATTACATGTAGATTTGTAGTTGATGATTATTCTCATGATATTATAATTAGTATGAAACCAAAAACGGATTTAATTAGACTTCTAGATGATTTATAAATTCTAGGGTTCATGTGTTTGAAATTAGGGAAAAATATGTAGAGATTTGATATTGTAATGATGTTAGGATGAATTAACACCACCAAACATGTTAATATGTGACCTAAGGATGTTTAGGGACGATTAGGAACCTTAAACAATTGTTAGATTGATGTTTGGATGAGATCTGAGGTATAGAGAGATGGGAAAAACGAAAGTAAGGAATCTGGGCTCGAATCTGGTCGCTCGTTAGAAGACCTGCCCAGGTCGTTCGAACGACCTTCTAACGAGTTGACCATTGACTTCTAACGAGGGTGAAGTTCGTTCGATGAGATCGTTCGAACGAGATCTCGTTAGAAAGCCCACTTCGTTCGAACGAGATCTCGTTAGAAGACTCAGTTCGTTCGAACAGCCTCGTTCGAACGAGACTTCGAACGAGTTGACAGTTTAGGATTTTTAGCCTGTTTTGATCCCGAGTGTCCCGTAACCTTGTTTCTATGTAGAGTTAACACTTCCTTGATGATAGAGTGATATATTTGGGATGATTGGGATATAATGAGGAGTAAAACCTAGGAGTGTAGTTTGAAACTAAAGGAAATTATGGATTAGGACGTGAGTGCCTATTACGATGAGAGAACTACTGACGACCAAATTAATTATATTAACCGGGAACACATAAATGGTATAGTATTATATGTCAGTACGAGAAGAGATATGTACCAATATATTACGGTGATTACTAAGACGTGTGCATACTTAGTATATGTATTGATTTTATGTGTATGACATACCTACCATACTTGCTATCACGGGAGGTTTGCATTCGCTTAGGGCCCTCTAATCCTTGTGTTGCCCGGATTTAGACTGGTTACCTCGATGAACATAGGTCAGAGAAGGACTTATTGGAATGTTAATAAGTCTGCTGATCGTGGGAGCGCAGGTATGTGCGTGACCCATGTGATGTGACTGTGTTCGCCTCCATTATTCGTGATGTTGTTATCTGAACGATTCCTGAGAGATTCGGAATGCGTGATCCTTATGTACATGACGTACCGGGATGGATAGCAGAGTATGTGTGCACCGTAGCTTAGTCTCGGGGTGCTTGTATTGTATATTTATGATGTGGATAATATACACTTAATTAATGGAAACTTTCATCTTAATATTGTGAATAAAATTATGGTACTGTTTTGAGAAAACATAACGGGTTTACCGATAGTGAAATGTATTACATATTAAGAATTTGAGTTTAAGTAAATCCCTCTATTTATTTGATAACGCTAGAATGTATTGTGGAAATCGAGTAGTAAGAGGTAGAACTTATTACGTTTTGGTTAGATATATGTGTCATTTAGATGGGTAATGTACGTTAGGAGTGCACATGTAGTCGAGAGGTGAGAATTTCATGTGAGTGCACGTCCTAACATATATTTTTCATTTAATGTTTTAATGTTATTAAAACACTTGTTGTTTTCAAAAATGTTTTCCACTTTCGGGCTCTGACCCATTTGCTTTCAAATCTATTTTTGTAAAAACCAATTTAGGTTCCCAGCCACAAGGACACCATGCATAGGATTCTCATTCAGGTGACGAGTTGTAGCTGTTTGTGGAAGTTAAAGGACTTTGCTTGTAGACGCTTCATCGATCTTGACTCGATATTCATCAGTTATCAGTTGTAGGGCATGTCGCCCATTTCTTTTAGAGACATTTTATTTATTTCAGTTATTCAGACTTTTGGCATGTAATTATTCAGGATTCAGACTTGTAGTATTATTTCCATTTGTTGGGATTGTTGTGAGGAGTTTTCCTCCGGATTTCTTAGTATTATTGTTGGTTATTTCATTACTTCGTATGGTGAATGGATTATGTTGACTCTTCCATTATTCTTTTACTGCATGTTAATCAGACTTAACTTAAAATTTGGCACTTACTTTTTAAATACTAGGTGGTTAATAATTATTAAAATATTTTCGACAGTGAGCACGAGGATGAGATGCGCGAACGTTATCCAGAGTTGTTCTTACCAGGTACTTTCTAGTTCCGAATTTCAGCACGAAATTCAGTTATTAGGGGGGAAGTATGTAATACCCCGTATTTTTTGTGATATTTATTTTATGGGATTAATTAAATTAAATGCGTATTAATTAAAAATTAATCCGGGTTAAAATACTAGCGGGATGAAAGTTGTTATTTGATTATATGTGCATATATGATTATATATGAATTTTGAATTATGAAATTTGTCGTGAGATTGAAATACGACAATTTGGAAATTTTATTGAGACGCGTGTGATAGTCGCGTCATGGTATATAATTATGATAATTAAAAAGTGAATTTTATTTCTATAAACCGTATGGTCGTTTTGAGTGCACCAACGCGTCCGGAAGGGTCGAAATAGTCAGAAAACACTAGCCGGGGGTTTGGTTTGGGTCCCGGGGTATTTTTAGGCCATACCGGCAACGTTTAAGGGCAGTTTGGTAATTTTAGAATTATGGGATTTTTTATTAACGAATTTTATGAATTTTAAATGGAAAATTAAAACACCCACTAACCCATTTCCAGCCATTATCTGATTAGAGGGCTACGTGGATTATTAGAAGAAAACCTAAAAGATCCTAAGACAAAACCCTAGCCTCCATAGACACCATTAGAGAAGAGCTTGTAGAGGGAGAGATAGAAGGATTCTGCAGAGAGAGAGGGAATACTTCATCAAATTCGTCATCAAATCCAGCGTTACCATTAAGGCAGGTGATTTAATTTTGTTTTTATAGAGAATGTTTCTTCCATGTGTAGGAATTGATAAAAATCTGATTTGTTCTTGGGAGTTAATGAAAAAACCCATTAAATTTGGAAATAGAAATTACATTCTTGATGAGGAAATTTCATGTAGATTTGTAGTTGATGATTATTCTGATGATATTACAATTAGTATGAAACCAAAAACGGATTTAACTAGACTTCTAGATGATTTATAAATTCTAGGGTTCATGTGTTTGAAATTGGGGAAAAATATGTAGAGATTTGATATTTGAATGATGTTAGGATGAATTAACACACCCAAACATGTTAATATGTGACCTAAGGATATTTAGGGACGATTAGGAACCTTAAACAATTGTTAGATTGATGTTTGGATGATATTTGAGGTGTAGAGAGATGGGAAAAACGAAAGTAAGGAATCTGGGCTCGAATCTGGTCGCTCGTTAGAAGACCTGCCCAGGTCGTTCGAACGACCTCGTTCGAACAAGCTTCTAACGAGTTGACCATTGACTTCTAACGAGGGTCAAGTTCGTTCGATGAGATCGTTCGAACGAGATCTCGTTAGAAAGCCCACTTCGTTCGAACGAGATCTTGTTAGAAGACTCAGTTCGTTCGAACGAAGTCTCGTTCGAACAGCCTCGTTCGAACGAGACTTCGAACGAGTTGACAGTTTAGGCTTTTTAGCCTGTTTTGATCCCGAGTGTCCCGTAACCTTGTTTCTATGTAGAGTTAACACTTCCTTGATGATAGAGTGATATATTTGGGATGATTGGGATATAATGAGGAGTAAAACCTAGGAGTGTAGTTTGAAACTAAAGGAAATTGTGGATTAGGACGTGAGTTCCTATTACGATGTGAGAACTATTGACGACCAAATTAATTATATTAACCGGGAACACATAAATGGTATAGTATTATATGTCAGTACGAGAAGAGATATGTACCAATATATTATGGTGATTACTAAGACATGTGCATACTTAGTATATGTATTGATTTTATGTGTATGAAATACCTACCATACTTGCTATCACGGGAGGTTTACGTTCCCTTAGGGCCCTCTAATCCTTGTGTTGCCCGGATTTAGACTGATTACCTCGATGAACATAGGTCAGAGAAGGACTTATTGGAATGTTAATAAGTTTGTTGATCGTGGTAGCGCAGGTATGTGCGTGACCCATGTGATGTGACTGTGTTCGCCTCCATTATTTGTGATGTTATTATCTGAACGATTCCTGAGAGATTCGGAATGCGTGATCCTTATGTACGTGATGTACCGGGATGGATAGCAGAGTATGTGTGCACCGCAGCTTAGTCTCGGGGTGCTTGTATTGTATATTTATGATGTGGATAATATACACTTAATTAATGGGAACTTTCATGTTAATATTGTGAATAAAATTATGGTATTGTTTTGAGAAAACATAACGGGTTAACTGATAGTGAAATGTATTACATATTGAGAATTTGAGTTTAAGTAAAGCCCTCTATTTATTTGATAACGCTAGAATGTATTGTGGGAATCGAGTAGTAAGAGGTAGAACTTATTACGTTTTGGTTAGATATATGTGTCATTTAGATGGGTAATGTACGTTAGGAGTGCACATGTAGTCGAGAGGTGAGAATTTCATGTGAGTGCACGTCCTAACATGTATTTTGCATTTAATGTTTTAATGTTATTAAAACACTTGCTGTTTTCAAAAATGTTTTCCACTTTCGGGCTCTGACCCATTTGCTTTCAAATCTATTTTTGTAAAAACCATTTTAGGTGCCCAGCCACAAGGACACCATGCATAGGATTCTCATTCACGTGACGAGCTGTAGCTATTTGTGGAAGTTACACGACTTTGCTTGTAGACGCTTCATCGATCTTGACTCGATATTCATCAGTTATCAGTTGTAGGGCATGTCGCCCATTTCTTTTAGAGACATTTCATTTATTTCAGTTATTCAGACTTTTGGCATGTAATTATTCAGGATTCAGACTTGTAGTATTATTTCCATTTGTTGGGATTGTTGTGAGGAGTTTTCCTCCGGATTTCTTAGTATTATTGTTGGTTATTTCATTACTTCGTATGGTGAATGGATTATGTTGACTCTTCCATTATTCTTTTACTGCATCTTAATCAGACATAACTTAAAATTTGGCACTTACTTTTTAAATACTAGGTGGTTAATAATTATTAAAATGTTTTCGACAGTGATGCTATTATCTGAACCAACTTGGCATTTTGAATTAATTTAATAAAGGAGTAGCTACCCGGTATTTAATTAGTCGGGGTGTCACACTTCTTTCATTCACGTGGAAGCTCTAGCCTAGATTTCGAGTGTCTCTATCCGCTGTGTTCCAGCAACTGTCTTGTTTCGATCAGTGGTTGTGTGTATCCAACTAATTCAACACCTTCGTCTCGTTTACTTGAGGTACCCATTGATTTTTGCTCTTGTTTACGTTTCATTATGTGTTGGGTTTAATGATATTTGAGCTTCCGCATCGATTTTTGTGTTTTGGTTTTCTTGGACTCTGTGTTGCTCAGTTATAAATAAATTGTCTCTGCGAAATTTTTAGTGGCAGAACAGTTTCGAAAAACTCATTCCCATATAGTTTTTCATCATCCAGAGTTTATTCAAGATCAAATTATTCAATTCCAAAGTTTGATCTTGAACGTGTTTACCGAAAGACAATTCATTCATTGACTACATCGTTTTGCGCTTTGTGGGGATAACTCTACAAATGACAGATGCGTGCTATTGTGGAGGGAGTCCTTATGAAGTTTAATGTTGTTGAGAAGTCATTTATTTTCCATTGCTGACCATCTGGAGTTCTTACAGGAGATTTCAGCCGATGACATCAGAACTGAAACCTGTGGGTATTTCATATGTCACCCTATTTCATTGTAATCCATGTAAGTCGTGTCTTACAAATTATAGTGAAATAAAAAGATTTTTCCCTTCGGGGATTTTTCCTAAAATGGTTTCTTTTACCGCATGCTTTATTCCATAAATGGATTTAATCACTTAGATACATGTTTAGGGTTTAAGAAGTTAAAATTGGTTTTAACTAAAAATTGGAACAAAGTTGTTTTTGCCTAAAGTACACACTAAAGGGCCTTCTCAAATTGGTATCAGTTCTTATTTAAGAGATCACCACTTTTACAAATTGGTATCAGAGTGGGTTACGCTAATTTATCGCGTATTCCTTATTTCTGTAAAATGGTGTGCTATCGATTTTTTTGAAAAATCTGATTTTTGAATTTTTTTTCGCAATTTTCAATAGAGCACGTGTCTAGTTTGATGCCCCCTCCTATTAACATAAGTCAAAGTTTTAATCATTTAAATAGTTTGAATTTGGCATTTGCGAAAAGAATTGAAGTTTTGGAAAAAGAAAATTCTCGTTTTAAATCCGCGATGAATCTTTTGCAAACGGTTCAAAATCTAAGAGATTTTTATTATGAGAAATTTGTTGCCTTGGACCATGACTTTGTTGCTTTAAAATTTTCCAAGAAGGAGAGTGATGATAGGGCCCTATTTGTAGAAAAATAATTAGAGGACCTTAAGAATTCGATGGTTTGTGTTTGTGCCATAGGGGATAAAAATATTTTAATCAATGAGTTTGTGGCACGTGAAAAGACTCTTAGGTGAAAGTTTGTTTTTATTGAGGGGGAGCGAGATAACCTTCTAGGTTTGATTGATAATTTGAATAAGGATTCCCTCAGATTGGACGAGTCTAATTCTTTTCTTGAGTAAAGAATTTGGAAGTTAAAAAATGATTTGACAGACTCAAGTAGGTTTGATAGTTATGGTAATGGCTCGTTTGTTCTCATGCTTCGAGTGTAAAAGCCAAAACCATAGATTCTTTTAGAGGGTCAACCAGTCCTAAAGACGTCAGATAGGGTAAACCCATAGGTGTCGTTCCACCCGTTTACACATGTTCATATTGTGGAAGGAAAGGTCACCTTAGGCGTTTTTGTTTTGATCTTAGAAAAAGTCATAGGAAGTTTATGTTTAGTGTTCCCTTGCTTCCCAAAATCCTGTGTCGACGTGTTACATCCGCTTGGGTTAGGAAATAACTTTTGCATACGCCAGATTTTTGAATAGTTAATTCTCATTTGCTTGCACATGACTCTTCTCTTGCCATGTCATATAGATGATTATGTTTGCATGCTTGTCATACACTAGTTGTGGTATATATATATATATATATATATATATATATATATATATATATATATATATATATATATATATATATATATATATATATATATATATGTGTGTTTTCTAGTGTTATGACATGTGTATTTTTTGTATAAATTTTTTTTGAAAATTTTGAAAAATACAAAAAGATTTTTTTTTTGAGAAAATTTTGGGAAAATCCAAAAAGAGTTTTTTATTTTGTTTTACACCTTTTATGGATAAACACTTAGGATGACCTAGTCACAACATTATTCTATTTTTTCATGTGATTATTTGATATTGTTTTGAGACAATATGTCAATTCATCCATTTGCTTTATAATGTTTGGAGTTATTGAGATGTAATTAAGTGTTACTTCCTACATGTTTGACTCATGATTTCCTTTATTGCACAATATGTCAATTTCATGGATTTGTTTGATTATTGTGCTTGTCTTATCACATGTTGGTTGGGTGTTTTCACTTCAATCCTGTCCTTAAAACGAACCAAGCGTGATAAAACTTGATAAGAAAGTTATGCATGTAAGAACTGTTTGTGAGTTTGTGTGCTTTATTTGAAAATGGGAAAGGGTTGTGAAAGGTTCATTTGGACTTTGGGAATACTAAGCCACCGTTAAATCAGACCTAAAAATTGAGATATTTTAATTATCTGGGGTCCAAAGAGGTTTAAAAGAGCCCAAAAAAAATTAAAGGCAATAAAAAGAAATTCTTACCAAAAAGGGGCCATTAGGTTTTTGCACCAATTCTCCAATGTTTGAGAATTTAGATTACCTCTAAAAGAAAATATGCATGAGCGGGTTTGGATGGAATTTAAAATGGGTTTCCATGTCCTTGAAAGTCATGAAAAAGCATTAAATGGTTTTGGACATTATTGGGGTGGAAATCACTTTGACTTTGATTTGTTGATTTGTATAAGACGATTTCATCTAAATTCAACAATTTTTACACCTAAGGATATTTTTTATGTTCATTCGTTAGGGGTACACGTATTCATCGTGCACATATGATTGATTGCATTTATTTACCTATAGAATGTGTTCACACCCATACATTCCATTTCCATGACTTGGTTGTTTATGTATAAATCCATGGTGTGATTTTTGGTATCTTATTTTTGTATGAAAAAATTGAAAAATCAAAAATAAATTTTGAATGTTTTTTAGATATACTTTTGCATGCGCGTAGTTTGATTCTTGTTTGCTATGCATTTTGTCGTGACGCTCCATGTTTTGATTGTTTCTTCTTATCTGTCTATTTGGGGACATCATAAAAATGGGGAGAAAGAATTATCATGTTATGGGGCAGTTTTTGCATTATGGGGGAGATTTGATTTATTAATGATTTATTCTTATATCATTTCCAACATGATGCGTTCTCAAGGTATTTTCTTTTTCTCATGTGTGTAGGTACAAAATTGGAGATTACACACCCTGATGAGAAAAGATTGGATCTTTGAAATTTGAAGTTGAAGAGTTTTGAAAAAAAGTTTGCGATCTTCCAAATTTATTCATGGGAGGGTAGATTTGTATAGGTCATTTGATATTTGAAAATTCAGATGTTTTAATGTATTTACCGGCATAGACATAGGGGGAGATTTGTAAGGACATATTTTTATAAATGTACGTCAAAATTGATTATGTCGTATACCGTTACAGTCGTCGAAGAATTGAAGAAGTTTTAATCTACAAAAGACGAATTCGAATTACATGTTGTCTTCAACATTCAAAGCCCAACAACATGACATTTGGTAAGATAATGTTTTAAAGTTTCATTTATATTTCATATTAAGAGTGTTGGGATATTTTTAAAAGAAGTTTTAAAAAGCTTTTACATAAAAATATTTTCATAAATGTTTTTTATAAAAAGGTTTCATTACTATTTTAGAGAAAGTTGATTTTTGAAAAGTTTTCAGAAAATTTCTAAGGCAGTAAGCATTCCTTGGTTTTGACGTTCAGCTCGTTCAAGCGAGATCACATCTCGTTCGAGATACATTGAGATGTTGTGCGATGTCGTTTGAATGACACGCATATCTCATTCGAGTGAGATGTGATTTCTTGTAACACCCCATGATTTTTGAGATTGAGAAATTAAATTTTTTGGAAAATAAAATTTAATTAAATTGGAGAATTCAAAAATTAGGAATTGAGGACTAAAAATAGAGAACATTTCAAAGTATTCCGGATGATGATTCTGAGGGTACCATCGATCCCGAAAGGGTCGAGATAGTCAAAATGACTGTCATTGGGTTTTAATTCGGCCCCGTAATATTTTAAGTTAGTTTGACTCGAATTGGAGTAAACGAGTCATTTAAAGTGTGTATTAACATTTAAAACTCGGACTTATGTTTTATAGGTTTAAGAGGCTTACGGATCAAGCCTTCCCATTTGAGAGAAAGAGAGAAAAAGCCCTAGAAAGAAAAGAAGAAGAAAGAAGAGGAAAAGAGAGAGAGAGAGAGAGAGAGGAAGAAAGCTTGGAGATTTCCGGCCCAACCGCGACATCGAGGACGATCCACCATCTACAAAATCGAGGAAAGTATTTAATCTTAATAAATAAGTCATTTGTGTATTTTATTTCATAATTTTTGGGTTAAAGAAATGGTTTTTGGGTATAAGCATCAAAACCTAATTTTTTTGTTTAAATCTTGAAATTGAAGTTTATAATTGGGTTTAAGGGATTTGAATTGAGGAGATTAGATATAGAATGGGTTTTGATGTTTGGAAACATGTTAGGGGTGAAGATTGATGGTTGGGAAATAAAATATGGGAGTTTTGGAAATTTTGGGTTTATAGAAAAATAGCCATTTTCGTGGCTTTTTGAACTGGCTGAATCGATTCGCCCCTAGCGAATCGATTCGTCAGGTTCTAGAAGCCACTGGTCTTTAGGGCTGAATTGATTCGCCCATAGAGAATCGATTTGTTAGGTAGCAGACTCTTAGGTCCCTTAAACCAAATTGATTCGGATAGGCCGAATCGATTCGCTGCTGGGGCCGAATTTATTCGGAGGGACCGAATCGATTCGAAAACAGGGCATTTTGTGTAATTTTCTCCATAGTAATTTCAAACCCTTTTTGGTCGGGTTTATTGATTCGGTACTTTCTCTTAAGATGCAAGAGATATGTTTTGGAGACATAAATGGGATTCTCACACGTTGTGATTACGGGGACTTCTTGGGACAATTTGGGAAAAATACATCCATGTATGCTCTTGGAGTAGTATATAGAGATTGTGGGGAAACCTCATTGGGATTGAGGATCCTAATTGTAGATTAAAAGTAAGTATAGATGTAATGTGAGGCTAAGAACTCTTAGAGAGAGTTGTGAGGGTATGTTGTGAAATTCTAGGTCGACATTTATATTGAATCCTTATAGAGATAGGATATCATAAGACGCAATTTGGGAACTAATGAGAGAGAGAAGTCTCATTATCCTTAGAATGATAAACTTAAGGGGTAAATCATAGGTACTAGACTAGGGGTTTCATGAGAGTAAATGAACCCTAATCCGAATTGGGAATGATTGGATCGTACTATCAACTAGATTAATTGGTAGCATAAATTCTAGTCAAGATAGTTATTACATAATCGTGGAAATAATCTTTGGGATTCCAACACTTAACATAAAGTTGGGCTAAGTTGAGGTTATAGACTATTAGTTATGTATATATATATATATATATATATATATATATATATATATATATATATATATATATTTTGGGAGACTATTCATCATAGAAAAATAAATGAACATGCTTTAAGAGAAGGATTGTATTTACATATCGACGTAAACTAAATTAGTTTGTGGTGACGGCTGGTATATTGAGGATTATGTATACTTATAGCCGAATATATATATATATATATATATATATATATATATATATATGAATGAGAATTAGTTTGTATATATAAATATAAGGATATGTGAATATACCTATATATTTATATAAATATGGATATATGGATATATTTATGTTGTGGATATACATGTTATGAATATCTAAACCTTATGTGATGGTTTTTTTATATGATTGGATCATATGGATGTATATATATTGTGCATGTGAATGATATATATACTTATGTGGTTAAGCATACCCCGCTCATGCTATCATTGGGAAGTTTTCGCGCAAAGGGTGAGCATCCTGGCTAGAAAAGCAGGGTGTGGATATTCTCCAGGTCATAGTCATCTCGTGTGTTATTATATGATTTAAATTTTTGGGATCAGACGTGGTGGGTATGTTTCGGCTCATTGTCGGTTAGGAGCTATGACCGCTTCCCCGGACGTCGTGTGAGTGAGTTTACCACGAGATGGGTGTCGTTTAGTCCCACCATGGTGGCCCCAGATTGCTACGTGAGTCGGGCACTGGGAGGATGATGGCATGATGCAGTTTTATCGACGATATATATAGCCGGGTACATTATTGTGCATGGCCATTGTACATCAGATGTGATATGTACACTTGGTCGTGGGTATGGATGATGGTATATATATATATGTTTAGAATAAAATGCCTATATATATATTTATATATATCCTATCGATGAAAGGATATAGAATCTTTGTGGAGTACATCTTGGATGATTATGATGTACTAGATTGATGGGGGTTGATGTATCGCATTTAAGGAATATTTCGGTTACATCATCCCTAGGATATTACTGGACATTTTAAGTTTTTTTCATATTGTTGTCTAAAATTTAGTAGTGGTAGTAGTAGTAGTAGTAGTAGTAGTAGTAGTAGTAGTAGTAGTAGTAGTAGTAGTAGTAGTAGTAGTAGTAGTAGTAGTAGTAGTATAATATTGTATATATGGCATGATGGATCTCTAGGATCGATATTGTCAAGGAGTAGTGTAACGGGGTGATTCCTTGTTTGGATTTCACTTTGCGAGGCAACCCACGCACGAAACGTAGTGCAGTGTTGAGATTGGAGAAAAGTTTTGTCAAATAATTTTGTGTGGTATAATGGATCTCTAGGATCGACGTTGTCAAGGAGTAGTGTAACGGGTTGGTTCCTTGTTTAGATTTCTCTTTGCGAGACACCCCACGCAAGAAACGTAGTACAATGTTGAGATTGGAGAGAAGTTTTGTCAATAATAATTTGTATGCATGTTATTTATTAATTAAATTACATGATTAAACCCCAAATATAAATGGGTAACGTATTAAGAATTGTCATTGATTAAATCATAAACCGGAATCCATTAAGCCTATTATGGCATAACTGTTTATAAACATAATCTAGTATGATTAGAAAAGGGGTGGATTCTTGGTTTAAGATAGGAAGGTATATCTCATGGGAATAGGCGAGGCCTATGTTAAGTTAGGTTGTCCTTATAATTGGGGTAATTTAACAAAAAAATCAGGACGCGAATAGGTGCGCGCCGCTAGATGAGAGGTGAGATGGGGTTCAACGAGTGTGAAAAATATTTAGCAAGTGTGTTAACCGTGCATAATAAATTTAACAAAAATTTCATGACGTGAATAGGTGCGCACTGCTAGATGAGAGGTGAGATGGGGTTCCACGAGAGTACGATTCCACTTTAATTATGAAATAAGTGCACCGATATTTATTATGCACGGTTAACACACTTGCTAAATATTTTTCACACTTGGGCTCTGACCCGTTTACTTTTCTCTCCTGCCTGTATATATATACTAGGGTATGGCCGTGCCTGAAGGCACGCTGATAATTTTGAAAAGTATAAACTTGTTCCTTGGTGCCATGCCAAGTGCTATCGCTAAAGCTACGATTGGTCTCGAGTTCGAGACACAAAAATAGTCTCGTCATATATGAGGTAAGCAAGACAACATCCGTCCATTCAAGATCCTGCAGTTAAGCATATGCTCGTGCCTAAAGACACGCCAAATTTTTTTCAAAGTACGTATACAACACAGGGCCCTGTTGTCTCCAGTTAAATAAAAAACATATCTGGGATGTCTTAGGTAGTAAAAAAATAGCCTACATCATGTACCACAACAAAATCCATTGAAGCTATATAAGCCATGATAAAATGGTTAAATTCACCCCGGTGCCGCAATCCGCGGATGGGATGAAATATGAAAACTGTAACTATGAGAAGTTGGGCGTAAAGCCGACTATGAGAAGTTAGGCAAAATTTCCTTATTTATAGAACTATCCACTATAAGAAATAAAAAATACACCAACAGAACTAATATTCCGTAATAAGATAAACATAACCTATTTAACTCCAAAAACAAACAAAAGAACATAATGTTTTTAAACCATGCACGTAAATCTTTTATAAAATGGTTGAAAATAATTTTAGAAATGTTTATCATTTTTCTATTTAAAACATCTAAAAAAATTATAAATAAACTGGAAATTAAAAAAAAATGTTTTGGAATTTTCACTATTTTTTCTGTTAAAATTTTTAAAGCATTAGAGTTAAAATAAAAATAAAAACAGTTTATTATTATTATTTTTGGATTAAAAAAAAGTTTTTTATTCCCAAATAATAATAATAGAATAGTTCATTTTTTATTAATCAATTATAATAATGTAATATTATTAATTAAAAATAATTACTAATTATAATTATCTTATATTATAGCTACCTCTGAAAGTTTCTCAACTCCTTACGCATAGCTTGAACAATCTCTGATTTTGAAGAGCTTCTATATTGATCAATATTTCTACCACTACACTGAATATAGACTCATATGGGAGGGGTGATAATTTTTGACACGACACGATAACTCGACGCGAAGTTAGCTGGTTAGGGTTGACGATTTCTTGACATGAACCCGAATATGAAACGACCCGCCAACACGAATAATAAACGGGTTGGGTTAGTGTCAAACTCGTATAACTCGAAAATAACATGAATAGACCCGCTTAACTCGTATTTTATAGAGAATATATTAAATAATTTATATCTTGATGGGCATTCTATAAAATTCATGGAGAATAAGGTGATAAATTATTTATGTGTTGAAAGAAGATGAAATTAATTAAATTTAAGTTATTGTAGGCTATGATTGGTATGATTGATTAAGAGAGAAGAAAAAAATTATTTTATATTTTACTTAATGGATTATGCGGGTCAACCCGAACACGACACGCTAATAAATAGGTCAGGTTAGTGTTTACTCATCTGACACGATTAGTTAAATGGGTCGGCTTAAGGTTGATTAATACTTAACATGAACCCGACATGACACGACCCGAACATGACAC
This sequence comes from Sambucus nigra, assembly GCA_949130495.1. Classification (NCBI taxonomy): domain Eukaryota; kingdom Viridiplantae; phylum Streptophyta; class Magnoliopsida; order Dipsacales; family Adoxaceae; genus Sambucus; species Sambucus nigra. The sequence goes on from OX422217.1 coordinate 624,685,158, forward strand.
GACGCACACGAATTGACACCCCTATATGGGATTGTGCTAATAGGAATTTGCAAAGTACCACATGCCATGTTTGACAAAATTAGGAAAATTGTTCCACTAATCTAAGACGTTGAATTATTCTTTCGAGTCCCCCTTACATGCATCCCTACATTCTAGATATGAGTCAAGCTCGTGTGCGAGAGTCCAAATACTTGACTCTCATGCGGAATGATTTCTAAAAATAAAAAAAAAAAATTTATTTTTATTTTTGTGTTATAAACATTTCAGAGTACCCCTGTAAAAAATATCATCTCAAAATAACACTTTTTGTTATTTTGAAAAAATAGTCAATATTTGATAGTATTTTAAGCTCCCTAAAAATTGCCAAATATTGACTTAATTTTTTAAAATACCAAAGTGTTATTTTGAACTAATTTTTTTTATAGTAATACTCCTAAATGTTTATAACTCATACAAAAAAAAATACTTTTTGTATTTTTAAAAAATATCTCGAACGGTAGTCCCGCATTTGGGGTCCCGCACAGGAGCCGTTCTCTTCTAGATATATGCCCAAGCCAAAAATTAAAGGTTCAATGGTATCCAACTGTTGTGCACACGAATTAAATTTAGCCATCAAATTTAAATTTATACTAAGGAATCAAAACTACTGCTATTGCCATCAGTAAATTACGGGTCTCTGAATACTTATTAAACTTTCACTCATGTTTTTTAACATCAAGCATCAGATTTAATAAACCCACCTGTCAACCACTTACAAAAAACAACCCATCAAAACCAAGACCCTAAGCCAAAATAACCGACTGGAGAGTAGAAAACACAGCCAACCTAAACATTACATTCAACAGAAATTAGAAAAGGTATAAATTCAAAAACCAAAAAAGCCTTCTCCATAGAAGTCAAATAGTCGATTCCAGTTGGGATAGCGTAGTTCTTGAGGTCTTGAAGCATAAGATCCGCCAATAGAAGTGGATGAGAGCTAACTCAGTTGGGGGGAAGATTCGTCAAACAGAAGATCCGTCGATTCCAGTTGGACGCCATCTGTACCCACTCAATCATCCGCCATTTTGGTCTGATATAAGGCTTTGTTGTCTGCGGCATTTTTGCTTTGGGGTGGCGGTGGGATCGTCTTTAGGTTGTGTTTCCTCACCTCAGTGATTTTTTTGGTAGCCGATCTGGTCTGATTTGGGTGTTACCATCACCTCCTTCACTTACCTCTCCGAAGGAGATGGATCCGGCTACTCAAAATAAGAACATAGATAATTAAAATTGATTCATTTCTCTTCAATCTATATGTTAATAGACCAACAAAAACTCCTTAGTTCATTATCTTAGATAAGTTACCTTATCTATAGAATGTCTAAACTTTGGCGTACATTCCTTTATCTGTAAACCCAACAAAAAATAAAGCTACGCGCATACAGTAAATACACACATATGAATACACTTCCATAAAAACCCAACAGGAAATAGATACATACAATCACATAAAATGAAAAGTAACTGAAAACAAAAATGGTAGAAAAACACAGAGCAAGACAGATTTGAGATTGAAAGATGAATTTCGGTGATTTAAAAGGTGGAAGAGAAAACTTACCTTAAGAGAGAACTTAAAAAGGGTGAGCAAAGAGGCGAGAGAGAGAGATAGAGAGAGAGGGAGATCAATAGAAGAATGAATAGATAAATGGATATGTAGTGGGTGAGGTTGAAAGCTGAATTTCAGTGAGTTGCAGAAAGTATGTGTGGGGAAGTAGGAGTACATAGATTTGAGATTTGAGAGGTACATTTTGTAGAAGGGGTTTGATTCGTTTCTTGAGCCTTGTGCTCTTTACTTGATGGGTTTGCTGAGCCTTGAGTCATGTGTCTCTTATTTAAAAATTACCATGTTGCCACCAACCTAATCTGATCCTTTGGAATCATTTTGAATCGTGGGATACAAAACTCTAACTTTTAAGTTCACTAATTTACCCTTCTTATTTGAATTTGGACGAAGAGCAAAAAAGAATTTTTAGTGAAGAAAAAAAGGGGAAGTCAAAAGATTGAGGGTAAAATAGGTAATAAAGGATAAAAACATCTTGATGATGTCATGGTGCTATCTTATGACATATGTAAATTTTCTACTTTATTATATATATATATATATATATATATATATATATATATATATATACACTATTACTGATGTCCTACCGCAGGGATGCCTGATGACCTTCTATCTAGAGTCTTAGGAGTCGTGACTAGTGTGGACCGTTGCGGGATGTAGAAAGTATTCGCTTCCTACTTATTTAAAAATTTAGGTAGGATTCATGTTGTGTATCGGGTTTATACCCAAGGGATATTTATAGATGTGTATATTCATTTCATTTCAATTATTGTATTGGTTGTGACCCGACAGCTTATTCAGGTTTACTTCCTTGCGGTATATTCAGTTGTAGTCATTTATTTCACTTATTCTAGCGTTCCATTTATCATAATTCTTGTATGCATCTTTCTTTCCTTTATTAGTAGTTTATAGTGTTGGGTTGTTCTCTGTTGCATATTTTATTTAATTTTAACATCTCGTTTATAGGATATCAGGTAGTTAGTCCTATATTATATGGTACCGACAGTTGATGTTGAGACTGGACCATCTGAAACTCCCGATTTAATATAGTATAGGGCTGGCCACCCGTTATTATTTTAAGTGGGGTGTTACAGATGGTATCAGAGCATCAGGTTCTAGAGTCTTTAGGACCTGTGCGAGTTTTCTGCGTTCTTCCGTTAACGTTCTTCAGATAAAGCCCTTCTATTAGGATTGTTGTATTCACAACGTTTATCTTTTTCTGTGAAGTGTATTCACTTGCTCGATGTTCTGATAAAAGTTGCTCTCGTTTAGTTTCAGACGTCACCTAGATTATGTCATCTAGGAAAGGACATGATTATAGATACAATACCCATAGCATATTTTGGGTACGCTTTAATCGGGGGTATTTGTTTTCCCCGATTTCGATGGAGATATTGAGGGGATTTATAGCAGTGGTTCAAGGTGATTTATCGGTGGTTGAGTAAGAAAGTAAAATTACTCGAATGGCGAATCGTGGACTTAGAAAGGTAAGTCTGAGAGGAGGCATGTAGTGTAGTCCTCGGGAGGTTTAGATTGAGAACCCCGTCAACCTTTGTTAGGAAGCCGGGTGTTGGTGACTTTTTCGACATGAGGTGGGTGGATTTGTCCCAATGTCGGGAGTATTACCTTCTGGGAAGAGGGAGTAAGAAATTTTGAGACTCAGATTCGTTGGATAGGACTGAGGGAGTTTTCGATAGTCGCAATAGCATTTTCCTTCAAAATGGTTGGGAATGATTTATGAGGAAGATATTTCTTTGAGGAGAATTTGGCATTGGGGAGGATGGAGCAAGTGTGGTCTTTATGCGACATCTTTTGAAATAGTAAAACGTCTTATAATGAGCTAGTAAAGAGTGGCTCTATTGATCTTGGGAATGTAAATTGTTAAGGTTATTAGTTCAAAGAGGAAAGAACTTATTTTATGGAAAGGTCTTGATGTGAAGTAGAGGAATTTTATACTTGAGAGGTTCAGAGTTTAGTGGATCTGTTTTGAGCGGAGAATTTAGCTCATAGTTGTGTTAAGTTTTGAGAACTAGGGAGTGGTTAGAAGAATTATATTTGTTGAGGCCTTGAGTTCTAAACATAAGGTATTTGTTTGGCATGTCGAAAGAAGCGGAATTTATTTATATTATATATTATTACCTAAGCCTTCGGGAAGTATCTAAAATATTCAAACCTTTTATATAACCTTAACCCTGGTTTAACTAATCTCAATCCCCGACCTAGCTACATAGTAGTGTATTGGGAGGGTTCCTTTTTTGGATTTCTCTTGCGAGACCTCCCCCACATGAAGGTGGATAGCGTCAGGAATTGAGGAGAGTTCAACCATTGGGAATTTTCAAACTTTTATATATATATAATATGTTGTTATAGATTATGTTGTAGATAGTTGTATTACGATTGAGGCTATTGGAGCCTGGTTATAATTCTACGAGTTGAGCTCGGGTATGGGGTGTATGGGCGCCCTGGGTAGTAGTTTGTTTTAAAATCAATATGGTTCGATGTGAGAACTAGAAAGGATCGGTATAGTGATCCTGAGGGTTGATGTAAGGACTAGATGATATTGAGGTCCTAGGCATGTCTTAAATTTCGCGGGCGAAATTTTTGTAAGGGGGGAAGATTGTAACACCCCATGATTTTTGAGACTGAGAAATTAAATTTTTGGGAAAATAAAATTTAATTAAATTGGAGAATTCAAAAATTTGGAATTGTGGTCTAAAAATAGAGAACATTTCAAACTATTCCGGGTGATGATTCTGAGGGTACCATCGATCCCGAAAGGGTCGAGATAGTCAAAATGACTCTCATTGGGTTTTAATTCGGCTCCGAAATATTTTAAGTTAGTTTGACTCGAATTGGAGTAAACGAGTCATTTAAAGTGTGTATTAACATTTAAAACTGGGACTTATGTTTTATAGGCTTAAGAGGCTTACGGATCAAGCCTTCTCATTTGAGAGAAAGAGAGAAAAAGCCCTATAAAGAAAAGAAGGAGAAAGAAGAGGAAGAGAGAGAGAGAGAGAGAGAGAGAGAGAGAGGAAGAAAGCTTGGAGATTTTCGGCCCAATCGCGACATCGAGGACGATCCAACCTCTACAAAATCGAGGCAAGTGTTTAATCTTGATAAATAAGTCATTTGTGTATTTTATTTCATAATATGTGGGTAAAAGAAATGGTTTTTGTCTATAAGCATCAAAACCTAATTTTTTGGTTTAAATCTTGAAATTGAAGTTTATAATTGGGTTTAAGGGATTTTAATTGAGGAGATTAGATATAGAATGGGTTTTTATGTTTGGAAACATGTTAGGGGTGAATAATGATGGTTGGGAAATAAAATATGGGAGTTTTGGAAATTTTGGGTTTATAGAAAAATAGCCATTTTCGTGGCTTTTTGAACTGGCCGAATCGATTCACCCCTTGAAAATCAATTCGCCAGGTTGCAGAAGCCATAGGTCTTTAGGGACGAATCTATTTTCCCCTAGCGAATCGATTCGGTAGGTAGCACACTCTCAGGTCCCTTGGACCGAATCGATTCAGATGGGCCGAATCGATTCGGTGGGGCCAAATCAATTCGGAAATAGGGCATTTTGTGTAATTTTCTCCATAGTGATTTCAAACCCTTTTTGGTCGGGTTTATTGATTCAGGACTTTCTCTTAAGATGCAAGAGATATGTTTTGGAGACATAAAGGGGATTCTCACACGTTGTGATCATGGGGACTTCTTGGGACTATTTGGGAAAAATACATCCATGTATGCTCTTGGAGTTGTATATAGAGATTGTGGGGAAACCTCATTTGGATTGAGGATCCTAATTGTAGATTAAAAGTAAGTATAGATGTAATGTGAGGCTAAGAACTCTTAGAGAGAGTTGCGAGGGTATGTTGTGAAATTCTAGGCCGACATTTATATTGAATCCTTATAGAGATAGGATATCGTAAGATGCAGTTTGGGAACCAATGAGAGAGAGTAGTCGCATTATCCTTAGAATGATAAACTTAAGGTGTAAATCAGAGGTGCTAGACAAGGGGAATCCTGAGAGTAAATGAACCGTAGTCCGAATTGGGAACGATTGGATCATACAATCAACTAAAATAATTGGTAGCACAAATTCTAGTCAAGATAGTTATTACATAATCGTGTGGAAATAATCTTTGGGATTCCAACACTTAACATAAAGTTGGGCTAAGTTGAGGTTATAGACTATTAGTTATGTATATATATATATATATATAGTTGAAACTAGTATTGGAGTCATGAATGTCTTTTTGGAGATATAGGAAATGTGTAGTGATGGTTTCGTACACTAAACATTGGGTGATAACCCAAATGTTGCATATAAACATATGTTTTTGGGAGACTATTCATCATAGAAAAATGGATGAACATGCTTCAAGAGAAGGATTGTATTTACATATCGAGGTAAACTAAATGAGTTTGTGGTGACGGCTGGTATATTGAGGATTATGTATATATATATATATATATATATATATATATATATATATATATATATATATATATATATATATATATATATATATATATATATATATATATATATATATATATCTTATACATATGAACGAGAATTAGTTTGTATATATAAATATAAGGATATGTGAATATACCTATATATATCTATATAGATATGGATATATGGATATATTTATGTTATGGATATACATGTTATGAATATCTAAACCTTATGTGATGGTTTATTTATATGATCGGATCATATGGGTGTATATATATTGTGCATGTGAATGATATATATACTTATGTGGTTAAGCATACCCCGGTCATGCTATCATTGGGAATTTTTCGCGCAAAGGGTGAGCATCCTGGCTAGAAAAGCAGGGTGTGGATATTCCCCAGGTCATAGTCGTCCCGTGTGTTATTATATGATTTATATTTTTGGGATGAGACGTGGTGGGTATGTTTCGTCTCATTGCCTGTTAGGAGCTATGACCGCTTCCCCGGACGTCATGTGCATGAGTTTACCACGATATGAGTGTCCTTTAGTCCCACCATGGTGGCCCCAGTATTGCTACCTGAACTGGGCACTAGGAGGATGATGGCATGATGCAGTTTTATCGGCGATATATATAGCCGGGTACATTATTGTGCATGGACATTGTACATCAGATGTGATATGTACACTTGGTCATGGGTATGGATGATGGTGTATATATATGGTTAGAATAAAATGCCTATATATATATATATATATATTTATATATATCCTATAGATGAAAGGATATAGAATCTTTGTGGAGTGCATCTTGGATGATTATGATGTACTAGATTGATGGGGGTTGATGTATCGCATTTAAGGAACATTTCGGTTACATCATCCCAAGGATATTATTGGAGATTTTAAGTTGTTTTCATATTGTAGTCTAAAATTTAGTAGTAGTAGTAGTAGTAGTAGTAGTAGTAGTAGTAGTAGTAGTAGTAGTAGTAGTAGTAGTAGTAGTAGTAGTACTATAATATTACAAATAAATGATGAGGATGAGATTGAAGATGAAGATAAACATTCACATCAAACATATAAGAGACAAAGGTTTTTAAAGTGTTTCGGCTATGAATAAAGCCTACGTCCACTGTTATTTTATTCCCAAGGGCTTACAATAGCACCATAAGGTGTAGAGAGAGAAAGGATGAGTATCTTGTGTATGGGGTTTCTAGGTTCCCCCGGATCTCTCTCCCTTTTTGGCTAAGGGGATACATGTATTTATAGTGATGGGAGATAAAGAGATTCATTGTATGTAGATATTTATGTCTACATTCAACGAATCTAATTATTGAATTTCTTGGTATGCTATGTGTTGTCATCTATTAATACAGTATAAATGTACATTAAGGCTCATTAAATGCGCTGTCATCTTCATTAATGCACATTAAATGCATAGTTATCCTTTGATCTTCCTGGTTGGTATGACGGCCAACTCTCCTCGGGTGCTGACCAACTCTCCTCGGGTGCCGACTAATTCTCCTCGGGTACTGACCAACTCTCCTCGGGTGCCAAATAACACTCCTCGGGTGCCGACCAACTCTCCTCGGGTGTCGAATATTGCCACGTAGGACAACCTGTGTCCTTTTTTGATTGGTCCTCGTAGATGGAGAATTTTTGCATTAACAGAAGCCCCCAATGCTCCATGCTTGATGGTTTACTTGAAAGGATGGAGTATTTATTCTGTAGTGTTGCTCGGTGCTTGTGAAATTCTTGATCTACCTTCTTGATTTGTTCAACATAAAGTGCATTATCTCCTGGACGACATATGATGCAGACTGATCGATGGTTGCTAATCTTTCTTTTGAGGAACTCCATGTGCTATGTATCACGCCTGGGAATTTGGATACAGCCATGCCATAGTATGCAACTTTTAGCTTGTCATAATCTTCAAGTATGTCGATTGGTTTGCTAGCCGACCAACTACCTCATGTGCCGAGAAACTGAGTGTTAACTTCACGTGCTTGATTCTTCTGATTTATGATCCTCTGAATACTTTGTCGAGTAACATACTATCTTTTGAACCCAACTCTTCAATATGATTAGTACCAAGCTAGTGGTGGACTTCTAAACATTTTCATACAACCTGTTCTTCAATCTTTGTCGGGACAGTAGTAGTAAAGATCTTAGTGCTGTAGATGCTGAATTTGACTTCTGAACTTCAATAGTATGTGCATAATTACTCCTGAATATGCCTCCTAAACTTCAATATTCCTCCTGAACTTCAATATACCTCCTGAACTTCAATAGCCTCCTGAACTAATTCTCGAGCAATAAAAACAACTTCTGAATGATAATTAGTCGAGGCCCCGACTATGTAAGTTTATGGAGTTGAATTTGGTGCTCGACTGTATGATGTTATGAGAATGTGTCACCGAATGAACAACTGAATTTTTAATAGAGGCCCCCAAGTGTGGAAAGTGAACTTGAATGATTTTTTCTTGATCTCTTTCACATACTCATAAAAATTTCCGACCAACTGTAGTTGATAGCTTCTTATTTTCGACCAACCTGAGTTGGTGGATTTTTTCTTCACAACCAACCTTAGTTGGCATTTTTTAGAATATTTTTTCTTCCTAACCAACCTTAGTTGGCATTTTTAGGAATAGTTTTACTTCCTAACCAGCCTTAGATGGCATTTTTTAGAATAGTTTTTCTTCCTAACCAACCTTAGTTGGCATTTTTAGGAATAGTTTTACTTCCCAACCAACCTTAGTTGGCATTTTTTAGAATAGTTTTTCTTCCTAACCAACCTTAGTTGGCATTTTTAGGAATAATTTTACTTCCCAACCAACCTTAGTTGGCATTTTTAGAATAGTTTTTCTTCCTAACCAACCTCAGTTGGCATTTTTAGGAATAGTTTTACTTCCCAACCAACCTTAGTTGGCATTTTTGGGAAATATTTTTTATAATAAATAATGGAGACCTCCTCAACAGATTGTTGGGAGTAAGATAATATAAATGCTGGAGACATCCTTGGAGCTGACCAACAGATTGTTAGGAATAAGATAATATAAATGTTGGAGACCTCCTCGGAGCTGACCAACGGATTATTGGGAATAAGATATAATAACTGATGGAGACCTCCTTTGAGCTGCCCAACAGATTGTTTGGAATAAGATATAATAAATACTGGAGACATCCTTGGAGCTAACCAATAGATTGTTGGGAATAAGATATAATTAATGTAGGAGACCTCCTCGGTGCTGACCAACAGATTGTTGGGAATAAGATAATACATGTTGAAGACTTCCTTGAAGCTGAATATATATAGAGAGAGAAGAAATTTTTTGAGCTCTATGGTGAGATAAATATAAAATATGCATAAACATAAATAATGATAATAAACTGTCTTACTGATCTGTCGAGGAAAAATTGCATAATGCCGAATAAGGATAATGTTTTCCAAAATATAAGAAAATGGTCGAGTACTTTGCGGGGCCTGAATATAAATAAGAATTACCCAGACCAACCATCCATTGGGGGTGAAATGTAATAAATGTTATAGTTCTTCCTTGGAGCTGAATATGAATATCTCGCCGAGTTCCGTGTTGAGATGAATATACAATATGAATCTCAAGGGATATAGAATAATTTGTGCCTGAGCAGATATCCGAGAAATAATATAATCAATAGTGCCTCGTTGAGGTAAATTTTCATAATGCCGAGCAATGATAATATTCTCCAGAAGTTTAAGATTATTTCCGAGCATTCGTCGGCACCAAATCTTGTACCTGTAAAAATTAATAACTTGCCCTACCATATGTGTAGGCTGAATTGATTAGTCATGAGAATAATTTAGTAATCTAATCAATATATATGATATGTATATGCTCGGGTAATAAAATATCAATTTCAAAATATGAAATAATATATGTTGGCTGATATGTGGAGGCAAAATTGCCTGATGTCGAGCAATAATAGTTTCGAGAGGTTTAAGATTGTGGTTGAGCTTTCGTCGTGATTGAATATCGTCCCTATGAAATCTTAATAAGCTGCCCGAGCACCTGTCTAGACTAGATCAAATAATTATTGTCATGAGAATAATTATTCAGCCAAACAATATGTGATGTGTATCAGCATAAGGCAATAAAAATTTCAAAATATGAAATAATACGTTTTATGCCAAATGTGTGTGAGATGGATAAATTATTACTAGATATGCGCCATAAATAAGACATAGAGTTTTTTGTAAAGTTATTTAATCTCTAACAACTAATCAAGTATAAGTTGATGTTTGAAAATTATTTATCACTTGGCTTTAAAAATATTTTTTGGGGTGATCACAAGTTTTTTAAAAAAAAAACTTAAGCCCCATTTTTACCCCCAAGATGAACTCGTGTTTAAAGAAATATCTGGGGTGCTCCGCAATTTTAATACGCCAAGATTCTACTGTTGCCGACCAACGGCATGGGTGTTGCCAGCCAGCATTTGGGGATGTCTCGAGTTGGAGAATATATAGTGTCGACCAAGAAGAAAATGGTCCCCGACCAGCAGAGCAATTTCGCCAATCAACAAAAATGGTGCATTGATATTGCCAACCAGCTGTTAGATGGTCACCGAATAACATCAGATGTCGCCAACCAAGAAGTGGATGGTTGGACAGCTGTCGACCAGTAAATTGAACCCTCCGAACAAGACTGAGATATCGCCGATCACGAATTGATTTTCTCTACCAATTATATACACGCCGACCAACAATAGGTACATCCGAGTAGAAATAGATGTAACCGATCAACGAATGGGAGCTCGGGAACTCCTCAAATTGCATAATATCCATCACCGATCATAATGAAATGCCTCCGACCAACAATTGATTTTTTTGACTAGCTATATATAGTGGACCAACACAATTGGTGCTGGTGATGTTTATTGTTGTAGTACTGGTTGCCGACCTGATCTCCAATAATCATTCAGCCATACTTACAATTATGAGGTGCCCCAACCTTTTACAGCCGACCTATGCCAGAATTTTTTCAACCGTTCTTTATTGATGACTGGAATTGGTAAACTGAAATTCGGTGGAGGATTGTTGCCGACTTGATGCCGACCAAGTGTATGAGAACTGTCGAGTAGAAATAGATGACTTCGGCTAACAAATAGTAAGTCGTGGAGCTCCTCTTGATGTATAATACATGATAAAAGGGTAATTGTTGGGGGTGAATCTTGTACATGCGGCATTTAATAAGTTGCTCGAACACCTGTTGAGATTGATTCTCATAGAAATTATCATTAGCGAAAATTTTTAGCTAAATATCATATAATATGTATCAGCTCAGACATAAGGCAATAAAAATTTTAAAATATGAAATTAAATGTTTTGTGCCAAATGTGACTCAATGTGAGCAATTTTTTATCCACTAGATGTCATACGGTTTGATTTGGTCTTTTTATAAAATAATTTTTTTTAAATAAATGCTCAAATATGGGATCGGAAAATTTATTCTAAGATAAAGTTCAGGGATATATTTTATTTAATTTTAAAACATTTATTTTGTTAGAGAAGTGTGAGAAAAATAAATAGGTAGCAATGGTAATAATTTTGACTTTGTCAAAATTAATAATCTGGGCAAATAAATTTGTCATCTCTCCATTCCAGCATTCCTCGTCAATAGGTGATAACCATCTCTGACCAGTGGTATCGCCGACCAGCATCGTGTGATGTCAGTATTGGGATGCCTTCGTTTTGATCTGCCGACCATGTACATACGATCAAGAAGCCTTTGTTTTGGCTAAAACTTATATCCGACCAACTTTGGCCTTTTAAGTTATTGACCAACTATTTCTTTGTTATCAAAGGTAGATGTCGACCAGATGTTCTTGTTTTGAAACAACCACCGAGGTGTTGCCGATCTACTCCAATGTTGCTGATGGATCTTCACAGCCTACCACCGACCAACAAAAATGGTCTGGTAAACAAATTTTTGTCGGGTAACAACCAGATGTCGCCGAACAACAGTAGATGGTTCCGACCAACAAAAATGTTGCCGACCAACAATACTTGTCAATGAGATATACGGAGGAGATTACTTCTTTATTTTGATTAAGTAGAGAAAAAATTCACATAGTTTTTCACCGACTAGAAATACTCATCCGGCGACCATCTTCTGGATTTTTCATCCTCACACAATTGATGCTAAACATTAGTTACAGATTCATGAGACCTTTGAGCCCAAGGCAGACATACTTTGAATCGAAGAGTAATATAATCTTGGGATTGAAATTTTTTGTTGATCTGAAATCGAACCAAGTTGTGAGGTGGATGATCATCTGGTTATTTTTTTATGCCGCACAGTTTCATTATTTTTGTTGCTGTAAACGGGTGAAGTCAAAACGATTGATATGAATTTAATAAATCCAAAATTTCTTCATCTTCCTCGGAAAGTTTCTCCATTGCCCTTTCTTGAGCGACTCTTCATTTTTCATCTTCTTTACGAAAGTGGGTAATGATTTTTCAGGAGAAAGAAGGTTATTTTGGGTTTCCTTCCTATTTTCCATTTGTGGAGATAAAAAATACGGTGGAAGATAAAAATCATTACGAAAATTATACCAAAAATCAATCATCGAACCAATAAAATATCTTAATCAGAATTAATAAATCGTAACAAATCAAAATTCTTAGATATAAGAGATAACTAATAGAAATCATCAGATCTAAGACAAAATATGATCAATATCCAAGAGGAAAAAGAATGGTTTTGAATTTTTACTCCCATATAGAAGATGTGAAATATGTGAATCAACATATGTCAAATCTTTTTGATGTAACTCATTACATAAACGTGTTTGCCCAGAACATTTTCAAGAAGAGTCATAGATGCTTAACGTTCATGATGAAAATTGTCTAACACTGAATATAAACAAATATATATATATATATATATATATATATTTATATATATTATTTTTTTAATGAATCAAATTGATGAGAACTTTTAAAGTAGATCTCGGTCAGAATTGCGATTATCGAGAGAGAGAAATTGTTCTTGATTTTAACTTTTCCCATTCTCTGATTAAAAATTTGATGGGAATTTGAATAGACATCAAAGATCTTACAGAATTTATAATGAAAATTATCAAATCTGACCACCGTCATATATATTGGTATATGTAATCATTTAAAATATTTATTCCATGATAGAAAATTTAAACTTGAGAATCAAGCAAAATGTTATGATTTATGAAATCCATTATTTTTTAGATTTCTAAATAAGAATTAATCTAACAGTTATGATTTTAAAATCATGATATGCAATATTTGCACATAAAAATTGGACAACTAATTTATGTATATAAACATAAAAATCATGATTGAATCAAAAGATGTATGTATAATTGATTATACGTAGAGAAAATAAAAACTTAGCTTTTGATGGAGAACAATGCTTGTAACACGGTTCCCACAGACGGCGCCAATCTGTTGAAGACAGAAAATGACCACTGTTATTTTAGTGGCGTCAACAGCAGATAAATGATGAGGATGAGATTGAAGATGAAGATAAACATTCACATCAAACATATAAGAGACAAAGGTTTTTAAAGTGTTCGGCTATGAATAAAGCCTACGTCCACTGTTATTTTATTCCCAGGGGTTTACAATAGCACCATAAGGTGTAGAGAGAGAAAGGATGTGTATCTTGTGTATGGGGTTTCTAGGTTCCCCCGGATCTCTCCCCCTTTTTGGCTAAGGGGATACATGTATTTATAGTGATGGGAGATAAAGAGATTCATTGTATGTAGACATTTATGTCTACATTCAACGAATCTAATTGTTGAATTGCTTGGTATGCTATGTGTTGTTATCTATTAATATTGTATAAATGTACATTAAGGCTCATTAAATGCGCTGTCATCTTCATTAATGCACATTAAATGCATAGTTATCCTTTGATCTTCCTGGTTGGTATACCGACCAACTCTCCTCGGGTGTCGACTAACTCTCCTCGGGTGCCGACCAACTCTCCTCGGGTGACGACTAATTCTCCTCAGGTACTGACCAACTCTCCTCGGGTGTCGACTAACACTCCTCGGGTGCTTACCAACTCTCCTCGGATGCCGACCAACTCTCCTCGGGTGTCGAATATTTCCACATAGGATGAAATGTGTCCATTTCTGATTGGTCTTCGTAGATGGAGAATTTTTGCGTTAACATATGGCATGATGGATCTCTAGGATCGACATTGTCAAGGAGTAGTGTAACGGGGTGTTTCCTTGTTTGGATTTCGCTTTGCGAGACACCCCACGCACGAAACTTAGTACAGTGTTGAGATTGGAGAAAAGTTTTGTCAAATAATTATATGTGGCATAATGGATCTCTAGGATCGACGTTGTCAAGGAGTAGTGTAACGGGGTGGTTCCTTGTTTGGATTTCGCTTTGCGAGACACCCCACGCACGAAACGTAGTACAATGTTGAGATTGGAGAGAAGTTTTGTCAATAATAATTTGTATGCATGTTATTTATTAATTAAATTACATGATTAAACCCAAATATAAATGGGTAACATATTAAGAATTATCATTGATTAAATCATAAATCGGAATCCATTAAGCCTATTATGGCATAACTGTTTGTAAACATAATCTAATATGATTAGAAAAGGGGTGGATTCTTGGGTTAAGATAGGAAGGTATATCTCGAGGGAATAGGCGGGGCCTCTGTTAAGTTAGGTTGTCCTTATAATTGGGGTAATTTAACAAAAATTTCAGGACGCGAATAGGTGTACGGCGCTAGCTGAGAGGTGAGATGGGGTTCCACGAGAGTGCGATTCCACTTTAATTATGAAATAAGTGCACCGATATTTATTATGCACGGTTAACACACTTGCTAAATATGTTTCACACTCGGGTTCTGACCCGTTTACTTTTCTCTCCTGCCTGTATATATATATATATATATATATATATATATATATATATATACTATTACATGTGTCCTACCGCATGGTTGCTGGATGACCTTCTATCTAGAGTCTTGGGAGCCGTGACTGGTGCGGACAGTTGTGGGATGTAGAAAGTAGTCGCTTCCTACTTCTTTAAAAATCTAGGTAGGATTCATGTTGTGTATCGGGTTTATATCCAAGTGATATTTATAGATGTGTATATTCATTTCACTTCAGTTATTGTATTGGCTGTGATCCGACAGCTTATTCGGGTTTACTTCCTTGCTGTATATTCAGTTGTAGTCATTTATTTCACTTATAATTTATCATAATTCTTTCATGCATCTTTCTTTCCTTTATTAGTAGTTTATAGTGTTGGGTTGTTGTCTGTTGCATATTTTATTTAATTTTAACATCTCGTTTATATGATATCGGGTAGTTAGTCCTATATTATATGGTACCGACAATTGATGTTGAGACTAGACCATCTGAAACTCCTGATTTAATGTAGTATAGGGCTGGCCACCCATTGTTATTTTAAGCTGGTTGCTACATTTCATTCGAGTGACGTGACTTTTTGGCTGATACGCTCACCTCATGCTAATCCTTTGACCGACTTAATTTTCTTATAAAAGGGGTCTGCCAACCTTGGTTTTCATGGAGAACAGTTTTTAACTTTAAAGAGTTTTAACCTTTGAAAATTTTGTTTATCTGCCCAGAATTTAATTCGATACTTTCGGCAGAAAATTTTTCTCCAATAATTTAAGGGTTCAAATATTTGTGTTATTTTCAATTCACAAAAATCCCAAATAATTTTATGTGATTTATTTTGTGGAACCCAAGAACATATTTTTCTATTTGTTCATTCTTTGTGTGGAGAGCTCTACAACCGACAGTTGCGTGCTATTGTGGAGGGAGTCCTTATGAAGTTCACTCTTGTGGAGAATCCATTTCTTTTCCATTGCTGACCATCTGGAGTTCTTGCTGGAGATTCCAGCCGACGACATCGGAACCGACACCTGCGAGTATTTCATATGTCACTCATGTTTTCATTATAATTCATGTAAACCGTTCTTTACAAATTATAGTGAAAATAAAAGGTTTTGCCCTGCGGGATTTTTTTCTGAAACTTGTGTCGCATGCTTTATTTATTTATGGGTTGACACACACACACACACACACATTTTTGCATGTTTAGGGGATGGATTGATTTGGTTTAAAAATAGACTCTAATTAAATAAGTGTGCCAAAGCAGAAATTTTCGAATTTAATCAATTATCACACAGTCATACGTTTTACAAATTGGTATCAGAGCTTATTTAAGCGATCACCACTTTTACAATAATTTTTTTAAGCAAAGTAATCAGCATATTATAAGTTTTTTCATTGTTTTTGGAGTTATAGTGTTAGTAAGTATTTTTTCTGCATATTATTGTAATAACCCCCATATTATCACATAATGGCTGGTCGGGCACGATACGCTGAAGATGAGGCTTTACGATCAATTAATACCATTCTCAGCACAACGAAATATAAATAGTGTCTATTTAAAAGTCGATGCTTTAAACTTTATGAATATCCCATTGACAATAATTAAACTCAACCAAACCAACAAAATGATAAATTTAGCAGCAAATAAATATTACAACATAAGTAAAAAAATAAAACTTAGGCTTATGCCCATACAAATTTTGAAAATAAAATATTTGAACTTGGACAAAAAAGCGCCTATGCTAGAGTCAAGAATCTGAAAATCTGCTAAGCACTGAGAGAGGGGCATTTATAATTTGTGTGAGAGCCCGAGGTATGCAAAAATTCACTTATTTAATTTATGATACAATAATACAGTCAATGCACGATAATTATCCCCCATTCGTCACTCACATGCATGTAACACCTCACCATTCATATAAGTGTGACATGTCGCGCATACCAAAAGTCCTCAAATGATAACTACAACTACGTGCCGATTTAATACAATGATTAGATGATTTAAATGTACCGACGACATTTTATTATCAATTTTCATAATTTCCACATATGAAGCATAAATATCCACTATGTAATAAATGATCACAATTTTAATTTGTATCCATATCCTTAGATAATTAATTATTTCCATAGTATCCGGGGAATTTATAATATATGTCCTTCCATATAATTGACACACAAGGGCATCTAGCGTTGGTGTCTAATTCGTTCTTTATCGACAAGTCCAGAGGAATCCCTACATCCTAAGTGGCTACAAAACACACGTAAGTTGGGGGCGGTCCCTACGCAGGACACCTGTATACGGACCATACCCAACGGTGATACAGGAAGGGTCAATGCCACATCTACCCCTCAACGTTAGAGCGTCTACGTAGTAACTATATGGCCTACACATCGTCAAGCCCACCTGTGCCGACGTGTGGTCTACGACCCGAACGCGTGCCCCCACCTCCCCCCCCCCCCCCCCCCCCCGAGCCTATAGGATGGTCTATTAGTACCTGCACACATAAATATATAATAGTACATATTATTATCCCATATAGTATGTAAGGATAATTACTCCATAATTATCATAAAAATCCAATCAAGATCCACAACATCTTTCCATTTATTAATAATTTATTATCTAATAAATTATTAATTTCATCCCATAAAATCTATTTAACTATCTAGTTAAATGAAATCTTTCCTATTTAATGTGGGCACATCCTTATTTTTAGAACAAATTATTTACTTCCCAAGCCCAAACCCAGTCACTCACGTGGACTCATAAAAGTGCTCACAACCAAAATTCCAGACCCAATACTCTCATTAATATTTATAGTCCTCAATACCCCCGTAATTATCATCTAAAAATTATAAATTGCGTTCGATAATAAATCCCAATTTAAAGACGACCATGCCATTTAAAAGTTCCGTCTTCTTCAATTTGGCTATTGACCCAACAACATTAAACACGAGGAATGAAGGAGAAAACAACTCAGGTGAACTGAAATACTTCCAACGTCGCTCAAACGAACTAAGGGGTTATTCGCGGGACATGGTATGTCGTTCGAACGACCTCCCAGGTCTTTTGAACGACTTCTCCTTCTTCCCCATTTCGTCTTCCCCTAATAGTTCCTTCCAAACTCCCTTATTTTTAACCCAACATTCATGTATATAACAACCCAGTTCGAGTAGGTTTAAACCCATAATTTATATATATCTCCACATAGTACGAGTAAACCTAAACCCATAATTTTACACGTATAACATTCATAAACAGTCGCAGCAAAATTAGTACCATAGCCCGATTTTAATGCTTTAAAACCTCAAATTTTTAATTAGATTCGTTTCAGAACAAGGAGTGTTTATTAGGGAATCTACATATAGATTTCCATCCCACTACTTAACAATAATAATCTCTACGTTGATCATCCAATTACCCCCAAACAACAATTAAAAAATTTAAAGGAATCTAACATCAATATTCGTAATTACGATACCTAAATTTCTTAGACAAATCTACATAAGAAATCATTCCTCTACATGCGATGTTCAACCTCGAATCAAACATTTTCAAATCTAAATCCCGAAAATTTGAAGGAGATAATTATATGCATCAAGAAATAAATTGGAAAAATAAATTAAGCAAGAGAATTCTTGCCTTAAATTTGGAGAAGAATTCCTCTTGAAGCTCACTTGATTTTCCTTTTGGTTCTTCCTCTTTTTCCCTTCTTTCATGTTTCTCTCTTTTCTCTCACGTGACTATTAATCTAGATTTTGTGGAATGATAGTGGGGGAGTGGTTTATCCCCACTTAAACTCTTAATTAGTGCTAATCCCGAGTTGACCCCTAAGCCGAACTTTTGGACCTCCAAATAAGCCCAAAACCATAACCCAACTAGTCCAAAGGCTCCCCAACTTATATACCTAGGACCCGGGACCAATTCTAAATATTCAAAACACTAAACTGAGTCTCTAACGCTCTCCAAAATGCGTCCCAATTATTTTTACTTCACTTTGATATTTTATTATGTTAAAAATGACATGTGCCCATAAATTTATTTATGTGTGGTTTGTTTTCCACTAGCAACCCATTATGTACAATTGCGTTTTATTGTTATAAAATCATAAATGTTAACTTAAATTAAAATTTGGACTCGCTTAAATTTTAAATCTTCCCAGTTTAAATTATTCCCAAATAAATCTGAAATCATTAAATTCAAATATGTCGCAAAATTTTATTCCAAAAATTAAGGGGGTAATGCAAATATGTTGATTCTACTCAATATTTTAATACCGATTCATGAATGTCTATGATTAAGCGTATTTTATTTTTATATATTACGTCAATTGAACTTATTTTTCCTACCATTTCTTATAATTAATATCCCTCACACAATATACTTTACACCTATTTTAGCTATTAATCTGAAGATGTCCTTAATTCCAACATTTTGGCAATTAAGTGGCCAATAGTTTGATTAAAAAATGACAATCATGCTCATTCACAAATGTGCTCGGAAAATTTATACACGAATTCCACTTATTATATATAGTATACCGCATTCCCTATAAAACGCCCGCGCATTGCGCGGGCAAAAACCTAGTATAATTTAATTTCGGTCCCTTCATATGACATGTTTGTTATGTCCTCAAGAGGAGGCATATTACCATAACAATGTTCTTTATCTGAATTATCTCCACAAAACCTATCAGCTTTAAGCTCATCCGATTTACTCGGTAAATTAATTGACAAATTTGGGGTGTTCGCAAGAGGGGACATCACAATTTACTTGATAAATTGCCATAACTTATTAATTAAATTATTTGTTAAATAATTATCAATTCATTACCTCATTTTATGCCTAACTTAATTTCACATAATATTAACATATAACACCTATAAAATATGAAAATACTTAGCGATGTCATGAGTCACAGCAAACAGGCAGCTCATTATATTTAATTTATTAATTCATAATATGCTCTCAAACTACGAGTTGTCAAATCCTATATCCTTTACATATGGCTATTTGATAGTATTGATTTTTCTGATAACAAAAGTGAGTTCTTTGATGTTATTAATGGTGGTAAAAGAGGACATTTTTGAATAATATAAAAAATTTAAACAACAAATAGTGTATAACGAAAAAATATTTATTTAACAAAAGGATAACACTTCTAACAAAAAAAAATAATTTTAACAAGAAATAAGTTGTTTAACGGATTGTTTTAAAAAGAAAACAATTTTGAACAATAGAATCAATTTTTACCCCAAAAATAAAAATTTATAACGAAATAAACAGTTTTTACGGGAAAAATTGATTTTTAGCAAAAAACATAGTTGTTAACAAGAAAAATAGTTTTTAATAAATTAAAGAAAAGTTTTAACAAAATAAAACTGTTTCAACGGAAAAAACAGATTAAGTAAATAGTTTTTAACAAAATAAAAAACATGTTTACAAAAAAAATATTTAATGGAAATAATAGTTTTTTTAAGGAAACAATGTTTAACAAAAAAAAATTAATGATTTTTTTAAAAACATTTTCAGACAAAATAAAAACATTTTTAACATACCCAAAATTAGTTTTGAACAAAATGAAAAGAGTTTTAACAAAAAAGTAATTTTTAACCAAAAAAAAATTATGAAAATGATTTTTAAAAAAATTGTTTAAACAAAAAAAAATCTTCCCAATCTAAAAAACAAATTTAACGAAAAAACATTTTTTCATAAGAAAAAGTTTTTGTAAACAAAGAAATAGTTATAAAATGGATGAGAGATTTATGGAAAAAATTATTTGCTATAATGGAAAGTAAAGTTTCCTAACAAACGTGAAAAAATTATGACAATTTTGAATGTGGACATGGGTTCCACGAAAAAAAATGCATGACAAATTAGGGCAAGCAAACACGTAAAATAATGAGCAAATCCTCCATTTGCCCAAATTGTCATGGCGAAAAGGGTGTGTCAAACTGAGCATCCTGTGTAATTCTTTGAAGCAAAATGTATTGATTTTCTTTTATTTTAAAAGATTACGGGCTAAAACGTAATATTCTATACTAGTACAATAAGTGGACACAATCTGTTCCAGTCTAGATTTTACCTATTTTTTGGATCGAACCGAGTTACTCAACCATAATTTTCTTATGACCGAGATCAGAACGAGTAATTACGTTAACTTACAAATCAGACCTCACTTTTTTCCATCTGGATCGGGGTAAATTCGGTCCTCACCATGTTTTTTATTTTGGATAAAAGTTATGATCTAATTTTCATACCTATAAAGAAATTAAAAAAAAAAATTATACAAATTTATAGATCCATAGAATACTCTCTCTCTCTCTCTCTCTCTCTCTCTATATATATATATATATATATATATATATATATACACACACACATATACAGAAAGGATCTCATGCATACTCAGTTTGCATAACCTCCGTGCGGACCATTTTTTTAAAATAGTAAAAAAAATAATTTCGGACTGATTTTTTTTTTTATGATTTTTAAACATTTCAGTAGGACCATGAAAAAATAATCAGCTCAAAATGAATTTTTTTGCTATTTTGAAAAAATCGGTCAAACTTTGTCAATTTTTAAGTTGTTAAAAACTGACAAAGTTTGACCGATTTTTTTCAAATAGCAAAAAAACTCATTTTGAGTTGAATTTTTTTTTATGGTCCTATTGAAATGTTTAGAAACTATAAAAAAAAATTACATCAAAAATATTTTTTTTACTATTTTATCAAAATTGGTCCGCGCTAGCGGTATGCAAACTGGAGTATGCATGAGAACCTCTCTCTCTCTCTCTCTCTCTCTCTCTCTATATATATATATATATATATATATATATATATATAGGGAGAGGTTCACAAGTGGACCAAAAGAATGGACTTTTTAATGGACTTAACAAAAAAGACTAATAAGTCTCGATTATTGGGTGCCGCTGGCGCGGACCCATTACACTAAGGAATTAAAATTAGTGGGTTATTAGTCTTTTTTGTTAAGTCCATTAAAAAGTCCATTATTTTGGTCCACTTGTGATCCTCTTCCTATATATATATATATATATATATATATATATATATATATATATGCTCTTGTGCGGGTTAGTCCGCATTTTAAGAATGCGGACCGGACATGTGTCACCTAATGGTGCGCCTAGAAATTATCGCATAAATAATAGGCACACTTTCTATCTTTTCTGGGCTCACCGTCAGATGACACATGTCCGGTCCGCATTCTTAAAATGCGAACTAATCGGCACAAGGGAAGGACTATATATATATATATATATATATATATATATATACAAAGTCTCAAATTATATATATTAATTAAAAGACATATCTATAAGAAAAATAAAAAATATTACTTTTGGTATATATATTTGGGAATCGATCTGGTCTAGTCAAAATCGATCTTTTTATATAGAGGGTCGCGGACCAGACTGATTTAATTGGTTTTCAATTTTTGGAATAAGGAACAAATTGGTTATCAAAATAACCTTAATTTTCGGTTCGGTCAAATCGAACAATTCAGGTCGATCTTTTTTTATCCACCCTAAACAAAAATAAAATAGGTGTATTTCTTTAAAAAAAAAAAAAAAAAGAAGGTAATTCTTCTCTCTTTCACTCACTAACAACATCACCCTTGTCTGCATGTGACAACACGCCTGCCCGATCGCCCTCTCCCTCAGGCAGTTTGTGTGGACTCCCCTCCTCCCTTCAATAAGCACCAGACAACACTCACCCCCTTAGCTTTCCCACACTCCAGTCACCTTCCCCTCTAATAGTAGGTAATCTTTTTTTATCTTCAGTTCAATGTTTACATGTTTAAATATTCAAATAATTAAATGTTAAATACGTAAAAGTTTAGTGAAATAAGTTTAAATGTGAAATTTCAATGTTAAATATTTTGGTTGTTTTGGTGAATATATTAGTTGTTCATTGTTTGTTATTTTTAATCGTTCAAATATAATTTGGAATATTTTTTCAAATTCAGGCCAATTATGTTGAAATATTTTAATTGTTATTTTAGATTTAGGAAAATATTATATTGAGGCATTTAAAAAAATCCACTAATGAAATAAAAGCCAAAAATTAGTGAATATTAACCTTAAGATCTCGAGGGTTAAAAATTGCAACAAAAAAAGTAAATATAACACAAAACAATTCGCTTCGGGGCTCCCTCCCTGAACAACAGGCCTTTATAAAAAAATTCCTCACCCCCGACCAAAAATTTTGGTTCTGCCTATAGCCTAAATTTTTTTTTTTAGTATATTTGTCTGTGATCCTTATTTTTGTGCCAACTTTAAAATTAAACATCTTCCAAAATAGATTCATGAAAGACAAAATTTGTATATTTGGAAAAGTCTCGACGAGATCTTCATGAAAGACATTTAATTTTTAAATTTGAAGTTCCCGCTTTGCAATCTCCGTTGTGTTTTCCGCTGACGAGATTTCGAAATGCAATATCGCAATATGACATTTATAGTGTGAAAAGTGGAGTGCAATCTCGCAATGCAATATCGCAATTTGGACTCTGAAAAGTGGAGTGCAATCTCAAAATGAGAAATTACAATGGTCGTCCGAGCATTTTCGAAGTCACATATATGTCGTCGGGTACTCGTTAGAGTCACCAAGGCGTCGCCGAAGTGTCAATAGTGTAAAACAGGAGATTCGGAAACGCCGCACCGGATATGCAAAGTTAAGAGTTTTTCCATAGAGTCACTGGAGACATGAAGCAGATTAAGATTGAGAAAAAAAGAATTAAAAGTGGATTATTTATTATATAGGAATTCCGGTCTACTCTAGAGGAATAGAGGCTCAAATTAAACATGTTTTACTCGAGTTTCATGTTCGAAACATTTAGCATCGGAGGGTGATTAGGAAATGCCTACTTTTTCTAACATGAATGAGATGCATTGAAATATTGAAAATTGACTAATACGAATCATAATAATTCCCCTCAATTAAACACGATAATAAACGAAAAAAATAAGTAATTACACGAATAATACGACAAGACAAGACACAAACTCAGAGAAAACCCGAGTAGAACATGACATAGATAAGAATATCAAATTGTAAGTTGTTTAAAATTGACACCTTACGTTCAAATGTCTGAATTTTTTTGCTATTAACATTCGATGATGCTAATGGGTTTTGAAAACTAGAAAAGGAACGGAATAAACTTAACAAGTGAGATAACACAAAAAGAAATGATAATCAAACACATAACTACACGGTTCAAAGTATCGGCCGAGTCAACTCGGAATCGGATATCGCGACTGATACCGCGACCGATACGATACCGCGATCGAGTTGAAAATCGGGTGTCCGATACCGGGACCGATACCGAGACTTTGAACCATGCATAACTAAAGAGCAAGCTTAAGGTCTAAACCACTTTCTTTGTGATCATCTTCTGTTTCTATCTTGTTTTCACTTTGGTTACAAGGACCAGGAAGAATTAAAGGTCTGTTTCTAAACTCAATACCTTCACTAAAATCTTCCCATTGAAAAGAAGGAACCCAAGATGGTATATCACACTTTTTCTTGTTTTTCTTTTGTCTCTCCAATTCAGTAAGCACTTTTCTTTTTTGATTGAAACTTCTAATGAGAGCAAAAAACTTCTCCATCTTCTCTTCTTCAGCTTCATTATCATCTTTTACAACTTCCACTTTGTTGCTAGCGCTGTTAACATTCTCCATACTTTTAATGGTATTTTAATGACGAAGAAAGAAATATGTTATAAATAATGATAATTCCATGTTTAATGAAGTTTTGATCAATTATTTATAATAAGAGTTTGTACAAATAGAATGTCGCATTATTTAGCGTGAAAAGGACTCTTAAGAGATAATTACCGTTGTATCTGCTGACCCTACGCTGACTCAATGATTAATAGGGGTGTTTTTGTAAATTCAAGATGCCCACGTTAACTATAACGTATCGGCTTACGTAAGACGTAAGGCTGGTGACATAACTTCAATGAGTTCACGTGTTTTGTAGGTTGCTACTGCCATTTTCTTTGACCAAAGAGTATTGGAATCCGTAATCAATTAAGAATACAAAAATTCGCAAGTCTTTATTTGCTCATCTAGACAACCTATTAAATCAAGCTTATAGCAAAATCAAGTTTATTGGTTCATTGAGACAATATTTGAAAGTTAATTGAGTTTAGTTCTCAGTTTGATTTATGACACTGTTAAAATAATTTTTACTTAACGAAAGTCATGAATTGTGAATATAAATTAGTTAAATTACGGGTAAGCTGACGCGAACACCTCATAGCATGCGATAAAAAAAATCTAGACAACCCAGCAGGTGTATAAATTGTAATCGGAGACGTGGAATAATGATAGGAGTGATTATACCAAAATTTAATAGAAACACTAATGTGGTGATATTTTATTGGTGGCTTTTTTATTTTATTTGTGTCAATTTTAAAAATAATAAGAGTGATTATACGTCAAAAGCCAGTATTTGTGTGAATAATGATAGGAGTGATTATACCTAAATTTAAGGGCATGTTTGATAGCCAGTATTTGGCATGTCAAAAGCCTAATTCTTACTCAAATCCCCACTTTTGCACCGTTTGATTGGGAAAAATTGACCTGGCTTTCAATTTACAAAAACATAGCACGTGACCTCTTCTCCCACTAAAATCGAGAATTGATTCCCCCCCCCCCCCCCCCCCCCACACACACGAATGCCCTGGAATTGAATCACCTTCATTTTGTTTCGATCGATGTGAAGTGAATGATTCGATGGCTCATCTCCAAACCCACATCTTCTACAAAATGCAACCCACGTCTCATCTCCAAACCAAATCCAAGAGGTTAGTCCTTATTTTTTTCTCTTTATTTACTCCGAAACCATTCTTTTTCCTTTTTTGAAACGGAATCTAGTTTATATATGTGTGAATGATTTCATTTATGTTGTAACAACAAAAAGAAATCACAGTGGCTTCCATATTCGAAAGGAAAGATGGATTTTGTATTTATTTCCGACCGGAAAAAAGCTTTTTCGATTTTGTTTCATTTATGAAATGAACAATCAATTTATTATGATCCATTTCAGTTACGGATTTATGCCCCTTTTCGTGGTGAAACCCGTTTTTACATTTTGTATATGAAACATTATTACATTTTTATAGTTTCTGAAACCCTAGAAAAAATTGAAATGCAATTTTTTATTTTTAATCTGTGAAACCCTAGTAAATGCTATTTTTTAGAAGATTACATTTGTTTAGCTTGTAAAACCCGGATAAATAGAAATTCCATGTTTTTATTTTTAAATTGTGAAAATGAATATTGTGTGTATTTTTCAGTAGATAAATTATGTCTATAAAACGCAAAACATGAAAATTAGAGGATTTGTCAGCTTGTAAAATTAAGCTATCAAACAACACAAATTTTTATTTTCCAAGTCAAAATTTGCATGGACAAATTTGTGAGGGCAAAATTTTTCATGCCACCTCTTTTCTTACTTTTCTATCAAACGGACCCTAACAGAAATACTAATGTGGTGGTTTTTTATTGATTGATTTTTTATTTTATTTGTGTGAATTTCAAAAATTAATTAGTAACGAGTCGTCATGTTAGCGTGTCTACAAAATTTTGATAAAAGATTTGATCACAATTAGGAGTATAAATGGATATTTGAAAATCCGAATTCGTCCGGTATCCAACTTTAAATTTTGCGAATATTTACCTGAAAAAATGGATGTCGATACAGATACGGATAGTATATTAAAATATACGAAAAAACAGATACGGTTACGGATAGTATGTGTATCCTATAAGAATTATCCGTATTCGAGACGGAGTATCCACATTTGCGGATATCCATTTTTCTGGATATCCGTATCCTTATTATATTTAATAATAATTTATTATTAATATTAGTTGTGTATAATTATTATTTATAACATTTATCATATGTAATGTAAAATAGAAATATATAATATAAAAATGTTAATCATCACTCTTCAATCATTTTAAAAAAATAAAGAAATGATGCTTTTAACAAAAATCAAAAGATAATGAATAAGTTAAAAAAGAAAATAACAAAAAACGGACGAAAAACGGACAAAACAAACTAAAACAAAACATTTAACCTAAAATGTTTCAATTTCATTTGACATATTTCCCTCTTCTCTCTCATTTTCGGCGCACACCCTCTTTTCCAAAACCTTCTTTCTACTAGTAACTCGATAAGCTCCTCCCCCCTCTCTCTCACTCACTCACACCCACTTACCCACGCACCATACACGCAAGCGGTAACACACACACACACACACACACACACACACACACACAATAAAACACACAGACATACACAACAAGACACATAGACGTACACATCAACACACACAGATGCACAGAACAACACACACATAGACGCACTAAACAATGCATACACAAAGACGCACACGGTAATACACACACATAGATGCATGCAACACCTATTAGGGCTAAATTGTTGATCCTAATTTCTATGTTATTGATTATGAAATGGTAGATCAATTTTTTTATTCTAAATAGTTAGGGATTGATATTTTTTTGACATTGATATTGATTTTACATGATAAAAGAGGCAAGTCAACTGCAATGGATAAACAATTTAAACGGATACGGATATTATCTGAATCCAAAGAATCCGAGAGGATACAGATATGGATAGTTATTTTTACTATATGGATACGGATACAGATAAGGATAGTGCACCCAAATAGTGGATATGGATATGGATAACATGGTATCCGCTCCGTATATGTCTGTTTACCACTCCTAGTCACAATAGAATTTTTGTAAGGATAAACTACTTTTTATTTTTATTTATATATTTTTGAGTGGTGGGGTCATTCCTAATTTGCAAGGCTCCCGTTTCACTGCAGGGCCTGGAATAGGTAAATGTCGACTGCTCTTACTCCCATATTATTTTATACTATGAAGAGATCGCTCCCAAATCTCGATCTCGGTGGAGCAAATTTCACTAAGCGAGGTTTGATAATCAAATTTTAAGAAGTTATTTTTTTTAAACTTTAACTTTCAAGTTTTTTAATAACTTAAATTTGTCTTCAAATTATATTTTTACATATAACACCTCTTAAACACAATTTATTATCTTTGGACGGCAACAAATTTTTGGGGTTGGAGACACAGATTTTTGTTTGTCACTTTTGGATGACAAATCACTTAAAGCCTTTTTTTTAAAACTCTCTCTCTCTCTCTCTCTCTCTCTATATATATATATATATATATATATATATATATATATATATTTCGTACATTTGTATATTTCATGTATGCTTGATATATTTTCTTATATTTTGTAATTTTGTAAGTTTGTAAGTATATACATTTTATATATTTTGATATATGTTTATATTTTGTATATATCATATATTTTTATATATTTTATATTTCGTATATTTTATAAATTTAATATATTTCATATGTTTATATATTTTATACATTTTTATATTTCATATATTTAATGAGTGTAGAAACGTACAAAAAGTGGTTACTAAACCTATATCAAAAGCTTTGAAAAATTCATCTTCAAACAGAAAGTTAAGGACAATGCGAATATTTAAAACAAAAACATTTTTTGTCCAACGTCGTGCTTAATTCTGAGAGCATTTCTATTGGAATCGAGTTTTTTTACCGAATTTGGGCCAACACATTGACCTTTTTTTTTACTTTTATATAACGTTGGGCTTATTTCTGAGAGCACTTCTACAGGTCTGTAGGACTTAGTTTATCATCTTAGGTTAATTATGTACATAAATTGGTATTAATTTCAATCCTCGAAATCCAAGAATTTAACCCATTAACATGTCTATGTAAATCAGATCTTATTCACTTAATCCTGCCATATTTTATCATTTTACAAGGGTTATAATTGTTGAAATTTTCTAATTTCTAATCATGAACACAAATTCTCTATATGTGAATAAATCTTTCCAATCTCGTTAAGGTACTAAGGAATGACTTTCATCATTTAAGATCAACCAAACATCATCTTAATTTTCGAATTCATCTAATTTATTTCAGATTATAATGTCTACAGTCATGCTATTTCATCATATCTTTCTATTATCGATTTCCTATGAAATTCGAAATCTACATGGAAGAAAACTTCAATGACTTAAGAAGTAATTTGGACATTTAAATTAAGCAAGATAATTCTTTCATGATGATAATGATTTGATGATTTCGTCTTAGATCCTTTGCATCCTCTCCTTTTTGGCCTTTTTTTTCTTCTCCTTTGAGATGTGGCTGCTAGGTTTATATTTTGATTATGTGTGGGAAGTTATTAACACTACTCTTAAACTTATATTAATCTCAATTATCGAGTTAAGCCTCATTTTCCATACTTGGACCCCCCAAATGGGTCCGAATCCATAAGTCAACTAGTCAAATAACCTCCTAACTCATATACCTATACCCGAGGACCATTTCTAAAAGTCTAAAACACCCAAACAAGCCCATAAAGGCTCCCAAAATGTATCTCAATTATTTTTATTCAACATAGAGATTTTCATTATTTTTTAAATGACACGTACCGATAAATTTATTGACGTATGATTTATTCTCATAGGTGAACTCATCACGCCAAATTGAGTCATGTAATTTTATAATCATAAATAGATTTTTTTTTTAGATTTCTATGTTGTTAATATTAGTTGTACACATGCAAAAGGAACAAACAAAAACAAAAACTAGAGAGAGAAAAAAAAAGTGAAGTTAATCAAAGAACACAACTACAGAGCAAGCTTAAGGTCTAAGCCACCTTTCTCTCTGATCTTCATTTTTGTTACAAGGAGAAAGGATTATTAAAAGTGGTTTTCTAAACTCAATACTTTCACTAAAATATTTAAACTTTCACTCATTTTTATTATTTATTTAAAGCTTTTTTCCCGGACTACCATAACTAAAAAGAAAAAATAATATTTAATAAGCTAAAGAAGAAAAGAAATTGGTTATGTTTAACAAATTTCTTTTCTCATTTAACACGACTATAACATGACATAAATATGTAAATACATGACATAAATATGTAAATACATGACTAAATTAGGGATTATATATCATCTATGGCCGCTGAAATGTTGAAATAATTCATTAAACTTTAATTGAATTTAAACAAAACAAATTATATAAAGGTAAAAAAAATAGTCACCTTCCAGCGGCATTACAATTATTGCACGTTTCATTCCTGTGGCGGTTGTTTAGTCGTGCCAAACACAACTATGGTGTTCGTTATAATCCTATTATGAAACTGTTAAGGAGTGAGTAGAACAATGTAAAAAATCCTCTTATATTTTTTGTACATTTTGTTTTCCACACATAGAACAAAAGTATATACAATATATATAAGGCTACTGCTCAGCACAAGATATGAGTTAGGGGGTATATAGAGTTAGTGGGCAGTTGTTATACTCATGTGGAAAGTTTGCTGGTGATGTTGAACGTGGATAACTGCTTACATGAGTGGAGGTGTAGATATGAGTTAAGTTTTTGATGTTGTGGGTGATGTTCTATAGGCATTAGGGTTAATACGCCGCCACAAGTTGATGGTGGTCGTTAATGAATCATCAACTTGTCTTGAATGAAAGTAAATTTAGCGGATGAGAGACCTTTGGTGAAGATATCCACAAGTTCATCGTCCATAGAGATAAATTGAACTTCAAGAGCTTTCTTGGCGACTTGGTCACAGATAAAAAGAAAATCAATCTCAACATGTTTAGTGCAGGCATGAAATGCGGGATTAACCGATGTGTTACACGAATGTTGTCACACCATAAAATGGGAGGTTTTGGACAAGGAATAACAAGTTCACATAACAAAGATTGGTGACAAATTAGCTCAGCGGAGACATCGGCAAGAGTTTTGTATTTGGCTTCATTGGAGGAGTGGGAAATTGTCTTTTGTTTATTCGATTGCCTAGAAAAAATTGGAGCCAAGGAAAATAACATATCCACACGCTAATTTTTTATCATCAATACACCCGACCCAGTCGAAATCAATAAAGGCATGCATTTGGAAAGAAGAAGATTTAGTAATGCGCAGGTCATAGGATGAGGTGTGATTGAGGTAGCGGAGGATGGGTTTAACAGGGGACCAATGAGTGTCAATTGGAGTGTGCATGAATTGGCAATCTTTATTAATGGCAAAAGAAATATCGGGACGGGTTAAAGTGAGATACTAAAGTTCACCAACGACTTGTCAATAAGGAGTGGGGTCGAATAAGGGTGTGTCGTCGGTGAGTGATAGTTTAAGGTTGGTGGGAAATGAGGTGGTGAGGGGTTTAGAGTTAGACATTCCATAACGATGAAGGAGATCAAGAATGTACCGTTGTTAAGAGAGTAAGATACCGATTAAAGTAGGAAAAATTTCAATACCAAGGAAGTAGTGAAGAGGACCAAGATTTTTAAGGAAAAATTCATTACCATGGGAAGAAATGAGTGATTGAATGAAAGAGGATGAATTGCCGGTAATAAGAATATCATCCATATAGATAAGGAGATAGATAATGGTATTGTCAGAGTGATAGATGAAAAGATAGGTGTCGGTTTTAGAACCGATAAAATTTTTATGAGGTGAGAAACTGAGTTAGGCGACGGAACCAAGCACGCGGTGCGTATTTGAGTCTATAGAGAGAGGAATGGTGTTGACATATATGGGTAGGTTTAGTGGCATCTTGAAAACCAGGGGGTTGTTTCATAAAGACTGTTTCTTCTAAAAAAAACCATGGAGAAGCGCATTGTTGACCTCAAATTGAGATATATACCAATTATTTAAGACGACAATGGAGAGAATAGTGTGAATGGTGGTTGCCTTGACAATGGGACTAAATTTTTCATGTAAGTCAAGGCCATACTCTCGATGAAAGCCTTTGGTAAACAAGAGGGCCTTATATCATTCAATCATACCATCTGTTTTGCGTTTGATGCGATATACTTATTTACACCCAATAACATTCATGAGAGGAGAAGAAGGAACTAGAGTCCATATGTTATTTTGAATGAGAGAATTAATTTCATTATGCATAGCATCACGCCATTAGGTACGTTTATTGGCAATGGTAAAACAAGATGGTACTGTGGGGATAAGAAAGACGGTGTGAGCCGTGGGTGGTGTTTGTGATGTCGGAGAAGAGCGAGAATGGAGTGTCAATGGGTGAGAATGTGGTAGAACCATGACATTGCCAATGTACACTACACCAAAATCAGTAATTTGGCACACCCTGATATTAAAAATCTGGTCCAGTTTAAAACTGTGCCAAATTTTAGCACGGTTTAATGACAATCTAGCACACTTTAAAACAGTGCCAAAATTTGGCACTGTTTTAAAGTGTGCCAAAATTGAGTACACTTGGTAAAATATAAAATACCCTAAGAAAAAACATTAGAAAAACTTTCTTTCATTCCCGCTCAAGGTTCTCTCTCTATCTCATCTCATTCCCTCTCTCTTTCTTGGTCATCTCTCTCTCTCTTTCTCTCTTCAGTGTGCGTCGTCGGCTAGCTCTCCATCTCTCTCCACTGAGATCGCACTCTCCGTTGCCGATTTAACATGTCAATTTTTCCTCCCATCATCTAAATCAGAGGCGCACCGATGAACAACACAACACCTGTCTCTCAAACACCCTAAATATAATTAATTGATAAATGCAAAAAAGAGGAGTTCAAAACACTTCTCTTGCAGGATACTAGTAGGCTTATACTCTAGAACTGTGAGTATTTAGAACTACCAGTCTCAAGTAAGTTCAATAACAATACTTTTATGATGGCACCCTCAATTTTTGTGTTATCCTCATTATTAATTTTAAGGTTACTTGGACTTCGATCTCCATGTCTTTTTATTTAGCTATTAAGTCCTCTAAACTCATTTTTTACTGACAGTTGGTCAGACTTTATAAGATCAAAAGTGTCGTATGATAAGAAGTGAATGAATTAAATGATAATATAGATAGAAATGCTTCACAATCTAACTCAAAATTTGTTCATTTTTGCAGGAAATGGAGAAATCTTTCAAAATCACCGAGTCACCAGGTACTCCTCTGTTTTTGTGTATGACAACTTTCTATAGGGTGGTATTAGTAAATAAATCTAGCTTTTTATATTTTCCTTGTTTAGAAATAACTAATTTATTTTAAAGAATTCATACACGTGATCCCAATTGGTTCGTAAGGTTTCATTCTGTGTGAATGTAGTAAGGTCAGCCAAGTTTATAAGAACCAAACAATGGTTTTTTGCCGGAGCCGATGACAATTTTCTTTGTGTATACAATTACAATATCATGGAGAAGATCATAGAATTTGAGGCGCACACAGACTTTATCAGGTATGTGGTTGTGCATCCCGCCCTTCCATATGTGTTGTCATCATCTGATGACAAACTTATAAAGCTTTGGGACTGGGAAAAGGATTGGGTGTGTACTCAGATCTTTGGGGGACATAGCCATTATGTCATGCAAGCGACATTTAATCCAAAGGACACAAACATTTTTGCAAGTGCATCACTTGATTGTGAGATAAAGGTATGTTTATAGGCTCATGTTTTGTTGACTAGTAAATTGTCGTTCGGATCAACATGTTTCAAATTTTTTGAAAGTCATAGCCTATGGTAATTTTTGCTTTTATAGATATGGAGTGTTGGTTCCCCTAATCCAAAGTCTACACTGAAAGCCCATTCGAAAGGGATAAATTGTGTTGATTTCCTCATGGCTGGTGAAAAATCGTATTTGGTCACTGGTTCTGATGATCATACGGCTAAGGTATGCAAGTGCTATTCTTTTCAATATTTATTTTCCCATATTTTTTATGGATATCATAAATATATAATAGCTTTTGTATCATTTTTAATCAGGTGTGGGACTATCAAACTGAAACTTGCATCCATACTCTAGAAGGCCATACAAATAATGTTTCTACAATCTGTGTTCATCCGTCATTCCCAATTATTATTACAGGGTCTGAAGATGGGACTATTCGTATATGGCATGCGATAAATTAAAGGTAACTCTTAATGTGTCAAATAACTTAAACCAACTTCAGATGGTTTTGACACTTCTTTAACTTAAAAGATACTTTCTATTGGTAAACAATTAGTATTTCTCATATGGATACAATTCCAGATGAAACGTATCTTTTACAACACCTAGCAAGTTTTAAATTTCAGTTGCCTTAAATTAGCTTGTTTTAATTCTATTGTAATCTAACAAACTGGGTTTTCAAAGTAATCTGGAATAATATCTTCAATTTCAATTGCCAACTTTTGTATGGTTTTTGGGCCAACTGGCAATAATTAAAAAAAAAAAGATCATAAAAACATCAAAACGGTTTCAGGTTTGGATATTCTGATTACACATGAAGAAGAAATGTATATTAGGTTAATCTTTGAAGTGTCAAAAAATAAATATAATTTTTGGCCTCTGATACTGTAATCTTAAAATTCAAAACCATAAGCATTATTGGTTCACTAATTAAACCATTGTAATTTGTCCCTGCTATATATTCAATTGATTATATTGTGGTTTAATTTGGCTAATTTCAAACTTCTCATAATTCCCATGGACGCACATAATTGAAAATTAATTGATTATATTGTGGGAACAACACAACACCTGTCACTGCCAAAACTTATTGGGATTTGACTTTTTATTGGTGACTTTTGGCAGGGATGCTAGGGATAGTCACAACCACTCTTCGCTTTCGCCTTCAGGTAGGGTCTTATTAGAATGGTTTGATGATAGGATATTTATGGCTTCTAGATGTTTATGTTTCTTTATGTTTGTGAAAATGTTTAAGTGGTTAAAATTGGCCATATCTATAACATATAGTGTCTATTGTGGGTGTATGTGTTATTTCGATAGATCTCCAATGTCAAAATTCTCATTGAAGCCGTTAATTTACTCTTTTGCTTTAGTTGAAAGGTGTACAATATTTTAGCGACAGTTTGTATTTTTACATGTTTGTTGATTTGAATTTAGTAAATCTTAATATATAGCTTGATACTAATTACATTAGTTGTGTGTATATTTAAATGGCATGCTTACTATTGTTGGGAGGGGGATTTTTTGGAGTTAAAATTTGGTGTTTGTGATACTCTGTATTTGTGATGTTCATAACTATGTTAGTTGTCCTTGTATTTCTTTTGGTAATTCAAGTGGCATTAGGTTTGATGGAGGCTACTTCCATATTGTTTACAACGGGAGTTTCTACGATGGAAGTTTAGGATTCTTCATCAAAATTTAGAATTATGATGGTGAGCTTTAATTTATCTCTATTTTTAATAGTATTTCTATTTTGTTGGCTTTTGGTTCCTTTTTTCAAATTTTCTTAAATTAAGGTCTTCATAACACATGAGAATAAGATCTGAAGCCAAGGACATAATATATTTAGATAATGTCAAGGACATAATATATTTGATGCCATTGTTGTTAATGTCTTCGACCATATATATAATTTTAACCCTGGATAACATGTCATACCTTTTGGATCAAGCTAGAATTGACCTTTTTTTACCCCCCCTCCCAACTCACTAAGAAATAAAAATATACAGGAGATAAATTATCTAGTGATTAGGATTGTTTGGTTTATCTACAGCTTTCATAGTTTCAGGCTAGATTACCTATTAACAAGTAGGACAGGTAGTTAATTACAGAAACATTGTAAAAGTTATTAATTCGGCAATCAAATCCTTGTTGTGAAAGATAATGAAGTCCTTATACATAAATTTGTAAGATAATGAAGTCCTCCTTAGTTGAAATCCTATGACGATAATTTTAATATATCTAAATTAGGCTTAAAAAGAAGCAGTTAAAGGGTGAAAACCCAAACCAGTCCCAAACGGTCCCGTAAGAGGCACGAACACCTCGCACGAGACCAATGTAACTTGTAGGAACTCATCGCGTAGTCATGGGTCTCCCGGTTTGAGAATATGACGATAATTTGATAATATATGGATTAGGCTTAAAAACAAGTCGTTTGAGGATGAAAGCCCAAACCAGCCGCCAAACGGCCCCATAAGAGGCACAAACACCTCGCAAGGGACTAATGTAACTCGTAGGAACTAATCGGGTAGTCGTGGGTCTCCCGGTTTGAGAATATGATGATAATTTGGAAATATGTAGATTAAGTTTAAAAATAAACCGTTGGAGGGTGAAAACCCAAAGAAGCCCCCAAACGGTCCCGCAAGAGGCACGAACACCTTGCACGACACCAATGTAACTTGTACGAACTGACCACGTAGTCACGGGTCTCCCGATTTGAGAATATGATGATAATTTTCAAATATGTAGATTAAACTTAAAAACAAGCCGTTTGAGGGTGAAACCCCAAATTAGCCCCCAAACGGCCCCGTAAAAGGCACGAACACCTCGTACATGACCAATGTAACTTATACGAACTGATCGCATAGTCGCGGGTCTTTCGGTTTGAGAATATGATGATAATTTCAAAATATCTAGATTTATCTTGAAAATAAGCCGTTTGAGGGTGAAAACTCAAACCAACCCCCAAACGGCCCCGTAAGAGACACGAACTCCTCATACGGGACCAATATAACTTGTACAATCTGACAGCACAGTCATGGGCCTCTCGATTTGAGAATATGACGATAATTTTAAAATATATCGATTAGGCTTGAAAATAAGCCCTTAGCGGGTGAAAACCCAAATCAGCCCCAAATCGGCCATTTAAGAGGCACGAACACCTCGCACGGGACCAATGTAACTTGTACGAACTGACTGCGTAGCCACAGGCCTCTCGGTTTGAGAATATGACAATAATTTGATAATATATGGATTAGGCTTAGAAACAAGCCGTTGAAGGGTGAAAACCCAAATCAGCCCCCAAACGATCCCGTAAGAAGCACTAACACCTCACACAAGACCAATGTAATTCGTAGGAACTGATCAGGTAGTCATAACTTGCTTAAGATTTTCAGTTTTAGAATATAATAGTAATTGCAACTCATATATGTAATTTTTTAGCTTGAGAAAGTTTTTTTTATAAATTACTTGGTTACTAATATCGTATCTTTTTTGTATCCTATTTTTTTTGCAGGATAACATTTTATCGTTAGCATTTATTCACGTGGAACACACGGAGAACTCAATGGTTTACAACAGGGGGTTTATTCATGATTCTATTTTTTTGTGTTATGACCGTGCGGGATTTTGTTGTTTTATTGTTAACTTTTATAGCTGTGCGGGCTTTTGTAAGTTTATTGTTATATTTTGTGGTCGTGCGGGCTTTATGTTACACAGGTTTTAGAATGTCCAGTAAATAGAGGAAAATCTGCCCAATTTTTTTTTGGTCAGTGAACTACTAAAGACTTGTAATATTTTGAAGTTTGTATGTACATTAGTTTATCAACAACGTGCAAGATTTACAATTTGTGAATTTTGTTGTTTTCAAATAATATTTTTTCTTTTATCCAAAAATTTGGCACAATTAAAAACCCTGCTAAAAGTGTATTAAATTTTGGCACGATTTTGAACTGTACCAAAAGTTTATCAAAATGTGCTCAATCTGGCATAGTTCAAAACTGTGCCAAAAGTGTTCCCGTTTGGTCAAATCTGGCACACTTTTAAATCGTGCCAGAAAAAAAATTGCTATTTTGGAACACCTGATTCTGGCACAGTTCAAAACCATGCGAGATTTGATCTGGCACGGTTTTAAACCGTGCCAGATTCCTGTTTTTTGTGTAGTGGTAATACCCCATATATTTTTGGAATAAAATTAAATATAATAAGGATTAAATTAATTCGGTGAAATTAATTAATTAGAGATTACGAGTAATTAAACTCAATATTATTTATAATGTTTAGAATTTGACTTGAATGATTTGGAATAAATCAAATGGGATTTATTTATTATAATTTTTTAAAAGTATTTGGGTGTGTCATGGCACAATTAATATATTTTTGGGAAAAATATTTGGGACGCACTTTGAGAGGTATTACGGGCTCCTTTGGGTATTTTAAACACTTAAAAATGGTCCCGGGGTATATATATATATATATAAGTTGGGTAGTTATCAGGCTAATTAGATTTTGTATTTGGGCTCATTTGGGTGTCCAAATTTGGGGCCTAAAGCCCAACTGGGGAATCGGAAAAAAATTTAAGATTGGAAGAAAGAGGAATAAACCCCCCACTCCTATCAAAACCAAACCCTAGCAGCCCCACTTCAAAAGAGAGAGAAACAAAGGCTTATGAGGAGGAAGATCACCGTAGGAGGAGGAACAGAGGCATTTCTACAAAATCCCACGCAAGGATTCTCTTGCCATTCTTATTCAGTTTGTGATATTTTAATATGAATGTTAACTCCATGCTTAGATTTAAATTTAAATTATATTTTTAGATTTCTAGGATTTAGGGCTTATTATATTTTATTTATTGATGAGGAATGACACATGTAGATGAAGGAATTAATATGTAGGAACAACCCTAGAAATTTGGTATTGAGAATCTGATTTCATGTTTGGTTTATTCAAGTTTGATGAAAAATTGGGAATAAAGTTAATGATTAAACGTAAGGATTTTTACATAAATTTATGGACTGAAATCTGGATATAGATCCCCTAATTAAATAACCCTTACGATGAATTAAATATGGTTGAAAGCTGGGAGATAATCCAAACATTAATCTTTGACAGTTATTAAATGGGAATTCATGTTGTCATGTGAGGGGTGTAAAATCTGGGTAGCATACCTATTCTTGGTTTTAGAGATCACAAAATTGAACGAACTCTAATTGAGAATGGTGTAAAGAAAGAGAAGGGAGTTCACTCAAACGACCATGAAAGTCGCTCAAACGACATAAAAAGTAGTTCAAATGAAACGTATCTTGTTGAAACGAGATTAGTATCTAGTTCTAACGAGATAGCTATCTTGTTCAAACGACCATGGATTTGGACATGGAGATAGATCTTTTTATTATGAACGCGTGGCCATCAGTTTCGTATTTTTCTAACTTTTTTTAATTAGTTATGAATTTATTACGGATGGGTGTCCGAAACCAAAATTCTTTTTTGAGAAATCAAATCTTGATTACTTAGGGATGTCTGTAGATGAGCACTGGACTCTGGAAAAATATTAAGGAACATTATGTTTACCTTGGAATTGGATGGTAATGAATTGAGGGTATGGACTTAGAGTGTTTAGGATGAATAACACTCGAAAATATATGAACGTACTCGGATGAGAATTTCACATGAATTTAGCATACGGGCTTGTATCGTAAGGTGGAATTTAATTGATAGAAATTAAATGGAACCTAATACTTAGAGTCTTATGGGATGAGTGTTATAGAATATTAAATTTAATTAGGGTGTCAAACTCACTGGCGGGATTTGGTGAAATAAATTCTAAAGGGTTAAATTACGGGCCGAGTGAATACGTCTGGGCATAATAATTGAGTGACACTACATTAATAAATTAATTGATGTGTAATTAATTAAATTTAGAGTCAGGGCAACAGAATCAGGTATTGAGGGATAGTGCTACATGTAATACCCCGTATTTTTGTGATATTTATTTATGGGATTAATTGAATTATATGTGTATTAATTTATGGGATTAATTGAATTAAATGCGTATTAATTAGAAATTAATCCGGATTAAAATACTAGCGAGATGCGAGTTGGTATTTGATTATAATGTGCATATATGATTATATATGAATATTGAATCATGAAATTTGTCGTGAGATTGAAATACGATAATTTGAGAATTTTGTTGAGACGCGTGTGACAGTCGCGTCAAGTATATAATTATGATAATTAAAGAGTGAATTTTATTTCTATTAACCGTATGGTCGTTTTGAGTGCGCCAACGCGTCCGGAAGGGTCTAAATAGTAAGAAAACACTAGCCGGGGGTTTAGTTTGGGTCCCGGGGCATTTTTAGGCCATACCGGCAACGTATAAGGGTAGTTTGGTAATTTTGGATTTTTGGGAATTAAAACCTACGAAAATTGGGAATTAAAAAGCTGACTTGGTAATTGCCCACTAAACCCACTAACCACATCTTAGGACTTATTGGGCTACGGGGGTTATTAGAAATTTTTCCAAAAGTTCCTTAGGCAAAAACCATAGCCACCATTGTTACTTGGAGAAGAAAGCTTGTAGAGAGAGAGGAGAGGAGGATTCTGCAGAGAGAGAGAGAGAATAATCCATCAAATAGACATCAAAATCAGAGATTCAAATAAGGCAAGTGGTTTAATTTCGTTATTTTACAAAGAATGCTTCTTCCATGCGTAGGAAATTGATCGAATTGGTATTGTTCTTGGGAGTTTGATAAAAACCCATCATTTGGAATTAGAACTTGTATTTTGATGAGGAATTGCATGTAGAACTGTATGTAGGTGATTAATCTGATGATATTATAATTTGGATGAAACAAAAACGGATTTAATTAGGCTCTTGGATGATTTATAAATTCTAGGGTTCATGTTCTTAAAATTGGGGAAAATATGAAGAGATTTGATAATTGAATGAGGTTAGAATGAATTAACCCCACAAATTACGTTAGTATATGAATTAAAAATGTGTAGGGATGATTGGTGGCTTTAAACATTCGTTGGATTAATGTTTGGATGATTTTTGAGGTGTAGAGAAATTTGCAAAACGAGTAAAGGAATTTCTGGGCTCGAATCTGGCCACTCGTTAGAAGACCTGCCCAGGTCGTTCGAACGAGCTCGTTCGAATGAGCTTCTAACGAGTTGACAGTCTGACTTCTAACGAGAGGGATGTTCATTCGATGACTTTCATTCGAACGAGATCTCGTTAGAAGGCCCAGTTCGTTCGAACGAACTCTCGTTCGAACAGCCTCGTTCGAACGAGACTTCTAACGAGCTGACAATTTAGGCTTTTTAGCCTGTTTTGATCCCGAGTGTCCCGTAACCTTGTTTATAAGTAGAGATAATACTTCCTTGATGATTAATTATTATATTAGGGATGTTTGGGATATAATGAGGAGTAAAACCTAGAAGTGTAGTTTGAACCTAAGGGGAATTACGGAGTAGGACGTGAGTGTCTATTACGATGCGAGAACAGTTACGGCCTAAATAATTATATGAATCGGGAACATATAAATTGTGTAGCCTTATATGTTGGTACGAATGAGAAGTGTACCACCAATATATTATGGTGATTACTAAGATGTGTGCATACTTAGTATATGTATTGATTTTATGTGTATGACATACCTACCATACTTGCTATCACGGGAGGTTTGCGTTCGCTTAGGGCCTTCTAATCTTTGTGTTGCCCGGATTTAGATTGGTTACCTCGATGAACATAGGTCGGAGAAGGACTTATTGGGATATTAATAAGTCTGATGATCGTGGGAGCCTAGGTATGTACGTGACCCATGTGATGTGACTGTGTTCACCTCCATTATTTGTGATGTTGTAATCTGAGAACGATTCCTGAGAGATTCGGAATACGTGATCCTTATGTACGTGATGTACCGGGATGGATAGCAGAGTATGTGTGCACCGCAGCTTAGTCTCGGGGTGCTTGTATTGTATATTTATGACGTGAATAATATACTCTTAATAAATGGAAGCTTTCATGTGGTATTGTGTGTATAAATATGGAAACGTTTCGAGAAAACATAACGGGTTAACCGTTAGTGAATTGTATTACAAATTGAGAATCTGAGTTTAAGTAAAGCTCTCTATTTAAATTGATAACGCTAGAATGTAATATGGGGATCGAGTAGTAAGGGGTAGAACTTATTACGGTTTGGTTAGATATGGATGTCATTTAGATGGGTACGGTACGTTAGGAGTGCACATGTAGTCGAGAGGTGAGAATTTCATGCGAGTGCACGTCCTAACATGTATTTTGCATTTAATGTTTTAATATTATTAAAACACTTGCTATTTTTAAAATGATTTCCACTTTCGGGCTCTGACCCATTTGCTTTCAAATCTATTTTTGTAAAACCATTTTAGGTGCCCAGCCACAAGGACACCATGCTTAGGATCCTCATTCAGGTGACGAGCTGTAGCTGTTTGTGGAAGTTACAGGACTTTGCTTGTAGACGCTTCTTCTATATTGACTCTCTATTCAGCATTTATCAGTTGTAGGGCATGTCGCCCATTTCTTTAGAGACTTTTTCATTTATTTCAGTTATTCAGACTTCGGGCATGTAATTAATTCAAGATTCAGACTTGTCTTATTATTTTCAGTAGTTGGATTGTTGTGAGGAGTTTTCCTCCGGACTCTTATATTGATTTGTTGGTTATTTCATTACTTCGTTATGGTGAATGGATTATGTTGTTATTACATTATTCTTTTATTGCATGTTAATCAGACTTAATTAAAATTTGACAACTTACTTTTTAAATACTAGGTAATTAGTAATTATTAAAAATGTTTTCGACAGTGATGCTATTAACTGAACCAACTTGGCATTTTGTATTGATTTAATAAAGGAGTAGCTACCCGGTATTTAATTATTTTGGGGTGTCACAGGTGGTATCAGAGCATCAGGTTCTAGTGTCCTTTAGGATCTGTACGGCTTATTATGTTTTTCGCTGAGCTTTCTTTGATGTAGAGCCCTATACTTTAGGACTGTTGTATTCTCTTGTATATGCTACGTTCTTCAGCTATTTTAAGTTTATAACTGCGAACTTATAAAGTTCATTCTTATTTCAGATGCCTCCACGACGTGCACAAAGGATTCCCAGGGATGCTACTCCAGAACCACAGCCCGCACCGGTTCAGGG
This sequence comes from Sambucus nigra, assembly GCA_949130495.1. Lineage (NCBI taxonomy): Eukaryota > Viridiplantae > Streptophyta > Magnoliopsida > Dipsacales > Adoxaceae > Sambucus > Sambucus nigra. The sequence continues at coordinate 624,727,885 of OX422217.1, forward strand.
CACGATGAATGCCGCCGAGGTTGCAGCCATTGTGGCCCAGGCGGTAAATGCCGCACTAGCTGTAGTTCAGCAGGCAGCACCTCAGGCGCCGATAGCCGCGCCAGTTCAGGCTCATACATTCCCGTCTTCTTGGGAACGTGTACGTGATGCTTTTCAGAAAGCACACCCTCCGGAGTTCGCAGGTAGCTCCGATGTTGTGGTTTCTAATCAGTGGAGGAAGGATATACAGCGGCACTTGAGGATGTATGAGTGCACCGATGTCCAGAAGTAGATACTAGCTACCTTTAAGCTAGTGGGGTCTGCACTGCAGTGGTGGGAGTCTATTACCACCGTGGAGGAGAGAGATACTCTCACTATTCATGTGTTCTGGGTGCGGTTCGACCGCAAGTACTTTTCGTCAGCTGTTCACACGGAAATGAGGAGGAAGTTGATGAGCCTTCGACAGGAGGGTAAGACTGTGGCCGAGTATAAGGCCGAATTCACTGATCTTTTGAACATTGTTCCTGATGAGATACCGACAGAGGAGAAGAAGATACAAAAATTTACAGACGGGTTGACATGGAGGATTCGTCAGCACTTGTTAGGGAACTTATCGTTAGCCACTTATTCTGATGTGGTTAACGCTGTACTGTTACACTGCCAGGACTATCGCTTTCACATGACCGAAGGCAAGAGGTCAGGAGAGTCCAGCCATCAGGGCAGGACTGGGGGAAATGGTGCCAGTGGGGCACATTCTATTCAGGGACAGAGGCAAGGTGATCAGGGTTCCCAGCAGGGGGATCACAAGAGGTTCAGGTCGGGAAATTTCAGGTACGGACAGGGAGGTTTCCGGCAGGGCTATCAGGGTCCGAATGGCCATCAGAACCAGCAGGGTCAGAATGGTCAACAACAGTTTCAGCAGGGCCAGCAGGGCCAGTGGAGGAACAGTAACGGTCACCAGGGCTGGGGGCAGCAAGGGCAGAGAGGGGGGAACTTCCCGGGGAAGTGTTTCGTTTGTGGCAAGACTGGCCATAAATGCCAGGACTGTCCTGATAGGGGCAGGGCCCCGCAGCAGCAGCAGGGTGCTCGACATGAGCCACAGAGGCCACTTTTTCCACCTGCTCTTCCAGCTCCAGCCCAGGTGCCAGCTCTTCCATCCATTCCAGCAGTTACTGTGCAGCAGGGGCAGTTACAGTATGGACGTGTCTATAACATCCACCAGGCAGCAGCTCCACAGGCACCACCCGCGATTGAGGGTATGTTTCCTATCCATGGTACTATGGGTCGGGTTTTGTTTGATACGGGGGCAACACACTGTTTTATAGCTACACATTTTGCGAAATCCTTAGGGTTGTTAGCCACAGCAGAGAGCACAGTGACGTGTGTAAACTCACCATTGGGGAGTGGGTCGCTTATTTTCTTTATATGCCGAGGAATGGGGGTAGAGATTGGTAGTCTGGTATTACCTGCCGACATGTTGGTATTAGATATGCATGTGCACGATGTGATTGTCGGTATGGATTGGTTCGCTGATTATAGAGCCATGACTGATTGCTTCGGTGGGAGCATTGTTTTTGCCTTTTCGGGGCAAGAGATGTTTGTAGTGGCGATGCCTCGCCCAGAGGGAGGTTCGACCGCTCATTTGTACTTCATATAGGAGGATACCTCTAAGGAGGTTTTGATTCCTTTAGATTCGATCCCAGTTGTCAGGGAGTATTCCGATGTGTTTCAGGAGATACCAGGCCTACCTCCCAGTCGAGAGATAGACTTTGTCATAGAATTATTACCAGGTACGAGACCTATAGCACGCGCACCGTACCGTATGGCTCTAGCTGAGATAAGGGAGTTACGGGATCAGATTGAGCAGTTGTTGAGTCAGGGGTTTATACGGAGGAGTACTTCGCCGTGGGGTGCCCCTGTGTTATTTGTGAAGAAGAGAGATGGTTCACTGAGACTGTGTGTGGAATATCGAGAGTTGAATAAAGTCACGATACGGAATAAGTATCCGTTGCCTCGAATCGATGACTTATTCGACCAGTTGAGAGGAGCTTCTTTCTTCTCGAAGATTGATTTGCGATCGGGATACCATCAGTTGCGTATCAGGGAGGAGGACGTCTCGAAGACTGCGTTCTTATCGAGATATGGTTCTTACGAGTTTCGGGTTATGCGTTTTGGTTTGACCAACGCTCCAGTAGTGTTTATGGACCTGATGAATAGGGTGTTCAGGGATTTCCTAAATCAGTTTGTCATTGTCTTCATCGATGATATTCTGGTTTACTCCCATACAGAGGAGGAGCACGCCGAGCATTTGAGGCAGGTTTTACAGACGCTAAGTCAGAACGAGCTGTACGCAAAATATGAGAAGTGTGGGTTTTGGCTGAAAGAGGTCCAGTTTTTGGGACACATTATTTCCGACCGGGGGATATCTATTGATCCGGGGAAATTATTCGCGTTGAGGGAGTGGGGACAGCCCACGACATCGACGGAGATCCGTAGTTTCTTGGGACTAGCAGGATACTACAGGAGGTTCATTCGGGGATTTTCGAAGATAGCGGGTCCTTTGACACATCTGACTCGTAAGGGTGTGCCATTCATCTGGAGTGATGCCTGTCAGTTGGCATTTGATGAGTTGAAGGATAAGTTGACCTCAGCACCTGTGTTAGCATTGCCGAGACCGGGAGTTGAGTATCTAGTTTACACCGATGCGTCCTTGCAAGGACTTGGAGGTGTATTACAGCAGGAGAGTCAGGCCATAGCTTATGCTTCCCGTAAGCTTAAGCCTCACGAGAAGAATTACCCCACTCATAACTTGGAGTTGGCGGCAGTTGTATTTTCCCTTCGGATATGGAGACATTACCTTTTGGGGGAGAAGTTTCGATTATTCACGGACCACAAGTCCCTACAGTACCTATTCACGCAGAAGGAGTTGAATATGCGGCAACGGAGATGGCTTGAGTTCGTAAAGGATTATCAGTTCGATATCCAATACCACCCGGGAAAGGCTAACGTGGTAGTAGACGCGTTGAGCCGTAGGCCAGTAGATGAAGTGGCAGGGGTGTGGAAGGTGAAGTGGAAGGAGTTGGGACACCAGGATGAAGTGGCCCGATCGTTCATGTCTGTGATGACCGTTACACCTCAGATTGTCACGAAGGTAGTAAAAGCACAAGCAGATGACTCGTTCTGTCAGGAGCTGATAGTTCGATTACTAGCAGAGGGAGCCGAATCCTATACCGTTAGCTCAGACGGGGGATTACGCTTCAATGGGAGACTGGTAGTTCCGGAAGGGGAGGAATTGCGGCACGAGGTAATGGCAGAGTCGCACGGCTCACGGTTCGTGGTACATCCCGGTGGGGACAAAATGTACAAAGACATGAGATGAGAGTATTGGTGGAGCGGGATGAAGAGAGATATTGCCGTGTTTGTTGCGAAATGCGCCACTTGTCAGCTAGTTAAAGTGGATTATCAGAGACCGGCAGGACTTCTACAGCCATTGGAGGTCCCGATGTGGATGTGGGAGAGCATCTCCATGGACTTTATCACGGGATTGCCTACGTCACAGAGAGGTCACGACTCCATTTGGGTAATTGTGGACAGGTTGACCAAAGTCGCTCATTTTCTACCCGTAAGGACAGACTACACTGCGGGACAGTATGCCCAGCTCTTTATTGCAGAGATAGCGAGACTTCACGGTGTGCCCCTAAATATCGTGTCTGACCGAGACAAGATATTTATTTCACGGTTTTGGAAGAGTTTTTAGGAGGCCATGGACACGGAATTGCGATTGAGCACGGCGTACCACCCGCAGATCGACGGGCAAACGGAGCGTACAAACCAGATGTTGGAGGACATGATACGTATGAGTATCATTGATTTTGGGGGTGGTTGGGAGCAGTATCTTCCACTGGTGAGTTTGCTTATAATAACTCCTACCAGTTCACCATTGGCATGGCTCCATTTGAGGCGTTGTACGGTAGACCTTGTCGTTCCCCAGCATGTTGGTTGGAGGTAGGGGACAACAAACTACTTGGGCCGGAAGTGATTCAGGATACTTCGACGAGGATAGAATTTATTCGGAGTCGCATTCGGGTAGCTCAGGATCGGCAGAAGAGCTATGCTGATGCAAAGAGGTTCTTCAGAGAGTTCCAAGTGGGGGACCAGGTTTTGCTCAGAGTATCTCCTATGAATGGGATTATGCGTTTCGGGAATTAAGGGAAGTTGGCATCGAGGTATGTGGGACCATTTCCTATTATTGAGCGGATTGGACCGGTTGTGTATAGGCTTGGATTACCGGAGCATTTGCATCGGATTCACGATCTATTTCATATTTCCTCGCTAAGGAAATATCTTAGAGACGATTTGTCTCATTCTCATATTGCCTTGGAGGACATCGATCTCCAGCCTGATAGCTCCTACGAGGAGGGGCCGATTGCTATTTTGGACCGAAGTGAGCGAAAACTGCGGTCAAAGATAGTTCCGTTAGTACGTGTTCAGTGGCGACATCATAATGTTGAGGAGTCCACATGGGAGCGCGAGGATGAGATGCAAGAACGTTATCCAGAGTTGTTCTTACCAGGTACTTTCTAGTTCTGAATTTCGGGACGAAATTCTATTATTAGGGGGGAAGTATGTAATACCCCGTATTTTTGTGATATTTATTTATGGGATTAATTGAATTATATGTGTATTAATTTATGGGATTAATTGAATTAAATGCGTATTAATTGGAAATTAATCCGGATTAAAATACTAGCGAGATGCAAGTTGGTATTTGATTATAATGTGCATATATGATTATATATGAATATTGAATCATGAAATTTGTCGTGAGATTGAAATACGGCAATTTGAGAATTTTGTTGAGACGCGTGTGACAGTCGCGTCAAGTATATAATTATGATAATTAAAGAGTGAATTTTATTTCTATTAACTGTATGGTCGTTTTGAGTGCGCAAACGCATCCGGAAGGGTCGAAATAGTCAGAAAACACTAGCCGGGGGTTTAGTATGGGTCCGGGGGCATTTTTAGGCCATACCGGCAACGTATAAGGGTAGTTTGGTAATTTTGTATTTTTGGGAATTAAAACCTACGAAAATTGGGAATTAAAAAGTTGACTTGGTAATTGCCCACTAAACCCACTAACCACATCTTAGGACTTATTGGGCTACGGGGGTTATTAGAAATTGTTCCAAAAGTTCCTTAGGCAAAAACCCTAGCCACCATTATTACTTGGAGAAGAAAGCTTTTAGAGAGAGAGGAGAGGAGGATTCTGCAGAGAGAGAGAGAGAGAGAGAATACTCCATCAAATAGACATCAAAATCTTAGATTCAAATAAGGCAAGTGGTTTAATTTCGTTATTTTACAAAGAATGCTTCTTCCATGCGTAGGAAATTGAAAGAATTTGTATTGTTCTTGGGAGTTTGATAAAAACCCATCATTTGGAATTAGAACTTGTATTTTGATGAGTAATTGCATGTAGAACTGTATGTAGGTGATTAATCTGATGATATTATAATTTGGATGAAACAAAAACGGATTTAATTAGGCTCTTGGATGATTTATAAATTCTAGGGTTCATGTTCTTAAAATTGGGAGAAATATGAAGAGATTTGATAATTGAATGAGGTTAGAATGAATTAACCCCACAAATTACGTTAGTATATGACTTAAAAATGTGTAGGGATGATTGGTGGCTTTAAACATTCGTTGGATTAATGTTTGGATGAGTTTTGAGGTGTAGAGAAATTTGAAAAACGAGTAAAGGAATTTGTGGGCTCGAATCTGGCCACTCGTTAAAAGACCTGCCCAGGTCGTTCGAACGAGCTTCTAACGAGTTGACAGTCTGACTTCTAACGAGAGGGATGTTCGTTCGATGACTTTCGTTCGAATGAGATCTCGTTATAAGGCCCAGTTCGTTCGAACGAACTCTCGTTCGAACAGTGTCGTTCGAACGAGACTTCTAACGAGCTGACAGTTTAGGCTTTTTAGCCTGTTTTGATCCCGAGTGTCCCGTAGCCTTGTTTATAGGTAGAGATAATACTTCCTTGATGAGTAATTATTATATTAGGGATGTTTGGATATAATGAGGAGTAAAACCTAGAAGTGTAGTTTGAACCTAAGGGGAATTACGGAGTAGGACGTGAGTGTCTATTACGATGCAAGAACAGTTACGGCCTAAATAATTATATGAATCGGGAACATATAAATTGTGTAGCCTTATATGTCGGTACGAATGAGAAGTGTACCACCAATATATTATGGTGATTACTAAGATGTGTGCATACTTAGTATACGTATTGATTTATGTGTATGACATACCTACCATACTTGCTATAACGGGAGGTTTGCGTTCGCTTAGGGCCTTCTAATCCTTGTGTTGCCCGGATTTAGATTGGTTACCTCGATGAACATAGGTCAGAGAAGGACTTATTGGGATATTAATAAGTCTACTGATCGTAGGAGCGTAGGTATGTACGTGACCCATGTGATGTGACTGTGTTCGCCTCCATTATTTGTGATGTTGTTATCTGAGAACGATTCCTGAGAGATTCGGAATACGTGATCCTTATGTACGTGATGTACCGGGATGGATAGCAGAGTATGTGTGCATCGAAGCTTAGTCTCGGGGTGCTTGTATTGTATATTTATGACGTGAATAATATACTCTTAATAAATGGAAACTTTCATGTGGTATTGTGTGTATAAGTATGGAAACGTTTCGAGAAAACATAACGGGTTAACTGTTAGTGAATTGTATTACAAATTGAGAATCTGAGTTTAAGTAAAGCTCTCTATTTAAATTGATAACGCTAGAATGTAATATGGGGATCGAGTAGTAAGGGGTAGAACTTATTACGGTTTGGTTAGATATGGATGTCATTTAGATGGGTACGGTACGTTAGGAGTGCACATGTAGTCGAGAGGTGAGAATTTCATGTGAGTGCACGTCCTAACATGTATTTTTCATTTACTGTTTTAATATTATTAAAACACTTGCTGTTTTTAAAATGATTTCCACTTTCGGGCTCTGACCCATTTTCTTTCAAATCTATTTTTATAAAAACCATTTTAGGTGCCCAGCCACAAGGACACCATGCTTAGGATCCTCATTCAGGTGACGATCTGTAGCTGCTTGTGGAAGTTACAGGACTTTGCTTGTAGACGCTTCTTCTATATTGACTCTCTATTCAGCATTTATCAGTTGTAGGGAATGTCGCCCATTTCTTTAGAGACTTTTCATTTATTTCAGTTATTCAGACTTCGGGCATGTAATTAATTCAGGATTCAGACTTGTCTTATTATTTTCAGTAGTTGGATTGTTGTGAGGAGTTTTCCTCCGGACTCTTATATTGATTTGTTGGTTATTTCATTACTTCGTTATGGTGAATAGATTATGTTGTTATTCCATTATTCTTTTATTGCATGTTAATCAGACTTAATTAAAATTTGACAACTTACTTTTTAAATACTAGGTGGTTAGTAATTATTAAAAATGTTTTCGACAGTGATGCTATTAACTGAACCAACTTGGCATTTTGTATTGATTTAATAAAGGAGTAGCTACCCGGTATTGAATTATTTTGGGGTGTCACACTACAGGGGTTAGCCACGGGGTAGCCTGTTTAATTTATTATGGATATAATAAATTATAAAATATCAAATTTGTTAAAGGGTGTTTGACCTAATAGTGGAATTTTGTGTAATAAATTCTGAAGGGATGTAGATACGGACCAAATGAGTGAGACTGGGTATTGTAGCTGGGTGATACTACTTAACCATATTAGAGGATTCCTTATACATGTACATATAACCCTTTTTGATTAGTCAACTCCTTATATATGTACATATAAACCTTATTGAAAAGGTATCAGGAAGCGAATGAATATTAATAATTTGAATGATTAAAATGAAGTCAAGAGGACAACATGCTAAGATTATGAAATGTGTGGGAAAGGTTAGGAAAATAATTATGCCTAAGTATATAAGGAGTAATAAATTATGAAGCAAATACAATTTAAGTCCAAAGAGAATTTTATGAGACTTAATATATAATTGAAAAATAGTCGTAGGATAATGACTTAAAATGAGTTATGGAATAATGGGCTAAAATGCTATGGTTAAGCGAATAAGGCCATAATTTATATGAATCGAGATATCCTTGTATTAAAGTGGTTATAGGGAAACTAGTTACACATATTGTGTGATAATATGTATTTATATGTATTTGTGTGGACATACTAGTGGATCGTCCTATCGGCTTGGGGATTCGCACGTCGGGTCGAGTACCACACGTCGGCATAGGTGGGCTTGACGATGTGTAGGCCATATAGGTACAACGTGGAGGCTCCACCCTTGAGGGGTAGGTGTGGTGCTGACTGTTCCTGTATTACCGCTGGGTATGGGCCGTATACAGGTGTTCTGCGTAGGGACCGCCCCAACTTGTGTGTGTTTTTTGGTGTCCGCTTAGGATAAGGGATTCCTCCAGACTTGTCGATAGAGCACGAATGAGACACCAACGGTAGATGCTCTTATGTGTCATATACGTGTATATATATATATATATATATATATATATATATATATATATATATATATATATATATATATATATAGAGAGAGAGAGAGAGAGAGAGAGAGAGAGAGAGAGAGAGAGAGCGAGAGAGAGAGAGAGAGGCCCCTCCTGTAAGGACTCCTTATGGTGTAGACCCCGGTACATACTATTTTTTTCAAATAGTGAAAAAATGAATTTTTTGATGAAACTTAATGGATATGATGTCTACGGGGAGAAGATCATCTCCAATTTTTTTCATTAAAAAATTCAATGAAAAAATCGTTGAGATGAGGTGATTTGTAAACAAATGGTATAAATGTGTATTTTCGATCGTTGAAATGTTGATGATCATCTCAACCACTTTTTGATTGATTTTTTTCATAAAACTTCATGGATATGATCTCGATAGGGAGAAGATCATATCCATGAAGTTTCCTAAAAAAATCAATCAATAAAGTGGCTGGCGCCGACCCAACATTTCAATGGTTGTAAATGAATATTTATACCTTTTTTTTACATATCACATCTTATGAACGTTTTTTTATTGAATTTTTTGTTTAAAAATATTGGAGATGATCTTCTAATCCTGAACATCATATCCGTGAAGTTTCATCAAAAAATTCATTTTTGTACTATTTTAAAAAAAATGGTATGTACCGAGCTCTGCACCATAAGGAGACCTTACACGAGACATTTTGCGTGTATATATATATATATATATATATATATATATATATATATATATATATATATATATATATACACACACTGTGGTATACTTTACATGGGATAGTGCCCCTTTTTGTCTAAAGATGTAGACACTATTTTTATTGATAATATAGTTGGGTAAATAAAATGATGTGGATAATTAAGGACGAAGATGAGTCCTAATGAATAATGCAACAAAAAATTATTAATAAGAATAATAACTGGATGTCTAAGGGAGTAGATAAACATTAAATAGAATGAGTAACGGTGTAACCAAATTATAAAATGAGAATAATAATTTGGTAAGTTAATAGAGTGAAACTGATAGTCTAACGGGGTAGACGACGGGGAATATTAATTTAATTATTAAATGATTTGAAGAAATAGGCGAGGGTTAAAGGCTATGAATTATAAGGAAATGCACTTAGTTTCTGTATATGGAGAAATTTATATCATGAAATCTATTCGGGGATGGGGGTGTCAAACATGAGGAACCACTTGTAGTTAATGCATAATGGAAATGGTTTATTCTTTACTTGGATGATTAAATAATAGAAGTTTATAATTGATATTCATTTGAGGATACGAGTAGGACTGCTTCTGGATGAGAGATGAGGTACTCCTTACATGTGAGTGTCGATGGGAAGACGTGAAGTATGAGTTAGTAACAAATTTCGTATTTAGTGGTGAAGAATCTTTGCACACCTCGGACTCTGACCCAAATTATAAATGTTTTCCCCTAGGCATTCTAAATGATAGGGAAAGCGGGACTGACGATGGATAAGGCTTGCAGTTACATTGGATGTAGTGGATTTCACTCCATTGACTCTAGTATAGGTTGTAATTCAACCTTTTTATCATTCTATTTCATACTGGGATTTGTATGGGCATACGCCCCAATGTTTACCTATGTTAGTTGTATTTAGTTTTATATTATGGACATTGTATGATGATTCAATTTTTATTATTCATGTGTTAAATCTGTTGAATTCAAATGTATTATTCATTATGGATTTTTTCATAAAATAAATAAAATTTTATTTCTTCAGTGCTGAGAATGATATAAATTGTTGATAAGCCTCATCTTCGGCATATTGTTCCTGGACAGCCTTTACGTGAGAAAATGGGGGTTGTTACAGTTGGTATCAGAGCATGGTTCTAGTGTCCTTGGGATCTGTGTCTGAGATGGTCGCGTTCTTTGTTCCATCCTTTGATGTAGAACCCAATGATTAGGAATCATAGTATTCTTTTCGGTTGGTTAATACCCGTTCGAGAAAAGGGTTAGTTTTGGACAGAGAGATATATAGACCTTCTTGTGGGTCACTTGGTAGAATTGCGAGAATTTGAAAAATATGGCGCCTTATAAACTAAAGGAAAACATTTAAAGAATTTAAGGATGTTGTAATGTCCAATAATTCACCGACAGTGGTTAGTTCATTTAGGCCCGGACCCACAGCGAGATGGGCATCGGAGTACAGATGAAATTATTTGCGAAAAAAGAGACTAGTGATAGTTTCGGTGGTAAATATGGTATTTTCCCTACTTTAGAGTATATGGGATATGTTTGGTTTGATATTGGGACTTAGTGTTCACTTGGGTTTTATTAATACCTTAGAAAGGATAGACTTTGTATTTGGGGAAATATTGTACATTGATCGTCGTGGGTGAGGAGGAATATTGTTTCGTTTGTGTATGGATACACAAACATGCATACTGGGAGACTTACGTTTATTTTAGGCTTATTCGTTAGCTATTTTGGAGTACGATATTTTTTCCTGAGAATGGAATTATAGTTATTTGGGATATGTTAATTTTATGTGAACTGCTATGAGTTTTGATCATGTCTGAAAGACAAGATTGATTAGAATTGATGTTCACCGTAGCCATGAGCATTATTGTGATAAATTTTATGGGTAAGCCTAGTTTTGAAGCAATGAATTTCAATAGGAAATTAGGTCATGTAAGAACCTTTAGAAAGTTAAATATGCTTTAGGAAGCAACATGTGAGTACGATTTTAAAATTTTTGAATAACTCAAGGAGGTATATACGTGTGAATAAACTCAAATTTATGGAATAAATCGGGCAATGCTCAGCTGGGAGCAAAAGTCTTTTATGAGGGTGAAAATTGTTTGCGTGATAACGTGATGGTATAATTTGGGAAAGTGTTGCCTTAGCGAGTATATGCAATAAAGTAGAAGTAAGGCTAGTGATAGCTTCGATTTTTGGGATTTTATATGATCATATTTAATGTTTGTATCGCGACGTTGAAACTGAAGTGGCGATGGTAGACCTAATCAGAATGGGTATGCTTTTGGAGACTTAGAGATGACTAAGTACTTTATAAAGTAAATATGGTCAGGAAAGGTCTGCCCTAGATTGTGGTAATTGCGATATCGTTCATGGAAGAGCGGTTGACTTTAGAGGAGTTTAGTATAACTCTTATAACGAAATAGTGGTTGGTTTGAAAAATAGCAAATATTGAAAATGATATGAATAACATAAATGGTTATTTTTATTTTTCCTTGGCCTTAGGCCAATGTACCTCGATGATTGACTAAACCGCACCGTAGTGTATCGGGAGGGTTCCTTGTTTGTATTTCACTTGCGAGACATCCCACGCACGAAATTGGCAAAAGTCAGGAGTTGAGGGAAGTCGAATACTAGGGTGGTTATTTTATGTACATATGTGGTGGTATACTTGTGGTATGTGAAGATGATCGAGTGGAAAACCGAGCGTCCGTGTAATACGCTAGTCGTTGTTATCGGCTTCCAACCTCAATACAAAAAAAACCTAAACTTGTAACTACACTCTTAAGGAGTATAGTGGAGAGTCTGGGTATAGAATCCACAGGGAATGTTTGATAGAATTTCATAGATTTATTACTTCTAAAATAAAAGTGAAAAAGATGATGATGGTTGAAGACGAAAAAAAATAAAAAAATTAACAATGCATGTATGAGCAAACTAATTAAGATGAATGAGAAAGTGGGTTGGATTACAATCCCCTAACCCTAGTAATTTACCGTGTAGAATACTAGAATTGTAAATTATAAATTTGAATGAATCCAGTCTTTATAGATCCTAAGCATTACATATATGAGGATCAAGCCCGCACCATATGAAATCAAAGGTAAATATAAAGCGGTGATAAATAATTTTACGCACATCATATTCTTAAACATCCCAAGTACCTAGGGCAAGAGAGATTAAAGATCTATAATGGTTGTAAAATTGTCTCGCACGACTCTTTCAAATTTTTAATTTAAATTCTATTTTCTACATAAGTAATTTACATTGGGATGGGTTCATGCATCCCAACCCTTAAAAAAGTAGCTTAACATGATGAAATCAAAATAAAACTTACAAATTAAAGTGCAAGAATTCATAACTAACTCTAGAAAATTGAGAACATGACTTGAATTGGGAATGGAAAACTAGAAATCAACAATTAATTAAACTAACTAGGAAAGAAGTAAAAACAATAAATTAAAATTACTTGCAATGGATGAATGATGAATCTTGAATAGAACTTTGAATCTTGAATAGTAGACAAACTTCAAAAACTAGGGTTCTTGGTTACAAGAATCCTCTAAAAACTAACTACAAAGAAACCCTACCTACTAGCCTCCTACAACTTGATAAAACAACTCTCCCCTCTTCCCCTTAGGGTTTGGCCTTTTATAACACCAAGTAGCACGAATTTGACAACTAGAATTGATGAATTGTACAAGATTTTCCAAGATATGCACCTCTTGAGCTTCATAATTAATGCCAGGAATTCGTACAGCCGGACCGGATCCATTTGGTACCGGATCGATTCTTTTTTTTTCCTGACCGAACCGGTTTGGTTCCATCCGGATCGGTTTGGTTTCTAGTCCATTTCTCTTCATTATCGCGCAACGTCAAAACATCATAACTTGTTCACCGTAGCTCGGATTGAGGTGCCGTTTTTTCCAGTGTTCTTGTAATTTAGATCTATTCAACTTTCTAGTTGGTCCCACCGCCGGACTAACGCTAAAAAATTACGAAAATGCCCTTCAACTCTCCATTTATTACTTTCTTTCACTATTTTGAGTTCTCCTTCCTCACTAACTTGCATGAAATACCTGTAAAACACATGAGAAATACACAAAACACGAAATACTTGCCAAAAGGGGTTAGTAGCATAAATACGAGACAAATCCAAGCTATTTACACTGCACGGGATCATAAAAGTACCGAAATTAAGGGGATAAATATGAACAGTATGTGCCTAATCAGAAGACCCCCGATTTTAATCTTCTTTAAAAATCCTAGATTTCCTTGTTGAGATGTGGAAGCGTAAAGAAGATGGTTCATAACTAAAACAAATTACCAAATTTTAATTTCTTCACAAATTAAAATTAAACCAAGTGAAAATATGATTAATACACACACAGTGTTGATTTCACTTAAACACAATTAATTCATTCAAGTCCTAGAATTTGACTAAGTCATATTTATCATTATTTCCAAGTCAGGCCAAACCAGTTTTAACAAAAGACTTGAATTAAATAAGTTTTACCCAAATTTAATTATGCACCAAATTAAATTAAGTGTGACAATTAAAACCATTTTTATCTTGAATTATCCTAAACATTCGTTCTAAGTTATTATGAAAGATAAAAGTAAATCAATCACACTACACCGCGATGTACGAGGAAAAGCCCAAAATGGAAAACAACCTCGGACGACCCTAGCCTCAAATCCACTAAGTACGGAATTACATTTACAAGACAAATGACTTACTTCCTCAACTCGGACCCTCTCAAGCCTTGATACGTCTTCTTGTAATCACCTCTTCCTAGTGGATAACCACGGAGCTCCACCGTGATCTTGGACTCACCAATCGAACAATAGGTACACTGTCAACCACACGTGGTGTCTTTTACCACATGAGAATGCCGCAGCAAAACGAACTCTTCTTCTTTAAGGGATGTAGAAGAAAACCAAAACTCCTCTTTGAACGGAAGAGATGAACCCAGTGACAAAACTCCAAGCAAGATGTATATATATTGAAACTTGGATAAACAAATAATTGGGTGTAAACTAGAGTGGTGTATATTTTTCTCTAAAGAATTACACTCAAAACAAGAACATTTTCCTTAATCAATTTAGCTCTCAAACTCTAAATCGAATAGAATTGAAAAGTTAAGTTGGAAAATGTTATTCCCGCACATAATAAAGTCTGAGAAAAGTTGGTTAAGAAACAAGTGGGGAAGTGGGAGAAAACTACTTAAAAACTGCCAAAAACTGTTCCCGCCTGACATCTCATTTGAACGACATTTCGTTCGAATGAAATCTCATTCGAACGAGTCTTGTAATGAAGTTCCAGTATGACCTCGTTAGAAACTCGTTGGAAATCTCGTTAGAACGACAATCACGTTCGAACGACATTTCGAACGAAGTTCCAGTATGCCATAATGGGAAGTCGTTGGCAATCTCGTTCGAACGACTTGTGGTTCGAACGACAATCTCGTTTGAACGACACTTCGAACGAACTCATAGAAAGTTCAAAAATTCTTTTTAAGCCCAGAAACTTTTATATACTTTATATATAAGTTTTAATAGAAAACATTCTGAAAACAAAATGCAGTTTTGAAAACCTAACACCCAATATAAACTGTTCCAAGCTCCTATATATATATATGTAATGCATTCATACCTTGGGAGCATGAAACAACTGTTGATGACGTTGAAACGAGGCACATAAACCACGACATTTTGATGAAGCTTTACACACTTGTCCACTACGTCTTCAACAAACACGTCATAGGCTTGAAAGATGATCAATATCCTCTATCCTATGACTCAAACGTTTTTGTTCGGAATTGAGCCAAAACTACAAAGGACTCAATTGGAAATTTGCATCCTTACAAATCTCCTCCTTTGGCTATTCCGGGACAAAAACTATACAAAAATTCTAAAGGGCCGTCAAGCTCTACTAGACTAATAAAAAGTCCCACCCAAAATAAAAATACAATGCTTTACTCAAACAACCCAAGGATCAATATCTTTGCCGATGTTGAATGTTACCATTTTGAAGTATTCCTGCACACTTAAGCAAACAATCAAACGCATAGGGAATATCAAAATACTACATGCAATTAAATAATTAAATATCAAAATATTAATTCTCCCCTTTATCAAACAAATGACCTACTTAGAAAGACGTCTCCCCCTAAGATATTAATTCCCCCAAACTAAGATACGATAATAATAGGATTAGATACCATTTATCCCCCTATCATTCTCCCCCTTTTTGTTCAGGAATAGACAAAGGCTTAAAGAATCAAACATAATTATTAAACACACAATAATAGTGATGAGCATATGGGCAGTAAAAATGCAACTAATCCAACAAATAACAACTTAGACCAACTAGAATGCAATAAAATGATACCAATATGATATATAAATTATTGAGCATATGATATCAACACAGAATGCAATAAGATGGATACCAAGTATGAATTAAAGCATATATGGATTAGAAATCAAAACAAAGACTAAACAAAAATATCAAATATATGTATAGATAATATATATCAAAGAGACTCAAGTACACATATATAGATATAAACACACAAATGACACACACAAAATATAATCGGAGTCTTTCACACTCATATGGCAAAAATGTGTCATATGGAAACGGAAGTGTTGGGGTGTGAACTAGTAACGATTAAATTTAGACCAAATCACTTAAAAAATGTTCATGGAGTTCTCAATTGATTGCAAACTTCATCACATTTGAATATAACCTCATGTGACGATATAAATTGAACTCAATGAACAAACATACACAATGCATGCAAGCCTAGCATATTGATGATTCTACAAACCAATAGAGTCATGACATGAGATACGCAACTAGGATAAACGGACATTGTGCAAACCGTTGATATGACATCCAATCTCCCTCAATAAGCATTTATATTGACTTTGAATGAGTATATCAATCAAACATAGGCCTTGGCAATTATTTTTCTTTTTAATGCCATATTTTCTATTTTTAGGCCTTTGGACCACGTATTTATTTTAGGTCCATTTAAAACGGTGGTTTACAATCCTAAAAGGATCACTAAGTCCTTTCGGAGCCCTTCCCCGTGCACATTTTATTTATCATGTTTTCATTTTTCACACAAATCTCACGTGCAATGGATTTTGACATGCACTAGTCCTCCTAAGTCACAAATATGTAGATGACAAGATTGGAAGGAGTGGTGTATATTTTTCTGTAAAGAATTACACTCAAAACAAGAACATTTTCCTTAAGCAATTTAGCTCTCAAACTCTCTCTAAAAAATCGAATAGAATGGAAAAGTTAAGTTGGAAAATATTATTCCCGCACATAATAAAGTCTGAGAAAAGTTGGTTAAGAAACAAGTGGGGAAGTGGGAGAAAACTGCTTAAAAACTGCCAAAAACTGTTCCCGCCTGACATCTCATTCGAACGACATTTCGTTCTAACGAAATCTCGTTCGAACGAGTCTTCTAACGAAGTTACAATATGACCTCGTTAGAAACTCGTTGGAAATCTATTTAGAACAACAATCTCGTTCAAACGACATTTCGAACGAAGTTCCAGTATGCCATAATGGGAAGTCGTTGGCAATCTCGTTCGAACGAAATGTGGTTCGAACGACAATCTCGTTTGAACGACACTTCGAACGAACTCACAGAAAGTTCAAAAATTCTTTTTAAGCCCAGAAACTTTTATATACTTTATATATAAGTTTTAATAGAAAACATTCTGAAAACAAAACACAGTTCTAAAAACCTAACACCCAATATAAACTGTTCGAAGCTCCTATATATATGTAATGCATTCATACCTTGGGAGCATGAAACCACTGCTGATGACGTTGAAACGAGGCACATAAACCACGACATTTTGATGAAGCTTTATATACTTGTCCACTACGTCTTCAACAAACACGTCATAGGCTTGAAAGATAATCAATATACTCTATCCTATGACTCAAACTTTTTTGTTCGGAATTGAGCCAAAACTACAAAGGACTCAATTGGAAATTTGCGTCCTTACAGTATGGATATGCTTGGTATTAATGGTACATATTAGATGTATATGTGGCATTCATATTTGTTAATGGTAAGTGTGTTCATGTATGTAATGTGAAATATATGGGCACCTCAGCGATGTTATGATAGGCATAGATGTGCTTTTTATTTATCTCGTAGGATATGAGTATGGACTAATTGGGAATATACATAAGTTAGCGATGCAAAATAAAATATGACTTAATCCTATCTTGAATTTCGAGGATGGAATTCCTTTGTAAGGGAGGAGAATGTAATACCCCTTATATTTTTGGAGTAAAATAAAATTTAATAAGGATTAAATTAATTCGGTGAAATTAATTAATTTGGTATTACGAGTAATTAAACTCAATATTATTTATAAAGTTAAAATTTGACTTTAATGATTTGGAATAAATCAAATGGGATTTATTTATTATCATTTCTTTAAAGTATTTAGGTGTGTCACGACACAATTAATATATTTTTGGGAAAAAATATTTGGGACGCACTTTGAGAGGTACTACGGGATCGTTTGGGTATTTTAGGCCCTTAGAAATGGTCTCGGGGTATATATATGTACATATATAAGTTGGGTAGTTATCACACTAATTAGATTTTGTATTTGGGATCATTTGGGGGTCCAAAGTTGGGGCCTAAGGTCGAACTCGAGAATCGAAAAAAAAATATTAGATTGGAAGAAAGAGGAATAACACCCCCCTCCTCCCCCTCCCCCCCAACTCCTATCAAAACCTAACCCTAGAAGCCCCACTTCAAGAGAGAGAGGAACAAAGTGTTATGAGGAGGAAAAGCACCTTAGGAGGAGGAACCGAGGCCTTTCTACACAATCACACGTAAGGATTCTCTTGCCATTCTTATTCAATTTGTGCTATTTTCATAAGAATGTTAAATCCATGCTTAGATTTAAAGTTAAATCATATTTTGAAATTTCTGGGATTTAGGGCTTATTATATTCGATTTGTTGATGAGGAATGACACATGTAGAGGAAGGAATTAAAATGTAGGAACAACCCTAGAAATTTGGTATTGAGAATCTAATTTGATGTTAGGTTTATTCAAGTTTGATGAAAATTTGGGAATAAAGTTAATGATTAAACGTAAGGATTTTTACATAAATTTATGGACTGAAATCTGGATATAGATTCCCTAATTAAGCAAACCTTATGATGAATTTAATATGGTTGAAAGCTAGGAGATAATCCAAATATTAATCTTTGACAGTTATTAAATGGGAATTCATGTTGTCGTGTGAGGGGTGTAAAATATGGGTAGTGTATCCTTTCTTGGGTTTAGAGATTACAAAACTGAACGAACTCTAATTGATAATGGTGTAAAGAAGGAGATGAGAGGTCACTCAAATCACCATGAAAGTCGCTCAAATGACATAGAAAGTAGTACAAACGACATGTATCTCGTTCAAATGAGATTAGTATATATATCATTCAAACGACCGTGGCTTTGGACATGGAGATAGATGTTTTTGTTACGAACGCGTGGCCGTCAGTTTCGTATTTTTTTGATTTTTTTTAATTAGTTATGAATTTATTACGGAAGATGTTCGAAACCAAAATCCTTTGTGAGAAATCAAATCTGAATTACTTAGGGATGTCTGTAGAAGAGCGTAGGACTCTAGAAAATATTAAGGAACTTTATGTTTACCTTGGAATTTGATGGGAATGAATTCGGGGTATGGACTTAGAGTGTTTAGGATGAATAAGACTCGAAAATATATGAACATATTCGGATGGGAATTTCAGATGAATTTAGCATACGGGCTTGTATCTTGAGGTTGAATTTAATTGATAGAAATTAAATAGAATCTAATACATAGAGTCTTATGGGATGAGTATTAAGGAATATTAAATTTCATTAGGGTGTCAAACTCAATAACAGAATTTGGTGAAATAAATTCTAAAGGGTTAAATTAAGGGTCGAGTGAATACGTCCGGGCATTATAATTGAGTGACACTACTTTAATAAATTAATTCATTTATAATTAATTAAATTTAGAGTCGGGGTAACAGACTCGGGTATTGAGGGATAGTGCTACAGGGTTAGGCATGGGATAGCCATTTTAATTCATTATGGATATAATAAATTATAAAATATCGAATTTATTAAAGGGTGTTTGACCTAATAGTGGGATTTTGTGTAATAAATTTTGAAGGTGTGTAGATACGAACCAAATGAGTGAGACTGGGTATCGTAGTTGGGAGATACTACTTTACCATATTAGCGGATTCCTTATATATATACATATAACCCTTTTCGGATTAGTTAACTCCTTATATATATACACATAAACCTTATAGAAAAGGTATCAAGAAGAGAATAAATATTAATAATCTAAATGATTAAAATTGAGTCAACAGGACAACATGCTAAGAATATTAAGTGTGTGGAAAAAGTTAGTTTGGGAAAATAACTACGCCTAGGTATTTAAGGGGTAATAAATTATGAAGCAAATATGATTTAAGTCCAAAGAGGATTTTATGAGACTTAATATTTAATTGGGAAATAGTCGTAGGATAACGGCTTAAAATGAGTTATGGTATAATTGGCTAAAATGCTATGTTTAAGCCAAGAAGGCTATAATTTATATGAATTCAGATATCATTGGATTAAAGTGGTTATACAGTAATTGCTTATACATATTTGTGTGGACATACCAGTGGATGTAGGTCCCGAATATAGCTTAAACAAGAAGCTTTTGATTGAGCGGAATTAAGTTAAGGATGAATACAAACCAACTTTTTCTTTTTGAAAAACTCTTTTTAATTTCCTAAACCACACCAAGGTTAACTTAACCAAATTTTATCATGATTAATGCTAAGCATGCAACTAGTGACTAAAGCAAGTAAAATAAAGTAAATCAATACTCACAACGCCGATATACGAGGAAAACCACAAACGAGAAAAACCTCGGATGGCCCAGGCATAACTATGACAATGGTTTTACAAAGTCAGACGGTAGTCTTGTACAATGACTCGATCCACCCAAGATACTTGACGCTCCTCTGATCTTCTACCAATATTCACACTGCCTACATAGAAAGTAAGCTTCTTCTACAATGCTCGTCCACAATAGTCCTCTCCACGAATGCCTCGGTATCCACCGATACTACCTTGTGTCGCCTACGTTGTTGAACACGAAAGTAACCTTCTTCACTTATCCATCGCAAAACCATTAATGCTCAAGTGTTGAACAAACCCAATTTGGTGCAATAAAAATCATATACACATATGGTAATGATAAGTCAGATCTTTGTAAACTCAAAGGACGTTTTATAGTGAAAAACCTTAGAAAACTTTGTGCAGAAAACTCTCTGCATTGTAGACTATTTTTTGTACTGCTCACACTTTGAGAAAAAAACTGGGACACTCCTTAAATGATAAATTAAAGGCGGTGGCTTCTTGTTAGAGCGAGATAATATGTCGTTCTAACGATAGTAGCTCTCATTCGAACGACAACGTATGTCATTTGAACGACGTTGCCCATATTAGAGTCCAAACCAAATCAATCTCTAATATGCCCTTATCAGCTTTAAACGAAGTGTAAACAAGTAAAACACTTTTAAAACATTTTCTTTTAAAAAAAATATCCTTATTTTCATAAAATTAAATTCCGAGTTTCATTAACATTATGCATTCATAGCCAACTGATCTAGGAATGCAATTAAACTTTGAAGACGAGAAATTCGCACCAATTAAACTTCAGCATAATTAATTCCTTATTGCTTTGCCGCAACGTCTTCAATTAATCTTCGACCCGTCATAGTCTCTATGGGATCGTAACAATAAAATCTACCTATGACTCAAACGTGTTTCAAAACTATACATGGACTCAATTGGAAATTTGGTCCTTACGAATCTCCCCCTTTGACTATTCCGGGACAAAACCAACAGTGAAATGCCTAAGCCAGGTCGTCAATCCATATGAATCCTAAATCCCTTCCCATAAAACCCAAAAATAAAATTACATCATCAGTATAGGATAAGACTCATTAATAATGGACCGACAAGCATGAAACTGTCTCTGAATGTCTGAATGTGATATAGACAAGAAATCTCGAATATCTTTAAGCATACCTACACACATGAAACAGACAAATGTCCAGTGAAGTATGAAGGAACAAATGATATAAATTAATATGAAAACTCAAATCAGAATTATTTATTATGTGAGTAAATATAAAGCCAATTTGTGTAAACATGGTACCAATATGTGCAATTGTGAAAAATAAATAAAGCAGGATATCAAGTTTAACATGCCAAAAACTCACAAACCGCCCCTACATCATAGACATCTCTCCCCCTCTTTGTCTCAAATAGACAATTCGGTGAAAAGATAAACATATCTAGCATAATAGGATACCAATTTGATTAAATCAACGTGAAGAATAGCTAGATAAACATGAAATAAACCAGCTAAGTATGATCAATCAATGTCAAATCAGTAGCTAGCAAAGAAAGAATCACACAAAAAAAATATCAAATCCAAGTAGGTGTAATTAAACTAACCAATGAAGTAAAAGATCAAATCTATAAAAGAAGACTACATAAACAAAAAATCCAGAAGCAAACCAGTACCAAAATATGAACAGTATGCAATAAGGTACTGAAACAAAAACCAACTAGAAAAGTCAACTGGTCAAAATGGTCGTTCAAACGAGCAAATGACGTCGCTTGAATGACTAGCTACGTCACTCGAACGAAAATTGATGTCGTTAGAATGACAACATCAAAATTTCACAGTTTCCCCAAAATATTAAACAGTGTTGCCCGGTGAAAAAAATTCCTGAAAATTCTAATTGTAAGGGGATCAAAACTGCAAAACAGTAGCTAAACTAAGAAAACTCAAACAAACAAATATAAGTAACATGCTAACATAGTACTGATGTGTTTACACATGAAACATGGAATGTATGGGCATGAACTACAACAAATAAGTCACAATTCCAACACATCGAAACTTTCAAGAAGCTCTAATCGATAGCAATCAATCATCAAACTTTATCATAGCCATATGTGACAATTAAAGTGCGAGCTTAATGAACTAAACAAACATCATGCACACGAATCCGGAATTTTGACGATTCTACAAACAATAGTGTCAAGACATGATTTTCAACATTAGGATTCTATGTGTAAACCCATTTAAAAATTTTAATCCATCCAAAATCCCTCAAATATATCATATTTTCTTTGGAATGAATAAACTAATTTGGCCCAATTTTTAGCATATGATTATTTTTATTGCCTTATGATTTTTTTCAGGCCCTTTTAAACGATGGCTTTCACGACGAGTCAATTTTACACTATCGCAGCCCTTTCATGTGAACACTCATCATTTCCTCATCATTTTTTAATTTAATCCTCACGGTAAATGGTTATTACATGCACATTCTCTCCTTAAGTATACTTACGCATATATGACAAGAGTGAGATAAGAATGTCTCACGAAACTCAAATAAGCAAGAGTAGTCAAACATCCATATAAACTCATGCATGTGTGCAATCATGGCATATAAGCAAAGTCAAATCAAAACGCATATCAACATCGAAACAACCCCATATTACAATAGTTAAGATCATTCTAAGCATCGAAAATATTGACCAAATGTCCTATCCACATGGATAATGGAAGGAGGGGGGTTCAAGCACACCAATATGCCACATCAAACATGTTAACTCACGATATAAAATAAAACCGAAAATCTTTGTGGCTTTTTCAAAATATCTTGACTCAAATAAAAGAAAAATCTTTTTGTGTTTTTCACAAAATTTTTCAAAACCAATTTTTTTTTGTATTTTTCAAATAAGATGCAATAAATGAAAAATATAATATAAAATGATAAATAGGTCATAATACTAGCAAAGTATATATCATGAATGCAAAGACTAGCATATGACAAACATGATAACACTATTAACCTTTAGGTTTAGCATGAGAAGAACCAAGTGAAACCAAATGAGAACCATGAAGTTTTAGTCCTAAAGCCTCTAAGTTCGATTTCCTAACCCAAGTAGGTGTAACATAACGCATGGGGGTTTTAGGAACCGACACGACTTTATTCTTCAACTTCCTAGGAGCATTCCTAAGGTCATAGAAAAAACGTCTAAGGTGACCTTTCCTACCACAATGGGAATACATGTAAACATGGTGGGAATGATTACCAATGTATCGACCTTTCCTCGCATTCCTAGTGGGCTCTCTCACACGATTGATACTGTCTTTGGGGGTGGGAACATCTGTCTTATCGTAGCTAATACCACACATATCTCTCTTGACTTGGACGGTGCCTAACATCCTATCCAAATTCTCCAACCTAGACTCCAAGTCAAACTTAACTCTAGACGGGTCTCTCAAACTCTCCTCCTTTTCCTTAATCCTAGACTCAAGTAGACGCTTAGATTCCTAAAACTCTAGAAACTCCTTTTTTAAAGCCTCCATCAAACCTTTAAGGTTATCTCTCTATTTCTCAATGTATTCTAGCTTCTCCTTAAGCTTATTTTACCGTGCCCTAAGATCCTCAATCAACGCATCATTATTTTATACGACATGCTCTTTAAACTTACCTTGCAATTTTGAGTTAGTCTTTTCACCTTCACCGTATCTTCAAACAATTCTCGAAATGCAACTTGTAACTCTCCTATATCAATCTCCTCATCCTCACTCTCATCACCCTCACGCTCTCGAGAAGCACTCTCAATAGCCTCGAAAGTGTCATGCACATGAGTATCCTCGGGGGAATACATATCATTGTTGCTCACATGACATGCCATAAACGCAAAAAAGTTACGCTCACTGGGGAAACTATCTCCTTCTTCCGGTTCACTATCACTTAAGGTGGCATTGTATGATATCGGTTTCTTTCCCTCTTTCTTCAATCTAGTAGTACACTCAGCTACTTCATGACCATACCCCTCACACCCAAAACACCTATCAGACTCATCTCTCTTCGGTTTCTCACTCTTATCCTTAGGGGTGGAGTCTCCCTTGTTCTTGAATTTCTCAAACTTTTTAGTATCTTTCGATTGCTTTTGAAATTTAAGAAACTTTTTGAACTTTTTTTCCAACAAGACGACATCCTCAAAGTCAAAATCGAAATTGTCATTCAAAACTTTGGTCTCCTCCTTCAGGGCTTTCAAAGAAACACCCTTTTCTTTCTTTGGCACTTGATTGGAGGTAAACATATCGAGTTCATAGGTTTGAAGTTCACCTATGATCTCTTCCAGTTTCGATGAGTTAAGCACACAATAGGAATTCATAACGGTCACTTTCACATTAAACCTACTCGGCAACGATCTAAAAAATTTCTTAATCACTCCGTTATTGGGAATCTTCTCACCTAGGTTAAATGATGCATTAACAATCGTAGACAACCTAGTGTAAAACTCATCAAACATCTCACTCTCTAACATCTTAATCGTCTCAAACTGTGTAGTGAGATTTTACAACTTAGATGCCCTAATCATGCTCGTGCCCTCGTGAGTGAGTGCAAGTGTATCCCAAGTTTCTTTCGATATTTCACAAGTCATGATCCTATTATACTCTTCAGGTGTGACATGTGAGGAAGTAACGTGCTGAACTTTTGAGTTATACAGTGCAAGCCTATGTTCAGTCTCAGTCCATGACTCAATGGGTTTCAAACTAGTGACCTCACCCTCTTATGTGATCGGGGGTGTCCAACCTTTTTCAACAGCGAACCATACATGATCATCAATGGATTTTAAGTCACTTCTTATTCTTATTTTCCAATAAGCATAATTTATGCCATAAAAATTAGGAGTGCGAAAACTATCCTAATTTCCAAAATTCATCCTTACAAGCAAAAAGGGATCAAACACAATAAAAATGTATTTCTAGCTTTGATACCACTCTGTAGGTCCAGAATATAACTTAAACTAAAAACTTTTGCTTGGGCGAAATTAAGTTCAAGATGAATACAAACCAACCTTTTCTTTTTGAAAAACTTCTTTTAATTTTCTAACCACACCAAGGATAACTTAAACAAATTTTATCTTATTTAATCCTAAGCATGCAACTAGTGATTAAATAAAGTAAAATAGAGTAAAGCAATACTCACAATGCCGATGTACTAGGAAAACCAAAAACAAAAAAAAACTTGGACGGCCCAGGCCAGACAATCACCATGATAATTTCTTTACAAAGTCAGACGGTAGTCTTATACAACGACTCGATCCACTCACGAGACTTGATGCTCCTTTGATCTTCTACCCATCTTCACCGTGCCCACGCAGAAAGTAACCTGCCCATGTAGAAAGTAACCTCCTTCTACGATGCTCGTCCACAACAGTTGTCTCCATGAATGCCTCGGTATCCACTGATACGACCTTGTGTCGTATACGTTATTGAACACGAAAGTAACCTTCTTCTCTTCTCCACCGCAAAACCAACAATGTTCAACTGTTGAACAAACCTAACTTGGTTCAACAAAGATCACATAAACATATGGTAATGATAACTCCGATATTTGTAAACTCTAAGGATGTTTTATAGTGAAAAACCTTAAAAAACTTTGTTGAGAAAACTCTCTGGAATGTAAACTGTTTTTCGTACTGCTCACACTTAGAGAAAATAACTGGTATGCTCCTTAAATAATAAATTAAAGGCAGTGGCTTCTAATTTGAGCGAGATACTACGTCGTTCTATTGACAGTAGCTCTCGTTCGAACGACATCATATGTCGTTTGAAAGACGTTGCCCAGATTAGAGTCCAAACCAAATCAATCTCTAATCCGACCTTATCTGCTCTAAATGGAGTGTAAATAAGTTAAACACTTTTAAAACATTTTCTTTTAAAAAAAACATCCTTATTTTAATAAAATTAAATTCTGAGTTTCATTAACATTATGCATTCATACCCGAGTGATCTCGAAAATTAAGCTTTGAAGACGAGAAATTCGCACCAATTAAACTTCGGCATAATTAATTCCTTGTTGCTTTGCCTCAATGTCATCAATTAATCTTTGACACGTCATAGTCTGTGTGGGAACGTAATAATAAAAATCTACCTATAAATCAAACGTGTTTTGTTATGAGAATAATTCAAAACTATACATGGACTCAAATGGAAATTTGGTCCTTATAGTGGATCGTCCTATCGGCTTGGGGGTTCATGCATCGTGCCATGTACCACACGTCGACACAGGTGGGCTTGACGTTGTGTAGGACATATAGGTACTACGTGGAGGCTCCACCCTCGAGGGGTAACTGTGGCACTGACGGTTCCTGTATTACCACTGGGTATGGGCCGTATACAGGTGTCCTGCGTAGGGACCGCTCCCAACTTGTTTGTGTTTTGTGGTGTCCGCTTAGGATAAGGGATTCCTTCGAACTTACCGAAAGAGCATTAATGAGACACAACGGTAGATGCCCTTGGGTGTCATATGTGTATATGTATATATATATATATAAAGAGAGAGAGAGAGAGAGAGAGAGAGAGAGAGAGGCTCATGTGCACAGTAAGTTTCCACAGTGCTGACACACACCAATTTGTTTAAAGCATTAAAAAAAATATTTTTGAGTTGATTTTTTATGTGATATTTAAACATTTTAACGGGCCCGTGTAAAAAAAATCATCTCAAAAAAACTTTTTTTCCTATTTTTAAAAAATCGATCAAACTTTTGCAGCTTTTAAAGTGCTTAAAAGCAGCGAAAGTTTGACCGATTTTTTAAAAATAGCAAAAAAAGTTATTTTAGCTGCTTTTTTACACGGGTCCGTTGAAATGTTTAAATATCACACAAAAAATCAACTCAAAAATATGTTTTTTACTATTTTAAAAAAATGATGTGCAAACTTAATGTACACATGAGCCTGGCTCTCTCTATATATATATAAAGTCTCATGTAAGGACTCCTTATGGTGCAGTCCCCGATACATACCATTTTTTTAAAATAGTAAAAAAATGAATTTTTTGATGAAATTTCATGGATATGATCTCAACTTTGAGAAGATCATTTCTAATTTTTTTCGTCAAAAAATTCAGTAATAGATCCGCTAAGATGACGTGATATGTAAAAAATGGTATTAATATGCATTTTCAACCGTTGAAATGTTGGGTCGACGTTAGCCGCTTTATTGATTGAAATTTTTTATGAAACTATATGGATATGATCTTCTCACTATCGAGATCATATCCATGAGTTTTCATCGAAAAATTCAATCAAAAAGTGGGTGAGATGATCGTCAATATTTCAATGGTCGAAAATGGGTATTTATACCATTTTTCTACATACTACCTTGTCTCAACGTTTTTTGTATTGAATTTTTTTATGAAAAAAATTGGAGATGATATTCCCTCCGTGGAGATCATATCCATGAAGTTTCATCAAAAAATTCATTTTTAACTATTTAAAAAAAATGGTATGTACTGGGGTCTGCACCACAATGTCACACTCCGCTAAATTCTGGTGTCGGCGGCCACCAAAACTAAGCTGGGTACGAGTAAATTAAATATCATCCTTAGCATTTGACATATATGAGACATAAAATTTAATCCACAAGATACATTATTTTAATCAAACCCAAATATGAAACGACATCCAACTGATAAAACCTCCAGAATACGATTAAAATCCATCACACGGGATCTCCAAATATCTCAATAATTAAATAAATAAATCCGACTGAAATCTTAAAACAACTTTGGAATCGAAAAGGCCCAATAACTCCCAAAGTAGTCTCATAAATAAAATGACAGAATAGAAAGAGAAAATCTAACTACTAAAGAAATAAAATAAATCCAGCTGCACCTCCAAATGATCTCCAATGATTCCTATGTAGCAACATCCAAATAAATTCGAAAAAATATTGGTCAACGTATGTGTCAGAGCCAACACCCCGAGCATATAAATCGGCTATAACAATAGAATCTTTTAATTACGAGATTATTAATCACCATAAACAAATTTCTAACTACCCGCAAGGTTTCTATAAAGCCACACCAATATTATTTTAATTAATCCCACCTTCCGAACAATGTTAAATTGAATTAATTTAACCGTGAAGAAAAATTTACCAACACACGTCCCCTTGTCAAGTCCGCCGTCTGATCCGTTTTTATCCTTTGATCCTCGCGATATGACAAGGTTCCACACACACACACATCCCCTTCTCAAGTCCTCCGTCTAGTCCATTTTTATCCCGCGATCCTCGCGATATGACAAGGTTCCACACACGACACTGCATAAATCGTCCTCTGACCCATTCAAACTGTCGACCCTAGACACATTATGTCGCCAATAAATTTTTAATACCTGCTTTAGTCCTGCGATATTAATTTCTAAAAGTCCTTATACTCATTAATCAAATTGATTTCCCCCACCTTTAAAAGCTATGTGAAATTCCTCAAAATACCCCTTAGTCCCAACTAAGGGTTCCCAAAACATAAATCCGTCATATCCTAAGCAAAGGATGATTATAAAAATTTCACTCCACCTAGATATCAATCCTAGGTGACCGTAAGAATGACATAATATAGAAAATCAGCCTCCGCCCCAAATTATATAACCCACATAGACTCACACTAACTAGTCCCATACCTAATTAGCATAAATCGTAATTAAGGCCCACTTACTAGTACCATACCTAAAGAGTGTACTATAACAAGGGGCAAAAGCCAATCACCTACAATACCCAACATTTTCAAAATATTATCATATTTCCATAAAGTAACAAAATTCCAAATTACAACAACATTCATAATAACACGAAATTCCCATTTAAATAATTTTAATCCAAATAATGGAAATTAAGGACACATAAATATTGTGATTTTCAACATAATAGCTACATGCAAGTCCTATCATAGTTATTATTTTCTAACAGAAATAATTAATTCTCTTAGGGTTCTCACATGAAATATTAAAATTTACTTTTAAAAAGGGCTCCTCTACATGCACATCCCCATAGAAAAAACGTCTACACCGACACAAGCCAAAGAATAACGAAGTTATAATTATTTGGTAACATAAATTTTTTTTATGCAAACGGTCCCGAAATTTATCTCTTCAATAATTATATTCATAACTTATTTTAGAAAACATGAGTTAAATGGAGGCTACAATCAAGACACATAACACTAAAGGAAAAGAATAGGGTAAACATGTTTGTGATTTCAGAATCAAATATCTGGGTTGACGATTGGATTCCTTGAGAAAAATTAGCAAAAGAGTGTTCTCGAACAATCTTGATTAAACCCCAATTAAGCCTTCAAAAACTTGTGACAAAAACTTGATCTTGTTGAAGGTTGATTACGGTTGAGAGGAAAATATTTGGGAGAGTTCTCTGATGAAAAACATGAGAAAAAGTGATTATGAGAAGTCCCCCTACGATTAATGAATGTTATATACTAATTAAGAGTCCTAATCCCACTCAAACTCTAAAAATCTGACTGAATCGAGCAAATACTGGGCATGGTCGATCGATCTACCAAAAGGGTCGATCGATTGACCCTACAAAAAATCTGACAGTTCCCCCAAAAAATGTCTATAAGGCAAAATATTAAAAATTCAGTAAAAATATTAAAAGTCCCACTAAAAATCCATTTTAAATCCGATTTCAATTCCGCTTGAAGTTCTATTCTTCTAAAATCATAATAAAAATTATTAAATTCAAAATTTTACTCTTCTTGAGTATTCCAATTAATTAATTAAATTAATTATTAAAAACACAGGGTGTTACACATAAGGAGTCCTTATAGGAGAGGGCCTCTCTCTCTCTCTCTCTCTCTCTCTCTATATATATATATATATATATATATATATATATATATATATATATATATATATATATATATATATATATATATATATATATATATATATATATATTCAGTCCTACTCTTGTGCAGAACAATCCTCATTTTAAGACTGCGGACTGGACATGTGTCACCTGCTAGTGAGCCCCAAAAAGAGAGAGAGAGTGCCTATAATTTATGCGATAATTTCTAGGTGCACCGTTAGATGACACATGTTCGATCCGCACTTTTAAAATGCGGACTAGTCCGCACAAGAGCAGGACTGTATATATATATATATATATATATATATATATATATACCCATTTATACATTTATACATTGTGGTATACCTTACATGGGATAGTTCCCCCTTTTGGCTAAAGATGTGGACACTATTTTTTGATTGATAATATAGTTGGGTAAATAAAATGATGCGGATAATGAAGGACGAAGATGAGTCCTAATGAATACTGCAATAAACAATTATTAATAAGAATAATAATTGGATAGTGTAAGGGAGTAGACAAACATTAAATTGAATGAGTAACGGTGTAACCCAATTATTAATTGAGAATAACAATTTGGTAATTTAATAGAGTGAAACTGGTAGTCTAACGGGGTAGAAGATAGGGAATTTGAATTTAATTATTTAATGATTTGAAGAAATAAGCGAGTGTCAAAGGGTATGAATTATAAGGAAATTCACTTAGGTTATGTATATTGAGAAATTTATATCATGAAATCTACTCGGGGATGGGCGTGTCAGACATGAGGAACCACTTGTAGTTAGTGTATAATGAAAATTGTTTATTCTTTACTTGGATGATTAAATAATGGAAGTTTACAATTGATATTCATTTGAGGATACGAGTAGGACTGCTTCTAGATGAGAAGTGAGGTACTCGTTACATGTGTGTGTCGATGGGGAGACGTGAAGTATGAGTTAGTAACAAATTGTATATTTACTGGTGAAGAATCCTTGCACACCTCGGGTTCTGACCGAAATTATAATTGTTTTTCCCCCAAGGTATTCTAAATGACAGGGAAAGCAAGACTGACGATGGATCAGGCTTGCAGTTTCATTGGATGTAGTGGATTCCGATCTATTAAATATAGTATAGGGTGTACTTCAGTCTCTTTGTCATTTTATTTCATACTGGGATTTGTACGGGCATAAACCCAAGTGTTTACTTATGTTTGTTGTATTTAGTTTTACATTATGGACATTGTGTAATGATTCAGTTATTGTTATTCATGCGTTAAATAAGTTGTAGTGAAATGTTTTATTCATTCTGAATTATTTTATAAAATAAATAAAAATTTATTTCTTCAGTGCTAAGAATGATATAAATTGTGGATAAGCCCCATCTTCGGCGTATCGTGCCTGGCCAGCCTTTATGTTAGAAAATGGGCGTTGTTACGACCAAGGTCTATGGAGATGGATATTCCACGCGAGTTGGAACACGATGGAGGTATTGAGGTAGGCAACGAAGGTTTGACTGGATGAACAATGGTAGGGATGGGTGGAAAGTTAACACGAGGAAGGAATGAGGGGTTAGCTTGGCTGGCCTGAGGAAAAACTGGTGAGACAGAAGTGCTGTTATAGACAACAGTGCTATCACAAACAAGGGTGCTGTTACGAATAACAATGTTGTCACGAACAACAGGTGGTGTAGTTGAGAGGTGTTTGACAGTGGAAGGGGCTGGTGGTTGGAGTGTGCAAGGTGAGGGGAGATGTAGGGGTTAGGGAGACATGGCGTTATGGTTGGTGTAGAACCCCAAGGGTGAGAGATAAAGTGAGTAGTTGGGGAATAAGGCGTTGCAAACGAAAATGTATCTTCGTCAAAACGAACATGTCGGGAAGTGAAGAATTGATCGGAGGTAAGGTGTAAATAGCGATAACCGAAATGATTTGGACTATAACCGAGGGAAACACACGATTGTGAGTGATAGTCCATTTTATGGGCATTGTAGGGAAGGAGGTATTGAAAGCAAAGACACCCAATTTTTTAAAATAATTTATAGTGGGGGGGGGGTGTTGGAAAAAATACGTTGAAAAGGAGAAGGATTAGAGAGAGTACGAGTTGGTAACGACGACAGATTCAAAGGCAAAGTGCCAGTATTTTTGGGGAATTGAGGTGTAATACCCCGTATTTTTATGATATTTATTTATGGGATTAATTGAATTAAATGTGTATTAATTGGAAATTAATCCGGATAAAAATACTAGAGAGATGCGAGTTGGTATTTGATTTTAATGAGTATATATCGCTATATATGAATATTGAATTATGAAATTTTTCGTGAGATTGAAATACGACAATTTGGAAATTTTGTTGGGACGCGTGTGACAGTCGCGTCAGGAATATAATTATTTTAATTAAAAAGTGAATGATGATGCCGGAATCAGCACCACCAGATAAGGTGTTTCCAAGCTCAATATAAGTACAACAATGGAAGCACAGCTATATAAAGAAGTGAGAGAAAGAGGTGAGGAGAAGAGGAGAATACTCCGGTGTATGAGTGGTTCAGCCAATCTGGCCTATGTCCACTGTGAGTGTGTGTGAATAATATCACTGAAAGAAGGCACTAATGGCCATGGATACAATCTCTCAAGCTTTCTCTCTCTACTGTGAATTTAGACAAGAGTTTCAGCTAGGGTTTTATCTCTGGGATCCCCTTGCAAGGTAGGGGATGATCCCTATATATAGTGCCTAGGGGGTGTAATGTACCATGTAATGTGCATGTGTGTGGTAGCCTCACCAATGGGGGAGTGCCATCTGTCACTGCCACATGTAAGTAATGATGATGAAATATTCTCCCCACATGTGGAGAATAATCTTGTTACAACTGATTTGTGCCCATAGGTCCTTATCCAAATGTTCAACAGATGCTCGGCCACCATGTTGGTGGATGACCTCAGCCTGGGGGAGGCCGAGCTGTAAAGGCTTGATATTTGTTCAATCCGAGATGTGTCATAGGGAGTCTCGGCTTGGCATCAGCCGAGACATTATGCTGGGGTCGGCCCCAGCCGAGGTAGGAATGATTCCATGCTGACGATTATCAAGGCTCCTTATCACCTCGGCCCAAGCCGAGGTTGGACTGGTTCCATGAAGGTTACCAAGGCTTCTTGTCACCTCGGCCTACACTTGGCCGAGGTTGCCATACCCAGGTATGAGAATGTTGTTGATGCCTGTGATGCGCGTAGTGTCCATTGGAAATATAGGTGATAGTGTCGGCCGGGGCCGACCCTGGTCCGGCCGAGGGATGATATAGTGGGCCCATGGCCTATCTTGGATCGATCAATATCTCGGCCATCATCTTGGCTGAGGTTAGTGTCTCTAGGCCGAGGATACACGGGGTATATCAATCACCCCCCAGCCCTTAGTCATATGCGAGAGCAAGTGGCTAGGGATTACTTCCCCTCCGAGGCCTGTTCGTCCCAAGCTAATACCTGCATGACACCTGTCCCAAGCTAGAGCGTGCGAACTTGGCTGGCGTGTGCTGTCAACTATCCCTTGGGTTTCCCAAGGCAATGATGGGCCTTGGGAAGCGTGCCCAAGTACTTAAGGGTTTGAACCCTTTCCTTTTCTCTTTCTTCTCCATTTCGTTCCCACGCTCAAACAGTTCTTGTGATTTCTCTCTCTCCAAAGCTTATTCAATCAGCGCTATTCTGCAGAGTTTCTTGCGAGTTTTTCTTCGCTTCATTCATCGATTCATTTCCAGGTACCTCTTCCTTTCCATTTCCTTTCTTTCTGGTATTTGGTTTGAATTTTCCGGCGTGTTTTTGAGTTTTTCGGTGAGTCTTTAAGTTTTCCGGCGAGCTGGGTTTGCTTCAAACTTCCAAGTTTGATCCTTAAATCCCTTTATCCTATAAGCAAATCCTGTTTGTATCTTAGAAAGTTATCCTAAGTTTAGGGTCGTCCTCTGATGCTCAGACCTTTATACCAACTTCTTGAGGATTTCCCTTCTCTCAGAGAGAAGACCCTAGAAAAGATTAGGCAGATAGAGAGAGCTCAGGAGGAAGCTCGTAGGTCAGAAGAGTTTCCTATTAGACCTATCTTTCCCCCACCACTCAAGGTGGTATATCCTGATCCCCTTGAGAACTTCTATCGGACAGAGGTCTCTGCTAACCCATTGCCGATGTCTGAGTCTGAGTCTTCTACCTCAGACCCCATGTCTGTGGACTCCTTCCAAGAAGCCATGGATTTTACACCTCGGCCTAATCAGGACCCTGATCAGGCCGAGGTATCCAGTCGAGCTTCATCCCAAAATGGCTCAAGCACCTCAGATTCTTCTTCAGA
Source organism: Sambucus nigra (assembly GCA_949130495.1). Taxonomy (NCBI): domain Eukaryota; kingdom Viridiplantae; phylum Streptophyta; class Magnoliopsida; order Dipsacales; family Adoxaceae; genus Sambucus; species Sambucus nigra. Next base: position 624,762,273 of record OX422217.1, read on the forward strand.
GGTTGAACTTGTTGAGCCAAGTGTGGCTGTGCCACCCATTCTTGATGCCATCCCTCTGTCGGCCGTTGCAGGGGCTGAGTTTGCTCAAAGATTCCCTGGTCACCCATCTACGTCTGCTCCATCCGACGTTGAGCTTGACGATGATGAGGATGCTGAAAGTGATGTTGACATCTCTGAAGTAGCCGAGTTCGAGAGAACAGTAACTGAAGTGGATCTTTCAAACTTCAGATATTTATACTCCATCAGTCCCTCAATCAAATTAAGGAGACCTCTGAGGGAAGAGAGGGCCTACCATGGCCGAGATGGAGAAATCTTCTTGTATGAGCAGATGTTTAAGTTAGGGTTTCGCCTACCCATTCATCCTATCATCAGATCCATTATCTCTTTTATCTACTTGGCCCCCTCGCAGCTCTCTCCCAATGCCTGGAGAGTCATTATAGGGGCCATTATCTTGTGGAGGGCAGTCCACCACTCTGACCTCCCAGTTCAAGTCTTTGCTGGTTGCTATGTCCCAACCTCGGCCAAAAACCATCCGAGCTACTATCATTTCGTGGCTCGGAGGCCTGAGAAGAAGATGCTCCAGGTGACTCAGACCTCAAATCACAATTGGAAGCCCCGATATTTTTTCGCCTCAGGGCCATGGGAATTCAGCTCATCTGTTCCCTCTTCCACTCTTGGGCCGAGGATACCCCTCAGATGGGGTAAGGTCACCATGTCTGCAAGGGCCGATCCCGGTCTGAGTCTTCAGAATATCAAAAAGGTGAAGGCCCTATAAGACCAAGGGGCACATGGTCTGTTTGTCAAGTTCGAACATCTGATGACCCCCCAGTATCTCTCGGGGATGAGCTTGGGTGGGAGTCCCCTTGCCGACTTTGGTAAGGATTTTTCTTTTTAAGTCTAACCTCTGACCTCATTCATATCTGATCTCTAACCCTTATCTTTTAACTTTTACAGAGAGACCGCCAGGTATCCCAGACGAACTTTGGGAGATGGCAGCTCCGAGCTTGGCAAGGCTTGCAAAGAAGGCTGGTCTGAACGCTCCTCCTCCAGCTCCTACTACATCCAAATCCCAATCCTCCAAGAAGAGGTCCCCTGAGGTCCCGACCTCTGAGGATCAGAGGCCGACCTCGAGACAAAAGAAGACTTCTGAGGCTGCGATCCCAATTTCTTCGACTGAAATCGTGACGGCTCGTCTGGATCCGTTGAAGTTAACTGACAGCATGGTCGACAACAGCAGACAGGCAATGGACGCACTCGCCTCTGTAATGACCGAGGCAGACAAGCGTTTCTATAGAGCCATGGACACCCCCGTGATGGTTGAGTTTGGCCTTCACAGAGTCGTCCATGTATGACTTGTTCCTTTGTCAAAATTTTATAAGTGCAATATCTGACTTTTCTCCCACTTAACCTCTTTATTAAATGTGCAGGGAGTAACTGCCATGTGTTAATTGTCTAACTGGGCTATGAGGAAATTGCCCCTCATTCAGAAGGGGCAAGAGGCTGAGAAGGTTGAGAGTGCCCTGAACGCTGAGGTTGACCGTCTAAAGTCAGAGCTGCAGAACTCTGAAAATAAAGCTAAGGGGTTGGAAAAAGACATGTCCCTGCTCGTCAAGGACCATGCTAAAGCCCTGAAGGAAAAAGATGATGCTCTGCAATAGAAGGTCAGCGCGGCTGTGAAGGCTGCCCTTGCAGATGCCTCGAACAAGATAATCTCTGACTACAAAGGCTCAGAGGAGTTCATGGGTTTTGGCTTTGAATACCTCGAAAGAGGTATCAAGGCCACTACCAAATGGGCTGAGGTCAAAGAGAAGGAGGTTGGCACTCTCAAGGCCTCTGACCTTGTGGGTCTTGGCTATGCCGACCCTCAATTTGCTCGGGCGCTTCAAGATGTAGAAGATGAGGCCGCTGCCCCAGCCGATACTGCAACTCTGGGGGGGACCGAGATCGGAGGAACAGACCATGTTGAAGACGTGGCCGAGGTTACTAATGCTGAGCAAGCCAATCAGGCCGAGACTGTCCATGTCCCCCCCCCCCCCCCCCCCCAACCAGGATTGATTTGTAACTTGTAACAATTTGTAATTTGTAATTATTAACTTGTAATACCATGATGTTTTGTAAGGAATATTTTCAACAATGCCTCTTCCCTTTACTGAATGTCAATCTCTTCTCTTATTTTGATCTCTGAATGCTATATGATTTTTGAATGCTATTAGGCTCTGAAGTCACTACCTAATATGCTGTTCTCATAACCAACCACCAAATTAATGATGTTAAGGGTCTGAGATTATCTAGGAAGGTGTCTGAGCTCAGACCTCGTCACGACAGAGTGATGTTATGAGGGTCTGAGGTCATCACTTCTGATGTTAGCCTCATAATAATTTTCACCAAATTGATGATGTTAAGGGTCTGAGGTCATCTAGGAAGGTGTCTGAGCTCGGACCTCGTCACCACCGAGTGATGTTATGAGGGTCTGAGGTCATCACTTCTGATGTTAGCCTCATAATAATTTTCACCAAATTAATGATGTTAAGGGTCTGAGGTCATCTAGGAAGGTGTCTGAGCTCAGACCTCGTCACCACCGAGTGATGTTATGAGGGTCTGAGGTCATCACTTCTGATGTTAGCCTCATAATAATTTTCACCAAATTAATGATGTTAAGGGTCTGAGGTCATCTAGGAAGGTGTCTGAGCTCATACCTCGTCACCACCGAGTGATGTTATGAGGGTCTGAGGTCATCCCTTCTGATGTTAGCCTAATAATAATTTTTAACAAATTAATGATGTTAAGGGTCTGAGGTCATCTAGGAAGGTGTCTGAGCTCAGACCTCGTCACCATCGAGTGATGTTATGAGGGTCTGAGGTCATCACTTCTGATGTCAGCCTCATAAAAATTTTCACCAAATTAATGATGTTAAGGGTCTGAGGTCATCTAGGAAGGTGTCTGAGCTCAGACCTCGTCACCACCGAGTGATGTTATGAGGGTCTGAGGTCATCACTTCTGATGTTAGCCCCATAATAATTTTCACCAAATCAATGATGTTAAAGGTCTGAGGTCATCCAGGAAGGTGTCTGAGCTCAGACCTCGTCACCACCGAGTGATGTTATGAGGGTCTCAGGTCATCACTTCTGATGTTAGCCTCATAATAATTTTCACCAAATTAATGATGTTAAGGGTCTGAGGTCATCTAGGAAGGTGTCTGAGCTCAGACCTCGTCACCACCGAGTGATGCTATGAGGGTCTGAGGTCATCACTTTTGATGTTAGCCTCATAAAAATTTTCACCAAATTAATGATGTTAAGGGTCTGAGGTCATCTAGGAAGGTGTCTGAGCTCATACCTCGTCACCACCGAGTGATGTTATGAGGGTCTGAGGTCATCACTTCTGATGTTAGCCCCATAATAATTTTCACGAAATCAATGATGTTAAAGGTCTGAGGTCATCTAGGAAGGTGTCTGAGCTCAGACCTCGTCACCATCGAGTGATGTTATGAGGGTCTCAGGTCATCACTTCTGATGTTATCCCCATATGATATCTCTGATCTAAGAATGGAGCAAGAACTTGTCATGGAACTGATCTTTATTAATAACCTCTTCTCAATAAGATGGTACATTTACAAATTACAGATTCTATGCAACATCATATGTAATATCTCTTTAGGTGGTCAACATTCCATGGGTTAGTGAAAGGTTCTCCTTCTAGGTTTTCCAGTCTGTAAGTGCCGAGCACAACCTCTTCTGTTACTTTGTAGGGTCCATGACAGTTTGGGTGTATCTTGTTTGCCTTTTGTAGGGTCTTCTTTAGCACTAGGTCTCCCACTGCAATGGGTATTGACTTCACCATCTGGTTGTAGAATCTCGCTGCCCTCTGCTGGTAAGCTGCTTTCTTGACCTCTGTGTCTTCTCTTCTCTCTTCAATAAGATCCAGGTCTAGCCTCCTCTTTTCCCCATTGCTGTCAGGGTCGTAGGTCTGAATCCGATGAGTTGGTAATCCTACTTCCGTTGGTATGACAGCCTCAGAGCCATGTGCCAGCATAAATGGGATTTCCCCTGTTGGTGTCCTTGCCATGGTTCTGTAGGCCCACAACACTGCGTAGACCTCTTCTGTCCATCTCCCCTTCGCATCTTCTAACCTCTTCTTGATTCCATCCAAGATGGTTCTGTTCGTGACCTCGGTCTGGCCATTTGCCTGAGGTCGACCAGGAGATGAGAAGAACTGTTTAATCCCCACACTTTGGCAATACTTCTCTAAGGAGGAGTTCTTGAATTGGGTCCCATTATCCGAGATGAGCGTGTTTGGGAGGCCATATCTACATATGATGTTTTTCCAGATGAACTGGAAGGTCTTCTGCTCTGTAATTGTTATCATTGGTTCTGCCTCCACCCACTTTGAAAAGTAGTCAATGGCAACTATCAAGAATCTATAGTTGTTGACAGCTCTTGGCAAAGGTCCTACCAAGTCAATTCTCCATACCGCAAATGGCCATGGAGAAGAGATTGACGTCATAGGCTGGTGGGGTTGATGAGGGATAGTGTCAAACCTTTGACATTTGTCGCACCTCTTCACATAGTCTGCAACGTCCTTAGACAAGGTAGGCCACCAGTATCCCTGAGTGATGATCCTCTTGGCTAAGGGCCTCCCCCCAATGTGGCTAGAGCAAGAACCCTCATGAACCTCCTGTAAGACCCGGGGTACCTCCCTGGGATGCACACATCTGAGGAGGGGTAAGAGAAACCCTTTTTTATACAAGACATCTCCTACCAATGAGAACTTTACAGCCCTGTATCTCAACTTTCTCATTTCCAGCTTGAACTCAGGTAGCTCTCCCTCTCTTAGGTACCGGACGAGCGGGTCGATCCATGAGTTTCCTAGGTTCACATTGTGATAAGGACTACATACCTCATCCTCCTCGATGCTTGCTTTTCCTAAGACCTCGATTGGGATGGTCCTTCCCAAATCTGTCTTCATTGCCGAGGCCAGCCTTGCCAATGCATCAGCGTGATTGTTGCCCAGTCTAGGAACTCTCTTCAGTTTTGCTTCTTCAAAATACTCTAGCAAGCCTCTTACCTTCTTTAAGTACTTGGCCATCCTTTCGTCTTTGGCCTCGTATACCCCCAACACTTGATTGACAACCAACCTTGAGTCGCTATGGAGTAGGAGTCGCTTTACTCGAAGAGTTGTTGCCAATAAGAGACCTGCTATCATGGCCTCATACTCGGACTCGTTGTTTGAGGCCTGGAAGTTGAATCTCAAGGCGTATTCAATGTTGGCACCATCTGGAGCCAAGAGTATCAGCCCCGCGCCGCTTCCACTGTCAGAGGAAGAGCCATCAACGAAGAGGCTCCAGACGTCTTCATCCGATGAGAAGACCCCTTCTCTCATAATCCCCTTCTCGAAGAGGTATCGATCCTCTTCGTTTTCTTCTACTCTACTCTGGGTTTTGCCTGGGACAACCTCTTCTCGACCTCGAAAGACATCCGGGACAGTCTCTTCCGAATCTCGGAAGACACTACGATTCGTCTCTTTGCCTCTATCCAAGCCCTTCTCTGTCTCGGCCTCTTCCCAAGTGAAATCTACGACAAAGTCTGCGAGGGCCTGCCCCTTGATGGCTGTCCTGGGCTGGTAGGTAAGATCATACTCTCCTAGCTCGATGGCCCAGGTCATCAGTCTCTCGGACTTCTCAGGTTTGTGCAGAACCTGTCTTAGTGGGGAGTCTGTAAGGACTACCATGGAGTGAGCTTGGAAGTAAGGCTTCATTTTCCTTGAAGCATGTATAAGGGAATAAGCCAACTTCTCCATTCGGGGATAGTTTTGTTCAGACCCTTGCAGGGCCTTACTATTGAAGTACACAGGCCTCTAGATTCCATCCTCTTCCCGTATGATGGCTGCGCTGATGGCTGATTCAGATACTTCCAGATACACAAACAACCTCTCCCCCATGATGGGCCGAGACAGCAACAAGGGATACCCCAAGTAGGACTTGAGTTGGTCAAAGGCTTTTTCACACTCTTCGTCTCACTGGAAGGCCTTTCTCAGAACTTTAAAGAACGGAAGACACTTTTCCGTTACCCTGGAAACAAACCTGTTAAGGGCAGCCACTCTTCCCGTGAGTCTATGGACATCCTTGATACTCCTAGGAGTCTTCATGTCGAGTAATGCCTTGATTTTCTTAGGGTTTGCTTCAATCCCTCTCTGATTAACGATAAACCCTAGGAACTTCCCGGCTCCTACCCCGAAGACACACTTCGCTGGGTTGAGTTTCATTCTGTATGAGTCCATGACATCAAAGGTCTTCTCAAGATCTGCTACGTGAGTACATGCTTTCAAGCTCTTCGTTAGCATATCGTCCACATACACCTCCATGGTCTTACCTATTTGTTCCTCACACATCTTATTGACAAGACGTTGATACATTGCCCCCGTATTTTTCAGACCGAAGGGCATCACCTTGTAGCAGTACGTCCCTTTGTCAGTGATGAAGGCTGTCTTCTCAGAGTCTTCAGCATCCATGAAGATTTGGTTATAACCTGAATAAGCATCCATGAAGCCCATGAGCTCGTGCCCTGCCGTTGCGTCCACCATCTGGTCTATCCTAGGTAACAGATAGGTGTCCTTCGGGCAAGACCTGTTCAGGTCAGTAAAATCTACACACATTCGCCACTTCCCATTGGCCTTAGGCACGATGACTGCATTTGAAAGCCACTCTGGATAGGTAACCTCTCGTATGAACTCGACTTCTTCCAACTTTTTCACCTCTTCCCGGATGACGTCATACTTCTCTCGGGAGTAGACTCTTCGTCTCTGCTTTATTGGCCTGGCATCTCTGTCCACGTTGAGCTTGTGGCTCACGACCTCAGGGTCGATACCAGGCATGTCTGCATGACTCCATGCGAATACACTCTGCCTCCTCCTGAGGAAGCTTATCAACTCTTCTTTGATTCCTTACTCTAGGGCCTTACCGACCTGGACGGTTTTTTCTGGCTCGTCCTCATTGAGGACGATGGATTCTACCTCTTCCGCGGCCTCGCCCTTCTTCAATTTTGTTTCGTCTCTTGGGTCAAGAGTGTCAATGCTGTAAGTGGTGGTTGCTCTTTTATGGGCCTCTCTGTCTTCGGCCGAGTTGAAGTAACACTCCCGCGCCGTGGTCTGGTCCCCTTGTACTTCCCCTACTCCATAAGGAGTTGGGAATTTTATCATCTGATGGATCGTCGACGGCACGGCCTCAAACTCTTTGAGGGCCACTCTTCCGATGATGAGGTTGTAGGCCGAGAAGACATTTTCATCCATAATAAAAAAGTGTATCTTCTTGGTCAACCTCTTAGGCCACTCATTCCCCATCCGTACATCCATTTCATACATGCCCAATGGGTGCACCTTCTCACCACTGAAGCCTATCAACGGGTGATGGTAGGGCACCAGCCTTACCCTGCTAAGACCCAAGCTCTTGAAACAAGGCCAGAACATCACATCTGCTGAGCTTCCCCCATCTATGAGGATTCTCCCTACATCGCACCCATGCACCCTTGTTGTTATGACTAAAGGGTCATCATGGGGGGCTAAGATTCCCTTGAAGTCGAGTCTGGAGAACCCCACCACGAGGGTGTCCATGTCTACCTTCTTCCTCTTCTGCACTGCGTCAGAAGACGTCAGATTCACAACCTCAGGCTTGGAAACTGACTTGGCCTCTGCTACATGAGCCTTCCTATCGGCTACCTCAGAGCCACCTCCTGCGAATCCCCCACATATGGTGCTAACACCAAAGGAGATCATTCCGACCCTCTTCACCGGGGTGTTGTCATCCTTTGGCGGGAGATCCGGGTCATCTCCATCATCTCCCTCTGAGTCATCGTACTTTCTGGCCGGGACATCTCCACGGCATCTGTCATTTCTTCTCTTCTTAGGGTCTTCTCTTCCACCCTTTGGGGCCTTGCCATCCATGTACTTTCTCAGCTTCCCAGATTTCAGCATCTTCTCAATCTCATCCTTTAAAGCGAAGCATCTATCTGTGACATGGTCGTGATCCTGATGGAACTCGCACCAGAGGTTTTTGTTCCTCTTATGTGGTGGGTCCTTCAGCTTCTCTGGCCACCTCAGAGTCCGGTCAGTCTTAATCTCATTAAGGATGTGTTCGTAGCTCACAGTCAGAGGAGTGTAATGAGCGAATTTGTCATCACCTGACCTCTTCTTCCCCTCTTTCTTACTTTGGGACCTCCCAGCGCTACCGCGGTTTTCCTCCTCATATTTGGCGGCCATTGCCTCTTCCGCATTCATCATTTTCCCTGCAGTTGCCAGCAGCTCCGCCATAGACCTAGGAGGGTCTTCCACCAGTTTCCACAGTAGCTTCCCCTTCTGGAGGCCCCCTATAAGGGCGGTTATGGCTATTCTCTTCGTAATCCTCCACCTTGAACTTCTCCTTGTTGAATCTTGCAATGTAGTCTCTCAGTCTTTCACCCTTGGCCTGTTTGACATACAACAGGTGAGTAGTCTTCTTTTGAGGTCTTACCCCAAAGCAGAAGTTGTGGATGAACTGCTTAGCTAAGCCTTTGAAGTTATCGATCGAGTTCTTCGGAAGAGAGGTGAACCAGCTGTGCGCTTCCCCTATCAAGGTTCCCGAGAAGGTCCTGCACTTCATCTCATCGGGTATCGAGTAAATATTTGCCGCCGACTGATACATCTCGATATAGTGCACAGGGTTAGTGCTGCCATCATATTTTGGAGTCACTGTAGGAGGCTTGAACTTAGCTGGGGTTGGGAACCCCACTATCCTAGCCACAAACGGGGAGCCCTCCGAGTAGCCCCTCTGTAATGGGTTCCTGCTCTTTATGAGGTCCCCTATCTTCTCCTCAAGGCGTTGGATTGAATCATTCCAGGGTCTTCTGTCATCAACTTGGCCGAGGTTATCCTCTGCCACCTCCCTGCGATGGACAGAGGGTTCCCCAGCAATGACCCATTGGTTGTTGACCTCCTCCTGCTCCCTGAATCTTTTCTCACAGGGTAGGCTTTGGTCTGGCCGAGCCTGCCTATTCCCTCTTTGTGAGCCTTCCGCGCTCCTTGACCTCGATAGCCTCTGTCTTAGGTCATTAACTGGGCCCAACCTCTCGAAGACCGACCCTCTGCTCAACCAGTCAAAAGCAGACCCTCTTTGTTGGGCCTCTTCTCTTCTTTGGCCGACACATCCCTGACTCTGCCTAAGAGGTCGTATGGTGTCATCTGACACCTCATACGGCTCCCAGCAGTCTTCGGGGGCCTCTTCAGCTCCTGGGTCCTCATACTTGTCCTCTGGGCGAGGTTTTCCCTGCCTCCCCAGGCACAAGCTCCTAGGGTCAGCAACGTCCCTTCTCCGCTGGGGCGCAGACTGGTCCTTCATCGGCGCCTGGGGTGGTCCCCTGGCGTCAGGATGAGGCTGAACTGCCGCCGGAGTGATCATGTCCGGTGAGACTCCAGGTGGCCTCATCGTCATGGTTTGACTGAGCTGGGCAAATTGCTCCTTCATGGCTTGTTGTGTTGCAGCCAAAGATTTCAAGGCTGCTGCTACCTCTGCCATTTCGGATTGGGGAGGAGCCTGACTGGAACTAGCCCCTCCACCCCCGGGCGGTGGAAGAGGCGGTGGCAAGTCTCGTGCCATATGTTAACTGTATAGAGCTTGGGTAGCAAGTGAGCTTAATACCTTAAAGGACCTCTTTCGATAGTGAAACAGCTCCACGCTAGGGGTGGTTCCTGGTTCACCACCAGAGTCTCCGATGAGGTTAAGCAGAAAAAGAGGAAGAGATAGCTTCTCGTTCCCACAGACGGCGCCAAAATGATGATGCCGGAATCAGCACCACCAGATAAGGTGTTTCTAAGCTCAATATAACTACAACAATGGCAGCACAGCTATATAAATAAGTGAGAGAAAGAGGTGAGGAGAAGAGGAGAATACTCCGGTGTATGAGTGGTTCAGCCAATCTGGCCTACGTCCACTGTGAGTGTGTGTGAATAATATCACTGAAAGAAGGCACTAATGGCTATGGATACAATCTCTCAAGCTTTCTCTCTCTACTGTGAATTTAGACAAGAGTTTCAGCAAGGGTTTTATCTCTGGGATCCCCTTGCAAGGTAGGAGATGATCCCTATATATAGTGCCTAGGGGTGTAATGTACCCCCCGTGCATGTAATGTGCATGTGTGTGGTAGCCTCACCAATGAGGGAGTGCCATCTGTCACTGCCACATGTAAGTAATGATGATGAAATATTCTCCTCACATGTGGAGAATAATCTTGTTACAACTGATTTGTGCCCATGTGTCCTTATCCAAATGTTCAACAGATGCTCGACTGCCATGTTGGTGGATGACCTCGGCCTGAGGGAGGCGGAGCTGTAAAGGCTTGATAGTCGTTCAATCCGAGATGTGTCATAGGGAGTCTCGGCCTGGCCTCAGCCGAGACATTATGCTGGGGTTGGCCCCACCAGATAAGGTGTTTCCAAGCTCAATATAAGTACAATAATGGCAGCACAGCTATATAAAGAAGTGAGAGAAAGAGGTGAGGAGAAGAGGAGAATACTCCGGTGTATGAGGGGTTCAGCCAATCTGGCCTACGTCCACTGTGAGTGTGTGAGAATAATATCACTGAAAGAAGGCACTAATGGCCATGGATACAATCTCTCAAGCTTTCTCTCACTACTGTGGATTTAGACAAGAGTTTTAGCTAGGGTTTTATCTCTGGGATCCCCTTGCAAGGTAGGGGATGATCCCTATATATAGTGCCTAGGGGGTGTAATGTACCATGTAATGTGCATGTGTGTTGTAGCCTCACCAATGGGGGAGTGCCATCTGTCACTGCCACATGTAAGTAATGATGATGAAATGTTCTCCCCATATGTGGAGAATAATCTTGTTACAACTGATTTGTGCCCATGTGTCCTTATCCAAATGTTCAACAGATGCTCAGCTGCCATGTTGGTGGATGACCTCGGCCTGGGGGAGGCCGAGCTGTAAAGGCTTGATAGTCGTTCAATCTGGGATGTGTCATAGGGAGTCTCGGCCTGGCCTCAGCCGAGACATTATGCTGGGGTCGGTCCCATCCGAGGTAGGAATGATTCCATGCTGACGATTATCAAGGCTCCTTGTCACCTCGGCCCAAGCCGAGGTTGGACTGGTTCCATGAAGGTTACCAAGGCTTCTTGTCACCTCGGCCTACACTTGGCCGAGGTTGCCATACCCAGGTATGAGAATGCTGTTGATGCCTGTGAAGCGCGTAGTGTCCATTGGAAATGTAGGTGATAGTGTCGGCCTGGGCCGACCCTGGTCCGACCGAGGGATGATATCGTGGGCCCATGGCCTATCTTGGGTCGATCAATATCTCGACCATCATCTCGGCCGAGGTTAGTGTCTCTAGGCTGAGGATACACGGGGTATATCAGTGAATTTTATTTCTATTAACCGTATGGTCGTTTTGAGTGCGCCAACGCGTCCGGAAGGGTCGAAATAGTCAGAAAACACTAGCCGGGGGTTTAGTTTCGGTCCCGGGGCATTTTTAGGCCATACCGGCAACGTAAAAGGGTAGTTTGGTAATTTTGGAATTTTGGTAATTAAAACCCACGAAAATTAGAAATTAATATCTGATTTAACCTTTACCCACTAAACCCACTAACTACACTTAATGACTTAATGGGCTACGGGGGTTATTGGAATTAGTTTCAAGAGCTTCCTAGGGCAACCTTAACCACCATTGTCACCTTGGAGAAAAAGAACTTGTAGAGAGAGAGAGAGAGGGGAGAATTCTGCAGAGAGAGAGAGAACAATTCATCAATTCGACATCAAAATCAGAGAAAGACATAAGGCAAGTGGTTTAATTTCGTTAATTGCAAAGAATGCTTCTTCCATGCGTAGGAAATTTATGAAATTGTATTGTTCTTGGAGAATGATAAAAACCCATTGAATTGGATTTAGAGATTTATAATTTTATGAGGAGATTGCATGTAGAACAATGTTAGGGTGATTATTCAGAAAAATACATCTTTTATATCATAAAAACGGATTTTGTTATGTCTATGGATGAATTTAATTTTCTAGGGTTCATGTTCATGGGATTTGGGGAAAACTGAGGGGATTTGATGATTTGATGATGTTTAGGAAGATTTGGCCTTATATAAGTGTTTAATTATGACCTACGAATGTTTAGTGTGTATTAGAAACCTTAAAATGATGTTGGGACGGATTGTATATGGGATTAGAGGTGAAGAAAGTTGGAAAAACGAAAAAACGAAATTCTGGGCTCGAAACTGGCCTCTCGTTAGAAAACCTGCCCAGGTCGTTCGAACGAGCTCGTTCGAACGAGCTTCTAATGAGTGAGAGTTTGACTTCTAACGAGGAGGACATTCGTTCGATGCCTTTCGTTCGAACGAGATCTCGTTAGATGTCCAGTTCGTTCGAACAACCTCGTTCGAACGAGACTTCTAACGAGCTGACAGTTTAGGCTTTTTGCCCTGTATTGATTTCGCGTGTCCCGTAACCTTGTTTAATTGTAGATATAACATTCCCTTGATGATAAATTGATATAGTTGGAATATTTGGGATATATTGAGGAGTAAAACATAGAAGTGTGATTTGAATTGAATGGAAATTGTGGAATAGGACGTGAGTGACTATTACGATGCGAGAACTATTGACGGCTTAAATAATTGAATTAACGGGGAACATATGAATTGTGTAACATTATAAGTCGGTACGAGAATGAGAAGTGTACCACAAATAAATTACGGTGATTACTAAGATGTGTGTATACTTAGTATATGTATATGATTTTATGTGTATGACATACCTACCATACTTGCTATCACGGGACGTTTACGTTCGCTTAGGGCCATCTAATCCTTGTGTTGCCCGGATTTAGATTGGTACCTCGAGAACATAGGCCAGAAAAGGACTTATTGGGATGTTAATAAGTCTGCTGATCGTGGGAGCGTAGGTATGTGCGTGACCCATGTGATGTGACTGTGTTCGCCTCCATTGTTTGTGATTTGCTATTATCTGAGAACGATTCCTGAGAGATTTGAAATGCGTGATCCCTATGTACGTGATGTACCGGGATGGATAGCAGAGTATGTGTGCATCGCAGCTTAGTTTCGGGGTGCTTGTATTGTATATTTATGGTGTGACTGATATACACTTAAATTAATGAGAACTTTCATGTTTGTATTGTGAGTATAAATACAGAAACGCTTTGAGTAACTATAAAGGGATAACCTGTAATGAATTGTATTGCTAATAATTGAGAATCTGAGTTTAAGTAAAGCCCTATACTTAATTGATGACGTTAGAATGTATAATGAGAACCGAGTAGAAAGGATAGAACTCATGTCAGTTTAGTTAGATAAAAATATCACTTAGATGGGTGCTATTCGTTAGGAGTGCACAATTAGTTGAGAGGTGAGTATTTCATGCGAGTGCACGTCCTAACATGTATTTTGCATTCATTGTTTTAATATCATTAAAGCACTTGCTATTTTTAAAATACTCTCCACTTTCGGGCTCTGACCCGTTTGCTTTGAAATCTATTTTTTTTTTGTAAAAACCATTTTAAGTGCCCAGCCACAAGGACACCATGCTTAGGATCCTCATTCAGGTGACGAGTTGTAGCTGTTTGTGGAAGTTACAGGACTTTGCTAGTAGACGCTTCATCTATCTTGACTCTATATTCAGCTTTCATCAATTGTAGGGCATGTCGCCCATTTCTATTAGAAACATTTCCTATTTCAGATTTTCAGACTTTTGGCATGTAATTAATTTAGGTTACATTGTTTTACTTAGTTCAGTTGTGGGATTGTTGTGAGGAGTTTTCCTCCGGACTTATTATTATTTTGTTTGTTATTCTATTACTTCGTTATGGTGAATGGTTGTTATTCTTTCATTATCCTCTTATTGCATGTTAATCAGAGTTAACTTAAAATTTGGCAACTCACTTTTTAAATACTAGGTGGTTAGTAATCATTAAAATGTTTTCGACAGTGATGCTATTAACTGAACCAACTTGGAACTTTGTATTAATTTAATAAAGGAGTAGCTACCTGGTATTTAATTAGTCGGGGTGTCACAGGTGGTATCAGAGCATCAGGTTCTAGTGTCCTTTAGGATCTGTACGGCTTATTATGTTTCCGCTGAGCTTTCTTTGATGTAGAGCCCTATATTTTAGGACTGTTGTATTCTTTTGTTTATGCTACGTTCTTCAGCTATTTTGAGTTTATAACTGTGAACTTATAGACTTTATTCTTGTTTCAGATGCCTCCACGACGTGCACAACAGGTTCCCAGGGATGCAACGCCAGAACCACAGTCCGCACCAGTTCAGGGCACGATGAAAACCGCCGAGGTTGCAGCCATTGTAGCCCAAGCGGTAAATGCCGCACTAGCCGTGGTTCAGCAGACACCACCTCAGGCGCCAGTTGTCGTGCCAGTCCATGCACATGCATTCCCGTCTGCTTGGGAACGTGTTCGAGATGCTTTTCAGAAAGCACACCCATCGAAGTTCGCAGGTAGCTCCGATGTTGTGGTTTCGAGTCAGTGGAGGAAAGACATTCAGGGGCACTTGAGGATGTATGAGTGCACCGATGTCCAAAAGAAGATACTAGCTACCTTCAAGCTAGTTGGATCTGCACTGCAGTGGTGGGAGTCTATTACCACCGTGGAGGAGAGAGATACTCTCACTATACAGGAGTTTTGGGTGCGGTTCGACCGCAAGTATTTTCCGTCAGCTGTTCACACAGAGATGAGAAGGAAGTTGATGAGCCTCAAGCAGGAGGGAAAGACTGTGGCCGAGTATGAGGCCAAATTCACAAATCTGTTGAATATTATTCCGGATGAGATACCGACAGAAGAGAAGAAGATACAAAAATTTACAGACGGGTTGACTTGGAGGATCCGTCAGCATTTGTTGGGGAATCTATCATTGGCCACTTACTCTGATGTGGTTAACGCTGCACTGTTACACTGCCAAGATCACCGCTTTCACATAGCTGAGGGCAAGAGATCGGGAGAGTCCAGCCATCGGGGCAGGACTGAAGGACATGGTTCCAGTGGGGCCCAATATGTTCAGGGGTAGAGACAGGGTGACCAGGGTTCCCAGCAGGGGGATCACAAGAGGTTCAGATCGGGAAATTTCAGGCACGGACAGGGAGGTTTCCGGCAGGTCCATCAGGGTCCGAACGGCCATCAGGGCCAGCAGGGTCAGAATGGCCAACAACAGTTTCAGCAGGGCCAGCAGGGCCAGAGGAGGAACGGTAACGGCCACCAGGGCCGGGGGAAGCATGGACAGAGAGGGGGGAACTTCCCGGGGAAGTGTTACGTTTGTGGCAAGACTGACCATAAACACTAGGATTGTCCGGATAGGGGCAGGGCCCCGCAGCAGCAGCAGGGTGCTCGACAGGAGCCGCAGAGGCCTATGTTTCCCACCGCCCTCCCTGCACCACCACAGATGGCAGCATTACCACCCATTCTAGCGGTCCCAGTTCAGTAGGGACAGCTGCAGTATGGGAGAGTATATCAGCTTCAATAGGCCGCAGCCCCACAGGATCCACCAGCCATTGAGGGTATGTTCTCTATTCAGGGGACTATGGGGCGTATGTTATTTGACACGGGGGCTACACACTATTTTATTGCTATGAGATTTGCACGCACCATTGGGTTGTTAGACACCTCCGAGAGTACGGTTACTTGTGTAGATTCACTGTTGAGTAGGGGTTCCGTGATTTTACGTGTATGTAAAGGCGTGGGTATAGAGATCGGGAGGTTTACTTTACCTGCGGATATGTTAGTATTAGAGATGACCGAGTATGATGCCATTATTGGTATGGATTGGCTAGTTGCGTACCGAGCCATGATTGACTGTTTTAGTAGATGTATTATCTTTGCCATTCCCAGGCAGGAGATGTTTTTAGTGGAGATGCCTCGTCCTGAGGGAGGATCGTCCACTCATTTGTACTATATAGAGAAGGAGACCTCTAAGGAAGTGGTGATACCACTTGATTAGATACCCATTGTTAGTGAGTTCGCCGATGTATTTCAGGATATACCTGGACTACCTCCAAGTAGGGAGATAGATTTTTTGATTGATTTGACGCCGGGAACTCGGCCTATTGCCCGCGCACCTTACCGTATGGCTCTAGCTGAGATGAGAGAGTTACGGGATCAGATTGAGCAGCTGTTGGGTCAGGGGTTTATCCGGAGGAGTACTTCACCATGGGGTGCCCCTGTGTTGTTCGTAAAGAAGAGGGATGGATCGTTGAGGTTGTGTGTGGATTACCTAGAGTTGAATAAGGTCACGATACGGAATAAGTATCTGTTGCCCCGAATCGATGACTTATTCGACCAGTTGAGATGAACTTCTTTCTTCTCAAAGATTGATTTGCGATCTGGTTACCATCAGTTGCGTATCAGGGAAGAGGACGTCTTGAAGACTGCTTTCTTAAGGAGATATGGTTCCTACGAGTTTCGGGTTATGCCTTTTGGTTTGACCAATGCTCCAGCCGTGTTTATGGACTTGATGAATAGGGTGTTCAGAGAGTTCTTAGATTAGTTCGTCATTGTCTTCATTGATGATATTCTGGTTTACTCCCAGACAGAGGAGGAGCACGCCGAGCATTTGAGGCAGGTTTTGCAGATGCTACGTCAGAACGAGCTGTATGCAAAGTATGAGAAGTGTGGGTTTTGGCTGAAGGAGGTTCAGTTTTTGGGGCATATTATTTCCGACCGGGGGATATCTGTTGATCCGAGGAAGGTATCCGTAGTGAGGGAGTGGGGACAGCCCACGACACCAACGGAGATTCATAGTTTCTTGGTACTAGCAGGATACTACAGGAGGTTTATTCGGGGATTTTCTAAGATAGCAGGTCCTTTGACACATCTGACTCGTAAAGGTGTGCCGTTCATTTGGAGTGATGCCTGTCAGCTGGTATTTGATGAGTTGAAGGACAAGTTGACCTCAGCACCTGTGCTAGCATTGCCGAGATCGGGAGTTGAGTATCTAGTTTACACCGATGCGTCCTTACAAGGACTTGGAGGTGTATTGCAGCAGGAGAGTCAGACCATAGCTTATGCTTCCCGTAAGCGTAAGCCTCACGAAAAGAAATACCCCACTCATGACTTGGAGTTGGCGGCATTTGTATTTGCCCTTCGGATTTGGAGACATTACCTTTTGGGGGAGAAGTTTCGATTGGTCACGGACCACAAGTCCCTACAGTACCTATTCACGCAAAAGGAGTTGAATATGCGACAACGAAGGTGGCTTGAGTTTGTGAAGGATTATCAATTTGATATCCAATATCACCCGGGGAAGGCTAACGTGGTAGCAGCCGCGTTGAGCCGTAGAATAGTAGATGCGGTGGCAGGGGTGTGGAAGGCAAAGTGGAAGGAGTTGGGACACCAGGATGCAGTGGCCCGATCGTTCATGTCTGTGATGATGGTTACACCTCAGATTATCACGAAGGTGGTAAAGCAACAGGCAAATGACTCGTTCTGTCAGGAGCAGATAGTTCGATTACTAACAGAGGGAGTCGAGTCCTATACCGTTAGCTCAGACGGGGGATTACGCTTCAATGGGAGACTAGTAGTTCCAGAAGGGGAGGAATTGCTACACGAGGTGATGGCAGAGTCGCACGGCTCACGGTTCGCGGTACATCCCGGTGGGGACAAAATGTACCAAGACATGAGACGACAATATTGGTGGAGCGGGATGAAGAGAGATATTGCCGTGTTTGTTTCTAAATGCGCCACTTGTCAGCTGGTAAAAGTGGATCATCAGAGACCGGCAGGACTTCTACATCCATTAGAGGTCCCGATGTGGATGTGGGAGAGCATATCCATGGACTTTATCGCGGGGTTGCCTACCTCACAGAGAGGTCACGACTCCAGTTGGGTAATTGTGGACAGGTTGACCAAAGTCGCTCATTTTCTACCCGTAAGGACAGACTACACTACGGGACAGTATGCCTAGCTCTTTATTGTAGAGATAGTGAGACTTCACGGTGTGCCCCTAAATATCGTGTCTGACAGAGACAAGATATTTGTTTCACGATTTTGGGAGAGTTTTCAGGAGGCCATGGGCACGGAATTACAGTTGAGTGCGGCGTATCACCTGCAGACCGATGGGCAAACCTAGCGTATAAACCAGATGTTGGAGGACATGTTGCGTATGTGCATCATTGATTTCGGGGGTGGATGGGAGCAGTATCTTCGACTGGTGGAGTTTGCTTACAACAACTCCTACCAATTCACCATTGACATGGCTCCATTTGAGACGTTGTACGGTAGATCTTATCGCTCCCCAGCATGTTGGTTGGAGGTGGGGGACAACAAACTACTTGGGTCGAAAGTAATTCAGGATACTTCGGCAAGGATAAATTTGATACGGAGTCGCATTCGGGTAGCTCAGGATCGGCAAAAGAGCTATGCTGATGCGAAGAGGTTCTTCAGGGAGTTCCAAGTGGGGGACCAGGTTTTACTGAGAGTATCTCCTATGAAGGGGATTATGCGATTTAGGAAGAAGGGGAAGTTAGCACCGAGATACGTGGGGCCATTCCCTATCATCGAGCGGATTGGGTCTGTTGCATATAGACTTGGGTTACCGGAGCATTTGCATCGGATTCATGATGTGTTTCATATTTCCTCGCTAAGGAAATATCTTAGAGACGACTTGGCTCATTCCCACATTTCTTTGGAGGACATCGATCTCCAGCCTGATAGCTCCTACGAGGAAGGGCCGATTGCTATTTTGGACCGAAGTGAGCGGAAACTGCGGTCAAGGATAGTTCCGTTAGTGCGTGTTCAGTGGCGACATCATAATGTCGAGGAGTCCACTTGGGAGCGCGAGGATGAGATGCGCGAACGTTATCCAGAGTTGTTCTTACCAGGTACTTTCTAGTTTCGAATTTCGGGACGAAATTTTGTTATTAGGGGGGAAGTATGTAATACCCCGTATTTTTATGATATTTATTTATGCGATTAATTGAATTAAATGTGTATTAATTGGAAATTAATCCGGATAAAAATACTAGCGAGATGCGAGTTGGTATTTAATTTTAATGAGTATATATGGCTATATATGAATATTGAATTATGAAATTTGTCGTGAGATTGAAATATGGCAATTTAAAAATTTTGTTGGAACGCGTGTGACAGTCGCGTCAGGAATATAATTATTTTAATTAAAAAGTGAATTTTATTTCTATTAACCGTATGGTCGTTTTGAGTGCGCCAACGCATCCGAAAGGGTCAAAATAGTCAGAAAACACTAGCCGGGGGTTTAGTTTGGGTCCCGGGGCATTTTTAGGCCATACCAGCAACGTAAAAGGGTAGTTTGGTAATTTTGGAATTTTGGGAATTAAAACCCACGAAAATTAGAAATTAATATCTGATTTAACCTTTACCCACTAAACCCACTAACTACACTTAATGACTTAATGGGCTACGGGGGTTATTGGAATTAGTTTCAAGAGCTTCCTAGAGCAACCTTAACCACCATTGTCACCTTGGAGAAAAAGAACTTGTAGAGAGAGAGAGAGAGGAGAATTCTGCAGAGAGAGAGAGAGAGCAATTCATCAATTCGACATCAAAATCAGAGAAAGACATAAGGCAAGTGGTTTAATTTCGTTAATTGCAAAGAATGTTTCTTCCATGCGTAGGAAATTTATGAAATTGTATTGTTCTTGGAGAATGATAAAAACCCATTGAATTGGATTTAGAGATTTATAATTTTATGAGGAGATTGCATGTAGAACAATGTTAGGGTGATTATTCAGAAAAATACATCTTTTATATCATAAAAACGGATTTTGTTATGTCTATGGATGGATTTAATTTTCTAGGGTTCATGTTCATGGGATTTGGGGAAAACTGAGGGGATTTGATGATTTGATGATGTTTAGGAAGATTTGGCCTTATATAAATGTTTAATTATGACCTACGAATGTTTAGTGTGTATTAGAAACCTTAAAATGATGTTGGAACGGATTGTATATGGGATTAGAGGTGAAGAAAGTTGGAAAAACGAAAAAAGGAAATTCTGGGCTCGAAACTGGCCTCTCGTTAGAAGACCTGCCCAGGTCGTTCGAACGAGCTCGTTCGAACGAGCTTCTAATGAGTGAGAGTTTGAATTCTAACGAGGAGGATGTTCGTTCGATGCCTTTCGTTCGAACGAGATCTCGTTAGATGTCCAGTTCGTTCGAACAACCTCGTTCGAACGAGACTTCTAACGAGCTGACAGTTTAGGCTTTTTGCCCTGTATTGATTTCGCGTGTCCCGTAACCTTGTTTAATTGTAGATATAACATTCCCTTGATGATAAATTGATATAGTTGGAATATTTGGGATATATTGAGGAGTAAAACATAGAAGTGTGATTTGAATTGAATGGAAATTGTGGAATAGGACGTGAGTGACTATTACGATGCGAGAATTATTGACGGCTTAAATAATTGAATTAATCGGGAACATATGAATTGTGTAACATTATAAGTCGGTACGAGAATGAGAAGTGTACCACAAATAAATTACGGTGATTACTAAGATGTGTGTATACTTAGTATATGTATATGATTTTATGTGTATGACATACCTACCATACTTGCTATCACGGGACGTTTACGTTCGCTTAGGGCCATCTAATCCTTGTGTTGCCCGGATTTAGATTGGTACCTCGAGAACATAGGTCAGAGAAGGACTTATTGGGATGTTAATAAGTCTGCTGATCGTGGGAGCGTAGGTATGTGCGTGACCCATGTGATGTGACTGTGTTCGCCTCCATTGTTTGTGATTTGCTATTATCTGAGAACGATTCCTGAGAGATTCGGAATGCGTGATGTACCGGGATGGATAGCAGAGTATGTGTGCATCGCAGCTTAGTCTCGAGGTGCTTGTATTGTATATTTATGGTGTGACTGATATACACTTAAATTAATGAGAACTTTCATGTTTGTATTGTGAGTATAAATACAGAAACGCTTTGAGTAACTATGAAGGGATAACCTGTAATGAATTGTATTGCTAATAATTGAGAATCTGAGTTTAAGTAAAGCCCTCTACTTAATTGATGACGTTAGAATGTATAATGAGAACCGAGTAGAAAGGATAGAACTCATGTCAGTTTAGTTAGATAAAAATATCACTTAGATGGGTGCTATTCGTTACGAGTGCACAATTAGTTGAAAGGTGAGTATTTCATGCGAGTGCACGTCCTAACATGTATTTTGCATTCATTGTTTTAATGTCATTAAAGCACTTGCTATTTTTAAAATACTCTCCACTTTCGGGCTCTGACCCGTTTGCTTTGAAATCTATTTTTTTTTTTGTAAAAACCATTTTAGGTGCCCAGCCACAAGGACACCATGCTTAGGATCCTCATTCAGGTGACGAGTGGTAGCTGTTTGTGGAAGTTACAGGACTTTGCTAGTAGACGCTTCATCTATCTTGACTCTATATTCAGCTTTCATCAGTTGTAGGGCATGTCGCCCATTTCTATTGAAAAACATTTCCTATTTCAGATTTTCAGACTTTTGGCATGTAATTAATTCAGGTTACATTGTTTACTTAGTTCAGTTGTGGGATTGTTGTGAGGAGTTTTCCTCCGGGCTTATTATTATTTTGTTGGTTATTCTATTGCTTCGTTATGGTGAATGGTTGTTATTCTTTCATTATCCTCTTATTGCATGTTAATCAGAGTTAACTTAAAATTTGGCAACTCACTTTTTAAATACTAGGTGGTTAGTAATCATTAAAATGTTTTCGACAGTGATGCTATTAACTGAACCAACTTTGCATTTTGTATTAATTTAATAAAGGAGTAGCTACCCGGTATTTAATTAGTCGGGGTGTCACAGGCATGAGCCATTAGTGCAGATCCCATTTCAACAATATGACGGCGGAAGCGTTCAACAAAGTCAACTTGTTCGTGTGTGTGAGGACACGAGTAACGATGTTGAATGACTCAATTTGGAAAGAATGTGTCTAATTTACGAAATTCGCCCTCCCAATCCATTTGAATATTTTTAATTTTGGTGTTAAATTGGCATTCAATGAATATTTGAAAATTAATAAAGATTGCATGAACATCAGATTTGTTATTCATAGTAAAGAACCAAATAAAATTTGAATAATGATCAACAAATATTTATGACCGTTACAAGACATGGTGGGGGCAGGACCTAAACATCACTAAAAACTAATTGAAGGGCTGAAGTAGATGACTTTTCACGGGATAGCAGGGACAACTTGGATGGTTTCCCCATTTGACACGTGACACACATTTTATTTTAATGGGTGAGGTGAAGGGAAGTTGATTTTAATGCAGAACCTGATGAAGAACTTGATGATGTGGGTGACCGAGACGATGGTGCCAACTTTCGGTGGATGCTTTAACGGCATAAAATTTTTGAGGAGAGGAGGACGAATATGGTGTAGAGAGAGTGTCAAGGCCATTGCTACTGGTGTCGGAGAGTAAAGGGGTCTTCGCACAACGATCATTCACAATACAAAAATTACGGTGAAATTCAAAAAATACATCATTGTCACGAGATTGTTAAATGGAAATAATTGGCCTCGAAATAGAGGGTACATAAAGAAGATTATTGAGATGAAGAGAGGACTAAGCTGAATGAAGATAACATTTACCAACATGGGAGATGGGTAAACCCTTACCATTTCCAATATGGAGAGTGTCGCCGCCGGTGTAGTCGGTGGGATTAGTGAGATTGGAAAAATCAGGAGTGATATGATGGGATGCGCCAATATCAGGAAGCCAGGGGGTTATGGGAGATGGAGGAGTGGGGAGGAGACCGGGTTGAGATAAGGGATAGTGCGTAAAATGAGCAGTGGGGTAATGTTGGGTAGGGGTAAAACATATTGGGCAGGATGGAGCAGTGTGATTAAGAGCTGAGCATAGTTGGCATCTGGCACGATAGTCAGGAGACATGGGGTAGTGGCGGAAGGAGGAAAAGCATCTAGGATTGCGACCACGGCCATGTGGATTGTGTCCACGGGTGGAGAGATTATTAGAGGGTGGGTGTTGGGCATTGCGATAGTTGGACGGTAGTGGGTTGTGAGTGGTGAGGTGAGTAGTAGGAGGTTGTTTGGGTGACGATGGTGGGTTGATGAGGGAGAGGAGAGTTTGTCATCATGAATAAACTCATGACTAAGTAGAAGAGAGTGTAGTTCAGAAAATGTTACGGGTGTGGAGCGAGTGGTGAGGGATGTGATATGGTCCTTGAAGTTCGACCGAAGGCCTTTGAAGGCGTGATTGTTGAATTCCGGTGAGGAGAGTGGGTGGCCAGCTGCACTGAGTTCACCTGAAATGACCTTGGCTTTATGAAGATACGTGGATACGGAGTCATTGCCTTGATTGAGATGGTGTAGATGCAAGTGAATATGGAGAATGCAGGTGTCGAAGGGAGAGGCAAGGGAATCCGCTAGAGTTTTCCATATTTGATTTGAGGTTTGGAGGCCTAAATAGTGGGATCAGGTCGGGAGAGAGTGAGCAAATGAGCATGCTCACAATTAATTAATCATGTTCGATCCATATAGCAGCTAATAAAGGATCTATAGGGTAGGGGTAGCTTCCATTAACATATCGAAAGATATTTTGGCCATATAAAAATGGCTCCATTTACGTTTTCTAGTGGAGATAGTTTTTGTTGTTCGAGTTTGAGGGAGACAAAATGAGTGGTTGAATTTGGAGATAGACTGGATCCGGAATTTTCCATGTATGGCTCTGATACCATATAAACCTGTTATGAGACTCTGGTAAAGAGTACGTAGAACAATGCAAAAAAAATTCTTATATTTGATGTACGTTTTGTTTTCCACACAACAGTAAAATATATACAATGTATGGCCACAAGATATGAGTTAGTGGGTATATGGCGTTAGTGGGTAGATGCTATACTCATGTGGAGAGTTTGCTAGTGATGTTGAACGTGGATGACTGCTTGTATGAGTGGAGGTGTGGATATGAGTTAAGCTTCCGATATTGTGGGTGTATGTGCTGTAGGCATTCTCGTTAATACTCCTGAATGTGAAAAATCGGAACCATTTTGACTTCTAAATTTTCTTATTTGGAACAGATTTATTACTTTACGAAATTCTATGGAGAACCAGTATGAAAGATTCACTTTCCAGCCGCATTAGAATTATCGCTCATTTTATTACCAAAACGCCCCCTATTAGTCATTCATAGTACTAGCATTAAAAAAAGTGAGCGTTAGGTCAGTAGGCACAACTGTAATTTTCCCTTAAAAAGTCTTTTTCACTATAAATAATAAAATATTCTATTTATACAAACTCTTTTTATAATAAATTGATTGCATCATTATTTAGAACACCATTCTTTCTTGGTCCCCAAAACTCCACTAAAAGTATGGAGAGTGTTAAAGTCGTAAAAGATGATAATGAATTTGAAGACAAGATATAAGATGATCACAATGAAAGTGGCTTAGACCTTAACCTTGCTCTTTAGTTATGTTGTTTGATTAGCCTTTCTTTTTGCGATATCTCACTTGTTAAGTTTATTCGGTTCCTTTTCTATTTTTGAAAATCAATTAGTATTACCCAATTTTAATAGCAAAAAATTAAGACATTTGTTCCAAAGGTGTCAACTTTAAATAACTTACAATAACTCGACACAAAATAAATTTGATATTCATATTTATGTCATGTTATAGTCGAGTCTTCTCTGATTTGAAGATGTGTCGTGTCGTATTGTTTATATCAAAATTAGGAATATTACCCATGTTCATTGTCATATCGCTAATATATATATATATATATATATATATATATATATATATATATATATATATATATATATATATATATATATATATATATATATATATATGAGTTTAGAGTCAGACTCTTCAATATACCTCATTAAACATATTTATAAACATACCTCTTTTTATAAAATAGTAAAAACCATAATTTTGAGTTGATATTTTTTTTTATGGATTCATTATATTTCATTGTGCCCTTGTAAAAATATTTAGCTCATAATGTATTTTGTTATTTTTAAAAAATAAGTAAAAAAAATGACAATTTTAAAGGGTAAAAATTGTTAGGTTTTTGACTTATTTCTTAAAAATAACAAAAAATATTATTTTCAGTTAATTTTTTTATAGGAGCATACTGAAATATTATGAACACATATACAAATTATCATCTCAAAATAATTTTCTTTCCTATTTTAAAAAAATGGAATGTTCATACGTATGTTGCTAGGAGATATATTGGAGAGTATGACTGTATGAGTTTATACATTAATTGATCCATTTATTTAACCAATTTGTTTGTATTATTATTTAATATTAACAAATAATTTGACAACTCAGTAATATGTATTATTATATGTAATTCTTGTTTTGAGATTTTTTTTATTTAAATACTAATAACTATTCAACCATTATTTAAGTTCTACTTTTTTAAGGGTGCACACAGTAAGTCTTAGTGCCTGTGTAATTTTTTTACTGAAATATTATGAACTCCATGGTTCTTGTTCGATAAATATATGAATTTCCTTTTCCATTGAACACAATAAATTTTATTGTCTTTATAATATTAATAAAGTAAATTTTAATATTTGTGAAAATGACACAAATATAAAACTATTTCATTTTCTGGTGCGTACAATAAATTTTACACACACACACACACACATATATATATATATATATATATACTAGTGGTGACCCATGCGATGCACGGGCAAGTGTAACGCATTGTAAGTGTAAAATATATAAACGTGAATCTTTGGTGGATCATAAATTCAGTAAATTAAAATATATGCAATCAAAATAATTATTATTTAAATATAGTGTCATAATTATAATAAAGAAACTTTCAAATATTTAAAAATATATGTTTCCTTTCAAACTTACAATGTACTATCAAATAATTTTTATGAAATGTAATTTAATTGATTAAAGTTTTATAATATAAAATAAAACTTTCATTAATTGACTTATATAGAGTTCGTAAACGAAAAGTTAATTATGATAATCTTAGCACAACCAAACCGACAAATTAAAATACTTAGTGTTCGTACTAAAGGAGATCCTATTATGAAAGGACTATCTCCAAAAGACCTTATGGAACGTGTCATAGAGATGGATCTGCTATGTTTATTACATTAGTACGAGTGACTAACGGATAAGGTTTTGGTTGATAAACCAAAACAAATATTCTTAAGCAAGAGTGAACTTCAAATATATTGGTTGATGGATCTCGATTAGTAAAATTATGATTGCTATTTGGCTTAATTGTTTGACACTATTACTTGAATTCAATAAAAGTGTTTCTGATTTCAATTATTTCTGTCCTTTGTGAATGCATGCATATAATTATGAATTGTTGTTGACAGAAATAGTCCTTATTCAAAAGGACATTATGAGACCACTATGATACCCAATATTAAAGGCTCAGTTGAATGAAACATTGGTGTTGTGGTACATGGAAGGAACCATGCTCTTGAATAGTATGGAACCGCCATGACTCGCATCCGTGAATCATTTGATTCAGCAAAATAAATTTATCAATGATTGAGCACCTTATGATACCTAATCTAATTATGCGAATTATTAAGACCAAGTGGGAGACTGTTGGAAATTAATGTCAAGTAACGAAATTAATTATTTAATTTCAATTTTATTAAATTCCGAATTTCCCATAATTGTGGTCTTGATAAATATCAAATAATTAATTATGAATGTCATAAATAAAGATATTAAAAGATTTGGGTAAATCTTATCCGTTAGTCACATGATGGTTAGTGGCATTAGTGGAGGACTTAAAAGAGTCACACCTTGATTAGGATTCCGGCCCTCTTCCCCTTATAAATAGAGGAGCCTTACACCATCTGGGTTATCTCATAACACACTATTTCTGAGGTGGGAGAGAAACTCCGAGATGCTATTTTTGAGTATAATTTTTTCAAGAAGGGAGATTGATGGAACAATTAATCAAGATTGATCTTTGATCAAGGTAACTCTTATTTTTTATCTTTTAGACGTATTTTGTGAAAACACGAAGATTCAAGATTCTTTTATTAAGAACAATTGTATGTTAAAGTTTAATCATATTAATGTGTTCATGATTAATATTAGGGTGTTCTTAAGAATGATATTAAAGCTGAACGAAGATAACATTTACCAACATGGGAGATGGGTAAACGCTTACCATTTCCAATGAGGAGAGTGTCGCCGCCGGTGTAGTCGGTGGGATTAGTGAGATTGGAAAAATCAGGAGTGATATGATGGGATGCGCCAATATCAGGAAGCCAGGGGGTTATGGGAGATGGAGGAGTGGGGAGGAGACCGGGTTGAGATAAGGGATAGTGCGTAAAATGAGCAGTGGGGTAATGTTGGGTAGGGGTAAAACGTATTGGGCAGGATGGAGCAGTGTGATTAGGAGCTGAGCATAGTTGGCATCTGGCACGATAGTCAGGAGACATGGGGTAGTGGCGGAAGGAGGAAAAGCATCTAGGATTGCGACCACGGCCATGTGGATTGTGTCCACGGGTGGAGAGATTATTAGAGGGTGGGTGTTGGGCATTGCGATAGTTGGACGGTAGTGGGTTGTGAGTGGTGAGGTGAGTAGTAGGAGGTTGTTTGGGTGACGATGGTGGGTTGATGAGGGAGAGGAGAGTTTGTCATCATGAATAAACTCATGACTAAGTAGAAGAGAGTGTAGTTCAGAAAATGTTACGGGTGTGGAGCGAGTGGTGAGGGATGTGATATGGTCCTTGAAGTTCGACCGAAGGCCTTTGAAGGCGTGATTGATGAATTCCGGTGAGGAGAGTGGGTGGTCAGCTGCACTGAGTTCACCTGAAATGACCTTGGCTTTATGAAGATACGTGGATACGGAGTCATTGCCTTGATTGAGATGGTGTAGATGCAAGTGAATATGGAGAATGCAGGTGTCGAAGGGAGAGGCAAGGGAATCCGCTAGAGTTTTCCATATTTGATTTGAGGTTTGGAGGCCTAAAACCGGTGGGATCAGGTCGGGAGAGAGTGAGCAAATGAGCATGCTCACAATTAATTAATCATGTTCGATCCATATAGCAGCTAATAAAGGATCTATAGGGTAGGGGTAGCTTCCATCAACATATCGAAAGATATTTTGGCCATATAAAAATGGATCCATTTACGTTTTCTAGTGGAGATAGTTTTTGTTGTCCAGTTTGAGAAAATGAGTTGAGTTTGTGAGATTGATTGGGGGGGGGGAGAACATTCAGTGGTGGAATTTGGAGATAGATTGGATCCGGAATTTTCCATGTATGGCTCTGATACCATATAAACCTGTTATGAGACTCTGGTAAAGAGTACGTAGAACAATGCAAAAAAAATTCTTATATTTGATGTACGTTTTGTTTTCCACACTTACAACATTAAAGTATATACAATGTATGCTATACTCATGCGGAGAGTTTGCTGGTGATGTTGAGCGTGGATGACTGCTTGTATGAGTGGATATGAGTTAAGCTTCCGATATTGTGGGTGTATGTGCTGTAGGCATTCTCGTTAATACTCCTGAATGTGCAAAATCGGAACCATTTTGACTCCTAAATTTTCTTATTTGGAACAGATTTATTACTTTACGCAATTCTATGGAGAACCAGTAGAAAGATTCACTTTCCAGCCGCATTAGAATTATCGCTCATTTCATTACCAAAACGCCCCCTATTAGTCATTCATAGTACTAGCATTAAAAAAAGTGAGCGTTAAGTCAGTAGGCACAACTGTAATTTTCCCTTAAAAAGTCTTTTTCACTATAAATAATAAAATATTCTATTTATACAAACTCTTTTTATAATAAATTGATTGCATCATTATTTAGAACACCATTCTTTCTTGGTCCCCAAAACTCCACTAAAAGTATGGAGACTGTTTAAGTCGTAAAAGATGATAATGAATTTGAAGAAGAGAACATGGAGAAGTTTTTTGCTCTCATTACAAGTTTCAGTCAAAAAAAGAATAGACTTTAGTAATTGGAGAGACGAAAGAAAAACAAGAAAAAGTGTGATATATGAACATGGGTTCCTTATTTTCAACGGGAAGATTTTAGTGAAGATATGTACTTTAATAAAGCCTGGTCCTTGTAACAAAAATGAAGACAAGATATAAGATGATCACAATGAAAGTGGCTTAGACCTTAACCTTGCACTTTAGTTATGTTGTTTGATTAGCCTTTCTTTTTGCGATATCTCACTTGTTAAGTTTATTCGGTTCCTTTTCTATTTTTGAAAATCAATTAGTATCACCCAATTTTAATAGCAAAAAATTAAGACATTTGAACCAAAGGTGTCAACTTTAAATAACTTACAATAACTCGACACAAAATAAATTTGATATTCATATTTATGTCATGTTATAGTCGAGTCTTCTCTGATTTGAAGATGTGTCGTGTCGTGTTGTGTCGTATTGTTTATATCAAAATTAGGAATATTACCCATGTTCATTGTCATATATATATATATATATATATATATATATATATATATATATATATATGAGTTTAGAGTCAGACTCTTCAATATACCTCATTAAACATATTTATAAACATACGTAAAGACCATAATTTTGAGTTGATATTTTTTTATATGGATTCATTATATTTCATTGTGCCCTTGTAAAATTATTTAGCTCAAAATAATGTATTTTGTTATTTTTAAAAAATAAGTAAAAAGAAATGACAATTTTAAAGGGTAAAAATTGTGAGGTTTTTGACTTATTTTTTAAAAATAACAAAAAATATTATTTTCAGTTAATTTTTTTTATAGGAGCATACTGAAATATTATGAACACATATACAAATTATCATCTCAAAATTATTTTCTTTCCTATTTTAAAAAAATGGAATGTTCATAAGTATGTTGACATGAGATATATTGGAGAGTATGACTGTATGAGTTTATACATTAATTGATGCATTTATTTAACCAATTTGTTTGTATTATTATTTCATACTAACAAATAATTTGACAACTCAGTAATATGTATTATTATATGTAATTCTTGTTTTGAGATTTTTTTTATTTAAATACTAATAACTATTCAACCATTATTTAAGTTCTACTTTTTAAGGGTGCACACAATAAGTCTTAGTGTCTGTGTAATTTTTTCACTGAAATATTATGAACTCCATGGTTCTTGTTCGATAAATATATGAATTTCATTTTCCATTGAACAGAATAAATTTTATTGTCTTTATAATATTAATAAAGTAAATTTTACTATTTGTGAAAATGTCACAAATGTAAAATGTAATACCCCGTATTTTTATGCTATGTTAATTTGGGGGATTTATTAAATTTAATGAGAGTGTATTATTTAAAAAAAAATCCGGAAATTAATTATGTTATAATTATTGACGTGACGTGAGTTAGTAATTGTATGAAATTTTTGAATATTACGTATGAGCATAGTAATATATGATATTGATTATAGTAAATGTCACGAGTGAATGAAATGGCAGTTTTGGGAATTTTAGTCGGGACGCGCCCGTGTCGCGTCGGGATTAATTATTAATATATAAAAGTGAATATTTTATAAGTTGTTCGTATGGTCGTTTTGAGTGCGCCAACGCGTCCGGAAGGGTCGAGATAGTCAGGAAAGTGTACCCGGGGGTTTAGTTTGAGTCTCGGGGTGTTTTTAGGCCTAATTAGTGACCCGTGAGGGCATTTTGGTCATTTTACAAAATAGGGTAAGTAAACTCATGAATTTTAGCAGCCTTTATCAGCTAGTAAAGTTAGCCTTTTAGGGGTTAGAACCTACAAAATCCTAGAACGGCCATTAGAGAAGAGAGGAGAGACCTTTCAAGGAGATTCAAGGCCAAAACACCACCGTTTGCACCGCCGTCACCACCAACGCATAGATCGCGAGGAGGAGAACGCAACCACACCAATACCAGCAGGAAACCAGACCTCTGAAATCCCAAGCAAGTGTTTAACTTGCGTATTTTTGTTGGTGAAATATTCATATTAGTTAGGAATGGTTAGGAGTATAATCTATGGAAGAAAACCCCACTTTTTGATAGGAATTTGCATGTAGAAAAGATTAAAACCATATTCTGGAAGTCTTATATGATGTAGATGATTAACCCACGAATTTTGATGATTATGTAGAGGGAAATTCTGGAGAAAAACTGATTAGAATAGAAGTTAAGAAAACTTAGGGTTCTTGATGATTAGATGAGATTTTAGGTTGTTTAATCATGTTTAATGATGGTTATACGCATGCTTAACGTTAGAAACATCTGGTAATATGTTATTATGTTTGTGGTATAAGTTTTGGGATGATTAGGGTTGGAAAATATGAATTTGAATGAAGAATTTTGGTGAAACCCGCAACTGCAATTCTGCAGAATTTCCGCAGACCTGCTTGATCGATCGATCGACCCTAGAGCGTCGATCGATCGAAGGTTCGATCGATCGAGCCCCAGCCGTCGATCGATCGACCCTTCCTGGCAGCCTCTTATTTCCCCATGTTTAATTAGTTGAATTAATTTATCATGGAATAATCCTTGGGCATATTAAATAAAATGTTTTGGGATATAGGAGAGACCAGTAGGACATATGATTAAGTGTTGAGAACTTTATTATGAAATGATTATTGTGTTTTAGGGTTAATTAATTAAGGAATGACGAACTCCGTATTTCAAGTGAGGGATTATGACGAATACCTACGATAGTGAATAGATCTCTACCTACTGAGTTTGTTACTTGGATGGATAGAACCCATGAGTGTTCCATAACTAGTGAGAAAACCCTTCGAGTTAAGGTTAGAAAGGAAACCTTATGCGTAATACTAATAATGTGAAATTAAGGATAAATGTTGTAATTATGGGTAACGAGAGTGAGCTATATTAATATGATGAAAGTAGTATATTTATATGATTGTGTGTGCATATATTATATACACGTGAAAAACGTACCCGCGCTACTTGCTATCCCTGAGGTTACCGCGCTGGGACGGTCTTATCCTGTGTTGCCTTACGGGGGATATTGATTCGTACCCTAGAAGATAGCAATCCTAGGTACAGGCTATCGAATCGGTAGTCACGGTCCGAAGAGACGCGAGGGTATGTGCTGACCTCTTGGACTTGGAAACTATACTTCTCCTCAATAGTGTTTGTGTTTGTATTGATACAGTTCGAGAGTGATTCCGAACTTGTATTTCCCTTAGTACGATTTATACGGGGATTGGATAGCAGAGTATGCCCGCACCATAATTTTTACGTGGGGTGCCATTAGAATATATATATTACACGAGTATTTAATATATATGAAGTTCTGAAACTTGGAACTACCTACTGTGATTTGGTAAGTAAGTCATGTTTGATGAATCAGATTGGAAATACTTGTTTTATGAGAGTATAATATGACACTGGGAAACTTTATAAATTAATGAAGCTAAAACGAGAGTTGTGCTACACTTTGAAAGTAACCTTTTCACACGTTGACATTGTTCGGTTTTTAAAACTTATGAGTAAGTTAAGATAAACTAAATTATTGGGAAGGTTAGTATGATAATATGTTAAGTTAAAGCATTTGGGAAAGGTTAGTACGATAGGCGTGCACACTAGAAGAGAGGTGAGAATTTCTCAAGAGAGTGTCGAACTAATATGTTATTGCATTGGCCTGTATCAATTTAAATACTTGCTAAACAAATTTTAAATCATACACACTTTCGGGCTCTGACCCGTTTTATCTCTCCCTCTCCCCCTTGTATATATATATATATGTATGTATTTCAGGTGCCCAGCCACAGGGGCGTCTTGCTTAGGATCTTTTGGAAGGAACGCGCTGCAGCTTAGGTGGGAGTTGCAGGTCTTTTGATTAGACGACTTCGTTCATTCAGATCCACTCCTAGCATTTTCATTCAGATGGGCATGTGTAGCCCTTTCCATTATTTCTTTATGTTGGGACATTGTTATTTCAGTTATTTCCTAATTCGTTATTTTGGGATTTCGTTCAGGACGGATGTATTATTTTAGTTTCATATGTTGACATCCGATTGATGAATGGTTTATATTATTTGGTTTATTGTGGTGTGATTCTTAATTGTAGAAATGTTGTTTCAATTAAATAAATCTTTTTCGTTAATTAAAATTGGGAAAGTTGTATGAAAATGTTTTTGACACTTAGCTTAATTATTTAGGGTGTTAAATTGGAAAAGTTTATTTTTACGACAGTGATGCTAAGAATGAACCAAACTGTTCACCTTGATTTAATTTAATAAAGGAGTGATCGCTCGGTATTTAATTAGGCGGGGTGTCACATAAAACTATTTCATTTTCTGGTGCATACAATAAATTTTACACACGCACACACACACACACACATACACACACACACACACATATATATATATATATATATGTATATATATATATATCCATTTTTAACTAATTTTTTTGTATTATTATTTAATCCTAACAACTAATGTGATAACCCAGTTAATATATATATAAGTATATGTAATTCCAATTTTGAGATTTTTTTAATGAGGTCCTATTGAGTATCCAAGCATTAACTAAGTTATATTTTTAAATATTTACATAGTAAATATTACTATTTGTGTAATTTTTTTCATTGATATATTATGGATTTCCTGGATCTTGTTTGATAACTATAGCTATATGGATTTCATTTTTTTTGTGAACAAAGGGGATAGTGGGTCCCCTTGTCGAAGACCCCTGGAGCTGTGGAAGAAGCCCGTGGGGGAGCCGTTCACGAGGCCCTATAGAGTAAGGGGAACTATGTCATCGTTATACACACCTTTATTCACTTTACCCCGAATCCCATTCTTCTAAGAAAATATTCTAGACACCTCCAGTTTTTATGGTCGTAATCATTTTCAACGTCAATTTTTCACAGAACTCCCAGTTTCCCACTTCTAATTCTTGAGTCAATGCACTCGTTCGCTATTAGGTTTTTATTCCAGGATCTGCCTTCCTTGTGAGGAAGACTGACCCGACGAACGCATAGAAAGAACAGACCGATAAGCAAGACGGTATAGTAAGCCGCTGAACTCGGCATATTTAGATTCAGAACAGACAACCAACCAACCTTGCATTCCAAATCAGAATCCAAAGCATCAACGACGGGATAGAGTGGAGAGAAGGGCTTCGTAACAACTTTAGGATTCAATGTAGTAGTGGCATTGTTGCCGCAAAGGTGACAGTAACTGTTATTGTTTACGAAAATTTCACTGATATAAAACTTTCATTTTCTGGTTCGTATAGTAAAGTTTATTGTATGTGTAATTTTTGTTCTTTGAATTTTTTTTAGGCTTCATGGATCTTGTTTGATACATCTCATTGAGAAAATACTAAAAATAATAATTTTACGAAAAATGGATTTATCAATAAAAAATTATGATCATTTGAAGATTAAAAATATAATGGAAAAAAAGTTCAACCACTTATGTAACTTATCACAAGAAGTTACGGATGGTTGATTTTAAAATAATAATAATGTGAAAAAAAGTTCCAAAAATTTAGGAATATGACCTATTTAATGGTTGAAAAGTCAATAGGACTTAATTAGGGAAACTTTATTCTTATTGGACCTCTATATAAGTAACCCAAAATTTATTTGCTCATGGAAACAACCGAGCACGTGCTTAAATTGTAATCGGAGTCATGGAATATTGGTAGACTACTTTTTTATTTCTATTTCTATATTTTTGGATGGTGGGGTAAATTACACTAAATTTTCCTTTGAAAATCATGTCATTGAATCGGAATTGAAAAATTTTCAACCAAAATTTTGAAAATTTTTAACTGAAAATAATCCAATTTCAATTCAATAGAAAATAATTGAGATTACCAAATACGCTCTAAATTTTGAGTTCTTATATTTATGAAATTTTTGGGTTGGTCTTTTTTACTTTTCCCGTGGCAAATTTGTTTTAAATCAAGGCCCATCAGCTTGAAGCCAACATGTATAAATACATTTGAATTCATTTTTACTATAGACTCTAAAAATATGAAGTATTAATAAACTATTAGAGTGTTTAAGAGACTCAAGAGCTTAATTACAGATAAGTTATTAAAGTGAAGGGACGAATGACAAATTCTGAAAAATTAGCAACCATTCCAATATAAAAACTTTTGAACTATTCATCTCCGCAAAATTAGCATTCCATCCAGATTTTTTATATTCCTTGGTATTTCACAATGCGTATGTGTCTTATAATTGTCGAACGTTGTGCGAATATATGATATCTCATCTTAAAGTAATGTAATATAAATAAGAAATCTAGTATTAAACTAACAATTTTGGTGTTTATGTTAAATAAAAATAGCGGCAACACCCCCTCTCTCTCATTCTACAAAAACCTACAACAAACTCTCAAATCCAGATGTTTCCTTATCTTCCTGCCCCTTCCAATTTCTAGAATAATAATATCTAGACAATTCTAACCACCGACTTAGACAACTATATATAGGAGACTCATCAACCCATTTGGGATATAGCAAAGTGAGAGAAGCAAACAAGTGAGAAGCAATCAAGTGGGTAAACATATAGTGTCCTAATAAAATAGTGGGTGTCTTTAAAGTGAGTGAGGTGTGTATTTGAGAAATAAAATTGTGTCCTAAATATTGAGTGAGTTTTGTAATATTAGTGGGTCATTTTACTGTGTATTTTGTGGGTGAAAAATTGTACTAAAATTTGTTCAATTTATTTTGTATAATAAAATAATTTTATTTGTGGTTCACTACTTGCGCAATTTTTTTTCACTCAACAATTTGGTATCAGAGCCAAACGATTAAGGAAAGGGTGATGGTAAAATGAAGTACTGTCAATGGATAGAAAACAGTCTGGGACTGTGTCAGTGTAATTGGTCAAGGACCAGTTTAATTTTGGTATGTGATTATGGAAGACATTTGGTGGCGAGTTTGGAAAATTAAACCACACCAATTATGAAATTTGGATCACATGTATGATGTCCTACTTGGAAGGACAATAGCTTTGAGAGACTGTTGGTGGTAGTAACACTACATCGCCCACCAAGAAAAATGTCGAGGATTTAAGAAAATGGAAAATAAAAGAGGGTAAAGCCATTTATGAACTTAACATATCATTAGAACCTAAATTATTGGGGCATATCAAGGATGCGAGCACACTGAAGGACGCGTAGGACACTCTTTGCCTCTCTCTTATCAAAGACGAATGATGCATGCTTGTATATGTTGGAGAATGAATTGATGAATACCATTCAGGAAGGTATGACCATCAAGAAATATATTAAGAAAATTAAAGATTTATGTCAAAAAATTTCTTTGCTTGATCAGGACTGTAAAATTAGTCAACCACGTATGAGGAGAATAATTATTCGTGGCCTAAAGCCTGAATATAATGGATTTAGTATGGCAATACGTGGTTGGTTAACTCAACCCATCCCAGTTGAGTTGGAAATTTTATTGGCTAATCAAGAG
Organism: Sambucus nigra; assembly: GCA_949130495.1. Lineage (NCBI taxonomy): Eukaryota > Viridiplantae > Streptophyta > Magnoliopsida > Dipsacales > Adoxaceae > Sambucus > Sambucus nigra. Next base: position 624,798,725 of record OX422217.1, read on the forward strand.
ACATTGATGAAACAAATGAATGGGGTCTTAATAAATAGTAGCGATGACGCACTTTTCAGCAATGGAAGAAGGGGAGTTGGAGACCAAAATGTTGCAAAGGGATCACAGAAAGAGAAAAGCTTGAGGAATCATCACTCAACCTTACGACAGTAATATTGGAGATCACGTGTAGAGGGAGCTCAAACAAATAAATGAAGGAACCACAGTCACTCACAAAACCTTAGGCGACATAATAATGAATGTTACAAGTGCGATAAGAAGTGGCACTATGTTACAGATTGTTGGCATAATAATAAGACGTCTATAGAAGGTAATGTTGTAACATCAAACATTCAAGAGACTCATAATGGAGAAGAAGGTGATTTTGAAGTACCATTCTTAGTGTCCAACATGGAAGTCTCTCCAGAAGAAGATGCAAACCTGGAGTTTGCTCTCAATGTAGCTCCCAAATATGACATATCAACTATGAAGAAGATTAGATTGTTGATTCAAGATGCTCCCATCACATGGCTGGAGATAGGAAGAAGTTGTCAGATATGTCTGAGTATAGAGGAAGGCAAGTTGTTATTGCCGTTAATAACTAAAAGTTTCCAATCTCACATGTTAGGGAGACAGTTGTTATTCCTCGCTTCAGCCCTAATCATGTCTGACTATAGAATGTCTATCATGTGCCTGGAATAAAGAAGAATTTATTGACAGTATCACAAATGACATCTCCAGGAAATTATGTGATGTTCATCCCAGAAGATGTCAAGGTGTATCGAGATCTATATCCTTCAGGTATGCCTATTACGGAAGGAAGACGGTTACAGTCTATCTACGTGATATCGACTGAATCTGCATACGTAGATAATACTCGGAAAAATAAGATTGTAGATTTATGGCATGCAAGGCTAGGGTATGTTAGCTACCATAAGCTGGAGATGATGATGAATAAAGACATGCCCAAAGGCCTTCTTCGATTGGAGATTGGAGAAAATACCGTTTGTGCAGGCTGCCAATATGGAAAGGCACGATAATTACCTTATGAGGAGTCAAAGTTCAAGGCTAAAGAACCATTGAATCTTGTCCACTCAGATATGTTTTGACCAGTAAGGCATGTTACAGCTAGTGGGATGCGTTACATGGTAATGTTTATCGATGACTTCCCAAGGTATGTATGGGTTTATTTCCTAAAAAGAAAGGGGAAGTATTAATAAAGTTTAAAGTATTTAAAGAAAATATTGAAGGAAAATCTAGAAATTTGATACGGTGTCCACGCTCTAATAATGGGGGGGGGGGGGGGGGGGATATACATCAATAGAATTCTTCGACTTCCTTAAAGATTGTAAGATTTAGAGATAGTTAACCTGTCTAGGAACCCCACAACAAAATGGGGTTGCAAAAAGGAAAAATCATCATCTTACAGAAACCAATTGGAGTATGCTCTATGCTAAGAATATTCCTAGTCGATTTTGGGTCGAGTGCAAAAAGGCAGCAGTACATGTGATCAACACACTGCCACAGGAAAGGTTGGGAAATTTGACACCATTTGAAAAGTTGTGGAACACCAGACCTACTATAAGTCACTTTAGAGCTTTTGGATATGTGTCCTATATGTTTGTACCAGATCATCTACGTATTAAATTTGATAAAAAGTCAATACTGTGCATCTTCATGGGGTACGACAATTAGAGAAAAGGGTGGAGATGTTATGTCCCGATAACTAATCGATGCTATATATCCAGAAATGTGGTGTTCGATGAAGATTCCTCTAGGTAGTATTCACAATCAACGATGCTATCAGATACTAAATATTTAGAAAACAAGATGCAAGAAAAAATAAGGTAACAATAAAAAGAATGGTTGCCTATTATAGAAGTTTCCAAAGAAGAAGAAGAGTTTGAGCATGGTTCCCCAAGGGATTCAAGTCCTTGGAGAATAGGAGTTCATTAGAGAGATTTGGAGGAGGATCAACCAAATCAACAAGAAGAATTTGAATACGATGGGCAATAAATAAGGAGGTCTTCTAGGCCATAAAAGCCTAATCCAAAAATATGTAAATGCTTCCCTTACAGAAGACACTAAAAGGGAACCTACAACATTTAAATAAACCTCACTCAGCAAGGAATGGATAAAGGAAATGGAAGATGGCTTTCAGGCACTCAAGCAAAATGAAACATGTGACTTAGTACCAAAGCCTAAGGATGGGAAGGCTCATCCAGATGAACCAAAGATCACAATAGTAAGAGTCCTAATAGCAATTGCAACCAGTAAGTCTTGGAAGATGTGGTAAATGGACATAGAGAAGGCTTTTATACATGGATGGATTGATAAAGAAATATATATGGAGCAACCTAAAGGTTTTGAGAGTAAACCCCAACCAGACTATGTCTGCAAGTTGAGGAAAGCACTCTACGGGCTCAAACAAGCTCCAAGAGCCTGACATGGAAAGATAAGAGAGATCCGAATCAAAAGTGGATACTTCGTAGCAACTTCAAACTCGAGCCTATTTGTGAATGAACAAGGTCAAAAACTCTCAGTGTTACTAGTGTATGTAGATGATTGTGACTCCCCGTGATCCGAAATAAGGGGTGGCCAGCCCAATACTCCAATATAACGGAATCATGGATGGAATCATTCTCAGCATCATAACAAAATATAGAGTATCCAGGATAACCACCCAATATTTCAGAAAACGGGTTGTCAAAAATTTTGATTTGAAGGTAAATAAATGAAAACAAACAACCCAATTCCTGAAAGATAAGGGAAAACCCCAAGACATATATATAAATAATACAACAAGAATACAATAAAGAGACCGAATATGTAACCGGTCACTTAAACTGATCCATCAATAATACACAAGTACAATAAGTTACTTATTACATTACATTAGACATTTACAAAAGCTTGGGCCTCTCGCCCGAATAACAGACTTGATCTTAACTAGAATGAAAATGAAAGCGTCTATACCAAATGTATCCCGTAATACCCACAATGCATTACGGCTCGTCGAAAACATCGGAGTAGGAATTCAAATCAGGCATCCTTGCGGCGGAGTACCTAAGAAGAGACAAGAAGAATATGCAACAGGAAAATGTAACCGGTCAGGGCCCGGTTCTCTATGATTTCCAGATGAATAAAGAGTATGACAGTTATGTAAATAAACCGCGAAGAAAGAGAAATAAGAAGCTACCTATACAATTTTAAACATAAGCTAAGCAGGAATAAATAAGCAGCATTAAACTAAAGACTTCACCCAAGGTGCTAATTATTTTATATATCTTTTCCTTAGCAGGAAATATACTTATAAACACCATATTTTGCTCTTTAAGGCAATTATATTTCAATTTTACCCTTTGTAAAAATCCTTTCCTTATCAGGAAAATAATCATTTTCAAATGATCTTTGTGGCATTTATATGTGCTCTATAAGGCACTCCATCATGCTCTATATGGCATATCAAAATACATCAAGTCCCACTTGATTTTCAACTGTTATAATTATATACATATAACGAGTTCTAAGACCGCCCGTCCGGGTTTCCCCACTGAGCGCGCCCCTAAATGACCATCATCTTCCAGGGCCTCCAAGACAACCTGGGATCCTATCGAAACGTCGGGAAGCGTCCATGAGCCTGCGGGGTAGTCAAGACGACACCCGAAATCTCCAACCCATCGCAGAAAAATATAACCATAAGCGCTCCCATGGCCTAGGACTATATCCACCCTGCATTCATTAGCCAGGGGGCTCCACCTATCGTGCGGACTTCCCTTAAGATGGTATTTAGAGAGGTGTGTAACATCCATTTTATTTATTATTTCAAAATCAAGTAAATCATTATTTACCGGTTTCATGATTAAGTAAATTATCATTTACTAGTATCAATACCACTTCCATTTATATGTTTCATTTTATTCGAAACCATTACTGTTTGCTTCTAGTAATAGATAGAACTTATCATCCGGAGCCATACGATAACTATTATCAACACTACAACCTCAAAGGAGTAAATAAACTCTTCATTATCTCCAAGCATTCGAGGAGGTTATTTTAGAACCCCAAGGTTATCATCTTTCGAAGGAATGAAATGACTTTCAATTTATTCTCCAAACTCACCTTTATGGCGTTATTATGAACTACCAAGGTTAACATAGTTCAATCGAACTTTTAAAGTCTCCCAACATTCTTTTGGGGTGTTAATATAAGCCCTCAAAACTCGTATAACTTAATTAAGCTCCTAAGGTCTCCCGAACATAACACTACATCTCCTAGTTTTCATAATCATTAACTAGAAGAAAAGAATGCCTTATCATTAATAGGCCTAACCCCGGAAAAATCCCCACATAACCCATTCCTAATGTAGGGTAAAAACATCTAACTCATCTCACACTCTAGGACTCTAAGTTTACTTCATTCAAGAAGGTTCCTAATCCTTATATGTAAAGAAAAGAATTGAAATTGAGTTATAAAATTAACTCAAAAACAGCAGGAAAACGAATCGATTCGCCCAAAAAGCGAATCGGTTCGGACAACAAAACCAACCTTCTGCAATTGACCGAATCGATTCGGTCTTAACCCCGAATCGATTCGGGTTATGCAGACCTGCCAATTTCCCCTTAGCGAATCGATTCGCCCAAAGGGCCGAATCGATTCGGACCTGCAGAATTGCCAAAAATGGCTACGAAGGGTTATGAACCCTAATTCCTCCAAACTCCAAATCTCTTCCTTTTCATACACAACCAACCACGAAAATCTACCCCAAACTAATCTACATGATTATTAACCATCAAAACCCACAATTTCTTCAACATAAATCAAGACTAGGGTTCAAATCCCACAAATTCTACATTTAAACCATAAATGGAAATACACAATTATCATACAATTTATGCATCTTAAATCACATATTAGCAAGTAGAAAACTTGCCTTGATGTAGGGAATATCAGATTTCTTTGAGTAGGAGCATCAATCCATCTTCAATCTTCATTTTCTCTTCTTTCTCCATTCTTTCTCTTCCTCTCTCTTTCTCTCCTTTCTCTCTATGTTCAAGACATAAAATGAGGGAATGAAATAAGGGGCAAGGCCAAAAATCGTGGCTTAACATAATTCTCCCAACTTAAATGGTTAATACTACATTAAAATGACTCGCAAATACGCATATAAGCTAAAACCAGGTAAAAGTGCCCGAAATACAAAAATATAATATGGCACTTATTTTGACTGTCTCGCACCTTCCGAGACCAACTACACCCTATAAACTGGCATCCAGAATTGTATAAATTATTTCGAGTTCCAAAAATCATTTTAACTAAAAGGCCATTTAAAATACATGACACTACAGACATGCAACCTGATGTTATTTACTTTCACATGCAGTAAATATGCATCAATCTAGTAAATATTAACTTTCAATTCATTAAATTAATATTTACTCTAGTCCCCACATTTTATATAATTACCTTATGCGGTAAAATTAGTATAAAATGAGCCTCCCAAAATCGAGGGTTGTTACATACTCCCCCCCTTAAGAGGGAATTTTGCCCCCAAAATTCGGGCATACCCAAATCTGATAAGGGTATACTACTCTAAACTAGGATTCTACCATCCTAAACAAACTCCTCGTTATTGCAACGTCCCAAATGGACTCAGACTAAGGTCGACCCTGTCGATCTCAGTCAATCATCTTTTGTCCTCTAGTCTAGCAGCACAAGGCGCTCTTCACTAACCATCGATTCTAGCTTCCTATGGAGGAACATGATGTCCACATGACTCGGCACAATTAGCCAAATCTTCAGGATTATGTTACATCCCACCTCGGGGCATGCATACCGACTCTAAGTGGGTTAGCTTCAATGATACACAACTATCCCTCGTATCGACGTATCTTATCAAGGCGTATGGCTTAAAATCCAACTCTCTAAAGAAATGTTCCGAGACCATTCCAAGTCTAAGGAACATATTACCCATTGGTTCCATCCAACGAGTTTACGAATTTCTCAACTGACCATGCTAGGCCACTCACAATACCATACCTTAGGAAATGATCCATAAGGCCACTCCAAAAACCTAATGGTTGCACGAAAATCTCCATCCATACCATCACTGCTCCCATCTGCTATGTACACTAAGGCGCACGTTCGTAATATGCCTTTCGGCATAAGTCAATTTCCTCCCTTTCATCCATCCACTTTAGGGTGGTAGGATATACGCTATTTCCATACGGTTCCCATAACTTCGCGGAAACTTTTTCTAAACCTTCGACACGAATATCTAGTCTCGGTCCACCCTATTATAATAGGCACCTCCCACGGTTTTACGATTCCCCATCGAGAATGGAGTGTACTCTTCTACATGTAGTCCGTCCATAATGGGCGGAAAAGCAACGATTGGGTCGACGGTCACCAATTTTCTCAATTGGGATCATGACCAGTTCGATGCCGGTAGTTCCATGCAAACGTCTATGAATACCCTTCTTCATTCCACCACTACTCTTCTTCGCACGAGTAGGTGAAATTGTCAATCACAGATCGAAATGCTCTCGCTATAGAGTCTTCTGAGTCCTACTCACTCTACTTGGCCTTCCATGCCATGACCATTTTCTCTGACGAGTTCTCTACTCGACAAGTCCACTAGCCCAATCGCATTTCCTTAGCGAATGAGAAAATATCCAAACACTAGTTCTTCTGAACTCCGAGCACCAGCTCAATTCCTCCCACAACATATTGCAACAACTTGTTGCCTACGAGAAGGACCAAATTTCCTGCCCAGGAAGTAGTGCCTTATCTATTCAAGGTGATCACTACCACGATGAATCTTAATTCAAACACGGGATATTACTCTCCACAAGTTTAAACTTGTGAGACGCATAAACAATAAGTCTATGCCCTAGTATTATTACTCCCCAATCCTGGCAGAGCTTACTCATTAAACTCACTCTCGAGCTTACAATCATGACTCAGGAGTGAGGATCCACCCGTCCCTATTAACTCCCCGGAAATGAAGTTACCAACGTAACCTTTTCTCTAAGAAAGGCTTCATCTCTTTCGGTCGAACCTACCAAACCTCTCGAGACCCCATAAATCTCGTTCCTAGGGATCGAACCCCTATCTAGAGTTAACCCACGACTTATTCGTGGTCAACTCCTAACAACCATCCTAAACTAACACCACCTACCCTCAAGGTCTTACACCCTAAAAATCCTAAGGTCTATCTATATGTATCCTACCTAAATCGTAAGCATATAATACTAAATATATCCCTAGTGCCCAAGACCTTACTCAACTTCCGACATTTGCTCGGGTTCATGCGTGGGACGTCTCGCCGAAGCGAAATCCAAACAAGGAACCCTCCTATGCATTAATACTTAACTTTGTTGGTCGTGGAGATAAGTCATAGCATCTACACACAATGCAAGTAAACAATAGAACACTCAAACCAAGTAACACATATGACACATATACATATAAAAATATCATCACTCGCTTCATAACGAGTGAAGAAAAGATAGAACTTCCATACCACGGAAGTCATAGAATTACCCTTCTATAATAGCGTAAATACTACTACAAGCTCAATATACACACCCGAGTCTATCGTAGACACAATACTACTAAATCTTATCCTAAGGAACATACACTACCCACCTATAGGGTAGAATTCCCACCACAGTTTGTGCCGAGCACTCCGGGTCAATACTAATGGTTCTCAGACTCCATATTCGAGCCTTACACATACCAACATTATCTCCACCAACTCCCCAACCAGGCACTTTACTCTTGCCCTTGCTCTCCACTCAACGAAGTTTAAAATGAGTGGTTCTACACTCCACATCATAGCCGTTATTCCGACTCTGGCTGACAATAATTGCCCATGCAGTCCTTCTTACTTTCTCAGTAAAAGAGGACACGCTCTTGGCCTCCTCTTCCTCAGTTCAACGAAACCTCCCCAGGTGGTGTCCACCGATGGGGTTTCACGATTCTTACTCCATCAGAAGTGTTAACAACACCTATTTTGGAGCCTAACACTTCATGGTGCATGATCTCGTTTCTCTAACCGTACAACACCATATTCGCCATGGGTCTTTAACCGAACGTCTTGTGAACATTCGGGAATCCACCTTCTCCTCAGTCCAGTTATCCCAGAGAAACTCGCCATCGCAAGTATCCACCGGGCTTCTCTATGGGCCACACTTCTGGCACCCACGAATATAGTGACCACATTTTCACCACCTCAACACCTCTTCTATGGGTGAAGGATTTTCCTCCATTCTACTACAGGGAACTTTTCCACTTCAATATAACATCACGTGAATTCTCAAGTTTAGTACCACTTCCTACTTCTTGCGGTACTTGGGAAACTAAATCATCTGAAATTTGTAGTCGTAATAGCGAAATAGAAATTGCTACAAAAAAGGGAGCGGCCTCTACAGCGGTCCTCATCCCCGACCACAACTTACAGTTCTCCACAAACCTTCCCATAACGCCCTACTTCAATCGGCTTATTATTCTCACACGAATACGCAAAAGATTTATAGATTCTACCTCATGGTAGAAGGACGAAATCTCACAAGAAAAATCAACGATCTTAATCCTAAGGCTTTACATCAAATCAAGAGCAACGCTGAAAACTTAAGGCGTCCACACAGATTCCTAAGGACTCTAGAACCTGATGCTCTGATACCATCTGTGACACCCCGTGATCCGAAATAAGGGGTGGCCAGCCCAATACTCCAATATAACGGAATCATGGATGGAATCATTCTTAGCATATTAACAAAATATATAGTATCCAGGATAACCACCTAATATTTCAGAAAACGGGTTGTCAAAAATTTTGATTTGAAGGTAAATAAATGAAAACAAACAACCCAATTCCTGAAAGATAAGGGAAAACCCCAAGACATATATATAAATAATACAACAAGAATACAATAAAGAGACCGAATATGTAACCGGTCACTTAAACTGATCCATCAATAATACACAAGTACAATAAGTTACTTATTACATTACATTAGACATTTACAAAAGCTTGGGCCTCTCGCCCGAATAACAGACTTGATCTTAACTAGAATGAAAATGAAAGCGTCTATACCAAATGTATCCCGTAATACCCACAATGCATTACGGCTCGTCGAAAACATCGGAGTAGGAATTCAAATCAGGCATCCTTGCGGCGGAGTACCTAAGAAGAGACAAGAAGAATATGGAACAGGAAAATGTAACCGGTCAGGGCCCGGTTCTCTATGATTTCCAGATGAATAAAGAGTATGACAGTTATGTAAATAAACCGCGAAGAAAGAGAAATAAGAAGCTACCTATACAATTTTAAACATAAGCTAAGCAGGAATAAATAAGCAGCATTAAACTAAAGACTTCACCCAAGGTGCTAATTATTTTATATATCTTTTCCTTAGCAGGAAATATACTTATAAACACCATATTTTGCTCTTTAAGGCAATTATATTTCAATTTTACCCTTTGTAAAAATCCTTTCCTTATCAGGAAAATAATCATTTTCAAATGATCTTTGTGGCATTTATATGTGCTCTATAAGGCACTCCATCATGCTCTATATGGCATATCAAAATACATCAAGTCCCACTTGATTTTCAACTGTTATAATTATATACATATAACGAGTTCTAAGACCGCCCGTCCGGGTTTCCCCACTGAGCGCGCCCCTAAATGACCATCATCTTCCAGGGCCTCCAAGACAACCTGGGATCCTATCGAAACGTCGGGAAGCGTCCATGAGCCTGCGGGGTAGTCAAGACGACACCCGAAATCTCCAACCCATCGCAGAAAAATATAACCATAAGCGCTCCCATGGCCTAGGACTATATCCACCCTGCATTCATTAGCCAGGGGGCTCCACCTATCGTGCGGACTTCCCTTAAGATGGTATTTAGAGAGGTGTGTAACATCCATTTTATTTATTATTTCAAAATCAAGTAAATCATTATTTACCGGTTTCATGATTAAGTAAATTATCATTTACTAGTATCAATACCACTTCCATTTATATGTTTCATTTTATTCGAAACCATTACTGTTTGCTTCTAGTAATAGATAGAACTTATCATCCGGAGCCATACGATAACTATTATCAACACTACAACCTCAAAGGAGTAAATAAACTCTTCATTATCTCCAAGCATTCGAGGAGGTTATTTTAGAACCCCAAGGTTATCATCTTTCGAAGGAATGAAATGACTTTCAATTTATTCTCCAAACTCACCTTTATGGCGTTATTATGAACTACCAAGGTTAACATAGTTCAATCGAACTTTTAAAGTCTCCCAACATTCTTTTGGGGTGTTAATATAAGCCCTCAAAACTCGTATAGCTTAATTAAGCTCCTAAGGTCTCCCGAACATAACACTACATCTCCTAGTTTTCATAATCATTAACTAGAAGAAAAGAATGCCTTATCATTAATAGGCCTAACCCCGGAAAAATCCCCACATAACCCATTCCTAATGTTGGGTAAAAACATCTAACTCATCTCACACTCTAGGACTCTAAGTTTACTTCATTCAAGAAGGTTCCTAATCCTTATATGTAAAGAAAAGAATTGAAATTGAGTTATAAAATTAACTCAAAAACAGCAGGAAAACGAATCGATTCGCCCAAAAAGCGAATCGGTTCGGACAACAAAACCAACCTTCTGCAATTGACCGAATCGATTCGGTCTTAACCCCGAATCGATTCGGGTTATGCAGACCTGCCAATTTCCCCTTAGCGAATCGATTCGCCCAAAGGGCCGAATCGATTCGGACCTGCAGAATTGCCAAAAATGGCTACGAAGGGTTATGAACCCTAATTCCTCCAAACTCCAAATCTCTTCCTTTTCATACACAAGCAACCACGAAAATCTACCCCAAACTAATCTACATGATTATTAACCATCAAAACCCACAATTTCTTCAACATAAATCAAGACTAGGGTTCAAATCCCACAAATTCTACATTTAAACCATAAATGGAAATACACAATTATCATACAATTTATGCATCTTAAATCACATATTAGCAAGTAGAAAACTTGCCTTGATGTAGGGAATATCAGATTTCTTTGAGTAGGAGCATCAATCCATCTTCAATCTTCATTTTCTCTTCTTTCTCCATTCTTTCTCTTCCTCTCTCTTTCTCTCCTTTCTCTCTATGTTCAAGACATAAAATGAGGGAATGAAATAAGGGGCAAGGCCAAAAATCGTGGCTTAACATAATTCTCCCAACTTAAATGGTTAATACTACATTAAAATGACTCGCAAATACGCATATAAGCTAAAACCAGGTAAAAGTGCCCGAAATACAAAAATACAATATGGCACTTATTTTGACTGTCTCGCACCTTCCGAGACCAACTACACCCTCTAAACTGGCATCCGGAATTGTATAAATTATTTCGAGTTCCAAAAATCATTTTAACTAAAAGGCCATTTAAAATACATGACACTACAGACATGCAACCTGATGTTATTTACTTTCACATGCAGTAAATATACATCAATCTAGTAAATATTAACTTTCAATTCATTAAATTAATATTTACTCCAGTCCCCACATTTTATATAATTACCTTATGCGGTAAAATTAGTATAAAATGAGCCTCCCAAAATCGAGGGTTGTTACAATGATTTAATCATCACAGGAAATAATAGCGAAGAGATCCAAAGGGCAAAAGAGAACCTATTGGTGCGATTTCGAATAAAGGAACTTGGAGAGCTGAAACACTTTCTTAGTCTTGTAATACCTCACCCTAGAAATAAATATTTCAATTATAATATGAATTATTTATCTGGATAAAATTATTGGAGGAACAAATGCATAAGGAAATAGGCCAAATTGTACAAAAGGTTACACGTCGCACGTAGGGATTAAAAGGGAAAAATTACGTTGCATGGTCCGCATGGATGAATACCCGTGTTAAATTAGTTGGTGTGAATACGTTGGTGAAGTACAACATGAATTAGTCAAGCAACGGATATGACACGGGCACGGTTAATATAAGGTAATATTGCGACGGTATGTAACGCAACAAGAGGGACTTTGCGCCATTTTTATGGGACTCTTAATTGGTAGTAAAAATAGTTTGACCATTTGTATTGGGTCTTAAAAATGTATATAAAAATACCATGGGGTCAAATTATAAAACAAAATAAGGTTTTGTACACAGGTCCCGGTCGACCGTCCCCGTGGCTGCCATCGATCGTCCCTAGCAGATATCGGACAGGTCTGGGTGTTTAAATGTGCTGTCAAAAGAGTTACCCTTGGATGGTGTTGCTATCGATTGGTGGGATCTTTATACTTGATATAAGAACATGGTAAGATGAGAACCTTTCCATTTAAATCCACAAAGGCTTGTAACTAGGATATAAGAGGGGAGAAAGGCATTCCCCACACTCCATTTTTAGCAGATTTGAACACACTCTCTCTAGCTTAAAACTCCCATGGAAGAACATCCTTCTTCCCTAGGTATTTATCACACTTAACCACCACTTCCACCACCTACACCCACCATTATAATGCCCTAAACCACCGTATCTCACCCTGGTAAAACCTAGACATATTTTAGGTTGAAGAAGAGATGATTTTCTTCATATTTATTGGGTATTTGAAGATGGAGTTTGAAGAAGCTTCTTTGGGAATTGAAAAGAGCTCACAAAGGATGGAGAATGGAATCATGGAGACAAGTTTTTGTGTGAATTTAGATACCCCTTTGAGGCTACCTTTGGAGGAGGGGGTCCTCCATCTTCTTCACCATCTCCACTACTTATTGAGGTGGGTAAATTAACTTGATTTATATTTGTTTAATATAGTATAAATTCAGGATGTTTATTTACATATATTAGGCTAACTATATGTAGGATTGATGTTAATTTGCATATAAGTGGATTAATAATCATCTTAGAATTTGTATAAAAAGGGGTTCCAAAAATATAGAAATTTTCAAAATATTTGTACTTAATATTTTAAGTAATAAAATGTATTATAATTGTGTTTAAAGTATAAATGATGTAATTTTATGCAAATAAATTCATCATGCTTGTATAAAACATGTTTACGAGACAAAGAGGGGATTTTATACATGATAACGAAGATGAATATGGGAAGGAGAAACTTTCACTTTGATGAATATTTAAAGTGTATGAAAATCATGTAGAAAATAAAGTGGGTTAAAAATTTTAAATGTATGAAAAGTACAGTTTTACATGAATGGTGGTATACAAGTTGATAATGAAAGATAAAGGGCTCAAATGTGTGCATAATAACAAAGTGGGTGTTAAGCTGCAAGATTTCATAAATAAAGTGTGTATTAAAAATTGGGAAAATGGGACTTTGATATGTGAAAGGGTGTGATTTTATATATTAATGATTTTAAAGTAATGAGTAAGAGAGTGGGGTTAATTGTGGTATTATACACGTGTAAAAATGGTTAAAATGTGTTTAAAAGGATAACCGGAAACTTAGTAACCAATTTGGAAAAATTACACTTAAAAAGGACCCGATAGTATGTTTCGGCAAATGAAGGGCAAATTGGTAATTTACTTGAAATGTGATATTTTTATGGTATTAAAAATATCGAAGAATGATTTTACACTAGTGTAGGTTGAATAATAAATTAAGTCCTGTAATGTGGATGATTTTGGTATTAAATCAACGTGTGGGTGAATAAAGGACTTAAAGAAGAATGGAATCAATTTCCAAGTGTTAATAAAAAAAATGGACGGTTAAGTCCGATCTTTTGGCTTCGGTCGGTAAAGTTAAATGATGTAAAAATTTGATAAATGTTAAAACACATAAAAGGAACTCATAGGACACCGTAATGAAGAAAGTATTGCCCGAAGCCCTTGGGTGAAGCCCTAAATCACTGGACAGAGCATATGGTGTGCATAGCCATCGGTGTCGAACCCGTGTAAGTATCCGGTAAAGCAAGATTCTAAGAAACGATAAAGGAAATATGGAACATATCAAGAAATGGCTTGTGTGGTAAAATATGTTAATATAACCTAACTTGAATGAATGTTATAAATGTTCTGGTAATGGTAAAATGGACAAGTAAAAGCATAAACCTATTAACGTCCATAAAGGAATGAAAATGGGTTAAAGAAAGTAAATAAATGGGTGGTTAAATAACCTTAATTGTTAAACCCATATTTAACACAAGAATATGTTGTAAAAAGGATTTTAAAAGATTAAATAAGTATTTTCTAACACGGTGTGTGTGTGTGTGTTGAAATGGTGATTTTCGACGAGATTGCTAAAGGGTAGTGAAATGAATGAAAGGGATAAATTCCGGTGAAGGAATGGCTTCGAATAAATCAAGTGAAAATTTTCAAGTGTTGAACCGGGCGTGTTAAATAAAGTGAAAATGCTAAAGTATGAATACATGAAGTCTTTACTAGATTAAGGTAAATTAATCTTGATAAGTAAGATTCTTCGAAAGTAAAACGATTAATACATTAGTATGTATATTTACCAAAAGGCATACGTATGATGATATGTACATATATTCGCATGATGTGGTCGCAGCGTGTAAGTATTCCTTTTTGCCATTCATTTTTATACTGTTGTATAAATCCCACTAGGTATAGGCTCACATCCCCACTTTGTTACGACAGGTTGGGAGCGATTTCATATTTTTAGGGTGTTATACAGGTAAGAATATTCTATTTATGTTTATGTTAGTAGCTATATTTATTTGGACTTCGGGGTGCACCCCATGAGTTCCTCACGTAGTTTACCTTAAAATTGATATTGCATGCTAAATAAGTGAAACATTAAATAAAATAAAACAGGACTAACAACATTACATAGGTTGTTCCATTGTAGTTCACACCTAACGTTCGAGTCAGATTGGTTTGACTCACAAGCAAACCATAAATTTAGGTCGGGACGTTACAAATGGTATCAGAGCTCTAGGTTCAAGTTTTCTTTTGAGAGTGACATGGTGAGGTTGGTAGTTGATCTTTCAATGTCGATGTTATTTTGGGCCTATCATGCTAGCTTTTGTGATTGTTTTAGTTCGTGTCCTTAGCGGGAAATTCCAAGAGGTTAGCACGATAAGTAGATTAGTTCCAAGTGGCATACAATCGTATTAGCTGTAGTAAATTGATTTTGCATTTCTGATTAAGTATGTTAATAATTTACGGGTGTCCATTCTAACCAATAAGTGGTGACACCGAAGGTTCATAGTGTGAGGTGTTTTGTGTTCCAGTCTTTGTGGACGTAGAGTCTTTGAAGATGTTGATAGAATGAGATATCTCCCGTTGGGCAAATGACACCAAAGTGTGAAAAATCAACGGTAGGGATTGATTGTTAGAGTGTCACAATTATGTAAGACGAAATCATGGTTTTTAAACTATTTGTCACCTTAGGTTTGACGCATATGAAATGTGTAGGAAAATACAATCCTTAGGGTCATACCATGACTAATGGTAAATTTGATAAGTATGTAAATTTATGGGGGGAAACATTTAGGGATGGGTACAGTCAGTCTTGGTTAATTATGATGCTATCCTTGTGGGTGAACGCGTTAGTGGTTGTTAGCAGATGAATGTATCTTATGATCCGTGATTAGAGGTACGTGTGACAACCCGCCTAATAAAATACCAGGCGATCACTCCTATATTTAATTAAAACATGAGTCGCATATGGATCATTCTTAGCATCACTGTCGAAAATGCATTTAATTACTAATAACCTATTAGGCCGGTGTCAAAATTTTACTTAACTACTCTTTTTAAACAACTATAAATGAAACATCCACACAATTTATGCGTAAATGAAGCTGAAATGAAATAAAATAACCGAACACTCGGTCAAAATATATAACCATATCGAACGCTGTGCTAAAAGAATAAATAATTGCAATTGGGCTATTGGCCCAAATGTGTATACAATGCCTCCTACCTAGAGTACATGGATAGAAGCGTTTATCGAGAACCTACACGCATCCATAGCTGCTGCAGCTGACGTCTGACTCGAAGGAAATGCCATCCAGGCGTCCTTGTGTCTGGACACTTATATATATATATAACAAGAGAGGAAAAGTAGATAAACGGGTCAGAGCCCGAGTTTAAAACTATTTTGCAAGTGCATAAATGCTTTATTTTTATAAAAAAATAGATTTTATATCATATTTAAATTGGTATCGCACTCCCATGAGGTAACCCTCACCTCTCTTATACTAGTGCACACCTAACACACTTATCTAGGACATTCTAGTTAAGCTACCCCTCCTAACTAATCTAATTCACCCGTCTACTAGAAACCTCTACTACCCGAGTGCTCTCTCCATTCTCAACACTGCACTAAGTTCGTGCGTGGGGTGTCTCGCGAAGCTAAATCCAAACAAGGAACCCCCCGATACACTACTACTTGGCAGGGTTAATAGTAGAGATCCATTAGGCCCATAGTACAAAAAGAATGTATAAATACATACTTACATAAGAATATACATATTATATTCAATTTATATACATCTTATTATATACATCCGGATAATATCTCCCAGACTGAGGTTTACTTTATTTTCATCTTTATAATATACATCCGGATCTATCTCCTGGACTGAGGTGTATTCTATACTCATTTTTATCTCTTTCATCTCATTAGAGATATATATTACACTGTTCTCATACACAAGTAATATATCAATCACACATTCATACAAACCATCCCACCGAGCTATAACTTGAGGATGCGGTCTCATAATGCCGATCCAAAAATTCGGGTTTACTCATTTACCACGGTACCAGTCGGAATCCTCAACAGTCCTGGCAAAAATTTACAACGATGGAGGCGGTCAAGTTCCCACTGCGAGTGGGAGATCACATAAATCGCACACGAACGCGGGACGCAAATGACCTGGGGACTATACTCTGCCTACTCCTCGACCCAAGGGATTCACCCACATCGTGCAACCTCCTTGGATCGCACTAGAGTAATATATAACTACGGCTGTTCCAACCCTACCCCAAAGGAAAGTCCGTGGAATGCAGCCAATCTAAATGCATACATATCATCACACATAGATATTTCTGTATTTATATCATATCATATATATACTTTAATCATATACTATATATATACAATATATTCGTCCTCGAATATATATATATATATATATATATATATATATATGGTCATAATTGCCAATCACATCTAGCGATGACCAATAATCCCAAAGATTCTCTCAAAGAATTATAACCATGCATTCATATACGCATGATACTAAACCCAAAGTATTCCCTTACTTTGATAAATAATAATTTCCTTAATTATCTCTAAGGATTTATTGGATATCTCCAATTATACCATTTCACTTAAAGTGAATATATATCTATATTCCCTATTTTATCCTAATTATCTCATAGGATATACTCAATCATAATAGATGTAGTTATGTTTCCCTAAACGCATAAGCATATAAGCCTAAATGCCCACTGAAATATTCTAGGGATTATTCTTCCCCGGTCAACCTTAAATTTAGTAGGTTATGGATTCTGTTTCCACAACCCAAGGATTACATCTCGTCCATAAAATCAATTAGAGGTCCCCACCATATATTAAGAACCCCAACACTCTAAATCCTCAACTTATCTAATTTCCTCGAAAATATAACTTAAGGGTTATACATTTAAAACCCTCACCTTGCCCTCCTAAATTTCCTCAATTGGAGGACTATATAGTCCTAAAGGATTACTTATTTTATCCCTTAATTAACCTTAAAGCAATGTTAATTGGAATCTATCCCATCCAATTCACCCTAAGAAAATTGTCTACTTCCATAAGGGGTCGATCAATCGAGACCCCATGATCGATCGATCGATTATATTGGGCTGAATCTTCTCCGAGAAGATGTTTCGACCGTTAAAGCTTCTACCAAGCTTTTGTCGCCTCACCCAATGTCCTACAAATTCAACCAACAACTGATACACTTATAAAATGGGTTCTAAAAATCCTAGAACCCAAAACCAACAATTAATGTCGATTAAATCCTAAGTTTCTCAAATTAGGAAATTATTGGGGTTTATTTGTTTTATCTCCTGAAAACCCGTTTTATCCACAAAAAGCCCGCCCAAAATCTTTAAGGTTTGTTGTTTACCAACTATGATATGAGATTTATGCTCAAAAATAAATAAAGCAAGTAAACACTTGCCTCGTGGATAAAATTCGACGACCTGAAGTCGAATCCCGCGGAGTTTGGCCGGAATCTCCCCTTTTCGCCTCTTTTTCTCTCCTCCTCTCTCTCTCTTCTCTCTTTTCTTTCTCCTTTATCTCTTTTCTCCTTATCTCCCTCTTTTTATAAGGATAAAAGGGTTTTAACCCTTAAAACCCAAAAATGACTCGTTTACTCAATTACGAGCCCGTTTAACTCCAAAATTACCCGAAATTCAATTTCGGCAATCGAACACTCTTTTCCGACTATCTCAGCCATTTCGTGACTCACGGCGCAGTCGAAATTTCCATCCGAGGTACTTGACCGCAAATCACCATTTCAACCCATAACAAATAAATGCGGTATTCCCATTAAAATATCATCTTCTATCGCTTTTCCTGACGGCGACGTATTATTAAAATACTTGGACATATTTAATCCCAAAAGTAATTACAACACCCATCGAAAATCATCCAATCTTTGAAAATCCCAAAAATTACTATTCTGAGAAATTCCTCAAATTTCCAATTTATACTCAATTATGGAATTTAATTATCCCCAAAAATGACGGGTTGTTACATACCCCCCCCCCCCTACAAAGGAATTTCATCCTCAAAATTCGGATGTAACCTACATCACCAAACTAGGGTCATAAATCCCACTACATCTTAGTACCCACAAAACCAAAGGTGCTAACACGATGGTCCCTTACCATATTCCACCTACCTCAAGGTATACTCAACCATAATATCTTCACCACATGCTCATCTACATTTCAACCCACTAACGCACAAGATGTACGCGTTACTCCTATGGCTCCTCTTGCTACTAATAAGTGAAACGAGTCTATAACAACACTTTACATCTCGCAAAGCTACCACTCTTACTAAAAAGCGTCACCTCATCCACAGTAGGACACCTGATTCTCTTTAAAAAAAGAAACTCTATTAAGGCTTGATTATTTTCGTTAGTCTTGTCATTTATCTCGGGCACGTTACCTCTTAATGCCCCTTATACAAATGGAACATCGCGTACCTCTCACGACATTCCATCCAACACACTCCAAATCCTTTCGCGACTGTCTCACGGCATAAACTTCAACTTTATATACTACACCCCTTCTATTTCAGGCGGTATATAAACCAACTCACTAAGGTGCCCATACACCTTTCTAACTGCTGCACATATGTACAACCATTGTGAACGTCCAACACGTAACACTCTCTCTAAATAAGGGTCGCCTTTCCTCAGTGTAATACTCACACATGGGTCCTCCCAACCTGCGAAATCCTACCTTTCTCAAGGTTATCCAAACAACATTTCTATATTGCCGCCACTAACTCCAGTGGCACCACTTCCCAAAATCATAGGATCCGAAACGTTCCTACCTATACAAAAGAGTACTATCCTAATGTCCCTAGTGCCCAAGGCCTTTCTCAAATTCCAACATTTTCTTGGTTTCATACGTGGGACGTCTCGCAAAGCGAAATCCAGACAAGGAACCCTCCCATTACACTACTCCCTCGCATCGTTGGTCACCGAGATATAACGGCCTAAGGCACACCAGCGGGACATCCTAAATCCTACCTCGCAAATCTACTAACGTACTTCTACTACTCTATCCTAACAATCAAGCGCCTACTCTCCATCGAGATGTTACGATTTTCATACCCAAAATATACTTCCTCAAAATATTCCTTTTCATTAAGGCCTGGCTATTATCCTCAAATCAATTTCTCTAAGTCTTACTTCACCCACCCACTTGTGGTGAGAGGACCGCTTTAGTGCTTTTCCATAGCGCACCTTTCTATAAGCATACCATCATCACATGACTCATAGTCTATAGTGTTTCATCCACACTATATGACTTATCAACAAAACCAACATCCTTGCATCCTATAACATATCTCCACTCCCGACGCCGTTAAGGTTCTTATGTGGAGCTTCTCGCAAAGCAAAATCCGAAAAAAGAACCCCTCCACACATTACTACTTAACTTCGTTGGTCACGGAGGTCCGTTATTTTTGAATATGTAATCGGGATAATCCTATCCCCTCTCTCATCCAAATGTGGTATGAACTCCCATCTCTAACTAATAGTCACACCATCCAGCGCTCGTACTAACTAAGTCCTTGCGCAATCAATAATGAGCTTAAACTCATAGCTCAACAATAAATGTTGTAGGCCTTAAACCATATCTATAAGGTCACCACGCACTCAAATCATAATAATGAAACATTTGCTCATCGATGTTCCATTTACCCATAACAATAAAGGCGAACTCAACCTGTATCCAGGTGAGACATCGCAACAACAATCTGTTCCACCCTGGAACCATGGACATGATAGTCTTTCCATCCTTAGCCTACTATCGCTCCGATAATACCATAATGTATTATACTCACCATATTACCATACTCGTATAAGCATATAAAACGAGTATCACAAACCAAATATATATATATATATATATATATATATATATCAACACCCGCCTTTATATAGCGAATGCAGGAAAATAAAACTCTGCTACCGCGGAAAACACATATATATACATGATATAATATTATTGAGACCGCCTCAAAAATCAAATTACACACACGAGTCTAGGTCCACCGAACACCATAACTTATCTAGCCACACCACTTATACCTCTTCCTTCTAAGGGTAAACTCATAACAACAATTTCTCCTTTATCTACTCCAAATGGTTCTTGGACCTGGGACACTTGCCCAAACTGAACCAAAACTACCTAAACTCTATGACCCATCCAGACACCCTAATCTTGTCCTTTGCTCCTACCAAAAAAAGGACTAACCGTGTGGCTCTGCACTCCACATCACTATTCTCATCACTGGCCTTCCTGACCATGATAAAGTTATCAGCACCACCTGACTCTATAACCTTGCTCCTTACAATCATCTTACAATCATCTTACTAGTACTCTTTACTTCTTAGTTAAAAGGAAACTCCACTACCAGTTTCAACAACCCTATTTCAACAAATCTCCCCATGTGGATGTCCACTAATGGAGAACATGAACACACCCACATTATCCGTAAGTGTTAGAAACACTTTTCTAATGAGCCCATCATTCCACTGAAGGACTCTTTCTCCGTTGTACCTACCTCACCTCGGTACAAGGTTCACTTCAGCATATCACTCTTTATCCATTGTCGGCCACTGGCCGATCCTTATGTGAATATTCCAAAATTTCATTCTCTTCCTAGTTAACTAAAGGAACTCGCGGTTAAAACCGTCTGTAACATTCCTCTATGAGCGAAACATCCTGCTCCCCCATATGTGGTGACGATAACTATCATCCTACAACATTTCTTCTATGAGTGAAAATCTTCCTCAAATTTCCACGTCTGGGTATTTCCATACCATACTCTAAGCCAAAAATCCCGAGCCTTCTACTTCCACTGGGTAGTGCCACACTCACTTTGCACAACCCAACTTTAACGTATGGTCCTTATCAAAGACCCCTTTCGGACTCTTAACTTCATAGGGTAATTCAACTTTAGTACCACTCTCTACTATAGCAGTAGTTGGATGTTCATAACTACTATTCTTTAGTAATTATTGCAACCATCCTTAACACTTTCCATAAAGGGAGTGACCTCCACGACAGTCCTAATTCCCCAACTTCTACCAGTCACCTCAGCCTAGCCCCGCCTCCTACTGTCCTCATCATGGCCCTCCTTGGTCGCCCTTCCCTGATCGGCACACGAACCTAGAATGAGCACGTAAAAGATTTCCATAATCTTATATTATAGTAGGAGAACGAAATCTCACAAGAGAAATCAACAATCCTAATCCTGAGGCTCTATAACAAATCGAGAGCAACGCTGAAAGCATAGTACATCCGCACAGATTCCAAAGGACACTATAACCTAATGCTATGATACAATCTGTGACAACCCGCCTGATAAAATACCGGGAGATCACTCCTATATCCAATAAAAATAAGATTCACATATGGATCATTCTTAGCATCACTATCAAAAATCCATTTTAATTACTAATAACCTATTAGGCCGGTGCCAAAATTTTACTTAACTACTCTTTTTAAACAACTATAAATAAACCATCCACACAGTTTATGCGTAAATGAAGCTGAAATGAAATAAAATAACCGAACACTCGGTCAAAATATACAACCATATCGAACGTTGTGCTAAAAGAATAAATAAATGCAATTGGGCTATTGGCCCGAATGTGTATACAGTGCCTCCTACCTAGAGTACAAGGATATAAGCGTCTATCGAGAACCTACACGCATCCACAGCTGCTGCAGCTGACGTCTGACTCGAAGGAAATGCCATCCAGGCGTCCCTGTGTCAGGACACCTATATATATATATATATATAACAAGAGAGGAAAAGTAGATAAACTGGTCAGAGCCCGAGTTTGAAAATACTTTGCAAGTGCATAAATGATTTATTTTTAGAAAACAATAGATTTTATCTCATATTTAAATTGGTATCGCACTCCCATGAGGTACCCCTCACCTCTCTTCTAATAGTGCACACCTAACTCACTTATCTAGGACATTCTAGTTAAGCTACCCCGCCTAACTAATCTAATTCACCCGTCTACTAGAAACCTCTACTACCCGAGTACTAAGGGCTAAACTTCTCTCCATTCTCAACACTGCGCTAAGTTCATGCGTGGGGTGTCTCGCGAAGAGAAATCCAAACAAGGAACCCCCCGATACACTACTACTTGGCAGGGTTAATGGTAGAGATCCATTAGGCCCATAGTACAAAAAGAATGTATAAATACATAATTACATAAGAATATACATATTATATTCAATTTATATTCATCTTATTATATACATCCGGATAATATCTCCCGGACTGAGGTTTACTTTAGTTTTCATCTTTATAATATACATCCGGATCTATCTCCCGGACTGAGGTTTACTTTAGTTTTCATCTTTATAATATACATCCGGATCTATCTCCGGGACTGAGGTGTATTCTATACTCATTTTTATCTCTTTCATCTCATTAAAGATATATATTACATTGTTCTCATACACAAGTAATATATCATGCACACATGCATACAAACCATCCCACCGAGCTATAACTCGAGGATGCGGTCTCATAGTGCCGATCCAAAAATCCGAGTTTACTCATATACCACGGTACGAGCCAGAATCCTCAACAGTCCTGTAAAAAATACACAACGATGGAGGCGGTCAAGTTCCCCTGCGAGTGGGAAATCACATAAATCGCACTCGAACGCAGGATGCAAATGACCTGGGGACTATACTCTCCCTGCTCCTCGAGCCAGGGGATTCACCCACATCGCGCAACCTCCCTTGATCGCACTAAAGTAATATATAACTGCAGCTGTTCCAACCCTACACCAAAGGAAAGTCCGTGGAATGCAGCCAATCTAAATGCATACATATCATCACACATATATATATATGTGTATTTATATCATATCATATATATACTTTAATCATATAGTATATATATACAATATATTCGTCCTCGAATATATATATATATATATATATATATATATATATATATATATATATATATATATATATATATATATATATATATATATATATATATATATATACATATATATATATATATATGGTCATAATTGCCAATCACATCTAGCGATGACCAATAATCCCAAAGATTCTCTCAAAGAATCATAACCATGCATTCATATACGCATGATACTAAACCCAAAGTATTCCCTTACTTTGATAAATAATAATTTCCTTAATTATCTCCAAGGATTTATTTGATATCTCCAATTATACCATTTCACTCAAAGTAAATATATATCTATATTCCCAATTTTATCCTAATTATCTCATAGGATATACTTAATCATAATCGATGTAGTTATGTTTCCCTAAACGCATAAGGATATAATCCTAAATGCCCACTGAAATATTCCAGGGATTATTCTTCCCCGGTCAACCTTAAATTTAGTAGGTCGTGCATTCTATTTCCACAATCCAAGCACTACATCTCGTCCATAAAATCAATTAGAGGTCCCCACCATATATTAGGAACCCCAACACTCTAAATCCTCAACTTATATAATTTCCTCGATAATATAACTTAAGGGTTATACATTTAAAACCCTCACCTTGCCCTCCTAAATTTCCTCAATTGGAGGACTATATAGTCCTAAAGGATTACTTATTTTATCCCTTAATTAACCTTAAAGCAATATGAATTGAAATCTAACCCATCCAATTCACCCTAAGAAAGATTATCTACTTCCATAAGGGGTCGATATATCGACCCTTGGCCGTCGATCGATCGAGACCCCATGATCGATCGATCGATCATGTCAGACAGCTTCTTCTCCGAGAAGCTGTTTCTACCATTAAAGCTTCTCCCAAGCTTTTGTTGCCTCACCCAACATCTTACAACCTCAATTAACAACTGATACACTTATAAAATGGGTTCTAAACATCCTAGAACCCAAAACCAATAATTAATTTTGATTAAATCCTAAGTTTCTCAAATTAGGAAATTATTGGGGTTTATTTGTTTTATCTTCCGAAAACCCGTTTTATCCACGAAAAGCCGGCCAAAAATCTTTAGGGTTTGTTGTTTACCAACTATGATATGAGATTATGCTCAAAAATAAATAAAGTAAGTAAACACTTGCCTCGTGGATAAAATTCGACGACCTCGAGCCGAATCCCGCGGTGTTTTGCCGGAATCTCCCATTTTCTCTTCTTTTTCTCTCCTCCTCTCTCTCTTCTCTCTTTTCTTTCTCCTTTGTCTTTTTTCTCCCTCTCTTCGTATTTTTATAAGGCGAAAAGGGTTTTAACCCTTAAAACCCAAAAATGACTCGTTTACTCAATTACGAGCCCGTTTAACTCCAAAATTCCCTGAAATTCAATTTTGACAATCGGACACTCTTTTCCGACTATCTCGGCCATTCTGAGACTCACGACGCAGTCAAAATTTCCATCCGCAGTACTTGACCGCAAATCACTATTTCAACCCATAACAAATAAATGTGGTATTCCCATTAAAATATCATCTTCTGTCGCTTTTCCCGACGGTGACATATTATTAAAATACTTCGACATATTTAATCCCAAAAGTAATTACAATACCCATCGAAAATCATTCAATCCTCAAAAATCCCCAAAATTACTATTTCGAGAAATTCCTCAAATTTCCAATTTATACTCAATTATGAAATTTAATTATCCCAAAAAAGGGCGGGTGGTTACAGTACGGGCCATCTATGGCAAGGGGTAACAAGAGTGATAGTGAGGAGTTGTAATGGCAAGGGAGTGAACCTTAGGTAAACCTTTGGAGTAGTGATTGAGAGAATAATACAACATTTGATGAATAAGATCTTTAGTGACACCGATAATATACACCTGGGAACATAAGAATTATACATTGTGTCATTGCTCCCACGAAACAACATTACTAGTAGTGGTAATAACATCATGTTGTATTTGTTACGACTTAGCTGGAAAACTCATGAACTTACCTATCGAAATTAAGTGATTTAATGATGTGCCTATACATATTAGTTTCGTGGTGAGAATGTATTAGGTCCCTTGGTTGTGGGCTTGAATTTAGTAAATCTAAAATTATGTACCTTGACAATGATATGGGTTTAGACAGTTTTGAGGATCATGGTGACCTGGAAGTGAACCTAGATAAACTAGGTGACTTGGTGTTAAGTACTAGTGTCCGATGTTCTAGAATATGACCTCTTGTGCTGTCACTAGGGTGAGTCTCCTCATAATCAATACCCAACGTTCGACGTCCTACCAAGACTTGGATGGTATAAATTTATAGTTTAGTAACTATAACATGGTATCGAGAAATAGGATCCCTTGTGGCATTCACATGTATGGGCCTTGGTGTTATAGGCAATACCCGACTTTCTATATCCTCCCAAAGTATATAGTTGTGATTAGTTCGCAGATTAGCACGTAGTATGATGTTTGCATAATAAGGAAATTTAGTTATTGTGGTTGAATACTCATTAAGACTTATAAGACATAGTATGGTGAAATTGACTTTGGGTTAGTGACATGGTTGGACTTGTGAAATCATATTGAAAATTTCTTGGACATTTATACTAAGGTTTATCTAGTGATATGTTAATGCGAGTTCTACTCCTTCCATAATAATAGTGATTTGGAGGTTGTGCAGCATGTAATACAATGATGAGAATGTCTTTCCTTCAAACCTTTGGAAATTGTTGTTGCAACGAGGTATGTGGTGATATACATTATGTTTGGTAAATTTTAAGTTGCATAGCATAGGTCATGATATGACATGCGATTTCTCGTAATAGACCTGTAAGTTATTAAAAAGATAACTGAGTTCACCCATAAAGCATTTCAGAATCATTGTCGTATTGGAGTTTTCATAGTAATGGTAAATCATTGATGATTGTAGTAGGTTTGGCTCACGTAGAATTATAAAATTACTTGGATTTGGTGCAAAGGTCTTTGCTTGTAAACATGTGGCATGATATGAACTTCGAGGATAATGTTAAAAATATATTGATCAATTCTAGGTTGTGCACCTGGGAGATGTAGGACACGATGATGTTCATGATGGATTTGGAGATAGCACTCTAATGAAGTGTTAGTCTTGGTTGTAGCACCTGCATGAGAGAAATGTATGGCTAACAGTGACTCTGGTGAGGGAAATCAGTAGGCATGAGTAATGATCGAAAGTTGAGATGCCATTGGGATGGTTATGATTGAGATTGTATGGGACGTTGCTAAGAGTAGTGGCTATGGTTCATGAGTTGAATGCTTGAAAATATTAGAGCGTTGTATTGTTCTTGATGAGAATGTTCTTAGAAACTGGGGTTAGTTACCGCGTATCGAAATTATAGAGGTCTAGGTATTATAGGTCAGTGGCTACTAATAAGCATTGAAAGAATGTAGATTCATTTAGTTTTGGTGGTTGTACTTATAATTATGGAAATATGGTTTTAGTCCTAATGAGGGAAGCCTAGCATCTCAGTTTCCCAAAGAAATCAGTCTCGTACTTCATTCATTCTACAAGGATGGATGGTTTATAGTTAGAACCTGCCAGGGTTAATAGGCCAAGCCAGGGCACGTGGCAAGGCTAAGGTGTTATTAGGTATAGGTAAGAGTTATATACTTCAAGTGTACGTTGTGGTTTCGCACTTCGTGTGATACGATTCATTGTTAGGATTTAATTATTGCTTTTAGCAAAATGGTTGCCTGATTCGTTGCATCTCTTGTGTCCACTTTGATCCCAGTAATGGGAAGTTGTTGATCAGTTCTGATGCGGGTGTGTCACTACGTAATCTCAGTAGTGACGCGGTTAGGCCAGTTGTGGCTGATGTGTCATGGTAAGTGAGTGCGCTCTTCTTCGGATTCACCTTTATTCTACACCAGTTTGCGTGTACGCGTTGTTGCATGTAGCTACATATATTACTTGATTGATTAGGATAACATGCTTATCAGTTAGACAATGTAACTAATGCGACTGGGTTGTGTGTCCCAAGGTTGTGACTTGAGAATATTATGAATATTGGAATTTAACAAGCCATTAGATGGTAGTGTTGCACTTGGTTTGGAATTATGTGGATTGAGGATGTGATCGCTCGTATGTGATTACGTTGTGATACCTAGGTTGACTCTAGGTTAGCATAAGGATCTCGTAGGGGATATTGATTAGGTAGACCTTTATGATAAAGTGACTGACTTAACAATCATTAGCGTGCATAATCATAAGTGCTGAGGTTGTATCAGCCTAGGCTAGGCATGATCCAAATTAATCTAGGAAATACAGGTTGTGAATCCTAATGTAGAAATAACTCGTGATAATGAGTTCATTGTTGGTAGTATGATATTTGGTGGATATCGAGTATCTTGAGGTTTCGTTAAGATACACATGTTAGGCATGCTTGAGAATTATTAATAAGGCCTTAGTTCATTGTGATTGGACTAATGCTGGTGATTAATGAAATTGAAGCCTACGGGTTGTAGACCATAATGCTGGGAATGCCCTAGGATTGGAAACTGTTTATAGATATATGGACTATAAGTTGTGATGAACCAAGATTTACAAGGATGAAATTCCCTAAGGAGGGAAGTTTGTAATACCCCTCCCTAGATAATATCTTAACAATAATTTGAATAGTTTATGCAGAGAAAATTATTGGAGGAACAAATGCATAAGGAAATAGGCCAAATTGTACAAAAGGTGACATGTCGCACATAGGGATTAAAAGGGAAAATTACGTTTCATGGTCTACATGAATGAATACCCGTGTTAAATTAGTTGGTGCGAATATGTTGGAGAAGTACACCATTAATTAGTCGAGGAACGGGCATGACATGAACACGGTTAATATAAGGTAATATTACAACAATAGGTGACGCAACAAGAGGGATTTTGAACCATTTTTACGGGACTCTTAGTTTGGAGTAAAAATAGTTTGATCACTTTTATTAGGTCTTAAAAATGTATATAAAAATACTATGGGGTCAAATTACAAAAAAATGAGGTTTTGTACGCAGGGCCCTATCGACCGCCCCCCTGGCCGCAGTCGACCACCCCTAGCAGATACCGGACTTATCCGGGTGTTTAAAAGTGCTGTTGAAAGAGTGACCCTTGGAGTTTTTATCGATTTTTTGGAGATTTATACTTGATATATGAACATGGGAAGAAGAGAAGCTTTCCATTTAAAGGCATAAAGGCTTGTAGTTGGGATGTAAAAGGAGAGAGATCCGTAAGGGGAGGCACTTAGCGCACTCCATTTTCAGCAAATTTGAACACACTCTCTCTCTCCATGGAATAACATCCTTCTACCCCAGGTCTTTATCACACTCACTCACCACTTCCACCACCTACACCCACCATTAGAAATACACAAACCACCTTATCTCATCCTAGTTAAACCTAAATTGATTTTGGGTTGAAGAAGAGATGATGTTCTTGATGTTTATTTGGTATCTGAAGATGGAGTTTGAAGAATGTTCTTTGGGTATTGAAAATATCTCACATGGGGATGGATAATGGATTCATGGAGACAAGATTTGGTAGGTTTTATAGACCCCCTTGAGGCCACCTTTGGAGGTGGGTGTGTCCTCCATCTTCTTCATTATCTCCACTATTGTTAGAGCTTCTTAAAGTGGGTAAATTTACTTGATTTATATTTGTTTAATATAGTATATATTCAGCATGTTTATTTACATATACACACACACACACACACACACACGCGCACACACACACACACACACAGACACACAGACACACACACACACACACATATATATATATATATATATATATATATATATATATAAGATGGGTTTTGAAATCTTAAAATGTCTAAGAACAATAAGGGTTGAGATTTGACCACATCCCCCCTTACCAAATCAAAGGCTCAGATTGACTCTCTAAATCAATTATCCCGCCCAAATCATTTCTCACCCACTTCACTCTTTTGAAGCACCCGTTTATATTTATTTTCCCATGCCTTTCTCTCTCGCTCTTCAAGCCCAGCTCGACCTCCCCTCGCAAACCTTCTGTCACTCACCAGGTGAGATTGTCCATTGCCATGACCAAAGCTCAGAATACAATTCAATCCAAAACCAACAACTCGATTCAAAAAATCAGAATCCTTAAAACAAATAGATTCAAACAAAATCGATCCAAAATAAAAACCCATCTCACTCTCTCTCTTGATGTATATTTGATATATGATCTAGACTTGGTGAATGTTTTTATTTTTATTTTACGGATCTCACAACTCAGGTACTTGTTCGTGTGTACGGGTTTGGGTTTTGGAGATACCCTATTATTTTTCTTTTTAAATCTTTATTTATAGAGTTCGATTCATATTGGTTTGGTATGTCTTATGTGTTTAGTTACAGATATGGAGCAAAAAACCTTTGGACGTAGTATGTGTTCTTTGATACTATTTCAAAACTATGAATCATCTGGGTTCATGAATAGTCGAGGCTCACTTTTGAGGTTAGTGTTGGCACATGTAAACATTTTTTCTCTCTTATTTGGTAACTTCCATTGATAGGTCATCCCTTTTTGTTTAGATTCGATCTGTTTGGTTAAAAAAACAATTTGGGTTGCTGATTTAAAAATCGAATGGAGAGTTGAGGACTTGAGGTTTTATTTTGATCCTAAGTTTTTTTTCCGATCTGTTTTTACTTTAAAAATCGATTTATGTTTTTAAAAAAAAAAATCGATCTGCGTTCTTGATTGTTTCGATCTGAGTTATTTTTTTTTTTCAAAAACGAGTTTTATTTTATTTTATTTTTCTTTTTTCATCGTGTTTCTCAAAAAACGATATACACCTTTTGGATCTATTTTTTTGTTGATCAAAACCGTTGCTATGTTGTTTTGTTATAATAAGATTTGTATTGCTACATTTAAGTCTGAGTTCTCTTATATCGAGAATGGTTAGACTTCGTATTTCAGGTTCCATATTTATTTTGGGTTCTTAGTTCAAGAATGTTTCTCTTAGCCACTTATAACATATCTATATCAGGAGTGCTTCTTACTTCAAATGGGTTCATATTTATTTTGGGTTCCTTATGTTATTTTAGACTTTGTCATTTTTTTATTACAAATTTTTCCTCAGTTTTGTTAGATATTTAAGTTTTTAGATTTTGTTTACACTTTTAGGACCATATTTTCTGTGCTTTTTTTTTTATTGCTTGGTTTTATTACATTTCAATCTTTTGAGTCCAATCCATTGGTTTCAGATTTTTAATTTTCTTCTTCTTTCTCCTTTCTATATTTAGGCATTTATTAAAATTTGAAATTCATTAATTATTTTTTCAAAGAATTTCAGTTTTAAATTGTTGTATGTATATATACTATTATATTTTTAAATTAATGGAAAAAAATGATATTCGGTTGTGGTTTCACTAGGTTTATTGTCACAGGAAGCACTCTTCGTTCTGTATTCGTTGTTCGATGATGACCCGCGGGAGAAACAAGTTGTAGGTGTGGTTGAATATGAAGAGTGATATCGCCACGAATCAGTTTAAGGTGAACTATACCAAGACTCTTGGGAATATCAATAAAGAGGTGATATTTTTGCGAAAATTTTCATCAATTTTTCTTTTATAGTGATATTCTTAGCCGTATTTTAAGAAGGCGAGTGAAAAGGAGCATCTCCAGCACACACTGGCGACTATGTTTCTGTGATGGTCCATTTATGTAAGAATTAAATTTTTTGTTACAAGCCTTGTTGGATTTGTGTTTTTTACCAATTTTTAAATTAGTTATTATAATTTTCAAATTAAATGAACAACAAACTCATTTATATTGAATGAATTTAATTATTTGAAGAAGTAATCTTATAGTTTATGTTTTGGGGTGTTTGCCAAGTTTCTATTTTTGAGGCTTAAAATTATAAATTTACAAAATTACACATTTCGGCTAAATCGTTATGTTCCATTAAAATACATCTTTGGAATAAATTTATTGAAATAAATGTATTGGAATGTCAATTTGAAATAAATGTAGTGATTTTCCTTTTGTGTATCAAATTATTAACTACTGTATGCTGATCGAAATTAAAAAGTTTAATGAGTAATAAATCATTAAACTATTTTCACCGTGTAAAAGAGTAAAGTTACATGTAACAGTTATGCACTTATATATATTAGGGAACGATATATACATGTTTTGTTGGGGCACACGTTTGTCTTTTTGAGATTACATGTTTTCAAAATTTTCGCCATTTCGCGATTACGTAGCTTGGAAATTTTTGTCGTGTCTTCAGGCACGGGTATCCGCTAGTGTGTATATATAAATATTAGGATAAATATATGTGGGATTGATGTTAGTTTTCATTTAAGAGTTATAATAATCATCTTATCATTTATATGAAAATGGGTTTCAAAAAGATTATTTTAAATGGCTTTTGAAATGTAAAAATTTTCAAAATATGTGATCTTAACATTTTAAGTAATAAAATGTGTTAGAATGGTGTTTAAAGTATAAATGATGTAATTTTATGCAAATAAATGCATTAGGCTTGTATAAATCATATTTAAGAGACAAATAGGGGATTTTCTACTTGAAAATGAACATGCACATGAGAAGGAGAAACTCACTTTGGTGAATATTTAATGTGTGTGAAACTCATGTAGAAAATAAAGTGGGTTTAATATTTTAAATGTATGAAAAGTAAGGTTTCACATGAATGGTGGTATAAAAATTGATAATGAAAGATAAGGGGTTCAAATATGTGAATAATAGCAAAGTGTGTATTAAAAAGCAAAATTTCATAACTAGAGTGCATATTTGAAATGTTGGGAAAATGGGACTTTAATATGTGAAAGGGTGTGATTTTATATATTAATGATTTTAAAGTAATGAGTAAGAGAGTGGGGTTAATTGTGGTATTATACAAGTGTTAAAATGTGTTTAAAAGGTTAAGCGGAAACTTAGTAACCATTTTGGAAAAATAACACTTAAGTAGGACCCGAAAGTAAGTTTTGGCAAATGAAGGGTAAATTTGTAATTTACTTGAAATGGGATATTTTTATGGTTTTAAAAATATCAAAGAATGGTTTTACACTAGTGTGGGTTAAATAATACGTTAAGTACTAGAACGTGAATGATTTTGGTATTAAATCAACGTGTGGGTGAATAAAGGACTTAAAGAAAATAAAAAATAATTTCCAAGTGTTAATGGAAAA
This sequence comes from Sambucus nigra, assembly GCA_949130495.1. Classification (NCBI taxonomy): domain Eukaryota; kingdom Viridiplantae; phylum Streptophyta; class Magnoliopsida; order Dipsacales; family Adoxaceae; genus Sambucus; species Sambucus nigra. Next base: position 624,831,586 of record OX422217.1, read on the forward strand.
ACAGACGGTTAAGTCTGGGATTTTGACTTCGGCCAGTAAAAGTGGAATTGTGTGTACATTTGTTTAATGTTAAAACACATAAAAGGAACTCAGATGACACCAAGATAAAGCAATAAGGTCTTGGAGTCCTTGGGTGAAAATCCTTAAATCACTGGCCAAAGCATATGGTGCGCATAACTGTCGGTGTGGACCTCATGTTAATATGCAGTAACGAAAGATTCTGAGAAAAGATGAAGGAAATATGGAACATATCAAGAAATGGGTTGTGTGGTAAAATGTGTTAATACAATGTAACTTGAATGAATGTAATAAATGTTGTTTTAAAGCTAAAATGGACAAGTAAAAGTGTAAAACAATTAACGTCCATAAATGAATGGAAAAAGGGTTAAATAAAGTAAATATATGAGTGGTTAAACAACCTTCATGGTTAAACCAATATTTAACACAAGAATGTGTTGTAAAAAGGATTTTCAAAGATTAAATAAGTATTTTCTACCAAGGTGAGTGCGTGTGTTGAAATGGTAATTTTCAACGAAAATGCTAAAGCGTAGTGAAATGAATGAAAATGGCTAAATTTCGGTGAAAGAATGGGTTCGAATAAATCAAGTGAAATGTTTCAAGTGTTGAACCGAGCACGTTTAATACAGTGAAAATGCTAAAGTATGAATAAATGAAGTCTTTACTAGATTAAGGTAAATTAATCTAGATAAGTAAGATTCTTCGAAAGTAAAATGATTAAGACATTAATATGTATATTTACCAAAAGGAATACATTTGTATATATGTACATATATTCACATGCTTATGGTTATAGCGTGTAAGTAGTCCTTTTTGTCGTTCATTTCTATACTGTTGTATAAATTCCACTAGGCATAGGTTCACATTCCCACTTTATTACGACAGGTTGGGAGCAATTTCATTTTTGAGGGAATTATAGAGGTAAGTTTATTCTATTTATGTTTATTTTAGTAGATCTGTTTACTTGGACTTCGGGGTACTCCCTACGGGTCCCTCACGTTGTTTACCTTAAAATTGGTATTGCATGCAAATAAAATAAAACCGGACTATCAACATTATATAGGTTGTTCCATTCTACTCCACACCTAACCCTCGGGTCAGATCGAGTTGACTCACGGTTAACTCATAAATTGGGGTCGGGGATTTACAAATGGTATCAGAGCTCTAGGTTCAAGGTTCCTTTTGGGAGTGACGTAGTTTGGTCGGTAGTGGATCTTTCGACGTCGGTGTTGGTTTAGGCTAGTCACGCTAGCATGTGGAAGTACACCACCACTTCATCAGAGAGAAGCTGCTTAAAGGAGAATAGAGATGTAAGCAATCAAGACATATGATCAAGTGGCAGACTTGTTCACCAAAGGAAATAACACTACAAAGTTTGAAGAACTTCGAGGGAAACTTGGTATGATCTCTAGAGATGAGTTTAAAAGAGAGAGTCAATCTTCAGGGCGAGTGTTAAACAAAAACAGAGGCAACACCAGCTCTCTCTCTTTCTAAGAAAACCTACAATAAACTCTCATATCCAAATGTTTCCTTATCTCCCGCGCTCTTCCAATTTCTACAATAATATATATAGAAAATTCTAACCACCGACTTAGCCAACTATAAACAGGAGACTCATCTACCCATTTGGGATATAGCAAAATGAGCCAAGAACAAAAAGTGAGAAGCAATCAAGCGAGTAAATATATATTGACCACATAAATAGGTGGGTGTCTTTAAAGTGAGTGAGGTGTGTATTGTGTAATAAAATTGTGTCCTAAATATTGAGTGAGTTTCGTAATATTAGTGGTTAATTTTAGTGTGCATTTTGTGAGTTAATAAATGTACTAAAATTTGTACAATTATTTTGTGTATAATAAAATAATTTTATTTGTGGTTCACCTCTTGCGCAACTTCTTTTGACTTAACAGTTTACTCCAGGAACGTACTAATTGAGTACATAAGAAATATGTGATACATAACTTATCTATGCAAAAAAAAGCAACAACTTCAGATATAATTAATTGAAAGACAATAATTCTTTGTAGTACGTACCAACATATTCTAATGTTGACAACAGTGGAAATTGAAAGGAGATTCTTGAAGTGCAAGAGTTTGTGAAGTTAGACGTTTGCTAATTAATTTTGGTTTGAGTGATATTTCTTTTGTCGCCCTACTAATTATTTTTCAAACGAAATTGGAAAAAGTTGGGTCGCTTTGCTACTTGAAACTTAAAAAATTAAAATATATAAAAATATTATCTAGGTAACTAATTTATCGAATGAATATGATTTAAAATTTGGCTTAAAAGGAAGTATTAACTCGTTCCGATTTCTTAACAATTTTTGGTTCAACCAAAACCATTTTGTTACATTAAAGGTGGTTTTATTGGGATAAGGGAATAATGTCTATCAAAAATTCAAATTTTTAAGTATAACAACTATAATTTTTAAGCTACATATTTTTTTCGTATAATTCTCTTGATAAACATCCATTAGACACGAATGCTAACATGATATAAAATTATATGTTTTTTCTAATATGAATTAGATGAAATGAAAATTTGAAAATACGACACGACTAACACGAATGATAATATTTCTCCTCAATTAAACAATGTAATATATGAAAATACAAGTAAGTAGACGAATTACATCACATGACTCGAAGCATGACTAAATTAAGGTCATATTGTCTTGTGTTATTGCACCTTGTCTAAAATTAAAATTCTTGAATTTGAATGCTATTAATATTGGGTGTTAGTTAAGGTCTAAGACAAATTTTGTTACCATCCTATCTATTGTCTTTCTTTTCATTTAAAGTAGCAGCAATACTAAAGGAGGCTTTTTAAACTCAACATTTTCAATAAAATATTCCAACTAAAAGAATGTATCCAACTTAATATCTCTGCTCGTGTTCATTACACTTTTTCTTCTTTCTCCTTTTTCTTTCTAATTCACTTTTCTTTTTTTATTGAAACTTCTAAATAATTATCATCTTTTACATCTTTTTCTTTGATCATATTTCTGTTAACATTTTCCATAATCAAGGTAAGAGTAAAAAGATGAAACATAATCTGACTTTTTGGTTATGAAGCACAAACTCGTAATACGCATTTCGACACGCGATACGCAGCAAGTGATTCTTTCGAAAATTAGGATACAACACGCTAGGATAAGTATATTATATAAAATATATTTAAATATATATATTAATGAATTAAAACATATTTTTCTATAAATAAAAACATTATTAGCACATTCTTAACATGAAATTAAGAAAATGGGCCATACAAAACAAAATTCGAATACACTTTAACAATAAAAATAATAAATTACAAATACCCGGTAATGTTTCGGAGCGTGCACATAATACGTGTTTCGACACAACATTCGACTCGTGGATTTCGGAAGAGTGTCCATGCTTCATAGCTTTTTGGTGACCCTTCGACTTCAGGCTCACTTGCATTGATGTTAATATTAATTTATTTTGGGAAGACTGGAACGTTAATCATTTACTTTTTAGGTAAATTAGATTTGAGAAGGAATTTTACACTCTAAGAACTAGAATGAAAAACAGAACAAAAGCAAAAAAATAGATTTCTGGTTGAAGAGAAAGAAATAAGCTAAAAATTATAACATTACAAATGTAAGAACATTATTGTCCGTTATCAATTTATTATGTCGTATACCGCTACAAGTATCTACAAGTCATCGAAATATTAAGAAGCTTACATCTACAAAATACGAATCCGAATTTCAAGAAGACTTCAACATTCAAGCCCAATAAGGATGCATTTGGTAAAATGTGTTTAAGCTTCATTTACATTTCACATTAAAAGTTGATGAGTGCATAATTTTTTATATTTATACCCAAATTTATACCTTGTTAGTCCCATTTTATGATATTTAATAAGTTCTTAGGACTATTTGATTAGAAAGAGAAAAAAAATGCAAGAATGATTGAATTTGAAATCAAAATGGAAATTCTATGTAAAAAATGGGCACTTCGATAATTTTATAATATTCTTGTGCTAATTTGTGAAAAAAGTTGCCTAGTGAACTTTTTGGAGGTAATAATGGAATTTGGTGCAAATGGATGATCATTTCAAAAAAGGCGCGAAAAACTGATTTTTATGGTCGTTCGAAAAAGCAGTTTGTGAAATCGTAAAAAAAGTTGGAAAATTTTATTTTTCGATGTGGATGAATCTCGACGGGCATGTCGAGCAAGAAAAGATAAGACTTTCCGGGTGGGCGGAAATTCCTTCCCTTATCACAATCCAAAGATTAAAGAGGTTAAGAGATTCCTACCAACACTTGTTGTCGCGCGAGGCCCCCATTTTTTATAAATTTTATGAAAAATTAATTTCGATCTCCTATTAAAGATGCGGAAGCGTGAGATGATGGTTCAATTAAAACAAATTCACAAATTTTAATTTCTTTTCTAAAATTAAAATTAAACAATGTGAAATAAGATTAAATCCAAACAAATTTAAATTTCACTTAAACCAAGTTAATTAACCCAAGTCCTATAAATTGCCTAAGTCATATTTTTCATTTAATCGGATTAGGCCAAATCAAATTTTAACACATTAAATTGATGACTTGAATTAACTACATAAACATTACGCAATATTTAATTAGAACCAAATTAAATTAAGTAGTGATTAAACCATATTTTTTCTTTTTACCTAAGCATGGGTTCTAGGTGATATAGCAAGATAAAATTAAACAATGGATCACTGCGCCGCGATGTACGAGGAAAAATCCACAACGGGAAAAAACCTTGGATGGCCCTAGCCTCAAATCCACTAAGTATGGTTTTACAAATACATGACCGTAAGACTTACAACACTCGACTCGATCCCTCTCAAGCCCCGATGCTTATTCATGTATATACCTGCGCCTAGCAAATAATCACGGAGCTCCACCGCGGTCTCGGAGTCCACCGATCAAACTTTATATGGTCACCGTCACCCAAACTAGGAGCCTTTCTCCAAGTGGGCAAATCAATACAAACTTCTTCTTCTTTGTGGGATTTAGAATCAAACCCAAACGTCTCTTCAAAACGGTAGAGATAAAAGAACCGGTGCCAAACTCCAAGCAAGTATAAATATATATATGAAAGCTTGGTATAATAAACAATGGGTGTAAACAAGTGTTTTAAAGATTTTTTCTTGAATAATTGAACACCCAAAAACAATGAACTTTTTCCCTTTGAATATTGCTCTCAAACTCTCTCTTAGAGGTTGTAAGATATGAAAAAGTTAAACCAAAAAGGTTGGTTCCTGCACTATTAAGTTCTGTTAAAATTTAGTGGGGTAAATAAGTGGAAAACATGGGAAAATACTGCTCAAAACTGCCAAATACATGTTCTCGCCAAATCTCATTCGAACGAAGTCTCATTCGAACGAGCCTTCTAATGAAGTTCCAATGTGAACTCGTTAGAACTTTCGTTGGATGTCTCGTTCGAACATCCATATCATTCGGACGATATTTCGAACGAAGTTCCAGTGGCCAATATGGGAACTCGTTGGCAAACTCGTTCGAGCGACATTGTGGTTCAAACGACACTTCGAACGAACTTCCTGATAGTTGAAAAATTATATTTTTAGCCCAGAAACTTTATATACTTTGTATTAAAGTTTTAATAAAAGCTTTGTGAAATTAAAAAACAGCTTTAAATAAGTGTACACCCAATATGAAATGGTCCAAGCTCATATATATATATATATTAAAATGAATTCATACCTTAGGAGTAAACGAAACATTGTTGATGATGTAGAAACGAGGCACTTTAAACTCGGCATTTTGATGAAGCTTTAAACTTGGCCGCTACGTCTTCAACTTTAGTACGTCATAGGCTTGAAGGATGATCAATAACTCTATCCTATGACTCAAACGTTTTTTGTCCGGAATTGAGCCAAAACTACAAAAGACTCAATTGGAAATTTGTGTCCTTACAAATGTCCCCCTTTGGCTATTTCGGGACAAAAACGAACCAAAACCCGAAATAGCCAAAATAGCCAAAGGGGGAGATTTGTAAGGACAAAAATGGGAGATTTAGGTCGGTCATTTTTGTCAGTCTATTAGAACTTTGGCTGTCAAGCTCTACTAGACTGACAAATATGACCCACCCAAAATAAAAATACATAGCTTGACTCAAACAACCCAAGGATCAAAATCCTTGCCGGTGAAAGTTACCATAAATAGAATATAATTCCTTCACACTTAAGCAAACACATTAAAGGCATAGGGAATATCAGAGTATTAAATGCAAGTAAAATAATTACTCCCCCTAAATTAATTCTCCCCTTGGTCATCAACTGTGATATACCTAAGAAGGTTGCGACTCCCCTATGATAAATCTCCCCCAAACTAAGATACGATTACAATAGGATTAGATACCATTTCTCCCCCTATCATTCCCCCCTTTTTTGTTCAGGAATAGACAAAGGTTAAAGAAATAAAGCATTAACTTATCTCCCCAATTAAAGCATATACACCCTCTAAACTAAGCAAGGGATAAATAAAATGGGATAACAAGATAAACATGCATTAGTGCATAAAGTGATGAGAACATTAAAGCACATGGACATCAAAATAATAACTAATCCAACAAATCATAATGTATAACAACTAAGATGAAAGAAACATATACCAATATGATACATAAGTATTAAGCATGTGATACCAATAAAGAATGCAACAAGATGGATACCAATTATGAATTAAAGCATAGATGGACTAGAAAACAAGGCAAACACCAAATAAAAACATATCAAATATATGTATACATAATACATACCAAATAGACTCAAGTACACATATATAGTTATAAACACACAAATGACACAAAATAGGATAAGCTTTTCACACTCGTATGGCAAAAATGTGTCATATGGAAACGAAAGTGTTGGGGTGTAAACTAGTAACAATTAAATTTAGACCCAATCACTTAAATGTGACAACCCGCTCCAAATAATAACGGGTGGCCAACCCTATACTACATAAATCAGGTATCTCAGATGGTACAGTCTCAACATCAACAACTAAACACTATAATATAAGGCTAACTACCCGAAATCATAAAGTGCGAATTGCCAAAAATTTAAAACTTTCATTTTTAACAACAACAACAAAACCAATAATGCACACCACCAACAATATATAACTAACTATGATGTGAAATGTGCATGCTCCAATAAAAAGAGTACAATACATTGTACAACAAAATTTCAACAATGAAATACCCGAATATGCTGTCGGGCAATAGACAATACAATAATCTGATAAATAAAATATGAAAGTGTTAATCTACAACACTTGAATACTAACTCAATACAACTGAATCCTAATCTAGATGTACAATGGATAGGAATCGACTAAAGCAAATTGCCGCAACAGTCCGCTACTGCCACAGCTCCACAAATCCTGAATGGAGGAATATCAAAGGCGTCCTTGCGGAGGAACACCTGAATTAATGCAATATATACATGGAGGAGGAAAATATAAACGGGTCAGAGCCCGAGTTTTGAAAAGCAGTTTATAGAAAGTGTATTAAAATGCATAATAATTATAAATGCATTACTACATGATTTAGTTGGAATCGAACACTCCATAAAATTTAACTCACCTCTCATCTAGAGCGCGCACTAAGCGTATGCACGTATCTCCAAAAGGATGTCCTATTCTAATTAGGTAAGAGGATTCTAACTTAAACCCCAAATAAAGTATTTAAGTGAAACCATCTAACCTATCTCCCAATTCAACATTTATTTCAATACTTGAAGTTATATACATTATCTTTAATGCAATTATTATAGTTCTCATTATAATGTTCAATTGTTGAACATATAAAGTTACATGATCCAATCATGTCCACATCATCAACATACACCATCAATCTCAATTACTAGAATTTATATTCTAGTGATGCCCATATAAGGCGTGATACCATATACATAATTATTGTAGATGAGTTATTAGCATCAAGAGTTAAGGACTAAACTCCTCTCGATTCTCAACACGGTACTGCGTTTCGTGCGTGGGACGTCTCGCCGAAGCGAAATCCAAACAAGGAACCCCCCCTAAACACTACTCCTGACCGTATCGATCCTCGGGGCTCATTATGCCCTTAAAGCAAGATGCATGTAACCCAAATGATTATTATCCAATTTCAATTAATATTCCCAATTCTCAACAGTACACGGCGTTTCATGCGTGGAACGTCTCGCCGGAGCGAAATCCAAACAAGGAACCCCCCCCCCCCCCCGTTACACTACTCCTGGCACTGTCGATTATCGGGATAGGTGATTTAGATATATATAATTATGAGCATTAAGGACTCAACTTATCCCCAAGTTCCAACATTACACTGCGGTTCGTGCGTGGGATGTCTCGCCGAGGTGAAATCCAAACAAGGAACCCCTCCGATACATTAATACTGGCAATGTAGGTCATTGAGGTCCATTATGCCCTTGACACCGAAGTACAAACACAAGCAAATAATAACCATGCAACCGAGCTATAACTCGAAGGACGCAGGCTCACATGCTATCATCTTCCAGTAGCCCATATACGTAGCAAACTGGGGCCACCTGGTGGGGTTCAACGACACCCACCTCGTGATCTACTCATGCACACAACGTCCCGGAAGCGGTCATAGTTCCTAACCGTCAAGTGAGAGCGACACATACCCACGACCTCTCACCCCCAAAATAAATAAATATATATATCATATATGTCATTTGCTGACCACAAAGGACGACTATGACCTGGGGAATATCCACATCCTGCTTTTCTAGTCAGAATGCTCACCCTCTACGCACGAAACTTCCCAATGATAGCAAGGAGGGGGTGTGCTTAACATGCATATACACCATCACATAAGGTATACATACATACCACATAATAAAGATATACCATTTTAATATAAGGTATACCTGCAACATCATATTCATTTTCATATTCATTATACGCCCTTAGGCGTAATTTGATTAACATCACTGTTTAGTATATCTCTCTCTTTTGATACACTAACCGTCAATACTCACCCATTTACCCCACTTAGTATGTGCTATACTAATTCTCGCTTGAAGCCCTCATGTCTCTTCTATTATGAATTGTCTTAAAATTCTATTTAAGTTAAGGATATTCTATATCCTATTACTCCTCAATTAAAATTTCTCATTGTGTGAGATATCTCCCAAATCTATCATCAATAAGGATGTTTCTATATCCATATGCACATTAAGTAGCATTTATCATTTTCCATCCGTAATAGGGTTCAATTCATTTTATGAACCTTTTTAAAGTTCTACCATTTGGGATTTGGATCCTAAGATCCGGCATCTCTAAGTTACCATCGTTCTCCGATCGTGAAATTTATTTATTATCACCAAATAAAATCCCAAATAAAAGTGGGCTTCCCCACTTAGAGAAATCCCACAATCTCCAATCGGTAATCTATATTACTCAAATATTAACCTCGTATATCGTCTTTTGACTCTAAGTCTATAATCCCCTTATATATATCACTTAATCCTTTATGATACTCTGATTGTGGAAGTCAATTTATACAAACCCAAAGAAGAAGGGGATAACTTAAATTCTCAAACTTGAACCCAAAACAGGGGACCGGTCGACCGGTTCCCAAACCGCGTTTCTATATTTTTCCTAATCTCGGAGACAGAATGCCCAACTTTGGAGGTGCGGACGACCGGTCCTCTGTACGCGGTCGACCGGCCATAACAATTATTACGGACAACTCCATTTTTACACATCTCCAAATCCTCAAAAACCTAAATAAAACTCCATTCAACCACTAATCTTCACCCCAAACATTTTCATAACATTCATATTCATTCTAGAATACTTATAAACTGATTTTTATCATTAAATCAAAGATCTACATACTAAATCTAAGATTATACCCAAAAAGTTAGGTTTTTTTCAACTAAACCTAAAACCCAAAATATCAATCCACAAATCATGCAATAATTGGTACACAACAATTATTTAGAAAGTTTAATCACTTGCCTCGGGTTTGTAGGGTCTGAATCCCCCTTGAGATCGCGTGGAAACCGGAAATCTCCACGTTCTCTCCCTTTTCTCCTTCTTTCTCTTCTTCTTTCTTCTTCTCTCTTTGTTTCTAGGGTTTTCCTCTTTCTCTTAAGTGAGAAAGACTTCTCACGTGGCTTTTAAGCCTACTTTCCCGATGTACACATCTTTAAATGATAATACACACTTTAAATGACCTGGTAACTTTAATTCGAGTCAAACGGTCCTAAATTATTTCAGAACCTAAATAGACCCCAAGCACAGTCATTTTGACTTTCTCGGCTTTTCCGGAAACGATGGTACCCTCAGAATCGACATTCGACACTCTTTCTGACGACTCTAAATTTTGACCTCAATTGCCAATTTAATTATTTCTCCAATAAAATATAATTTATTTCTCCCAAAATAAATAAAGGGTCGACTCCAAAATCTCGGGTTGTTACAAACTTCCCCACTTGCAAAAAAATTTCGTCCTCGAAATTTAGCTAAGCCTATTTCTCCAAAGCTCAACTAGTCCTACTATACCCAATCTTGCTAAACCCAACACCAAACTTCTAACTTCTCACAACGAGTTCATTTTAAATTCATTTTATTATAAGTTAATTATGAATTAAATAAAACTAATTTCTGCAACAAGGGCGCCCATACACCGTTTATATTTGAGCTTTATGCTCCCAACAATCATAATGAGGCTTTATTTGCCTCGAAAGTTCAACCATTCCAACAATAAGTAATACTAAAATTTTAATAGAGTAGAATGTGAATGGTCCAAAGAAATAACTCCTCTCAATTCCTGACAATCGCCAATTTCGTGCGGGGGACGTCTCACAAAAGAGAAATCCAAACAAGGAACCCTCCCAATACACTACTATAAGGCGACGCCGGGGATTGAGAGTTGGTTAAATCCGGACTAGAGTTTGAAAATATTTTAGTGAAAAATTTTGTTTGAAGGGGCCCGAAGGCAAATATAAGTTTTATTTTGAAAATAGTTTATTTTGAAAACGACTCATATATTACAACGTAATATAAAATGCCCTATGTCCAACACAAGGTCTATATAGATCATCATCTATGTAACATGTAGCTCACAATTATGATCAAACTTATGAGCTAAAATTTTACCTGCGTCCCACCACCACAATCAAACTTCCAAACATAAACAACATCTTACATCATTTCAACATATTGCCATATATAAGGCAAATCCATATCTGGAATACAACAATCATAATAGTCTATTATGATTATATAAAAGAAGTAGCTTTTATCATTACTACTTATCACCTCTACCATTCTTACATTAACTACAAGGTTTAAAGCTCTTTATGAGCACCTTGCAAAATCCTCAATCCTTTACAAAATAATAGAATAAGAGCCTATCTTGCTCCAAATTTCCCTTTAGGGTCATTACATACCATACATAATAGGGCTATATTTCTACCCATTCACAATTAGCTTTCATATGATATTCCCAAAACCCATTTTAGCAATTATCCTATTTATAAAGGAAAATTAACTTACATCACCCATATCTAGTCCGATTGCCCATCCTCATCAATGGGCTCCCAAACGTAGTCCCCCGGTCTAAAGCGACCTCGAATCTGTTGTAGGGGTTGCACTTCCAAAATTTCATCAAATTGCGGTCCTTTACCTCTTTGAGGACAATCTCTCTTTTTATGACCTATTTCTTTACAAAAGAAACACTTACCCATAAATCCTTTCTGCGCATTCGCATTACTGGTACTCTCTTTGTCAAACTTACTTGATGAACTCGAATCTCCAAAGTTCGTACCCTCTTGCGAATGAAGGCGATATTCATGACACTTTAGTAGTGCCGCATTCACTACCTCAACGAAAGTCACTAACCTAGGACTCCCTAACAAATGTTGTCGGATTTTCCAATCTAAACCTCAAACAAACTTCGATATATGTTTCTCTTCCCTATTTACCTCATCGGGTACTAACTTCGCCCATCTAGATAAGTCTTCTTCATATTCCGCCACGTTTCTATTTCCTTGAAAAATCTTTATGTTTCGATTAGAGGAAGAAAAATACCTTCGATCAAAAAGTTCCCAGAATGTTGTTATGGGTAAAGTATCTCTCTGTTCTGATGTGGTGATAGACTCCCACCATTGAAGAGCTGCACCCGATAACTTAAAGGTGGCTAAAAATTGTTTCAGCACCTCACTACACTCAACCATACGAAGATTCCTCTACATGATATTTTTCCATTAACTTGCAGCCATTGCATCAACTCCCCCTGCAAACTCGGGAGGATGCCCCTTACTAAAATCTTCCTTCACTCTCTCCCATAAGGAAAATCCTAAATGGGGTGGGGCTGCTCAAGCAGCAGATTGCTGAGCCATCGTAGAAAAGGCAGCAGTTACCGCTTGTGCCACTATTTTGACAACATCATCCGTAGTCATGTTCCTTTGAGGCATTTGGGTTTCTACACTCCCTTTATTTGCCCTGACTGAACGACCTCCCTTCGGTGGCATCTGAAATAAAAACAATTGTATTAGAACGCCTTTCAAGTACTTTCGAATCACAGAAAGATATGGACGTATGAATGTAATCGTCCTAATAATAAGGCTCTACATCAAGAACGCTTACGGAAGACCATAGTCACGCATACAGATCCTAAAGACACTAGAACCTGGCTCTGATACCACATGTGATAACCCGCTCCAAATAATAATGGGTGGCCATCCCTATACTACATAAATGAGGTATCTCAGATGGTACAGTCTCAACATCAACAACTAAACACTATAATATAAGGCTAACTACCCGAAATCATAAAGTGCGAATTGCCAAAAATTTAAAACATTCATTTTTAACAACAACAACAAAACCAATAATGCACACCACCAACAATATATAACTAACTATGATGTTAAATGTGCATGCTCCAATAAAAAGGGTACAATACATTGTACAACAAAATCTCAACAATGAAATACCCGAATATGCTGTCGGGCAACAGACAATACAATAATCTGATAAATAAAATATGAAAGTGTTAATCTACAACACTTGAATACTAACTCAATACAACTGAATCCTAATCTAGATGTACAATGGATAGGAATCGACTAAATCAAAGTGCCGCAACAGTCCGCTACTGCCACAGCTCCACAAATCCTGAATGGAGGAATATCAAAGGCGTCCTTGCGGTGGAACAACTGAAGTAATACAATATATACATGGAGGAGGAAAATATAAATGGGTCAGAGCCCGAGTTTTGAAAAGAAGTTTATAGCAAGTGTATTAAAATGCATAATAATTATAAATGCATTACTACATGATTTAGATGGAATCGAACACTCCATAAAATTTAACTCACCTCTCATCTAGAGCGCGCACTAAGCGTATGCACGTATCTCCAAAAGGATGTCCGATTCTAATTAGGTAAGAGGATTCTAACTTAAACCCCAAATAAAGTATTTAAGTGAAACCATCTAACCTATCTCCCAATTCAACATTTATTTCAATACTTCAAGTTATATACATTATATTTAATGCAATTGTTATAGTTATCTTTATAATGTTCATTTGTTGAACATATAAAGTTACATGATCCAATCATGTCCACATCATCAACATACACCATCAATCTCAATTACTAGAATTTATATTCCAGTGATGCCCATGTAAGGCGTGATATCATATGCATAATTATTATAGATGAGTTATTAGCATCAAGAGTTAAGGACTAAACTGTTCCCGATTCTCAACACGGTACTGTGTTTCGTGCGTGGGACGTCTCGCCGAAGCGAAATCCAAACAAGGACCCCCCCGTTACACTACTCCTGACCGTATCGATCCTCGGGGATCATTATGCCCTCAAAGCAAGATGCATGTAACCCAAATGATTATTATCCCATTTTAATTAATATTTCCAATTCTCAACAGTACACGGCGTTTCATGCGTGGGATGTCTCGCCGAAGAGAAATCCAAACAAGAACCCCCCCCCCCGTTACACTACTCCTGGCACTGTCGATTGTCAGGTGAGGTGATTTGGATATATATAATTATGAGCATTAAGGACTAGACTTATCCTCGAGTTCCAACATTACACTACGGTTCGTGCGTGGGACGTCTCGCCGAGGTGAAATCCAAACAAGGAAGCCCCCCGATACATTAATCCTGGCAATGTAGGTCATTGAGGTCCATTATGCCCTTGACACCCAAGTACAAACACAAGCAAGTAATAACCATCCAACCGAGCTATAACTCGAAGGACGCAGGCTCACATGCTATCATCTTCCAATACCCCATATACGTAGCAAACTGGGGCCACCTGGTGGGGTTCAACGACACCCACCTCGTGATCTACTCACGCACACAACGCCCCGGAAGCGGTCATAGTTCTTAACCGGCAAGTGAGAGCGACACGTACCCACGACCTCTCACCCCCAAAATAAATAAATATATATATCATATATGTCATTTGCTGACCACAAAGGACGACTATGAACTGGGGAATATCCACATCCTGCTTTTCTAGTCAGAATGCTCACCCTCTACGCACGAAACTTCCCAATGATAGCAAGGAGGGGGTATGCTGAACATGCATATACACCATCATATAAGGTATACATACATCCCACATAATAAAGATATAGCATTTTAATATAAGGTATACCTGCAACATCATATTCATTTTCATATTCATTATACGCCCTTAGGCGTAATTTGATTAACATCACTGTTTAGTATATCTCTCTCTTTTGATACACTAACCGTCAATACTCACGCATTTACCCCACTTAGTAAGTGCTATACTAATTCTTGCTTGAAGCCCTCATGTCGCTTCTATTATGAATTTTCTTTAAATTCTATTTAAGTTAAGGATATTCTATATCCTATTGCTCCTCAATTAAAATTTCTCATTGTGTGAGATATCTCCCAAATCTATCATCAATAAGGATGTTTCTATATCCATATTCACATTAAGTAGCATTTATCATTTTCCATCCATAATAGGGTTCAATTCATTTTATGAACCTTTTTAAAGTTATCCCATTTGGGATTTGGATCCTAAGATCCGGCATCTCTAAGTTATCATCGTTCTCCGATCGTGAAATTTATTTATTATCACCAAATAAAATCCCAAATAAAAGTGGGCTTCCCCACTTAGAGAAATCCCACAATCTCCAATCGGTAATCTATATTACTCGAATATTAACCTCGTATATCGTCTTTTGACTCTAAGTCTATAATCCCCTTATATAATCACTTAATCCTTTATGATACTCTGATTGTGGAAGTCCATTTATACAAACCCAAAGAAGAAGGGGATAACTTAAATTCTCAAACTTGAACCCAAAACAGGGGACCAGTCGACCGGTTCCCAAACCGCGGTCGACCGCGTTTCTATATTTTGCCTAATCTCGGAGACAGAATGCCCAACTTTGGAGGCGTAGTCGACCGGTCCTCTGTACGCGGTCGACCGGCCATAACAGATATTACGGCCAACTCCATTTTTACACATCTCCAAATCCTTAAAAACCCCAATAAAACTCCATTCAACCACTAATCTTCAACCCAAACACTTTCATAACATTCATATTCCTTCTAGAATACTTATAAACTGATTTTTATCATTAAATCAAAGATCTACATACTAAATCTAAGATTATACCCAAAAAGTTAGGTTTTGTTCAACTAAACCTAAAACCCAAAATATCAATCCATAAATCATGCAATAATTGGTACACAGCAATTATTTAGCAAGTTTAATCACTTGCCTCGGGTTTGTAGGGTCTGAATCCGCCTTGAGATCGCGTGGAAACCGGAAATCTCCACTTTCTCTCCCTTTTATCCTTCTTTCTCTTCTTCTTTCTTCTTCTCTCTTTCTTTCTAGGGTTTTCCTCTTTCTCTTAAGTGAGAAAGACATCTCACGTGGCTTTTAAGCCTAGTTTCCCGATGTACACATCTTTAAATGAAAATACACACTTTAAATGACCCGGTAACTTTAATTCGAGACAAACGGTCCTAAATTATTTAAGAACATAAATAGACACCAATCACAATCATTTCGACTTTCTCGACCCTTCCGGAAATGATGGTACCCTCAGAATCGACATTCGACACTCTTTCTGACGACTCTAAATTTTGACCTCAATTGCCAATTTAATTATTTCTCCAATAAAATATTATTTATTTCTCCCAAAATAAATAAAGGGTTGACTCCAAAACCTCGGGTTGTTACATTAAAACATGTTCACGGAGTTCTCAATTGATTGCAAATTTCATCACATTTACATATAACCTCATGTGACAATATAAATTGAACTCAATGAACAAACATACACAACGCATACAAGCCTAGCATGTTGATGATTCTACAAACCAATAGAGTCATGACGTTGATTGCTCAACTAGGATAAAGGGACATTGTGCAAACCGTTGATATACCATCCAATCTCCCTCAATAAGCATATATATTTTTGAATGAATATATCAATCAAACATAGGCCTTGGCAATTATTTTTCTTTTTAATGCCATAATTTATGTTTTTAGGCCTTTGGACCACGTATTTCTTTTAGTTCCATTCTAAACGGTGGCTTACTATTGCAAAGGATAATAAATCCTTTCGGAGCCCTTCCCCGTGCACATTTACATTATTTTTATTTTTCACAAAAATCTCACGTGCAACGAATTTTGACATGTACTAGTCCTCCTAGATCACAAATATGTAGATGACTAGATTGGTAGGAGAACATCTCACAAAGAACAAATATAACATGTGACGATTAAAATTCAAAGGAGCTCTTGCATGTGTGAATAGAGGCATATAAAAATAGAATCCATTTAAACAACACAAAATCCAACTACTCCATGTAAGCATGGTAAAGAACATAATAAGGATTGACAATCTAAACCAAAAGTTCTAACCACATGGGAGCGTAAAGGATGGGATTCTAATACAAGTGTATGCCACATAAAGTGTGTCAAACTAAAATACACACAAAATAAAAATATTTTTGAGTTTTTGAAATTTTTTAAACAAAAATAAAAATATATACTCAAAAGACAAACAAAATCATTTGTTTTTTTCATTAAGCCTAATTTACTAGAAGGTGAAATACAAATGATAAACAAAAATATTTTTGTATATTTCATTTAAAGCAAACAAAATGAAAGAAATATAATAAAAAAGATAAACAAAAATCATAATTGTAGCATGAGATATGAGATAACGCAATGACTAGAAAATGATAAAACAAGCATACATTTAGCATGATGATATAGCATGAAGTACAATGTCCCAAATTTTTTTAAATTGGAATTTTTAAATTCATTTTGAAAATCGGAGAGAAAAATAAAATTTTGGATTTTATAAATTTTATAATTTAAAATGTTGTTTTTTATATTTGAAAAATAAATTTTCAAACGGAATTGCTATCGGAATTAAAATGGAGTTTTAATTGCATTTTCATTATATAGAAGAGTCCTCAAAACATAAAACTCTCTAAGAGTCCTCAGAGCATAAAACTCTCTAGAAAAAAAATATATTTAAAAATATTGAACGGTCCAATCGAGCTAAATTTTTTTGTAGCTTCCTCTCATCTTCAGATAATTCTCTGTAACATTTCATCTAATTCCAACGGTCCGATCGTCCATAATAATTTTTTTTAGTGTTTGTATCTTATTAGAGTTCTATTAGGATTAGGTTTCTTAATAACTGTATAATGACTCTAATTTTCGGGGGACTTCTCAGAATCATTTTTTCTCAATTTTTTCACCAGAAAACACTTCTAAAAGTATTTTCTCTCAACTATAATCATCAACCTCCAACATAATCAAGGTTTTGTCACCAGATTTGAAGGCTTATTTAGGGTTTAATCAAGATTAGTCCAAGAACACTTCTTTGCTAATTTTCGAGAGGAATCTAGATTTCTAATCAGATTTTCAACATAATCTTCACATGAATGAATACTCTATTCTTTTCCTTTAGTATTATGCGTTTTAAGTGTCGCCTAAACACTTAATTACATGTTTTCTTAAAAATAATTAGTAACTTAATTAGAAAAATTGGGCAATAATTATGGGGATGTTTTTATAAAATCTTTTAATCTGAATAACATTCATAACCCTTTGGGTACGTAGGATTCATGAGTGATTTTGGGTTTTATTGGTGTAGGTTGCATATATAGTTTTAAAATAAATAATTTTTGGGTGCGTATAACTCATGTAATACATGTTGAGATAATGAAATTTGGTTCTTGATGTATATATAATGAAAACTTGGTATATTTAATTTAAAATAATTAAATAAGATTATTTGGGTATTGTTGACGTTGTGATAATTAAATTAAAGATTTAATTGAATTGGACTATCATGCGTAGTTTTATACGTTGATTAATTATTCTTGTTGGTATGACTTGTTGGTATTATTAAATATCATTGTGCCAACGGGTTGTTGGGTATTATTGCGCTCCCTATATTTTAGAATGCCTTCTAGGAATGGGACTAGAGAGGGAAAATTATCGCGGTTTTATTGTGTTGGGGGTGGGATGATTTTTATTACTTTATTGTCGTTACGCTAGTCTAGGTATGAGACTAGGTTATGATTTATGTTAGAAAATTCTCCTATACATAGGTTAGGACGTATTGATAATTTGGGGACCCTTAGGCAAGGGATGTAATACCCCATATTTTTATGCTATATTAATTTGGGGATTTATTAAATTTAATGTGACGGTTTATTTAATAAAAATCCGGAAATTAAATATGTTATAATTATTAACGTGACGAGAGTTAGTAATTATGTGAAACTTGTTAAATATTACTAATGAGCATAGTAATATATTATAATTGCTATATTGAATGTCATAAGTGAATTAAATGACTATTTCGGAAATTTAAGTCGGGACGTGCCCGTGTCACGTCGGGACTAATTTTGTTAAATAAAAAGTAAATATTTTATAAGTTGTTCGTATGGTCGTTTCGAATGCCCCGGGAGGGCATTTTAGTCATTTTACTTAAGTGGGTAATTAAACCCATGAATTTCAGCCAACCTATATCAGCCATTAGGTCAGCCTCTTAGGGTTAGAACATTCACAAATCAAGTGACGACCATTGGAGAAGAGAGGAGAGAGCTCCAAGGCAAACCAAGGCCAAAAAGCCACCGGATTTCACCGCCACCACCACCACTGCGTAGATCACGAGACAAGGAACGTAGCCGTACCAAAATCATCCAGGAATCTGCATACCAAAATCCCAGGCAAGTGTTTAACTTGCGTATTTTCGTTAATGCAATCTTCATATTAGTTTAGGATTGAATTGTGATGAAAATTATGGAAGAAAACCCAATCTTTGATAGGAAAAACCCATGTAGTATTGATGTACATATTGATTCTGGAAACCCTTGCCATGTAGAGGTAAAAATCCACGAAATTTGGTGATCATAATAAAGAAATATTGGAGAAAGATTCATTAGAAATCTGTTTAAGAAAATTCTAGGGTTCTTGATAATTGGACATGATTTTAGGTTGAAAATCCATGTTTAATGATAGTTACACGCATGCTTTACGTTATAAACCCCTGGTATAATGTTATAATGATGATAGTAGGATTTTTGGGGCGATTAGAATGGAAACACATCATTTTAGATGAAGAAGTTGGATGAAACCCGTAACTGCATTATGCAGAATTTTGCCCAGACCTGCTTGATCGATCGATCGAGCCTAGAACTTCGATCGATCGAAGGTTCGATCGATCGAGCTCCAAGCTTCGATCGATCGACCCCTCCTAGCAGACTCCTAATTCCTTCTTTAAATACGTTAAATTCAAATTGTCGTGATATAATTCTTGGGCACTCTTGATAATTTGATTTGGGAGACATTGAGGACCAGTAGGGTGTATGAATAAATGTTGGAACCTTTAATCTTTAATGAAAATGGTATTTATGGGATATTTACGTTAGGTTAGTGGATTCATGAATTTAAAGGGTGAGGTGCGTAAGAGAGTTACGTTGGAACCTAATAAAGACACTTACTGAAATTCAGATTTGTGAGGATGTAGCCCATGAGTGTTAGGTAATAAGTGAGAAAACACTTCGAGTTAAGGTTAGGAATAAAACCTTATATGAAATTCTATAACTGTGAAATTATGGTTAAATGGTATAATTACGGGTAATGAGAAGAACCTATATTAATATGATAAAGTGGTATATTTATATGATCGTGTGTACATATATTATATGCATGTGAAAATCATACCCACGCTACTTACTATCCCTGAGGTTTCCGCGCTGGGACAAGTCTTATCTCGATGGGACCTTTATGGAGGATATTGACTTGTACCCTAGGAGATAGATATCCTTGGTACAGACTATCGATGTGATAGTTCAGACGGTCCTAAGAGACGCCGGTATGTGCCATCCTCTTAGAGACTTGGAATCTATGCTTCGCCTCAATATTGTTTGTGTATTTCTGTTAATACAATTCGAGAGTGATTCCGAATGTATTCCCCTTAATATGAGTGATATGGGGCTTTGGATAGTAGAGTATGCATGCACCATAGTTTTATTCGGGGTGCTGTTATATATATATATTATACGAGTAGTTAATATATATATGAGATTATGATATTTGAAACTGTCTACTGAGATTTGATAAGTAGGACATGGTTGTTGACTCAAATTATTAA
This sequence comes from Sambucus nigra, assembly GCA_949130495.1. Taxonomy (NCBI): domain Eukaryota; kingdom Viridiplantae; phylum Streptophyta; class Magnoliopsida; order Dipsacales; family Adoxaceae; genus Sambucus; species Sambucus nigra. Next base: position 624,852,309 of record OX422217.1, read on the forward strand.
ATACTTGTTTTGAAAAAGTATAATATGTCACTATAAAACTTTATTGATTTTATAAAGATAAAATGGAGGACTTTGATTTCTGTTTGGAACATTCTTTTTAAAATGGAGTCGTGAATTAATAATCTTGCGAGTAATCTATGTTAAGTTAAATCTTTTAGAAAGACTAGTGCGTTAAATGATAAGAAACCGTGGGGAAGGTTAGTGCGATAGGTGTACACATTAGAAGAGAGGTGAGTATTTTCTCAAGAGAGTGACGTACTAATATGTTGTTGCATTGGCCTGTATCAATTTAAATACTTGCTAAACGTATTTGAAAATCAAACACACTTTCGGGCTCTGACCCGTTTCTTTTCTCTCTCTCTCTCTCTTGTATATATATATGTATATTTTCAGGTGCCCAGCCACATGGGCGTCTTGCTTAGGATTCCTTGAGAGGAACGTGCTGCAGCTTAGGTGGGAGTTGCAGGTCACTTGAGTAGATGACTTCTTTTATTGACTCCACTTCTAGCATTCTCATTTATTGGGCATGTGTCGCCCTTTCCCTTATTTCATTTGTTGTTAGGACATTTATATTTTAGTTATTTCCAGTATTGTTCTATGTGATTTATTCAGGATGGGTTTGTGATTTTAGTTTCATATGTTGACCTTCGATTGACGAATGGTTTATGTTATTTAGTTTATTGTGGTGTGATTCTTAATTGTAGAAATGTTGTTTTAATTACATAAATCTTTTTCGTTAATTAAAATTTGGAAAGTTTATATGAAAATGTTTTTGACACTTAGCTTAATTATTTAGGGTGTTAAATTGGAAAATTTATTTTTATCGACAGTGATGCTGAGAATGAACCGACTGTTTACCTTGATTTAATTTAATAAAGGAGTGATCGCCCGGTATTTAATTAGGCGGGGTGTCACAAGGGACTAAGGGGTATTTTGAGGATCTCACATCGATTAAAGGGTGGGGTGTTTATAAATTGTGAATTAATAAATTGATAACTAATAACTAAGATAATAAGATGGGTATTAAAATATATTGACGACATAATCAGCGAGGGCCGATAGTTTAAATGGGCCAGCCGACATTTTATGTCGTGTCGTGGGTGGAACCTCGTCAATCAGCGACGGCCGACTGTTTAAGCTGGCCAGCCATCGTTTTGACGAGGGGGTATGTATATTGGTGGAGAAATCACCCGAGGCGGGAGGACTACCATAATAAAATGAGCATATAATAGATGATGGTTAATTTAATGAATTTAACATCGTGGGACTTGGGAATTTAAAATCATATTGGTGTGCCTTTATAAATGGAGATTTCTGCGGGTAGTTAGTGATTTATATTTATCGCGTTTAATTATCCCGTTTAATTTAAAATATTCTATTGTGATATTTATTTCGTATAATGCTCCTGTCTGGATTCAAGGATCCTATTTGAGGGGAGTAGTGTGTATTCTTTCTCGGGGCTTTGTCTCTGACCCATGCGTTGACTAATCTTTTTCAAGATAAAAATTGGAGAAGCTGCATAAGTTTATCGTAGTTATCATTTGGAGGTGCAACTGGAGTTATTTATTTAATGGCATAGTTTAGTTAGACTTTCTTTTCCAGTCGTATTTAATTATGAGACTTCATTTGAGCTTCATTGGGCCATTCGGTTCCAAAGTTGTTTAGAGAATTTCTATTGGGATTATTCAGATTTTATTTAATCATTATAGGAGATTGAATTAATTCGGAGTCAGCTTGTGATCTTTTACCTCTTATCGGTTTATGATCATTTGCGATTGATTCAATTATTTATCTTACGGACTGATTATTTATGTCACATATATCTGTCTCATGCTAAGAATGGTATTTATTTAGTTCACGGCCGACATAGTTCGGTGGCGGTGGCTGGCCACCCTGTTTGTCGAATTTTGCGGGGTGTGCCCCCGTAATTTTTGGGGTATTTTCAAAATAAAGAGGAAAAATAAATTTTGAGATAAAATTATTTTTATTGTTAAATCTTGTTGGTTATTATTTTTAAAGGTGAGAGTTTCAAACGGTTTTGAAAACGGAGTTAAAACGGATTTTATATTGATTTTACAATATTTTGCCTTATAGGCATTTTTTAGGCGAACTGTTAGTTTTCCTGGGAGATCGATCGATCGACGCCTGGGGGTCGACCGATCGACCCCAGTAGAAAATGTGCGCAGCAAGAAGTTTTTGAGAGTTGGATTTGTTTACAACTCTTATTCTTTGCCTTATAAAATAAGGTAATGGGTGACCCTTTTTGGTACAACTTTTTGGCGGCAAACATGTTTTTAATTCCTCTCTTTTATATACAAACAAGCCCTTTAATTTATGCTTTCAACCTTAGTTTTTTGGAGCTGTTCTTGGAGCAATTTTGAGATTGTTCTTGGAGGAGTTTTTGGTGATTTTTTAAAGCAGATTTTTGGTGGCTTATTATGTGATTTCTGGGCAGAATTATGTTGATATCTTTTGGTTGTTTGAGGTATGGGGTTTTACACAATATGCTCCTTAATCTTGCGAGTACTATTCTCGTTGTTTTCTTGTGATTATTGACTCATAAATTGAATTGCTAAATTCATTGGAATATGGAAATATTTGTTTGAATCTAATTTCGATTCATGTGGTATTATATTTGTGTTGATCATGTTGTCATGAGATTTTAATATGGCACTGAAGTTGGGCACCTGCCAATATTCCCTTTTCCGGATATGCTAGAAAAATGCATAGGCACGGTACGATGGTGAGGCCTGGTGACCCGGTTAATGTGTTGTTGAGAAATTATATTGATATAATTGCTTTTGAGATTCTCATTTGATTTGAATATTTGTACTCGTATTGTTACGTTTTATTCACCACTAATATTTGTTGAGCATCTTCTTGTCATATTATGTACTTCCCCATATTTTCTTTTAGTTACAGGTTAGTGTGGATTTTGGGGAGCTATGGAGATTGATTTTAGCGAGGATTATTTTGGGAAGATTTTTAATACAAGAGACAAGATTGTATTATTTTGATGTATAGAGCATTGTAGATTTGTATTTACTTTTTGAGATAGATAGTTGTTTTATGTAATTTGAGATATTTTGCTGTATTTATTTGAAGAGATTTGAGATTAGAGGTTTCTCTTTTGTTGTTTGGGATTTAGATGCTCTATACCTTGTTATATTGTGGATTTGCATAGTTTTATCGATAGTAGCACTCCGTTCGCTCTCCCCGGGTAGGCGAGGTGTTACAGAATGGTATCAGAGCTTAGGTATACGATCACCCTTGGGTCTTGGGTTTTGGGTTTTTTGCGTTTTTGTGGCACGTATTTTTGGAGATAGAAATTTTTAGAAAATCGTTTCGCGTTAGGCATCTAGATTAGATGTGAGGAAATTATTTTTGGAGACGAGATTATTTTGGAGATTTGTGGCCAGATTTTTGAGAGTTTGGCTGTGACAACCCGCTCCAAATAATAATGGGTGGCCAACCCTATACAACATAAATAAGGTATCTCAGATGGTACAGTCTCAACATCCACAACTAAACACTATAATATAAGGCTAACTACCCACAATCATATGGTGCGAATTGCCAAAAATTTGAAACTTTTATTTTTAACAACAACAACAAAACCAATAATGCACACAACCAAGAATATACATCTAACTATGATGAGAGAACTGTGCATTCTCCAATAATAAAAGAGTACAATACATTGTACAACAAAAATCTCAATAATGAAATACCCGAATATGCTGTCGGGCAACAGACAATACAATAATCTGATAAATAAAATATGAAAGTGTTAATCTACAACACTTGAATACTAACTCAATACAACTGAATCCTAATCTAGATGTACAATGGATAGGAATCGACTAAAGCAAAGTGCCGCAACAGTCCGCTACTGCCACAGCTCCACAAATCCTGAATGGAGGAATATCAAAGGCGTCCTTGCGGAGGAACACCTGAAGTAATACAATATATATACATGGAGGAGGAAAATATAAACGGTTCAGAACCCGAGTTTGAAAAATAGTTTATAGCAAGTGTATTAAAATGCATAATAATTATAAATGCATTATTACATGATTTACTTGGAATCGAGCTCTCCATACAAATTCAACTCACCTCTCATCTAAAGCGCGCACTAAGCGTATGCACGTGATCTCCAAAAGGATGCCCGATTCTAAATAGGTAAGAAGATCCTAACTTAAACCCAAAAGAAGTATTTAAGCAAAATCATCTAACCTATTTCCCAATATATTCGTTCCCATAATTTATAAGTCAAATACATTAACTTTAATGTAATAGTTATAGTTGTCTTTAATATTTTCATTTGTTGAACATATAAAGTTACATGATCCAATCATGTCCACATCATCACAATACATCCACAATCTCATTTACTAGAATTTATATTCTAGTGATGCCAATATAAGGCATGATACCATATGCATAATTATTATAGATGAGTTAATAGTATCAAGAGTTAAGGACTAAACTCCTCCCGATTCTCAACACGATACTGCGTTTTGTGCGTGGGACGTCTCGCCGAAGCGAAATCCAAACAAGGAACCCCCCCGTTACACTACTCCTGACCGTATCGATCCTCGGGGCTCATTATGCCCTCAATGCAAGATGCATGTAACCCAAATGATTATTATCCACTTTTAATTGATGAATATTCCCAATTCTCAATAGTACACGGCGTTTCATGCGTGGGACGTCTCGCCGAAGCGAAATCCAAACAAGGAACCCCCCGTTACACTACTCCTGGAACTGTCGATTGTCGGGATAGGTGATTTATATATATATATATATATAATTATGAGCATTACGGACTAAACTTATCCCCGAGTTCCAACATTACACTGCGGTTCGTGCGTGGGATGTCTCGCCGAGGCGAAATCCAAACAAGGAACCCCCCCGATACACTAATCCTGGGAATGTAGGTCATTGAGGTCCATTATGCCCTTGACACCCAAATACAAACACAAGCAATAATAACCATCCAACCGAGCTATAACTCGAAGGACGCAGGCTCACATGCTATCATCTTCCAGCAGCCCATATACGTAGCAAACTGGGGCCACCTGGTGGGGTTCAACGACACTCACCTCGTGATCTACTCACGCACATGATGTCTAGGAAGCGGTCATAGTTCCTTACCGGCAAGTGAGAGCGTCACATACCCCCGACCTCTCACGCCCAAAATAAATAAATATATATATCATATATGTCATTTGCTGAACACAAAGGACGACTATTACCTGGGGAATATACACATCCTTCTTTTCTAGTCAGAATGCTCACCCTCTACGCACGAAACTTCCCAATGATAGCAAGGAGGGGGTATGCTTAACATGCATATACACCATCATATAAGGTATACATACATCCCACATAATAAAGATATAACATTTTAATATAAGGTATACCTGCAACATCATATTCATTATATGCCCTTAGGCGTAATTTGATTAACATCACTGTTTAGTATATCTCTCTCTTTTGATACAGTAACCGTCAATACTCACACATTTACCCCACTTAGTATGTGCTATACTAATTCTCGCTTGAAGCCCTCATGTCGCTTCTAGTATGAATTGTCTTTCAATTCTATTTAAGTTAAGGATATTCTATATCCTAATGCACCTCAATTATCATTTCTCATCAATCATCAATAAGGATATTTCTATATCCATTTGCACATCAAATAATATTATAATTCTCCATCCATTATAAGGTTCAACATAGTTTATGAACCATTAAAGTTATACCAATTGGGATTGGATCCTAAGATCCGGTACCTCTAAGTCAACCTCATCTTCAAGTTGTGAAGGTGTTATCATTATCAAACAAACCTCAAATAAAAGTGGGCTTCACCACTTAGAAAAACAGCAAAGTGTCTAATCGGTATTCCTCAAATTTAGTCAATATGACTCCAAAATTTCTTTTAGGGGAAACTCGCTAAAAGTCTCCAAAACCTGCTCCATACATCTCCTATAGAGATCCCCAATCGATAACTTCAAACAAAACGGAATGAATTTCTCTTTAGAAAAACAATCCCTCCAAAATCCCTATTTTCGAATCGATTCGGGCTTATTCCGAATCGATTCGGACCAGCGAATCGATTCGACCAGGAAGGCGAATCGATTCGGGTCATCAGACCTAGGACTCTGTCTCAGGCCGAATCGATTCGGCTGGAGTCCGAATTGATTCGGTCACTCAGACCTGGGCACCTGCATAATTCCGAATCGATTCGGCTAAGGGGCCGAATCGATTCGGCCTACCTGGAGGCTCGAAAATGCCTACTTTTTAAGTAAGCCAAAATACCAAAAATCCATTTTAATGGTTTTCTCTCCATTTCTCTTCAACCCAATCACAAATATATCATCAATAATCATCCTAGAATACATATAAACTAGTTTCTATCCTCAAATCAAAGATCTACCTATTAGATCTAAGATTATACCCAAAAGTTAGGTTTTGTAAAACTAAACCTAAATCCCAAAAATCAATCCACAAATCATGCAATAGATGGTACACAACAATTATTTAGCAAGTTTAATCACTTGCCTCGGGTTCGTAGGTTCTGAATCCACGGGAAAAATCCTCTTTCTCTCTCTCTTCTCCTTCCTTTTCTTCTTCTTCTTCTTCTTCTTCTCTCTTTCTTTCTTTTCTTTTTCTCTTTCTCTCTTTTGGAGAAATATCTCCCGTAGGCTAATTTTGCCTAAATCCCAAAAATACACATCTTTAAATGATAATACACACTTTAAATGACTCGGTGACTTTAATTCAAGTCAAACGGTCCTAATTTATTTCGGAACCCAAATAGACCCCAAGTACAACCATTTCGACTTTCTCGACCCTTCCGGACACAATGGTACCCTCAGAATTTCTATTCGAGACACTTTTTGACGACTCTAAATTTTGACCTCAATTGCCAATTTTAATTATTCTCCAATAAAATATTATTTAATTCTCCCAAAATAAAATAATTACTGTTCCGAAAGTCTTGGGTTGTTACAAACTTCCCCACTTACAAAAATTTCGTCCTCGAAATTTAGCTAAGCCAAATTCTCCAAAGCTCAACTAGCTCTACTATACCCAATCTTGATAATCCTATCTCCAAACTTCTAACATCCCACGACGAATTAATTTTAAATTCATTTTACTATAAGTTAATTATGAGTTATATAAAACCAATTTCCAGAACAAGGGCGCCCATACACCCTTTATAATTGAGCTTTATGCTCACAACCATCATAATGAGGCTTTATTTGCCTCGAAAGCTCCACATTACCATCAATATAGAATATATTAACATTTTAAGGATAGAAAAATTAGAATGGTCCGAAGAAATAACTCCTCTCAATTACTGACAATCGCCAATTTCGTGCGGGGACGTCTCGCAAAAGAGAAATCCAAACAAGGAACCCTCCCAATACACTACTGTGTGGCGATGTCGGGGATTGAGAGTTTGTTAAATCCGGACTAGAGTTTGAAAATATTTTAGTGAAAAATTTTGTTTGAAAGGGCCCAAAGGCCGATAAAAAGTTTTATTTTGAAAACAGTTTATTTTGAAAACAGTTTATATATTATAATATAATATAAAATGCCTTATGTCCAACACAAGGTCTTTATAGATCATCATCTATATTACGCATAGCTCACAAATATTATCATACCCATGAGCTAAAATTTTTACCTGCGTCCCATCAAACCACAATCAACTTTCAAACATAAACAACGTCTTACATCATTTCAACATATTGCCATATATAAGGAAAAATCCATATCTGGAATACAACAAGCATAATAGTCTATCATGACTATATAAAAAGAAGTAGCTTTATCATTACTACTTATCACCCTTACCATTCTTACATTTACCATAAGGTTTAAAGCTCTTTATGAGCACCTTGAAAAATCCTCAATCCTTTACAAAATAATAGAATAAGACCCCATCTTACTCCAAATTTCCCCTTAGGGTCATTATATACCATACATAAACAAAAAGGGCCAAAGCACTACCCGACTCATATATGTCTCCCATACGATATTCCAAAACTTCATATAGTAATAATCCTATCAATAAAGGAAAAATTACTTACAACATCCATATCTAGTCCGATTGCCCATCCTCCTCAATGGGCTCCCAAACATAGTCCCCCGGTTTAAAGCGACCTCGAATCTGCTGTAGGGGTTGCACTTACAAATTTCATCAAAACGTGGTCCTTTACCTCTATTAGGACAATCTCTCTTTTTATGACCTATTTCTTTACAAAAGAAACACTTAACCATAAACCCTTTCTGCCCACTCACATTACTGGCACACTCTTTGCCAAACTTACTTGATGAACTCGAATCTCCAACGTTCTTACTCTTTTGAGAACGAAAACGATATTCACGACACTTTAATAGTGCCGCATTCACTACCTCGATGAAAGTCATTAACTTAGGACTTTCTAACAAATGTTGTCGAATTTTCCAATCCAAACCACAAACAAACTTTGATATACGTTTCTCTTTTGTATTTACCTCATAAGGTACTAACTTCGCCCAACTAGAGAAGTCTTCTTCATATTCCTCCACAATTCTATTTCCTTGAAAAATCCCCATATCCTGAGTAGGGGAAGGCAAATACCTTTGATAAAAAAGTTCCCAAAATTCTTTTTTAAGTAAAGTATCTCTCTGTTCAGATGTGGTGACAGACTCCCACCATTGAGGAGCTGTACCTGATAACCTAAAGGTGACTAAAAATTGTTTCAGCACCTCACTACACCCAACCATACGAAGATGTCTCTGCATAATATTTTTCCATTGACTTGCAGCCACGACATCAACTCCCCCTGCAAACTCGGGAGGATGCCCCTTACTAAAATCTTCCTTCACTCTCTCCCATAAGGACAATCCTACATGGGGTGGGACTGCTCGAGTGGCAGATTGCTAAGCCATCATAAAAACGGCAGCAGTGACCTCTTGTGCCACAATATTGGCAACATCATCCGTAGTCATGTTCCTTTGAGGCATTTGGGGTTGCCCTTTGTTTGCCCCGATTGAACGACCTCCCTTCGGTGGCATCTGAAACAAGACAATTGTATCAGAACGCCTTTCAAATATTTTTGAATCACAGAAAGATATGGACGTATGAATGTAATCGTCCTAACAATAAGGCTCTACATCAAGAACGCTTACGGAAGATAGTAGTAACGCACACAGATCCTAAAGACACTAGAACCTGATGCTCTGATACCACCGGTGACAACCCGCTCCAAATAATAACGGTTGGCCAGCCCTATACTATATAAATCACGTATCTCAGATGGTACGGTATCAACATCCACGACTAAACACTATAATATACGGCTAACTACCCACAATCATATAGTCCGAATTGCCAAAAATTTGAAACTTTTATTTTTAACAACAACAACAAAACCAATAATGCACACAACCAAGAATATACATCTAACTATGATGAGAGAACTGTGCATGCTCCAATAATAAAAGAGTACAATACATTGTACAACAAAAATCTCAGCAATGAAATACCCGAATATGCTGTCGGGCAAAAGACAATACAATAATCTGATAAATAAAATATGAAAGTGTTAATCTACAACACTTGAATACTAACTCAATACAACTGAATCCTAATCTAGATGTACAATGGATAGGTATCGACTAAAGCAAAGTGCCGCAACAGTCCGCTACTGCCACAGCTCCACAAATCCTGAATGGAGGAATATCAAAGGCGTCCTTGCGGAGGAACACCTGAAGTAATACAATATATATACATGGAGGAGGAGAATATAAACGGGTCAGAACCCGAGTTTGAAAAACAGTTTATAGAAAGTGTATTAAAATGCATAATAATTATAAATGCATTATTACATGATTTACTTGGAATCGACCTCTCCATACAAATTCAACTCACCTTTCATCTAAAGCGCGCACTAAGAGTATGCACGTGATCTCCAAAAGGATGCCCAATTCTAAATAGGTAAGAGGATCCTAACTTTAACCCAAAAGAAGTATTTAAGCAAAATCATCTAACCTATTTCCCAATATATTCGTTCCCATAATTTATAAGTCAAATACATTAACTTTAATGTAATAGTTATATTTGTCTTTAATATTTTCATTTGTTGAACATATAAAGTTACATGATCCAATCATGTCCACATCATCACAATACATCCACAATCTCATTTACTAGAATATATATTCTAGTGATGCCCATATAAGGCATGATACCATATGCATAATTATTATAGATGAGTTAATAGCATCAAGAGTTAAGGACTAAACTCCTCCCGATTCTCAACACGGTACTGCGTTTTGTGCGTGGGACGTCTCGCCGAAGCGAAATCCAAACAAGGAACCTTCCGTTACACTACTCCTGACCGTTTCGATCCTCGGGGCTCATTATGCCCTCAATGCAAGATGCATGTAACCCAAATGATTATTATCCACTTTAAATTAATGAATATTCCCAATTCTCAATAGTACACGTCATTTCATGCGTGGGACGTCTCGCCGAAGCGAAATCCAAACAAGGAACCCCCCGTTACACTACTCCTGGAACTGTCGATTGTCGGGATAGGTGATTATATATATATATATATATATATATATATATATATATATATATATAATTATGAGCATTAAGGACTAAACTTATCCCCGAGTTCCAACATTACACTGCGGTTCGTGCGTGGGACGTCTCGCCGAGGCGAAATCCAAACAAGGAACCCCCCCGATACACTAATCCTGGCAATGTAGGTCATTGAGGTCCATTATGCCCTTGACACCCAAATACAAACACAAGCAATAATCACCATCCAACCGAGATATAACTCGAAGGACGCAGCCTCACATGCTATCATCTTCCAGCAGCCCATACACGTAGCAAACTGGGGCCACCTGGTGGGGTTCAACGACGCCCACCTCGTGATCTACTCACGCACACGACGTCCGGGAAGCGGTCATAGTTCCTAATCGGCAAGTGAGAGCGTCACATACCCCCGACCTCTCACCCCCAAAATAAATAAATATATATATCATATATGTCATTTGCTGACCACAAAGGACGACTATGACCTGGGGAATATCCACATCCTGTTTTTCTAGTCAGAATGCTCACCCTCTACGCACGAAACTTCCCAATGATAGCAAGGAGGGGGTATGCTTAACATGTATATACACCATCATATAAGGTATACATACATCCCACATAATAAAGATATACCATTTTATATAAGGTATACCTGCAACATCATATTCATTTTCATATTCATTAAACGCTCTTAGGCGTAATTTGATTAACATCATTATTTAGTATATCTCTCTCTTATGATACACTAACCGTCAATACTCACACATTTACCCCACTTAGTATATGCTATACTAATTCTCGGTTGAAGCTCTCATGTCGCTTCTAGTATGAATTGTCTTTCAATTCTATTTAAGTTAAGGATATTCTATATCCTAATGAACCTCAATTATCATTTCTCATTGCGTGAGATATCTCCCAAATCAATCATCAATGAGGATATTTCTATATCCATTTGCACATCAAATAGTATTATAATTCTCCATCCATTGTAAGGTTCAACATAATTTATGAACCATTAAAGTTATACCAATTGGGATTGGATCCTAAGATCCGGCACCTCTAAGTCAACCTCATCTTCAAGTTGTGAAGTTGTTATCATTACCAAACAAACCTCAAATAAAAGTGGGCTTCCCCACTTAGAAAAACAACAAAGTGTCTAATCGGTATTCCTCAAATTTAGTCAATATGACTCCAAAATTTCTTTTAGGGGAAACTCGCTAAAAGTCTCCAAAACCTGCTCCATACATCTCCTATAGAGATCCCCAATCGATAACTTCAAACAAAATGGAATGAATTTCTCTTTAGAAAAACAATCCCTCCAAAAGCCCTGTTTCCGAATCGATTCGGGCTTATTCCGAATCGATTCGAACCAGCGAATCGATTCGACCAGGAAGGCGAATCGATTCGGGTCATCAGACCTAGGACTTTGTCTCAGGACGAATCGATTCGGCTGGAGTCCGAATCGATTCGGTCACTCAGACCTGGGCACCTGCATAATTCCGAATCGATTCGGCTTAGGGGACGAATCGATTCGGCGTACCTGGAGGCTCGAAAATGGCTACTTTTTTAGTAAGCCAAAATACCAAAAATCCATTTTAATGGTTTTCTCTCCATTTCTCTTCAACCCAATCACAAATATATCATCAATAATCATCCTAGAATACATATAAACTAGTTTATATCCTCAAATCAAAGATCTACCTATTAAATCTAAGATTATACCCAAAAGTTAGGTTTTGTAAAACTAAACCTAAATCCCAAAAATCAATCCACAAATCATGCAATAGATGGTACACAACAATTATTTAGCAAGTTTAATCACTTGCCTCGGGTTCGTAGGGTCTGAATCCGCGGGAAAAATCCTCTTTCTCTCTCTCTTCTCCTTCTTTTTCTTCTTCTTCCTCTTCTCTCTTTCTTTCTTTTCTTTTTCTCTTTCTCTCTTTTGGAGAAATATCTCCCGTATGATAATTTAGCCTAAATCCCAAAAATACACATCTTTAAATGATAATACACACTTTAAATGATTCGGTGAGTTTAATTCGAGTCAAACGGTCCTAATTTATTTCGGAACCCAAATAGACCCTAAGTACAGTCATTTCAACTTTCTCGACCCTTCCAGACACAATGGTACCCTCAGAATTTCCATTCGAGACACTTTTTGACGACTCTAAATTTTGACCTCAATTGCCATTTTTAATTATTCTCCAACAAAATATTATTTATTTCTCCTAAAATATTACTCTTCCGAAAGTCTTGGGTTGTTACATAGGCATTCGACGAATTTTGAGGGCGAAATTCCATTGTTAGTGGGGAAGTGTAACAATTCGCGTAATTTTTGGGGTATTTTCAAAATAAAGAGGAAAAATAAATTTTGAGATAAAATAATTTTTTTTTCTAAATCTTGTTGGTTATTATTTTTAAAGGCGAGAATTTCAAACGGTTTCGAAAACGGAGTTAAAACGGATTTTAGATTGATTTTACAATATTTTGCCTTGTAGGCAATTTTTGGGCGAACTGTCAGTTTTCCTGGGCGATCGATCGATCGACACCTGGGGGTCGATCGATCGACCCCAGTAGAAAACGTGCGCAGCAAGAAGTTTTTGAGAGTTGGATTTGTTTACAACTCTTATTCTTTGCCTTATAAAAAAAGGTCGTGGGTGAGCCTTTTTGGTACAACTTTTTGGCGGCAAACATGTTTTTAATTCCTCTCTTTTATATACAAACAAGCCTTTTAATTTATGCTTAACCTTAGGTTTTTGGAGGTGTTCTTGGGGCAGTTTTGAGAATGTTCTCGGAGGAGTTTTTGGTGATTTTTGAGAGCAAATTTTTGGTGGCTTATTCTGTGATTTCTGGGTAGAATTATCTTGATATCTTTTAGTGGTTTGAGGTATGAGGTTTTACACAATATGCTCCTTAATCTCACGAGTATTATTCTCGTTGTTTTCTTGTGATTATTGACTCATAAATTGAATTGCTAAATTCATTAGAATCTGGAAATATTTGTTAGAATCTAATTTCGATTAATGTGGTATTATATTTGTGCTGAGCATTTTGTCATGAGATTTTAATATGGCACTGGAATTGGGCTCTCGTCAATATTTCTTTTTTCCGAATATGGTAGAAAAATGCATAGGCACGGTAAGGTGGTGAGGCCTGGTGACCCGGTTAACGTGTTGTTGAGAAATTATATTGATGTAATTGCTTTTGAGATTCACATTTGATTTGAATATTCATACTCGTATTGTTACGTTTTATTCACCACTAATATTTCTTGAGCATCTTCCTGTCGTATTGTGTACTTCCCCATATTTTCTTTTATTGGTAGGTTAGTGCGGATTTTGGGGCGCTTTGGAGATTAATTTTAGCAAGGATTATTTTGGGAAGATTTTTAATAAAAGAGAGAAGATTGTATTATTTTGATGTATAGAGCATTGTAGATTTGTATTTACTTTTTTAGATAGATAGTTGTTGTATGTAATTCGAGAGATTTGGTTGTATTTATATGAACAGATTTGAGATTAGTGGTTTCTCTTTTGTTGTTTGGGATTTAGATGCTCTATACCTTGTTAAATTGTGGATTTGGATAGCTTTATCAATAGTAGCACTCCGTTTGCTCTCCCCGGGCAGGCGGGGTGTTACATACAAAAGGTAAAGTATGCAAACAAAACTAACACATTCAACCTTTAGATTTTGCAAGGGAGGAAGAATGTGAAAGTAAATGAGAATGAAATACCCTATCTTGTAAAGCTACCAAGTCGGATCTCCTAACCAAAACTAATGACGAATGACAATTTCGGGGTGTAGTAGCTACCTTGGTTGCCTTGCCAAAGGGTTTTCTAGGACCTCTTTTAAGATGAAAACAGGATTTCCTAAGATGACCTTTTCGACAACAATGTGAACACCTATAGTCACGGAGAAAATATTTACCTAAGGAGTGATCTCTAAAAGCTTTCCTAGTGGATTCTCCTAAAACATTGGTTTGGGCTTTATGAGTTTATTCACTACAAGTATCGAAGCTTAAACCATAAGTGTCAATTTTAATTTGGACCATTCCTAATATTTTATCTAATTTTTCCGAACGCACTCCAAATCAAATTTGTCGTTACTAGATCCTTTTAATTTATTTTCTAATTCTAGGATGTTAGACTCTAATAAAACATTTCTCTCTTCAAACTCGAGAAGCTCCCTTTTCAAGGATTCCATTAAACCTCTAAGGCTATCTCTCTCGCTCTCAACATATTCTAGCTTTTCTCGAAGAGATCTCTCTCGTTTCCTAATGTCTTGCACAACGCACTCTCATCAACGACCTTGCACGCTCTTTTAAACAAGCTTCTAACTTCAAATTAGCTCTTTTCAATTTAATAGATTCTTCAAATAATTCTTGAAAAGTAACTTGAAGTTCACTCACATCAACCTCTTCATTTTCACTCTCTCTCTCTCTCTTTCACTCTCACTACCATAAAAATAAGGGAATCAAAAACTTTGAACACGAAAGTGTCATGTGTTTGAATATCTTCAGGAGAAGATTCACTATCGGTGCTCACATGACAAGCCATAAAAGCAACAAAGTTGTGCTTAGTGGGGGAATCAGGTCCCTCTTCCTTATCAGTATGACTAAGGGTCGCATTATATGAAATGGGTCTCTTACCCTCTCTCCTTAGTTTAGTGGGCACTTAGAAGCCCTATGGTCATAACCCTCACGACCAAAACACCTATTTGAATCGTCCCTATTTAAATTTTCATTAATAGTTTTAGGGATCCTCTCGGATTTTTCATGATTAGAAGTTTCAAATTTCTTAAGGTGATTTTTAAATTTATCTTTGTTAATTTAAAGAAACTTTCAAAATTTCCTAGCAAACAAGGCCATGTCTTCCGAGTCACTATCACTCTCGCTCTCTACTACTTGTTTATCCTCTTTTCGGGCTTTTAAAGTAATGCCCTTATCAATTTTCTTTTCGGTTTTAGAGGGAAACATGACTAGTTCATAGGTTTGTAAATCACCTATGAGCTCTTCTAATTTCATAGAGGCTAAAGTTGGTAAAGAATTTAAAACGGCCACTTTTGGAATAAATCTATCGGGTAAGGACCTTAAAATCTTCTTTACAACTCGGTTGTTGGTTATTTTCTCTTCCAAGTTAAAAGATGAATTAACAATATATGAAAGTCTAGCATAAAATTCATCAAAAGTTTCTTTTTCGTTCATTTTGATGGTTTAAAATTTAGTGGTGAGGTTTTGGAGTTTCGAAGCTTTAATGACACTTGTACCCTCATGAGTGAGTTGCAAAATATCTCACGCTTCTTTAGTGGTCTCTCACGTCATAATGCATCGAAATTCATTTGGTGTGACAGCGCTAAACAAGGCGTTTAAACCACGGGAATTAAAATCTGAAAGTTTAAACTCATTCTCACTCCATCTATCGACCGGTTTGGGAACACGTTCATTATCTACTAAATGAGTTGGTGGAGACCACCCATTAACTACAAATAACCAAACCGTCTCGTCGATAGATTTAAGTGCCGATTTCATTCGCGCATTCAAGTACGCGTAGTTAGAACCATCAAAAATAGGAAATTTAGAAAATGGGGGAAATTCCATTTTAGCCAAAAATATTTAAAGGATCTTAAATGAAGTAATTTATCATTTTTGGCTCTGATACCAATTTTTTTTTCTCGCGAGGCCCCCAATTTTTATAAATCTTATCAAAAATTAATTTAAATCTCCTATTAAAGATGCGGAAGCATGAGATGATGGTTCAATTAAAACAAATTCACAAATTGTCATTTCTCTTCTTTTCTAAAATTAAAATTAAACAAAGTGATATTTTTCACTTAAACCAAATTTAAAATTAAACAAATTTAAATTTCACTTAAACCAAGTTAATTAACACAAGTCTTATAAATTGTCTAAGTCATATTTTTCATTTAATCGAATTAGGCCAAACCAAATTTTAACACATTAAATTGATGACTTGAATTAACTGCATAAACATTACCTAATATTTAATTAGCACCAAATTAAATTAAGTAGTGATTAAACCATATTTTTTCTTTTTACCTAAGCATGCGTTCTAGGTGATATAGAAAGATAAAATTAAACAATGGATCACTACACCGCGATGTACGAGGAAAAACCTACAACGCGAAAAAACCTCAGATGGCCCTAGCCTCAAATCCACTAAGTATGGTTTTACAAATACAAGACAGTAAGAATTACAACACTCGACTCGATCTGTCTCAAGCCCCGATGCTTCTTCTTGTATATACGTCCGCCTAGCAAATAATCATGGAGCTCCACCGCGGTCTCGTAGTCCACTGGTCAGACTTTATATGGTCACCGTCACCCAAACTAGGAGCCTTTCTCCAAGTGGGCAAATCAATACAAACTTCTTCTTCTTTGTGGGATTTATAAGCAAACCTCAACGTCTCTTCAAAACGGTTGAGGTAAAAGAATTGGTGCCAAACTCCAAGCAAGTATAAATATATATATGGAGGCTTGGTATAATAAACAATGGGTGTAAACAACTGTTTAAAATATTTTTTCTTGAAGAATTGAACACTCAAAAAAATGAAATTTTTCCCTTTGAATATTGCTCTCAAACTCTCTCTTAGAGGTTGTAAGATATGAAAAAGTTAAAGAAAAAAGGTTGGTTCCTTCACTATTAAGTTCTGTTTAAAGTTAGTGGGGTAAATAAGTGGAAAACATGGGAAAAAACTGCTCAAAACTGCTAAATACATGTTCCCGCCAAATCTCGTTCGAATAAGATTTTCATTCGAACGAAGTCTCGTTCGAACGAGCCTTCAAACGAAGTTCCAGTGTGAACTCATTAGAACTCTCTTTGGAAGTCTCGTTCGATCATCCATATCATTGGAACGACATTTCGAACGAAGTTCTAGTGGACAATATGGGAACTCGTTGGCAAACTCGTTCGAACGACATTGTGGTTTGGACGACAAACTCGTTCGAGCGAAACTTCGAACGAACTTCCTGAAAGTTGAAAAATTCTATTTTTACCGCATAAACTTTATATACTTTATATTAAAGTTTTAATAAAATCTTTATGAAATTAAACAACAGTTTTAAATAAAACGTACACCAAATATGAAATGTTCCAAGCTCCTATATATACATTAAAATGAATTCATACCTTAGGAGTAAATGGATCATTGTTGATAACGTAGAAACAAGGCACTTTAAACTTGGCCGCTACTTCTTCAACTTTAGTACGTCATAGGCTTGAAGGATGATCAATAACTCTATCCTATGACTCAAAAGATTTTGTCCGGAATTGAGCCAAAATTACTAAGGACTCAATTGGAAATTTGTGTCCTTACAACACATTTTGGCCAATCAGAGAGAGTCCCACCACAACTCAAATACCTCACCGCTTGTCTTATAAAAAGGACCATTGGGCTCATAATTTCGTAGCCAATTTTAGTAGACAATTAGAGGGGAATTTCGGGGAGCAACTTTGAGTGATTGTAATCAATTTGAGGACCTAGTTTTTATCATTTTTTTTAGAGGATTGAAGATTTTTGTGAGAGAACTATTTGTAAGTTTTGTTTATTAATGATGATCTGTACTCATTCTTGCAATTTCTCTTTCATTATGGTAGCTTGCTTCTTATATTAGGAGTAGCGTGAAGTTTATCACAGTTAGTTAATATTGTCATGTTAATTTGATTGTTGTTTATTCCCGGCTTATTTTAATTGTTATCAAAGATTCGGTATTCATTTTAAAACGACACGAGAGTACGTTTTAAAACCTTCAAAATTGTTTTGTCAAATCAAGTTTTGAGATTTAAAAATAGTAATTTTTGATGGATTATACTTACACTTTGATTGTTTTGATAGTCCATGCTTAAATACACTTGCGAACTTTAAAACTTGTATTTTCTAAGGGAATAATGATTTTAGCCGTCTATTAGAGATAGTAAAAATACTTTTATCATAACTATCATATTTTCCGAATTAAAAGAGGCGAGAGTTGGTTTAATTTGAGTTATAAAAAGGTAATGACAACATAAAATTATTGTGCAATATTAGTTACATGATAAATGGATCCCAAATCCTAATTATTTTCTAATTGTTTATAAATATCTTGTGTTACTCTCATTTATCGTTGTTTCTTTTATTTAGTGTAGTTCATAATCATTCTCTATCCCATTTAGTCTAGTTGGACAATCATAATTATTTTGAACAAAAAAATTGACAAATCTCTATGGGTTCAACCCGTACTTACACTCGCTATTCTATGATAGCCCGTGCACTTGTGGTATTTAATAAATTGGCAACAAAAGTGTTGGGATATTTTTTTTATAAAGGTTAAAATGATTTTTGGAATTTTTAATAAATGTTTTTTATTTTTCAAAAACATTTTATCATAAAAGGTTAGGCTAAACCTTTTCTGATCTCGTAAACAGTGTTAAGTTTTGAGGTTTCCATGATATATAAAAGACTGAATCTTTTTTAATTTGCGTGTACGATTTCGTTTGAATGACATCGTTCCTGGTTCGAATATGATTGTATCTCAGTCAAACGACAGTGTATGTCGTTTGAACGAGATGTGGTTAAAGTTGACACGTCACCGCCTTGATTTTTATTATGAAAAAAGGTGTGAGGATTCTGATTTTCGTGTAGAGAAACACTAGTTTTAAACAGAATACGATTTTCAGTGTTTTGGTTTATTATCCAAAATTTTGAGGGTTCAATCTTTTGTTTTTACATTTCACAATCCCAAGTACTTTTGTGTGAGTTTTTTTGTGGAACCCAAAGAATAATTTTCTACTATTCATACTTTGTAGGGAGATCCCTACAATCGAGGGTTGCGTGCTATTGTGGTGTGAGTCTCGATGGAGATTTGTGATTGTGTGTCATTAGGGAGTGTTGCGGTGTTCCTGGGTTGAAGACTGGACTACGGTTCATATAGGTTCATTGAGTGTGGACTCGTTGCTGACAACATCGATCGATGCATGCGGGTATTCAAGTGTCAAAATGTATTTCATTGTAATCCGTGTAAGTTGCGATTTACAATTATAGTGAAATAAAAAGGTTTTGTCTTGAGGGGATTTTTTCTGAATTTGTTTCGCATATTTTATTTATTTTGTTTCACACTACACGCACGTTGCCATTTGAGTTTAAGGGCTGAATTGATTTGATTCATAAATTGACTATAATTAAATAAGTTTTTGATTGGAATTTCTACAACTATTTGAATCATTATGGGTTTCTCGAATTGGTATCAAAGCAGGTTACGTTAATTTATTGCGTATTCCTATTTTCCCCAAAATTGTGCGATTTTGATTTTTTTTGAAAAATCATATTTTTAAAATTATCGCAATGTTTCCAAGTGAAAACTTATATAATCAGTTGCCAATTTTTGACGGGTCTAATTATGCTTACGGGAAAGCCTGAATGAAATCCCATTTAAAAGAAATCGATGAAAGAGTTTGGGTCATTTGTGAACGAGGTTGGAATCCTCCCACTGTCACCGAAAATAATGTCACGAATTTGAAACATGTGTCAGATTGGACTGAGGATGAGTTTAGGTGGAGCACTTACAATTCACTAGGGCTTAGTGCAATTTCTCGACACGTCACCCCTGACGAGTTTCGACGTATTATGACGTGCACCATGTCTAAAGAAGCGTGGAATGTTTTTTTCACTCATCCAAGAAGGCACTAATGCGGTCAAAGAGTCTAAAATTTAAAATTTGACCACTTAATTTGAAACCATCACCATGCTAGAGACTAAGTGTTTTGACAACTTTTATGCACGCTTGTCGGACATTATCAGTACTAGTTTTAATCTTGGTGAGCCTATACCTGATGCACGAGTGATTAAAAATATTTTATGATCATTGGCTAAATGTTTTATCCCTAAAGTAACTGTTTTAAATACCTTAGGAAATTTGAATCGTCTAAAATGAGAAGAGTTGGTAGGAGACCTACAGACGTACGAAATTGACATGTTTCTCAACACTGTCAAACCTAAGGATAGTGGGATAGCTCCTAAATCCCAATATAATAAAATAGTGTTTTATGAGTCCGAGTATGATTTTGACACGGCCCTACTTGCAATGAATTTTAAAAAATTTCTCCAATTTTCAAAACAAAATTCTTCCAATAAAAAATTTTCAAAGAAAAACTAGAAGAAAAACAAGGCCAAAGAAAGCGGTGAGAAAGCGAAAGAGGGTGAAGAAAAGTTTGAAAATTTAAAAGGTTTTGCATGTGAAGGGAGAGGGAATAAGTCATTTGAGTGTCCCACTAGACTTAGGAGATAAGGGAAGAAAGTTTCCATGCCTACCACACTTAGTGATAGTGAGGGAGATGAGGACGATGAGTCCAATAAAGGTTTAGCACATGGGATGTGTGTAGATTTTTTGAGTCGTGTGATCAAACCCACTTTGTCCCACGTTGATAGTGTTCACAAGAGCGACGGTGAAGACTCGAGTGTTTCTAGTGGAGATGATAGTGAGTTTGAGAGTGGAGATGAAAGTGAGCTCCAAAAAGAATTTAGGGATTTGTACACCGAGACCTTGAAAACAATGAAGTATAATATAGATTTAGGTCGTCGGGTTTTAGATTTGGAGAGAAATAAGGAAGTTTTAAGGAGGAAAAAGTGTGACTTGACTGACATGGTGTCTAGTCTGACGACACGTGTATCCTAACTTGAGAGTGATATCGAACGTGCCTGGGAGGTCAAAGTTACTTTAGAGAACGCATTTAATAAAGTTGAAAAGATGGTTCTTAATACCGTTTTGGGTGGTGGTGAGAGTTTATGAAAAGGTCATGACGGTGCATCCACTTTTATTATTGCACCCGAGCCGGTTCCCACTTTATTGACCCGTCCCAACCCACTTAGGCATCCCATGCCTGTTAGGAGAGCACATCCTAGAGTTATTGAGAGAGGTGTACCTAGGCCGTTTTATGTTTGTTACCATTGCAAAAAGAGAGGACACATTAGGGAGTTTTGCTTTAAATTGGGTTATGTGTCACACTTTGCTCCTACACATGTTTTCTCACATGCACCCGCTCATGATACTTTTCCGGAACATAATAATAGAGAGTTTGCACATATTTGAGAGCAAGTAAAGTTTTTGGTCGAGACTTCTCATGATTTGATGGAGTTGTTTCAAAATATATCTTCGTCTTTGGAAAACTCCACCGCACCCACTCGATGAGGTCTAGAGATATTTGCTAGCATAGGGTGATTTACATGATGTTTTGTTATGCCTATTGCTAGTATGCACCATTTTTTTTTATACTTTGTTAGCATTTTTGTTTGATTTTATTTTTTTGCTACTATTTTAGCACTGTTTTGGATCTGTTTGTCCATTCTAGGAACTATTTTCTCAAAAAATTTCCCACTGGACAAAACTGCATGTTATCTTGAACAAGTTGGGAAAATTTTATTTTCTCATTCTAACGAGAACAAATGTCCCGTGAAGGCTTCTCGCGAGATCCTATGTCGTTCAAACGACAAGGAATCTTGTTCCAATGACCTATTTGGATTTCTGGAAATTTCTCATTGTATTCCTCTGTTTTATCTTTTTGTACTTATTTGGTAATACTGGGTTGTTTGTGATCAGTGTTCGAAAAAATTCAAAAAGATTTTCTTTTTTAGAAAAAATTGAAATATCCAAAATTGAGTTTTGTATATTGTTTGCACCTTATATGAATTGACACTCAGGATGACGAAGTCACAACTTCATGCCATATCCACATGACTATTTCATAGTGTTTTGAGACAATATATTGTGTCATTCACGTGCTTTACAAAGTTTGGAGTCTTTGAGATGATATAGTGTTGCTACTTACATGAATGACTCTATTTGTACTTTATTGCACACATGCATGGCTTTGTTTGACTTTTGTGCTTGTCTATCACATGTTGGTTGAGTGTTTCCATCTCAATTCTGTCTACACAACGAACCAATTGTGATAAAACTTGACAAAAAGTAGTGCATGGTATAAATCGTTTGTGATGTTGTGTGTTTTATTTTGAAAAAAAAAATAGGGAAGGGATATGAAAGGAACTCAATTATCCTTTGCGATTAAGCCACCATTTAAATGGACCAAAGAAAGTGAGGAATTGAAAATTATCTGGGGTCCAATGATGTTAACAGAGCCCGAAAAAATTGAAGGGTAATAAAAAGAAATATATTTCAAAAATGGGCCAGTAGATTTTTACTTTCATCACCTCATAAGAAAAATAAAAAGAATTATCTTTTACTAGAGGGAGGATGGATGGAATTTTCAACGGTTTGGACGTCCTTAAAAGTCATAAAAAAGAATTACATAGTTTTGGACGTTATTGGTGTTGAAATCATTTATACTTTGATTTGTTGATATGATTAAGATAATGTCATCTAAATTCAACAATCTTATACCAAAGGACTATTTTATATGTCCATTTGTTAGGAGTACACTTATGCATCTTGCACATATGATATGATTGAGTTGATTTTCCTATCGAATTTGTTCACACCCATTCATTCTGTTTCCATGATTTGGTTATCTTAGTATAAATTCATGGTGTGTATTTTTTTATAACATTAGTTTTGCATTTTTTGTATGAAAAATTTGAAAAAATCAAATATATTTTGTTTGCCTTGGTTTACCGTGACACCTCGATTGGATTTATTTTGTTTATTCTTTTCCTTGTCTATTTTGAACAAATAAAAAGGGGGTGAACAAATTATTACTTTATGGTGGAGTTTAAGTATGGGGGATAATTGATTATGCTTTCATGTATTCGCTTAAATCATTTCAAACTCGATACGTCACGAGGTATTTTCTTTGTCTTATGTGTGTAGGTACAATTGAAGATTTTTGGATTGAACACCCAGATGAGAAAATCTTGGATTTTTGAAATGTTGATTGTTGAAGCATCGTTTGAAAATTTTGAAGATTTGACAGTTTGCCTTTCCACGTTTAATTTTTTGGGAGGGTATATTTGTATAGGTCATTTGAGATTGATAATTCAGATTTTTTATTTTGTACCGGAATAGACATAGGGTGAGATTTGTAAGGACATTATTGTTCGTTATTAATTTATTATGCCGTATACCGCTACAAGTTGCTACAAGTCGTCGAAGGATTGAGAAGCTTACATATACAAAAGACGAATCCGAATTTCAAGAAGACTTCAACATTCAATCCCAACAAAGATGAATTTGGTAAAATGTGTTTAAGTTTCATTTACATTTCACATTAAAAGTGTTGGGCTAATTTATTTTATAAAAGTTAAAATTATTTTTGGAATTTTTGATAAATGTTTTTTATTTTTCAAAAACATTTTATCACAAAAGTTTTGGATCAACCTTTTTTGATCTCGTAAAAAGTGTTAAGTTTTGAGGTTTCCAAGATATATAAAAGACTAAAGATTTTTTAAGTTGCGTGTATGATGTCATTCGAACGAAAACATACTTATTTCGTACCAGATCGTATCTCGCTCAAACGACAGTGTATGTGGTTCGAACGAATGTGGTTTATGTTGACACGTCACCTCCTTGATTTTTATTATAAAAAAGGGTGTCTGGCTTCTGATTTTCGTGTGGAGAAACAGTGGTTTTAAACTGAATAATATTTTGAGTGTTTTGGTTTATTCTCCAAGAGTTTGAGGGTTTAATATTTTGTTTTTATCATTCACAATCCCAAGTACTTTTGTGTGAGTTGTTTTGTGGAACCCAAAGCATAGTTTTCTATGGTTCATACTTTGTGGGAAGATCTCTACAACCGAGGGTTGTATGCTATTGTGGAGTGAGTCTCGACGGAGTTTTGTGATTGCATGTCATTAGGGAGTGTTGCGGTGTTCCTGGGTTGAAGACTGGACTGCGGTTCATGTAGGGTCACTGAGTGTGGACTTATTGCTAACGACATCGACCGACGCCTGCGGGTATTCGAGTGTCAATCTCTATTTCATTGTAATCCGTGTAAGTTGCAATTTACAATTATAGGGAAACAAAAAGGTTTTTCCCTGAGGGGATTTTTTTTTAATTTTGTGTCGCATATTTTTCTTTATTTGGTTTGACATTACATGCATGTTGCTATTTGAGTTTAAGGGCTGAATTGATTTGATTCATAAACTGACTCTAATTAAATAAGTTTGTGATTGGAATTTGCGCAACTATTCGAATCTTTATCACACGTAGCGTTTCTCAACAAACCATCTATATATAATGACTGATCTCAATTAGATAGGATAACTGGCTCCTGAATTTATGGAACTAACTTGAAACTAGATCAGACTCCTAAACATATTGAGGACTTAATTTAAACTAAAACTTAATCAATTTAAGTGGACTGCATCATTTTCTCCTAAATAAAGGGACATAGTGGTAAGGTGCACTTATTTGTTACACTCCCCCTTAGTGCATACTTACGATCAACAAGACCAAGAGCATCACAAAATTCTCAGTTCTAAACCTTGAAAGCACCTTAGCGAAGACATCAGCAACCTGGTCGTTGTTTCTAAATGTTTGAAAATCGATCTCAAGCGATAACTCCTTCCCTCAAACATAGTGATGATGAGTTTCAATGCATTTTTTGTCGGCGTGAAACATAGGGTTTCTAACTAGCTTAATGGAACTGTCATTAACATATTTGAGTGAAACTGGATAATTCGTGGTCGAAGATAACTCACAAAGCAACCGCTTAAGCCATACATTATTGAGTGACCATTGTGTCAGCCACATATTCTGCCTCGACACTTGAAAGAGTGAAAGTACCCTACTTTTTACTATATTAAGACACCATAATTGAACATATACTGAAGTAATAACCATTTGCAGAACGTCTATCATTGATGTTAATCTCCCAATTTACATCTGTAAACCCATGTTAGAAGAAGTCTACATTTTGCTTTTATATAAACCCATAGCATAAAGTTACTTTATAGTAATGGAGGATTATCTTTGCTTCAATCGAATGACTAACACATGGATGGACCATAAACTGAGACAAAAATCCCATAGAATAAGGAATGTCGATCCTCGTGATAGTCGAATACAATATATTACTCACAAGTGTACAAAACTGTAGTTCATCATCTAACAGCTCACCTTTAATTTTCTCTAAGTTTAGACAAGATTTAATAGGAAGTGTCTTAGCTTGCCACTTCCCCATACCAAAATGATTCAGTAAAATTCATGCATAACCTCATTGATGGATAAAAAAGCCATCATATTTATCCACTTGTAAGCCAACAAAGAAACAAACTTCCACCAAACTCTTCATTTCAAAACGGATAGACAATTTGTCAGGAAGATGTGCAATTTCATTTGAGTCATCGTCGTTAATAATCATATAATTTGCATATGAAAAAAGCATTGTATGCATGAATGATTTGACACTGAAAACCGAACTATGATCTAAATTTCCAAGAGTACCATCGAAAATATAAAATATTGAGTGATCTTACCATTCCATGCATGTGGCACTTGATTGAGACCATACAAGGCCTTCTACGACAAACATAACCAAAACACTCCTTCGAAACAATAAATGGTGGTTGTTCCATAAAGATATCACGTTCCAATTCTCTAGAAATAAAAGCATTCTTAATGACGAGTTGCCAAATATTTCATCATTTACACACAGCCACGAAAACTATTATTCGAACTGTAATGAAATTAAAACTTGGGTAAAAGTATCTTCATAGTCTATGTCATAATTCTCAGAAAACCCACATGCGATGAGACGAGATTTACACCTATCCATATTCCTATTAGCTTTCTTTTTCAATTTGTAAACCCAGTCAGCATTCTTCGGCTTCAGAATAAGCTCCCATCTAGCATTCTTATTCAGGGTTGATATTTCATCTTGCATTAGAGCTTCCCATTCAAATATACCTTCAACTTCCTTGTAAGATTGAGGCTCATCACATGTATCGCCCATAAGAAAATAGGACTCAATTGAGAAATAAATTAAATGAACCGTATAATCAGTTAAATAGTGAGGCTACTTTATTTCCCATGTTGATCGACTAAGCATATCTTGCGACCATGATGAACTCATGTATTCAAGGTGTCCTAACTTGCGCTCAACAACTCCATATTGTTGTGGAGTCTTTGGACATGTAGTTGTACAACGAATGTCATTGCTATTGCAATATCAAAAAAACTTGTCAAAAATATACTCCCCTCCATTATGAGTCCACAAACATTGTATATATGACCCAAATTCCTTCTCCATAAGTGTCTTGAACACAGTGTACTTCGAAAGAACTTCACTTTCGTGTTGAAAAAAATATACCCAACTATGATGAGAGAAATTGTCCACAATAACCATAACATAATGACACCCATTACATCTTGGAGTCTTTGTTGGACATAAACCAATTAGACAAGGTGGATGTTTGGCTCAATGAGCACTCAACATGAAGATGTTGCGATTTACCATATAAAAAACTTCAAAAACCCACATTGAGAGGCACCTCCTTTAAGTGCAAAAAACCATCAAGCGACCACTTCAAGGAAATTTCCTACAATAGTTGAGAATTAATGTGTCCTAACCTCACTTGCCAAAGTGAGGCACCACCACTTTGGATAATTTTTTCAATATATGCATCACTTGACGATAATATATCAAAAGACTCTCTTATCAAAAGAACATCACCTGTATGGTTCTTCACTTAAGCAAGAATTTTTACATCAGCTGGACCAAAAGGAACAGACCTCTCAGTTCCATTTATTTAAGAAAATGAAAATCCTGAAACATGGTAAACGTTGTCGAGATCAACACCGATGGCTTGCTTGTCGATATGTGGATGAACTTCAGAAAACAAGCATGCATCACCCTTGGCATGGTGAGAACAAATAGAATAAAAAATCCACCCCCGCTTATAATCAATAGGGATACTTGGACCTTTATGCTCATCAGTTTGATGCACAACATAACCCATAGTGGTTGGTTACTCAATGACATTAATAAAAAATAATTTCTCCAACTTGGTCTCCTGATATTCTTCATCATCATATGCATTGACATGATCATTCTCAAGGTTCATACATAAATTTGACTTGATGTAGCCTGGTTTTCCACACATACTACAAACGACCTTAACTCGATAATTTTTGTTGATATGACTCAACTTTCCATCTCTGTAACACGTGGACTCCACATTGGTTCAGGAGAGTTTGCCATCGATGGATGAAGGCTTCGACTTATCTTAGGTAAAAAATGCTTCAAGTCTTGTGATAGGCCTGTTTGACACTTTCTTTACCAATGCTTCCTGATTGGATAATAAATTCTCCAACTCAATAATTGAAGGCTAATTAATCCACACTTGAAGGGAAGAAATAAAGGTAATAAATCTTTTCACAATCCAATAAGATAATGACACAACCTTGCTTCGCTTATGGGCTCCTCCATATCCAACTCAGAAATTTAAGAATAATTTTTTTTTATCTTAAAAAAATCTGAAATGCAAAGAGTACCTTGAGTCTTTGATGCAAGTTCGTTTTCCCGGAATTGCAACCTCATCGTATGTTCTTGAGTAAACAATTGTTGAATCATCTCACACACTTCTTTAGGCGACTTCACATCACGAACATGATCAATATATTCTTTGTTAATCGACATTCATAGGGAAAACAAATCTTTGCCACATTTAATTTTCCACTTCCTCAGCAACTCAGCATTTTGAGGCGTGTCCTCTGGAATTAAGGTTTCACCACAAGAGATGATATCCCATAAATCCTAGCCTTCTAGATTAGATTCTAAGCAAAGCTTCCAGTAATTATAGTTGTTTCCAACAAGCTTATCCGTAGAGAATTAAAGAACGAGTTTCCCACCATTAATCTCGATAAAGAATAGCACAAACACTTCAACAAACAAGAGATAATAAAACAACTTCATTAAGGAATTTATTCGAGCAATTTTTCAGGAGCCTGGATATAACTCCTTGACACAAATATCAAAGGCAATTTACACTGGAAAAACTACAATGAGAAACATTCCAAAAGAAAAAATAATAGATTTATTATTGAAGAGAAAGAAATAATATAATTATATGATTACAAACCCATTGATCGAGGTGCGAAAAGTAGCGCGTGTAAAGACGCTAATGGTTGTTTTCGTTTCGCCAAATCAATACAAAAACCTAAGTTACTACTACACTTGCGAGGCAAGCACAGCGGTAAGTCGGGTATCGAAAATCCACAGAGACGAGTTGCTAGAATTCAAGTGATTTAATATTCCGAAATAAAAGTGTAAAAGATGATTACAAACTAAAAGGAAAAGTTAATCTAGGCAATGTGTTGAAACTAGATTATGAAAGCGAGTAAAACTATAGGTTGCGTCGAATATCCCTCACCCGAGTTAATTAGTATAAAATGGTCACATGGGTCGACGAGTTATTACAAATGCATCTCATTTCGACAGTTAATTAAATCAAGGGTTGTTACGCCCTAAATCGTCATAAAAGCCTAATAAGATTTTGGTGTCAATAAATATCCCGAAATTTACGCGCGAAAGGTCGTAAGCACGGGACATACATGATATGCCCCGTGAAATCTCCTAGGCATAATAACTAGGACAACACACTAAAAATAGACCCGTAAACTCCATCACCAAAGAAAAGCAACGCGTCAAGCCGAGTGAGTTCAATTCAAACACAACCTAATTTAAGTTACCTAGAAAGCATGTTAAAAACGCGATAAATGGAAAACGGTAAATAAGCGCGGTAAAATTACACTACAAAGCAAGTAAATCAAAGAATGTAAATAAAGCAAGAAAACCTAGTTTAGAAAGCTTGTAAATTAACTAGAAGGAAAGAAATGAAGAAATACAAACTATATTAATGGAGAGGATGATGAATAGTCAACATTCAAACCCAAAAGTGTGTCAATCCAAGAAGAAATGAAGAAGAACTAAGCAAATCACCCAAACCCTAAGCTAAACTAACCTGAAATCGTGTATCTACTGCTCTCTATTCTTATTACAACAAAATTGTATTTATAGTAAGTTTGATTAAAATAAAAGAACAAAGAAAAGAAATGAAAATATCTTCTGAAAAACAGGGGATCGATCGATCGACCCCTTTGGTCGATCGATCGATAAAGGCCAAAAATCGACAATTTAGAATGGTCGATCGATCGACAAAAGGGGTCGATCGATCGATCAAGCAGGTCTTGGCCAGGCAGCAGCACACTGCATTCTTCCCTTCTCCTCTTTTGCTTTCCTTATTTTTCCTCTGCTGAAATCGCCGTAATTTCTTCGTTATGAATCGGAATCGCGCACCGTTCGCGGCCATGCTAAGATAGTGAGGAGGGATACAACTTTCGTGAGCTGTCAGGCCAGGTACCCAAGCTGTGAAAAGACTAAAATGCCCTTGAACATGCGATTGCGTATGGAACTTCACCAGAATGCGTCCGAACTTCATAGTTAGTACCTAAATACCTACAAAAGCCCAATTATAACTCATATATCATGTTAAAAATATAAACCGAGGCTGTCTGGTTAACAGACTTAAATATAGAGATTAAGGCACCCGAGGGTGCTAAAATGCGTAGGTTCGGAGGATGAAATATGCGATATTTGCGTATTATCACACCCCGTAACTTACACGTTGCTAGTCCCTAGCAATGAAATAGGATGCAACAAGAACTACAAGCAAACCAAAAGCAGGAGATAGTACAAAAGTATGGTATAAAAGCATAAGGCCACTTTCGCGGGCGATTCGATTGCATTTAGTGTATGCAATAAGCCGTTAAACCCCTAGGTCACCCTAGTGGATGAGTGTCGTCTCGTGAGGGTTTTCAGAGATGGTACCTACAAACATCACATGGTTTCCTCAAAATATGCCCAACCCAACATGCGACAAGCCCAATAATGGTGAAAAAGATTTCATACGCATTATTAGCAAAGTGAATGAATTCAAACAAAAGTCCAAATCATTATCATTATAGAATGCACCTCATAGAATTGAAACCTTAAAATGTGGGAGGGGAGCGAGCACATGCAAAGTGTGATTTGGCAAAAAACTTATATAAACCGGATAAACATTAAAGAAATCATATATTCAATCCTCACGGGCATTATGCTCATCAAGCGAATTCACTCGAAACAGGGAGGTAACACACGGGACATGCGGGCTAAAAAGTAAATGTAAATGGAAACTAGGCCACACACATGTCACAGATGAAGAACGCTATATATAAACTGAAAAACTGTAATCTCAATGAAAGGATACCGCACACTAAAAGAGGCGAAATGCATTTTCACAGATTATCACAACTATTATGACTTTTAAATTACATCAACCAAAGATCACATAGGACTTTACTAGGGTTTTGATGTAGGTATGGCTAAGGTACGAAATGAAGGAATATATGTACGGATTCAAAGTGTTCGGAATGAAAAACTCGGGATAATGGGATAATACGGGCAATGTCAAAATCGAAAAAAAAGTTCCAAATAGGCATTAAATATATCATCGGGGAGAGTAATCAAAGCTTATTGAAATATATTCAACATTTACAACTATCTCTTTCTTTTTCTTTTCTTCCTTTTTCTCACTTTTTCTTTTGTTTTCTTTTTCTTTTTGCTTTCTCTTTTTCTTCACTTTTTTCACTACTTTCTTTTCTTTACTTATCAAACTCTCATATGCCTAAATTGCAACCGACATCATAACAACATCATTCAATCCCAAGTAACATTCCAAACAAAGGTACGGAAAGTGTATGTATGGGATAAAACTCAAATGTAGAGTTGGTTATGGGAATGGGGTATGAAATGAAAGTCTATATTTAGGCTCAAAAGGGTTAACGAGGGTAAACATATAAGGGTGAGGTCAAGGCTAATATGGGTGATATATCAAAGACGGCCTATGATCATTTCACAAAGTTTACACAATTCTCGAATAAAAACAATATATGAAAATCATGATCAAGTAACACATTTCAAGTATGAACTCAATTAATGAATGGTCAAATGAAAGAATAGAGAGATTACCAACGAATTCAACGTTTTTAATGAGAAAAGAATAGTGATACACTCACAAACGACGAAAGGTACAAAGCTTACTCGGTGTAAGTATATACAATGCAACAAAAGATTGCCGAGTTATAAAAATCTTAAACCAATTCAATATAACAATAAAAATGCATGTGCTCATGGGATTAAAGTTTAATTCATGAAGTTATTCTTAATATCAATAATCAAGACTGAAGTCTAATAACTTCTAAAATCGAGAACATGCATCATCGGGTTGTCTATTGGATCGGGCAATAATTGAAATTTATCATCGGAAACAAAGGCAAAATGCCCAAAAAAGGAGAAAAAATAAAGAAAATCTTTTTGAAATTTTTGAATTTTTCTAAGAAAAGCATACTAAGTAACTAACATGTGAGCAAAAACATGGAGTAAATAAAGAAATGGATAGAATATCCCACACCCCCTAACTTAAAACTTGACATTGTCCTCAATGTAAATTAAGAACCAAATCAAAGAGAGTAAAAGAGTGATATTACCCAAAATTGGAGCGATCCCCATAAGAACAAGTCCAAAGAATCTACAAAACAAGTTAGTACCGAGCATAGCAAAAACAAATAACAAAGAGTTAAGTAATTACACTAAACTAAATTAAAAAGGAAAGAAAAATAAAAGGAAAGAAAGAATAAAAAGGTAACTATATACAACCTACTATTTAGGCTCCACACTAACTGTACACTAGAAGTCTAAATAGCTGAGGGTCCACCATAAGAACGATTTGACTTTGGAGGATAACCGGTGTACCCTCACATACAAGCATGCCCTCCGAAAAACATGAATTCCGTTTTAAAAACGGAAGGCATGTGTAAGGCAGAAGAAAAGAACCATCGCCAATTAAAAGTTTTGGAGGGACGATGGGGGGTTTGGATTGAACGGGTGACAAAAACAAGTGGGGACCGAGAAAAGCCGATTATCCTCCCAAGGATTTTGAAGTTGGAATGGGAGGCGGCGCACACAAAGGTAAAGATGCGATCGTGGAGTGCGACTCGAGCAAGTACTCCTCATCGGCGATAGGGTCTAAAACATTAAAGTTCGAAACCGAATCATCGGGTACTTGTTCCGGTGGGGTAATAGAGAATGAAAACGGGGATGAAAGAAATTCAAACTCATGAGATGAATCATCATCGCATGAAGTTGGAATTTCAAAGGAAATAATATCATTTTCAATGAAATGTTATTCTTTGGGGGCCAAAGAAGAAATCATTTCATTGCAAATAGATATTACGTCATTTTCATCCTCACTTTCAATATCTATTACGAGATGGGGAAAGTCTAGAATGTCTTGTTCCAAAGTAGGTTCAAGAACCTCATTTGGTTCAAAACATTCCTCGACTTCAAAAGTCTCGGAAGTAAAATCGTCGCCGGACTCAAATAATAAATCCAACTCATGTTCCCACGAACGATTTTCTTCCCGATAGCGATTTTCAATTTTCTCATTTTCATACATACGCAAGCCCTCACCGAATGTCATGGGTCGAGGTGCGGATGCATGAAAATGGGAACTTTGAAAATTACCATCGGACTTAAACGAAAACTCATAATTATAGGAATTTTGAAAACTATTCGAATTCGTTTCAAAAATCCTATTATAAGGAGGTAATGGCCCAAAATCATTATCATCATCATCTAAATTCCAATAACCTAAGTTTTGACTTTCGTTATACTCGTCCAAAGTCATATTTGAATTTTTTATACTTTGGGATTCTAAGTATTCACCGAAAGTCATAGGTTTGCGAGACTTTTGAGAATTATGACAAGGATTACCGAAAGAATTGGAATAAGACATGCTTACCCCAAAAATGGCTCAAAGTGGCGGATTCCACGAAGTAAGTGCACGCGGGAAAAAATTCGAGCGTTTCTAAGTGCACAAATGTGGAAGTCCTGCAAAATATTAGCAAATAATACAAATAGAAAGAAAATACTATGAAATACTAAATCAAATAAAGTCTAAAACAAACTAGTCCCCGACAACGGTGCCATTTTGATCGAGGTACGAAAAGTAGCGCATGTAAAGACGCTAATCGTTGTTTTTGTTTCGCCAACTCAATACAAAAACCTAAGTTACTACTACATTTGCGAGGCAAGCACATCAGTAAGTCGGGTATCGAAAATCAACAGAGACGAGTTGCTAGAATTCAAGTGATTTAATATTCCGAAATAAAAGTGTAAAAGATGATTACAAACTAAAAAGAAAAGTTAATTTAGGCAATGTGTTGAAACTAGATTATGAAAGTGAGTAAAACTATAGGTTGCGTCGAATATCCCTCACCCAAGTTAATTAGTATAAAATGGTCACATGGGTCGACGAGTTATAACAAATGAATCTCGTTTCGACAGTTAATTAAATCAAGGGTTGTTATGCCCTAAATCGTCATAAAAGCCTAATAAAATTTTGGTGTCAACAAATATCCCGAAAATTACGTGCGAAAGGTCGTAAGAACGGGACATACATGATATGCCCTGTCAAATCTCCTAGGCGTAATAACTAGGACAACACACTTGAAATAGACCCGTAAACTCCATCACCAAAGCAAAGCAACGCGTCAACCCGAGTGAGTTCAATTCAAACACAACCTAATTTAAGTTACCTAGAAAGCATGTTAAAAACGCGATAAATGGAAAGCAGTAAATAAACGCGGTAAAATTACACTACAAAGCAAGTAAATCAAAACATGTAAATAAAGCAAGAAAACCTAATTTAGAAAGCTTGTAAATTAACTAGAAAGCAAGAAATGAAGAAATACAAACTATATTAATGGAGAGGATGATGAATAGTCAACATTCAAGCCCAAAAGTGTGTCAATCCAAGAG
This sequence comes from Sambucus nigra, assembly GCA_949130495.1. NCBI lineage: Eukaryota > Viridiplantae > Streptophyta > Magnoliopsida > Dipsacales > Adoxaceae > Sambucus > Sambucus nigra. Next base: position 624,886,725 of record OX422217.1, read on the forward strand.
AAAATGAAGAAGAACCAAGCAAATTACCCAAACCCTAAGCTAAACTAACCTAAAATCGTGTATCTACGGCTCTCTATTCTTATTACAACAAAAATTGTATTTATAGTAAGTTGGATTAAAAGAAAAGAAGAAATAAAAGAAATGAAAATATCTGCTGAAAAATAGGGGATCGATCGATCGACCCCTTTGGTCGATCGATCGATAAAGGCCAAAAATCGACAATTTAGAATGGTCGATCGATCGACAAAAGTGGTCGATCGATCGATCAAGCAGGTCTTGGGCAGGCAGCAGCACACTGCATTCTTCCCTTCTCCTTCTCTTCTCCTCTTTTGCTTTCCTTATTTTTCCTCCGCTGAAATCGCCGTAACTTCTTCGTTATGAATCGGAATCGCGCACCGTTTGCGGCCACGCTAAGATAGCGAGGAGGGATACAACTTTCGTGAGCTGTCAGGCCAGGTACCCAAGCTGTGAAAAGACTAAAATGCCCTTGAACATGCAATTGCGTACGGAACTTCACCGGAATGCGTCCGAACTTCATACTTAGTACCTAAATACCTACCAAAGCCGAATTATACCTGATATAGCATGTTAACAATATAAACCGAGGTTTTCTGGTTAACGGGCTTAAATATAGAGATTAAGGCACCCGAGGGGGCTAAAATGCGTAGGTTCGAAGGATGAAATATGCGATATTTGCGTATTATCACCCATCCATATATAATGACTGCTCCTAACTAGATAGCATAACTGACTCCTGAATTTATGGAACTAACTTAGGACTATATCAGACTCCTAAACATACTTACGACTTAATCTGAATAAAGACTTTATCAGTTGCACCTAAAGAATAGGACATAGTGGTAAGATGCACTGCTTGGTGACACCATTAAAGTAATGCTATGAGTCCAAACTACATCCCCTAAATCATCACTCAAATGAGTTGGCATAACATTAAAATACTATATTATGTCATTATTACAGTAAAATATACAACAATTAATGCTGTCACAAGTCATTTGGGGGATGATTTGTAACGTTTCTAGGAACTCATATCATTATTTTTATATTAAATATTTTCAAATTATCGGCATTAACTAATAAATCCCTTCAAATTCTAGTTGGCATCTTAAACCTACAAACTTTTCTATTAATTAATGGTAAGTCCAAACAATATAGCTACACTTATATATATATATATATATATATATATATATATATAAGTACAATTATTAATGTTGATATAGTTGCAATTATAACTATATTTATCATTATAGCTGTACCTACATAAATACATGTAACTATATCTTCACTAATAAGTATAAATATATTTATGTTTATTAGTGTAACTGTGTATACATTAATAATTATAACACATGTGCACTTATTAAAAAATTTAAAAAGCGCATGACCTTAACGTTAATTACAATAGAGTTAATGGTTTTTTAGCATGTTCTTGTTCTATGGAACCCTTTTGTCCCTTGTGTCAAATTATTATTATCTAATATACACCCGAACAATGATCAAAATAATAATTTACTTATGATTTTGGAATACATTTTTTTATTGCGTTTAAAACAAGAGTGGAGACTCTTAATTTGAGAGGTTAAAGGAAAAAAAGGTATCTATTAGAAAATTCCTAGCACATATGGGAAAACGTTAAATTTGGCAAAAAAATATTCCGCCACAACTTGCAAATTGTTGTATTTAATAGTCGGTATGGTACTCAGGGGCGAAGCCAGGAACTTTCGATAGTAGGGGCTAATCTATCAGCGTTTTTTGGGGGTTGTGGGGTAGGAGCCCCGGAGCTGAATTTTTTGAAGTTATTTTTTAGTATTTACAAAACAAGTAACGTAATTTATTTCTTCTAATGGAAAGAGAAACAAATATTTTAACCAAAATTTTAGCCCCAAATTTAAACTAACAATATCCTTAATTATCCCCTAAAATTAACCTTAAATTATAAACCAACAATATTAAAGCAAACTCTAACAAATATTAACATTATTACCCTAAAATAAACCCCAAATTTTAACATCAATATAGTTAGTTAAATGCAACCAAATATTTTAAGCCCTAAAATTTAAAGCATAAAATTTCAACCATAAAATTTATGCCCTAAAATTCAACGATAAAATTTCTGCAATTTTACCCTAAAATTTCTTCAATTATAGAACAAATTTAAACAGTTAATAGAGTTAATGAGTCATAGAATGATATTTATATATAAAAAGTTAAATAACTAAGTTAAAATTTTACCTACCAAACTAAATGGATAGACGAAATGTTGTCTTTGTCTGCCGCCCATTCCTACTTGCTACTGCTTCAAAGAAGTTAGAAATGTTACTTACTAATTTAATGGAATGGAAGAAGAATGGAATGGAGAAGCTATTTAGAGAAGAAGAAGAAGAAGAAGAAGAAGAAGAAGAAGAAGAAGAAGAAGAGAATGGAAGAAAAAATGAAACAAGGCGTGCGTCTGTTTTGATTGAAGTTATTGTCTTGTTTCAAATATGGTTTTAACTAAAAGTTAAAGGTATTTACATTTTTCACCCTAGAGCTTACACAAAAATCAGTTTTTACCTATAAAGTTTTTTGAAAACATGGGGACTTAATCCCCCACCTGCCTCCGTCCATGATGGCACTGAATCCTGAAAATTACCCACTTTGTAACGTATCCTAACTTATGTCACAACCCGTCCTTTTGGAGACCATTAAATTCCATAAATAGATATAAATTGACAATTTGGAGAATTTCTCGAAATAGTGATTTTTGGGATTTTTGAGGATTTAATATTTCGATGGGTGTCGTAATTATTTTTGGGACTAAATAGGCCGAAGTATTTTAATTATATGTCACCGTGGAGTATAGCGACAAAAGAGGTAAGATTTTGATTAGAAAACTCGCATTTACTTTTATGGGTTAGAATAGTGATTTGCGGTCAAGTACCTCAGATGGGAATTTCGACTGCGCCCTGAGTCTCAGAATGGCCGAGATAGTCAGAAAAGAGATTCCGATTGTCAAAATTGAGTTTCGGGGAATTTTAGAGTTAAAAAGGGCTCGTAATTGAGTAAACGAGTCGTTTTTGGGTTTTAAGGGGTTAAACCCTTTTTCCTTTCTATAAAAAGAAGGAGAGTGGGAGAAAAAGAGAAAGAAAGAAAAGAGAGATAAGAGAGAGAGGAGGAGAGAAAAGAGGAAAAAATGGGAGGTTTCGGCCAAACTCCACGAGATTCGGCTCGAGGTCGTCGGATTTTACCCACGAGGCAAGTGTTTACTTGCTTTATTTACTTTTGAGCATAAATCTCATATCGTAGTTTGGTATAAGCATACCCTAAATGCTTTGGGTTGGTTTTCGTGGATAAAACGGGTTTTTGGCAGTTAAAGCAATTAAACCCGAATAATGTTTCGATTTGTGGAACTTAGGTTTTAACCTAAAATTAATTGGTGATTTAGGGTTCTAGGACGTGTAGAACCCTTAATATATGTGTATTTGTAGTTGGTGGAGGTTGTAGGACGTTGGGTGAGGCGATAAAAAGCTTGGAGGTGCATTAATGGAGGTTTGGGATTGTTGGAGATGATGATGAATAGTGACGAGCGGGCTTTCCGAATTGATTCGGCCTTGATGAGAATCGATTCGTCTCTTGGTCAAAAAATAAATTTTGTAGATCTCTTCGACGCGGTCGTGTGGGCACTGACCGTGTATTTTTCTAATTTTTTTTGGATTTATAATGATTTTTCTACGGAAAGCTATCCGAGATCTATATCGTTAGTTAGAACTTATTGGAGATAAATATTAGGGGTTCTCAAATGGAGTGTTAGTACCTCTAAAGAACTTGAGGAGATATGAAAACTTTGGGTTTGTGGGAATAAATCCAAGTTATGATTTAAATGAAGATTATATTGAGTTTCGATATTTTAGAATGTGAAAAATTTCCCAAATAGTGCCCCTCAAACAGGCCGAATCGATTCGGGTCTAGGCCGAATCAATTTGCCTAAGGGGATCTATAATTCTGCAGCAGGCCAAATCAATTCGGATATAGACTGAATCGATTTGCCATTAAGGACCTATTTGTAGAACACTTTTCGAATCGATTCGGATTGGGGACCGAATCGATTCGCCCACCCGAATCGATTCGCAATTTGGGTAAATCGATTCGCTTTGGTCAGAATGGCCAATTTTCTTCCCTTAAGAGTTTGGGGAGTTAAATTTTGATTTGGGAATATAGGTATATATTCTCTTAGGGAGAAATGGTATAATTTGAGATATCAGATAAATCCGTAGATGGGATTTAGGTATATATTTATTATCAAAGTAAGGAAATACTTTGGGTTTACTATCATGCGAATATGAATGCATGATTATGATTATTTGAGATAATATTTGGGATTTTTGGTCATCGATAGATGGTTTGGAAAATATGGCCGTTTATATTTATTCAAGGAGGAATATATGGTATAGATATATATACTATGTGATTAAAGTATATATGATATGATGTAAATGATTTTGAAAATAAAATACGAATGTTTTCAAAATGGAAAAAGAAATGATTTCATAATTACTGATTTATAGTCAGCACCCTCTCTAAATGACATCATAAGGGAAGTTCACGCACTGAGGTGAAGCCCCCTGGCTAGCGAATGCAGGGCGGATATAGTCCTCTAGGAGATATGAGAGTTTATGTTATGTTATGTTTTCTGCGATGGTTAGGTAACTTGGGGTGTGGTTATGATTAGCCCGCAGGCGTATGGCTGCTTCCCGACGTATTGCGTATAGGTGCCCAGGTGTCGTAATTGATAGGCACTGGAAGATGATGGTCATTTAGGGGCGCACCGTACGAGAAGTCTTAGAACGAGTTATATGATGTATATATCTGGTTTTAATAATATTGGACATTATTGATATGAAAGCAATTTATGAAAATAAATTGGCTTTAATTTACATTTCCTTGATGAAAGAAGGGAAATGGGATAAAGGTTTTGGCTTCGGTAACACTTCTCGGATGGAAGAAGGGAAGTGGAAGCATATGATATGGTAAAAGCAGTTTTTATGATAATGAAAATGTCTTTAAATACATTTCCTAAATATAAAAAGGCAAATGGGATATTTTGAAACGGAAGAGCATTTTTATGATAATAAACTGGCTTTCAAAAGTTATATGATTTTTTAAAGAAAATCATAATAATGAATTGGCTCTTAAACACATTTCCTGGATATAAGAAGGGAAATGGAAAGTTTTGAGATAAAAATGAAAAGTATTGATAAATACTTTGTATATGAATCCTCAGTCCGGGAGATAGATTCGAATGTATATTGTAAAATGAATATGTATATATGGATGAATCGAGTACCGAGGGTCTAATGGATCCCGACGATCGACCTTGCCGCGTAGTAGGGTATTGAGGGGGTTCCTTATTTGGATTTTTCTTTGCGAGACACTCCACACACGAATATGGCAATGTGTTGAGACTAGGGTGAGGTTTAATCCTTAGTGCTCTTATATTTAGATTTATTATATGGTGTATATGTATATGTATTTATATATATTCTGTATTTAGGGATTGGCGGATCTCGACGATTGACCTTTCCTCATACTAGTGTATTGGGGGGGTTCCTGTTTGGATTTCTCTTTGCAAGACACCCCACACACGAACATGGCATAGCGTTGAGACTGGGGTAAAGTTTAGCCCTTAGTACATTACTTGGACTATTTAGGGTTGATAGTACTTGGGTGATAGACTAGTTTAGCAGGGTAGCTTGACAATGATGTTAGAGGGATGAGTTAGGAGTGCACTGTTAGTGGAGTGGTGAGGGGTATCTCATGGGTGTGCGATAGCAAACTTAAATATGAGAAAAAACCTTTTTCTAAAAATAAGGCATTTATGCACTTGCTAAATATTTTCAAAACTCGGGCTCTGACCCGTTTATCTACTTTTCCTTTCTTGCTATATTATATATATATATATATATATATATATATATATATATATATATATATATATATATATATATATATATATATATATATATTATATAGGTGTCCAAACACAGGGACACCTGGATGACACATCTTTCGAGTCAAACATCGGTTGCAGCAGCTATGGACGCGTGCAGGTTCTTGATAGATGCTTATATCCTTGTAATCTAGATATGAGGTACTGTATAAACATTCGGGCCAATGTTCCAATTGCATTTATTTATTCTTTTAGTACAATATTCGATACGATTGTATATTTTGACCGAGTGTTCGGTTATTTTATTTTCATTTCAGTTTCATTTCCGCAAAATCTGTGTGGATGTTGTAATTTTAGTTGTTTAAAAAGAGTAGTTAAGTAAAATTTTGACACCGGCCTAATAGGTTATTAGTAATTAAATGGATTTTGTACAGTGATGCTAAGAATGATCCTCATGAGACTCCTATTATAATCTGATATAGGAGTGATCGTCCGGTATTTTATTAGGCAGGGTGTCACAGATGGTATCAGAGCATCAGGTTCTAGTGTCCTTAGGAATCTGTGCGGACGTACTACGCTTTCAGCGTTGCGCTCGATTTGATTAGAGCCTCAGAATTTGGATTGTTTATTTCTCTTGTGAGGTTTCGTTCTCCTTCTATGACATAAGATTATATTATTATTTTGCGCGCTCATTTCATGATTCGTGGGCGAGGCTATGAAGACAGCAGGAGGTGGGGCTTAGTTGGAGCAGCTGGTAGAAGTCGGGGACGTGGACCGTAGTAGAGGTCACTTCCTCTGTAGTGTTTGCTAAGGATGGTCTTAAAAACTACTAAAGTATAGTATTTTTGAGTACCGTAGTACCTCCGTAGTAGAAAGTGGTGCTAAAGTTGAATTTCCCAGTAAAGTAAGGATTCGAAAGGGATATTATGGATAGTTCTAACCGTGAGTCCCCGTGATTCAGCAAGAATGAAAAGAATGCTATTTTGGGAATTATTCACCTGAGGATCGGCCAGAGGCCGACAGTGAATAAAGAGTATTATGGAAGAGGTATATTGGGTGTGACTGGATAAAGTCGCGGTGTTTCGTTGGCCCTAGACTCGTGTGTGTATTTTGAGTTATGGCGGTATCGATAACATTATATAATGTCTGTCTATGTGTTTTCTGCGATAGCCAAGTTTTATTTTCCTTCATTCTCCATAGAGGCATGTGTTGATATATTGTATATATGTATATATCTGGTTTGGGATTCTCGTTTTATATGTCTATACGAGTATGGTGATATGGTGAGCATATAATGTTATAGGTTGTTCGAAGCGATAGCAGGCTAATGATGGCAAGACTATCGTTTTCACAGTTCCAGGTTGGAATGGGGTGTGGTTGCGATATCTCACCTGGATATAGGTTGAGTTCGCCTTTATTATGTGCATATATGATGTGAGTACATGGCGACCTTATAGATATGATTTGTGGTGTGCCGGGTCAATTGATGAGGTGTCAGTCTAAGCCCATTATTGATTGCGCAGAGACTGAGTGTAGTGCGATGCGCTTAGTGCTGGCTCCTAGATAGAGTCGGGAGTTCAGACCACATTTTTTTGAAGAGGGGATAGGGTTATCCCAGTTACATATTCAAAAATAACGGACCTCCATGACCGACAAAGTTAAGTAGGAGTGTGTGGAGGGGTTCCTTGTTTGGATTTCGCTTTGCGAGACGCTCCACACACGAATCTTAACGGCATCGGGAGTGGGGATATGTTATAGGATGCAGGGATGTATGTTTTGTGAATAAGTCTTATAGTGTGGATGAACCACTATAGACTATGAGCCATGTGATGATGGTATGATTATGGAAATATTATGCTATGGAAAGACACTAAAGTGGTCCTCTCGCCACAAGTGGGTGGGTGGGTGGAGTAGGACTTAGAGAAATTGATTTGAGGTTTATGGTTAGGCCTTAATAAAAAGGCAAATTTTGAGAAGATATGTGTACGGTGTGATGTACGTACTGCTCTTACGGAGATTGGGACCTTCGATTAATTAGATTTCCTTCCGTATGGGCGAAAGGATAGAATAGTAGAAATCCGTTCATAGGCTAGTGAGGTAGGATTTAGGATGTCCCAATGGTGTGCCTTAGGTCACTACATCTCGATGACCGACAACGCGAGGGAGTAGTGTAACAGGAGGGTTCCTTGTTTGGATTTCGCTTTGGCGAGACGTCCCACGCACGAAACCAAGCAAATGTCGGGAGTTGAGAGAGACCTTGGGCACTAGGGATATACTTAGGATTATATTCGTTCTGTGTAAGTAGGACATCGCATAGACCTTAGTATTACTAGGATGTAGGTTTAGTAGTGTTAGTGGCGCCGAGGTTAGGAGAACGGAATTTTATGGGTTGGGATGACCCGTAGGAGAGTATTACACCGAGGAAAGGAAACCCTTACTGGGAGAGAGTGTTACGTGTCAGACGTTCACTAGAGTTGTGCATATGTGCACAGGTTTAGAAGGTGTATGGACACCTTAGTAAGTTGGTTTTATATACTGCCTGAAGTAGAAGGGGCTTACTATATAAAGTTGAAGTTTATGCCATGAGGCACTAGAAATGATGAGTGCAATGTGACGCTATTAGAGTCACTTTACGACCATGGTAGCCGTATAGAATACGGTTGGGAACCATTGGGTTAGTGTCGTGCCCCTTTAGGTATTAGGATTGGGAGCGATTCTAGGATTTGCGATGTAGGTTGTATCTGAATTTCGAGGATGAAATTCCGTTGTAAGGGGGGGAGTATGTAACAACCCGTCCTTTTGGAGACCATTAAATTCCATAAATAGATATAAATTGACAATTTGGAGAATTTCTCAAAATAGTGATTTTTGGGATTTTCGAGGATTTAATATTTTTCGATGGGTGTTGTAATTATTTTTGGGACTAAATATGTCGAAGTATTTTAATTATATGTCGTCGTGGAGTATAGCGACAAAAGAGGTAAGATTTTGATTAGAAAACCCGCATTTGATTTTATGGGTTAGAATTGTGATTTGCGGTCAAGTACCTCGGATGGGAATGTTGACTGCGCCGTGAGTCTCGGAATGGCCGAGATAGTCGAAAAAGAGCGTCCAATTGTTGAAATTGAGGTTCGGGGAATTTTAGAGTTAAAAAGGGCTCGTAATTGAGTAAACGAGTCATGGTTAAACCCTTTTTCCTTTCTATAAAAAGAGGGAGAGTGGGAGAAAAAGATAAAGAAAGAAAGAAAAGAGAGAGAAGAGAGAGAGTAGGAGAGAAAAGAGGAAAAAATGGGAGGTTTCGGCCAAACTCCACGAGATTCGGCTCGAGGTCGTCGGATTTTACCCACGAGGCAAGTGTTTACTTGCTTTAGTTACTTTTGAGCATAAATCTCATATCATATCTTGGTATAAACAAACCCTAAATGTTTTGGGTTGGGTTTTCGTGGATAAAACGGGTTTTTGGGAGTTAAACACTTTAAACCCCAATAATGTTTCGATTTGGGGAACTTAGGTTTTAACCTAAAATTAATTGGTGATTTCGGGTTCTAGGATGTTTAGAACCCTTAATATATGTATTTGTAGTTGGTTGAGGTTGTAGGACATTGGGTGAGGCGATAAAAAGCTTAGAGGTGTATTAATGGAGGTTTGGGATCGTTGGAGATGATGATGAATAGTGACTAGCTGATTTCTGAATCGATTCGGCCTTGATGCAAATCGATTCGTCTCTTGGTCAAAAAATAAAATTTGTAGATCTCTTCGATACGGTCGCGCGGGCATTGACCACGTATTTGTCTGATTTTTTTGGGATTTATAGTGATTTTTCTACAGAAAGTTGTCCGAGATCTAAATCGTTAGTTAGAACTTATTGGAGATAAATATTAGGGGTTCTCAAATGGAGTGTTAGGAGCCCTAAAGAACTTAAGGAGATAAGAAAACTTTGGTTTTTTAGGAATAAATCCAAGTTATGATTTAAATTAAGATTGGATTGAGTTTGGGTATTTTAGAATGTGAAAAATCGCACAAACAGTTCCCCTCAAACAGGCCGAATCGATTCTGGTCTAGGCCGAATCGATTCGCCTAAGGGGATCTGTAATTCTGTAGTCGGCCGAATCGATTCAGATATAGACCAAATGGATTCTCCATTAAGGACCTATTTGCAGAACACTTTCCGAATCGATTCGGATTGGGGGCGAATCGATTCGGCCACCCGAATCGATTCGCAATTTGGGCGAATTGATTCGCTTTGGTCAGAATGGCCAGTTTTCTTCCCTTAAGAGTTTGGGGAGTTCAATTTTGATTTGTGAATATAGGTATATATTTTCTTAGGGATAAATGGTATAATTGGAGATATCCAATAAATTCGTAGATGGGATTTAGGTATATATTGATTATAAAAATAAGGAAATACTTTGGGTTTAGTATCATGCGAATATGAATGCATGATTATGATTCTTTGAGAGAATCTTTGGGATTTTTGGTCATCGATAGATGGCTTGGCAAATATGGACATTTATATATATTCAAGGAGGAATATATGGTATAGATATATATATACTATGTGATTAAAGTATATATTATATGATGTAAATGATTTTCAAAATAAAATACGAATGTTTTCAAAATGGAAAAAGAAATGATTTCATATTACTGATTTATAGTCAACACCCTCTCTAAATGACATCATAAGGGAAGTTCGCGCGCTGAGGTGAAGCCCCCTGGCTAGCGAATGCAGGGTGGATATAGTCCTCTAGGCCATATGAGCGTTTATGTTATGTTATATTTTCTGCGATGGTTAGGTAACTTGGGGTGTGGTTATGACTAGCCCGCAGGCATATGGTTGCTTCCCGATGTATTGCGTATAGGTGCCCAGGTGTCGTAATTGATAGGCACTGGAAGATGATGGTCATTTAGAGGTGCTCCGTACGGCCGGTCTTAGAACGCGTTATATATATATATATATATATATATATATATATATATATATATATATATAGCTGGTTTCAATAATGTTGGACATTATTGGTATCAAAGAAATTTATGATAATAAATTGGCTTTAATTTACATTTCCTGGATGAAATAAGGGAAATGGGATAAAGGTTTTGGCTTCGGTAACACTTTTCGAATGGAAGAAGGGAAGTGGAAGCATATGATATGGTAAAAGCAGTTTTTATGATAATGAAAATGGCTTTTAATACATTACCAGATATAAAATGGGAAATGGGATATTTTGAAATATAAAAGCATTTTTATGATAATAAACTGGCTTTCAAAGTTATATGATTTGTTAAAGAAATTCATGATAATGAATTCACTTTTAAATACATTTCCTGGATATGAGAAGGGAAATGGAAAGTTTTGAGATAAAAATGAAAAGTATTGATAAATACTTTGTATATGAATCCTCAGTCCGGGAGATAGATTCGGATGTATATTGTAAAATGATTATGTATATATGGATGAATCGAGTACCGAGGGTCTAATGGATCTCGACGAACGACCTTGCCGCGTAGTAGTGTATCGGGGGGGTTCCTTGTTTGGATTTCTCTTTGCGAGACACCCCACGAATGAATATGGCAATGTGTTGAGACTAGGGAGAAGGTTAATCCTTAATGCTCTTAGATTTAGATTTATTATATGGTGTATATGTATTTATATTTATATATATTCTGTATTGAGGGACTGATGGATCTCGACGATCGACCTTATCGCCTAGTAGTGTATCGGGGGGGTTCCTTCTCTTTGCGAGACCCCCCACGCACGAACATGGCATATCGTTGAGACCGGGGTGAAGTTTAGCCATTAGTACATTACTTGGACTATCTAGGGTTGATAGTAGTTGGATGATAGACTAGTTTAGCAGGGAAGCTTGACTAGGATGTTAGAGGGGTGGGTTAGGAGTGCACTGTTAGTGGAGAGGTGAGGGGTATCTCATAGGAGTGCGATACCAAACTTAAATATGAGATAAATCCTTTTTCTAAAAACAAGGCAATTATATACTTGCTAAATATTTTCAAAACTCTGGCTCTGGCCCGTTTATCTACTTTTACTTTCTTGCTATATTATATATATATATATTATATAGGTGTCCAGACACAGGGATGCCTGGATGACACATCTTTCGAGTCAGACGTCGGCTGCATCAACTGTGGATGCGTGCAGGTTCTTGATAGATGCTTCTATCCTTGTAATTTAGATAGGAGGTACTGTATAAACATTCGGGCCAATGGTCGAATTGCATTTATTTATTCTTTTAGTACAACATTCGATACGGTTGTATATTTTGACCGAGTGTTCAGTTATTTTATTTTCATTTCAATTTCATTTTCGCAAAATCTGTGTGGATGTTTTAATTTTAGTTGTTTAAAATGAGTAGTTAAGTAAAATTTTGACACCGGTCTTGTAGGTTATTAGTAATTAAATGGATTTTCGACAGTGATGATAAGAATGATCCATATGAGACTCCTGTTATAATTTGATATAGGAGTAATCGCCCGGTATTTTATTAGGTGGGGTGTCACAACTTTGCACCCAAAAAGTTGGGGATTATAGATTCAGACGAAACAATGTATTCCATGGGAAGTTGAAAGCACTAAAGTACAAACTATCATATAGTTTTGTATATTTAATTTCTTACCTCCAACGCCCTTATATATCTGAATTGTTTGCAAACCTAATGTGATGTTTGTCAAACATGTGCACATGTTATAATAACATAGTCAGGGGTATTTTGGCACAATTTGGAGTCAAACGTTTAGAGTAGATATAATTTAAGGTCATTTTATATATTTCTTACATCCTACAAAGGTCAAGATCAACATTGTTACATAAATCAGGGGGTAAAGATTGAATTGGTCACAGCCGTAAACATAAGACATTGTTTCACGCCAAAAAAACCCGCCTAGCTTCACGTAATGTTGTTTAAGATATAATTTATGTAGTTTTATATTAAAACTAGATTTTAACCCATCGCGATGCACGGGAGTTTTAGAATTATTTTTTTGTAATATGCACATTATAATGGACTTTAAAATTAGTTCAACTTAATTAAAATAAAATGAATATATATATATATATATATATATGAGGGAATAAGAAATATGGATAGAAACAGGTTCTAGACAACTTTGAATAGCAATAGATTGTTTGCATTGATTCCAGTGATATCAAGAGTAATAAATTTGAATTAAAAAATGAGAAATGCGAAAACTAAGGGTGAAAGAGGATTAGACTTTATTTCACATCTTAATTAGAGCCACGTGTCAAATCTCAAATTAGAGACACCATTTTTAAATAGATATATTAGATGCTTTGATTTTACCATTTATCGACTGAGAAAACTATAGTCGTAGTGTATGTATACTAACCACCATATAAAAACCCCATATGCATTTTGAATGCTCTTATTATGAACGAAAGGAGTATCAAGTTTTTAGGAAGAGTCTAGGGAATTTTGAGTAATAAGTTATCCCCGAAATTTATCCCATTTCACCTTACCAATTTTATCTTATATTCATATTGATATACATGTTGTCACTATCTCACCCACTTCCAACCGTCATCAAAAGAAAACTTACCACAATTGAATTCTAAAATATTTAAGCACATAGTACAAACCAAATCAAATCCTTGGTCAATTTTGAAAAAAAAAATTGGAATGAAAAAGAATCAAAGATATAGTAAAATAGATCTGAATCATCGGTTATAAAACATCGAAGATAAAAACTAGGGTTCTACAACTTCTTAGGATATTTTTTTAGCAATTGCGTATTGATGTATACAACTATTCTTCAGTATTCCTTCATGAGCTGCAAATGTTATAATTTTTTAAGGTTTGTTTATGGTCTCATCTCATTAATAATATTTACCGGATTAAAATAAGCAACACCCTTTGTTATTTTTTCGTGTTCGGTTTTTGTTGTATTAAAAGGTAATGTGAATAATTGTTAGGTCTATCAAGACATAACAACTATATATCCCAAGTTTTTGTTTTGAGTATATTTATGTGTTGTATCTACATTACAAATAAAACACTTTAATGAACTGGTGATACCAATCTTATTTGGATTATATTGCTTTTATTAGACCACTAAACAAATAATAAAAATTGGAGGAAAAGTTTGGCCTCATTATCGCTCAAACTAAAAAATAAACAAAAGAAAAATATTGTTGTGCTAGTAATTCGCGATATGACTTTATAATTCAGTTCAAAGACATGTAAAACTCATTTCCCATGCACTAAAAGGTGGTCTTAGTGGGATAAAAAAACTTGAAAATTTTAACTTTTTAAACATTACACTTATAAATTGAAAAATGATAATTACTATGAAAGCTTTGCATAAGTATATGTGCCTTATTAGTTTTATGTCACAATTTTCAAGTTCTTATTGTGTGTCATTATGCCACACGTTATCAGGGCAAATATAAATTTTATTAAATATATATATATATATTACTTTCATTAAAGGGTGTGTCCTCCCAAAAAGCTATGTTATCAATATTGCCATTAATAAAATATCTTATACTTAATGGAAATGTTCTTTATTGTTAAAAAACAATTAAGATTTGTATGAGATTAAATCTTTGTTTTCAGTTCGTGTTTGGCTCATAACAAAAATCGTTTAGAAACGAACACCGATACAAAATGAAATCGTCTTTTTCTTCTAACACAAACAAGACTCATTTATAATATGACATGCCAAGATATGACTAAATAATAATTTTACACTTAATTAAATATGATAATATAGAAGAACACAAATTAAAAAATAAGACACAATAACATGACTACTAGAAGTCATATTTTTACATTAACATGAAACGACACATCGTTGTATTAGAAAAACCTGACAAAAACACAACTTATAATATCAATATGTATTGTATCTCATGTTATCATGATATGTTTAAATTTACAACCATTAATCAAAATGTCTAAATTTTTGTGTTATTACTATTAATTTTTGTGCTTTCCAAAAAAAGGAACATAATAAAGGAGAATGCAGTATGAAATTAGTTGTTTATGGATTAAGAAATTTCTAATTAAAAGATTATTTAATTAGATGTCAATTTTCGATCCAAATTAATTAAACCCTAACACATGCATCTATATGGATAAATTAATTATGCCATCACAAAAACAAATTATCGATATGTAGACTTGAGGGAAAAAAACCTTTCGGGTAAAACCTTTTATTTCACTATGAAGAGTAAATCGCAACTTACATACACAATGAAATTTGCAATGAATATTCCACAAAACACTCACATAGGCCTCAAACTAGAACCAACAATGGATTAATTGGGGCAAACACACAAGAACTGGAACTTTGCCTTCAGCAAGAAATACCCTCAAGCATTCCCAAGTGACCGTAGTCGTCAGTCAATAATTCCCTCAAGAACCACCAAGTCAGCAATAGAGATTTTGTCTCTACAAGAGAAACTTCAACAACGTTGTATCTTGGGTTCCCAAAACAATTCACTAAATCAATTGGGATGATTTATGAATTGAAAAACAAAAGTTTTTAAACCCTAAAAGTGAAGACTGAAAAAATTGCGGATTGCAGTTTTGTTTTCGCCCAAGTCTTTAGTCATCCAAAGAAAACAGGACTCGTTAGTCTGGCATTTATAAAAATATTTAGTCGGTGGGTTTGCTCGAACGACAATGGAAAGTAGCTCGAACGACATCAAATGTCGTTCGATCCAAGAGATCGCGTGACCATCCAACGACCTTAATAAAACCAAAAAAGTATGGGGTCGTTTGATGAAAACTACAAGTGAGCTTCTCGCGACCATTCGTGCGATATGCAATGTCGTATGAAGCAGTCGTTTAAACGACTTGCTCGTGTTATTTGATCGATATTGTCATGTCGTTTGAATGACGTCCACGAAAAATTATTTTCGGTGAAACTCCGCTTACAGATCTTAGAAAAAATATTTTGACTTAAAAAAATGCCTCAGGTTGATAAAACAAAATTTAGAAAAATATCCAAACTTTAAATGAAAAATTAAGGAACTTAAACATCAACCTTACCAAAATCAATCTTATGGAGGCTTTTTTTTAAGAACTTTGATATTCAGATCCATCTTAATGCATGATTGAACCTGAGCTTTCTTTGACGGGTGTAGCAGTATACGACGAACTGAAATGTAAAATGGACTATGAAAAATATGTCCTTACAAATGTCCCCATATGTTTATGCTAATACAATCTAAAAACAATCTGAATTAATAAATCAAATGTCCTATACAAATCTAATACCCTCCCATGAACCCAAAAGTGAAAAGGTAATAAAAATGCAAGTCTTTAAACTTTTGAAAATCTTCAACACCTTCAAATCGCCAACATTTCTTTATCATCATCAGGTTGTGCAACACGATCCTCAACATTTGTACCTATGCACATGAGACAGGAAACAAATACCTTCGTGACGCATCGATTTTGACATGAGATAGACATAAATCAAAACAAAGATCAAATCTCAAATCTCCCCTATAATACAAACTCCCCCATTAAATCATAATTCGTTCTCCCCCTTTTTATTTGTCCGAAATAGACAAGGAAAAGAATAAACAAAATAAGCATGGAGTGTCACAGCAAGAAAAACAAATCAACTATCCTCATCCAAGGATAAAATCAAAAGCTTCCACTGACTATTTTTTATTTCTCAATTTCTCAAACAAAAATAATTTACAAAAAATACCAAATCGTGGATTCCAAATGAATGGGTGTGAACGAATTCGATAGGAAAATCAATGCAAGCAAACATTATATATGTGCACGATAAATATGGAGACTCCTAACGAATGAACATAAAATCATCCTTAGGTATCAAAATATGTTGAATTTAAATGACATCGACTCAATCTATATACACATCAAAGTCTAAAATGATTTCCACACCAATAACGTCTAAAACTATGTAATGCTTTTTCAAGAGTTTGTCAGGACGTGCAAACCCGTTGATTAAATTTCCAACCAAACACTCTCATAAATAATAAATCTTTTATTTTTCTAAAGAGGTGATCTGAAACCTAATGGCCCCTTTTTGGCATATTTATCTTTTATTGACTTAAATGTTTTGGCCTCTTTTCAACCTCTTTGGAGCTTTGCTACTTTTCACAATGCCACACTTTTTTTAAGGCCCGATTTAAACTGTGGCCTAATTACGAACGATATGAGTTCCTTTCGTAGCCCTTCACCATTCACTCTTCATTTTAAACAAAGTTCTCATGGGCAACGATTCTTACATGCACTACTTTCATTTTCAAGTTTTATTTCATTTGGTTCGTGTTAGATACAGGATTGCGATGGAAACACTTCGACCAACATGTGATAGACAAGTAAAATAATTATACAAATCTGCGCACTTGTGCATTAAAGAAAATTATGAGTCGAACATGTAGATTGTAATCATGTAAAAACATCTTAATGACTCCACACATTGTAAAGCACAAAAATGAAATGATGACTCATATTAAAACACTATCAAATTGCCACATGGAAATGGAATGAAATCGTGACTTGGCCATCCTAAATGTCCATCCATAAAGGTGTAAAATGAAATACAAAAATCTTTTTGTATTCAAAAAACTTTATCAAAATAAAATCTTATTGGCTTTTCAATTTTTTTCTCAACAAAATGAAAAATCTTTTTATATTTTTCCTTAAATATAAAAAAAAATCTTTTTTTTTGTTTTGTGAAAAATATATTAAAAATGAAAAAGATAAATACAATGATGGTACACACTAGCAATAAACATTATTTATCATCATGAAAAACATCCTATACTAGAAAACATGTCTAAACCTCAACCATTAGGTGTGGTGGAGTTTTCCAGTGGTGGAGACATCCTATGAAAAACGACGTTTGAATGACTTGCTTGTGTCATTTGAACGACAGTGTCATGTCATTTGAACGACATCACTGAAAAACTATTTTCTTTTAAAACTTCACCTACAGATGTTAGAAAAAATATTTTGACTCAATAAAATGCTTCAGGTTGATAAAAACATTTTAGAAAAAATATACCAACACTTGACATTAAGGTACCTAAACATCAACCTCAACGAAATCAATATTGTGGAGCATTGTTGTTGAAGAACTTTGATATTCGGATCCGTCTTGATGCATGATTGAACTTGACCTTTCTTTCACGGTTGTAGAGGTATAACACATACTCAAATATAGCATGGACTATGTAAAACATGCCCTTACAATAAACATAACCAAACGAGATACACAAAAAAAATTCATTGATAAAACAACATAACTAAAGAGAAAGTTTAATGTCTAAGCCATTTATTTGCTAAAATCGCATCTCTTATCTTTTCTGTTCCTTTTCATTCAAACATACCTAAAGAAAAAGTTAATTTTCCTTATTATATTTCTTTTTTTTTTATAAGTAGCACCCACAATTAAAGGAGGTTTTCTAAACATAATACCTTTGCTAAAATCTTCCCACTGAAAAAAAGAAACCAATGATTGGGAAATAGTTATTTTTTTAGGAGTTAGAAAATAAGTGGAAAAAGATAGGTTTCATTAGGTTTTTATTTTCAAGGTTCCAAGGAAATCAATTTATTGGAGGATAGATAAGAAATACTTTTCATCGAAACGATAGGACTGTGGAGATTCTTTTATATTTATACTTCTTTATTTTCATAGAATGCTTTAGAAATAAAGCAGCTCAAAACTAAAATGTGAGCTCAAATAAGTATTTTCTATGGAAAATGAACCACACTGTTGCGTGAAAGCGTGACCCAAAAAAATTTACCCACAATAATGGAAAATCAAATAAATAAAGTGATGTGAAATGTTATAGGAAAATAACATACCACAATATGAGATACATGTGGCTCACCCCCATAATGGTGCTATGTCCACAGACAATGATGATCCATGTCACTAAATAAAAAATAAGATTACAAATTGGAAAGACTATGTTCCTTCCCCGCACACATAATAACATATTTTCTCTCACAATAATGAAATACCCTCTCAAATTAATCTTATAAAATAGTATATGGTTTCTCTTAAGAAAAAATGACATACCAAAAGAAAAATTTTAATACCCCTATTTAAAGTTGCACACAATATTTTTTTTCTACTCTCTAAAACCAATATACTCCCCGTATGTTTTCAACCCGTTTCTCTTTTTGTTGCATGATTTCTTCTCTTCCCCTATTATCTTATATTTGTAAGCGAGAAAATGAGGAAAGTGAATTGTAGAAAGCAAAACAAGGATCCTAAAATCTACTTGAAATATATAGCTATGTTTTGCTCAAAAGAAAGAAGGCCATCACAAGGTGAGGGGCCACAATGTCTTCCATTAGTCTGCTAATAATTCCAACACTCTCCACATTGGTGAAATTTTCTAACCATATTGATAAATTTTTCCAACCAATAATACTCCACCTAACTCGTGACCATCGCCATCTATGTTGTGAGTAGTAATAAAAAAATACACAATCATCATCACCTCCCAGACTCACTAATGACGAGTTTTGGTTAAACTTGATGTTTACTCAAACTTAACCCAAGAGATATTGTGGTGTATGAGAAACTTTTTTGACATTGCCCCTACGATTTAGGACTTGTCCATAGAATCTAGAATACATCGTATATGGCATATAGAACTACTTCTATCATGGTACTTCATGTTCTCATGTTAAAGAAGACAGATCCGATTATCATGCATTACGTAGTGCATCTCCAACGTGCGCCACTTAATTTTCAGCATGCTTCACGATCACCATCCTTATACTCCACGACGTCGCATAATTTTGATATATTAGTTTCTTTGGATTTCTTAGATCTTTTTCATTATATTGGGAGATTTTTATAAAATATTTTTTTACAAAACGTGGCAATTTTTTGAACATAAAATATATATTTATTTTTTGCCCAGGTGTTCAAACGAGATGATAACCTCTTAAGAATGACCTTGAGTCTCGTTCGAAGGCCGTTTACATCCTTGATCAAATGAGGTTCAAGTGAGGTCATGTTATCTTGGTTTTTCGTTCGAAAGAGATAAGTTGTTTTGAGTGTGATGGTAAAGTGCAAAAATCATTTGAGTGTCCCACTTTGTTAAAGAGAAAGGGCAAGGAGATTGCAAATAAAGTCACTCTTAGGGATAGTGACATCGAGTCAGTTGAATCAGGGGGAGAATAACCACATGAAAAGTGTGTTGGTTTCATGGCTAGTCATGTGAGTACTTCTAGTTTGTTACATGACGATGAGGACACATGTAAACGTGAGAGATTTGATGACGTTTCGACTCATTCGGGTGAGGGTAAGAGTGAGGATGGTATTTTTAGTGAGAAAGAACGCAATCTCCAAAAAGAGTTTGGTGATTTACACATCAGAACATTAAAAACCAAGAATTTAAACAAAGATTTGAGTCATAGGGTCTTAAATTTGGAGAGAGACGTTAAAATTTTGAGGGTGTGTGAGGCATCAGTGGGTCAACTCAAGAAGGTAAAGCTTTTTTTAGTGATAAGTTGATCATCCTAGGCCGGTCAAAGAGTGAATTGACCAACACTATGGCTAGTCTTACGTGAGATCTTCAATATTCATTGGACGCTCGTGAGGAACTTGAAGCCCATGTATATTGACTCGAGACAGATCTCGAACATGATCGGGAGGTCAAGATTACTTTAGTGGACACATCTAAGAAGGTTGGAAAGATGTCCTTTGGTCCCGCTTTGGGTAATATTGAGAGGCTATGAATAGGTTATGGCGGTGCGTCCACTTCCCATGTAGCACCCGAGCCGATTCTCAATTTCGTGTTATATCCTTTTGGCCCTCGACCTAACCCACCTAGCGTTCGATTCCACATAGGATAGCGCGTCCTAGACAATTTGAGAGAGGTGGTCCTAAGCCCGTGTATGTTTGTTCCCATTGCAAAGAAAATAGTACACCTTAGGGAATTTTGTTTTAAGTTGGGTAGTGTGTCTCATAGGCATCTTCCACGACATGCTAGTACATGTGTTCCCTCATGCACTCCCACACATGTTGCTCTGTATCCTCCCGCACATCACACGAGAGATTTTGAGAGTTTTTAAGAGAAATTTGAGTATTTAGTCAAGACTTAACAAGATTTGATGGATGTTTTTCATAGGATACCTTCTCCTTCGGAGAACTCCTCCATGCCTAATGATTGAGTTTGGGACTTGTTTTCTTGCATAGGATGATTTTCATTTTTATATCATTAATGTCTATTGCTAGATTACACTATTAGTGTACTTATATTTTTCATTTTGATATATTTTTTCAAAAATCCATAAACATTTTTTTTTTCTTGAATTTTTTTGGAAAAATACAAAAAGATTTTCAGTTTCTTTTTAAGAAAAGTGAAAAGGGCAAAAAGATTTTATTTCTGATAAAATTTTTGAAAAAATCTAAAAAGAGTTTTCATTTTGTTTTACACCATATGTGGATGAACATTCAAGATGTCTGAGTCACCAGTTCATTTCATATCCATGTGACTATTTTGCAGTGTTTGCAAACGCGAAAACATTTAATTTTGTGCTTTATAATGTGTGGAGTCATTAAGATGTGATATGATGACTACTTGCAACATGTTTGACTCCTTGTCGCCATTAATGAACATGAGCATGGATCTATTTAAGTATTGTACTTACCTTTCACGTATAGATCGTTGTGTTTTCATCTCAATCATGTTTTTAAAACAAACCAAATGTGATAAAATGAGATAGTATAAATAATGCTTGTAAGAACCATTCCCCGAATTGGAAAAATTAAAAATTATTTCTCCGATAAATGTGGTATATATATTTAAAGATATGGAATCGAGCTACGAAATACATGTTGTCGTTGTGTGAATAGCCATCATTTGCAAAAGTAAAAGAGCCTAAAAGATTAAAGTCACATAAAAAAGAAAAACATAAAGTGACAGGCCAATTTCTAAGAATATTGATGCTTCACTACAAATGAGCATTCATTTTTTCAAAACAAAAAGATTTGCGAGAAAAAATCAATAAGTTAGTTTTGAGGGAGTTTAGTCAAAGATCAATGGGTTTTCACATCCTGAAAAATTCTAGTAAATGCATTACATAGTTTTGGGCATTATTATTGTGAAAATCACTCACGATTTTGATTAGTTGAATAGTTTAAGTCATTGTCACTCGAGTTCCCCATTTTTTCCCCTAAGGTAGACTTTGAGATCTTGCGTTAGTAGTGTCTCATTCCTTCGTGCACATATGTTAGGCTTGTCTACGTTGATTTACTTATAGAATATGTTCACACCCCTACATTCCATTTCGGTTATTTTTGTGTTTCTCCATGGTGTGTTGTATTTGTAAAAAAATTAATTGAAAATTTTCAAAAATATTTTGTTTGATGATTTCTGACACACTCCGGTTTATTTCTTGTTTAGTCTATTTACCTTATCTATTTCAGAAAAATAAAAAGGTGGACAATGAATTATTGGAGAGTGGGAGTTTGATTTATGGGGGAAACATTAGTTTTGATTATCTTTTTAATATTTCATACTCTTTGTTGCGTCGTGGGTATTTCTTTATCTATTGTGTGCAGGTACACTTGGAAGAGCTTATGCAAAGTAAACGTATGACAATGCATCCAAAAAGATGATTAAGAAAAAAGTGGGAGAATTTTAGATTAGGAAAGTTGAAGATTTGGAAGCCTTGTACATTTTTTAGTATTTTTCCATTTGGATAATTTGAATTTGGTATTTTGTACTAGTATAGACATAGGGGGAGATTCGTAAGGGAAAATTTTCTGACATTGCCCCTAGGATCTAGGACTTGTCCATAAAATCTAGGATACGTCGTATATGGCATATCCCATTACTTCCATCATGGTACTATTGTTATCATGTTCAAGAAAATGGGTTTGATTATCAAGCATCACGTAGAGCATCTTCAACATGCACTACTTCATTTTAAACATGCTTCATGATCATCATCCTTATACTCGACGACGTCACGTAATTTTGGTAAAGTAGTTGCTTTGGATTTTATGGAATTTTTGACACTGTATTGGGAGATTTTTGTAAAATATTTTTTTACAAAATGAGGCAGTTTTTCAAACTTAAAAGATAAATCAAGGTTAGAGCAAGGGCATACAATCTTAGTTTTTTACTGATCATTAGAAACGATCCTATTTTGTTCGAACGAGTTGATGATCTCATTAGAACGATAGTACAGTCTTATTTGAATGAGCCTACATTGCCTCGATTTTTGTGTTTTCCTATAAATGCATGCTTCGTGTAGGGTTTTCTTTAACACTTTTCATTTACGCGAACCACAAATCTGATGCATAAAGTCTTCTCTTTTAAAAAAAGGAAAAATCACTTTTTGATTGACATATCTCTCCTAAATACTTTTGTGAATCATCTTTGAAACCCTCAACCACTTCTATATTGAAGTTACCATTATGAAGAAGCAGTCTTCACTGTTGATCTGTAGAGAAGGAGTCTCTACTACTACTCTTGTGATTCTTAAGGGAATTATTACAAAAGGAAGACTGCAATCTTTGTGGTACCTGTGAGAACATATCCTAAAGAAGAAGAAGGTCACATGCGAGAGATTCGTCGGACTATATTTTACTCATAAGATTGTAAGTTGCGATTTGCAGACTATATTAGTGAATACAAGTTTTTGCCTCTTTGGGAATTTTCCCTTAAATCTTTTGATTGGTTAAGTTTGTGATTGCTTGATTTAATTGCCTAATGACTTCAATCACCTAGTTGCATGTTTTAAGGTATTTAAATTTGTTTGCGGGTTGACATCTAATTAAATAAGTAACAACATTGGACTATTGCGCACTCTTAAATTGGTTTCAGCGCGGGTTTCACCAATTTCGCCCTTTCAATGGCTCATGGGTTATGTTAATCTTATCTTTTTTCCTCCACGATGTGTGTGTACATGTGTATAATATAATTAATGCGAAAATGTAATTATCCAACTCACGTCATGGAATGGATGGAGTGGAATCATCCATAGGAGTATACTCAAAAATAATCATACCCATAAGATATAAGTGGTCGTCGAATCACTAATCAATATGAAATATCAAATGTGCTTATTGGATAAGACACAATTTTATAGAGTCCAACACTTACAAAATAGATATATGAGAGTGCTCCAGCAATCAAGGTCCAACTTATTTAATTAAATTCAAATTTTAGCCGAAAATAGTTTTAACACTTGTAAATAATTGTGATAGATAACTGAAATCAAATAAACATGCAAGACAATAACAATTTAAGGAAAAATTCCCTAAAGGGGCGAAACCTTATTTTTATTTCATTATAATTTGTAAATCTCTACTTACAAAGATTAGAATGAAATACAAGTGACACACAAAATACCCGCAGGTGTCGGTTCGACGTCGTCAGCAAGAGCTCCCACAAGAACTCAAAGATCAGTAGTGGAAAATTAGTCTTCTTCTCCACCACAAGTACTTCACATGAGTAGAAATTTTTTCTTGGATTTAGAGGATTCACATAAAAGATTGGCAATTGTTTGTGAATGAAAACAGTGTATAAAACATGAAAAACAAAGTCTATTTTTTATTCAGAAGAACTGTAGAAACGTTAGTGCTAAGACTTGAAAAATGTGTAGAATGAACAATGCCTAGATACGAAAATCGAGGCAATAGGATGCTCGAATGAAATGTAGTGTTGCTCGAATGGTGCCAGGTGTCATTAGAATGACTTTATGCGAAATGAGTTATCGATTGAAGGACAAGATCTATCGTTCGAATGATTCGAACGACATGTACTTGTTTGCCTCTACACTTAGAAAAAAATCTTATTTCCAGATAAAATATTTCAGACTTGAAAAAAGTTATTTTAAAAATGTTCATAAATACTTATGAAAATATTAAAAATTCTAATTAAATTATTTTACCATAATTGTGAGTGGAGTAGTGGGAACAGATGAATGTTGAAGACACAGGATGCATGATACACGTATGAAGGTAGTGGGTGCGAGATAACTTCAGATACAATTAGAGGCCGTCATGGATGAAGGTGAAGACGTGCCGAATGTTGCGGTATCCAACACACTTGCAGTGATCTAGGATATACAGAAAAATTTCCTATATACTAAACGGACATTTATAAAATCATACAAACGACTTGAAATAAGAAGGGAGGACTCGAATCTTGGTATTGGACCAAGACACCTACGTAGCCCAAGGAGAAAAAAAGTCCATGTAGCTGAAAAATAACAGAGGGGTAGGGATTAATTCATAAATCCAGATGTGTGACTCTTCTTGAGTGCCTTTGAGAAAAATGTGTAGTGTGAAAGTGTGAAAAAATAGGAGTCATACTTTTGGAATTTATTAATAAACCCTTTCTTTTGTCTTTCATGGGTGTTTTTATGAAAATAAGTTGTGTGCAATACTAATAATAAAAAGTGAATCATATTGGATCTGTGATAATGAAACAAAACAATTAGACATCACCTATTGTTGACGCCACTAACTGCCATTTTAGTGGCGTCAACACCTATCATGTGTCTAGAGCACCCACTATCGAAATACCACTGAGAAGTGTTATGTGATTTAAGAGAAACACGAACAATAAGGGATTTTTCATCCATTTTAGGTACCCAAGATGAGGTAACCTTTTTTTTGCCCTTGTCATTGTTAGTTCTAGTCAGGATATTTGAAGTGTCTACTAACGACATAGAAATAGGCTGGAAATCTTTCATTAGACTCTGAGAATTGGTGACTAGAAACTCAACCTGCTCTCTAAGACTCAAGAAATCACTAGTGGAATGTGGTGGAACAAATGTAATTCGTGTCCGACAAAAACTATAGCTAAAATCCCTAAGGTGGCCCTTTTTTTGCAGTAGGTACAGAAGTACACAGGTTGTGGCCGACCATAGTTTTCTTTTCTTGGTCGAGCTCTTCTCTAGGGGTTTTGGTGATGGCCATATGGGTTCCTAGTAAAGTCAGGAATCAGTTCCGGTGTCACATGAGATGTGGAGGCACCATCAAAACCAATTCCCTACCTTTTACCAAAACCTAAAGCAGGGGCGAGGAGCTTATTTCCTATCTTTCCAGATCTATCCTCAATATTTACCTTAACCTCCCTGGCTATCTAAAGGTCAGGAGTAAGCTGGGCTTCATGTTTCTTTTAAGTTTCCATGGAGGTCTGGAGCACACTCGTAAGAATATCCACTTACATGATCAAGTTCTTTTTCTCTTTCTCTAAGCATCTCTCTCTCACAAAACTTACTCTCTCTCTCACAAAACTTACTCTCCCTTTCAACAAACTCTCTCTCTCTCTCTCTCTCTCTCTCATCTCTCATAAGTCCTTCCCTATGGTTGATATCCTAAGAGCTAACGCTTTGTTTCTCTTTTTGGTCTTAAAAGTATCAACATATAAATTAGCATACGCGTGTCGGAGATCACTCTCATTCTCTCTTGAACCATGCTCCCCCGCACTCACATCAATATCACTATCGAGGTGTCCCTATGAGTTTGCATCCTCATTGTCACGAGGAGCACTATCATTACTCACATGACTAGCCATGAATGTGGTGATGTTACATTCATGTAGTGATTCGTCTCCTGAATCCACCGACTTGACCTCACTGTCATCACTCAGGGAGGAATTTAAGGCAACTTTGGATTGTTTTAAACGTTTCAACCTAGTTGCACACTCAAAACCCCTATGACCTCTGCCTCCACACTCAAAGAATTTATCCTTGTCTTTCTTAGGGGCGTTATTTTTATCTTTCCCAAAATTCTTTTTATTTTTCAAATTCCCATTTGTTTTTAATTAGAGAAATTTATTGAAATGTTTTGCAAATAAGGTCAAATTGTCTAAGTCAAAATCAGAATTAGAATCAGAATCATACATCTCTTCCTCTCTTTTCTTAGATTACTCACCACTCTTTTTTAGTGACCCCTCATCCTTTTAGCATTGACTTTAAGTGCTACCCCTTTTTCTTTTGATTTTATCGTGTTAGGGAACATGTCGATTTCATAGGTCTGTAGGTCTCCAACTAACTCTTCTAATTTCATCTTACTCAAATTACCTAATGAATTGAACACAATGACTTTGGGGATAAATCTCTTAGGCAGTGATCTCAAAATTTTCTTAACTACTCTAGCATCAGGAATATGTTCACTTAAGTTGAAACTAGTGTTTACAATATCTGATAAGAGTGCATAAAATTCATTAAAACACCCATAATCAAGCATGGTAATAGTATTAAACTGTGTAGTTATGTTTTGCAATTTTGATTCTTTAACCACATTAGTGCCTTCATGGGGAAGTTGAAGAACATCCCATGCTTCTTTATACGTGGTACACGTCATGATGTGTCAAAACTAGTCACGAGTAACAGCCCTAGAAATGTAGTCCATGCAATCACTGATTTTAAATTCACCCTCAGTCCATTTAGTCACAGATTTTAAAGTAGTTACATTATCTACAAGTAACAACCCGTCCTTTTGGAGACACTTAAATTCCATACTTGGATATAAATTGGCAATTTGGAGAATTTCTCAAAATAGTGATTTTGGGAATTTCGAGGATTTAATGATTTTCGATGGGTGTTGTAATTATTTTGGGGACTACATAGGTCGAAGTATTCTAATTATATGTCGCCGTGGATTGTAGCGACAAAAGAGGTAAGATTTTAATTAGAAAAACCGTAATAAGTTATATTGGGTTAGAATAGTGATTCACAGTCAAGTACCTCGAATAGAAATTTCGACTGCGCCGTGAGTCTCGGAATGTCTGAGATAGTTTGAAAAGAGTGTCTGATTGTCGAAATTGAGTTTCGGGGAATTTTAGAGTTAAAAGGGCTCGTAATTGAGTAAATGAGTCATTTTTGGGTTTTAAGGGGTATAACCCTTTTCTCATCTATGTAAATAGGGGTAAAGAAATAAAAGAGAAAGAGAAGAAAGAAAATAGAGAGAAGAGAGAGAGGAGGAAGAGAAGATAGGAGAAAAAGGAAGATTCAGGCCAAACTCCGCAGGATTCGGCTCGAGGTTGTCGGATTATATCCACGAGGCAAGTGTTTACTTGATTTATTTCCATTTTTTCATAAATATCTCACATCTTAGTTTGGTATAAACAATCCCTAAAGATTTTTGGCTGGGTTTTTGTGGATAAAACGGGTTTTCGGGTGATAAAACGAATAAACCCCTAAAATTTTCTAATTGGAGATACCTACAAATTTATTTGAAATTAATTTGTGGTTTTGGGTTCAAGGATGTTTAGAACCCTTAATATATGTGTATTTGTAGTTGGTTGAGGTTGTATGACGTTGGGTGAGGCGGCAAAATCTTGGGAGAAGCTTTAATGGCCGAAACCGTCTCGGAGAAGAAGATGAATAGTTGACATGCGTCTTTCCGAATTGATTCGGCCTATAGGTGAATCGATTCGGCTCATGGTCAAAAAATAAAAATTATAGATCTTTTCGACGCGGTCGCGTGGGCGCCGACCTGTATTTTTCTGATTTTTTTGGATCTATAGTGATTTTTCTACGAAAAGCTGTCCGTTATCAAAATCGTTAGTTAGAACTTATTGGAGATAAATATTAGGGGTTCTCAACTAGAATGTAAAGACCTTTAAAGAACTTGAGGAGATATGAAAACTTTGGGTTTGTAGGAATAAATCCAATTTATGAATTAAATAGAGATTGGATTGAGTTTTGGGTATTTTGGAGTTTGAGAAATCGCCCAAACTGTGGCCCTCGAACAGGCCGAATCGATTCGGGTCCAGGCTGAATCGATTCGCCTAAGAGGATTTGGGTTTCTGCAATGGGCCGAATCAATTTGCATTTAGACCGAATCGATTCTCCATTAAGTACCTGTTTGCAGAACACTTTTCGAATCGATTCGGATTGGGGTACGAATCGATTCGCCCACCCGAATCGATTTGCAATTTGGGCGAATCGATTCACTTTGGTCAGTATGGCCAGTTTTCTTCCCTTAAGAGTGTGGGGAGTTAAATTTCAATTTGGGATTTTTATGGAGAATCCTAGTTATGATATCAGGACTCCCAAATGATGGTTTTGAGGGTTCGTTAACCTTTAGATGAGGAGAAGGCCTTGGATTGGTGTAGGGCATAATCCGGGGAATGAATATAGTTAATGTTCGGGACGAATAAGGTTTGAGAGATAGAGTTTGGCTACCATCGAGCCTAGGTATCTATGTAATTGAATGTATATGAGGGAATACTTTGGGTTTAGTATCGTGCATATATGAAGGCATGATTATGATTCTTTGAGAGAATCTTTGGGATTATTGGTCATCGCTAGATGTGATTGGCAATTAGGGCCATACATATATATTCAAGGAGGATTATGTGGTGTATATATATATACTATGTAATTAAAGTATATATGATATGAATAAATGATTTTGAAAATAAAATATGAATGTTTTCAGAATGGAAAAAGAAAATGATTTTCATAAATAATAATTTATGATTAGACACCTCCCTAAATCTCTATCATAAGGGAAGTTGCGTGCGTATGGTGATCCCCCTCGCTAATGAATGCATGGTGGATATAGTCCTATAGGCCATATGGGCGATTATTGTTACTGTGCTGGTTAGGATATTCTGGGTGTGGTCTTGACTATCCCGCGGGCATATGGACGCTTCCCGACGTTGGTAGGTTCCCAGGTTGTGTTGTTTGATAGGCCCTGGAAGATGAAAGCCATTTAGGGGTGCGTCCAGTGGGGAAACCCGGAGGGGCATCTTAGATTTGTTAAAGCATTTTATTATAATAAAATGGATTTAAATACATGTACCGGATGGAAGAATGGAAATGGGATAAATTATTGGCTTCAGATACATTTTCCAGATGGAAGAAGGGAAATGGAAGCATATGGTATGATTAAAGCATTTTATGATAATAAAATGGCTTTGAATAAATTTCCTGGATATAAGAAGGGAAATGGGATGTTATAAAACGGAAAAAACATTTTTATGATAATAAAATTGGCTTTTAAAAAGTTATATGTGATATTGAAGCAATTCATGATAATGAATTGGCTTTTATATACATTACCTAGATATAAGAAAGGAAATGGAAAGTTTTGAGAAAAATGAAACTATTGATAAATACTTGGTATATAAATCTTCAGTCCGGGAGATAGATCTGGATGTATATGGTAATATGTAAATATATGTGGATAAATTGAGTACCGAGGGTCTAAGGGATCCCGATGATCAACCTTGCTGCATAGTAGTGTATCGAGGGGGTTCGTTATTTGGATTTCTCTTTGAGAGACACCCCACACACGAATATATATATATATATATATATATATATATATATATATATATATTATGTACTGTGGGACTGGCGGATCCCGATGATCGACCTTACCGCATAGTAGTGTATTGGGGGGGGGGGGTACTTGTTTGGATTTCGCTCTGCGAGACACCCCACGCACTAACATGGCATAGCGTTGAGACTGGGGTGAAGTTTAACCCTTAGTACTCAGACTATCTAGGGTTGATAGTAGTTGGGTGATAGATTAGTTTAGCAGGGTAGCTTGACTAGGATGTGTAGAGGGATGCGCTAGGAATGGACTATTTAGAAGAGAGGTAAGGGGAATCTCAGGGGAGTGCAATACCAAACTTAAATATGAGATAAAACCCTTTTCTAAAAAAATAAAGCATTTATGGACTCGCTAAATATTTTTCAAACTCGGGCTCTGACCCGTTTATCTACTTTTCCTTTACTGCAGCAGCTGTGGATGCGTGCAGGATTCTTGATTGACGCTTCTATCTTTGTAATATAGATAGGAGGCACTATATAAATATTCGGGCCAATGGTCCAATTGCATTCAGTTATTTTTATTTCAGTACAACATTCGATATGGTTGTATATTTTGAATGAGTGTTTGGTTATTTTATTTTACTTCTGTTTCATTTACTCATAAACTGTGAAGATGTTTCATTTATAGTCGTGTAAAAAGAGTAGTTAAGTAAAATTTTGACACCGGCCTAATAGGTTATTAGTAATTAAATGGATTTTCGACAGTGATGCTAAGAATGATCCATATGAGACTCCTGTTTTAATTTGATATAGGAGTGATCGTCCGGTATTTTATTAGGCGGGGTGTCACAGATGGTATCAGAGCATCAGGTTCTAGTGTCCTTAGGAATATGTACGGACGTACTACGATTTCAGCATTGCTCTCGATTTGTTATAGAGCCTCAGGATTTGGATTGTTGATTTCTCTTATGAGATGTCGTTCTCCTACCATAGTGTAAGGTTATAGTAATCTTTTGTGCGCTCGTTTGAGATTTGTGTGCGAGGCTTGGAGGGCCGCAGAAGGTGAGGCTTAGTTGGAGCTATAAGGTTGAAATTTGTAGCGGAATTTCCTTCTAACGGAGAATTTATGAGGACTAGTAAGATGATTGTAAGGAGTAGGGTAAAGTGGTTATTATGATTTTACCTCAATGAATGAGGAATATTTTGCGTGGCTTGATAAAGTCACGGTGTTTCGTTAGCCCTAGACTCGTGTGTGTATTTTGAGTTCTTGGCGGTCTCGATAACATTATATAATGTATGCCTGTGTGTTTTTCGCGATATCAGAATTTTATTTTCCTTCATTTTCCAAAATGGCGGGTGTTGATATATTCTATGTATATATATATCTGGTCTAGGATACTCGTATTATATGTCTATACGAGTATGGTAATATGGTGAGGATATTATATAATGTATTTGGTTTTTCAGAGCGATAGCAGGCTAATGATGGAAAGACTATTTTGTCCATGGTTCCTAGAGGGAACAAGTTATTGTTGCGATATCTCACCTGGATACAGGTTGAGTTCGCCTTTAATGCGTGCATAGATGGAACTTCGATGAGCAGAGGCTTCCTTATCGTGATTTGAGTATGTGGCGACCTTATAGATATAATATAAGGCCCGCAGGACTTATTTGTTGAGATATGAGTTTAAGCTCATTATTAATTGCGCAAGGACTTAGAGTTAGTACGAGCACTTGGTGGTGTGGCTCCTTGATAGATACGGGAGTTCAGACCACATTGGGTTAAAAGAGGGGATAGGATTATCCCTGTTGCATGTTTGAAATAACGGACCTGTATGATCGACAAAGTTAAGTAGGAGTGTGTGGATGGGTACCTTGTTTGGATTTTGCTTTGCGAGACGCTCCACATATGAATCTTAGCGGCGTCGGGAGTGGAGATATGTTATAGGATGCAAGGATGTTGATTTGGTCGATAGGTCCTATAGTGTGGATTAACCACTATAGACTATGAGCCACGTGATGACGGTATAATCATGGAAATATTGTGCTATGGAAAAGCACTAAAGTGGTCCTCTCGCCACAAGTGGATGGGTGGTGTAGGACTTAGAGAAATTGAATTGAGGATAATAACCAACCTTAGTGAAAAGGAAAATTTGGATGAAATATGTTTCAGCTATGATGTACATAGTGCTCCTACAGAGAGTAGGCACTTCGATTGGTTAGATTTCCTTCCATATGGGCGGAAAAATAAGATAGTAGAAATGTGTTCGTAGGTTAGCATATATAGGATTTAGGACGTCCCGCTGGTGTGCCTTAGGTCGCTATATCTCGATGACCGACAACGCAAGGGAGTAGTGTAACATGAGGGTTCCTTGTTTGGATTTCGCTTCTGCGAGACGTCCCACACATGAAACCAAGCAAATGTCGGAAGTTGAGATAGGCCTTGGGCACTAGGGATATACTTAGGATATTACTCGTTTCGGGTAGGTAGGGTAATGCTTAAATCGTTGCATTTGTAAGATGTAAGTTTAGTAGAGTTAGTGGCACCGAGGTTTGGAGAATTGAATTTCGCAGGTTCGGAGGACCCATAGTTGAGTATTACACCGAGGAAAGGAGACCCTTACTGGGAGAGAGTGTTGCATGTTGAACATTCACGATGGATGTGCAAATTGGCACAAGTTAGAAAGGTTTATGGGCACCTTAGTAAGTTGGTTTATATATCGCCTGAAATAGAAGGGGCGTAGTATATAAAGTTGAAGTTTATGCCATGAGGCATTAGTAATGATGAGTGCAATGTGACGCGATTGGAGTCACTTTATGGCCATGGTAGTGTATGGTTGGGAACCATTGGCATTAATATCGTTCCCCTTGAGATATCAGGATTTGGAGCGATTCTAGGATTTGCGGTGTAGGTTGTATCCGAATTTCGAGGACGAAATTCCATTGTAAGGGGGGGAGTATGTAGCAACCCATCCTTTTGGAGACACTTAAATTCCATACTTGGATATAAATTGGCAATTTGGAGAATTTATACAAATAGTGATTTTGGGAATTTCGAGGATTTAATGATTTTCGATTAGTGTTGTAATTATTTTAGGGACTACATAGGTCGAAGTATTTTAATTATATGCCGTCGTGGAGTGTAGCGACAAAAGAGGTAAGATTTTAATTAGAAAACCCGTAATAAGTTATATTGGGTTAGAATAGTGATTCGCGGTTAAGTACCTCGGATGGAAATTTTGACTGCACCGTGAGTCTCGAAATGTCCGAGATAGTCGAAAAAGAGTGTCCGATTGTCGAAATTGAGTTTTGGGGAATTTTAGAGTTAAAAGGGCTCGTAATTGAGTAAACGAGTCATTTTGGGGTTTTAAGGGGTATAACCCTGTTCTCATGTATATAAAGAGGGGGAGATAAAGAAAATATAAAGAGAAGGAAGAAAAGAGAGAGAAGAGAGGAGAAAAAAGAAGATTCGGGCCAAACTCCACAAGATTCGGCTCGAGGTCGTCGGATTAGATCCACGAGACAAGTGTTTACTGGCTTTATTTCCTTTTTGCATAAATATATCATACCGTAGTTTGGTATAAACAAACCCTAAAGATTTTGGGTTGGGTTTTCGAGAGATAAAACGAATAAACCCCTAAAATTTTCTAATTGGAGATACCTAAGAATTTATTTGAAATTAATTGGTGGTTTTGGGTTCTAGGATGTTTAGAATCCTTAATATATGTGTATTTTTAGTTGGTTGAGGTTGTAGGACATTGGGTGAGGCGGCAAAATCTTGGGAGAAGCTTTAATGGCCGAAACCGTCTCGGAGATGACGATGAATAGTTAACCTGCGTCTTTGCAAATCGATTCGGCCGAAAAACGAATCGATCCGGCTCCTGGTAAAAAAATAAAAATTGTAGATATTTTCGACGCGGTCACGTGGGCACCAACCGGGTATTTTTCTGATTTTTTTTGGATTTATAGTGATTTTTCTACGAAACGCTGTCCATTATGAAAATCGTTAGTTAGAACTTATTGGATATAAATATTATGGGTTCTCAACTGGAGTTTGTAGGAATAAATCGAAGTTATGAATTAAATAGAGATTGGATTGAGTTTTGGGTATTTTGGAGTTTGAGAAATCGCCCAAACTATGGCGTTCGAACAGAACGAATCGATTCGGGTCCAGGCTTAATCGATTCGCCTAAGGGGATCTGGGTTTCTGCAATGGGCCGAATCGATTCGGATTTAGACCAAATCAATTCGCCATTAAGGACCTGTTTGTAGAACACTTTTCGAATCAATTCGGATTTGGGGCCGAATCGATTCGCCCACCGGAATTGGTTTGCAATTTGGGCGAATCGATTCGCTTTGGTCAGAATGGCCGGTTTTCTTGCCTTAAGAGTTTGGGGAGTTAAATTTCAATTTGGTATGTTTATAGAGAATCCTATTTATGATATCAGGACTCCCAAATGATGGTTTTGAGGGTTAGTTAACCTTTAGATGAGGAGAAGGCCTTGGATTGGTGTAGGGCATAATTCGGGGAATGAACATGGTTAACATTCGGGACAAATAAGATTTTAGAGATAGAGTTCGGCTACCATCGAGCCGAGGTATCTATGTAATTGAATGTATATGAAGGAATACTTTGGGTTTAGTATCATTCGTATATGAAGTCATGATTATGATTCTTTGTTAGAATCTTTGGGTTTATTGGTCATCGCTAGATGTGATTGGCAATTATGGCCATAGATATATATTCGAGGAGGAATATGTGGTATATATATATATATATACTATGTCATTAAAGTATATATGATATGAATAAATGATTTTGAAAATAAAATATGAATGTTTTCAAAATGGAAAAAGGAAATGATTTTCATAAATAATAATTTATGATTACACACCTCCCTAAATTGCTATCATAAGGGAAGTTGTGTGCGTGTGGTGATGCCCCCTGGCTAATGAATGCAGGGTGGATATAGTCCTATAGGCCATATGGGAGATTATTGTTACTGCGCTGGTTAGGAGATTCTGGGTGTTGTATTGAATATCCCGCAGACATATGGCCGCTTCCCGACATTGGTAGGTTCCCAGGTTGTCTTGTTTGATAGGCCCTGGAAGATAATAGCCGTTTGGGGGGTGTCCAGTGGGGAAACCCGGAGGGGCGGTCTTAGATTTGTTAAAGCATTTTATGATAATAAAATGGCTTTAAATACAATTCCCGAATGCAAGAAGGGAAATGGGATAAATCATTGGCTTCAGATACATTTCCCGGATGGAAGAAGGGAAATGGAAGCATATGATATGATTAAAGCATTTTATGATAATAAAATGACTTTGAATACATTTCCTGGATATAAGAAGGGAAATGGGATGTTATAAAACGGAAAAACATTTTTATGATAATAAAATTGGCTTTTAAAAAGTTATATGTTATGTTGAAGCAATTCATGATAATGAATTGGCTTTTATATACATTACCTAGATATAAGAAAGGAAATGTAAAGTTTTGAGAAAAATGAAAGTACTGATAAATACTTGGTATATAAATCCTCAGTCCAGGAGATAGATCCGGATGTGTATGGTAATATGTAAATATATATGGATAAATTGAGTACCGAGGGTCTAATGGATCCCGATGATCGACCTTGCCGCGTAGTAGTGTATCGGGGGGGTTCCTTGTTTGGATTTCGCTTTGCGAGACACCCCACGCATGAATATGGCATTGTGTTGAGACTGGGGAGAAGTTTAATCCTTAGTGCTCTAATATTTGTATTTCTTATGGTATATATATATATATATGTATGTATATATAAATATATATATATATTCTGTACTGCGAGACTGGCGGATCCCGATGATCGACCTTGCCGCCTAGTAGTGTATCGGGGGGTTTCCTTGTTTGGATTTCGCTCTGCGAGACACCCCACGCACGAACATGGCATAACGTTGAGACTGGGGTGAAGTTTAGCCCTTAGTACTTGGACTATCTAGGGTTGATAGTAGTAGGGTGATAGACTAGTTTAGTAGGGTAGCTTGATTAGGATGTGTAGAGGGATGCGCTAGGAGTGCACTATTTAGAAGAGAGATGAGGGGTATCTCATGGGAGTGCGATACCAAACTTAAATATGAGATAAAACCTTTTTCTAAAAAAGTAAGGCATTTATGCACTTGCTAAATATTTTTCAAACTTGGGCTCCGACCCGTTTATCTACTTTTCCTTTCTTGCTATATATATATATATATATATATATATATATATAGGTGTCCAGACACAGGGACGCCTGGATGGCATTTCTTTCGAGTCAGACGTCTGCTGCAGCAGTTTTTGAATGCGTGCAGGATTCTCAATAGACGCTTATATCTTTGTAATCTAGATTGGAGGTACTGTATAAATATTCGGGCCCATGGTCCAATTGCATTCAGTTATTTTTCTTTCATTACAGTATTCGATATGGTTGTATATTTTGACCGAGTGTTCAGTTATTTTATTTTACTTCAGTTTCTTTTACACATAAACTGTGTGGATGTTTTATTTATTGTCGTCTAAAAAGAGTAGTTAAATAAAATTTTGACACAGGCCTAATAGGTTATTAGTAATTAAATGGATTTCGAAAGTGATGGTAAGAATGATCCATATGAGACTCCTGTTTTAATTTGATATAGGAGTGATCACCCGGTATTTTATTAGGCGGGGTGTCACAGATGGTGTCAGAGCATCAGGTTCTAGTGTCCTTAGTAATCTGTGCGGATGTACTACGCTTTCAGCGTTGCTCTCGATTTGTTATAGAGCCTCAGGATTAGGATTGTTGATTTCTCTTGTGAGATGTCGTTCTCCAGCCATAATATAAGGTTATAGTAATATTTTACGCGCTCATTTGAGATTCGTGTGCGAGGCTTGGAGGGCAGCAGAAGGTGAGGCTTAGTTGGAGCTATAAGGTTGAAGCTTGTAGTGGAATTTCCTTCTAACGAAGCAGTTATGAGGACTAGTAAGATGATTGTAAGGAGCAGGGTAAAGTGCTTATTATGAGTTTTACCTCAATGAAGGAGGTATATTTGGCGTGGCTTGATAAAGTCACGGCTCTACGTTAGCCCTAGACTCGTGTGTGTATTTTGAGTTCTTGGTAGTCTCGATAACATTAAATAATGTGTGCCTGTGTGTTTTTCGCAATAGCGGAATTTGATTTTCCGTCATTCGCCATAATGGCGGGTGTTTATATATTGTATGTATATATATATTTGTTTTGGGATACTCGTATTATATGTCTATACGAGTATGGTAATATGGTGATGATAGTATATAATGTATTTGGTTGTTCGGAGCGATATTAGGCTAATGATGGCAAGACTATCGTGTCCATGGTTCCTGGAGGGAACAGGTTATTGTTACGATATCTCACCTGGATACATGTTGAGTTCGCCTTTATTGGGTGCATAGATGGAACTTCGACGAGCAAAGAGTTCCTTATCGTGATTTGAGTATGTGGCGACCTTATAGATATAATATAAGGCCCGTAGGACTTATTTGTTGAGCTGTGAGTTTAATCTCATTATTGATTGCGCAAGGACTTAGAGTTTGTACGAGCACTTGGTGGTGTGGCTCCTAGATAGAGAGAGGAGTTCATGCCACATTGGGTTAAAAGAGGAGATAGGATTATCCCGGTTGCATGTTTGAAATAACGGACCTCCATGACCGACAAAGTTAAGTAGGAGTGTGTGGAGGGGTTCCTTGTTTGGATTTCGCTTTGCGAGACGCTCCACATATGAATCTTAGCGGCGTCGGGAGTGGAGAGATGTTATAGGATGCAAGGATGTTGATTTGGTTGATAGGTACTATAGTGTGGATGAACCACTATAGACTATGAGCCACATGATGACGGTATACTCATGGAAATATTGTGCTATGGAAAAGAACTAAAGTCCATGTAGCGGTATAAGACATGAAAAATGAAGTATGTTTTTTACGCAATAGAACTACAGAAACGTCAGTGGAAAGACTTGAAAAAATGTGTAGACTGAACAGTGCATAAATACGGAAATCGAGGCGGTAGATCGCTCGAACAAAATAGAGTGTCGTTCGAACGGCGTCAGGTGTCGTTAGAACGACTTCGCGCGATACGTGATGTCATTAGAATGAAAGATCTATCGTTTGAACGATCTGAACGACGTGTAATTATTCGCCTCTACACTTTGAAAAAATGCTTATTTCGAGATAAAATATTTTAGACTTCAAGAAAATTATTTTAAAAATGTTCCCAAATATTTATGCAAATATTAAAAACTCCAATTAAATTATTTTACCATAATTATGAGTGGACTAGTGGGAATAGATGAATGTTGAAGACACAGGATGCTTGATAGGACAATGTTGATGCCCTACGCATGTATGAAGGTAGTGGGTGAAAGATAACTTCGGATCCAAGTTGAGGTCGTCATGGATGAACATAAAGACGTGCTGAATGTAGCCGTATCCCACATACTTGCAGTGATCTGGGATTTACAGAAAAATTTCTAAGATACTAAATGGACATTTAAAAAATCATGTCCTTACAATATAATAGAATACAAAAGACATGGAATAAGAAGGGAGGACTTGAATCTTGGTATTAGCCTAAGACACTTACGTAGCCCAAGGAACAACAAAGTCCATGTAGTTAAAAAAATAGCATAGGGGTAGGGATTAATTCATAAATCCATATGTGTGACTCTTCTTGAGTGCTTTTGAGAAAAATCTGTAGTGTGAAAGTGTGAAAAAATAGGTGTCATACTTTTGAAATTTATGAATAAACCTTTTTTTTGTCTTTTATGGGTGTTTTTATGAAAATAAGTTGTGTGCAATACTAATAATAAAAAGTGAATAATATTTGATGTGTGATAATGAAACAAAACTAAACGATATCACAAAGTGGGAATAAAGTGAATAATAACACTAAAATGAGTAAACTAGATAAAGGGTGAGGAATGGACCTCCTTATATATATTTTGTAATGTTTTTGGATCATTTTTGTAGTGGTGTGAAGGTAATATAGTAGGATAAGGTAGATGGCCAAGTGTGGTACGAAGTGAGGTAAGGGAATGTTGAAAAACAGAATTTTTTGGAGAAAATAAGGCTTAAATTTCAAGAGTATGTTTGTTGACTACTGGAAGGGACCTCTTTCCAAGGGTGAGGTCATAGGGCCTTTATACTCCACTTTAGAGTTGGGGGTTTTCGATCAGTGTGGGACCATCTTGCCTATCGGCACAGTGCCTGCCTTGCTCAGATAGAAAAAGTACATTAAAGGAAGGGGAATTCAATGCCCTTCAAAATTCATTGACCCACTTTAGGGTTCGAAGTTGACTGAAGTCCAAAGAGGCTTATAAATGCCCGATGGTCTATAGATAACGCATTTTCAGTGGAAAACGGGTCGTTCATCCAAATCGTGAGGCTTTTTCATAAATGGACTTAACCATTAGAAATGGAATTTAGAGCCCTTCGAGATTTCATTGATCTTCGATCAATTTGGAGGGTTGACGGCCGAAAGCGCCCCGTGGCCTTTTAAAGTAAAAAAGTATTATTTGTGCAAGTCGTGAGGCCAATTCAAGCATATGACGAATCGTTAAAAGGGGATACAAATCCCTTTAAGGTTTTATTGAGATTTACTTAGGTTGGAGAGTTTAACAGAGTCAAATGTGGCATGAGAGCACCTGGTGGCCTCCAAATCAGCACTTGGGATAGAAAGAACCGTTCATGTGAATCGTGAGGCTGATTTTTGCATAGGACGAACTGTTAAAAGGGGGAATCAGAGTCCTTCAAGGTTTCATTGAGCTTTACTTAGGTTGGAGAGTTGATTGGAATCAAATGAGGACAAAGGGTGCTCGGTGGCTTCCAGATCAATACTCAAGTCTGATTTAGGGTTTATGGTGAGTGGATGAGTCTAAAGGACCTAAGGAGGTGCTTAGGGGGTGTACTATAGATCCCCTCGATAGGCAATTTTAGAACAAGTGAAGATTGCCAAAATATAGATATCGCATCAATATTAGGAGATAGATGTCAGTTCTGCGGACCTGGGGTATGGAGGTAACACATTTATAGGGTCGTGGACCAAATCTGGTTTGAATTTGATTTTTTGGACCTATGTATGTGACAAATAATTCATTGGGTCAATTTAGATTCTACGAACCTAAGGATGGGTTGACCAATTCAGGGTATCAAGGTCAGTTCTGCAGACGTGAATTGTGGGATGACCAATTTTGGGAGTCGAGGTCACCTATGCGGACCTTAAATAAGGATGGACAATTCTACAATTTATGGTTAATTTTGCAGTACTAAAGTTTGGATGACAAATCAAGTGAGTCAAGGTCAATTCTACGGAC
The DNA here is from genome assembly GCA_949130495.1 of Sambucus nigra. NCBI lineage: Eukaryota > Viridiplantae > Streptophyta > Magnoliopsida > Dipsacales > Adoxaceae > Sambucus > Sambucus nigra. The sequence goes on from OX422217.1 coordinate 624,927,261, forward strand.
TTAAAGTTAGGATGAACAATTCAGTGGGTTGAGGTCAATTCTACGGACCTAAAGACGGGATGAATAATTCAGCGGGTCGAGGTCAATTGTGCGAACCTAAGGATGGGTTGGATAATTCAGTAGGTCAAGGTAAGTTTTGTGAAACTTAAGTTTGGGCGAGAAATTCTGCGGTTTAAGGTCAATTCTATGGACCTAAAGTTTGGGTGACCAATTCTACGGGTCGAGGTCAATTCTGCAGACCTTGAAGAGGTATGACAAATTCGATGGGTCGAGGTCAATTCAATGAACTTACGAAGGGTTAAATTATTCAGCGGGTCGAGGTTAATTCTTCGGACTTCTAATTTTTTAGGGAATGCCTAGAGTGATTTGGGTCAAGCAAACCTTGAATTTTTTGTTCCACCGAGGAAAGCGTAAAATGCTTTGGTGCAGGCACACCTTGGATTCCTGACTCTACTAGGGTTATGTTGACAATGAGTGAGTGTTGTTGATCCTGCTGGGGATTTATGAAAATTTTTAATTATTTTAGTGCTTCAGCATGAGTTTTTCTTGAAGAATAGACATTATTGACTTTGCTTGGACTTTTTGAGAATTTTGGAAATTTTTTGTGCAATTTTCATATTTTTTGGCATTTTCAGGATTAAATTTGGAGGGAACAACTAATAAGCAGGTCTGGGGAGGTGCCTATCGGCGTATAACATGGACTCCTAGGCTTCTCAAGGAAGGGGAAATGTCATTGTCGATATGTATGACCAGGGGACTGCCGATCGACATATCCTTTAGCCTTCTATAAAAAGAGGGTGACCCCTCATCATTTTTTACATTTCTAAGATATTTAATCTATTTCTTTGTCTCTCTAAAAGTCATTTTCGAGTCCCTTCTTTTGAAACATCTCAAATGGCGGGTACTTCTAGCAACACTAATAAAGAATGGATGTTTGTTGATGACTAGTAAGGCTTGGAGTGGCGGTCTACGTTGCCGCTTACTTTAGGCAATGAAATGCCTGCAACTCCTTTGAGTCAGTGACCAATGAGAGGACCTTATTGTGCAAGCCTGCACACCACTATTAGGCGAGGCTGAAGAACCCTAACGGCTATGTGAATATTTGTCCTTTAGTTTTCCATTTTTTGTTCCTTTTGTTCTTGGACTAATAAAGGATTTTACTTGGTTTCTTGTGTCTAAGATATCTTCTTTGAGCATCCAATCCCAAGGGATGACTTGGCTGAAGGACATTTGGGACCATCTTCCTAATGAGGTGAAGTGGATGGTGGCATCCATCGAGTTTTGTACATTGGCGGGCGTACTAGGCGAGATATCACACTCTACAACAGTGTTATGCACACTGAGTGAGAGGTGGTGGAATATGACCCACACATTCCATCTGGGGTTTAGAGAGGTGATTGTTACTCCCGTAGACATCCAATAATTAATGGGGCAATATAGTCGTGGACCGTACTTTGTGGGTCATAGAGGCGATGGTGCGGTTTGCCTTGGGTGTTATTGATGGAATAATGTCAGAGTATTCTATTCATATATTAGTGTTAAATGAGACATGTTTTCTAGGAGATTTGATGATAAGGATGGGTGGTAGGTGAGACAGGCGACCCGCTTATTCATCTTGATTTTGCTGGGAGGGTTTGTGGTGGAGACGTCGTCTATCTCTGGGTTTTACTATATTTGAGGATTATTTTAGACATTCATTTATATGATTGAGGTAGCTTCACTCATATATGCCTTTATACTTCATTATATGCACTTATTCAGTCATGCCAACAAACATTCACAGGACCCAGATATCTTTTGGAGGTAACCTTTATGTTTAATTTCCTAACAGTCCTTATTTGTTTCCTTTTCTAATTTTTAGAGTTTGCCTTTTTTGAAGACATGGTTTTATGAGGTGATAGGGCGCAATGTAGGGATAGTGTCCCTAAAGGAGAGACAGCTCGGAGACTTCTATAGGATGTACCGGTGGAGAAACTTTTGGCTTTGAAGGACAAGGAGCACCCTAGTTAGGTTTTTTATTTTCCTTTCAGAATGTTTGGAATCTTTATTATTTTGGGTAGTTACGAACTCTTAGCTGGGGATATAGGTGACCTTCTACCCTTGGAGTCTTCTTTCGAAGGCCACAGGGGCTACGTGCGTGCACGCACAAATGAGGTGGTTATTAGTGCATAAGTTTGGGTACATCTAGTACCTTTACAAGAGTGTACTTTATCAGATTATGGAGGGAGAGGTGGAAGTATGAGCATCGTCATCCCTAGAGTACATGAGGCATGTGAGAGAGATGTCGAATGATTCGAAGGTGGTAGTTATGAAGAGTGAGCCCTATAAGTTATATGCTGGTATGACAACTGGCTACGAATACAGGAATTTTTAGCAGCTGATTAATGTCGTAGTTCATATATGATGTGGAGAATATTCCTCTACCTCCTAATGCTTCGGAGAGAGATACCAGCATACGAGTGGCATCGTCTACAGCACTAGAGGAGGTGCGACTGCAACAGTGGGGGAGGATCGACTTATTCAGGCCTCTACTCCCTCTTATCATATTCGATTGAGCAACAAAGAGTTAGTGTAAGTGCCTCACCATCCTCATGCATCGATGGATGGGTTGTCCAGTTTTTCTGATGAGGCCCTTCAAACTATGGTATACTCTTTTCTTTCTCTCGCATTCCTTGTTCTTGCTTTATTTTTCAATACTGACTTGCTTCATTTTGGTTTCTTTTGTTCCTCTTTCTAGCAGAATTTTTATGTGTTGACCATCTGGCAGAGGGACATTAAGAACTGGATGGTGTCAATGTTAGCCTTCATGAAAAACTCAGTTAGCTCTTGTATGGTTCTACTGGCCACATCTCACGAGAGATCAGACTCTGGGAGTGGAGGTTCTACCGATCGTCGCAAGGGAAAGCGTGTACGCCGTGGTGGTTAAGGGTTGGTTTTTGAGGGATAGGGGGTTCAGGTTGCATCCCAATGCATATTTTTTCCTTTTTATTTTGTCTTTTCTACTTGCCAAAAGTGTAATAATTATATATATATATATATATATATATATATATATATATATGGAGAGGATCTCTAAAGGACCAAAAAGAAGGACAAAAAGAACGGATCATTTTTAAAAAAATAGTAAAAAAAATATTTTAAGTTGAGTTGTTTTGTTTGTTATTTAAATGTTTCAGTAAAGTCACACAAAAAAAAATCCGTTCAAAATGAGTTTGCTTGTTGTTTTAAAGAATCGGTCAAATATATGTCAGTTTTTAGCAGCTTAAAATCTAACATATATTGACCGATTTTTTTAAAAATAGCAAACAAACTTATTTTGAGTTGATTTTTGTGTGAATTTCCTAAAATGTTTAAATAACACACAAAAACAAATCAACTCAAAATATTTTTTTTTACTATTTAAAAAAAATGGTCCACTCTTTTGGTCCTACTTTTTGGTCCTTTGGAGATCTTCCCTATATATATATATATATATATATATCTGTGTGTGTGTGTGTGTACGAAAAATCATTTGTTTTTGGTATTTTCATGGTTTAGCGACTTCCTCAATATGCACTTTAATTTACTATTAAGGTTTCTCATTTTCATTTATTTGCGAATATAGTGATCAGAATAAAAAAAGGGACTCGAAGTAAAAGGAAAGTGTTTAATATGTAAGAATAAAAGCAATAATTTTTTAAAAGGGAACAACGTAGAGATTTGAATTTTTTTCAAAGTAAATTTTTATTTTGGAAATATGATGTGTAAAAGAGGATAAGGATTTTTTTCTTAAAAAGAGGGGTTATCAATTGGCATACCCCTTGACTTGACTATCGGTATGAGAAGCGGGTGAGTCTTTGAATGGTTCATGTTTTGTGGGAATTTTTAGCAAAAAAAGCTCACATTCCCTTTTTTGTATTTTTCTTCTTTTTCGCAAATGGATCTCCCGATGTTCAAGCTTTTCTCTTCTTATGTCGGGTTCCTAGAGGCAATGTGCTTCTATAATGTTGACTACAAAGATTTTAGTCCCTCACAGGTCTCTTTATGGCTTAATTGTACCATAAACTGGAATTTTCTAGGAGAAGCACTACAATTCTTATACGTTGAAGACTAAATTTTTTATCTTAGGTTAGACAAGGTGTGTCCCACCGACAAAGACTTTTCTGTGATGCTGGGCATTAGCCCTAGTGTAGTGATAGTTATGCCCGATTTATCATGTTCTCACCGGGTGCCTTTGGCGGAGTTTCTTCATATCTTCCCCTCACTCGCTCGGCCATTGGTTTATAGAGAGAGTATCATCCTCTTACCAGTCCTAAATTCGGCGTCTTGGGGTGATTTTTCAAATGTTGGTTTTTCTAGAGATATATCCTTAGGCTTGACCTCTAGGTTGGTGATAGGTGACCTAACACCTGATCCACAGCTGGCCACGATAGTGTCATTGCTATCTTACCAATGTAGTCCTCTGACGATGCTATTAGTAGAGACCTTGAACTACCTGAATGACTGGAAGAAGGGCTGGGATGATTTTATGTAGTAAATCCCTATTATGATATTCATATGGATTTTGAAGAGACTTTGCCTAATTGCCCCCCTGAGTACCCTCTGTCGAGCATTCGTAATTTTTTGCTAGGACCTTCTTCAGTTTTGGTCCTTTGACGGAGAACTGGATTAACTAGCTTATGGATCACGGGACCTGATGCCTTCAATGGTATATGCCATGGTGGGGGGGGGGGGGGGGCTTATAACCTATTTTGCAATTAGGGTAATACTGGTAAGCATGTCTAGTTGGTCTTCACCATATCTCCTTCTACCTTCCTCGGCGGCTCATGCGCCAAGTAGGATGGGAGAAAATTTTGCCTCCTCATATAACCAATTTCTTCTTGTAGAGGACTTGGCCGAGTCCTTAAGGATGATACTGGGGCCTCTATGAATTTTGTATTTAAAATCCTTATACCAATCACTAAGGCATACATAATCCTTTTGTTCATTTAAATGGGGATTACAAGAATATCATTATGTGAAAGAGAAAGAATTGTTGTCATATGTGTTGTATGGGCTGCCTACATACCTCTGTAGGTTTTGAAAATTTATGAGCTTCATTTTGAAAAGGGTGTTCTTAAGAGGATCACATCCCTTGTATTACTGAGTAGGGGGAAATGAAGTGATTTTTTTTAATAAAAGGGAGATGAGAAGAGTTATAGTGTGCCGAGAATTCGGACTAAGGGTAGAATTTTTTGAGACAGTACAAGTTGACTACACGTGTCATTTCTTCCTTGTCAAGATGTGTGAGCATACTGGCACCGCCTGATAGGATTTTCTTCGTAATGTAGCAGCCATTCCAAATAGGTTTGCACTTCCATCTAGGGTCCTACATGGGTTCTACGATTTCTTTGAGGGCAAGGTCTCCTTCTTGGACACTGCAGTCCTTGAGTTTCCTTTCGAATGATTGTGTTATCCAGTGATGGTACCCTTGTATGTGGTATACAGGTTTGAATCTATTTTCATCTAAGAATGAGAGTTCGTCACATCGGTTCTTATGTCAGTCTTCCTCACCGGATTTTCTTTTGAGTATGACACACAGAGAAGGCACTCTTAATTCGACGGGGAGAACCATCTCCGTGACATATACCAGAGGAAAGGGGGTTAGCCCCAGTTGGTGTCCTGATAGAAGTGCGCTGGGCATTGAGGGAATATGGAATCCAGTTGACCCAGTCTCTGCAGCTTTCGTTCATCATACTAATGATGGTTTTAAGTCTCTTATTAGTGGGTTCGATTGTTCCATTGGGTTGCGGTCGAGAGAGATTTCTGCCTCTGAATACCATACTATCCGACTAATTATGTGACCTCGGCCTCTAAGTGCAACCCATTATCTGATACCAACTCATGGGACACCACTTAGCGATATTTGATATTCGTTCTAATAAACTTGAGAATTTTTTTGGCATTTATCACAACGTATGACTCGGCCTCGACCCATTTTATTAAGTAGTCAATGGTTACCATGATGAACTTGTGCCCATTTGAAGATTTATGAGTGATTTTCCCTATGATTTCTATGTTCCAGGTATAAACGGGCCATGGATAGTTCATTTGGCATAATTCTTGGGGAGACACGCATTGGAGGTTGGCAAACTGTTAGCATATAAGGCATATCTAAACATAGGGAGTGCAATCTTGAACTATGGTGGTCCAATAGTACCCTTGATAAATTATTTTCGTGACAATCATGTTACCGTTCATGTGTGGTCCACATTCTCCACTATGGATTTCCTGCACCATTACTTCAATATCAATCCCTAATATGTAATGCTCAGAACTCCCCTAAGCATTATTCTTTAGGCAAAGAAAATAATTTTAAAATTTTCTCAATTTTAATTTAGCACCAATTAAATTTATCTTGTGAAAAAAATTTGATTTTACCAAATTTTATATTGGTAATTTTATAGCATGCATCTATCATGATTAAGAAGATAAAGTAAATAATAAAACACACCACAAGACGTTGATGTATGAGGAAACTAATATGGGAAAAAACCTCGAACGGCGAGGCCAGAAAATCCACTATGATACAGTGTTATAAAAAAGTAGACAACAGACTTACTCAGCGACCCGATCACCCACAAGCCTTGACACTCTTCTCCCTTCTATCGCTCTTCCACATCAGTAACATAGGAATCCACCCAAAAAAGTTTCCACATCACACGAGTCCATGTGCACCGCGGTATCCACTGATATAGCCTCAACAACCATCTACGATTTGGAATACAAAGTCTACAAATTCTTCATAGTAATTATAACGTACTGAGTCCACCTCATGAAAGTAATTATCCAAAATGGTAGAAGAAAACCCGGTGCCAAAATCAAGATCACTATAGCATATGAATTATGGAATTTGGATCTTGAAAACAAAAAGGATGTTTAAATGTGTAGGAACTTTTGCAAACAAATGCATAAACATTTTTTGTCAAAAGTTCTTATTTTTTCTGAGTTTGAAAAACCTTTTATAATTGTACATGAAATACGAGGTAGTTACTCGTTCGAATAAAAACTCGACTCATTTGAAAGATAATGCTATCGCATTTGAACGAAAACCAAGATCGTTTGAAGAAGATCACTATCTCGTTTGAACGAGTATCGAAAGACCATCAAATCAGGCCTAACAGTGTGCCCTCGTTCTATGCGTGTTTGGAACATGATTTAAATGACTTCAAATGAAAAAGCTCATTCATTCTAAAGAGTCTTAAATTCATTCTAATTAACATAAAATTCAATAGAACAAAAATCACATAGATAAAATATTAAAGAGACATTTTAAAATAATTAATAAAGTCCCAAAAAAATTTAAAGAGAAAAAAATACATCCTTAAATAAAATCCCCAAATCCCACAATTCATTAACATTCGTACCTGAGAGATATTTGATAAAATCAACTACTCTAAAGATAAAGTGTGCATAAAATACGACACGATTTAATCTTTGAAGCTTTGTAGCAATGTCTTCAACAAAATATGTCATAGGCTTTATGGGATCACAACTCAATGACTAAACTACGACTAAAATAGTTTTGTTCGAAATAATGCCAATTGCAAACAAATTGACTCAATTGGAAATTTTACATTACAAATCCCCCTTTGTCTAGTCTATGACAAACCAAAATCATGTGAATTACTAGCCAGGACGTTAAGCCAATCCTATGACCACCCCATAAATCCTAAAAAAAAGTATAGGACACAAAAATAATGACCCAATAGCATCTCAACAAATCATCTTGGTGTACTTCAAATAGTTCACAATGCAAACATCACAGTAAAGATAAACAATATAAGCATCTCATGATAAATGGAAAACCCAATACTAAGAAGATGATACCATCTAGATAGCAGTTAATGCATAAATGAAGAATTGAATAGAAAAAGAAAAAGAATATGAAACTATACATCAATAGCACTAACAATAAGCCTCAATGAAGTAAATACTGACTGCATATATAAAAAGGTAGATGTCCATATCCACCAAAATACATGATGATCAATAAAAGTTTAGAACAATAAGAAATTCATGATCATCATATATGTAATACATTTAAATGAGTACATAACCATATATAAAAAAATCAAAGTATCTCAAAATAATAAATATCGACAATAAAAACATCATCATCATCTCTCATCCACACTATCATCATCATCATCATCATCATCATCATCATCATCATAATAATAATCATCATCATCCCTGTGCCATGACTTTGTTGAACTATTTCCTCATCTCTGCTCATGGCGTCTTAGCTCATCAAAAAATGCATAAAGCTGGGACTACTGCAAAGCGTGTTGCTCCGTTTTAGCATCAAATCAAGCGATCATAGCCTGCATGTGTTGCCTATGCTCAGCAGTCTCTGCATATAAAAGAAAATGCTATGTTATCTCATCCTCATATAACCACGTAGTCTTATCTCGGCTTATCCATAGCTCCGTAAAAGGAGACTAGGTGGGAAGGGGTCCGAAAGGTTAAGAAGTGTGACCTACCCCCTAAGAAGACGATGTCGATCATAAAATTTCATGAGACGTTGCAATAGGTAGGTGAATCTCGAATTGGTGAACTGATTTCTCATCAATCACAAAAAACATGCAAGACTAAACCTCATTAGAAAGAAGTGGGACACCAGCGACGATGCAACTATGTGATACTAGAACCCAATAATAAAGTGTAGTGCAAATAGGTGTAGTCTTTGTGTTAGGAAGAGATGACATAACATGGAGCATAAGAACAAGTAGATCAATATGCCGGCCTCGATGGACTGCGTACATTAACATGAAAATGTCGAATAAAATTTGTGTATGGCTCACCTGAGGTAGACGAACAATGATGTGACCCAATGAAGAATCCTAAAATTTGCATGGAAATGCTGATGAAATAGAGTAAGTGTGGTAGTGGGAAACTCTTGGAAAACCTTGCACATAATATCATCATTCTCAGGCTGGCCTTCCCCATGACCCAGAAAAATAGCCTCAAGCTTACGAGGAATTTTCAAAATTTGGGCAATGGTGTCAGGGGTGACAATGACCTCAATCCCTCAAACAAACAAACACAAACTGGAAGAAGATCTAGGTTGTCGTAAAAATAACTTTTGAACTACATCAGGGAGGATAGTATCATACAAAGAGATTAAAGGGCCCCGACCTCTCCTCACTCAGGGATGTGTGACTGACAAAACTGGACAACTCTAAACACTCTCTCTCGAATGACCGTACAAATGTGGAAGCCTGAAGTGTAATACAAATCATAATCAACACGGCTAGCCCATAGCATTGTGGTATAGAGATGCCTATTGGCCTGAGCATCCATGGCCCAAGAAGTTAGCAAGGATCCTAAACTACACGCGAGAGGATACTTCATCTATGACGAGTGGCAACCATTTAACCACAAATATATAAATATAGGATACAAGAAAAAGGTGTAGGGTAAAAGGTATTGAATCCTAACTTCGACATACAGAAAATCATTAGAACCTATTTCCATACAAAATCCAACCAGCCCCCGAGAAAACCAAGCCACAACAGAAGATAAGATGTAATCAGATAAATAAACTGCAAAATCATAAACACATGCAAAAAAAATTACGTAGATTTTGTATGTCAGAAATACCCAAAATAAATTAAGGCTAATAATTTTTGTGGATTATTATGACACACAACAACAAAGGGAGACACAAAACTTACAATATAAAGAAATTAAAAATTAAAAAAATAGTCCCCCGAAGAATTCATTTTTGACTCAAAATGCAGGGGAAATGAAAAAGCACATGTCGTGAAATAAAAATTAGTGGAAAACTGAAGACATGTCGATAAACATAGTAACCCTTGAAATTTGTGTTAGAAACTAATAAAACACCAACAAATAGGACAAAACAAGGATAAACTCGGATAATACCTGAATAAGTATGCTGGGGAGAACAAAAATAGAATGAAATCCACTGAAATCAACTTTAAAAAAGATCTGAGTGAATAACACATGAGGAAACGCTCTGAGTTCACCGGGAAAAGGAGAAGATAAAGTGACAAAACGGTTGAACAAAAGGGTTTAAAACCTAAAACACAATTTTCTCATTTGTTTGAACAACAAAATCACCCGTTCGAACGGAAAGTGACACTCGTGCGAACAAATCCTATAGTCGTGTGAATGACAAAGAGATGTTGTTTGATCACCCTTCGAACGACCATCTAATGTGGGAAAATAGTGGACCATTGTTAGAAGCTTATTTAAAGCAGAGATCGAACGGTAACTACTTCTCATTCGAATGATACCAGATTTCGTTCAAAGGACCACAAAAAAATCTAATTCCTCCGAAGTAAAATGAACAGGAACCCTAGCAGAGGTAAACCCAAAATCCTGATAAAAAAGTGACCAGGCACACCCTGATATTAAAAATCTAGCACAATTTACAATTGTGACAAATTTTGGCACGGTTTAATGACAATCTGGCACACTTTAAAACAGTGCCAAAATTTGGCACTATTTTAAAGTGTGCCAAAATTGAGTACATTTATTGAAATATAAAATACCTAAAATAACATTAGATACCATTTCTTTCATTCCTGCTCAAGCCCATCTCTCTCATCTCATTGGCGCTCTCGCCTCTCTCTCTCTCTGACCATCTCTTTCTCTCTCTCTCTCTATCTATCTATCTATCTATCTATCTATCTATCTCCGGACAGCTCCATCATCTCGCTATGTACTCTCTCTTCATTTGTCCAGGACGACGCTTAAGGAGGAGGACCTAGATGGGGATACAAAAACCTCTCTCTTGCCGATAAAAAATAACCTCCACCAGTAGATGAAAGATTCCGACTCCATACACCCTCCTTCGACTGATAAAAACTCTGATCGATGAAATCGAGACTTCAATCGACCAAAGGTAGCAATTCTATCTTGTTTGGCCACTGGGAGAAGCTCCGAATCAAGGTATTCTTTTATTTTAAACAAATTTAAACCGAGACTTATTAAGTTAAACTAAAGCTCTGACCAAAGATTTGAAATGTAGTTTTGATATTTTAAACAAATATATGTAACAAGCTTACATTAGATTTATTCTGATGATTGTGAAATCTTGACCACCACCTTAAAACACAAAAGTCGACAACCCTAGTTCCACCTACGGTCTCAGAAACTTATTGTTCAACTCATTAAACCGGATCAATTGGATTGTGGTGGTGTTAATGGCATTTTTTCCATTTCACTAAGTACAAATCGATTTAAATATGTCATATATCTTTTTGTTTAAAGAAGTTAAAGGGTGGTTTTGTAAATAGTTTGTTGTTATACTGTTTGAGATTTAAAGCTGAGGAACAAAATCGATTTTGATTTTTTGGATTTGCGATTCAGTTCTTGATTCGTTGGGTATCAAAGTCACAAATTGGATTTGGGGTTCAAATCAAATTGTGTGATACTTATGATTTGTTCTTTGTTGATAAGAGGGTTATTAATTTATTGCCTAGGATTTTGGGTAAGCAATTTTTTAGGCAGAAGAAGTTTCCATTGCCTGTGAATTTGGCTTATAAGATTTGGAAGGAGCAAATTCAGAGGGGGTGTTTGTCATGTTTTTTGTATGTGAAGACGGGGACGTGTAGTGTTGTGAGGGTTGGGAGGGTTTCCATAGAGATTGGGGAGGTTGTTTAGAATGTGGTTACTGTGATTAATAAGGTTGTTGATGTTATTGTACCAAAAGGTTGGTTTGATGTGAGGTCGTTGAATTTGAAGTTTTTGAATTCGTTGGCTTTGCTGATATATCAAACAGTGTCGAATATGAAGTTGAAGATTGAAGGTATTAAGGATAGTGTGGAAGGTGGTGGTGAGTTGTAGGTGAAAGGGGAGAAAAACAAGGATGCGAATTCGGGTAAGAAAAGGGGGTCGAAGAAAGGAAGGATATAACTGTTATAAACAATTATATAACAGTTCCCCAAGGCGATGGTAAAGTAGTCAGTAGAATATGACTTTAGCATATTTACTTTCATCTTTCTTTATATAAGTAACTACTAACTTCTCAGTTGGCATACCATTAACTCTGCTCCATTTTGGAAGACTATTTTCAACAATGGAATTTTTTATCAATTGCAATTATTTGATAAATTAATTACACTTCTCGGTCTTTTTTTTAGGAGAAGGCCCCAAGAGAAAATGAAGGTACTAATGTATATTCCATATATTATATATAGTATCTCTTGTATGATGTTTATAGAGTTAACCATTTAGAAGGTTATAGTTATCTAATGAGAAATATATCCAACTGGTCTGGACTTTAATGAGATAATTTCTTTCCGTCTTACCAATTTTTCCTTAGTATATTGATCTGCAGGAGATTAACGTGCTATTAAATCTAAAACCCACGTATTCATTCTCTACACTCATCATGACTTACTTTTAAAATACTTTGTGTTGAGTTTTATAAGTGGCCTAAAGGAGAAAATTCCTTCTCTAATTAATGTAATTCACCCCATTACTTTGAACCAGACCATTTATCTCACAAGAATGCAAGAGGAAAATCTAGAGAGAACCTTCAAGAAATCGAATCCAATATCATTTTTTTACTCAAATCCAATAATACCCTATGTCAACAATCCAAAACTAACTAATCAAAGTGATCCCAAGTAGTTCATTGATGTCTGAATGTAATTACTTATTTATTTTATTGATTATAGGAAGCCCTGTTGGTGGTGGTGACAGAGTGAGCGCATGTTGAGTTGGTAAGTGGCTTATGGACGAGGGGAAGATATTGCGGTATCTAAGTATGATTAACATGTCTCCCACAATAACATTACATTTCTCACTAATGGATTAGAGGTATGCCCTCTCCCTGATATCTCTCATTCTTATTCTATGTATCTCAGTCAGTTCTTATATATCTCGTTCTTATTTTTCTATAATAATTGTCTCTGAAGTATATTATTTGTTCCAACCAAAGACTTCGGTCAAATTTTAATTATATAAGTGAGTGTGTAATACGAAATTTTAAATAATAGTGAGGGTGAAAATAAAAAAAATTATTCATATGTTGATCTATGTTTTCCTTACGTAGATTGTATCGGAGATACCTAAGACGATGGAATCTGAAGGGTTTCTCAAATTCGACACACCGGTTCCACGGGTTTGTAAATTTTTTATGTTCATGTTCGATTGATCCATATTGTGGTTATAGTTGTCTGATTAAAGGATCTAGAGAGATTAGAAGACATACACGTTTAATAAAAAAATCATTTCCTTTTTAGACCAGTGAAAACTCAAACTAACTCCCAAACGGTCCTGTAAGAGGCACGACCACCTCGCACGGGACCAACGTAACTTGTAGGAACTGACTGTGTAGTCACGGGTCTCCCGATTTGAGATTATGACGATAATTTAAAAATATTGAGAATACACTTAAAAATAAGTTGGTAAATGGTTAAAATCCAACCAACCTCCCAAACGGTCCCGTAAGAGGCACGAACACCTCGCACAGGACTGATATAACTTGTAGGAACGGACCATATAGTCACGGGTCTTGTGGTTTGAGAATATGATGATAACTAAAAAATATTTAGAATATTCTTAAAAATATGCCATTTTAGAGTGAAAACTCAAACCAACACCACAATGGCCTCGTAAAAGGCACTAACACCTCACACGGGGCCAATGCAACTCATAGGAACTCACCATGTAGTCACGGGACATATGGTTTGAGAACACGATGATAATTTGAAAATATCTAGAATTTGGCTTACAAATATGCCATTAGTGGGTGAAAACCTAAACTAGACCCCGAATGTCCCTGTAAGAAGCATGAACTCCTCATACTGAACCAATGTGACTTGTCAGAACTGACCGCATAGTCATGGGTCTTTCGAATTGATAATATGATGATAGTTTAAAAATATTTAGATTATTCTTTAAAACATGTCATTTGAGGGTGAAAACTCAAACCAACCCCCAAACGGATCTATAAGAGGCACTAACACCTCACACGGGGCTAATGTAACTCAAAGGAACTCACCGTGTAGTCACGGGACATATAGTTTAAGTATACGATAATAATTTGAAAATATCTAGACTTTGGCTTAGAAACATGCCGTTAGAGGGTGAAAACCTATAATGGACCCTAAATGGCTACGTAAGAGGCACGGACACCTCGTACGGTAACAATATAACTCGTAGGAATTGACCGCATAGTCGTGAGTCTCTCGATTTACGAATATGACGATAATTTGAAAATATCTAGATAAGGCTTAATAACAAGCTGTTGAATGGTCAAAACCTAAATCAACCCCCAAATGACCCCCGTATGAGGCACTAACACCTTAAACGGGACCAATGTAACCGATAGGAAATTACAGCATAGTCACGGGTATCTCGGTTTTAGAATATGATGATATTTTGACAATATATGGATTAGGCTTAGAAATAAGCCATTGAAGGATGAAAACCTAAAGCAGTCCCCAAACGGCCCTGTAAGAGTCATTAACACCTCCCACAGGACCAATGTAATTCGTAGGAATTGACCACATAGTCACGGGCCTCTCGGTTTAAGAATATGATGATAATTTGACAATATATGGCTTAGGATTATAAACAAGCTATTGAAGGGTGGAAATCCAAATTAGCCCCCAAATAATCCCACGAGTGGCACTAACATCTCGCACGGGACCAATGTAACTCGTAGGAATTGTCCTGGTAGTCATGGGTCTCTCGGTTTGAGACTATGATGATAATTTGATAATCTATAGATTAGTATTAGAAACAAACCATTGAAGGTTAAAAACCCAAACCAGCCCCCAAGCGGCCTCGTAAGAGGCACTAACACCTCCCACGGGACCAATATAACTCATAGTAACTGATCGCTTAGTCACGTGCCTTTCAGTTTGAGAATATCACGATAATTTGATAATATATGGATTAGGCTTAAAAATTAGACATTGAAGGGTGACAACCCAAACCATCCCCCAAGTGGCCTCATAAGAGGCACTAACACCTCCCACGTGACCAATGTAACTCGTAGGAACTGACTGCGTAGTCATGAGCCTCTAGGTTTGAGAATATGACTATAATTTGATAATATATGGATTAGGCTTAAGCTTAGAAATAAGCCGTTGAAGGGTGAAAACCCAAATTGGCCGCCAAGCAGCCCCGTAAGAGGCACTAACACCTCGCATGGGACCAATTTAACTCGTAGGAACTGACCGCGTAGTCACGAGCCAATCGATTTGAAAATATGACTATAATTCGGAAATATATATCTTAGGCTATCAAACAAGCCATTGTATGGTGAAAACCTAAACTAACCCCCAAACGGCCCCATAATAGGTATTAATACCTTACATGGGACCAATATAACTCATAGGAACTGACCACATAGTCACGAGACTCTCGATTTGAGAATATCATGATAATTTGAAAATATATTGATTAGGCTTAGAACAAGCCGTTGAAGGGTGGAAACCCAAATCAGCCCCGTAAAAGGTACTAACACCTCACACAGGACCAATGTAACTCGTAGGAACTGATCGCGTAGTCACGGGCCTCTCGGTTTGAGAATATATTGATAATTTAAAAATATATAGATTAGGCTTAGAAATAAGCTGTTGAAGGGTGGAAACGCAAATCAGCCCCAAATGACCCCGTAAGAAGCACTAACACCTCGCACGAGACCAATGTAACTTGTAGGAACTAACCGCATAGTCACGGGTCTCTCAGTTTGATAATGTGACGATAATTTGATAATATATGGGTTAGTCTTAGAAATAAGCCGTTGAAGGGTGAAAAACAAAACCAACCCCCAAGCGTCCCTGCAAGAGTCATTAATACCTCCCACGGGACCAATGTAACTAGTAGGAACTGATCGCATAGTCACGGTCCCCTTGGTTTGAGACTATGATGATAATTTGATAATATATGGCTTAGGCTTAAAAATAAGCCGTTGAAGGGTAGAAACGCAAATCAGCCTCCAAATGATCCCACAAGAGGCAGTAACATCTCGCACGGGACCAATGTAACTCATAGGAACTCACCGCGTAGTCAAGGGTCTCTCAATTGGAGAATATTATGATAATTTTATAATATATGGATTAGTCTTAGAAACAAGCTGTTAAAGGGTGAAAACCCAAACTAGCACCCAAACGGCCCCGTAAGAGGTATTAATACCTCGCACGGGACCAATATAACTTAAAGAAATAGTCCATGTGGTCAAGGGCCTCTCAATTTTAGAATATGATGATAATTAGAAAATATATAGATTAGGCTTAGAATTAAGTCGTTGAAGGGTGAAAATGCAAATTAGCCCCAAACGGCCCCGAAAGAGACACTAACACCTCGCACGGGACCAATGTATCTCATAGGAAGTAACCGCGTAGTCACGGGTCTCTCAGTTTGAGAATATGACAATAATTTGACAATATATGGATTAGGCTTAGAAACAGGCCGTTGAAGGGTGAAAACTCAAACCAGCCCCCAAGTGGCCCCGTAAGAGTCACTAATACCTCATGTAACTCGTTGGAACTAATCACGTAGTCACGGTCCTCTCGGGTTGAGAATATAATGATAATTTGATAATATATGGCTGATATCACATGACGGCTTCTATTCAAATTCTAGGAATCAAGCATTCAATATCTCCATCAAGTTTCCCACATCTACCTCAACGACTTCACGTTCCACGATTTTATGGATTTTATGCAAGTGGTACGCTAGAGAAGTCAAAACAATAAAAAAAAGACAAGATAGGAAAGGCAAGGGCATTTTGTTAATTTTACAGCCATATTCTAGAGGTCTGGTCAACTGTAAATCTAAATAGCTCGACGCCATGAAGATACTAGAATAAACGGCACCCCAATCCGAGCTATAGTGAAGGAGTTATGACCTTTTGAAGATGGAGAAAATTCCTTAGAAGAATGGTAATTTCTATTAACCCCAAACTAGCGAGGTACCGCGAACCACATAGTGAACCGATTCAGGGGTGAACCGGTTCGAGGTACATGCACAGCAGAAATCCCACTGACTCAAATCTCTTTTGGTTTTCCTATAAAGGCCAACTACGGGGGAGTTATTTTTGAAGACTTGGAGAGACGTTTTTTAGAGTTCTATTAGCTCAAGTCTTCATATTTTTGAGTTCCAAAAAACTCATGTTTTGATTCACACATCATTCCCATATTTTTGTGAATCTTTAAACATTCAAGACCACTGTTTTACTCATTTGGAGTAACTTGTGGAGGAGTCCTCTTCTTCTCTACTGCTGCCCATCTGGAGTTCCTGCGGGAGATTCCAGCTGAGACATCGAAATCGACACCTAAGGGTATTTCGTATGTCATTCTTATTTTCATTGCAACTGTTTTTACAAATTATTGTGAAAATAAAAAGGGTTTTCCCATTTGGGGGATTTTTCCCCATTTGTGTGTTTGGTGTGTGATTAAATATTCTTGCGTGATTATATTATTTCCAATCACACCTAGATGCATGTTTTAGGATTTAATTGAAAAACTGAGATTTAATTAAATAATTTTCTTATTTGGACGCACGTGCACTCTATTTATTTTTCTCAAAATTCTTTTTATCTTTGAAATTACCATTTTTCTTGAATTTGAGAATTTTCTTGAATTTTTTTGCAAACAAGGTCAAATTATCTAAATAAAAGTCACACTCAGAATCTGACGTTTCTATCTCCCTTTTTTCTAGATGTCTCTACCCTCTTTCTTGTCGACCCCTCACTCTTTCTATCCTGGGCATTAAGTACAACTCCCTTATCTTAAGGTTTGACAGATTTAGGAAACATATCAATTTCATACATTTGTAAGTCTCATACAAGTTCCTCCAATTTAAGCGTGTTTATATTACCCATAGAATTTAGCACAGTGACTTTAGGGATAAAATGCTTAGGCACAGATCTTAGAATCTTTTTAAAAACTCTAGCATTAGGAATGTGTTCACCAAGATTAAATCTAGTGTTTACAATATCAGATAACCTAGCATAAAATTCATCAAAACATTGAGTCTCAAGCATGGTTATTGTAGGTTTTCTGAGAGAAAAATCTGATGCTCTGAAGTTTTTAATGACCAAGTGATGTGTCCTGCAAAATCAATACGGAGTCACTATTAACGAGATACGTAGTGATAACGGCACGGAATTTAAGGACGAAAAGGTAGATCTTTATTGTGACAGCCTTAGAATCAAACACGAGTTTTCTACAAGGAAGACTCCTCAGTAAAATGGGACTGTTGAGAGAAAGAACAGGGCAATTTAAGAAATGGCTAGATCTATGCTTCTAGGTCATAAGGTTGCTTGGAGATTTTGGGCAGAGGCCGTGTCTACTTCATGCCATACGGTGAATACGGTTTGCTTGCATCCACACACACTTAAGACGCCTTATGAATTATGGACTGTCAAGACACCTAACCTTGCATATTTCCATATATTTGGGAGTAAATGCTACATCCTACGAGATAGAGAGAAATTAGGAAAATTTGACTCTTGGAGCGATGAGAGAATATTGCTAGGATATTCATCAAATAGTAGAGCGTATCATGTTTTGAACCTGAAGAGCTCTAAGGTTATGGAGTCAATAAACGTCACCATGCAAGATGACGAACCGTCGACGTTTATTGATCCTAGCCTTCACTGTGAGGATGAGGACTTTTCTGGCAGCAATTTACTTGTCCCTCACCCACACCTTGTGGATCCTACTCGTGTGTTAGGGGACACACCTGCTTGGGTTCGCAAGAGTCATGATCCTTCTGCCACTATTGGTGATCCCACTTTAGGGGTCAAGACTCTTGATCAGCTAGAGAACGTTGTTAGTAATTTTTTCTACACGTCCACAATCGAGCCCAAGAATCATAAAGAAGCACTCAAGGATGAACACCGGATATCGGCCATGCAGGATGAGTGACTTCAGTTTAAAAAGAACCACGTCTTGGAACTTTTCCCCCGACCTAGTGAGACTAATGTTAAAGGTACCAGGTGAATTTTCAAGAATAAAATGGATGAAAATGGTACCATGATTAGAAATAAGTCTAGGCTGGTCGCTCAAGGCTACACACAGATAGAGGGTGTCTACTTTGGGGAGACATTTTCTCCTGTTACGAGGCTTGAGTCCATCCACTTACTACTCGCCATCGCATGTCATCTGCGCTTTAAGTTATATCAGATGGATTTCAAGAGTGCCTTTCTAAATGACATTCTATAGGAGGAGGTTTACATGGAAGGACCAAAAGGGTTTGAAGACCCTAATCACCCGGAGCACGTCTACTATCCGAGGAAAGCCTTGTGTGGTTTGAAGTAAGCACCATGTGCTTGGTACGAGACGCTTACTTCCTATCTCTTAGCCCGTGGCTTCAAGAAAGGGGGAGTTGATATGACGTTGTTTGTGAGGAGAGATGACGGTGCTATTTTGGTTGCCCAGGTCTACGTGGACGACATAGTCTTTGGATCCACGTGCTCCCAGCATGCTCACCACTTTTAGGAGGAGATTAAAAGTGAGTTTGAGATGAGCATGGTAGGTGAGCTTACTTTCTTCCTTGGTCTCCAGGTTCGTCAACGAGAGGATGGGATGTTCATATCCCAATCCAAGTATGCTAGAGACCTAGTGAAGAAATTTGGTTTAGACTCCGCAAAGCATGCACGTACACCTATGAGTACTTCTATCAAGCTTAGTAAGGACACTTCAGGCAAGGACGTAGAGCAAACCTTGTATCGGAGTATGATAGGTAGTCTTCTCTACTTGACTACTAGTCGTCCCGACATAGCCTTTAGTGTTGGAGTTTGTGCATGATATCAGGTGTCCTCGAAGGAGTCACACTTACTCTCTCTAAAACGTATTATAAAAAATGTGAGTAAGACTCTCTCATATGGTATTTGGTATTCCTTTGATATCGATGACCGTTTGTCCGCCTATTCGGATGCCAATTAGGCCGGGGATATTGATGGTTGTAGGAGAATTTCTTGTGGGTGTTTCTATTTTAGTTATTCTCTTGTCTCCTAGTTGAGCAAGAAGCAAAACTCCATCTCTTTGTCCACTATGGAGGATGAGTACATCGTCATCGGGAGTTGTTGCACCCAACTCTTGTGGATGAAGCAAATTCTAGAGGATTATGGGATTTCACAGGACACCATGACTATTTCATGTGATAACACGAGCGCGATACACATATCCTACAATTCAGTCCAGCATTCACGTACAAAGCAGATCAGGATACGCGAGCACTTTATACAACAGTTAGTTGAGGAGAAAGTCGTATCCCTGAGTTTCGTTCCCACCAACCGTCAGTTGGCCGATATTTTCATGAAACCTTTAGATTCTCTTAGATTCGAGAGTCTTAGGAAGTCTTTAGGGATTTTCATAGTTGATTGAGGGGTTGGTTCATGTCTAAGATAGGATGTTCTGTCATGTTCATATCATATGATTCCAATTGCTAGTTTGTATTATTGCTAGTTTGTATCATGTGTATTATTTTTTTTGCCTTTTTTTATATTTTTTGTAAAATCCAAAAAGATTTTTGTATTTTATTTGCACCTTTTATGGATGAGAATTTAAGATAGCCGAGTCACAAATTTCATTCCATTGATCTATGTGACTGTTTGATAGTGATTTGAGATGCCACATCATTGCATCCATGTGCTTTACATTGTTTGGAGTCTTTGAGATGTGATTAGTGATATATTTCTGCATGTTTGTCTCCTTATCTACTTTATTGCAAACATTCACGATTTTATTTGATTATTGTACTTGTCTATCACATATTGGCTTGAGTGTTTCCATTTCAATTATGTTTATACAACGAACCATATGCGATAAAACTTGACAAGATTGGAATGCATGTAGAAAACTGTTTGGTGAGATTGTGTTTTTTTATTAAATGGTGGAGGACTATGAAAGGTAATTTCTATCATTTGAGATTAAGCCACCATTAAAGAGGACATAAAAAATTGAGGAATTTTATTATCCAGGGTCCCATGAGGTTAAAAGAGCCCAAAAAATTTAAAGGTAATAAAAAGCAATACATGCCAAATATGGGCCATTAGGTTTCACCATCAATTCTCCACAGTTTGAGAATTTAGATCACCTCTATTCAAAATAGAATTCTGAGAGAGTTTAGTTGGAGAATTTAAACGGGTTTGCACTTCCTTGAAAGTCCTGAAAAAGCATTAAAACATTTTGGACGTTATTGGTGTGGAAATCATTTTGAGCTTTGATTTGTTGATTTTATTGAGTCAATGTCTCATATTTCCATCTTTTTACACCTAAAGAAGATGATGAGTGCATTCGTTAGGAGTATCCGATATTCATCGTGCACATATGTCATGTTTGTCAACATTGATTTTCCTATCAAATTTGATCACACCCCTACTGTTACGCTATCATCGACTTGGTTGTTTTTGTGATCTTTCATGGTGTGATTATTTGTTGTATATTTTGTATGAAATTTTTTGAAAAATTCAAAAATAGAAAGTTGTTTTCCTTGTGACATTTTCCATGTTTATGCTTCTCATATCTGTCTATTTACGGACATCATAAAAAGGGGTGGGGAATGAATTATAGGGGAGAATGTTTGTTGATTTATCAATGATTTGCTTAAGCTCAATTGATCTTTGATTTTTGCATATCATTATATTTCAAACTGTTATGTGTAATGGGTATCTTATTAATCTCATGTGTGTAGGTACAAAATTGATATTGATTGGATTCCACACCCTGATGAGATAAGCTTTGGGAGTTTCTGAAGAGCTGAAGATTTGAAGATGCTGAAGTTTGATTGAAGATGTGTCGTTTAGTATTCTTAGTTTGAGGGTTTAATGGGGATATTATCTTATATGCCATTTGTTTTAGGGAGATTGCATAATTCGAATTTTTTATGTATGTACCGGCATAGACATAGGAGGAGATTTATAAGTAGATACGTGGTAGAATCTAGGAATTTTCTGTCTTCCCTAGACCATATGTTGTATATCTGATACAGCTACATTCCGCACGTCATTTCACGATATGACATGACGCCTTCTATCAAAATTATAGGAATCAAGTATTCAACATCTCCATCAAGTGTCCCACATCTGCCTCAACGACTTCACGTTCCACGATTTTATGGATTTTATGCGAGTGGTACTCTAGAGAAATCAAAACGATGAAAGAAAGACAAGATAGGAAAGTTCGAGGGCATTTTGGTAATTGTACAACCATAGTCTGGAGGTCTGGTCAACTGTAAATTTGAAGACCTCGACGCCACGAAGATAGTGGAAGAAATGGCACCCCAATCAGAGATACGGGGAAGGAGTTATAACCTTTTAAAGATGGAGAAAATACCATAAAAGAATGCTAATTTCTTTTATCCCCAAACCACCGAGGTACCGCGAACCACATAGTGAACCAGTTCGGGGGGGAACCGGTTCGAGGTACACACACAACAAAAGTCCCACCGACTTAAAACTCTTTTTGTTTTTCTATAAAGCCAACTTCGGGGGAGTTATTTTTTAAGACATGGAGAGACATTTTTTAGAGTTCTATTAGCTCAAGTCTTCATATTTTTTAGTCCCAAAAACTCATGTTTTGATTCACACATCATTCCCATATTTTTGTGAATATTTAAACTTTCAAGACGATTGTTTTTACTCATCAGGAGTAACTTGTGGAGGAGTCGTCTTCTTCTCTACTACTTCCCATCTGGAGTTCCTACGAGAGATTCCAGCCGAGACATCGAAACCGACTCCTGAGGGTATTTCGTATGTCATTCTTATTTTCATTTTAATTCGTGTAATCGTTTTTACAAATTATAGTGAAAATAAAAAGGTTTTGCCCATTTGGGGGATTTTTCCTCATTAGTGTGTTTTGTGTGTGACTAAATATTCTTGCATGATTATATTATTTCCAATCACACCTAGATGCATGTTCTAGGATTTAATTGAAAAACTGAGATTTAATTAAATAATTTCCTTATTTGAATGCACACGCACTCTTCAAATGTTCTCTCTTGTATTCTCAAATGTACTTTCCAAAATATTCAAGATAAAATCAATCTCCAAAATATTCAAGATAAAATCAATCTCCAAAAGAATTTAACAATTCAAATGTGACGAGAATAATCACAAGAATTCTAAGGGAATAACACTCGCGAGATTAAGGAGCATATTGTGTAAAACCCCATACTTCAAAATCAACACATAAAAATCAGCCTCTAAATCTGATCGCACCATCACGTTCCTCTAGCCCAAACTCGAGAAAACACCAAATAAGCCTTCTAATCAAAGGTTGAAATTTTGAATAAGTTTGGGGCTATGGTTTGTAGATGAAAGGCAGTAATTTTGGAGAGGTCTCCTGGTTGAAAAGTTTGAGAAAAAGTTATTTGAAAAGCCAAGCCACGAATTTATTAATATATAAAGGATTAAGAGTTTGATTAAGAAAAGAGTTTTAATCATATACAAACACAAAAAAAATTATTCCGCAGGATCGGACCGTTGGAATGAGATGAAATTTGAGGGACAATTAGATGAAGACGAGAGGAAACTGCACAAAAATTTCTAGCTTGATCGGGTTGTCCAATTTTTTAATTATTTTTTTTCTACGGAGTTTTATATTTTGAGGACTCTCAGAGAGTTTTAACTTTTGAGGACTCTTCAAAATAATAAAAATTCAATTAAAACTCCATTTTAATTTCGATTCCAATTCCGTTTGAAAATATATTTTCTAAATATAAAAACCAACATTTTAAATTATAGAATTTATAAAATCCAAAATTTCATTTTTCTCCGATTTAAAACATCCCATTTTAAAATTTTGACTTGTTACATACTTCCTAACTAACAAGGAATTTCACCTCTGAAATTCAACAAAGCCTATCACTCAAAAATGAGGCCACACCAACAATATCCAAAAGTAAATCTCGTCTCCAAAAATCAACTTTAAATTCGTCAAATCTAACCTCGATGCCTAACATGACTTATCGCAAAAAAATTCTATCACCAAAGAAAACATGACTAACCCGTATTCTAGACCAAATACCCAAGACCCGAGGGTTGTCTTATACCTAAGCTCTGATACCATTCTGTAACACCCCGCCCGTCCGGGAAGAGCGAACGGAGCGCTACTATTGATAAAACAAACCAAATCCACAAGTAAAACAAGGTATAGAGCATCTAAATCCCACAATAAAAGAGAAACCACTAATCTCAAATTCTTCAAAGTAAAATACAACCAAGTCTCTCGAAACAATACAACTATCTAACTCGAAATAAAAATAAATCTCCAATGCTCTATACGTCAAAATAAATACAATCTTCTCTCTTGTATTCTCTAATATACTTTCCTAAATATTCAAGTTAAAATCAATCTCCACAGCGCCCCAAAATCCGCGCTAACCTGCCCCTAAAAGAAAATATGTGGAAGTACATAATACGAAAGGAAAGATGCTCAAAAAATATATTAGCGGTGAATAAAATGTAACAGAATGAGTATGAATATTTAAATCAAATTTGAATCGCAATAGCATTTTTATCAATATAATTTCTCAACAACATGTTAACCGAGCCACCAGGCCTCACCATACCGTGTCATACTTTATCAAGTTGTCAGAATAGGAGTCTTGGCTGGTGCATAACATGAGTGCCATAATAAAATCTCATGACAATATGCTCGAGACAATAATGATACCACATGAATCAAAATTAGATTTGAACATTAATTTTCCAGATTTCCAAAAGAATTTAACAATTCAAATATGAGTTCAATAATCACATGAATTCAAAGGGAATAACACTCGCGAGATTAAGGAGCAAATTGTGTAAAACCCCATACCTCAAAATCATCACATGAATCGACACATAAAAATTATCCTCTAAATCTGATCGCACCATCACGGTCCTCTCATAAAAATAATAAAAATATCGTTCTAGCGCAAACTCGAGAAAACACCAAATAAGCCTTCTAATCTAAGGTTGAAATTTTGAATAAGTTTGGGGTTGTGGTTTGTAGATGAAAGGGAGTAATTTTGGAGAGGTCTTCTGGTCGAAACGTTTGAAAAAAAAGTGATTTGAAAAGCCAAGCCACGAATTTACTGACAGGTAAAGGATTAAGAGTTTGATTAAAGAAAAGAGTTCTAGTTAGATACAAACACAAAAAAATTTATTCCAAACGATCGGACCGTTGGAATTAGATGAAATTAAAGGGACAACTAGATGACGACGAGAGGAATCCGCTCAAAAAATTTCAGCTTAATCGAACATTCCAATATTTTTATATCTGTTTTTTAGAGCATTTTATGTTTCGAGGACTCTCAGAGAGTTTTATCTTTTGAGGACTCTTTTTTATAATACAAATTCAATTAAAACACCATTTTAATTCTGATTCCAATTCCGTTTGAAAATTTATTTTCCAAATATGAAAACCAACATTTTAAATTATAGAATTTATAAAATCCAAAATTTCATTTTTCTCCGATTTAAAACTTCTCCCTAGAAATTCAACGAAATCGGTCACTCAAAAATCAGGCCACACCAACAATCTCCAAAAATAAATCTCGTCTCCAAAAATCGACTTTAAATAACTCACATCTATCCTCGATGCCTAAAATGACTTATCATCAAAAATTTCTCTCTCCAAAGAAAACAGACTAACCCGCATGCTAGACCTATTACCCAAGTCCTGAGGGTTTTCGTATACCTAAGCTCTTATACCATTCTTTAATACCCCGCTCGCCCAGGGAGAGCGAGCGGAGCGCTACTATCTATAAAAGTAACCAAATCCACAAGTACAATATCGTATAGAGCATCTAAATACCACAATGAAAGAGAAACCACTAATCTCAAATTCTTCAAATTAAAATACAACCAAGTCTCTCGAAACAATACAACTATCTAACTCGAAATAGAAATAAATATCCAATGCTGTATCCATCAAAATAAATACAATCTTCTCTCTTGTATTCTCGAATATACTTGCCAAAATATCCAAGCTAAAATCAATCTCCATAGCGCCCCAAAACTTGCGCTAACCTTCCACTAAAAGAAAATATGGGGAAGTACACAATACGACAGGAAATATGCTAAAGAAATATATTAGGGGTGAATGAAACGTAAGAATACGAGTACGAATTTTTAAATCAAGCGCGAACCACAATAGCATTTTTATCAATATAATTTCACAACAACACATTCACCGAGTCACCAAGCCTCACCATACCGCACCATACTTTATGAAGTAGCCGGAACAGGAATCTTGGCGAGTGCCAAACATCTGTGCCATTTTAAAATCTCATGAAAATATGCCCAACACAATAATAATACCACATGAATCAAAATTAGATTCCAACAATAATTTTCCAGATTTTCAAAAGAATTTAACATTTCAAATATGAGTTCAATAATCACATGAATTCAAAGGGAATAACACTTGCGAGATTAATGAGCATATTGTGTAAAATCCCATACCTCAAAATCATCACATGAATTGACACATAAAAATCAGCCTCTAAATCTGATCGCACCATCACGTTCCTTTCGCAAAATAGTCAAAACTCGTTCTATCCCAAACTCGAGAAAACACCAAATAAGCCCTTGAATCTAAGGTTGAAAGTTTGAATAAGTTTAGGGCTACGGTTTAAAGATGAAAGGGAGTTATTTTGGAGAGGTCTTCGGGTTGAAAAGTTTGAGAAAAAGTGATTTCAAAAGCCAAGCTACGAATCTATTGATATATAAAGGACTAAGAGTTTGATTAAGAAAAGAGTTCTCTAATCAGATACAAACACAAAAAAAATTATCCCGCACGATCAGACCATTGGAATTAGATGAAATTTGAGGGACAATTAGATAACGACAAGATGAAGCTGTACAAAAAATTTGAGCTTGATTGGGATGTCCAATATTTTTAATTTTCTTTTTCTAGAGAGTTTTATGTTTTGAGGACTCTGAGAGAGTTTTATCTTTTGAGGACTCTTATATATAATAAAAATTCAATTAAAACTCCATTTTAATTCCGATTCCAATTCCATTTGAAAATATATTTTCCAAATATAAAAACCAACATTTTAAACCATAGAATTTATAAAATCGAAAATTTCATTTTTCTCCGATTCAAAACTTCCCATTTTAAAAATCCGAGTTGTTACATACTTTCGCACTAACAAGGAATTTCGCCCTCAAAATTCAACGAAGCCTATCTCTCAAAAAACAGGCGACACCAACAATCTCCAAAAATAAATCTCGTCTACTAAAATCAACTTTAAATACCTCAGATCTAACCTCGATGCCTAACACGAATTATCAATAAAAATTTCTATCTCCAAAGAAAACATGAGTAACCCGCATGCTAGACCTAATACCCAAATCTCAAGGGTTTACGTATACCTAAGTTCTGATACCATTCTTTAATACCCCACCCGCCCAGGGAGAGCGAGCGGAGCGCTACTATCGATTAAACTAATCAAATCCACAAGTACAACAGGGTATAGATCATCTAAATCCCACAATAAAAGAGTAACACCTAATCTCAAATTCTTCAAATTAAAATACAACCAAGTCTCTCGAAACAATACAACTATCTGGCTCGAAATAAAAATAAATATCCAATGATCCATACATCAAAATAAATACAATCTTCTCTCTTGTATTCTTGAATATACTTTCCAAAACATCCAAGATAAAATCAATCTCCACAGCACCCTAAAATTCGAGCTAACCTGCTACTAAATGAAAATATGGGGAAGTTCACAATACAACAAGAAAGTTGCTCAAAAAATATATTAGCGGTGAATAAAATGTAGAAATACGAGTACAAATATTCAAATCAAATGTGAATCTCAATAGCATTTTTATCAATATAATTTCTCAACAACACATTAACCGAGTCACCAGGCCTCACTCTACCGTACAATACTTTATCAAATAGCCTGAATAGGAATCTTGGTGGGTGCCCAACATCTGTGCCATATTAAAATCTCATGACAATATGACCAAGACAATAATAATACCACATGAATCAAAATTAGATTCCAACAATAATTTTCCATAATTTCCCAAAGAATTTAACATTCCAAATATGAGTTCAATAATTATATGAACTCAAAGGGAATAACACTCGCGAGATTAAGGAGAATATCGTGTAAAACCCCATACCTCAAAATCGTCACATGAATTGACACATAAAAATCAACCTCTAAATCTGATCGCACCATCACGTTACTCTCGCAAAAATACTTAAATCTTGTTCTAGCCCAAACTCGAGAAAACACCAAATAAGCCTTCGAATCTAAGGTTGAAATTTTGAATAAGTTTGGGGCTATGGTTTAAAGATGTAAGGGAGTAACTTTAGAGAGGTCTTCGGGTTGAAAAGTTTGAGAAAAAGTGATTTGAAAAGCTAATCCACGAATTTGTTGATATATAAAGGATTAAGAGTTTGATTAAGAAAAGAGTTCTCGAATAGGATACAAACACTAAAAAGTTTACGCCGCACGATCGGACCGTTGGCATTAGATAAAATTTAAAGGACAATTAGATGACGACGAAACGAAGCTGTTAAAAAAAAACCAGCTTGATTGGAACATCCAATATTTTTTAATATTTTGTTTTCTAAAGATTTTTAAATTTTGAGGACTCTCAGAGAGTTTTATCTTTTGATGACTCTTCTATATAATAAAAATTCAATTAAAACTCCATTTTAATTCCGATTCCAATTCAGTTTGAAAATTTATTTTCCAAATATAAAAACCAACATTTTAAATTATAGAATTTATAAAATCCAAAATTTCATTTTTCTCCGATTTAAAACTTCCCATTTTAAAAATCCGAGTTGTTACATACTTCCTCACTAATAGGAATTTCTCCCTCAAAATTCAACGAAACCTATCACTTAAAGTTCAAGTCACACCAACAAGCTCTAAAATTAAATCTCGTCTCCAAAAATCAACTTTAAATACCTCACATTTAACATCGATGCCTAATACGACTTGTCACCAAAAATTTATATCTCCAAAGAAAACATGACAAACCCGCATGCTAGGCCTAATACCCTAGACCCGAGGGTTTCCGTATACCTAAGCTCTGATACAATTCTTTAATGACCGATCTCCCAGGGAAAGCAAGCTGAGCACTACTATTGATAAAACTAACCAAATCCACAAGTACAACAAGGTATAGAGCATCTAAATCCCACAATAAAAGGGAAACCACTAATCTCAAATTCTTCAAATTAAAATACGACCAAGTCTCTCGAAACAATACAACTATCTGAGTCGAAATAAAAATAAATCTCCAATGATCTATACATCAAAATAAATACAATCTTCTATCTTGTATTCTCGAACATACTTTCCAAAAATATCAAAACAAAAATCAATCTCCATAGCGCCCCATAATTCGCACTAACCTGCCACTAGAAGGAAATATGGGGAAGTACACAATACGACAGGAAAGATTCTTAAAAAATATATTAGCGGTGAATAAAATGTAAAAATACGAGTACGAATATTCAAATCAAATGCGAATCTCAATAGCATTTTTATCAATATAATTTCTCAACAACATAGTAACAGAGTGACCAAGCCTCACCATACCGCGCCATATTTTATCAAGTAGAAAGAACATGAATTTTGGCCGGTGCCCAAAATTAGTGCCATATTAAAATCTTCTGACAATATGCCCAACACAATAATAGTACCACATGAATAAAAATTAGACTCCAACAATAATTTTCCAGATTTCCAAAAGAATTTAACAATTCAAATATGAGTTTAATAATCACAAGAATTCAAAGGGAATAACAATCGCGAGATTAAGGAGCATATTATGTAAAACCCCATACCTCAAAATCATCACATGACTCGACACATAAAAATCGACTTCTAAATCTGATCGAACCATCATTTTCCTCTCGTAAAAATAATCAAATCTCATTCTAGCCCAAACTCGAGAAAACACCACATAAGCCTTCGAATCTAAGGTTGAAATTTTGAATAACTTTCGGGCTATTTGTAGATGAAAGGGAGTAATTTTGGAGAGGTCTACGGGTTGAAAGTTTGAGAAAAAGTTATTTGAAAAGCCAAGCCACAGATTTGTTGATATATAAAGGATTAAGAGTTTGATTAAAAAAAGAGCTCTAATCAGATACAAACACTAAAAACTTTATTCCGCACGATCGGGCCGTTGGAATTATATAAAATTTGAGGGGCAATTAGATGACGATGAGAGGAAGTGCAAAAAAAATTTCATCTTGATCAGACCGTCCAATATTTTTTAATATTTGTATTTCTAGAGAGTTTTATGTTTTGAGGACTCTTCTGTATAATAAAACTCAATTAAAACTCCATTTTAATTCTGATTCCAATTCCGTTTGAAAATTTATTTTCCAAATATAAAAACCAAAATTTTAAATTATAGAATTTATAAAATCCAATATTTCATTTTTCTTCAATTTAAAACTTCCCATTTTAAAAATTCGAGTCGTTACATACTTCCTCACTAACAAGGAATTTTGCCCTCGAAATTCAACGTAGCCCATTACTCAAAAATAAGGCCACACCAACAATCTCCAAAAATAAATCACCTTGCCAAAAATTGATTTTAAATACCTCACATCTAACCTCGATGCCTAACATGACTTATCACCAAAAATTTCTATCTCCAAAGAAAACATGACTAACCCGCATGCTAGACCTAATAGCCAAGACCCGAGGGTTTCCGTATACCTAAGCTCTAATACCATTCTGTAATACCCCGCCAACCAAGGGAGAGCGAGCGGAGCGCTACTATTGATAAAACAAACCAAATCCACAAGTACAACAATGTATAGAGCATCTAAATCCCACAATAAAAGAGAAACCACTAATCTCAAATTCTTCAAATTAAAATACAACCAAGTCTCTCGAAACAATACAACTATCTAACTCGAAATAAAAATAAATCTCCAATGCTCTATACGTCAAAATAAATAAAATCTTCTCTCTTGTATTCTCGAATATACTTTCCTAAATATTCAAGTTAAAATCAATCTCCATAGCACCGCAAAATCCGCGCTAACCTGCCACTAAAAGAAAATATATCGAAGCACATAATACGAAAGGAAAGATGCTCAAAAAATATATTAGCGGTGAATAAAATGTAACAAAATGAGTATGAATATTTAAATCAAATTTGAATCTCAATATAATTTTTATCAATATAATTTCTCAACAACACATTAACCGAGCCACCAGGCCTCACCATACCGCGTCATACTTTATCAAGTAGTCAGAATAGGAGTCTTGGCTGGTGCACAACATTAGTGCCATATTAAAATCTCATGACAATATTCCCGACACAATAATAATACCACATGAATAAAAATTAGATTCCACAATAATTTTCCAGATTTTCAAAAGAATTCAACAATTCAAATATGAGTTCAATAATCACATGAATTCAAAGGGAATAACACTCGCGAGATTGAGGAGCATATTGTGTAAAATCCCATACCTCAAACTCATCACAGGAATCGACACATAAAAATAGTCCTCTAATTCTGATCACATGATCACGCTCTTCTCGCAAAAATAATCTAATCTCGTTCTTGCTCAACCTCAAGAAAACCCCAAATAAGCCTTCAAATATAAGGATGAAATTTTGAATAAGTTTGGGGCTATGGTTTGTAGATGAAAGGGAGTAATTTTGGAGAGGTCTTCTGCTTGAAAAGTTTGAGAAAATGTGATTTGAAAATCCAAGCCACAAATTTGTTGATTTATAAAGGATTAAGAGTTTTATTAAGAAAAGAGTTCTAATGAGATACAAACACTAAAAACCTTATTCCACACGATCGGACCGTTGGAATTATATGAAATTTGAGGCACAATTAGATGAAGACAAGAGGAAGCTGGAAAATTTTTTTAGCTCGATCGGACTGTCCAATATTTTTAAATGTTTTTTTCTATAGAGTTTTATGTTTTGAGCACTCTCAGAGAGTTTTATGTTTTGTGGACTCTTCTATATAATAAAAATTAAACTAAAACTCCATTTTAATTCCGGTTCCAATTCCATTTGAAAATTTATTTTCCAATTATAAAAACCAACATTTTAAATTATAGAATTTATAACATCCAAAATTTCATTTTTCTCCGATTTAAAAATTCCAATTTTAAAAATCCGTGTTGTTACATAATTCCCCACTAACAAGGAATTTCACCCTCGGAATTCAACGAAACCTATCACTCAAAATTTAGGATACACCAATAATCTCCAAAAATAAATCTCGTCTCCAAAAATCAACTTTAAATACCTCACATCTAACCTCAATGCCTAACACAACTTATCACCAAAAATTTCTATCTCTAAAGAAAACATGACTAACCCGCATGTAGACCTAATACCCAAGACTCGAGGGTTATCATATAAGCTCTGATACCATTCTGTAACACCCTGCTCGCCCGGGGAGAGCGAGTGCAACGCTACTATCGATAAAACTAACCAAATCCACAAGTACAACAAGGTATAGAGCACCTAAATCCCACAATAAAAGAGAAACCACTAATCTCAAATTCTTCAAATTAAAATACAACCAAGTCTCTCGAAATAATACAACTATCTAACCCGAAATAAAAATAAATCTCCAATGCTCTATACATCAAAATAAATACAATTTTCTCTCTTGTATTCTCGAATATACTTTCTGAAATATCCATGATAAAATCAATCTCCATAGCACCTCAAAATCCGCGCTAACTTGTCACTAAAAGAAAATATGTGGAATTACATAATACGACAGGAAGGATGCTCAATAGATATATTAGCGATGAATAAAACGTAACAATATGAGTACGAATATTCAGAACAAATGCGAATCTCAATAGCATTTTTATCAATATAATTTCTCAACAACACATTAACCGAGTCACCGGGCCTCACCATATCGCGCCATACTTTACCAAGTAGCTGAAACAGGAATCTCGGTGAGTGCCCTACATCAGTGCCATATTAAAATCTCATGACAATATGCCCAACACAATGATAATTTCACATGAATCAAAATTAGATTCCAACAATAATTTTTTAGATTTTTAAAAGAATTTAACAATTAAAATATGAGTTCAATAATGACATGAATTCAATGGGAATAACACTCCCGAGATTAAGGAGCATATTGTGTAAAACCCCATGCTTCAAAATCATCACATGAATCAACACATAAAAATCAGCCTCTAAATTTGATCCCAAACTCGAAAAAAACACCAAATAAGCCTTTTAATCTAATGTTGAAATTTTGAATAAGTTTGGGGCTATGGTTTGTAGATGAAGAGAGTAATTTTGGAGAGGTCTTCTAGTTGAAAAGTTTGAGAAAAAGTGATTTGAAAAGCCAAGCCATGAATTTGTTGATATATAAAGGATTAAGAGTTTGATTAATAAAAGAGTTCTAATCAGATACAAACACTAAAAAATTTAGTCCGGACGATCGGACTGTTGGAATGAGATGAAATTTAAGGGACAATTATATGAAGACGAAAGGAAGGTGTAAAAAAATTTCATTTCGATCGAACCATCCAATATTTTTAATTATTTTTTTCCAAATAGTTTTATGTTTTGAGGACTCCTCTATTAATGAAAATTCAATTGAAACTGCATTTTTAGTCCGATTCCAATTCCGTTGGAAAATTTATTTTCCAAATATAAAAACTAACATTTTAAATTATAGAATTTATAAAATCCAAAATTTCATTTTTCTGTGATTTAAAAATTCCCTTTTTAAAAATCAAGGTTGTTAGATAACCCCTCCACTCCCCCTCCCATATCCCAAATACATTTGGGCGAGGAGCCCCTATAGCCCTTTTATAGATTCTAAAGACAATTGGGTGAGGGACCCCTCAACCCTCCCCCCCCCCTCCAGATTAAAGACATCTGGGAGAGGGACCCCTCCACTCCCTCTTTTAAGTTCCAAAGATAGTTTGGGTGAGAGACCCTTACCCCACCTCCTTCAATTTCAAAAGATATTTTGGGCAAGGGGCCCATCTACCCACCTCCTTCCAGTTCCAGAGATAGTGTGTCAAGGGACCCCATCATCTCCTTCCAAATTCAAGATGTTACAGCCTGGGCGAGGTACCCCCTTCCCCCACCAGTTTCTAATTCCCAATAAGATATAGTTTAGATGGGGGACTCCCTCTTTCCAAATCTAGTTGAAATGATACTTGGGAGAGGGAGTAATCAAATGAGGGACACATTTTCCATGTCGAACAAAAATGTTAAATCTATTGAAGAAGTTCACAATGAAGGACTCCTCGGAAAAATGTTAAAACAATATTTATTTTATAGTGAGAGGGTCCAAGTAGTGACCCTATGAACAAAATAAGTCAGGATGAAGGGGTCTAACATGAACATCCCTTAATCATGAAAATGTTGTTATTTTATATAACAAAATTACTAATACTAACTTTCATATGCAGTTAGGCAAGTTAAGCAGGTAAGGATCAAATAGGCTAGTTGGGATCTCCTGAGAGTTTTGACTTGTTGGCTGAGGAACAAGTTTTGTTGAGCAAGCTCTACCACTGAGCACATTATGATATAGATAATACTAGTAGAGAGACCTTAAAATTCACTCAAGTCCTTACAATGTTCACACTTAGTCACAAATGAAGTGAGTAGCCAAAGGGTTGCTCACAAGAAATAAACCTTTTTATAAAATGATTTTAGAGAGGGTGGTCCTCGAGGCCACTCTCAATTTTACAAAGTTTTTACAACACGTTACTGTTCAAAAGATATTCACCAAATCAGATATTTTGTCTCCATTCGGAGACATATTTGCTTTTTGACTTTGGTTCAAAACAGGTGTTGTTTGTTAGAAAGGACAAATGGTTGTCGACCTAATTGGGATAAAAGTTGCATTGCATACCTTGTCCCTCTAAGATTTACCTCTTATTTTTGGCGCCTAAAAAGGCCTAAACCAACCCTTGTGTTCACCTATAAATAGGACCATTAGTGAGGCCAAATTAGATTTCATAAACTCAAGTCATACCGTTGCTCTGTTAAAATCACACTAGACGACCTAGTATTCTCTCGTTGCTCTCTCTCTGAGTGCTGAGTGCTTGTTTCTCCACTCCCACTTTGACAGCCATCATTGTCAGGAGATCCTTTTGGGAAAAGATATTGCTATTTTGTGAAGTTTTTATTCTTGTAGGAGGTTGTTCTATCTTTGGTTCCATTTTTACCAAAAAGGGAATATTTTACCAAGTGCTGCTCTAGAAACTCTTTAAGACCTTGGAGGCAGAGTTCATTAAAGTGGGTCATGCCTCAACCATTTCAGCATCTACCAGACCCTAGTCACACTACCCTCCAACAGGATATTTTAAAGAATTGATACAAGACACTAAAATAGACGCAAGACCTAAAATGAATCAATATAGTATTAGAAGTTGATATATCATTGAAACTAGAATGAATGATATTATGTGCCATCTAGATGCTAAAAAAAACTAAACCCAACTAACTAATAAAAAAAATTACCCCAAGTCATAAACAAGGAGAGAAGAATCCATATTTGGTCTTTAATAGTTCTCCATTTACATTTTTCTGATCTCAACTTTGTAAAATTACCATTTAATCCCTAAAACAATAACGATTAATTTTTTTCCTCAAAATCTTAGGTATGCCACTTGCCCTCCTTAGCTACAAGACAGCTCCGCCCTGCATAACACTTGAAAATATGTTTATGAAAAGAGTAATGTTATGAGTGACAAATACATCCTCATAATCTTCTAAATGAAATGGCATCAAAACAAAATATTGTCCTTAGTCATTACTACAAATGTAGTGTACAACGTTTATTGCAATGACACATCATTCGAGGAGGACTTGCGTGGTATATTTAAGACTCATATCATTATTCATGTGAAAATGTGTGACACCCTGCCTAATAAAATACCAGGTGATCATTACTATATCAAATTAAATAGGAATCTCATTTGGTTCATTCTTAGCATCATTGTCGAAAACTTTTTTAAAACTTACTAAGGACGTAGTAATAAAAAAGAAACGGTGCCAAATTTGATATTCTTGTCAAACAAAAAAAAACACGAGGATGAATGTTATTTAAACCATTCACACAATCACTCAGTCAACCATAAGAATGAATAAATACATTCTTTGCCGAATTCGGCTACAAAATCCAAAATAAAAAAACGTAAACCTCCAGAAATAATAAACTTAGTACATCATCTGACTGAAACAAATGAAAAAACTAGGACAGCATGACCAAATGAAATACCGATGCATCCTACTCTAGGACTGAAATAACTGAAGCTGCTAAGACTAAATCCTGCAACATTCACATATACCGCAGCTGCGTAACCCTGGAACAAAAATAATTCTGGCGTCCTTGTGGATGGATTTTGAAAAGATTTTATAACAAGGGTTAGAAACCAAAACATGTTGAAAATATTTAGCAAATGAATTAAATTACAGTAAATTTAAATGCATGAATTCTCTTCATATTTAATTTAGTGTCGCACTCCCTTGAGGACCGACTCACCCCTCAACTATTGTGCACATCAAATGCTTTTCTATATAATCCACCAAGTCACTTACCCCATAACTAGTTCTCGATAATATCATTCCTATCACCCTACTCTAGACCAAGTGTGTTTAATATATGATTTATAAGTTATTTATCACGTTTATTTAATTAACCATTTCTCATTTGGGACCATATAACATTCTCACGTGTTACATATAATCAATACAATTCACATCATGTATTTTACTCGTATATAGATATTTGCACCGTATATACGTATCATCATATTACAACATTCACACACATTCCATAAATATATAACCATCTTCCCAAGTAGGCACTAACTAGCTGTTTCTCTACAATGCTATCAATCCATGTATACTCATCCACCCTGACACGGTTAACTCCCCGAATCAATGGAAAAAAAAGGTCATGGAGGCGGTCATAGTTCCCTTCGAAAAATGAGACCGAATCATACCCGAGATGTCTCACCCCTAAATACGGATGATATGACATGGGGACTATACTCACCCTGCTCGTCAAGCCAAGGGATTCACCCACATCGCGCAACCTTCCATGATAGCACTAGAGGAGTATGTATTCCTATAAATATTTTTCACACACACACACACACACACACACACACACACACACACACACACACATATATATATATATATATATATATAT
Organism: Sambucus nigra; assembly: GCA_949130495.1. NCBI lineage: Eukaryota > Viridiplantae > Streptophyta > Magnoliopsida > Dipsacales > Adoxaceae > Sambucus > Sambucus nigra. Next base: position 624,964,394 of record OX422217.1, read on the forward strand.
ATATATATATATATATATATATAATGAGAGATGGGTGTTTAAATAGTGCCATCGATTCAACGGGTGTGATTTGTTCTCCTGCTGCGATCTAAGGGTTTCACATTGTGCCATGTCAAATGAGGAGGATTATGACATGGAAAATGGAGGAATGCCCACTTGAAATCCAAATCCTACCCCCATCTCTCATTGTCCCCAATCACTAATTTCGAGTTTTCTCTAAAACCCTCTCACCGCCCTTGAGCTCCAATGCAGATGCCCTCCACCTCCAAGGTTTAATCCATCAGGTAATCTCGCTCTCGAACTCTCTTACACATGCACACAGTCACACACACACGCACTCCTCCCTCCTTCATCGTCTTCAGCCTCTTCCTCTCATCCTCACGTACATATGCCAAAAAAACACTAGATCTGAAGACTTTGGGGGTTTTTTAAATTTTGATTGATTTTTGGTTATAAACAAAGTCGTTTCTAGGTTTTGATACATGAATGTTTTTATGATACATGAATTTGATACATGAATGTTTGATGTTATTGTTTGATATGAAATAGTTGATACATGAATGTTTTTATGATACCTGAATTCGATACATGAATGTTTGATGTTATTGTACGTACACATGGCAAAAAAAACCTAGATCTGAAGACTTTGGTTTTTTTTTTAATTTTGATTGATTTTCTGTTATAAACTTAGTCGTTTGTGGGTTTTGATACATGAATGTTTTTATGATACATGAATGTTTGATGTTACTGTTTGATATAAAATTGTTGATACATGAATGTTTTTATGACACATGAATTTGATACATGAATGTTTGATGTTATTATACGTACACATGCCAAAAAAACCCTAGATCTGATGACTTTTGGGGTTTTTTAAAATTTCGATTGACTTTTGGTTATAAACATAGTCGTTGTGGGTTTTGATACATGAATGTTTTTATTATACATGAATTTGATACATGAATGTTTGATGTTACTATTTGATATGAAATTATTTATACATGAATGTTTTTATGGTACATGAACTTGATACATGAATGTTTGATGTTATTGTACATACATATGCCAAAAAAAACCTAAATCTGAAGACTTTTGGGGTTTTTTAAAATTTCCATTGATTTTTGGTTATGAACATAGTCATTTGTGGGTTCTGATAAATGAATGTTTTTATGATACATGAATGTTTGATATTATTGTTTGATATGAAATTATTTGATATGAAATTTTTGATACATGAATGTTTTTATGATACATGAATTTGATACATGAATGTTTGATGTTATTGTACGTACACATGCCCAAAAAAACCTAGATCTCAAGAGTTTTGGGATTTTTTAAAATTTTGATTGTTTATTGGTTATAAACATAGTCGTTTGTGGGTTTTGATACATGAATGTTTTGATGATACATGAATGTTTGATGTTATTGTTTGATATGAAATTGTTGATACATGAATGTTTTCATGATATATGAATTTGATACATGAATTTTTGATGTTATTGTACGTACACATGCCAAAAAAACCCAGATCTGATGACTTTTGGGGTTTTTTAAAATTTCGATTGATTTTTGGTTATAAACATAGTCGTTTGTGGGTTTTGATACATGGATGTTTTTATGATACATGAATGTTTGATGTTATTGTTTGATATGAAATTATTGATACATGAATGTTTTTATGACACATGAATTTGATACATGAATGTTTGATGTTATTATACGTACGCATGCCAAAAAAAACCTAGATCTGATGACTTTTGGGGTTTTTTAAAATTTCGATTGACTTTTGGTTATAAACATAGTCGTTGTGGGTTTTGATACATGAATGTTTTTATGATACATGAATTTGATACATGAATGTTTGATGTTATTATTTGATATGAAATTGTTGATACATGAATGTTTTGTAACAACCCGCCCTTTTGGAGACCATTAAATTCTATAATTGGTTATAAATTGAAATTTGGGGAATTTTCCTAAATAGTAATTTTTGGGATTTTCGAGGATTGAATGATTTTCGATGGGTGCTGTAAATTACTTTGGGACCATATAGGTCGAAATATTTTATTTATATGTCGCCGTGGAGTATAACGACAAAAGATGTAAGATTTGGTGTTGAAAACCCGCATTTAATTATTTTGGGTTAGAATAGTGATTTGCAGTCAAGTACCTCGGATGGAAATTTCGACTGTGCCACGAGTCTCGGAATGTCCGAGATAGTCGGAAAAGAGTGTCCGATTGTCGAAATTGAGTTCCGGGTAATTTTGGAGTTAAATAGTCTCGTAATTAGACAAACGAGTCATTTTTGGGTTTTAAAGGGATTTTACCCTTTTCTCCTTATAAAAGGAGGGAGAGGGGGATAAGAAAGAAGATAAAGAAGAAATAAGAGAGGGAAGAAAAGAAGAAAAATGGGGAGATTCTGGCCGGCCTCCGCGGGATTCGACTCGAGGACGTCGGATTTTATCCACGAGGCAAGTGTTTACTTGCTTTATTTAGTTTTGAGCATAAATATCTCATATCACTGTTGGTATAACAAACCCTAATGGTTTTGGGGTGGGTTATCGTGGATAAAACGGGTTTTTGGGAGTTAAAACAATTAAACCCCAAATAATATTTCAATTTATGGAACTTAGGTTTTAACCTAAATTAATTGGTGGTTTTGGGTTCTAGGATGTTTAGAACCCTTAATATATGTGTATTTGTAGTTGGTTGAGGTTGTAGGACGTTGGGTGAGGCGACAAAAGCTTGGGAGCAGCTTTAATGGCCGAAATCGTCTCGGAGAAAACGATGAATAGTAACCCGCCACGTTAGGGGGCCTTTTTGGCCAGGAAAAGAATTGATTTAGCTTTCGACCAAAACACGAAAGTTGTAGATATTTTAGATACGGTCACGTGGGCGCTGACCGCGTATTTTTTTGATTTTTCTACGATTTGATATGATTTTTACAACATGACAGCTCCGGGTTGAAATCATCAACTCGGAAATCAAATCGGGAATTGGAAAAATTACGGCTAGAATTAATGTCGTAGATGTTCGGGATAATTTTTGGGGTAGTCTAGAAACCCCGAAAATGAATTTGGGTTATTGGATAAGGGACTTAAGGATTTTAATTTTGGGAGACCTGGTGTGACCGGTCGACCGCGCCCCTATGGCCGGTCGACCGCGTCAAGGAGAAAGGGCTTACTGCTTTGTTTCGTAGGCTTATTTGCCACCCGCGGTCGACCGGGGGTCTAGGACCGGTCGACCGGTGCCGTGTTCTCAGCCCAAGATTTTGGAGATCAGGATTATTTCTCCTTTTTGAGTTTAATGTTTAAGTCCCTTCCAAATTAGAAATTATGGAGGGTTACGTCCTAAAGGACTTGAGGAATTGGGAAGCTATGTATGTGTATATTCACTTAGAGTGAATTAGTATATTTGGAGATATCCAAATGAATCCGTAGATGGGATTTAAGTATGTATTACTTATTAAAGTAAGAAAATGCTTTGGGTGTAGTATCATGCATATATGAATGCATGATTATGATTCCTGGAGGGAATCTTTGGGATTATTGGTCATCGCTAGATGCTATAGGCCACTATGGCCGTTTATATATATTCTAGGAAGAATATATAGGATATGTATATACTGTGTGATTTAGGTATATATATATATATGTTATGATGGAAAGGTTTTTGAAAATATATAAATGAATATTTTCAAAATGGAATGAGAAATGTTTTTCATAATTAATAAATTATGGATTATACACACCTACCTAAATCGCTATCATAAGGGAAGTTGCGCGCGTTGTGGTGAAGTCTTCCTGGCTGTTGAGCAGGTTGGATATAGTCCCTAGGCCATATGGGCATTTGTATTACTGCGCTGGTTAGGGGATTCCGGGTGTGGTCCTGACTTTCCCGCAGGCAATATGGCCGCTTCCCGACGTTGGTAGGTTCCCAGGTTGTCTTGTATAGATAGGCCCTGGAAGATGATAGCCATTTAGGGGCGCGTCTAGTGGGGAAACCCGGAGGGGCGGTCTTAGATTTATTGAAGCAATTCATGATAATGGATTGGCTTCAATTTACATTTCCTGAGTATAAAAAGGGAAATGGGATAAAGGTTTGGCTTAGGTAACACTCCCGGATGGAAGAAGGGATGTGGAAGCATGGTTTGATAAAAGCATTTTCATGATAATGAAAATGGCTTTGGGTACATTTTCTGAGTATAAAAAGGGAAATGGGATGACATAAAGGAAAAGAATTTTTATGATAATAAAACTGACTTTTAAAGGTATATGATTTGTTAAAGCAATTCATGATAATGAATTGGCTTTTATATTTACATTTCCTGAGTATAAAAAGGGAAATGGGAAATTTTGAGAAAAATAAAAGTATTGATAAATACTTGATATATGAATCCTCAGTCCGGGAGATAGATCCGGATGGTTATGGTAAAGTATGTATATGTATATATAAATGGATATCGAGTGCCGAGGGTCTAATGGATCCCAACGATCGACCTTGCCGCATAGTAGTGTATCGGGGGGTTCCTTGTTTGGATTTTGCTTTGCGAGACACCCCATGCATGAATATGGCAGTGTGTTGAGACTGGGGAGAAGTTTAATCCTTAGTGCTCTTATATTATAAATGTTTATGGTATATATATTTATATATATCTTTCTGTACTGAGGGACTGGTGGATCTCGACGATCGACCGTGCCGCGTAGTAGTGTATCGGGGGGGTTCCTTGTTTGGATTTTGCTTTGCGAGACACCCCACGCACGAACATGGCATAGCGTTGAGACTGGGGTGAAGTTTAGCCCTTAGTACATTTCTTGGTCTATCTAGGATTGATAGTGGGTTTGGGATAGACTAGTTTAGCAGGTTAGCTTGACTAGGATGTCTAGAGGGATGCGCTAGGAGTGCACTGTTAGTGGAGAGGTAAGGGGTATCTCATGGGAGTGCGATACCAATTTAAATATGAGATAAAACTATTTTTTTTAAAATAAAGCATTTATGCACTTGCAAAATATTTTCAAAATTCGGGCTCTGACCCGTCTATCTACTCTCCTTTCTTTCTATATATTATATATATATAGGTGTCCAGACACAGGGAGGCCTGGATGGAAATTCTTTAGAGTCAGACGTCAGCTGCACCAGCTGTGGATGCGTGCAGGTTTTTGATAGCCACTTCCATCGTTGTACTCTAGATAGGAGGTACTGTATAAACATTCGAGCCAATGGCTCAACTGCATTTATATATTCTTTCGGTACAGCATTCGATATGGTTGTATATTTTGACCGAGTGTTCGGGTATTTTATTTCATATTTCAGTTTCATTTACGCATTAAATTGTAGATGTTTTATTTATTATCGTTAAAAAGAGTAGTTAAGTTAAAATTTTGTCACCGGCCTAATATGTTATTAGTAATTAAATGGATTTTTCGACAGTGATGCTAAGAATGATCCATATGAGACTCCTGTTTTAATTTATATTGGAGTGATCGCCCGGTATCTTATTAGGCGGGTTGTCACGTGTTTTTATGGTAAATGAACTTGATACATGAATGTTTGATGTTATTGTACATACACATGCCAAAAAAAACCTAGATCTGAAGACTTTTGGGGTTTTTTAAAATTTCCATTGATTTTTGGTTATGAACATAGTCATTTGTGGGTTCTAATAAATGAATGTTTTTATGAAACATGAATGTTTGATATTATTGTTTGATATGAAATTATTTGATATGAAATTTTTGATACATGAATGTTTTTATGATACATGAATTTGATACATGAATGTTTGATGTTATTGTACGTACACATGCCCAAAAAAACCTAGATCTCAAGACTTTTGGGATTTTTTAAAATTTTGATTATTTTTTGGTTATAAACATAGTCGTTTGTGGGTTTTGATACATGAATGTTTGATGTTACTGTTTGATATGAAATTGTTGATACATGAATGTTTTCATGATATATGAATTTGATACATGAATGTTTGATGTTATTGTACGTACACATGCCAAAAAAACCTAGATCTGATGACTTTTGGGGTTTTTTACAATTTCGATTGATTTTTGGTTATAAACATAGTCGTTTGTGGGTTTTGATACATGAATTTGTTACATGAATGTTTGATGTTATTGTTTGATATGAAATTTTTGATAGATGAATGTTTTTATGATACATGAATGTTTGATGTTATTGTACGTACACATGCCAAAAAAAACATAGATCTAAAGACTTTTGGGTTTTTTTTAAATTTCGATTGATTTTTGGTTATAAACATAGTCAGTTGTGGGTTTTTATACATGAATGTTTTTATGATAAATGAATTTGATACATGAATGTTTGATGTTATTGTTTGATATGAAATTGTTGATACATGAATGTTTTTATGGTACATGAATTTGATACATGAATGTTTGATGTTATTGTATGTACACATGCCAAAAAAAAACCTATATCTGAAGACTTTTGGGGTTTTTTAAAATTTCCATTGATTTTTGGTTATGAACATAGTCATTTGTGGGTTTTGATAAATGAATGTTTTTATGATACATGAATGTTTGATATTACTGTTTGATATGAAATTATTTGATATGAAATTTTTGATACATGAATGTTTTTATGATACATGAATTTGATTCATGAATGTTTGATGTTATTGTACGTACACATGCCGAAAAATCTCTAGATCTGAAGACTTTTGGGGTTTTTATAAAATTTCAATTGATTTTTGGTTATAAACATAGTCGTTTGTGGGCTTTGATACATGAATGTTTTTATGAAACACAAATTTGATACATGAATGTTTGATATGAAATTGTTTATGCATGAATGTTTTTATGATACATGAATTTGATACTTGAATGTTTAATGTTATTATACGTAAAAATGCCAAAAAAACCTAGATCTGAAGACTTTTGGGTTTTTTTAAAATTTCGATTGATTTTTGGTTATAAACATAGTCGTTTGTGGGTTTTGATACATGAATGTTTTTATGATACATGAATTTGATACATGAATGTTTGATTACAACACCCCGCTCAAAATAATAACGGGTGGCTAGCCCTATACTAAAATAATTAGGAATCTCAAGTGGATCATTCTCAGCATGTACTGATGATTCTAAAATAAACACGGCTAACTACCCATTACCATAAAAGTGGGCATCAAAATTTTTAAAACATTTATTTAAAACTTTACTAAAACAAACCATGCAACAACTAACCAACAACATAACTTCTAAATATGATGAGAGATACACACATACACAAAATAATATAAAAGTGACTAATAAAGGAGTACAACACAATGTACAAAATAAAATACCCGAATATGCTGTCGGGTCATAAAAAATACATAAATCTGAGAGAGAGAGAAAATATAAAAGTCCTACACTATGACACTTAGGTATAAACCCGATATACAAACTGAATCCTTATCTAAATACACAAAAGATAGGAATAGACTATGACAAAATAGCACAATAGTCCTCTACTGCCACAGGTCCACGAGTACACTAGATGGATAACATCAATGGAGTCCGTGCGAAGGAACACCTACTATAATACAATATATATACATAGCAAGAGAAAATATAAACGGGTCAGAGCCCGAGGTGAAAACATTTTATAGCAAGTGCATTAAAATGCATAATAATTATAAATGCATTACGACGTGATTAAGGTGGAATCGCTCTCTCCATAAAATCTGACTCACCTATCAACTAAAGCGCACAACTAGACATATGCACATGATCTCCAATTAATCCACCAAATCTATCTAGGGGAAAAGTAATCTAACTTATACCCAAAATTTATACTCCATTAAAATCCATCTACATTATCTCTCAACTTCAAATATTACCCCTCTCAATTATTCGCCCAATTTCTAAACATAAAAAATATACATAAACATTATCTTTTACCAAAATTTCTCATATTCTAGTTATCGACATAATATATATATATATATATATATATATATATATATATATATATATATATATATATATATATATATATATATGAGTTATTAGCATCTAAATGCTAAGGACTAAACTTCTCCCAATTTTCAATACTGCACTGCGGTTCGTGCATGGGACATCTCACAAGCGAAATCGAAACAAGGAACCCCACTGATACACTACTCCATGGTAGAATGGATTATCAAGATTCATTATGCCCTCAATTCATGACGCATATAACTCAAATTCTTATTTAATGTAATTAATTTATTATTTCCAATTCTCAATAGTGCACAACATTTCGTGCTCCAAACAAGGAACCCCCTGATACACTACTCCTTGGCACTGTCGATCGTCGAGATATAGAAATATATAAATATGAGCAATAAGGACTAACTTCTCCTCACTCCCAGCATTGCATTGTGTTTTGTGTGTGGGACATCTTGCAAGCGAAATCCAAACAAGGAACCCCCCCAATACACTACTCCTTGGCAATGTTGGTCGTTGAGGTTCATTCTTCCCTCAATACCCAAATTTACTATATATACTCATAATAATTATCTACGCTTAATTTCCACTTTAATATATTCATCACAAATTGTTTGGTTAAAATATCCCGGAATGAGATCCAATCAATCTTTTTATCTCTCTTTACTCTAGAGATAAATGATATCACATAATCTTATACTGTTAATATACTATTCACACAAGTATAATAATAACCATCCCAGTGACCTATAACTCAAGGATGCAAGTTCTTAATACTATCATCTACCATGGAACCACTCACATATCATCCTGGGTACCAACGGTCGGAATCTCACACCACCTTGGCAAAAACCATAACACAACGTACGGGAAGGGGTCATAGTTCCACCCCGAAAATGAGACGAAACATACCCACCACGTCTCACCACTAATAAAAATCACACAATAATAAATGGACGCTATGACCTCGGGGCTATACGCACCTTGGTCCTCAAGCCAGGGGACTCATCCACATCGCGCAACTTCCCATGATAGCATTGAGAGGGTATATATATATATATATATATATATATATATATATATATATATATATATATATATATATATGTATATATATGTATAATACAATCACATAAGATATACATACATCATCACATCATATAAATGTATACCATCACACAAGGTATATATATCATAATATTTACATACTCATAGTACTCTCTTAATATTAAGTGAAATAATATTATTATTAGTATATTTTACTCTCGATATACTATGCGTCAATAACTCACATAACTTCCCCACTTAGCATACACTATACTATTTCTCTCTTGAAGTTCACACCTGACTTCTACTTGTATGAATCATCTTTCAATTCCATTTACGTTAAGGATATTCTCTATATCCATATGCACGTCGATCAACATTTATCATTTTTGTGAACATGTCCCAATTCAATTTATTTTAAGGATATTCTCTATATCCGTATGCACATAGATCAACATTTACTATTCTTAATCCATATCATGGTTCAATCAATCATACGAACGTATAAAGTTATCCCAATTGGGATTTAATCAAAATGCAATATCACTATGCGCATCCCAACTCTCTCTTTTAAATCCATAATTATCTCCCCTTCGATTTCTCAATGATAGTGGGCTTCCCCACTTTGCCGACACGATACTCTCCAATCGGTATTCTCTCGAATTAATTCAATGAGACTCCAATAATTTCTCATAACGGAAAGTCCCTAAAAGTCTCCAAAACACACTTCTCATAACTCCTATAGAGTTTTTCAGTCGATAACCTCAAACGAAACAGGATGAAACTCACCCTAGAAAAACATCCCCAAAAACTGCAACGTTTCTGAATCGATTCGGTCCAAAGGAACCTGTAAGCCTACTACATATCGAATTGATTCGCAAGTGGTGAATCAATTCATCCCTAAAGACCTGTAAGTTCAGCAACAAGCCGAATCGATTCGGAAGGGGCGAATCGATCCGGTTTGTTCATCAAGCTACGAAATGGGCTATATTTCTTCAAAACCCAAAATTCCAAAAATTCATTTTATCAATTTCCCCCCATCAATCTTCAAGCCAAATATATTATTAACATCAAAAGTCATCAAATAACACACCTAATCTAATTTATAACCTCAAATCCATTTATACACAATAAATCTAAGATTTTTCCCAAAATCAAGGATTAAACATTTTATCCCAAAATTCACAATTTTTTTCCACAAATCTTGAAATAAATGATACACAACAATTATTTAGCAAGTTTAATCACTTGCCTCAAATTAGTAGAGTCTAAATCTTCCTCGAGATCGTGTAGTGGCTGAAAATCCTACTTTTCTCCTCTTTATCTTCTTCTTTTCTTCTTCCCTTTCTTTCTCTCTTTCTTTCTCTTTTTCTCTAAGGAGATTTGTTATCCCGTAGGCTTAATAAACCTTATCTCCCAAAATACACAACTTTAAATGATAATACATACTTTAGATGACTCGGTAACTCTAATTCGAGCAAACGAACTTAAAATATTTCGGAACCTAAATAAGCCCTAAGTACAGTCATTTTGACTATCTAGACCCTTTCGAAAACAACCGCACCCTCAGAATCGTCATTAGATTCACTTCCTAACGTCTTCAAATCTTGACCTCAAATGCCAATTTAATTATTCTCCAATTAAATTAATATATATTTCTCCCAAAAATAAATAAGATATTGTCCCAAAAATCTCGGGTTGTTACAGACTTCCCCACTTACAAGAATTTCATCCTCGAAATTAAGCTAAGCCTAATACTCCAAAGCTCAACTAGTTCCTACTACTCTTATCCTTATTAACCCTATACCTAAATCTCTAACTTCTCACGACGAATTATTTTAATATTATAAAACCAATTTTAACAACTATGGCACCCATACAACCTCTATTTGAGCTCTACTCGTATAAACATAATTAGGCTTCACTTACCCCAAAAGTACAACAATTCTAAAAATATAAAATTATTCTAACATACTAATAATATAGAAATTTGAAAGGTCCAAATATTTAACTCCTCCTAATTCCTGACATTCGCTACTTTCATGCGGGGGAGGTCTCGCAAGCGAAATCCAAACAAGGAACCCTCCCAATACATTAATATGTAGCGATGTTGGGGATTGAGAGTTTGTTAGATCAGGACTAGAGGTTAAAATATTTTGGTGGAAATCATTTTTCATATTTCCCAAAGGCCTATAAAACGTTTATTTTAAAATAGTTTATGTCTTTCGACATTTAAATTAAATACCTTATGCCCATGACACAAGGTTTTAACAATTTTCATACTCATAATAATATATAGTTCTCAAAATTAACATAATTATGAGCTACAATCTCTCGCTCAATAATAATCTACTAAATTCTGAATCATTTCTGTAATAATCTCTCACATAATATTAATATATTGCCATACACTAGGCTCTTCCATAACTGGAATATAACAAATATATAAGTCTAAAACGACTATAAAAATAAGTAGCTTTATCATTACTACTCAACACATTTTAACAATTCTTACATTCACAACGAAAGCATAGCTCTCTTTCTAGCACATCACAAGATAATAATCTATTCTCTCAAAAGATAATAACATAAGAGCCTCACTTTCTCAACAATTACCTTTCGGGTCATTCCATACATAATATGGTTATATCACTACCCTCTCATAACTATCTCCCATACGATATTCCCAAAACTTCATATAGCATAATCCTATTCACACGGAAAAATAACTTACATCATACATCCCTAGTCTAATTTCATCTCCTCATCATTGGGTTCCCACAAAAAGTCCCCTGACCTAAAATGACCTCGAATCTGCTATAAGGGTTGCACCTCCAAAACATCCTCAAAACGTGGTACTTTACCTCTGTTAGGACAATATCTCTTTCTATGACCTAATTATTTACAAAAGAAACATCTACTCGCAAATCATCTTTGTCCATCTTCAGGACCAAAACATTGTTGTGACCTTCTATCGTCCGACTTATACCCACTGGCGTTACTGGTATTCCCTTCACCAAACCTATTTGATGAACCCGAATCTCTAAAGTTCTTACCCCCTCATAAATGAAAATGATATTCATGACACTACAATAGTGCCGCATTCACTAGCTCAAAGAAAGTCACCAACACTGGGTTCCCTAATAAATGTTGTCGAATCGGCCCATCTAAACCTCACATAAACTTCGAAATACACGTCTCTTATGTATTTACCTCATTAGGTACTAAATTCGCAAATTGAGTAAATTCTTCTTCATACTCGGCCACCGTCCTATTACCTTGAAACACGTCTATTAATTTCCTCCTCAATTCCTTCTGAATTGGGGAAGGAAGATACCTTCGGTCAAAGAGTTCCCAAAAATCTGTTGTGGGCAATGTATCTCTCTGTTCTGACGTGGTGACAGACTCCTACCACTAGAGAGCTGCACCAGTTAACTTAAAGGTGGCTAGAAATTATTTTTGCACTTTATTACATTTAACCATATGAATGTGCCTTTGCATACCATTCTTCCATCGACTTGAAGCCATCGCATCGACTCCACCTAAAAACTGAAGAGGATGCCCCTTACTAAAATCTTCCCACACTCTTTCCCATAAAGATGGTCCAAAATGGGTTTGGGTTGCTGGAAAGGCAGGTTGATGCCCCATCACATAAATGGCAGCAGTTACTGCTTATGCCACAGTACTGGCAACTTCATCTATAGTCATAGTCCTTTGAGGCATTTGGGGTTCCACACTCTCAGCCCCTTTATTTTCCCTGACTGAACGGCCTCTCTTCGGTGGCATCTGAAACAAGAACAATTGTATCGGAACGCCTTTCAATTGTTTTCTCATCACAGAAGAAAATATGGACGTATGAAGGCTCTATAACAAGAATGCGTATGGAAGAACGCAGTAAACCCACACAGATCCTAAAGACACTAGAACCCGATGCTCTCATACCACTTGTGACACCCCACTCAAAATAATTACGGGTGGCCAGTCCTATACTAAAATAATCAGGAATCTCAATGTGAAACCCCGCCTAATTAAATATCGGGCGATCAGTCCTTTATTAAATTATAATCAAGGTGAACGATCGGTTCATTCTTAGCATCACTGTTGATGCAAAAAACTGGACCGAATCCCATTGTTTTTATCATAGATAAATAGACGAAAGCAATCCAATCAAGCACATAAGAGACAAAGATTTTTAAAGTGGTTCGGCTATGAATAAAGCCTACGTCCACTGTTATTTTATTCCCAAGGGTTTACAATAGCACCATAGGGTGTAGAGAGAGAAAGGATGTGTATCTTGTGTATGGTGTTTCTAGGATCTCTTGGATCTCCTCCCGGATCTCCTCCCTCCCCCCATTTTGGCTAAGGGTATACATGTATTTATAGTGAATACATGTATGTAGACATTTATGTCTACATTCAACGAATCTAATTGTTGAATTGCCTGGTATGCTATGTGTTGTCATCTATTAATACAGTATAAATGTACATTAAGGCTCATTAAATGCGATGTCATCTTCATTAATGCACATTAAATGCATAGTTATCCTTTGATCTTCTGTGACACCCCGACTAATTAAATACCGGGTAGCTACTCCTTTATTAAATTAATTCAAAATGCCAAGTCTGCTCAGTTAATAGCATCACTATCGAAAACGTTTTATTATATCTAACCACCTAGTATTTAAAAAGCAAGTTGCCATATTTTAAATTAAATCTGATTAACATGCAATGAAAGAACAACAAGGAATAATATCACCAATCACCATAACGAGATAATAGAATAACCATCACAAAAAATAAATAAATCCGGAGGAAAAACTCCTCGCAACCAAATCCCACAACTGAAATGAATACTAAAAACTGAATACTGAAACAATACAAACCAAAGTCTGAAAATTGAAATGTAAAAGATGTCTCTAATAGAAAAGGGCAACATGGCCTACAACTGATAAGTACTGGAACTGGAATCCAAACGATAGAGGCGTCTAAAAGCAAGTCCCTGTAGCTTCCACAAACAGCTACAGCTCGTCATCTGAGTGAGAATCCTAGGCATGGTGTCCTTGTGGCTGGGCACCTAAAATGGTTTTACAAGAAAATAGATTTGAAAAGCAAACGGGTCAGAGCCCGAATGTGGAGATATTTTAAAAACCTGCAAGTGCTTTAAAAAAACATTTAAAACATTAAATGCAAAGTACATGTTAGGACGTGCACTCACTTGAAATTCCCACCTCTCGTCTAACTGTGCACTCCTAACGCAAGTACCCATCTACAACGACACAAACCACTATCTAAGTGACATCATATCTAGCTAGACTGTCATAGGTCCTACCCATATTACTTGGTTCTATTATAACGCTCGTAATTAAAATAGGGTTTAATCATAAACTCAGATGCTCAATAGGCAATATATTTCACTATCAGCTAACCCGTTATGTTTTTTCTCGAAACAATACCGTAATTATATTCACAACATTAACATGAAGGTTCCCATTAATTAAACGTATATTATTCGCATCATAAATATACAATACAAGCACCCCGAGAACTAGCTGCGGTGCACACATACTCTGATATCCATCCCGGTACATCACGTACATAAGGATCACATATTCCGAATCTCTCAGGAATAGTTCAAAGATAACAACATCACAAATAATGGAGGCGAACACAGTCACATCACATGGGTCACGCACATACCTACGCTCCCACGATCAGCGGACTTATTAATATCCCAATAAGTCTTTCTATGACCTATGTTCATCAAGGTAACCAGTCTAAATCCGGGCAACACAAGGATTAGAGGGCCCTAAGCGAACGCAAACCTCCCGTGATAGCAAGTATGGTAGGTATGTCATACACACAATTCATATACCAATACTAAGTAAACACACGTCTTAGTAATACCGTAGTTTAATTGTAGTACTATTCTCATTCTAGTACCAATATATAATTTACACACTTTATACGATTCCGGTTTATAATCATACGCATCATAATTTATTCTCACGTCGTAGTGGACACTCACGTCTCAACCCAACTATCCATTTAATTTAAATCGCTCGTATATAAATTTACTCCTCAAAATAATCCAAACGTCCCAAATCTAACAATACATCATCAAGGGAAGGTTATCTATATCCACGAACAAGTTTACGGGACTCCCAAAATCGAAACAGTCCAAAAAGACCCAAACTGCCATCTCGTTAGAAGTCTCGTTCGAACGAGATTGTTCGAACGAGATCCAGTTCGTTCGAACGAACTGTACCTTCTAACGAGATCTCGTTCGAACGAAGTTATCGAACGAGGTTCCCTTTCGTTAGAAGCGACTGGTCAACTCGTTAGAAGCTCGTTCGAACGAACTCGTTCGAACGACCTGGGGAGGGGCTTCTAACGACCTACAAGTTTTGTCCCAGATTTTCTTAGTTACGATTTTCATCAATTTTTACTCCTCAAATCTCCTCTAAACTCCGTCCCAACAATGTTTAAAGGTCTCTAATCACTCCTAAACATATCAAGGGTATAAACTAACGTATTCTATTGAGTTAATCCATCCCAATCATCATAAATCATCAAGTCTCATCACTTTCCCCCAATTATTCAAGAACACAAACCCTAAAATTTTAATTCATGAATTAACCTAATAAAATCCGTTTTAATTTCACCCAATCACTAATATCCTCAGTATAATCATCTACCTATCATTCTACATGCAATTCTCCTCAAGATTTCAAGTTCTAAGTTCCAAAATACATGGGTTCATATTACACCAAGAACAAAATCAATTTTATTAAATTCCTATACATGGAAAGAGCATTCTCTGAAATTAAATGATATTAAACCACTTGCCTCGATTGTCTCTGAATTTGGTGTTGATTTTATAAAGGTTTTCTGCAGAATTCCTTCTCCTTCTCTCCCCCTCTAAGCTTTCTTCTCCAAGGGTGGCTATGGTGGCTAGGGTTTTGATTTGGGGAAACTTTAGAAAGCTCTTCTAATAACCTACGTAACCTATTGGGTTATCATGGTTTGTTTAGTGGCTTAGTGGGTCAAACCCACATCAGATTTACTTAGCTAATTTTCGCCATTTTTAATTCCTAAAAATACAAACTTACTAAAATGCCCTTTATGTTGCCGGTATGGCCTAAAAATACCCCGGGACCCAAACTAAACCCCAGTCTAGTGTTTTCTGACTATCTCGACCCTTCCGGACGCGTTGGCGCACTCAAAACGACCATACGGTTAATAGAATTTAAATTCACTTTTATAATTAACTAATTATATACTGACGCAACTATCACACGCGACCCAATAAAATATCCAAATTGCCGTATATCAAACTCACGACAATTATCATAATTCAATATCCAAATGACATCATATATACTGAATATAGTCAACTACCAACTCACATCTCGCTAGTATTTTATCCGAATTAATTTCCAAATTAATTCACATTTAATTAATAAATCCCAAAAATAAATATAGCCAAAAGTACGGGGTATTACATACTTCCCCCCTAATAACTGAATTTCGTCCCGAAATTCGAAACTAGAAAGTACCTGCTAAAAACAGCTCTGGATAACGTTCGCGTATCTCATCTTCGCGCTCCCATGTGGACTCCTCGACATTATGATGTCTCCACTGAACACGCACTAACGGAACTATCTTTGACCGCAGCTTCCGTTCACTTCGGTCCAAAATAGCAACTGGTCCTTCCTCTTAGGAGCTATCAGGCTCGAGATAAATATCTTCCAAAGCAATGAGAGAATGGTCCAAATCATCTCTGAGATATTTCCTTAGCGAGGAAATATGAAACACATCGTGAATCCGGTGTAAATGCTCCGGTAACCCGAGTCTATACGCAACCGGTCCAATCCGCTCAATAATAGGGAATGGCCCCACATACCTCGGTGCCAACTTCCCCTTCTTCCCGAAACGCATAATCCCCTTCATAGGAGATACTCTGAGCAAAACTTGGTCCCCCACTTGGAACTCCCTGAAAGATCTCTTTGCATCAGCATAACTCTTTTGCCGGTCTTGAGCTACCCGAATGCGACTCCGAATCAACTCAATCATTGCCGAAGTATCCTGAATCACCTCCGGCCCAAGTAGTTTGTTGTCCCCCACCTCCAACCAACATGCTGGGGAACGACAAGGTCTACCGTACAACGCCTCGAATGGAGCCATGCCAATAGTGAACTGATAGGAGTTGTTGTAAGCAAACTCCACCAGTGGAAGGTACTGCTCCCATCCACCCCCAAAGTCAATAATGCACATGCGTAGCATGTCCTCCAACATCTGATTGGTGCGCTTTGTCTGCCCATCGGTCTGCGGATGCTAAGCCGTATTCAACCGCAATTCCGTGCCCATAGCCTCATGGAAACTCTCCCAAAACTGTGAAACAAATATCTTGTCTCTGCCAGACACGATATTCAGGGGCACACCGTGAAGTCTCACTATCTCTGAAATGAAGAGCTGGACATACTGTCCCGTAGTGTAGTCGGTCCTTACGGGTAAAAAGTGAGCGACTTTGGACAACCTGTCCATAATTACCCAAACGGAGTCGTCACCCCTCTGCGACGTAGGCAACCCCGTGATAAAGTCCATGGATATGCTCTCCCACATCCACACTGGGACCCCCAACGGCTGTAGCAGTCCTGTCGGTCGCTGATGATCCACTTTTACAAGCTGACAAGTGGCGCATTTCGAAACAAACTCAGCGATATCTCACTTCATACCGCTCCACCAATACTGGCGTCTCATGTCTTGGTACATTTTGTCCCCTCCGTGATGTACCGCGAACCGTGAGCCGTGCGACTCTGCCATCACCTCGTGTCGCAATTCTTCCCCTTTCGGAACCACCAATCTCCCATTGAAGCGTAATCCCACATTTGAGCTAACAGTATAGGATTCGGCTCCCTCTGCTAGTAATCGAACTATCTGCTCCTGACAGAACGAGTCATTTGCCTGTGCCCATACTACCTTCGTGACAATCTGCAGTCTAACGGCCATCACAGACATGAATGATCGGGCCACTGCATCCTGGTGTCCCAACTCCTTCCATTTAGCCTTCCACACCCCTGCCACCTCATCTGCTGGCCTACGGCTCAACGCGTCTGCCACCACGTTAGCCTTTCTCGGGTGATACTGGATGTCGAACTGGTAGTCTTTCACAAACTCAAGCCACCAACGCTGCCTCATATTCAACTCCTTCTGTGTGAACAGGTACTGTAGGGACTTATGGTCCGTGAACAATTGAAACTTCTCCCCCAAAAGATATTGTCTCCAAACCCGTAGTGCAAATACCACTGCTGCCAACTCCAAATCATGAGTGGGGTAATTCTTCTCATAAGGCTTAAGCTTACGGGAAGCATAAGCTATGGCCTGTCTCTCCTGCTGCAATACACCTCCAAGTCCTTGCAAAGACGCATCGGTGTAAACCAAATACTCAACTCCCGGTCTCGGGAATGCTAACACAGGTGCTGAGGTCAATTTATCCTTCAACTCATCGAATGCCAACTAAAAGGCATCACTCCAAATGTATGGCACACCTTTACGTGTCAGATGTGTCAAAGGACTCGCTATCTTTGAAAATCCACGAATGAACCTCCTGTAGTATCCTGCTAGGCCCAAGAAACTACGAATCTCAGTCGGTGTCGTGGGCTGTCCCCACTCCCTGACCGCGGATACCTTCCCTGGATCAACAGATATCCCCCGGTCGGAAATAATGTGTCCCAAAAACTGGACCTCCTTCAGCCAAAACCCGCATTTCTCATACTTTGCATACAACTCGTTCTGACGAAGTGTCTGCAAAAAAAGCCTCAAATGCTCGGCGTGCTCCTCCTCTGTCTGGGAGTAAACCAGAATATCATCAATGAAGACAATGAAAAACTGGTCTAGGAAATCCCTGAACACTCTGTTCGTCAAGTCCATAAACATAGCTGGAGCGTTGGTCAAACCAAAAGGCATAACCCGAAACTCGTAAGAACCATATCTCGATAAGAACACAGTCTTTGAGACATCCTCCTCCCTGATGCGCAACTGATGGTATCCCGATCTCAAATCAATCTTTGAGAAGAAAGATGCTCCTCTCAACTGGTCGAATAAGTCATCGATTCGAGGCAACGGATACTTATTCCGTATCGTGACCTTATTCAACTCCCGGTAGTCCACACACAATCTCAGTGAACCATCCCTCTTCTTCACAAACAAAACTGGAGCGCCCCAAGGTGAGGTACTCCTGCGAATAAAGCCCTGACCTAACAGCTGCTCTATCTGATCTTGTAGCTCTCGCATCTCTGTCGGAGCCATACGGTACGGTGCACGTGCTATAGGCCTCGTATCTGGCAATAGGTATATAACAAAGTCTATCTCTTGACTGGGGGGTAAGCCTGGTATCTCCTGAAACACATCTGAATACTCCCTGACAACTGGGATCGAATCTAAAGGAATCACGACCTCCTTAGAGGTATCCTCCTCTATGTAATACAGATGAGCGGTCGATCTTCCCTCTAGGCGAGGCATCACCATTACGAACATCTCTTGCCCCGGAATGGCAAAAACAATGCTCCCGCTGAAGCAATCAATCATGGCTCTATAAGCTACGAGCCAATCCATACCAATGATCACATCGTGAACATGCATATCTAATACCAACATATCTGCAGGTAATACCCGACTACCAATCCCTACTCCAACTCCCCGGCATATAAAGAATATAAGTGACCCACTCCCCAATGGTGAGTCGACACACGTCACTGTGCTCTCTGCCGTAGCTAACAATCCTAAAGCTTTCGCGAAGTGTGTAGCTATAAAACAATGTGTAGCCCCCGTATCAAACAATACCCGACCCATAGTGCCATGGATAGGAAACGTACCCTCAATCGCGGACGGTGCCTGTGGAACTGCAGCCTGGTGGACGTTGTAAACAAGTCCATACTGTAGCTGCCCCTGCTGAACTGGGACTGCTGGAATGGGTGTGACACGACTCAGAATGTGTATCTAAAGTGTGTGCTCTCTAGGCTCAAGTGCAAGCCTATCGTTCAAGTAATAATCCGACAAGTCGGGTATCGATCCTCAGGGAAAAAGGACAACGGAATTGTGACGACGGGATAAGATTGAGGAATCCTAGCGATGACTCTAAAAAGAAAAGAAAAAATTTGATTTGGTCTTTTGGGATTGATTACACTAAATGCAATTATGAAACTATGATAAAATATGCACTAATTAAATTATCTAAATGAAGAATGAAAAATTAAATTGAAATTGCTAAACTTAAATGATGAGAAAATAGGATGGGAATACAATCCCCCAACCCTAGTGTAATGCAGTGACAACGTTGATCATAAATTTATCCGATTAATTCAAACCCGGAATTTAGTACTCCCAAGCATTATGTATACGAGGTTCAAGCCCGCGTCATACCTAATCTGAGGATGAGTAAATCGGTATCGTGGTAATTACACTCAAATTGTACTCTAAATCATCACGAGTACCCATAGGCAAACGAGATATAAAGATCTACAATTATTATGAAATTACGCGATACGATCAAAATTAATCATTAAATTCAGCGGATCGACGTTATACACATGCACTAACACATCAGGTTGGGTTCATGCATCCCAACCTTGAAAAGCCTAGCCGGACATGTTACTGTGACTAATGCATGAAATAATAACGTTGCATGTGTATGAATTCATGATAAAACTAAATCTAAACATGTAAATACGTATTATGAATGCGAAAACAAGTTGAATCTAATGGGAAAACAAAGCATGAAAGAACAATAATAAGAAACAAGAATCTTGAATTAAAACTTGCAAAAACAAACCCGAAACAATGAATTCTTGAAGTAATTTATGCCCTTGATGTTCCTAGATGTTCCTCCCCTTTTGTTCCCTCAAAAACTCTCTAAAAATAACCCTAAAAGCTGCTCCTAGGTTAATGCCCTCGTTCCCCACAAGTTTGGAGTCTTTTAAACCTATTAGGAGACTTGGAGACCAATCCAAATGAAAGACAAAATTCGCGTTTCAGGTACAGCGAACCGGTTCGCAGGTACAGCGAACCGGTTCGCATGTACCAGCCTGGTCTTGCTCTCAGCACTTAGATTTTTTTCTGGTTTTTCTCTTCTTTTCTTGGATTTTTCTTCAACTTCAACTGAGCATAACTTTTCAACCGTAGCTCGGATTTGGGTGTCGTTTTTTCCAGTGTGCTCGTTGTTCCGAGATCTTCAACTTTCCAGAAGGCCCCACCTCCAGAATCGGACTGTAAAATTACGAAAATGCCCTTGAACTTGCCTTTCTAGCCTTTCTTCTATGATTTTTCCGCAACTTCAAGGGGTCATAACTCTTTCATCGTAGCTCGGATTGAGGTGCCGTTTTTTATGGTGTTCTTGTAATTGAAAGATCTTAAAATTTCTAGTTGGACCCACTTCCGGACTAAGGCTGAAAAATTACGAAAATGCCCTTGAACTTGCCTTCCTAGCTTTTCTTGCACTGTCTTGCTTCCTCCTTTGCACTGCTTGCATAATTAACCTGTAAAACCAATAGGAGAAGCAAAAAAACACGCAATACTCGCCAAGAAGGTTAGAAGCATAAAAGTGAATCAAATCCATATATGTTACATCATTCGGGTTCACAAAAGTACTGAAATTAGGGGGATAAATATACAATATTTATGCCCAATCAAACCCCCCTAACTTAGAACTTTACGCGTCCCGAGCAATGTAAAAGAATGAAAGTAAGAGTTAAGGACACTTCAAGGACTTTATTGGGATAGAACACCTCTTTCGCGGGCAAGCGATTGCATTTAGCGCATGCAACAAGCCTTTAAACCCCTAGGTTACCCTAGTAGGACGAGTTGTGTCTCGTGAGGGTTTGCAGTGAATATACCCACAAAATTCGACTCAAAGAAAATTCAAAATATGCAAAAATTGTGCAATTCAAACTTTTCCAGAAAATAGTCATCATCAAGTCATATTTACGAGTCTCAAACCGTAGTGTGTGTGTGCGTAGCCAAAAATATAACCGCCAATTTCCATCGATTGATTATTACGTTACTTATCCAAAAATTCGTTTTGATTTCAATTTCTCACGGAATGCACTCACAGACGAATCTCTCGGATTATGGCTATTCTCTCGGCATGCGTGATATAAGGAGTAAATGTAGTGGAAGCAAATACACGCATGCAATTAGAAAGACGGAAATTTTATGGTGAAAGGATCTCTTCAACGGATTACGGTTTTAAAAACGGGAACATCGCCTCTATTTCGCGCATTTAACCTCTTATATTATCTTTTGGTGTATTAACTCTCCACGCGGTACTCAATTTTCGCAATTTGGACTCGGTTAGGACTTTTTCGGGTTAAAGGTTGTATTGGGTAAAATGAAAATGGTAGGAAAGGTTGGAATTGGAAAAGTCATTCGTGATGTCCGTTTGTGCATTTTCCGGGCTATTGCTCATTTTTTTCTTCTTTTTCTATTTTTTTTTCTTTTCTATTTTTCTTTGTTGCTATTTTTGTTGAGCATTCTTCTATTTTTTTTTTCTTGCCCCCTTTTTGTTGCACTTTTCGGACTTTATTTGATAAATGTTCGATTTTCACAATTCCGGGCTATTTTGGGTTTTTCGGGTTGTCAAACGAGAGGGAAAAATATTCCGCTCAATTTGGGTTACAAAAGGGATAATTTTTCGCTACTTTTTCTGGCCAATATTTTTGGGTGACAAACGAGGGCCTACTTCATTGTCCAAAATACCAATTGCGTTACCATATGCGTTTCGAGATGAATTTAAGTTTAGAGACTAATTTGGCACGATTTTCAAGGCAATATTGCACACATTTTTCAAAACCGATCAAATGAAAAAAATTTGAGATCCTTGACAACTTATTAAGCGCTAAAAAGAACTTTGAGTTAACAATTAACTCGGATTGATTTAAAATCTCGCAAAACGTGATAGGCTCGAATCTCACCGGGTTTTGTTAATCTCCACATTTATTCGTTAAGTCGTCAATTTTCGCTCAATTTCCATCTTTAGTCAATTTCGGCTCGTGTATGTTGGATGTTTACAATTTGAGACTCCAATTCGACTTTTAATGATATTTTTGAAAAAATTTGAATTCAATTTTTATTTATTTTGAACAAAAATATTTTTGGATTTTTCAAAATTTTATGATTTTTTTTTTTGGAAATTTTTGGGCATTTTTGAAAATTTGTGAAGTTTTAGAAATACGCACTTGTGACCCCCCCTAACTTAGACTTTTGCATTGTCCTCAAGCAAAAAGGACGAAAATCTAACTCAAGGCGAATGAAAAGTGCGGAAAAATAAAACAAACAAATATGAAAAATGCAACAAGACACTATATGACACTCATGCATGACTCAAAAATGCAACAACAATCACCCCATACGCGTCGGGGGTGCGACGACCTCTCATCTCTCCACAAACTCACCCGACCCCACTTATGGGGGTTGATGCTCTCCTTGTCACTCTCGTCCTAGGATCATATTCCAATAATCGAAACAAGTTGGGACCTCGCCCATAGATAAAGGATAGACCGGGAGACTCGTCGTGACTAATTGGAAAGGGATCCTCGTGATGCTGACTCAAAGCATGGTCAACGTGTACTGACTCGGAGGGGACACCTAGGTTTCTTTCAATTTTTAAGACGCATGGGTCGGGCTCTAAGTCGGATGAACCACAACTTTTCTCCTCACTCGCCTTCGGGGCCTCTAGTGTTGTGGGTGGATTGTCACAACGAAGGAATTCATCAATTTTTGCTTTTAATTCACTGTCGTCTAAGTGACTACATGAATCCAATAGGGATTGGCCTTCAATAGTAATACTTTCATCCACCTTCCCGAATTCTCTTTCAAAATCTTCCATGCTCATGTCGCCTAGTTCTCCCTCTCTAGTAGTGCCTACATCCTCTCTTACTTGCTCGATCTCCAACTCCACTAGTTTTCTCTCTTCTAACCCCTCTCTCTCTCTTTCAATTGCGGTCACAACACACCTCTCCCCCTCTTTGCTCTCATCGTCACCTCTACCACTATTACCTGATGAAATAGGGCACACCCCTAACGGCTCTCTCTTGTGGGACCTCTCATTCTCATGGCTCGACACTAAGCAGGACCCCGAAGCATCTCCACAATCATTTTCCTCAAAGTACTCCCCTACGATCTTGTCTATAAAGCTCACCGCGTGAAGGTCATCTTCTTCTTCCGTATGTTGGGTGACATGGAAGATGTTGGTCTCTAAAGTCATATTCCCAAAGGTGAGTTGCATTCGACCATTCCGAGTATTAATGATGGCGTTAGCCGTAGCTAAGAAAGGGCGCCCAAGGATGATGGGAACATGGTTACTCCAGTTAAATGAGGGCTCCGTGTCCCAAATGACAAAGTCTACCGGGAAGTAGAAAGTGTCAACTTGGACGATCACGTCCTCGACTATGCCTCTTGGGATCTTCACAGTTCGATCCGCTAATTGGAGAGTGACCTTAGTGGGCTTGAGGTCGCCCAAGTCAAGTTGCCTATAAATGGAGTAAGGAAGTATGTTTACACTTGCTCCCAAGTCAAGTAAGGCTTTCTCAATTTTATTTTCTCCAATGATGCAGGAAATGGTGGGTGCACCGGGATCTTTGAATTTAGGCGGGAGATCATTTAGTAGAATGGAACTCACATTCTGTGCTAGAAAGACATTTTTCTTAACCTTCATCTTCCTTTTTACCGTCAACAAATCTTTGATAACTTTGCCGTAGGCTGGAATTTGCTTGATGGCATTAAGGAAGGGCAAGTTTAGCTTCACTTGCTTAAGTACTTCTAGCACTTCATCACGTGGGCATCCTTTCTGTGAAGGAATCAACCTTTGAGGAAATGGTGCCGCGGAGGGTGATTTCACTACTACCTCGGGCTCACTAGCGTCTTCTTTGTCACTCTCGTTCAAGGGGACATCTTCGGCCTCTTTCGTGCCGGGCGAAATCTCCTTGTCTTTAAGTACGTCTCGTGGGAGAGGTGACAAGTCAACTACTCTCCCACTACGTAGAGTGGTAATTGCGCTACATTGCTCTTGATGGTCGTGGGGTGTTGAGCTAACACTAGTTTGACCTTGGAGAGGTCTTTGGCCCTGGGCAGGAAACTTTCCCTTCTCCTGAACACTCAACGAGGATTGTATCTTAGACAGATTTGCATTTAGGTCGCCAATGAGACGGTCATACTTGGCATTGGTTGCGGCCTGGCTTGCGATGAATTGATTCACAGTATCCTCGAGAGTTCTCCGCTATGGCGGGATATAATTTCCGTGAGGTGGTGGTGCTTGCGCATGTCCTTGCATATGTGGAGCTTGCTGAAATTGGTGTGGTGGAGGAGGGGCAACATGCGAAGGAGGGTTCATTGCGGCATGTTGTTGCCCGTAGCTAAAACCGGGATGATTTTTCCACGAAGGGTTGTACGAATTCCCGTGCGGGGCATCGAAATTACCCTTATAGCCTCCTATACCACTAACTTGCTCTTGCAACATTACTTTGTAGGCAGGTATCGTCGGACATTCCTCAGTTGAATGTCCCGCCTCACAAATCGCACACACCTTCACGACAGGGTTTTGGATAGATCCAACTACCTCACATAAGTCTCGCAATCCTTTCTCAATGGTGTCCAATCGACTGTCCGTCATAGAATTCTTATCTACGTGGAATAGGCCGGACGCCGATGGAGCAGTGGTGGGTTGTCGAATTCGATTTTGAGCGTTCGGGTCAGAGGTATCCCAGGATTGGGTAGTCTCGGCGACATACCTCATGTGAAGATCAGCATCGTGGGCATCTAGATCGACAAACGGGCCACTTCCCATAGTTTCAACAAGTTGTTTGGAGTTAAGATTTAACCCATTATAGATAAAGGAGATGATTTGCGATGGATCAAATCCATGATGGGGACATGAAGCCACTAACTCGTTGAAACGTTCATAACATCGATGGAATGGCTCATTTTCAAGTTGTCTAAACGCTTGAATTTGAGCCTTGATAAAGATTGTTCGATGTGTTGGGAAGAATTTCTTGAGAAATTTAGACTGTAGCTCATTCCAGGATGGAATCGAGCTTGGAGGTAAAGACCATAGCCAAGCTTTAGCTTTATCTTTAAGCGAGAAGGGGAAGAGTTTGAGGCGGATTACCTCTTGTGTGCAGGTTTGATCATTGAGAGTATCACACACGTCCTCAAATTCCCTTATGTGGAGGTATGGTTTTTCAGAATCCATACCGTGGTAATGTGGTAGCGTCTGGATCATCCCATTCTTGAAACGGAACTGCCCGGCATTATACGGGAGTATAATGCATCCCGGAGTGACGGTGCGCTCGGGATATAAGAATTCTCTCAACGGGCGGTACTGAGGCTCTTCCTCACCGGTAGATGCATTACTGTGTTGCGACATCTCTCTTTCACTCGACGATTCAGCGTTCTCACTGGGTGTGCACGACGTGTGTCCTACGAAGGAGAAGGGAGTGTTGCTAGAGATTGAATGTGACGGTGTGGGAGGTGGGATCCAGAACTGTGGGGCTTGCGGAGTGTGGGGACTGTCAGGATTATACTCAACAAGTGGATTTTCGTGAATGCTGGTTGGAGTATTATGGGGTGTGGGAGTGGTTTCAGAATTTTGCATTAAGCTCAGGAGAGATGATGATTGTGAATCTTTTTGAATTTTTTTTTAATTTTTTTTTTGGATTTTTGAAATTTTTTTTTTTGGATTTTTGAAATATTTTTTTTTTTTTTTTTTTTTTTTTTGGTCAATGTTTTGGATTAACTCGATCTAATCCTAAGTCTACCTAATTCCCCGGCAACGGGGCCAAAAACTTGACACGACTCAGAATGTGTATCTAAAGTGTGTGCTCTCTAGGCTCAAGTGCAGGCCTATCGTTCAAGTAATAATCCGACAAGTCGGGTATCGATCCTCAGGGAAAAAGGACAACGGAATTGTGACGACGGGATAAGATTGAGGAATCCTAGCGATGACTCTAAAAAGAAAAGAAAAAATTTGATTTGGTCTTTTGGGATTGATTACACTAAATGCAATTATGAAACTATGATAAAATATGCACTAATTAAATTATCTAAATGAAGAATGAAAAATTAAATTGAAATTGCTAAACTTAAATGATGAGAAAATAGGATGGGAATACAATCCCCCAACCCTAGTGTAATGCAGTGACAACGTTGATCATAAATTTATCCGATTAATTCAAACCCGGAATTTAGTACTCCCAAGCATTATGTATACGAGGTTCAAGCCCGCGTCATACCTAATCTGAGGATGAGTAAATCGGTATCGCGGTAATTACACTCAAATTGTACTCTAAATCATCACGAGTACCCATAGGCAAACGAGATATAAAGATCTACAATTATTATGAAATTACGCGATACGATCAAAATTAATCATTAAATTCAGCGGATCGACGTTATACACATGCACTAACACATCAGGTTGGGTTCATGCATCCCAACCTTGAAAAACCTAGCCGGACATGTTACTGTGACTAATGCATGAAATAATAACGTTGCATGTGTATGAATTCATGATAAAACTAAATCTAAACATGTAAATACGTATTATGAATGCGAAAACAAGTTGAATCTAATGGGAAAACAAAGCATGAAAGAACAATAATAAGAAACAAGAATCTTGAATTAAAACTTGCAAAAACAAACCCGAAACAATGAATTCTTGAAGTAATTTATGCCCTTGATGTTCCTAGATGTTCCTCCCCTTTTGTTCCCTCAAAAACTCTCTAAAAATAACCCTAAAAGCTGCTCCTAGGTTAATGCCCTCGTTCCCCACAAGTTTGGAGTCTTTTAAACCTATTAGGAGACTTGGAGACCAATCCAAATGAAAGACAAAATTCGCGTGTCAGGTACAGCGAACCGGTTCGCAGGTACAGCGAACCGGTTCGCATGTACCAGCCTGGTCTTGCTCTCAGCACTTAGATTTTTTTCTGGTTTTTCTCTTCTTTTCTTGGATTTTTCTTCAACTTCAACTGAGCATAACTTTTCAACCGTAGCTCGGATTTGGGTGCCGTTTTTTCCAGTGTGCTCGTTGTTCCGAGATCTTCAACTTTCCAGAAGGACCCACCTCCAGAATAGGACTGTAAAATTACGAAAATGCCCTTGAACTTGCCTTCCTAGCCTTTCTTCTATGATTTTTCCGCAACTTCAAGGGGTCATAACTCTTTCATCGTAGCTCGGATTGAGGTGCCGTTTTTTATGGTGTTCTTGTAATTGAAAGATCTTAAAATTTCTAGTTGGACCCACTTCCGGACTAAGGCTGAAAAATTACGAAAATGCCCTTGAACTTGCCTTCCTAGCTTTTCTTGCACTGTCTTGCTTCCTCCTTTGCACTGCTTGCATAATTAACCTGTAAAACCAATAGGAGAAGCAAAAAAACACGCAATACTCGTCAAGAAGGTTAGAAGCATAAAAGTGAATCAAATCCATATATGTTACATCATTCGGGTTCACAAAAGTACTGAAATTAGGGGGATAAATATACAATATTTATGCCCAATCAGGGTGGCAATGCTGCCATCTGTGGCGGTGTGGGGAGAGCGGCGAGAAACATAGGCCTCTGTGGCTCCTGGAGAGCACCCTGCTACTGCTGCTGTGGGATCCCGCCCCTATCAGGACAATCCTGTCGCTTATGGCCAGTCTTGCCACCAACAAACACTTCCCTGGGAAGTTCCCTCCTCTCTGCCCCTTCGGTCCCCGGCCCTGGTGGCCGTTACCGTTCCTCCTTTGGCCCTGCTGGCCCTGGTGAAACTGCTGCCCATTCTACCCCTGTTGGCCGTTTGGACCCTGATGGCCCTGACGGAAACCTCCCAGTCCCTGTCTGTAGTTCCCTGATCGGAACCTCTTATTATCCCCCTATTGGGAACTCTGCTCATTCTGTCTCTGCCCCTGACCAGATTGTGCCCCACCGGCACCATGTCCTCCTGTCCTGGCCTGATGGCTAGACTCTCCCGACCTCTTTCCCTCGGCCATATGAAAACGATGGTCCTGGCAGTGTAACAATGCAGCGTTAACCACATCAGAATAAGTGGCGAACGATAGGTTCCCTAGCAGATGCTGACGGATCCACCATGTCAACCCGTCGGTGAACTTCTCAATCTTCTTCTTTTCTGTCGGTATCTCGTCTGGAACGATATTCAACAGATTAGTGAACTCGGCCTCATACTCGGCCACTCTCTTCCCCTCTTTCTTCAAATTCATCAGTTTCCTCCTCATTTCCGTATGAACAGCGGACGGAAAGTACTTGCGGTCAAACCGCACCCAGAAGCCCTGAATCGTGAGGGTATCCCTCTCCTCTACGGTGGTAATAGACTCCCACCACTGCAGTGCAGATCCAACTAGCTTGAAAGTAGCTAGCACCTGCTTCTGAACATCCGTGCACTCATACATCCTCAAGTGTCTGTGCATATCCTTCCTCCACTGGCTCGAGACTACCACATCTGAGCTACCTGCAAACTCTGACGGATGCGCTTTCTGAAAAGCGTCACGTACACGCTCCCAAGCAGACGGGAATGCATTTGCCTGTACTGGCGCGACAACCAGCGCCTGAGGTGGTGCCTGCTGAACAATGGCAAGCGCGGCATTTACCGCTTGGGCTACTATAGCTGCAACCTCAGCGGCGTTCATCATGCCCTGAACTGGAGCGGGCTGGGGTTCGGTGTTGCATCCCTGGGAACTCGTCGTGCACGTCGTGGAGGCATCTAATATAAGAACAAAGTTTATAAGTTCACGGTTATAAACTTAATATAGCTGAAGAACGAAGCATACACAAAAAGAGTACAACAGTCCTAAAATTTAGGGCTCTATATCAAAGAAACTTAGCGGAAACATAATAAGCCGTCAGATCCTAAAGGACACTAGAACCTGATGCTCAGATACCACCTGTGACACCCCGACTAATTAAATACCGGGTAGCTACTCCTTTATTAAATTAATTCAAAATGCCAAGTCGGCTCAGTTAATAGCATCACTGTCGAAAACGTTTTATTATATCTAACCACCTAGTATTTAAAAAGCAAGTTGTCAAATTTTAAATTAAGTCTGATTAACATGCAATGAAAGAACAACAAGGAATAATATCACTAATCACCATAACGAGATAATAGAATAACCATCACAAGATATAAATAAATCCGGAGGAAAAACTCCTCGCAACCAAATCCCACAACTGAAATGAATACTAAAAACTGAATACTGAAACAATACAAACCAAAGTCTGAAAACTGAAATGTAAAAGATGTCTCTAATAGAAATGGGCAACATGCCCTACAACTGATAAGTACTGGAACTGGAATCCAAACGATAGAGGCGTCTAAAAGCTAGTCCCTGTAGCTTCCACAAATAGCTACAGCTCGTCATCTGAGTGAGAATCCTAGGCATGGTGTCCTTGTGGCTGGGCACCTAAAATGGTTTTACAAGAAAATCGATTTGAAAAGAAAATGGGTCAGAGCCCGAATGTGGAGATATTTTAAAAACCTGCACTCACTCACTTAGTGTTTTAAAAAAAACATTTAAAACATTAAATGCAAAGTACATGTTAGGACGTGCACTCACTTGAAATTCTCACCTCTCGTCTAACTGTGGACTCCTAACGCAAGTACCCATCTACAACGACACAAACCACTAGCTAAGTGACATCATATCTAGCTAGACTGTCATAGGTCCTACCCATATTACTTGGTTCTATTATAACGCTCGTAATTTAAATAGGGTTTAATCGTAAACTCAGATGCTCAATAGGCAATATATTTCACTATCAGCTAACCCGTTATGTTTTTCTCGAAACAATACCGTAATTATATTCACAACATTAACATGAAGGTTCCCATTAATTAAACATATATTATTCGCATCATAAATATACAATACAAGCACCCCGAGAACTAGCCGCAGTGCACACATACTCTGTTATCCATCTCGGTACATCACGTACATAAGGATCACATATTCCGAATCTCTCAGGAATAGTTCAAAGATAACAACATCACAAATAATGGAGGCGAACACAGTCACATCACATGGGTCACGCACATACCTACGCTCCCACGATCAGCGGACTTATTAATATCCCAATAAGTCTTTCTATGACCTATGTTCATCAAGGTAACCAGTCTAAATCCGGGCAACACAAGGATTAGAGGGCCCTAAGCGAATGCAAACCTCCCGTGATAGCAAGTATGGTAGGTATGTCATACACACAATTCATATACCAATACTAAGTAAACACACGTCTTAGTAATCCCGTAGTTTAATTGTAGTACTATTCTCATTCTAGTACCAATATATAATTTACACACTTTATACGATTCCGGTTTATAATCATACGCGTCATAATTTATTCTCACGTCGTAGTGGACACTCACGTCTCAACCCAACTATCCCTTTAATTTAAGTCGCTCGTATATAAATTTACTCCTAAAAATAATCCAAACGTCCCAAATCTAACAATACATCATCAAGGGAAGGTTATCTATATCCACGAACAAGTTTACGGGACTCCCAAAATCGAAACAGTCCAAAATGACCCAAACTGCCATCTCGTTAGAAGTCTCGTTCGAACGAGATTGTTCGAACGAGATCCAGTTCGTTCGAACGAACTCTACCTTCTAACGAGATCTCATTCGAACGAAGTTATCGAATGAGGTTCCCTTTCGTTAGAAGCGACTGGTCAACTCGTTAGAAGCTCGTTCGAACGAGTTCGTTCGAACGACCTGGGGAGGGGCTTCTAACGACCTACAAGTTTTGTCCCAGATTTTCTTAGTTACGATTTTCATCAATTTTTACTCCTCAAATCTCCTCTAAACTTCGTCCCAACAATGTTTAAAGGTATCTAATCACTCCTAAATATATCAAGGGTATAAACTAACGTATTCTACTGAGTTAATCCATCCCAATCATCATAAATCATCAAGTCTCATCCCTTTCCCCCAATTATTCAAGAACACAAACCCTAAAATTTTAATTCATGAATTAACCTAATAAAATCCGTTTTAATTTCACCCAATCACTAATATCCTCAGTATAATCATCTACCTATCATTCTACATGCAATTCTCCTCAAGATTTCAAGTTCTAAGTTCCAAAATACATGGGTTCATATTACACCAAGAACAAAATCAATTTTATTAAATTCCTATACATGGAAAGAGCATTCTCTGAAATTAAATGATATTAAACCACTTGCCTCGATTGTCTCTGAATTTGGTGTTGATTTTATAAAGGTTTTCTGCAGAATTCCTTCTCCTTCTCTCCCTCTCTAAGCTTTCTTCTCCAAGGGTGGCTATGGTGGGTAGGGTTTTGATTTGGGGAAACTTTAGAAAGCTCTTCTAATAACCTACGTAACCTATTGGGTTATCATGGTTTGTTTAGTGGCTTAGTGGGTCAAACCCACATCAGATTTACTTAGCTAATTTTCGTCATTTTTAATTCCTAAAAATAAGAAATTACTAAAATGCCCTTTATGTTGCCGGTATGGCCTAAAAATACCCCGGGACCCAAACTAAACCCCAGGCTAGTGTTTTCTGACTATCTCGACCCTTCCGGACGCGTTGGCACACTCAAAACGACCATACGGTTGATAGAATTTAAATTCACTTTTATAATTAACTAATTATATACTGACGCAACTATCACACGCGTCCCAATAAAATATCCAAATTGCCGTATATCAAACTCACGACAATTATCATAATTCAATATCCAAATGACATCATATATACTCAATATAGTCAAATACCAACTCACATCTCGCTAGTATTTTATCCGGATTAATTTCCAAATTAATTCACATTTAATTAATAAATCCCAGAAATAAATATAGCCAAACGTACGGGGTATTACACACTTCCCCCCTAATAACTGAATTTCATCCCGAAATTCGAAACTAGAAAGTACCTGCTAAAAATAGCTCTGGATAACGTTCGCGCATCTCATCTTCGCGCTCCCATGTGGACTCCTCGACATTATGATGTCACCACTGAACACGCACTAACGGAACTATCTTTGACCGCAGCTTCCGTTCACTTCGGTCCAAAATAGCAACCGGTCCTTCCTCTTAGGAGCTATCAGGCTCGAGATAAATATCTTCCAAAGCAATGAGAGAATGAGCCAAATCATCTCTGAGATATTTCCTTAGCGAGGAAATATGAAACACATCGTGAATCCGGTGTAAATGCTCCGGTAACCCGAGTCTATACGCAACCGGTCCAATCCGCTCAATAATAGGGAATGGCCCCATATACCTCGGTGCCAACTTCCCCTTCTTCCCGAAACGCATAATCCCCTTCATAGGAGATACTCTGAGCAAAACTTGGTCCCCCACTTGGAACTCTCTGAAAGATCTCTTTGCATCAGCATAACTCTTTTGCCGGTCTTGAGCTACCCGAATGCGACTCCGAATCAACTCAATCCTTGCCGAAGTATCCTGAATCACCTCCGGCCCAAGTAGTTTGTTGTCCCCCACCTCCAACCAACATGCTGGGGAACGACAAGGTCTACCGTACAACGCCTCGAATGGAGCCATGCCAATAGTGAACTGATAGGAGTTGTTGTAAGCGAACTCCACCAGTGGAAGGTACTGCTCCCATCCACCCCCAAAGTCAATAATGCACATGCGTAGCATGTCCTCCAACATCTGATTGGTGCGCTTTGTCTGCCCATCGGTCTGCGGATGATAAGCCGTACTCAACCGCAATTCCGTGCCCATAGCCTCCTGGAAACTCTCCCAAAACTGTGAAACAAATATCTTGTCTCTGCCAGACACGATATTCAGGGGCACACCGTGAAGTCTCACTATCTCTGAAATGAAGAGCTGGGCATACTGTCCCGTAGTGTAGTCGGTCCTTACGGGTAAAAAGTGAGCGACGTTGGACAACCTGTCCATAATTACCCAAACGGAGTCGTGACCCCTCTGCGACGTAGGCAACCCCATGATAAAGTCCATGGATATGCTCTCCCACATCCACACTAGGACCCCCAACGGCTGTAGCAGTCCTGTCGGTCTCTGATGATCCACTTTTACAAGATGACAAGTGGCGCATTTCGAAACAAACTCAGCGATATCTCTCTTCATACCGCTCAACCAATACTGGCGTCTCATGTCTTGGTACATTTTGTCCCTTCCGTGATGTACCGCGAACCGTGAGCCGTGCGACTCTGCCATCACCTCGTGTCGCAATTCTTCCCCTTTCGAAACCACCAATCTCCCATTGAAGCGTAATCCCCCGTTTGAGCTAACAGTATAGGATTCGGCTCCCTCTGCTAGTAATCGAACTATCTGCTCCTGACAGAACGAGTCATTTGCCTGTGCCCATACTACCTTCGTGACAATCTGCAGTCTAACGGTCATCACAGACATGAATGATCGGGCCACTGCATCCTGGTGTCCCAACTCCTTCCATTTAGCCTTCCACACCCCTGCCACCTCATCTGCTGGCCTACGGCTCAACGCGTCTGCCACCACGTTAGCCTTTCTCGGGTGATACTGGATGTCGAACTGGTAGTCTTTCACAAACTCAAGCCACCAACGCTGCCTCATATTCAACTCCTTCTGTGTGAACAGGTACTGTAGGGACTTGTGGTCCTTGAACAATTGAAACTTCTCCCCCAAAAGATATTGTCTCCAAACCCGTAGTGCAAATACCACTGCTGCCAACTCCAAATCATGAGTGGGGTAATTCTTCTCATGAGGCTTAAGCTTTAGGGAAGCATAAGCTATGGCCTGTCTCTCCTGCTACAATACACCTCCAAGTCCTTGCAAAGACGCATCGGTGTAAACCAAATACTCAACTCCCGGTCTCGGCAATGCTAACACAGGTGCTGAGGTCAATTTATCCTTCAACTCATCGAATGCCAACTGAAAGGCATCACTCCAAATGTATGGCACACCTTTACGTGTCAGATGTGTCAAAGGACCCGCTATCTTTGAAAATCCACGAATGAACCTCCTGTAGTATCCTGCTAGGCCCAAGAAACTACGAATCTCAGTCAGTGTCGTGGGCTGTCCCCACTCCCTGACCGCGGATACCTTCCCCGGATCAACAGATATCCCCCGGTCGGAAATAATGTGTCCCAAAAATTGGACCTCCTTCAGCCAAAACCCGTATTTCTCATACTTTGCATACAACTCGTTCTGACGAAGTGTCTGCAAAACCTGCCTCAAATGCTCGGCGTGCTCCTCCTCTGTCTGGGAGTAAACCAGAATATCATCAATGAAGACAATGACAAACTGGTCTAGGAAATCCCTGAACACTCTGTTCGTCAAGTCCATAAACACAGCTGGAGCGTTGGTTAAACCAAAAGGCATAACCCGAAACTCGTAAGAACCATATCTCGACAAGAACGCAGTCTTTGAGACATCCTCTTCCCTGATATGTAACTGATGGTATCCCGATCTCAAATCAATCTTTGAGAAGAAATAAGCTCCTCTCAACTGGTCGAATAAGTCATCGATTCGAGGAAATGGATACTTATTCCGTATCGTGACCTTATTCAACTCCCGGTAGTCCACACACAATCTCAGTGAACCATCCCTCTTCTTCACAAACAAAACTGGAGCGCCCAAAGGTGAGGTACTCCTGCGAATAAAGCCCTAACCTAACAGCTGCTCTATCTGATCTTGTAGCTCTCGCATCTCTGCCGGAGCCATACGGTACGGTGCACGTGCAATAGGCCTCGTATCTGGCAATAGGTATATAACAAAGTCTATCTCTCGACTGGGGGGTAAGCCTGGTATCTCCTGAAACACATCTGAATACTCCCTGACAACTGGGATCGAATCTAAAGGAATCACGACCTCCTTAGAGGTATCCTCCTCTATGTAATACAGATGAGCGGTCAATCCTCCCTCTAGGCGAGGCATCGCCATTACGAACATCTCTTGCCCCGGAATGGCAAAAACAATGCTCCCGCTGAAGCAATCAATCATGGCTCTATAAGCTACGAGCCAATCCATACCGATGATCACATCGTGAACATGCATATCTAATACCAACATATCTGCAGGTAATACCCGACTACCAATCCCTACTCCCACTCCCCGGCATATAAAGAATATAAGTGACCCACTCCCCAATGGTGAGTCGACACACGTCACTGTGCTCTCTGCCGTAGCTAACAATCCTAAAGCTTTTGCGAAGTTTGTAGCTATAAAACAGTGTGTAGCCCCCGTATCAAACAATACCCGACCCATAGTGCCATGGATAGGAAACGTACCCTCAATCGCGGACGGTGCCTGTGGAACTGCAGCCTGGTGGACGTTGTAGATACGTCCATACTGTAGCTGCCCCTGCTGAACTGGGACTACTAGAATGGGTGGCAATGCTGCCATCTGTGGCGGTGTGGGGAGAGCGGCGGGAAACATAGGCCTCTGTGGCTCCTAGCGAGCACCCTGCTGCTGCTGCTGTGGGACCCTGCCCCTATCAGGACAATCCTGTCGCTTATGGCCAGTCTTGCCACCAACAAACACTTCCCTGGGAAGTTCCCTCCTCTCTGCCCCTGCGGTCCCCGGCCCTGGTGGCCGTTACCGTTCCTCCCTTGGCCCTGCTGGCCCTGGTGAAACTGCTGCCCATTCTGCCCCTGTTGGCCCTGATGGCCGTTTGGACCCTGATGGCCCTGACGGAAACCTCCCTGTCCCTGTCTGTAGTTCCCTGATCGGAACCTCTTATTATCCCCCTATTGGGAACCCTGCTCATTTTGTCTCCGCCCCTGACCAGATTGTGCCCTACCGGCACCATGTCCTCCTGTCCTGCCCTGATGGCTAGACTCTCCCGACCTCTTTCCCTCGGCCATATGAAAACGATGGTCCTGGCAGTGTAACAATGCAGCGTTAACCACATCAGAATAAGTGGCCAACGATAGGTTCCCTAGCAGATGCTGACGGATCCTCCATGTCAACCCGTCGATGAACTTCTCAATCTTCTTCTTTTCTGTCGGTATCTCGTCTGGAACGATATTCAACAGATTAGTGAACTCGGCCTCATACTCGGCCACTCTCTTCCCCTCTTTCTTCAAATTCATCAGTTTCCTCCTCATTTCCGTATGAACAGCGGACGGAAAGTACTTGCGGTCAAACCGCACCCAGAAGCCCTGAATAGTGAGGGTATCCCTCTCCTCTACGGTGGTAATAGACTCCCACCACTGCAGTGCAGATCCAACTAGCTTGAAAGTAGCTAGCACCTGCTTCTGAACATCTGTGCACTCATACATCCTCAAGTGCCTCTGCATATCCTTCCTCCACTGGCTCGAGACTACCACATCTGAGCTACCTGCAAACTCTGACGGATGCGCTTTCTGAAAAGCGTCACGTACATGCTCCCAAGCAGACGGGAATGCATTTTCCTGTACTGGCGCGAAAACCGGCGCCTGAGGTGGTGCCTGCTGAACAACGGCAAGCGCGGCATTTACCGCTTGGGCTACTATAGCTGCAACCTCAGCGGCGTTCATCATGCCCTGAACTGGAGCGGGCTGGGGTTCGGGCGTTGCATCCCTTGGAACTCGTCGTGCATGTCGTGGAGGCATCTGAAATAAGAACAAAGTTTATAAGTTCACGGTTATAAACTTAATATAGCTGAAGAACGAAGCATACACAAAAAGAGTACAACAGTCCTAAAATTTAGGGCTCTATATCAAAGAAACTTAGGGGAAACATAATAAGCCGTCATATCCTAAAGGACACTAGAACCTGATGCTCAGATACCACCCGTGACACCCCGACTAATTAAATACCGGTTAGCTACTCCTTTATTAAATTAATTCAAAATGCCAAGTCGGCTCAGTTAATAGCATCACTGTCGAAAACGTTTTATTATATCTAACCACCTAGTATTTAAAAAGAAAGTTGTCAAATTTTAAATTAAGTCTGATTAACATGCAATGAAAGAACAACAAGGAATAATATCACCAATCACCATAACGAGATAATAGAATAACCATCACAAGATATAAATAAATCCGGTGGAAAAACTCCTCGCAACCAAATCCCACAACTGAAATGAATACTAAAACATGAATACTAAAACAATACAAACCAAAGTCTGAAAACTGAAATGTAAAAGATGTCTCTAATAGAAATGGGAAACATGCCCTACAACTGATAAGTACTGGAACTGGAATCCAAACTATAGAGGCGTCTAAAAGCAAGTCCCTGTAGTTTCCACAAACAGCTACAGCTCGTCATCTGAGTGAGAATCCTAGGCATGGTGTCCTTGTGGCTCGGCACCTAAAATGGTTTTACAAGAAAATAGATTTGAAAAGAAAACGGGTCAGAGCCCGAATGTGGAGATATTTTAAAAACCTGCAAGTGTTTAAAAAAAAACATTTAAAATATTAAATGCAAAGTACATGTTAGGACGTGCACTCACTTGAAATTCTCACCTCTCGTCTAACTGTGCACTCCTAACGCAAGTACCCATCTACAACGACACAAACCACTAGCTAAGTGACATCATATCTAGCTACACTGTCATAGGTCCTACCCATATTACTTGGTTCTATTATAACGCTCGTAATTTAAATAGGGTTTAATCGTAAACTCAGATGCTCAATAGGCAATATATTTCACTATCAGCTAACCCGTTATGTTTTTCTCGAAACAATACCGTAATTATATTCACAACATTAACATGAAGGTTCCCAGTAATTAAACATATATTATTCGCATCATAAATATACAATACAAGCACCCCGAGAACTAGACGCGGTGCACACATACTCTGTTATCCATCTCGGTACATCACGTACATAAGGATCACATATTCCGAATCTCTCAGGAATAGTTCAAAGATAACAACATCACAAATAATGGAGGCGAACACAGTCACATCACATGGGTCACGCACATACCTACGCTCCCACGATCAGCGGACTTATTAATATCCCAATAAGTCTTTCTATGACCTATGTTCATCAAGGTAACCAGTCTAAATCCGGGCAACACAAGGATTAGAGGGCCCTAAGCGAACGCAAACCTCCCGTGATAGCATGTATGGTAGGTATGTCATACACACAATTCATATACCAATACCAAGTAAACACACGTCTTAGTAATCCCGTAGTTTAATTGTAGTACTATTCTCATTCTAGTACCAATATATAATTTACACACTTTATACGATTCCGGTTTATAATCATACGCGTCATAATTTATTCTCACGTCGTAGTGGACACTCACGTCTCAACCCAACTATCCCTTTAATTTAAATTGCTCGTATATAAATTTACTCCTCAAAATAATCCAAACGTCCCAAATCTAACAATACATCATCAAGGGAAGGTTATCTATATCCACGAACAAGTTTACGGGACTCCCAAAATCGAAACAGTCCAAAAAGACCCAAACTGCCATCTCGTTAGAAGTCTCGTTCGAACGAGACTGTTCGAACCAGATCCAGTTCGTTCGAAAGAACTGTACCTTCTAACGAGATCTCGTTCGAATGAAGTTATCGAATGAGGTTCCCTTTCGTTAGAAGCGACTGGTCAACTCGTTAGAAGCTCGTTCGAACGAGTTCGTTCGAACGACCTGGGGAGGGGCTTCTAACGACCTACCAGTTTCGTCCCAGATTTTCTTAGTTACGATTTTCATCAATTTTTACTCCTCAAATCTCCTCTAAACTTCGTCCCAACAATGTTTAAAGGTATCTAATCACTCCTAAACATATCAAGGGTATAAACTAACGTATTCTACTGAGTTAATCCATCCCAATCATCATAAATCATCAAGTCTCATCACTTTCCCCCAATTATTCAAGAACACAAACCCTAAAATTTTAATTCATGAATTAACCTAATAAAATCCATTTTAATTTCACCCAATCACTAATATCCTCAGTATAATCATCTACCTATCATTTTACATGCAATTCTCCTCAAGATTTCAAGTTCTAAGTTCCAAAATACATGGGTTCATATTACACCAAGAACAAAATCAATTTTATTAAATTCCTATACATGGAAAGAGCATTCTCTGAAATTAAATGATATTAAACCACTTGCCTCGGTTGTCTCTGAATTTGGTGTCGATTTTGTAAAGGTTTTCTGCAGAATTCCTTCTCCTTCTCTCCCTCTCTAAGCTTTCTTCTCCAAGGGTGGCTATGGTGGCTAGGGTTTTGATTTGGGGAAACTTTAGAAAGCTCTTCTAATAACCTACATAACCTATTGGGTTATCATGGTTTGTTTAGTGGCTTAGTGGGTCAAACCCACATCAGATTTACTTAGCTAATTTTCGTCATTTTTAATTCCTAAAAATACGAAATTACTAAAATGCCCTTTATGTTGCCGGTATGGCCTAAAAATACCCCGGGACCCAAACTAAACCCCTGGCTAGTGTTTTCTGACTATCTCGACCCTTCCGGACGCGTTGGCGCACTCAAAATGACCATACGATTGATAGAATTTAAATTCACTTTTATAATTAACTAATTATATACTGACGCAACTATCACACGCGTCCCAATAAAATATCCAAATTGCCGTATATCAAACTCACGACAATTATCATAATTCAATATCCAAATGACATCATATATACTCAATATAGTCAAATACCAACTCACATCTCGCTAGTATTTTATCCGGATTAATTTCCAAATTAATTCACATTTAAATAATAAATCACAAAAATAAATATAGCCAAAAGTACGAGGTATTACATCTTCCTTGTTGGTATGCCGACCAACTCTCCTCGGGTGCCGACTAACTCTCCTCTGGGGCCGACCAACTCTCCTTGGGTGCCGACTAATACTCCTCGGGTGCCAACTAATTTTCCTCGGGTACTGACCAACTCTTCTCGGGTGCCGACTAATACTCCTTGGGTGCCGACCAACTCTCCTCGGATGTCGAATATTTCCACGTAGGATGACATGTGTCCTTTTCTGATTGGTCCTCATAGATGGAGAATTTTTGCACTAACAGAAGCCCCCAATGCTCTATTCTTGATGGTTTACTTGAAAGGATGGAGTATTAATTCTGCAGTGTTGCTCGGTGCTCGTGAAATTCTTGATCTACCTTCTTGATTTGTTCAACATAAAGTGCATTATCTCCTAGACGACATATGATGCAAGATGATCGATGGTTGCTAATCTTTCTTTTGAGGAACTCCGTTTGCTATAGTATGAAGCTTGTATCTTGTCATAATCTTCAAGTATGTTGATTGGTTTGCTAGCCGACCAACTGCCTCTTGTGCCGAGCAACTGAGTGCTAACTTCACGTGCTTGATTCTTTTGATTTATGATCCTCTAAATACTTTGTCGAGTAACATAATAGATTTTGAACCCAACTCTTCAATCTAATTAGTACCAACCTAGTGGTGGACTTCGAAACATTTTCAGACAACTTCTTCTTCAATGTTGGTCGGGACAGTAGTAGTAAAGATCTCAATGCTGTAGATGCTCAATTTGACTTCTGAACTGTAATAGTATGTTCATAATAAATCCGGAATGTGCCTCCTGAACTTCTGAATGCACCTCCTGAACTTTTGAATACGCC
Organism: Sambucus nigra; assembly: GCA_949130495.1. NCBI lineage: Eukaryota > Viridiplantae > Streptophyta > Magnoliopsida > Dipsacales > Adoxaceae > Sambucus > Sambucus nigra. The sequence goes on from OX422217.1 coordinate 625,005,906, forward strand.
TCCTGAACTTCAATATACCTCCGTGTGAGTTTGTAGAGTTGAATTTGATTTCTGAACTTCAATAGTATGTGCATAATAACTCCTGAATATGCCTCCTGAACTTCTGAATGCCTCCTGAACTTCAATATGCTTCCTAAACTTCAATAGCATGTGCATAATAACTCCTGAGTATGCCTCCTGAACTTCATAAGCAAAATTAGCTCCTGAGCAAGAAAAATAACTTCTGAATGATAATTAGTTGGGGCTGAATCTGATGCTCGACTGCATGATGTTATGAGAATATGCCACCGAATGAATAAATATATCTGTAATAGAAGCTCCCAAGTGTGGAATGTGAACTTTGAATGCTTTTTGCTTGATCCCTTTCACATACTCATAAAATGTTTCCGACCAACTGTAGTTGACAGCTTCTTATTTCTGACCAACCTGAGTTGACATTTTTGGGAATAGATTTACTTCCTAACCAACATAAGTTGGCATTTTTAGGAATATATATAGTTTTACTTCCCGTAGGAATACAAGTTTTACTTCCCGGAGGAATACAAGTAGCTTTACTTCCCAGAGGAATACAAGTAGCTTTACTTCCCGAAGGAATACAAGTTTTACTTCCCGAAGGAATACAAGTTTTACTTCCCGGAGGAATACATTTTTAATAATAAATGATAGAGAGTTCCTCGGAGCTGACCAACGGATTGTTGGGAATAAGATATAATAAATGCTGGAGACATCCTTGGAGCTGACCAACAGATTGTTGGGAATAAGATAATATATGCTTGAGACATCCTTGGAGCTGACCAACAGATTGTTGGGAATAAGATAATATATGCTGGAGACATCCTAAGAGCTGACCAACAGATTGTTGGGAATAAAATAATATAAATGTTGGAGACCTCCTTGGAGCTGACCAACAGATTGTTGGGAATAAGATATAATATATGTAGGAGACCTCCTTGCTGAAATAAGAATAGAATATGCATCCAAATAGATATAAAGAATAATTAAAAATAATAAAATGCCTCGTTGATATGTCGAGGTAGAATTATATACTGCCGAACAAGAATAAGATCTTCCAGAACATAAGAATATGGCCGAGAACGTTGTCAGACCTGAATATAAATAAGAATTATCCAACCAACTATCCGTTGGGGGTGAAATACAACGAATGTTGTATTTCTCCTTAAAGCTGAATAAGTATCTTGTCGAGGCACAATTGCATAATGCCGAATACGAATAATATTTTCCAGAACATAAGAATATGGCCGAGAACTTTGCTGGGTCTGCATATAAATAAGAATTACCCCGACCAACTATCCGTTGGGGGTGAAATATAATAACTGTTGTAGCTTTTCCTCGGAGCTGAATATGATGATAAGTATTTCGCCGAGCTCCATGAAGATATGAATATAGAATATGAATCCGAACGGATATATAGAATAATTTGTGCTTGAGCACAAATAAAAGCAATAATAAAATATATAGTTCCTTGCTGAGGTGAAATTTCATAATGCTGAGCAACGATAATAGTTTCCTGATTGTTTCCGAGCATTCGTCGGCATTGAGTCTTGTACCTGTAAAAATTAATATCTTGCTCTACCATTTGTATAGGCTGAATTGATTAGTCGTGAGAAAATTTACTCATCCAATCAATATATGATATGTATATGCTTAAGAAATAAAAATATTAATTTCAAAAAATGAAATAATATATGTTGGCTGATATGTTGAGGTACAATTGCCTTATGTCTAGCAATACTACTTTTTCAGAGGTTTAAGCTTGTGGCTGAGCTTTTGTCGGGATTTAATATCAAATATGAAATCTTAATAAGCTGCCCGAGCACCTGTCGAGACTAGATCAAATAATTATTATCATGAGAATAATTATTCAGCCAAATAATATGTGATGTGTATCAGCATAAGGCAATACAAATTTCAAAATATAAAATAATATGTTTTATGCCAAATGTGTGTGAGATGGACAAATTATTATCAAATATGCATCATAAATAAGACGTAGAGTTTTTTGTAAAGTTATTTAATCTCCAACAACTAATCAGGTATAAGTTGCTGTTTGAAAATTATTTATCACTTGGCTTTAAAAATATTTTTGGGGTGATCACAAGTTAAAAAAGTCTTATGCCTCCTGTTTGTTCCCGAGCTGAACTCGTGTTTAAAGAAATATCTGGGGTGCTTCGCATTTTTTAGTACCCAAATATTCTACTGCTGCCGACAAACGGCATGGATGTTGCCGACCAACATTTAAGGATATCTCAAGTTATAGAATATATGGTGCCGACCAAGAAGCAAATGGTCCCCGACCAGCTGAGCAATTTCGCCGATCAACAAAAAAGGTGCATTGACAGCACCGAACAACATTAGATGTCACCGACCAAAAAGTGGATGGTTGGATAGTTGCCGACCAGTAAATTGAACCCTTCGAACAAGACTGAGATGTCGCCGATCAAGAAGTAGATGATCGTCGACCTGCAATTGGATCCATCGAGCTACAATATGAGTCTCCGACCAATAATAAGATACCTCGTAGTTGGATAAAATTATTTCAACGTTGCTGATGGATCTTTATCTCCCACAAATAAAAGTGGTCTGATTAAGCTTCCTTTTAATAAAAGATGGCCCAAGATGATGCCGACCAACAATATGGATGGTTGACAAGAATATCTCGAAACCTTAGATCAGAAAAATAACATTCGGTGTAAAATTTAATAATTAAGAATGTTAATTAAATGAATAATTATCTAATCCACTAGATCGTGTGATTTCGACAAAGAAACCCTGTGATGTGATGAACGAGGGGCCAACATATCAAATTTGTGCCCAGAGTCTTGATATGGTCATGATTGTTTTACTGATCCTCTTTTACAAAAGGTGGGTAATGATTTTTCAGGTGACAGAAAATTATTTTTTATATTGATCCCTTCCTATTCCCTATTTGGAGAGATAAAAATATGTTGAATGATCGAAGTTATTACCAAATTTATATCAAAAATCAATCAATGAGACTTTATTGACATAGATGGAAGATGAACCAAATTAAGTATATAGTTCATAAAAATGAATGCAAAGAGACTCAAACTTGAAGATAGAGAAAATAGATCTGGGTCATGATTTCCATAAGAAAACTTTTTATTGTCTTTAACCTTTTACCATTCCCTCATTAAAAATGTAATGGGAATTTGAATAGTCATCAAAGATCTTACAAAATTTATAATGAAAATTATCAAATCTTACCACCGTCATAAATATTGGTATATGTAATCATTTAAAATATTTATTCCATGATATAAAATTGAAACTTGAGAATGAAGAAAAAAGTTATGATTTATGAAATCCATTATTTTTCAGATTTCTAAATAAGAATTAATGTAACAGTTATGATTTTAAAATCATGATATGCAATATTTTGCAGATAAAAATTGGACAATTAATTTATGTATATAAACATAAAAATCATAATTGAATCAAAATATGTATGTATAATTGATTATACATTGAGAAAATAAAAACTTAGCTTTTGATGGAGAACAATGCTTGTAACACATTCCCACAGACGGCGCCAATCTGTTGATGTAAAAAATTAGATCATATCTAATTATTCAATCACAGATAAATAAATAAGACAAAGAATTTTTAAAGTGGTTCAGCCTTATAAGAATGGCCTACGTCCACTGTTATGGTATTGCTGTTTGTATGGGAATTCTCGATTACAAATTATCTCAAGAAATTTCGTTCTCTTTACAATGAGGATTGTACAATGTATTTATATCCCTGAGGCTGTAATGTGAAAGGGTAATACATTAAATGATGTACATATGAAAGGGTGATACATTCAATGCTCCTTAAGCGTGTGCGTCTGAATGATAAGCGTTTAATGAACAGTCAAACTGTTGGTTATCCCGCTATTAATGCTTTGTTCGAGGTGCATCTCGGACCGCCTAAGTTGCTCCGACCGCCTAAGCTTCTCGGTGCTCAAGATTTCCTCAGAGAATTCTCGTTCCTCGGAGCGTATGAGATCCTTAGGGAAACAGTGTTCCTCGTTGTAGTATGGTTCCTCGGAGCGTGTGGGTTCCTCAAAAGTGTTTGTTGTTGCCACGTAGACTGCCACGCATCTTCACTTTATTGATCCATGTCAGCAGACTAAATTTGGTATCAACAATCACTGTCGTAAAAATAACTTTCCAATTAAACACCCTAAATAATTAAGCTAAGTGTCAAAACCATTTTAGACATTACTTTCCAAATTTTATTTTAAAGACCAACATTTTAAAACTTTACATAATTCATAGTTAAAGAATCACACAACAACTATTCTGGAACATAGAATCCAAACAATTAAACATTCAACTGATTGATTCCAATATTTAAAACTTAAAGAAAAACATCCCGACAATAATAAATCCCAAAGTGTAAATATTGGAAATAAACGAATCACAATATCCAATAAAACAACTGAATAATGGAAAAGGGAGACACATGCCCAAACTGGATAAAATAGTCCTAGGAGTGGAATGAACAAAAATTGAGATCGTCTAAGCAAGAGGCCTGCAACTCCCACCTAAGCCGTAGCACGTTCCTTCCAAAGGATCCTATGAAAGACGCCCTTGTGGCTGGGCACCTATAATATATACATATATATATACAAGAGAGAAGAGATAATAGTAAATGGGTCAGAGCCCGATGGTAAAACAGTTTAGAATTTTAGTTTAGTAAGTATGTAAAATGTTTACTGGCTAATGCAACAACATATTAGTAATGACACTCTCTTGAGAACATCTCACCTCTCTTCCAGTGTGCACAACTATCTCACTAAACAACTATTGCCCAAATGATGAGTCTACTCATGACACCTTACTCGTCGTCGTGGCTGATAGCCCTAAGGATCATAAAAAATTAATAGTCATTGCAGTGCCCCGGTACCATTTAAAACTCAACCCATAGCACCCAATATAAGGAACGTACCTTATATCACGATTGGGGCCTTAGGTGCTTCTATCTAGTGGACGTTACATACACGTCCATAATGTAATTGCCTCTGCTGAACTGAAGCTTCCGAAATGGCCAGTGTAGCTGGCTTTGGTAGTCTATTACTGGCGCCCTTCTGCCGTGGGAACCCATTCCTCTCTGGGCAAACATGATGCCTATGGTCATTTCTACCACATTGGAAGCATTTCCCTCAAAACCGTCTCACTTCACTACATTATTGACCACTCTCATTTTTTCCTTGGTCTTCCTAGCCTTGATAAGAAATTTACAGAAAAAAGATGTCAGGTTGAGGACAAAACCTCCACTTGTGACCCAGTTGCACACATTTATAGAAGCGTCCCAAAATTCCTCGTTGGTTGGGCTATAGTTTCTCCTCAGTCTGATTCGGACAAGATTGGCGTTTATGACCGTCCATTTCCAGATTTGAAACACCTCTTTGTAACTTCATTCTAACCCCAACCTTGTTGGCCCTGACACTTTTGGCCCTCTACGTAAATTTTGTTACCTCTGGAACTTTCTTGGTCTTGAGGGGTTTGTCGCCGCAATTTTGGTGTCTTCGCACAATTGTCAACTCTAGTCATATTAATTTTACTAACCTCTCTAGGTCTTTTGCCTCCTCTGAGTTGTATGCTGCGTTTGTGGTACTGTAAGACTGCAGAGGTAACTGCTTGTGCGATAATGCCCGCAAATTCGGTGATTGGTACCCTTTCCGGAGATACCTGAGGTGTGAGTTGTTCCTGCTCATTAACTTCCCCAATGGCCTTAGCTTGTTCGTCCTGACATTCCATCTAAAAGTTTAAAATTTTAATCTGGATGAGTTCAACATTCACATCAACAAATCACAGAAGCGCGAATTTCCAACGCATAAAGATGAATACAACATTCCTAATGTTAGGGCTCTAATCAAAGACGCTAAGCTGGAAACAAGATAAGTCGTACAGATCCTAAAGGACACTAGAACCTGATGCTCTGATACCACCTGTGACACCCCGCCTAATTAAATACCGGGTGATCAGTCCTTTATTAAATTATAATCAAGGTGAACGGTTGGTTCATTCTTAGCATCACTGTGGTAAAAATAACTTTCCAATTAAACACCCTTAATAATTAAGCTAAGTGTCAAAACCATTTTAGACATTACTTTTCGAATTTTATTTTAAAGGCCAATATTTTAAAACTTTACATAATTCATAGTTAAAGAATCACACAACAACTATTCTGGAACATATAATCTAAACAATTAAACATTGAACTGATTGATTCCAACATTTCAAACTTAAAGAAAAACATCCCGACAATAATAAATCCCAAATTGTAAATACTGGAAATAAATGAATAACTGAATAATGGAAAAGGGAGACACATGCCCAAACTGGATAAAATAGTGTTGGAGTGGAATCAACAAAAATTGAGATCGTCTAAGCAAGAGGCCTGCAACTCCCACCTAAGCCGTAGCGCGTTCCTTCCAAAGGATCCTATGAAGACGCCCCTCTGGCTGGGCACCTGTAATATATACACATATATATACAAGAGAGAAGAGATAACAGTAAACGGGTCAGAGCCCGATGGTAAAACAGTTTAAAATTTTAGTTTAGCAAGTATTTAAAATGTTTATTGGCTAATGCAACAACATATTAGTAACGACACTCTCTTGAGAACGTCTCACCTCTCGTCCAGTGTGCACAACTATCGCACTAATCTCCCAACAGTTTAACGTCTTTTATATTAAGTTACTCGTAATATTTCCAGTTGACCATTTCCAATGTTAAGGAGGTTAATCTTATTTAACAGAACAATTCTTACATAAGCCTTAAATGATAATAGAGTTCCTCAGTAATATATTATACTTTTTAAACACTTATTCCCAAGTTGAAATAATTATTCTTTTCTTACATACCATAATCACAGCAGGTAGTTCCCAAATTCCAGATTGAAATATACATATATTAAGTACTCATGTAATATATATATTCTAACAGCACCCCACATAAAATCTATGGTGCGGGCATACTCTGCTATCAAGTCCCCGTATCACTCGTACTAAGGGAAATACTAGTTCGGAAACACTCTCGAACTGTATTAACACAAAACACATACAAAATGAGGCGAAGCATAGTTTCCAAGTCACTAAGAGGATATCACATACCCCCACGTCTCCCAGGACCATCTGACTATCGATCTGATAGCCTGTACAAAGGATCCCTATCTTTTAGGGTAGGAGTCAATATCCCCCATAAAGGTCCCATCGAGATAAGACTGTCCCAGCGAGGTAACCTCAGGGATAGCAAATAGCACGGGCTTGATTTTTACACACAAATAAAATATATGATCAATTATAGAGTCATATAGATATATAGCTATTCACATTCATAAGTTAGGTACGCCTACGGCCCAACATTATATTATTCCATTCTTAGTACATTTTTATTCGATTATTTCTTATAACGAACTTATTCACTTTTATTTTCGAAATTTAATTTATTCCAACTCACTTCTCATCTCTCGAAGTATTTTCCTTAGCTAAGTACAAATTCAGTAGGCCCTCTCTCTTACCTTCTAATCCAACTCCTAGGCACTTCGATTATTAAGTCTACACGCATTAAATTTCTTAGGTATGAATCTCTCCCGTTTACCCTTCATTTTTCCCATTTCATTAAAGTTTCACTAAACGGGGTTTACCTTGACCCTACTGGTCCTTTTTATGTTCCATGATGTTCTAATAACCTTTGTCAAGATTTATTATGCATTAAATCGGATTAGGTCATCGTAAGGAAAAATCCAGTTTTTCCCAGGAGGGGTCGATCGATTGATAAAAAGGGTTCGATCGATCGAACAGTCGATCGATCGAAGCTCTAGGCTCGATCGATCGAAGCTCTACGCTTGATCGATCGATCAAACAGGTATGGCAAAAACTCCACATTTCCAGTTACAAGAATTATCATCCCAAATCATCCAAATCCATGTTTTTAACTCCCAAACTCCTAGAAATTTATACTACAATCATTATAAACCCAAATGAAGAATATTCTACGTAAGGCATGCGAGTTTTCATCAAGTATCATGGATTGAAAGGGAAAAAATTCATATAATTCTCACGAACCCTAAAAATTTCTTTAACTTAATTTTTCTCATTATTTTTCCGGAATTTCTACTTCTAATCCAATGTAAATTCGTGGTTCAACCTCTAAATGTGAAGGGAACTTCCATAATGATGTTTACATCTCTATAACATGCGATTTCTAACCTCAAACATGGGTTTTCTTTCATAATATTTCATCCTAATCACCCCTAAAATAATACGAATGAAGCATTAACTAAATTAAGCAAGAAAAATACTTTCCTGGGAATTTTTATTTCTGATTTGTGGTTGTAATCAGTGTGGTGGTGATCCTCGTTGCGCGATCTAGCTTTTGGCGGCGACGTCGGTGCAAACAGAGGAGTTTTTTGGCCTAGAACTCCTTGGTAAGCTCTTCCTTTTCTTCTCCAATGGCCATCTTTTGTTTTTGGTTATGCTAACCCTAGAAGACAACACTTACCATCTGATATAACCCTAGAAAATTCGTGGGTTTAATTACCCAAAATTACGAAATGTCAAAAATGCCTTCCCGGGGTACTAATTAAGCCTAAAAACTCCCCGAGACCCAAACTAAACCCCCGGCTACATTATTTTGACTATCTTGACCCTTCCGAACACTTTGGCACACTTGAAATGACCATACGGGTAACTTATAATTTATTCACTTTTTATAATAATAATTTAGTCCTGACATGACACAAGCGCGTCCCGACTAAATTCCCATAATTGTCATTTTATTCACACGTGACAATTTTTATAAAATAAATCGCGTATATATTCCTATACTCATCCAGTAACATTCAACAGATTTCCAATAATTACTAACTCTCGTCACGCTAGTAAATATTTAAAATAACTTTTCGGATTAAAATTAAATTAATTTATCTCAATTAAAATTTAATAAATCCCTAAATTTTAAAAGCCATAAAAATGCGGGTTCTTACACTCAAATGGATCATTCTCAGCATCTACTAACGATTCGAAAATAAACACGGCTAACTACCCATTACCACAAAATAGGGTATCAAAAAATTTAAAACATTTATTTAAAACTTTACCAATACAAACCATGCAACAACTAACCAACAACATAACTTCTAAATATGATGAGAGATACACACATACACAAAATAAAATAAAAGATACTAATAAAGGAGTACAACACAATGTACAAAATAAAATACCCGAATATGCTATCGGGTCACAGACAATACATAAACCTGAGAGAGAGAGAAAATATAAAAGTGCTACACTACGATACTTGGGTATAAACTCGATATACAAACTGAATCCTAATCTAGATACCCAAAATATAGGAATAGACTATATCAAAATACCACAACAGTCCACTACTGCCACAGCTCCACGAGTACACTGGATGGATAACATCAATGGGGTCCTTGCGGAGGAACACCTACAATAATACAATATATATACATGGCAAGAGAAAATATAAATGGGTCAGAGCCCAAGGTTAAAACATTTGTAGAAAGTTCATTAAAATTCTTAATAATTATAAACACATTATGATGTGATTAAGGTTAGAGTCGCCCTCTCCATAAAATCCAACTCACCTCTCAACTCAAGCGTGCAAGTTGACGTATGCACATGATCTCCAATTAATTGCCCAAATCTATCTAGGGGAAAATTAATCTAACTTACACCCACAATTTATACTCAATTAAAATTCATCTACATTATCTCTCAACTTTAAATATTACCACTTTCAATTATTTCTCCACTTTCTAAACATATAAAATATACATAAACATTCTCTTTTACTTAAATTTCTCATATTCTAGTTATTGACATATATATATAAATATATATATGAGGTATTAGTATCTAAAGGCTAAGGACTAAACTTCTCCCAATTCTCAATACTGTACTGCGGTTCTTGAGTGGGACATCTCCTAAGCGAAATCCAAACAAGGAACCCCCCCTCCCCCGATACACTACTCCTTGGCTGTATTGATTATCATGATTCATTATGCCCTCAATCCATGATGCATATAACCCAAATTCTTATTTAATGTAATTAATTTATTATTCACAATTCTCAACAGCGCATGGCATTTCGTGCGTGGGACGTTTCGCAAGCAAAATCCAAAGAAGGAACCCCCCCGATACACTACTCCTTGGCACTGCCGATCGTCAAGATATACTAATATATAAATATGAGCAGTAAGGACTAACTTCTACTCACTCCCAACATTGCACTGTGTTTCTTGCGTGGGTCGTCTCGCAAGAGAAATCCAAACAAGGAACCCCCCCGATACACTACTCCTTGACAATGTTGGTCGTTGAGCTCCATTTTGCCCTCGATACCCAAAGTACTATATATACTCATAATAATTAACTATGCTTCATTTCCACTTTAATATATTCATCACAAATTCTCCCCTTAAAATCTCCCAGAATGAGATTCAATCAATCTTTTTATATCTCTTTACTCTAGAGATAAATGATATCACATAATCATATACAGTTAATATTCACACCAGTATAATAATAACCATCCCAGTGAGCTATATTTCAAGGATGAAGGTTTTCAATGCCATCATCTATCATGGAATCACTCACAAATCATCCTGGGTACCAACGGTCGAAATCTCACACCGCCTTGGCAAAAACCATAACACAACGTACGTGAAGCGGTCATAGTTCCTCCTCGGAAATAAGACGAAACATACCAACCACGTCTCACCCCTAATAAAAATCACACCATTATAAATTGACACTATGACCTCGGGTCTAGACACGCCCTGCTCCTCAAGCCAGGGGCCTCACCCACATCGCGCAACTTCCCATGATATCATAGAGGGGTTATGCTTCACACACACACACACACACACACACACACACACACACACACACACATATATATATATATATATATATATATATATATCAATCACATAAGATTTACATAGATCATCACATCATATAAATGTATACCATCACATAAGGTATATATATCACATATTTACATACTTATAGTACGCTATTAGGCGTAAGTGAAATAATATCATTATTAGTATATTTTACTCTCGATATACTATGCGTCAATAACTCACATAACTTCCCCACTTATCATACACTATACTATTTCTCTCTTTAAGTTCACACCTCACTTCTACTTGTCTGAATCGTCTCTCAATTCTATTTACATTAAGGATATTCTCTATATCTGTATGCACATCGGTCAACATTTATCATTTGTGTGAACATCTCCCAATTCAATTTATTTTAAGGATATTCTCTATATTCGTATGCACATCAATCAACATTTACTATTCTCAATCCATATTATGGTTCAATCAATCATACGAACCTATAAAGTTATCCCAATTGGGATTTAATCAAAATGCAGTATCACTAAGTGCATTCAAACTCTCTCTTATAAATCAATAATTATCTCCCCACGGAATTCTCAATGATAGTGGGCTTCCCCACTTTGCCAACACGATACTCTCCAATTGGTATTCTCTCGAATTAAGTCAATATGACTCCGATAATTTCTCATAAGGGAAAGTCCCTCAAAGTCTCAAAAATACACTTCTCATAACTCATATAGAGGTTCCCAATCGATAACCTCAAACGAAATGGGATGAAACTCACCCTAGAAAAACATCCCCAAAAACTACCCTGTTTTCGAATCGATTCAGCCCCTCCGAATTGATTCGGTCATAGTAGCGAATCGTTTCAGCCCAAGCGAATAGATTCAGTCTAAAGGGACCTGTAAGTCTGCTACATACATAATCGATTCGCAAGGGGCGAATCGATTCATGCCTAAAGACTTGTAAGTCCTCCAACAGGCCGAGTCGATTCGGAAGGGGAGAATCGATTCAGTTTGTTCAGCATGCTACGAAATGGGCTAGATTTCTTCAAAACCCAAAATTCCAAAAATCCATTTTATCAATTTCCCCCATTAATCTTGAATGCTGTAAGGACACAAATTTCCAATTGAGTCCTTTGTAGTTTTGGCTCAATTCCGGAAAAAAACGTTTGAGTTAAAGGATAGAGTTATTGATCATCCTTCAAGCCTATGACGTACTAAAGTTGAAGACGTAGCGGCCGAGTTTAAAGCTTCATCAAAATGCCGAGTTTAAACTGCCTCATTTCTGCGTCATCAACATGGTTCCATTGCTCCTAAGGTATGAATGTATTTTAATATATATATATATATATATATATATATATAACAGCTTGGAACAATTTATATTAGGTGTACGTTTATTTAAAACTGTTGTTTAATTTCAGAAAGATTTTATTAAAACTTTAATATAAAGTATATAAAGTTTCTGGGCTAAAAATAGAATTTTTCAAATTTTCTGGAAGTTCGTTCGAAGTGTCGTTCGAACGAGTTTGTCGTCCCAACAACAATATCATTCGAACGAGTTTCCCAATGAGTTCCCATATTGGCCACTAGAAGTTCGTTCGAAATGTCGTTCGAAAGAGATGGTTGTTCGAACGAGATTTCTAGCGAGATTTCTAACGAGTTCACACGGGAACTTCGTTAGAAGCCTAATTCGAACGAGACTTCGTTCGAATGAAAATCTCGTTCGAACGAGTTTTGGTGGGAACACTTAAATGGTAGTTTAGAGCAGTTTTTTCCCTCTTTCCCACTTCTTTTCCCACTAACTTTTTACCTGAATATGTAAGTGCGGGAACTAAGTTTCTTAACATAACTTTTTCACATCTTTACATCTCCAAGAGAGAGTTTGAGAGCAATATTCAAAGGGAAAAAGTTCAACTTGTTTACACCCAAAGTTTGTTTAATCGAAGTTCCGTATATATATACTTTGCTTGGAGTGTTTGGCACCCGTTTATCTCTATGCCCATTTGAAGAGATGTTTGGGTTTTCTTCTAAATCCCATAAAGAAGACGAGTTTGTTTTGCTACGGCATTCTCATGTGGTTAAAGGCACCATGTGTGGTTGACGGTGTACCTATGTCTCATTGGTGAAGGCTAAGATTCCGGTGGAGCTCCGGGGTTATCTACTAGGCGGAGGTATTTACAAGAAGAAGCGTCGGGGCTTGAGAGGGATCAAGTCGAGTGTTGTAAGTCTTTTTGTCTTGTAATTTATAAATTCATACTTAGTGGGCTTAAGGCTAGGGCCGTCCAAGGTTTTTTTTTTCGTTGTGGGTTTTTCCTCATATATCGTGGCATAGTGATTTATTGTTTATTTTATCTTGTTATACTCACCTAGAACTCATGCTTAGGTAATTCAAGATAAAATTTGGTTTAATCACTACTTTTTTAATTTGGTGCTAAATAAATATTGGGTAATGTTTAATTAATTTAATTCAAATCTTTACTTTTATTTGTTAAAATGAGTTTGGCCTAATTTGGTAAAATTGAGAAGTATGACTTCGGAAAATTTTCTAGGACTTGGGTTAATTAAATTGGTTTAGGTGAAATTAACATAAGTGTGTGTTTTAATTTAATTTCACTTTTTTTAATTTTAATTTGGAAAGAAATTAAAGTTTTCTTGATTTGTTTTAATTAAACCATCATCTTACGCTTTCGCATCTATTTTTAAAGAAAATTACTTTTAAAGTGAATAATTTTAAAATTGGGGGCCTACGGGATTTTTATTTCCTTTCAAATTGGTGTCAGAGCCAAAACCGATAAATTACTTCGTTAAGATCCTTTAAAATTTTAGTTCCCCAGGTTTAAATGCCTTGTTTAGCGCTGTCACACCGGATGAATTTTGACGAATTATGACGTCTGAGACCGCTAAAGAAGCGTGGGATATTTTGCAACTCACTCATGAGGGTACAAGTGTCGTTAAAGCTTTGAAACTCGAAAACCTCACCACTCAAGTTGAAACCATCAAAATGAACGAAAAAGAAACTTTTGATGAATTTTATGGTAGACTTTCAGATATTGTTAATTCATCTTTTAACTTGGGAGAGAAAATACCTGACAACCGCGTTGTAAAGGAAATTTTAAGGTCCCTACCCGATAGATTTATTCCACAAGTGACCGTTTTAAATTCTTTACCAACTTTAGCCTCTATGAAATTAGAAGAGATCGTAGGTGATTTACAAACCCATGAACTAGATATGTTTCCCTCTAAAACCAAAAAGAAAATTGAAAAGGGCATTACTTTAAAAGCCTGAAAAGAGGATAAACGTGTTGTAGAGAGCGAGGGTCATAGTGACTCGAAAGACATGGCCTTGTTTGCTAGGAAATTTCAAAAGTTTCTTAAAATTAACAAAGATAAATTTAAAAATGACTTTAAGAAATTTGAAACTTCTAAGCATGACAAAGCCGAGAGGATCCCTAAAACTATTAATGAAAATTTAAATAGGGACGAGTCAAATAGGTGTTTTGGTTGTGAGGGTTATGGCAATAGGGGCTTCTTAGTGACCCGCTAAACTAAGGAGAGAGGGTAAGCGACTCATTTCATATAATGCGACCCTTAGTGATAATGATAAGGAAGAGGGACCCGATTACCCCATTAAGCCCAACTTTGTGGCTTTTATGGCTAGTCATGTGAGCATGGATAGTGAGTCTTCTCATGAAGATATTCAAACACATGACACTTCCGTGGTGATTATTTTTGATTCCCTTGTTTTTTATGGTAGTGAGAGTGAAAGAGAGAGAGATAGTGAAAATGATGAGGTTGATGTGAGTGAACTTCAAAATTCATTTCAAGAATTTTATGAAGAATATATTAATTGAAAAGAGCTAATTTGAAGTTAGAAGCTTGTTTAAAATAGCGTGTCAAGGTCATTGATGATAGTGCGTTAGTGGAAGACCTTAGGACACGAGAGAGATCTCTTCGAGAGAAGCTAGAATATAGAGAAGGCAAGAGAGATAGCCTTAGGAGTTTAATGGAATCCTTGAAAAGGGAGTTTCTCGAGTTTGAAGAGAGAAATTGTTTGTTAGAGTCTAGAATTTTAGAATTATAAGAACAATTAAAAGACTCTAGTAATGTCAAATTTGATTTGGAGTGCAGGTCCGAAAAACTTGATAAAATCTTAGGCACGATCCAAATAAAAAACGACACTTGTGGTTTAGGCTTCGATACTTGTAATGAATCAATTCAAAAGTCAAAAACCAATGTTTTAAGAGAACCACCTAGGAAAGCTTTTCGAGATCAATCCTTAGGTCCTAATTTTTGACGTGCTTTTACTTGTGCTCATTGTGGTCGGAAAGGTCATCTTCGGAAATTCCGTTTTGATCTTAAACAAGTTCCTAGAAAATCCCACCATAAATAAACCAAGGTAGTCAAGATTCCTACACCCCAAGATAGTCACTCATCATTAGTTTGGATTAGGAGATCCGACTTGGTAGCTTTACAAGATAGGGTATTTGATTCTCATTTACATTCACATGCTTCCTCTCTTTCAAAATCTAAAGGTTGAATGTGTCATTTTGTGTGCATACTTTAGCTTTTGTACTTCATGCTATATTATGATGCTAAATGTATGCTTGTTTCAATCATTTTCTAGTCTATGCTTCATGCTTAATCACATGCTAGAATAATGATTTTTGTTTATCTTTTGTATTATATTTCTTTCATTTTTGTTTGCATTAAATGAAAATTACAAAAATATTTTAGTTTATCATTTGTGTTTTATTTTTTTTGCAATTTAGGCTTAGTGACAAATACAAATGGTTTGTGTTTATCTTTTGAGTAAATATTTTTATTTTTGGTCAAAAATTAGAAAAGCTCAGAAAGATTTTTTTGTGTGTATTTTAGTTTGACACACTTTATGTGGCATATACTTGTGTTTGAATCCCATCTTTTATGCTCCCATGTGGCTAGAACTTTTGGTTTATATTGTCAATACTTATTATGTTCTTTACCATGTTTACATTGTGTTGACTATATGGATTCTATTTTTATATGCCTCAATTTACACATGCACGAGCTTTTTTGAAATTTAACTTCATATGTTATATTTGAGCTTTGTGAGGTGTTCTCCTATCAATTTTGTCATCTACGTATTTGTGACCTAGGAGGACTAATGCATGTCAAAATCCGTTGCATGTGAGATTTGTGTGAGATATAAAAAATGATATATTTAAATGTTCATGGGGAAGGTCTCAGAAAGGATTTATTATCATTTGCGATTGTAAGCCACCATTTGAAATGGACCTAAAAGAAGTACGACGTCCAAAGGCCTAAAGGAAAATATGGATTTGAAAAGAAAAATAATTGCCAAGGCCTATGTTTCATTGATATATTCATTCAAAATATATATGCTTATTGAGGGAGATTGGATGGTATATCAACGGTTTGCACAATGTCCGTTTATCCTAGTTGTACTTTCAATGTCATGATTCTATTGGTTTGTAGAATCATCAAAAGTCTAGGCTTGTATGCATTGTGTATGTTTGTTCATTGAGTTCAATCTATATTGTCACATGAGGTTATAATTAAATGTGATGAAGTTTACAATCAATTGAGAACTCCGTGAACATGTTTTAAGTGATTGGGTCTAAATTTAATCGTTGCTAGTTCACACCCCAACACTTTCGTTTCCATATGACACATTTTTAACGAGTGTGAAAAGATTATCTTATTTTGTGTCATTTGTGTGTTTATATCTATATATATGCGTGCGCATCTTTGGTATATCTAGAGTATGTATATATATGATATTTTTGTTTAGTCTTTGCCTTGCTTTCTAGTCCATCTATGCCTTAATTCATAATTGGTTTCTATCTAGTTGCATTCTTTGTTGATATCACAGGCTTAGTACTTTATGTATCATATTGGTATCATTTTCTTGCATCTTAGTTGCTATCCGTTATTATTTGTTGGATTAGTTATGATTTTGTTCCCCGTGTGCTTTAATGTTCTCATCACTTTTTCACATTTGCGTCTTTAGCTTGTTATCCCATTCTATTTACCCCTTTCTTAGTTTAGAGGGTGTATTTTCTTTAATTGGGGGATATAAGTTAATGCTTTTAATTCTTTAGCCTTTGTCTATTCCAGAACAAAAATGGGGAGAATAATAGGGGGAGAAATTGTATTTATTCCTATTATAGTCTTATCTTAGTTTGGGGGAGATTTATCTTAGGGGGAGACGTATTTCTAAGTTGATCATAGTTGATAAAGGGAGAGAATTACTTTAGGGGGAGTACTTTCTTTACTTCCATTAATTACTTTAAATGACAAAATTCCCTATGCGTGTAATGTGCTTGCTTAAGTGTGCAGGAATTATATTCTAAGTGGCAACTTTCACCGGCAAAGATTTTAATCCTTGGGTTGTTTGAGTCAAGCATTGTAATTTTATTTTGGTTGGGACTTTTGTCAGTCTAGTATAGCTTGACGACTCTTTAGTATTTTTGTTGGTTTTTGTCCCGGAATATCCAAAGGGGGAGATTTTCAAGGACACAAATTTCCAATTGAGCCCTTTGTAGTTTTGGCTCAATTCTGGAAAAAAACGTTTGAGTCATAGGATAGAGTTATTGATCATCCATCAAGCCTATGACGTACTAAAGTTGAAGACATAGCGGCCAAGTTTAAAGCTTCATCAAAATGCCATGTTTAAAGTGCCTTGTTTCTACATCATTCACATGGTTCCATTGCTCCTAAGGTATGAATGCATTTTAATATATATATATATAGGAGCTTGGAACAATTTATATTGAGTGTACGTTTATTTAAAACTGTTTTTTAATTTCAGAAAGATTTTATTAAAACTTTAATATAAAGTATATAAAGTTTTTGGGCTAAAAATAGAATTTTTTAAACTTTCTGGAAGTTCGTTCGAAGTGTCGTTCGAACGAGTTTGTCGTTCCAACAACAATGTCGTTCGAACGAGTTTGCCAACAAGTTCCCACATTGGCCACTGGAACTTCATTCAAAATGTCATTCGAATAAAAATCTCGTTTGTACGAGTTTTGGCGGGAACAGTTAAATGGCAGTTTTGAGCAATTTTTTTCCCTCTTTCCCACTTCTTTTCCCACGAACTTTTTACCTAAATATGTGAGGGGAGTGCGCTTGCGTTCAAATAAGGAAGTTATTTAATTAAACACAGTTTTTACAACTTAAGTCCTAAACATGCATCTATATGTGATTAAATAAGATGATGAAACCTGCAACAACACATATATGAGGAAAAATCCCCCAAAGGGGCAAAACCTTTTTATTTTCACAATAATTTTGTAAGAGTACGGCTTACACGGATTATAATGAAAATATATGACATAGAAATACCCTCGGGTGTCGGTTTTATTGTCGGCGGCTGGAACTATCCCTTTCCAGAAGGGCATCAATGAAGAAGAGAGCGACTTCCTCACAAATTACTCCAGATGAGTAAATGATCTTTTTGAAGATTTAAAGATTCACACACATATATGGGAATGGTTTTGTGAATCAAAAAGGTTTAGAAAACCTTAAAAAGTGAAGTCTTATTCTGGGTTGTTTTCGCTGAATTTTGAGATTGCAGAAAGACTTGAAAAATGTGTAGAAGGAGATCAGATATTTATACAAAAATCGAAGTGTTGGCTCGTTCGAACGAGATATCCATGTCGCTCGAACGAAGGACCGAAGTCGTTTGAACGATATCGTGCGACATGCCTATCTGGCTCGAACGACTTCCCAAGTCGTTTGAGCGATCTCGTCGATCAAGGCAATTCGTTTCTACACTTAGAAAAATTCTGCTTTTGATAAAAAATAAAACCAGACTTCAAAAAATAATTTTCAAAAACATTTCCCAAATATTTATGAAAATATTTAAAGCTCCAATAAAACATATTACTAATATAGCGTAGTGGAGTAGTGGGAATGAGATGAGCAGCACGTTGCATGTAGCATGATGCACGTGATGAAAGTGGATGCATTGAATTCGGATAAAGGTCATCGAGGATGATCGTGTTGACGTGCTGAATGTAGCGGTATTATACATATGAACTATGATCTAGGAGAAAATAGAATTATCCTAGAATCTACCCCGGACATTTATAAAATTATGTCCTTACAAATCTCCCCCTATGTCTATGCCGGTACATACATAAAAAATTCGAATTATGCAATCAACTGACATACAAGATAATATCCCCATTAAACCCTCAAACTGAGAATACTAAATGAGATGTCTTCCAAAACATCAGCTCTCCGGTACCTTCCAAAGCTTTTGTCATCAGGGTGTGTAATCAAATAATGAGCAATGATGTACTTACACACATGAGATAAAGCAAATACCCGTGACAAGTAATTAATTGAAATATAATGATATGCAAAAATTGATGATCAATTAAGCTTAAGCAAATCATTCATGCATCCAAACAACCAAAACCAATTCTCCCCCATAATTCTTCTCCCCCTTTTTATGATGTCCTCAAATAGACAAATATGCGAAGCAGAAATGAATGCACATGGAGAATGACACACGGTAATAAACTTCTATTGTTGCATTTTTCAAAAACAACCAAGTCAATGATAGCGAAAATGAAGGGGTGTGATAAAATTCAATAGGAAAATCAATGCATACAAACATGCCATATGTTCACGATGAATATAGGATACTCCTAACGAATGAACTCAAAGTCTTCCTTTGGTGTAAAAAAAAAGGTTGTAATATGAGACATTGACTCAATAAAATCAACACATCAAAGATCCAAGTTATTTCCACACCAATAACGTCCAAAACTTATTTCATGTTTTTTTGAGGACTTTCAAGGAAGTGCAAACCCGTTTATAATCTCCAGCCAAACTACCTCAGATTTTTCTTTTGAATAGAGGCATTCTAAATTCTCAAACTTTGGAGAATTGATGTTGAAGCCTAATGGCCCATATTTGGCATGAATTTATTTTTATTGCCTTTACATTTTTTCAGAGCACTTTTAACCTCTTTGGACCTCGGATAATAAAATTCCTCCATTTTTTAGGTCCTTTTGAATGGTGGATTTTGCGCAAAGAATAGATAATTACCTTTCGCAGCCCCTCCCCATCCTTAAACAAACACACAGTCTCACATCAAAAACGGTTTTTACATGCATTCTAATGTTGTCAAGTTTTATCGCATATTATTAGTTGTATAGACAGAATTGAGATGAAAACAATCAAGCCAACATGTGATAGACAAGTACAATAATCAAATAAAGCCGTGAATGTGTGCAATAAAGGATATAGGAGTCAAACATGTAGGAAGATATCGCCAATCACATCTCAAAGACTCCGAACATTGTAAAACACATGGATGAAATGATGTAGCGTCTCAAATCTGTATCAAACAGTCGCATGGATAAATGGAATGAATTTTTTGACTTGGCTATCTTAAATGTTCATCCATAAAAGGTGCAAAAAAATACAAAAATCTTTTTGGTCTTTTCTACCATTTTTATAAAATAAAATCTTTTTGGATTTTTCAAAAAAATAAAACAAATAGTTGTACAACAAAGTAATAATACATATAATACAAACTAGCAATAGGAAGCATATAATATTAACATGAAAAAGCATCATATCCTAGATATAGGCCAACCACTCAGTCAACTATGCAAATCCCCAAAGACTTCCTAAGACTCTCAAATCTAAAGGCATCTAAAGGTTTTGTGGAAATATTAGATAACTGACGGTCGGTGGGAAAAAAACTCAGGGATACGACTTTCTCTTCAACTAACTGTCGTATAAAGTGCTCACATATCTTGATGTGCTTTGTGCGCGAATGCTAGACTAGATTGCAGTATATGTGTATCGCGCTCGTGTTATCACGAGAAATGGTTATGGTGTCCTATGAAATCCTACAATCCTCCAACATTTGCTTCATCCAGAAGAGTTGCATTCAGCAACTCCTGGTGGCTATGTACTCACCCTCCGCAATGGACAAAGATTTTGAATTTTGCGTCTTGCTCAGTCAGGAGACAAGAGAAGAAACAAAATAGAAACACCCACCAGAAGTGCTCCTACAACCTTCTACATCCCCGGCCCAATCGACATCTGAATAGGCAGACAGACGGTCATCGGTATCAAAGGAATACCAAATACCGTATGAGAGAGTTGTAACAACCCAGGTTTTCGAGCGACTATTTTATACTATTTTGCCTAATGGGCTAATTCTATAAAATAGGGAATGCTGGAGTAAATATTATTTCCCGTGAGACTTAGGGATTTTATTTACTATGTTCTGACTATTTACCATTATGGGAAGGTAAATAGTGTTATATTGTGTATTTTGCGTCGTTATATGTAAAACGACGGTTATGACCTATATTTAAATTTGGGTATAATTAATAAATTTAAAATGGAATTGGAACGTAAAAATAGTTCACATTTTCCCGAATGCCAAAATAGGGGGTGCGGTTATTTTTAGAATAGTCGAGATAGTCGAGATAAGTGCCACGTTATATTTTTGGGTTTCGGGCATTTTAAGGAGTTATGACTCAATTAAGTGGTTACGAGTCATTTTAGTGGTGTATTAACAATTAAAAGTGGGGATTCATGTTTTAAGACCCGTATAAGTTCCCCCAACCCTTTTCTTTCTTCATTTGTGTGAGAAACCAAAGGAGAGAGAGAGAGAAGAGAGAGTTGGGAGAAATGGAGAGAAAGAGAGAAACGGAAGATTTGGGCCGGAATCCGTCGCTACCGGAGGTGTTCCGAGACTACGAACCTCGAGGCAAGTTTCTTACTTGCTAGATATTGATTTAATGTGATAAATTGCATGTATAGTTAGGTTTTGGAGGTTTAGCCCATAAATGGGTATTTGTTGATTTTGATGATTAAACCCTTAAATCTTAGTTTTAATTTGATTTGAGGATATATTATTGGTTGTAAATGGTGTAGGACTAATTTAGGTTGAATTGTTGTTGTTGATGTTGGGAGAAATCAAGGTTTTGGGCTTTTGGGATCTTAGGGTTCTTACACCCCGTAGCCCAAATTGGGCAAAATCCCAGGACCGAATCGATTCGGTCCCTAGGGCGAATCGATTCGGATAAGGAAAGGGTTACAGGTCTTGCAGACCGAATCGATTCGGATTGAAACCGAATCGATTCGGCAATTGCAGAAGGTCAGTCTTTGCTCACCGAATCGATTCGGCTGTTTAAGCGAATCGATTCGCAAGGGCGAATCGATTCGGCCCAAGGGGCGAATCGATTCGGTTCCCCTATTTTTCTGTAATTTTCTTATTTTGATTTTTAGCCCTTTTTCTTTTAGGTCCAAGGTTTAGGAACCTTCCTTTGGGAAGTAATTAAGACTCCTAGAGGGTGGTTTTGGGTAGACTAATGCCCTAAGATGATAATGGGATATTTAGGCTTATCGAGGGCTAAGTGGCGTTGGTTGATATCCGAATGATATAGGAGATTAACCTAGAGATGAAATTTGAAGTTAAAATATTAAAGTTGAGATTTTGAGAGACACTCCATTATGGAGACTCACTTTGAGGGTTTATAATTTATTTAAACTATTTGGGGATATTTTGATGGTTAGTGGCACTTTGGGTCTTAGGTCATTAATAAAATATATGACTTAATAAGAATCGTTTGCACCTTCTAAAGCTGGTGCTTAATGGCTAAATGGATGATTTTTGGAAATATAAAATATGAGTTTTCAAAAATGGAAAAAGTAATGATTTTCATAAATGATAATTTATGGATACACACCTCTCTAAATCGCTATCATAAGGGAAGTCGCGCGCGTTGTGGTGAAGCCCCCTGGCTAATGATGCAGGGTGGATATAGTCCCGAGGCCATGGGAGCGCTTATGGTTGTATATTTTCTGCGGGGGTAGGGAGATTTCAGGTGTGGTCTTGGCTACCACGTAGGCTCATGGCCGCTTCCCGACGTTTCGATAGGATCCCAGGTGGTCTTGGAGGCCCTGGAAGATGATATCCATTTAGGGGCGCGCTCAATGGGGAAACCTGGATGGGCGGTCTTAGAATCGTTATATATATATACATATGAATATAACTATTCTAAATCAAGTTGGACTTGATGTTTGATGGGTGCCATATAGAGCACAGTAAAATGCCTTATAGAGCATGATGAAAGTGACATAAAGAGCACGATGTAAGGCCATAAAGAGCCTATGATGATGATCATATTCCTGATAAGGAAGATATTTTTATAAAGTGAACAACGGTGATAAATGCCAATAGAGCATAAAAAGTATGATTATATTTCCTAATAAGGAACAAATTCATGAAATGAATTAGTGTATGTCGAAAGCAATTTTGGTAAACATTTGATAAAGTGTTGTACCATTTATATGTATATTCCTAAAGACAGAATTAGGAATTGTGCCACTAGACGATGGACGAGTTTTATTTCTTTTTCTTGTGTAGTTGTAGATGTGATTTCCCACACTTATGCACACACATGTAATTATTTATATTTCCGTGCTTAGGGTCAATGTATCTCGACGACCAACCTTGCCTAAGTAGTAGTGTATCGAGGGGGTTCCTTGTTTGGATTTCGCTTTGCGAGACACCCCACGCACGAATAGGGCATAGTGTTGAGACTGGGGAGAAGTTAACCTTTAGTACTTAAATTAATTAGGACAGAGTCTAATGTATCTCGACGACCAACCTTGCCTAAGTAGTAGTGTATCGGGGGGGGGTTCGTTGTTTGGATTTCGCTTTGCGAGACACCCCACGCACGAATAGGGCTTAGTGTTGAGACTGGGGAGAAGTTAGCCTTCTGTTCTTTCTATAACCTGAGCATCATTTTTATTGCGCTAGGTTACTGCTAGATTGAGAGGTGAGAAATATTATTGTTATCTGCGAGAGATTTACGCACTTACCCGCCATGCATTTTAGTCACATGGTAATCATATCAAACCCGGCCCTGACCGGTTTCTCTATTTCTTTGTGCTGCATATTCCTTGCCGTTACAGGTTCTCCTCCGCATGGACACCCGTATTTACATATTCCATTCCAGTTGTCTTGGAGCTACAGCATATTGCGGATGTTGTAGGATACTTGCAGTAGACGCTCCCTTCTATTGTACTCTAATTATGTTTAGTACTTTCATTCGGGCGTGTTTGCCCAAGGTATTGCACTCATTTATTATATGGTAAATATTGATTGTAATACTTAATGTATTATTTGTATTGGTCTGTGCACCGACAGCTTATTCGGTGATTATTTATTGTATTGTCATACTTTATTCATCGATTTTTTATACCCACCGTTTTTACAAATGGGATTGTCTAAGTGTTTCTCTTTTACTTTTAAAATTTTTGTATATGACAATCCGTTTTCTGAAATGATTGGTGGTTATCTCATACTATTATGTTAATCGGCAGTGATGCTAAGAATGGACCATATATGATTCCTGTATTTATTAGAGTATTGGGCTGGCCACCTATTATTTTAGTAGGCGGGTTGTCACAGATGGTATCAGAGCATTAGGTTCTAGAGTCCTTAGGAATCTGTGCGGATGTTTTATGTTTTCTGCGTTTCTCTCTATTTGATGTAGAGCCTTAAGAATAAGGTCGTTGTGTTCTCTTGTGAGATTTCATTCTCCTGCTATGGTATGAGGACCCCGAAGATCTTCTACGCGTTCGTGTGAGACTTGTAAGTCGCTGGATGTAGGGCGTTGAGGAAGGCCGTGGTGGAGGCATCGTGGGATGGGATTACTATAAGCTGTGGGCTGTGGTCGGGAATAAGGATCGCTTTGGAGGTCCTTCCCTTTGTAGCATTATTTTATAATGCTGCCGTGACTACTAAGTGCGGTGAAAATAGTTTTCCCACGTACCGCTGCCGGTAGAGAGTGGTACTATGCTTGGGACTCTGAGCAATGTCAATTCAGAGTTGAGAGGTTCTTTAATAAGACCACATGTTGAAGTACGGTTGGTTAGAGGAAGTGTAACTTCGTTCGGTAAGAACGTAAGGCCCGAGAGTTTTGGCCTAGAGTTGGGATAGGAGTGCCCAGGTGTGAGGGTTTGAGGAAAACCTTTCACCCTTTGGGTAAGGTTGAAGTGGCGGATATGATAGTCGCCTCGTTATGGTGGGGCAGAATGTTTCGCCCATAGAGAGAGCCTCTCAGTGGAAATGCTAGTCTCATAAGTAAGTGTCGGAAACACTTTTGGAGAAGTAGTGTTCATGAGACCCCTCTAGTGGACATCCACCTGGGGAAGGCTCGTGGAGCTAAGGTCAGGGAGGCTGGTAGGATGTTCTTCTTGCTGAAGAAGTCAAGGGAAGTATGCGTTCTGATCTTGTCGATTGAGGATGACCGGCAAGAATAGTACTCCTAGTTGAGTCTTTGATGGAAGTAGTTTGGTTCGGGTAAGACTAGAATGTTGTGTCTTAGAACTATCGGTAGCAGCCCCGGGAGGGTGGCTAGTATGATGGTGGGACTTTCTAACTAGGGTGCGAGTAGTGCATTCCTTAGGTAAGATGGGAGTATATTGGTGCTAGCCCTAGATTCGGGTGCGTATATCGAGCTTGTGATGGTATCGGTATGTATTTCTATATATAGTAATAAGTATGTTTGTATGGCTCCCATGATAGGGGAGTTCTGTATTTTCCTTCTCACTCGTTATGGGGCGAGTGGTGATATATGTGGTGCGTGCTACTTGTATTATATATTATACGAGTAGAGATATTTTGGATTGGTTGGGGTGATAGCAAGCGAATATATCGCGAGGCTATCCTAGTTCTAGTTCTAGGAGGAGGACTAGTTGTTCTATAACATCTCTCCTGGATACGGGTTGAGACTTTATAGAGGTGGTTTACGGTGTTTAGATAGTTTCCTTTATTTTTATTTTTATTTTATTCTCTTTGCTTTGCTTGTGTATGCTATTGCCTTATCTCCATGACTGGCTAGTTAAGGTGACTGTGTGGAGGGGTTCCTTGTTTGGATTTTGCTTCGGCGAGACGCTCCACGCATGAACCTTAACGACGTTGGGAGTGGAGAGATGTGCATTTTCTTTTCTGTTTTTTTCTTTCCTTTCTTTTCTGCTGGTTAAGTGCTGGGTTGGAAGGTTTAGCCAAGAATCACGTATATGAGTGATTAAGGGCTTAGTTCATGTCCGATATATGAGCACTATGATAGTTTTCCTCTGACTAACGTGGGGGAAGACTAAGATTATGAAGGTCCAATAAGGACTTATGGTTGTGCCTTATTGAGAAGACCATTTGTTTAGAGATATATATGTCTCTTGGGGTCAGGTATTGGTGGCATCTTACTGGAAGTAAATGCCTCAGTCGATAGTTATGGTAGGACGTAGATGTTTATATGTAGTAGTAGAGTTTCGAACTAGGATTCCGTCGATCCCGATGATGTGTCTTCGACCGCCACTTCTCGACGACTGACAATGCGAGGTAGTAGTGTAACGGGAGGGTTCCTTATTTGGATTTCGCTTCGGCGAGACGTCCCACGCATGAAACTGAGCTAATGTCAGAAGTCGGGAAAGGTCTTGGACACTAGGGATATTTAGCATTATGCTTATACAACTAGGATAGGATAGATAGATTGACCTTAGGATTCTCAGGATGCTAGGCCCTTAGGGCATGCGGCGTTAGTATAGGAGATGGTTGGGAGTTGACCACAATAAGTTGTGGGTTAAATCTAAGTAGGATTTGGTCCCTAGACGACAAGTATGCGATTTTGAGTTCGTTAGGATGTTTCCTTTCGCTAAGGCAATGCGGATGGGAGTAGTATAGGCGCCGAGTAGATACCGTCTTAGAGTTTATTCGTGGCATAGAATGCCAAGTGGAGTGAGATTCACCGAGACGAGACATTCGTATCAAGGTATAGGTAAAGTCTCCAGGAAGAATGGAAACTGTTGGGGATACGGGGTATATCCTACCACCCGTAAGTGGAAGGGTGGATTTGATTTAAGGTGAGATCGGAGTAAAAATTCGATGGATCGAATTTCCTTGCAATAGTTCGGATCGTCTTCGATAAACGTTAGGCCGTGTATAGCCTAGTGTAGATGGCAATATGCCTTGTCTACTCGTTGGAATGGAAATAGTGAATAGTATATTCCTGGGACCGGGAGTGGTCCGGTAACCTTCCTTTAGTTTGGGCTCAGTGAGCAAGTAGACCTCTGAGGAGTACACCAACGCGAATAAGTTAGTAGTGTTGGGGTTAGCGATTGTGAGATAGTGTAGTTATTCTCTAGTAAGGGTGTGACGTGTTTCGGAAAGTAAGGCAATTAGTGCCGAGCTTGTGCGGGTATCTCCTCCCATAGTAGAAGGGTAGGATCGATAGTTTCTGAGATCGATAGCGATGACCTTAGTCTGAGTCCTATGGGGACATTTCTATTCAGGGGTTTGCTAGTATGATAGCACGGTTTTTATTATAGTATACCCTTTATATGGATATGGGTTACGCCTGAATTTTGAGGGCAAAATTCCCCTTTAAGGGGGGGAGTATGTAACAACCCAGGTTTTCGAGCGACTATTTTATACTATTTTGCCTAATGGGCTAATTCTATAAAATAGGGAATGCTGGAGTAAATATTATTTCCCGTGAGACTTAGGGATTTTATTTACTATTTACCGTTGTGGGAAGGTAAATAGTGTTATATTGTGTATTTTGCGTCGTTATATGTAAAACGACGGTTATGACCTATATTTAAATTTGGGTATAATTAATAAATTTAAAATGGAATTGGAACGTAAAAATAGTTCACATTTTCCCGAATGACAAAATAGGGGGTGCGGTTGTTTTTAGAATAGTCGAGATAGTCGAGATAAGTGCCACGTTATATTTTTGGGTTTCGGGCATTTTAAGGGGTTATGACTCAATTAAGTGGTTACGAGTCATTTTAGTGGTGTATTAACAATTAAAAGTGGGGATTCATGTTTTAAGACCCGTATAAGTTCCCCCACCCCTTTTCTTTCTTCATTTGTGTGAGAAACCAAAGGAGAGAGAGAGAGAAGAGAGAGTTGGGAGAAATGGAGAGAAAGAGAGAAATGGAAGATTTGGGCCGGAATCCGTCGCTACCGGAGGTGTTCCGAGACTACGAACCTCGAGGCAAGTTTCTTACTTGCTAGATATTGATTTAATGTGATAAATTGCATGTATAGTTAGGTTTTGGAGGTTTAACCCATAAATGGGTATTTGTTGATTTTGATGATTAAACCCTTAAATCTTAGTTTTAATTTGATTTGAGGATATATTATTGGTTGTAAATGGTGTAGGACTAATTTAGGTCGAATTGTTGTTGTTGACGTTGGGAGAAATCAAGGTTTTGGGGTTTTGGGATTTTAGGGTTCTTACACCCCGTAGCCCAAATTGGGCAAAATCCCAGGACCGAATCGATTCGGTCCCTAGGGCGAATCGATTCGGATAAGGAAAGGGTTACAGGTCTTGTAGACCGAATCGATTTGGATTGAAATCGAATCGATTCGGCAATTGCAGAAGGTCAGTCTTTGCTCACCGAATCGATTCGTCTGTTTAAGCGAATCGATTCGCAAGGGCGAATCGATTCGGCCCAAGGGGCGAATCGATTCGGTTCCCCTGTTTTTGTGTAATTTTCTTATTTTGATTTTTAGCCCTTTTTCTTTTAGGTCCAAGGTTTAGGAACCTTCCTTTGGGAAGTAATTAAGACTCCTAGAGGGTGGTTTTGGGTAGACTAATGCCCTAAGATGATAATGGGATATTTAGGCTTACCGAGGGCTAAGAGGCGTAGGTTGATATCCGAATGATATACGAGATTAACCTAGAGATGAAATTTGAAGTCAAAATATTAAAGTTGAGCTTTTGAGAGACACTCCATTATGGAGACTCACTTTGAGGGTTTTTAATTTATTTAAACTATTTGGGGATATTTTGATGGTTAGTGGCACTTTGGGTCTTAGGTCATTAATAAAATATATGACTTAATAAGAATCGTTTGCACCTTCTAAAGCTGGTGCTTAATGGCTAAATGGATGATTTTTGGAAATATAAAATATGAGTTTTCAAAAATGGAAAAAGTAATGATTTTCATAAATGATAATTTATGGATACACACCTCTCTAAATCGCTATCATAAGGGAAGTCGCGCGCGTTGTGGTGAAGCCCCCTGGCTAATGATGCAGGGTGGATATAGTCCCGAGGCCATGGGAGCGCTTATGGTTGTATATTTTCTGCGGGGGTAGGGAGATTTCAGGTGTGGTCTTGGCTACCACGTAGGCTCATGGCCGCTTCCCGACGTTTCGATAGGATCCCAGGTGGTCTTGGAGGCCCTGGAAGATGATAGCCATTTAGGGGCGCGCTCAGTGGGGAAACCTGGATGGGCGGTCTTAGAATCGTTATATATATATACATATGAATATAACTATTCTAAATCAAGTTGGACTTGATGTTTGATGGGTGCCATATAGAGCACAGTAAAATGCCTTATAGAGCATGATGAAAGTGCCATAAAGAGCACGATGTAAGGCCATAAAGAGCCTATGATGATGATCATATTCCTGATAAGGAAGATATTTTTATAAAGTGAACAACGGTGATAAATGCCAATAGAGCATAAAAAGTATGATTATATTTCCTAATAAGGAACAAATTCATGAAATGAATTAGTGTATGTCGAAAGCAATTTTGGTAAACATTTGATAAAGTGTTGTACCATTTATATGTATATTCCTAAAGACAGAATTAGGAATTGTGCCACTAGACGATGGACGAGTTTTATTTCTTTTTCTTGTGTAGTTGTAGATGTGATTTCCCACACTTATGAACACACATGTAATTATTTATATTTCCGTGCTTAGGGTCAATGTATCTCGACGACCAACCTTGCCTAAGTAGTAGTTTATCGGGGGGGTTCCTTGTTTGGATTTCGCTTTGCGAGACACCCCACGCACGAATAGGGCATAGTGTTGAGACTGGGGAGAAGTTAACCTTTAGTACTTAAATTAATTAGGACAGAGTCTAATGTATCTCGACGACCAACCTTGCCTAAGTAGTAGTGTATCGGGGGGGTTCCTTGTTTGGATTTCGCTTTGCGAGACACCCCACGCACGAATAGGGCTTAGTGTTGAGACTGGGGAGAAGTTAGCCTTCTGTTCTTTCAATAACATGAGCATCATTTTTATTGCTCTAGGTTACTGCTAGATTGAGAGGTGAGAAATATTATTGTTATCTGCGAGAGATTTACGCACTTACCCGCCATGCATTTTAGTCACATGGTAATCATATCAAACCCGGCCCTGACCGGTTTCTCTATTTCTTTGTGCTTCATATTCCTTGCCGTTACAGGTGCTCCTCCGCATGGACACCCATATTTACATATTCCATTCCAGTTGTCTTGGAGCTACAGCATATTGCGGATGTTGTAGGATACTTGCAGTAGACGCTCCCTTCTATTGTACTCTAATTATGTTTAGTACTTTCATTCGGGCGTGTTTGCCCAAGGTATTGCACTCATTTATTATATGGTAAATATTGATTGTAATACTTAATGTATTATTTGTATTGGTCTGTGCACCGACAGCTTATTCGGTGATTATTTATTGTATTGTCATACTTTATTCATCGATTTTTGATACCCACCGTTTTTACAAATGGGATTGTCTAAGTGTTTCTCTTTTACTTTTAAAATTTTTGTATATGACAATCCGTTTTCTGAAATGATTGGTGGTTATCTCATACTATTATGTTAATCGGCAGTGCTGCTAAGAATGGACCATCTATGATTCCTGTATTTATTGGAGTATTGGGCTGGCCACCTATTATTTTAGTAGGCGGGTTGTCACAAGAGTTCCACTCACGTATTTAATAATACGTTTTAGAACAAGTAAATGTGACTCTTTCGGGGACGGCTGATATCACGTATAGACTCCAACACTAAAGTCTATGTCGGGACGACTGGAAGTCAAGTAGAGAAGACTACCTATCATACTCCGATATAAGGTTCGCTCTACGTCCTTGCCTGAAGTGTACTTACTCATCTTGGTAGTGAAACTCATAGGTGTGCGAGCATGCTTAGCTGAGTCTAAACCAAATTTCTTCACTAGGTCATCCCATCCTCTAGCTGACGAACCTGGAGACAAAGGAAGAAATTAAGCTCATAAACCATGCTCATCTCAAACTCACTTTTCATCTCCTCTTCAAAGTAATGAGCATGTTGAGAGAACGTGGATCCAAAGACTATGTCGTCCACATAGACCTAGGCAACCAAAATTGCACCGTCATCTCTCCTGAAGAACAACGTCAAATCAACTCGCCCTCTCTTGAAGCCATGGTCTAAGAGATAGGAAGTAAGCCTCTCGTAACAAGCACGGGGTGCTTGCTTCAAACCATACAAGGATTTCCTCAAATAGTAGACGTGCTCTGGGTGCCGAGGGTCTTTAAACCCTTTTGGTTGTTCCAAATAAACCTCCTCCTGTAGAATGCCATTCAGAAAGACACTCTTGACATCTATCTGATATAACTTCAAGCGTAGATGACATGCAATGGCGAGTAGTAGACGGACGGACTCAAGCCTCGCAACAGGAGTAAATGTCTCCCCAAAGTCTACACCTTTATCTGCGTGTAGCCTTGAGCGACCAACCTAGCCTTGTTTCAGATTATGTTACCATTTTCATCCATTTTATTCTTGAAAATCCATCTGGTACCGATCACATTTGTCTCACTAGGTCAAGGGACAAGTTCCCAGACATTATTCTATTTAAACTCAAGCAACTCATCCTGCATAGTAGATATCCAGTGTTCATCCTTGAGTGCTTCTTTATGATTCTTGGGCTCGACTTTGGACGTGTAGAAAAAATGTCTGACAACGTTCTCTAGCTGAGCAGGAGTCTTGACACCTAGAGTGGGATCACCAATAATGGCAGAAGGGTCATGACTCTTGCGAACCTAAGCGGTTGTGTCCCCTATACAGGAGTAGGGTCCACAGAGTGTGGGTGAGGTACAAGTAAATCACTGCTAGAAATATCCTCAACCTCACACTAAAGTTTAGAGTCAATAAATGCCGAAGGTTCGTCATCTTGCACGGTGATGCTTATTGATTCCATAACCTTAGATCTCTTCAGGTTAAAAACCCGGTATGCTCTACTATTCGATGAATATCCCAACAATATTCCCTCGTTGCTTCGGGAGTCAAACTTTCCTAATTGCTCTCTATCCCGTAGGATATAGCATTTACTACCAAAAACACGAAAATATGCAAGGTTGGGCTTCTTTCCAGTCCACAACTCATAAGGTGTCTGAAGTGTGTGTGGACGCCGATAATCCCTATTCACCCTGTGGCATGTAGTAGACACTGCCTCTGCCCAAAATCTCCTAGAAACTTTATGACCTAGAAGCATAAATCTAGCCATTTCCTGGATCGTTCTATTCTTTCTCTCAACAATCCCATTTTGCTGAGGAGTATTCACAATAGAAAACTCATGTTTGATCCCAAGGCTATCACAATAAGAATCTACCTTTGCTTCCTTAAATTCAGTACCGTTGTCACTACGTATCCTGTTAATAGTGACTCCGTGTTGATTTTGCAAGACACGACACTTGGTCGTTAAAAACTCTACAACATCGAATTTCTCTCTCAGAAAACCTAAGATGGAATATCTGGAGAAATCATCCACCATCATGAGGATATACGTCTTACCACCCAGACTCTCGGTACGAGTGGGACCCATAAGATCCATGTGTATAAGCTCAAGAACAAGAGGGGTGGTAATGGAATGCAACTTCCTATGGGGACTACGAATTTATTTTCCCAACTGACAGGGTCCACAAACCGTTGAAGTTGGCCTTCTAAGAGATGGTAAGCCACGTACTAGGTCCTTTTTAGCTAAATGAGTTATATCTCTAATATTTACGTGACCTAGACGTTAGTGCCACAGATCCATAGGAGTGATCGTGGCGCTGTTGTAGACAAGTGAGGATGGGGCTCGGTCCCATAGCAATTATCCGTGGTCCTCACCCCTTGCACTAAAAGTTTACCGGCTTGATTATAGACCTTAGAAGCATCCCGGTCAAACTTTATGACAAAGTCAGCATCACACAACTGACTAATGCTGAGAAGGTTTGCTTTCGAACCTTTGACATACAAAACATTTTCTAGCTTAGAAAATCCAGGTAACTTGACAATACCACGTCCTACAATGCTAGACTTGCTCCCATCTCCAAAGGTGACTCTGCCCTCCTGATAATCCTCAAGAGATGTAAAAAATGAGGCATCACCTGTCCTATGTCTGGAGCACCAACTGTCAAAATACCATAGTGAGGTATTATGTGCTTTGAGAGAGACATGAACAACAAAGGCCTTTTTATCTTTCGTAGGTACCCAAGAAGTGGTGACCTTTTGTTTGCCTTTGTTGTTGTTGGTTTTAGCTGGAATGTGAGAAGCATTCACTGACGACAAAGACATCCGTCAAAATTCCTCCATCAAACTCTAAGACGTGGCAGCTAAGAACTGAACTCGCTCTCTTAGACTGGTAAAATCATCAGTATGCTGAGGTGTGGCAATAGTACGTCGTGTTCGACCCATGCTATAGCAAAACTCCCTGAGGTGGCCTTTTCTTTTGCAATAAGTACAAAATAACACATTCAAAGGAG
Source organism: Sambucus nigra (assembly GCA_949130495.1). Taxonomy (NCBI): domain Eukaryota; kingdom Viridiplantae; phylum Streptophyta; class Magnoliopsida; order Dipsacales; family Adoxaceae; genus Sambucus; species Sambucus nigra. Next base: position 625,039,384 of record OX422217.1, read on the forward strand.
GAACTTGGTTTGCTTTTCTTGGTCGAATTCTCCTTCGAGGATTTTAACGATGGCCATAAGGAGTCATAGTAAACTCAGGAACTAGTCTAGGTGAAATTTTGGACGTGGAGGCACCATCATAACCTATTCCCTGCCTATCACCAAAACCTAAAGCGGGGCCGAGGAACATCTTTCCCATTTTCCCATATCTGTCCTCGATTGGTACCTTGAGTTCCCGTGCTCTCTCCAGATCATGAGTAAGCTGGGCAACAAGGGCTTCAAGTTTCTTTCGAGTCTCCATGGAGGAATGAAGCTCACTGGTAAGACTACCCACTTGTTTAGTCAAGTCCCCTCTCTCTTTCTCAAAATAACTCTCTCTCTCTCTAAACAAACTTTCTTTCTCAACACAGGCAGACTCTCTCTCTCTTAGGATGGTGCAGGTGGAATACTCTCTCTCTCTTGCTTTTCATAAATATTTCTCTAAGCCGGTGATCTTAAGAACCAACTCTTTGTTACGCTTTTTAGTTTTAAATGACTCAGAATATAACTCAGCATAGGCAGGTTGAATATCACTCTCGCTCTCACTTGTGTCATCTTCCCCCTCACTCACATCGCTCTCACTGTCGAGGTGTCCCTGTAATGCATCATCCTCATCGTCGTGAGGAGAACTAGAAGTGCTCACATAACTAGCCATGAATGCAGTGAAGTTACACTCATGCGATGAATCGACTTCAGAATCCACCGACTTGAGCTCACTGTCGTCACTAAGGGTAGCATTAAGGACAACTTTGACCTTTTCTCTGTTCAGCCTAGTAGCACACTCAAAAGCTCTATGAACCCTACCGTCGCACTCAAAGCATCTCTCACTTTCTTTCTTAGGAGGATCTTTAAAATCTTTTTCATTTTTCTTTTCAAACTTATTTTTCTCAAATTTCTTTTTATCTTTAAAATTTCCATTTTTCTTAATTTTGAGAATCCTCTTGAAATTTTTGCAAAAAGAGCCAAATCATCTAAGTCAAAATCACAATCAGAATCTGACGAATATGTCTCTCTTTTTCTATTTGACTCTCCCCTCTTTCTAGCTGACCCCTCACTCTTTCTCTCTTGGGCATTAAGTGTAATTCCCTTATCTTTAGACCTAGCAGTTTTAGGGAACATATCAATTTCATATGTTTGCAAGTCTCCTACAAGTTCTTTAATTTTAGCGTATTTAAATTACCCATAGAATTTAGCATACTGACTTTGGGGATAAAACGCTTAGGTAAAGAACGAAGAATATTTTTGAAAACTCTGGCATTAGTAATATGTTCACCAAGATTAAAGCTAGTATTAACAATGTCAGAAAGCCTAGCACAAAAATCATCAAAACATTCAGTCTCATGCATGGTCATGGTTTCAAATTGAGTTGTCAAATTTTGCAATTTAGACATTTTCATAGCATTAGTTCCTTCATGGGTGAGTTGTAAAACATCCCAAGCCTCTTTTGACATGGTGCACGTCATTATGCGTTTGAACTCATCAGGTGTGACAGACCCAGAAATAGCACTTAGACCCTCAGAATTGAATGATGACCATTTGAATTCTTCTCCAGTCCATGAAGTGACAGGTTTTAAATTGATCACATTTTCAACAGTGATGGAGGGAGGAGTCCACCCTCTTTCTACCAAAATCCAGACACATTCATCAATAGCTTTTAATGCAAATCTCATGTGGGCTTTCCAATATGCATAGTTTGTCCCATCAAAAACTGGCATTTTATTATATAACTTCTCCATACTGAACACACTCGTTTTCCAAAAGTCAATTTTTTTTAGAAAATTGATATCTTAGAAAAGTTTTGCGGAAAATTACACTGTAAATTTATGTAACTGGCTCTGATAACCATTTGAGGGGAGTGAGCTTGTGTTCAAATAAGGAAGTTATTTAATTAAACACAGTTTTTACAACTTAAGTCCTAAGCATGCATCTATATGTGATTAAATACGATGATGAAACATGCAAGAACACATATGAGGAAAAATCAGCCAAAAGGGCTAAACCTTTTTATTTTCACAATAATTTGTAAGAGCATGGCTTACACGGATTACAATGAAAATATATGACACAGAAATACCCTCGGGTGTCGGTTCTGTTGTCGGCGGCTGGAACTATCCCTTTACAGTAGGGCAGCAGTAAAAAAGAGGGCAGATTCCTCACAAATTACTCCAGATAAGTAAAGGATCTTATTGAAGGTTTAAAGATTCACACATATATATGGTAATGGTTTTGTGAATCAAAAATGTTTAGAAAACCTTAAAAAGTGAAGTCTTATTCTGGGCTGTTTTCGCAGAATTTTGAGTTTGTAAAAACACTTGAAAAATGCGTAGAAGGAGAAAAGATATTTACACAAAAATCGAGGTGGTGGCTCATTCGAACGAGATAGCCATATCACTCGAACGAAGGACAGAAGTCGTTCGAACGATATCGCGCGACATGCCTATCTCACGCGAACGACTTCCCAAGTCGTTTAAGCGATCTCGTCGATCGAGGCAATTCGCTTCTACACTTAGAAAAATTCTGTTTTTGATAAAAAATAAAACCAGACTTCAAAAAATAATTTTCAAAAACATTTCCCAAATATTTATGCAAATATTTAAAGCTCCAATCAAACATATTACTGATAGAGCGTAGTGGAGCAGTGGGAATGAGCTGAGCAGCACATTGCATGTAGCATGATGCACGTGATGAAAGTGGATGCATTGAATTCGAATAAAGGCCATCGAGGATGATCGTGTTGACGTGCCGAATGTGGCGGTATGAGACATATGAACTATGATCTAGGAGAAAATAGAAATATCCTAGAATCTACCCCGGACATTTATAAAATTATGTCCTTACAATATGTAAGTTCGGGAACCAAGTTTTTTAACTTAACTTTTTCACATCTTTCCATCTCCAAGAGAGAGTTTGAGATCAATATTCAAATGGAAAAAAGTTCATTGTTTTTTAGTGTTCAATTCTTCAAGAAAAAATCTTTTAAACACTTATTTACACCCAAAGCTTGTTTAATCCAAGTTCCATATATATATATATATATATATATATATATATATATATATATATATATATATATATACTTTGCTTGGAGTGTTTGGCACCGGTTTGTCTCTACATCCATTTGAAGAGATGTTTGGGTTTGCTTCTAAATCCCACAAAAAAGAAGTGCTTGTTTTGCTGCGGCATTCTCATGTGGTGAAAGGCACCGTGTGTGGTTGACGGTGTACCTATGTCTCATTGGTGAAGGCCAAGATTCCGGTGGAGCTCCGGAGTTGTCTACTAGGCGGAGGTGTTTACAAGAAGAAGCGTCGGGGCTTGAGAGGGATCGAGTCGAGTGTTGTAAGTCTTTCTGTATTGTAATTTGTAAATCCATACTTAGTGGACTTAAGGCTAGGGTCGTCCGAGGTTTTTTTCCCGTTGTGGGTTTTTTCTCGTATATCGCGGCGTAGTGATTTATTGTTTATTTTATCTTGCTATACTCACCTAGAATGCATGCTTACGTAATTCAAGATAAAATTTGGTTTAATCACTACTTGTTTAATTTGGTGCTAAATAAATATTGGGTAATGTTTAGTTAATTTAATTCAAGTCTTTACTTTTATTTGTTAAAATGAGTTTGGTCTAATTTGGTAAAATTGAGAAATATGACTTAGGCAAAGTTTCTAGGACTTGGGTTAATTAAATTGGTCTAAATGAAATTAATATAAATGTGTGTTTTAATTTAATTTGACTTTGTTTAATTTTAATTTGTAAAGAAATTAAAGTTTTGTTAATTTGTTTTAATTGAACCATCATCTTACGCTTCCGCATCTATTTTTCAAGGAAATTACTTTTACAGTGAATAATTTTAAAATTGGGGGCCTACGGCATTTTTTTTTCAAACGTAAATATATTATTAACATCATAACTCATCAAATAATACACCTCAACTAATTTATAACCTCAAATCTATTTATACACAATACATGTAAGATTTTACCCAAAATCTAGGTTTTAACATTTTATCCCAAAATTCACAATTTTTATCCAAAAATCATGAAATAAATGGTACACAACAATTATTTAGCAATTTTAATCACTTGCCTCAAATTCGTAGAGTCTGAATCTTCCTCGAGATCGTTTAATGGTCGAAAATCCCACTTTTCTCCTCTTTTTCTTCTTCTTTTCTTCTTCCCTTTCTTTCTCTCTTTCTTTCTCTTTTTCTGTAAGGAGATTTGTTCTCCCGTACACTTAATAAGCCTTATCTCCCAAAATACACAACTTTAAATGATAATACACACTTTAGATGACTCGGTAACTCTAATTCGAGCTAAACGAACTTAAAATATTTCGCAGCCTAAATAAGTCCCAAGTACAGTCATTTCTCGACCCTTCCGAAAATAACCACACCCTCAAAATCGTCATTCGATTCACTTCCTAACATCTTCAAATCTTGACATCAAATGCCAATTTAATTATTCTCTAATTAAATTAATATTTATTTCTCCCTAAAATAAATAAGTTATTGTCCCAAAAATCTCGGGTTGTTACAGACATCCCCACTTACAAGAATTTTATCCTCGAAATTAAGCTAAGCTTAGTACTCCAAAGCGCAACTAGTTCCTAATACACTAATCCTTGCTAACCCTATACCCAAGCCTCTAACTTTTCATGATGAAATATTTTAATTTTATAAAACCAATTTTAACAACTAGGGCACCCATACACCCTTTATTGAAACTCTACTCGTATAAACATAATTAGGCTTCACTTGCCTCAATAGTACAACAATTCTAAAAATATTAAATTATTCTAACATACTAATAATATAAAATTTTGAAAGGTCCAATGATTTAACTCCTCCCAATTCCTGGCATTCGCTACTTTCATGCGAGGGAGGTCTCGCAAGCGAAATCCAAACGAGGAACCCTCCAAATACACTAATGTGTAGCGATGTCGGTGATTAAGAGTTTGTTAGATCGGGATTGGAGGTTAAAATATTTTTGTGGAAATCATTTTTGATATTGCGCAAAGGCCTATAAAAAGTTTATTTTAAAATAATTTATGTCTTTCGACATTTAAATAAAATACCTTATGCCCATGACACAAGGTTTTAGCAATTCTCATACTCATAATAATATATAGTTCTCAAAATTAACATAATTATGAGCTAGAATATCTCGCTCAACAATAATCTACTAAATTCGGAATCATTTCAGTAATAATCTCTCACATCATATTAATATATTTCCATACACTAGGCTCTTCCATAACTGGAATATAACAAATATATAAGTCTAGCACGACTATAAAAATAAGTAGCTTTATCATTACTACTCAACAAATTTTAACAATTCTTACATTCACAACAAAATCATAGCTCTCTTTCTAGCACATCACAAGATAATCTATTCTCTCAAAAGATAATAACATAAGAGCGTCACTTGCTCAACATTCCCTTTCGGGTCATTCCTTACATAATAGGGTTATAGCACTACCCGCTTATTACAATCTCCCAGACGATATTCCCAAAACTTCATATAGCATAATCCTATTCACACAGGAAAATAACTTACATCATACCTCTCTAGTCCAATTTCATCTCCTCATCATTGGGTTCCCACACAAAGTCCCCTGGCTTAAAATGACCTCGAATCTGCTGTAAAGGTTGCACCTCTAAAACTTCCTCAAAACATGGTCCTTTACCTCTGTTAGGACAATCTCTCTTTCTATGGCCTAATTCTTTGTAAAAGAAACATTTACCCGCAAATCCTCTTTGCCCATCTTGAGGAACAAAACGTTGTTATGACCTTCTATAGTCTGACTTATACCCACTGGAATTACTGGTATTCCGTTCACCAGAAATATTTGATTAACCCGAATCTCTAAAGTTCTTATCCCCTCGCGAATGAAAATGATATTCATGATACTACAAAAAGTGCTGCATTCACTACCTCGACGAAAATCACCAACGCTGGGTTCCCTAACAAATGCTGCTGAATCTGCCCATCTAAACCTTACGTAAACTATGATATACGCTTATCTTATGTATTTACCTCATCAGGTACTAAATTTGTCAATCAAGTAAATTATTCTTCATACTCGGCCACCGTTCTATTACTTTGAAACACATCTATCAATTTCCTCCTCAATTCCTTCTAAATCGGGGAAGGAAAATACCTTCGGTCAAAGAGTTCCCAAAAATCTTTTGTGGGCAATGTATCTCTCTGTTCTGACATGGTGACAAACTCCCACCACTGGAGAGATGCTCATGTTAACTTAAAGGTGGCTAGAAATTATTTCTGCACTTCACTACATTCAACCATACGAAAGTGCCTCTGAATACTATTCTTCCATCGACTTGCATCAATCGCATGGACTCCCCCTAAAAACTCTCGAGGATTCCCCTTACTAAAATATTCCCGCCCTCTTTCCCATAAATACGGTCCTGAATGGGTTTGGGCTACTAGGACAGTAGGTTGATGCCCCATCATAAAAATGCCAGCAGTTACTGCTTGTGCCACCGTACTGGAAACTTCATCTATAGTCATAGTACTTGGTGGCATTTGGGGTTCCATACTCTCAGCCCATTTATTTTCCCTGACTAAACAACCTCTCTTCGGTGGCATCTGAAACAAGAACAATTGTATCATACCGCCTTTCAATTGTTTTCTCATCACAGAAGAAACTAAGGACGTATGAACAGAACAGTCCTAATAATAGGGATCTATATCAAGAACGCTTACAGAAGATCGCAGTAAACCCACACAGATCCTAAAGACACTAGAACCTGATGCTCTGATACCACCTGTGACACCCCTCTCAAAATAATAACGGGTAGCCATCCCTATACTAAAATAATCAGGAATCTCAAGTGGATCATTCTCAGCATCTATTGAGAATTATAAATAAACACGGCTAACTACCCACCACAAAAGAGGATATAAAAAATTTTAAAACAATTATTTAAAACTTTACTAAAACAAACTATGCAACAACTAACCAACAACATAACTTCTAAATATGATGAGAGATACACACATACACAAAATAATATAAAAGAGACTAATAAAGGAGTACAACACAATGTACAAAATAAAATACCCGAATATACTGTCGGGTCATAGACAATATATAAATCTGAGAGAGAGAGAAAATATAAAAGTGCTACACTATGACACTTGGGTATAAAACCAATATAAAAACTGAATCCTAATCTAGATACACAAAAGATAGGAATCGACTATATCAAAATACAACAACAGTCTGCTACTGCCACAGCTCCACGAGTACACTTTATGGAGAACATCAATGGCATCCTTGCGGAGGAACACCTAGAATAATACAATATATATACATAGCAAGATAAGATATAAACGGGTCAGAGCCCTAGGTGAAAACATTTTATAGCAAGTGGATTAAAATGCATAATAATTATAAATGCATTATGACATGATTAAGGTGTTTTCGCCCTCTCCATAAAACTCAACTCACCTCTAAACTAAAGCGCGCAACTAGATGCATGCACATGATCTCCAATTAATTGCCCAATTCTATCTAGGGGAAATGTAATCTAACTTGCACCCAAAATTTATACTCAATTAAAATCCATCTACATTATCTCTCAACTTCAAATATTACCACTCTCAATTATTTTGAAGTGTTTGAAAACTGGACGAACATGGTACTCTTGAGAAACTTCACTACTGCTAACTATTTACTATGCACGACTACTTATTTATCCATAATCCCAAATATTATACATAATCCCAAAGAATCTTCACCTTTTTTTTTGGATTTTGTCTTCGTGTCTTTTTATGTTTTCTATGTTAATATTGGAAATCAGAACATGTTGAGTACTATGTAATTGATAACATCACTATTTGTTTACTCACTATTTTTATTCTTTCTGTAGTTATACATTGTGTTCATATTGTGCACTGTGTTCATATTGTGCACTGAGTAGCACTAGAAATTTGTTTCCTGTTAATGGATTATGCAGGTCAGGCTAACAATTTTGATAGGATTGCTAACCCTGATGATATGGCATTTAACTCGGGCATACTCAAGAGGGGATAAAAGCACTACTATCAGTTTTATATGTTGGAATTAAATTTTTATAATTTATCTAATGAACTTTACATCTTAAAAAATCTTTTTTACTTCTAAGTAGCGTACTCCAGACTACTAATGTCAATTCTAATAAGATTGATTTGATTAATTTTGTAGCGGATGTCGTATTTTCACCACACTCATTATGGTATGAAAATAGAAGTTGGACTGTACGGATCAATTCAAGTGGTCCTTCTTGACAATCATCTACAGTCGCAGCATCATTCTAAGAAATTGGTACCATAAGAGTTCATTATGGTATGACGCTATGGTACAATTACAATTATGTTCCATTGTAATATGATTAGGCTCTATTGGTTTTATATTTATGGATTGGGATAATTTAAAATTTTAGATAAAGAACGTATTTACTACATAGTATTATGTATTCAAGGCTATTATTTTTCTTGTGAGTCAAATAGAATACTGGACACTATTATTTACTCCCACTATATGTGTTGATATTTAACTTTTGCTTCCATCTAACTTTCGTTATATTTCTTAATTTCTTTAGATGCTCCGTTGAAAGGTAATGTATTACTTTTGATGGTAAGAATGTGGCTCCTAATAGAGTGACCATGTGACAGTGTGAGCATCTAACCGTGCGAGCATCATTTAAATACAAACTTTCTTGGAATATATGTCGAGAAGATCTGATTTTTGGATTATTGACAGACAGGTCTGACTTTGAAAAGTCACAGACATGTCTGATATCTTTTTGTCTCTATCGAGCAGGTCCTCACTTGATCTCTTTTTGTCTCTATCGAGCAGGTCTTTTTTTCTCAATAGAGTAGTACAATTTCAACCTCTTCGGCCTCCCATCGGAACTATGGATTATTGACAGACAGGTCTGATTACATTCCACGAACTTTGTTGTCAAACCTCTGTTCAAGACTTGATGATTTTTGGTTTAAAACATTAATTTTTTTTTTTTAGGTTTATATACGACCTGTATCCCCAATGCAGAACTATTATGGAGTTGGACGGAGTTCGAACAAACAGGTAGATCTATGCTAACGAAATATCAGTTTAATCATAGTTATTTTAATTATACCATATTTTTTCTTTCATAACTGTTTAAATTTATTTTAAGAATATATATAACCTATACAATTTGGTACTCTGAGAGTATTTGCTACAACATCAGAGTGTTCGCTACAACAGAGACCAACTATTATAGTTGTTATAAGAAATTAAGATTTAATTTTTTGGTGAAGATCAAAACTGGGGTGGTGGACTCTGCAACCAGCTTAAAGAGAAGCTTGGTTATCTTGCAGGTACCCCTATTCTCAAAAGTTTGGACGGGGAACTGTCCCAACTCAGCAGCCTATATGTATGGTTTAATAATGGACTCAAAGAGGCGATATTGGGTACAACCGGAGGCATCGCGCAGCCTCTTGCAATATTAATGAAGATGAACCCACTGATTTCTCTTCTCCATCTTTATGATGGTTTTAATTACCCTGGTGTTGTGGTAATTTCATCACTTTTCTCCTTTTTATTATTTCGTTTTTCCCTTTCTTTCTTCTTCATAATCATGTGGCCAAAATATTTATTGAATCCAATTTTTTTATTCTCTTAAACATTTCTTATAAACAACCTCTTGCAATATTGATGAAGATGAACCCACTGATTTCTCTTCTCCATCTTTATGATGGTTTTAATTCCCCTGGTGTTGTGGTAATTTCATCACTTTGATCCTTTTTATTATTTTGTTTTTCCCTTTCTTTCTTCTTCATAATCATATGGAAAAAATATTTCTCATAAACATCCGTATTTTGTCACATTATGAGTTAAATATGCTCTGAAAGTTTGTTCAGCTGCTATTGCTTTATATGTTTTGACTTACATACTAATTAAGCCATTTTGTGACAATTTCATTAAATGTTTTCCAAATTGAGTTTTTACTAATTGCCAAATATTATGAGATTTCCGAAAGATGAAAGCGAGATCAACATAGCAAGTTACGAAGCAGACCCAGAATTCTCGGAGTGCAAATGGGTAAACCTAGAAGTAATTGAGCAGGCAGTGGACTACAAGAGGCCAACATATGAGGAAGTGATGAGGACCTTTAATCCTTACTGAAGTGAAAGTGGAAAATCACCCAATGGTGAATGAAATTTAGTTGATTGTGTTCAAAGTTTGGAATGTAGAAGTTTTACTTTTTTCTTTGTTCTTTGTAAATGGACATGCAAAGTTAAAACCTTAAGAATTAGGTGGTCAATTAATTGTAATAAACAAAAATTGTTCCCCCCAAAAGCAACTATGTGATACAAATTTTAATCATCATTTGCTTTTTGTCATATAAAGTCCTCGATAAATATTCTATTATTTTTTAATAGTTTTATCAGATAAATATCACGGATTATATTCTTTTGAATTGTTTATACTTATTTGGTTGTGATAAAAATTACGGTCAGTGATGGATTATATTGTTTTTAATTGTTTGTAAGGTGGTTGTTCTGAAATTATAGTGTAGTTGTTGATGTTTGTCTCCCTTCAAATATGATAAATGGTTCTATAAATAAATGAAAATTTGCCCCATTTTTTAAATATGTTAGGTCCGATATTAATAATAGCCTAGATATTTTTGTTGTTTAATAGGACGAATTGTTCTATTAAAAAAGAATTTTTGTCCAAAATTTTAAAATTATCAGATTCATCATTAATAATAATATAGATGGTATTAGTGTCGTGCTGCACACAACTTTGAAAATTATTACTTTTTTTTAATTACACTTCGTTTTGTTGGGGGACGATTTTTTTCCCTTTTGCAATTACGTATTCAAGAAATTTTTGACGTTTTACGATTACGTACTTCGGAAATTTTCATTGTGCCTTCAGGAACGGGCATACACTAGTTGCTCGTATGGTCATTTTGAGTGCGCCAACGTGTTCGGAAGGGCCGAGATAGTCAAAAAAGTGTACCCGGGAGTTTAGTTTGGGTCTCGGGGGTTTTTTTTAGGCTTAATTAGTACCCCGGGAGGGCATTTTGGACATATTGTAATTTTGAGTAATTAAACCCACGAATTTGCAAGGGTTATATCAGAGGCCCAGGGTTGTCTTCTAGGGTTAACAGAATCAAAACCTAGTGACAGCCATTGGAGAAGGAAAGGAAGAGGTTACCAAGGAATTCTAGGCTCAAAACTCCTTCGTTTGCGCCGCCGTCGCCGCCAAACGATAGATCACGTTGCAAGGATCTTAACCACACCGATTTCAGCACAAATCAGAGACGAAAAATCCCCAGGCAAGTATTTATCTTGCTCAATTTCGTTAATGCATCATTCATGTTAGTCTAGGGTTGATTAGGATGAGTTTCATAGAAGAAAACCCATGTTGGAGATGGGAAAATTTCATGTAGTAATGATATAAATGATAACCTGGAAATCCCCTTCATATGTAGAGGTTGAACCATGGATTTATGATGGATTAGAAGTAGAAATTCTGGAAAAAGGTTGATCTGAATTAAGTTAAAGAAATTTCTAGGGTTCATGAGATTTATATAAGGTTTGGCCCTTTAATTCATGGATATTGATGAAAATTCACATGCTTTACGTAGAAGATTGCTAGTTTGGGTTTATAATGGTTGTAGTACAAATTTCTGGGAGTTTGGGTGTTAAAAATCTGGATTTGGATGAGGTTCGATGATAGAACTTGTAACTGGATTTCTGCAGAATTTCCCATACCTGCTTGATCGATCAATCGATCATAGCTCGTCGATCGATCGATGGTTCAATCGATCGAACACCTGCCCTCGATCGATCGACCCCTCCCGGCAGACTCATATTTCCCCTTTTTAAATAGCTGAATCCAATTTAAATGAGTAATAATCCTTAAACATCCTTATTAAAATATTTTGGGAGATAAAGAAGACCAGTAGGACTTATTAAAAATAGGAAATCTTTAATGTAAGATGAGATTTACATTTTGTGACAACCCGCTCACCAAAATAAGGGGTGGCCAGCCCAATACTCCAATATAACGGAATCATGGATGGAATCATTCTCAGCATCATAATAAAAATATAGAGTATCCAGGATAACCACCCAATATTTCAGAAAACGGGTTGCCAAAAATTTGATTTGAAAGTAATTAAATGAAAACAAACAACCCAATTCCTGAAAGATAAGGGAAACCCCAAGACATAAATAAATAATATAACAAGAATACCATAAAAAGACCGAATATGTAACCGGTCACTAAACTGATACACCAATAATACACAAGTACAATAAGTCACTTATTACACTTTATTAGACATTTACAAAAGCTTGGGCCTCTCGCCCGAATAACAGACTTGATCTTAACTAGAATGAAAATGAAAGCGTCTATACCAAATGTATCCCGTAATACCCGCAATGCATCACGGCTCATCGAAAACATCGGAATAGGAATTCAAATCAGGCATCCTTGCGGCGGAGTACCTGAGCAGAGACAAGAAGAATATGCAATAGGAAAATGTAACCGGTCAGGGCCCGGTTCTATATGATTACAAGATGAATAAAGAGTATGACAGTTATGTAAATAAATCGTGAAGAAAGAGAAATAACGAGCAACCTATACAATTTAAAACATAAGCTAAGAAAAAAATAAGAAGCATTAAACTAAAGACTTCACCAAAGGTGCCAATAATTTCATATATCTTTTCCTTAGCAGGAAGTATATATATATAATCAAAATCTTTTACTCTTTAAGCAGATTTCAACCATTTAATTAAAATTAAGCAATTGGGAATTTAATGTTGTTATGAAAATTGTTATAAATTGTTAATTGTGCCACCTTATGGAAATATTATAATGTTGATATCTCGGGAACGTTAGGAAATGTAGGTAATTTATTTTCACCCCTTTTATAGCATACTTGCTAGGTATGGGACTAGTAGGTGGACCTTAGTTACGATTTATATTTTCTAGGTATGGGACTAGTTAATGTGAGTCTATACGGGTTATATAATTTGGGATGGGGGCTGATTTTCTACATTATACTGTCGCTATGTTAACCTAGGATTGGTGTCTAGGTGGAATGAAAGTTTTATAGTCATACTATACTTAGGATATGACGAATTTGTGTTTGGGAACTCTTAGTTGGGACTAAGTGGTATTTTGAGGATTTTCACATCGATTTTAAGGGTGGGTAAAATTAAATTTGAATAATGAGTTTAAGAAATTTTGGAAATTAATACCGCAAGACTAAAACGGGTATTAAAATTGATTGGCGACATCATGTGTCGGGGCCGACAGTTTAAATGGGTCAGAGGACGATTTATGTCGTGTCTGTAATACCCCGTATTTTTATGCTTTCTAAATTTGGGGATTTATTGAATTTAATGTGAGATATTAATTTAATATAAATTCGGAAATTAATTATTTTTAATAATTACTAACGCGATATAAGGTAGTAAGTATGGGAAACTTGTTGAATATTGCTAATGATCAAAGTAATATATGATATTGGTTCTATTAACTGTCACGAGTGAATAAAATGACAATTTTGGAAATTTAAGTCGGGACGCGCCTGTGTCGTGTCGGGACTAAATATTGATTAATAAAAGTGAATAAATTATAAGTTGCTCGTATGGTCATTTTGAGTGCGCCAACGTGTTCGGAAGGGCCGAGATAGTCAAAAAAGTGTACCCGGGAGTTTAGTTTGGGTCTCGGGGGTTTTTTTTAGGCTTAATTAGTACCCCGGGAGGGCATTTTGGACATATTGTAATTTTGAGTAATTAAACCCACGAATTTGCAAGGGTTATATCAGAGGCCCAGGGTTGTCTTCTAGGGTTAACAGAATCAAAACCTAGTGACAGCCATTGGAGAAGGAAAGGAAGAGGTTACCAAGGAATTCTAGGCTCAAAACTCCTTCGTTTGCGCCGCCGTCGCCGCCAAACGATAGATCACGTTGCAAGGATCTTAACCACACCGATTTCAGCACAAATCAGAGACGAAAAATCCCCAGGCAAGTATTTATCTTGCTCAATTTCGTTAATGCATCATTCATGTTAGTCTAGGGTTGATTAGGATGAGTTTCATAGAAGAAAACCCATGTTGGAGATGGGAAAATTTCATGTAGTAATGATATAAATGATAACCTGGAAATCCCCTTCATATGTAGAGGTTGAACCATGGATTTATGATGGATTAGAAGTAGAAATTCTGGAAAAAGGTTGATCTGAATTAAGTTAAAGAAATTTCTAGGGTTCATGAGATTTATATAAGGTTTGGCCCTTTAATTCATGGATATTGATGAAAATTCACATGCTTTACGTAGAAGATTGCTAGTTTGGGTTTATAATGGTTGTAGTACAAATTTCTGGGAGTTTGGGTGTTAAAAATCTGGATTTGGATGAGGTTCGATGATAGAACTTGTAACTGGATTTCTGCAGAATTTCCCATACCTGCTTGATCGATCAATCGATCATAGCTCGTCGATCGATCGATGGTTCAATCGATCGAACACCTGCCCTCGATCGATCGACCCCTCCCGGCAGACTCATATTTCCCCTTTTTAAATAGCTGAATCCAATTTAAATGAGTAATAATCCTTAAACATCCTTATTAAAATATTTTGGGAGATAAAGAAGACCAGTAGGACTTATTAAAAATAGGAAATCTTTAATGTAAGATGAGATTTACATTTTGTGACAACCCGCTCACCAAAATAAGGGGTGGCCAGCCCAATACTCCAATATAACGGAATCATGGATGGAATCATTCTCAGCATCATAATAAAAATATAGAGTATCCAGGATAACCACCCAATATTTCAGAAAACGGGTTGCCAAAAATTTGATTTGAAAGTAATTAAATGAAAACAAACAACCCAATTCCTGAAAGATAAGGGAAACCCCAAGACATAAATAAATAATATAACAAGAATACCATAAAAAGACCGAATATGTAACCGGTCACTAAACTGATACACCAATAATACACAAGTACAATAAGTCACTTATTACACTTTATTAGACATTTACAAAAGCTTGGGCCTCTCGCCCGAATAACAGACTTGATCTTAACTAGAATGAAAATGAAAGCGTCTATACCAAATGTATCCCGTAATACCCGCAATGCATCACGGCTCATCGAAAACATCGGAATAGGAATTCAAATCAGGCATCCTTGCGGCGGAGTACCTGAGCAGAGACAAGAAGAATATGCAATAGGAAAATGTAACCGGTCAGGGCCCGGTTCTATATGATTACAAGATGAATAAAGAGTATGACAGTTATGTAAATAAATCGTGAAGAAAGAGAAATAACGAGCAACCTATACAATTTAAAACATAAGCTAAGAAAAAAATAAGAAGCATTAAACTAAAGACTTCACCAAAGGTGCCAATAATTTCATATATCTTTTCCTTAGCAGGAAGTATATATATATATAATCAAAATCTTTTACTCTTTAAGCAGATTTTTATCTCAATTTTACCTTTTATAAAAATCCTTTCCTTATCAGGAAAATAATCATTTTCAAATGCTCTTTGTGGCATTTATATGTGCTCTATGTGGCACTCCATCATGCTCTATATGGCATATCAAAATACATCAAGTCCCACTTGATTATGAACTGTTATATTATATACATATAACGTACTCTAAGACCGCCCGTCCGGGTTTCCCCCTGAGCGCGTCCCTAAATAACCATCATCTTCCAGGGCCTAACATAAGACAACCTGGGATCCTATCGAAAGCGTCGGGAAGCGGCGATGAGCCTGCGTGGTAGCCAAGACCACACCCGGAATCTCCCTACCCCCGCAGAAATAATATACAACCATAAGCGCTCCCATGGCCTAGGACTATATCCACCCTGCATTCATTAGCCAGGGGGCTTCACCTATCGTGTGGACTTCCCTTAAGATGGTATTTAGAGAGGTGTGTAACATCCATTTTATTTATTATTTCAAAATCAAGTAAATTATTATTTACCGGTTCCATGATTGAGTAAATTATCATTTACTACTATCAATACCACATCCATTTATATGTTTCATTTTTATTCGAAACCATTACTGTTTACTTCTAGTACTAGATAGAGCTTATAATCCGGAGCCATACGATAGCTTATATCAACACTACAACCTCAAAGGAGTAAATAAACTCTTTATTATCTCCAAGCATTCTAGGAGGTTATTTTAGAACCCCAAGGTTATCATCTTTCAAAGGAAAGAAATGACTTTCAATTTATTCTCCAAACTCACCTTTTTGGCGTTATTATGAACCACCAAGGTTAACATAGTTCAATTGAACTTTTAAAATCTCCCAACATTATTTTGGGGCGGTAATATAAACCATCAAGACTAGTATAGCTTAATTAAGCTCCTATGGTCTCCCGAACATAACACTACATCTCCTAGTTTTATAATAATTAACTAGAAGAAAAGAATGCCTTATCATTAATAGGCCTAACCCCGGAAAAATCCCCACATAACCCATTCCTAATGTAGGGTAGAAATCTAACTCATCTCACACCCTAGGACTCTGAGTTTACTTCATTCAAGAAGGTTCCTAGTCCCTATATTTAAAGAAAAGGATGAAAATTGAGTTATAAAATTAACTCAAAAACAGCAGGAAAATGAATCGATTCGCCCAAGGGCCGAATCGATTCGCCCTAGCGAATCGATTCGCCCCAAAAAGCGAATCGGTTCGGACAACTAAACCAACCTTCTGTAATTGACCGAATCGATTCGGTCTTAACCCCGAATCGATTCGGGTTATGCAGACCTGCCAATTTCCCCTTAGCGAATCGATTCGCCCAAAGGGCCGAATCGATTCGGACCTGCAAATTTGCCAAAAATGGCTATGAAGGGTTATGAACCCTAATTTCTCCAAACCCCAAATCTCTTCCATCTTACACACAACCAACAATATTTATCTACCCAAAGTGTATCCTACACGATTTAAAACCATTTTAGTCCACCATTTCATCATCAAAACTAAGATTAGGGCTTAATTCCCATAATTTCCACATTTAAACCATAAATGTAAATACACAACTATCATACAATTTATGCACCTTAAATCACATATTAGCAAGTAGAAAACTTGCCTTAGGATTGATATCTCAGATTTATTTGGAGAAGAAGCAATCCCAAATCCTCCATCTTCAATCTCTCTCTCATTTGTCCATTTCTCTTCTTCCTCTTTCTCTCTCTATGTTTAAGACATAAAATGGGGAAAAATAAGGGATTTAGAAGACTAAAATTGTGGCTTAGGTTAAAACTCCCAACTTAAATGGTTAACACCACATTAAAATGACTCCCAAATACGCGTATAAGCTAAAACCAGGTAAAAGTGCCCGAAACACAAAAATACAATATGGCACTTATTTTGACTGTCTCGCACCTTCCGAGACTAACTACACCCTCTAAACTGGCATCCGGAATTTTATAAATTATTTCGAGTTCCAAAAATCATTTAAACTATAAGGCCATATAAAATACATGACACTACAGACATGCAACCTGATGTTATTTACTTTCACATGCAGTAATATGCATCAATCTAGTAAATATTAACTTTCAATTCATTAAATTAATATTTACTCCAGTCCCCACATTTTATATAATTACCTTATGCGGTACAATCAGTATAAAATGAGCCTCCCAGAATCGAGGGTTGTTACACATTTTTGGGGAGGTTTACATAAAAGGGACGATGGAACTATGTATTAAAGAAAGAGACGCGTAAGATAGTTAAGTTGGATAATAAATGAATAATTACTGAAATTTTTACTTGGGAGTATAGGAATCCATGAGTGTCACTTGATAAGTTGGAATAATCCACAAATTAAGATAAGAGGCAACCGTTATACGTATTAACTAAATAACGAATAATAAGGACAAATGTCATAATTATGGGTTATGAGATGCAACTAAATTTGATATGGTAATAGTAGTATATTTATATGACTGTGTTTATGCATATACTATATACGTGTAAAAATCATACTCGCGCTACTTGCTATCCTTGAGGTTACCGTACTAGGAAAGTCTTATCGTGATGGGACCTTTATGGGGGATATTGACTCGTACCCTAGAAGATAGAAATCTTTCGGTACAGGCTATCGAATCGATATTTTAGATGGTCCTAAGAGACGTGAGGGTATGTACTGACCTCTTAGAGACCTGGAATCTATGCTTCGCGTCAATATTGTTTGTGTTTGTGTTAGTACCGTTCGAGAGTGATTTCGAACTTGTATTTCCCTTAGTACAAGTTATACGGGGATTGGATAGTAGAGTATGCCCGCACCATAATTATTATGTGGGGTGTCGTTAGAATATATATATTATATGAGTATTTAATATATATATTAAATTATGGAATTTGGGAACTACCTATTGTGTTTATGGTAAGTAAGATATGAATAATTATTTCAATTTGGGAATAAATGTTTGAAAAGTATAATATATTGCTGTGAGACTTTATTAGTAAATAAGGTAAATGAGAACTATATTGTTAAATGAAATGAACCTCTTAAACTGTTGAAATTGTTAGTTTAAATCATAAGAGCGACATAAGATAAGATAAGTTAAACCGTTGGGAAGGTTAGTACAATAGGCATGCACATTAGAAGAGAGGTGAGAATTTCTCAAGGGAGTGTCGCACTAATATGTTGTTGCATTGGCCAGTAAACATTTTAAATACTTGCTAAACAAATTTTAAATCGTTTTTACAATCGGGGTATGACCCGTTTCCATTTTCTTTTCTCTCTTGTATATCTATATTATATGAGAGGGGGGTGTTTTACTGTTCCAAAAAATCAATGGTTTGGAGCGAATTTTTTGAGACGATCTAATGGTTTGGGATTGTGCCATGTAGGATTATACCATTGTGACGTGACAAAGTGGAAAAAACACGGTTGAATCCCCCAAAGAAAAACCCTTCACCCCGTCTTCCTTACCCATCCTCATCACATTATCCTATCCGCCTAAACAAACAACCCCTTATCACACAAATCTAACCTCACCTCCATGCGCTCCCGCCGTCGGCAACACCTTGTCGCCCTCACCTCCACGTTGTTGTCCTCCTCAGATCCATGCTGCTTCCATATCCAACACACCCAGTTATGAAATTAATGGGTTTCAAATTTGGCATTTGAATTTTGGGTTTTACATTTTAGGATTTTACATCTACCCTTACCTCCATGCGCTGCCGCCGTCGATTACACGTTGTCGCCCTCAGCTCCACGTTGTCGTCGTCCTCAGATCCATGCTGCCTCCATATCCAACACACCCAGGTATGAAATTAATGGGTTTCGAATTTGGCTTTTTAATTTTGGGTTCTGCATTTTAGGGGCAGGTTGTGTCAATGATGAAGGGGAAGACCCATGTGGATCTCTACACGTGTGTGTGGGGATACATTTCCAAAATGTGTGGGGGACATTAGGGCCAAAATGGGTGGGGGGAATTAGGTCCTTCTGATATTTTGAATTGGGGTTCTCTAAATTTTGAGTTCATGTGGATCTCTACATGTGTGTGGGGGGATACATTTCCAAAATGTGGGGAGGGGGGGGGGGAGGGGGGGGGGAATTAGGGCCAAAATGGGTGGGGGAAATTAGGGCCTTCTGAAATTTTGAATTGGGGATCTCTAAATTTTGAGTTTTTTGAATTCGAAAATGTATTTCTCCTTTAGGCATTTTATGGATGTTTTTAAATGTATTGGAATTTTTATCACCATATCATCAATATCAGTTTTGCATGCTTCTTTCCAAGTATTATCGAGGTGTAAAATTGTATTATTTCCACATATTTGTGAAAATTCCCAAATGTATAGTTAAAGTACATTTTTTTTATTGTTTTGAATGTTGTTGGTACGGAGTAGCATATCAAATGTGCGAGTACAAAACTTAGGTATGATGATAAGAAGGTAGGACTGCTTCTTGGTGTTCTATAGTCTTGAAGCAGACCCTGTGCATTTTTTAAAGTTCATGTGCATTTTTAAAGTTATTTTTCTTTTTCTATTAATTACAGGTGTTGATTTCTTGGGATCTAATGGACAACAATGAAATTCACGAGCAAATCGAGTTTGTTTGTGTGATGCTTTTGTTCTCACGTATATATTAGTCAATATGCTTTGTTTTGTTTGTGTGATGCTTATAAACATATTAGTCAATATGCTTTGTTTTGTTTGTGTGATGCTTATAAACAATATGCTTTGTTTTTGTTGTCAGGTATATATTAGTCAATATGCTTTGTTTTGTTTGTGTGATGTTTATAAACAATATGCTTTATTTTTGTTGTCTTTGTAGCAGGGAATCTGAGTCATCTATGATTTGGGATCGAGTATTTTGAAATTTTGAACTACAATGTGATTCATGAGTTTGGAACTGAGACACAATCCTTTGCCATAGCTTTATATGGGTATGAGCTCATTCTACATAGACCATCCAACATCTTTTGTATTGTTCAACCTATATCATTGGCATTCTTGCAATTTAGTTGTGGTCTCTTTCATGTTCATTTGTGTGAGGAATAAAGAGGGTTTTGTTATTAAAATTTCAAAGGTTGATATGTCTCAAATTTGAGAATTTGTAGGGGTTATTAATCATTGGTATGAGCACAATTTCATTGCTAGATATAAACTTTGGTAAAGTTAATATAAGGAAAAAAACCATCCACTTCTCTAACCACATCCATACATATCTAATGACAAGTGGCTTTGACAAATTTTCCATTGAAGCCATCCAAACATGGTGCATTATCACCATTAAGACTGAAAAATCTTTTTTTTCTTCATCGGTAGTTGGGACACATGACAAAAAAAATCATTATCGTCCTCATTGATAAGCTTTGGGATATTATTATTGAAGGCTTTATCATGTAAAATGCAGAATATGCAACAAGTATGTCAGTATATTATTTAATAACCTCTTTGTCAATCTCATTATAGGATAACAACCTCTGAGTCTTTAATTTTGTGTACATCTCATGGGCTGATTTATTCAGTTGATCTACTTTGTAATTAGTAATAGATTTTTTCCATTTCAAATTTGACAAAATGCTCTCTAATATTTCCTAAATGGAAGAAATACCATCCTTTTTGTTACACCAAGTAAACTTAAAACCATTGGCAACAATAAAATTAAAATCATTCCCTCTATCCTTTTATAAAGAGTTGGTAACAGTATTAAAGTCCGCTACGACAATTTAGAAAACAGTTAATCCCATAATTTCTTTTCGTAGCTCTATCACACTTGGCATACACCAACAGTCAAATTGTTCCTCACTAGGAGAGTAATGCATTGAGTCATTTGGGATTTAATAGAGCATTCTATAATATGAGAATAAAAGAACCAATTACTGTTTACATCATGTTCTCCAACCTTATTAAATATAAATTTCCATCTAAAGCTTTCGAGCTTCATAGTATCAACTTTGGTCTCAAGAAAATCCATCATAGATAAATTATGGATAATCCTATGTTTCTTAATTCTTTTATTGGTATTCTTCTTGGAAATCCCCCTGATATTCCAAATTATAAATTTAATCTATGTGATTTATGGGGTTTAGCATCTTTAGGCTAGTCATCCTCTGCATATATTAATTTTATGTTTTATGTTATAACAAATTATAAATTAATATATGTACAAATTGTAGTCGGTCACCCTTAGTAAACTGTTATAGACTAATTTCAATTTATATCTTCTTTATCAAAAGAATAATCTTAGAGGGACTAATGTTTCATTCTCTTTTTCTTTTCAATTGATGTTTCAAGTGATTATAGGTTCCTATGGATTGGATGAAATCGGATTATCCTCGGATCATTCCAAGGTCTCCTCAATCCATTCTCTCTGTGTTTCATGCCTTTATTACAATTTTGAAACTTTTAGAAACTTGATTTTTGGTATAAAAATTTGATATTACTGTTAACAGTAACACCATTTGATACTCTCCATATGTTTAATAGACCATATGTGTGTGAGAGACAATCTCATCCCGTGTTTGAGTAAATGCCCAGAGCGAATTTCACTATTTCATTTCTTATGACAGTGTTGCGCACAAAAGTTTTACTATTTTGTATGGTGGCACAACGCACATGAGTTTTACTTTTTGTTTGGTGGCGCATCGTCACTTTATTTATCTGTGTGCTCACATATTAAAAACGGCGTTGATTTTTGTGTTTAATGTCAGATGTTGAGGGGTTGGTATTACACATAATTCATTGCTCACTTAGCTCTCAATCATCTCCAAAACAAGCAGCAATAACAAAAGATCATTTGATTTACTGGAAGTCATGTTGAATACGAGAAGAAGGTATTGTAGATGATCGGAAAGAATTTAAAAAAGAACATTATAGCTCTTGACTTTGTTAACTTTGATGAGGAAAATGATGGGAAGATAGAAAAGTTTCAGGCCCCGGATGCTGACGGACAAGGGGCAATGGAAAAGGAGATAAAATGGATTCTGGACCATGGTGGTGCCACTGCAATAACATCATGGGGAAAAATGTGGCTTTTAGTACTCGGGGAATTTGAATGGCCTGGAAATAATCCCCTACCCCATGAGATATGGCTTTTTCCTCATATTTTGCTCAAGACAGCATAAAAAGTCTCAAAGGGGTATATGTATATACAAGATAGCATATATACAGATATATGTATATATGCAAGCTGCATATATTATATACACATGTAGTAAGAAGTCTCAAAGGTCTCCAATCCTTGAACCTAAATTTTTCAGAATTTAGAATTTTTTTTAATTAAACAAATACAGGTCTCTTATCTTGAATTTCCATGTTTTTCAAAACCTCTCTCCCTAATATAAACTACCATACCAATAGTAGTTTCTTCCAAACTTAAAAACTACCGTAAACACATCCCCCTTCCAACAAACACGTCCCCCCACGTCTCTCGCTCATTTTGAAAACCACCTATTCGTTTCCTCTCTCCTTCTCCTTCAACCATGTGTTTTTGAATGATTTTTTAACAACGCGAGTGTTTTCTTTACATTGGGTTTCAACTGATGATGAAACACTGAAGATTTTTTTTACTCTCTTCTCTCACTCTCTCTCACCCTCTAATTCATCACTACATGTGCGGTGCTTTGTGGAGTTGTTTTTGTGTATCAAGATATTTTCATGTATTGTGCTGAACATTTGAAACCATTTTCTTCTTCTTTGTTTATCTTTTATTTATTTTTATTTTGTTTGTGGGTTCACATTCTTTGTATAACATACATCAGTTTCATACCTACTCAGAGAAGATACATTAGTTTCAATTTGTATGTTCACATTCTTCATTTATTGTGTTCAATTCTTCATCTTGGAATCACCACACCTTTAAAGAAATCAGGTATACTTTTTGTATTTCATTTACACAATCCCTTTATAGATTGGGTTAGGGTTGTGCATTTCTATTACCATTTATTTAGGTTTTTTCAAAGGTTAGTTAACTGTGGTATATTAGAGAGATTTATAGTTGTAATTTCCATGCTTTCTGTTTTATAAAATTCTACACTCAACATTTGTGGAGTTTTCTTAGAAAACATATATCTTTTATTGTTCTGGGGCTGCTTCTTTATTGTCCTTTATATTAACTTGATTTTTCTTATTAAAAAGTTAATTTATATTGCAAGTAGTTCAAAACTTGCTCAGTTGCCTTTACAATTTTCAACTCCCTTTCCTCCCGTGGTAGGAGTTCTAGGCTGTTGTAGCAACTCGGCTTCTTAAAGACCTCAGTTATTAAGTAAGTGTCTAGCTTGATGACTCTCACCATATAATATAGATGTTCAAGTTCTTCCATATTATTATAACATCTGCATAATAAAAAAAAATTCACTCCCAAATTCTTGACATCCCCCCCCCCCCCCCCCCCCCCAAAAAAAAAAAAACACTACATTATTAAGGCATGTCAAATTTATTCATTTTTCTGCATATAATACACAACACATGTCATATGCTTTCAATTTCATTCTTTTTTCACTAGCATTTAATTTTTTTAAAGTTCTTACTTTTGACTTTTGGTTTAAATGCAGAGCTAAAGTACTCTAAAAACATCATGAGAACGATTGTTGGATGGTGGTATTGTGACAACCAAGATGAAGTATTTGTTAGATTAACTTGGACTTTTTAAATGTTGTTGATGAATTTAACTTTTGAGATCATTAAATGTTGTTGAATTTGTTGTTATCCCTTAAGAGGGTGGTTAGTCCAATAAACAAAGGAAATTATGCCGATTTTTTTAAATGGACATTTTTTTTATTAGATGCACGATGTGAGTTCAGTTGACGAATATCGTATATTTCATGTTATATGTGAGTTTGTTTAATGAATTTAGATTATTTTAATGGTGATGGACAATTTGTTATTTGTTAAGCATGTTAGATAGTCCTATAAACAAGGGAGATTATAGATTTGTTTTTTTAAATTACACTTTATTTCATTTTGTTGGGGAACGATATTTTTGTCTTTTTTCAAATACATAATTTTGAAATTTTCGTTGTTTCGCGATTATGTACTTTCGAAATTTTCGTCGTGCCTTCAGGCACGGGCATTTTTCTAGTATATGTATATATTACAGGT
The DNA here is from genome assembly GCA_949130495.1 of Sambucus nigra. NCBI lineage: Eukaryota > Viridiplantae > Streptophyta > Magnoliopsida > Dipsacales > Adoxaceae > Sambucus > Sambucus nigra. The sequence continues at coordinate 625,064,003 of OX422217.1, forward strand.
GCCCAGCCACAGGGGCGTCTTGTATAGGATCCTTTGGAAGGAACGCGTTGCAGCTTAGGTGGGAGTTGCAGGCCTCTTGCTTAGACGACCTCATTTCTTGATTCCACTCCTAGCATTTACTTTATCAGTTGGGCATGTGTTGACCTTTTCCATTACTCAGTCGTTTTGTTGGATATTGTAATTCATTTGTTTCCAGTATTTACACTTTCGATTTTTATTACTGTCAGGATGTTTTCCTTTAAGTTTTAATGTTGTTATTTATTTGTTGAATGTTTTGGAATTATAAGTTACAGGATAATTGTTGTGTGATTCTTTAAATTGTGAATTATGTAAAGTTTTAAATGTTGGTTTATAAAATAAAATTTGGAAAGTAATGTTTAAAAATGGTTTTGACACTTAGCTTAATTATCTAGGATGTTTAAATTGGAAAAGTTACTTTTACGACAGTGATGCTATGAATGAACCAACTATTCACCTTGCTTTTAATTTAATAAAGGAGTGATCGCCCGATATTTAATTAGGTGGGGTGTCACAGGTTCGGGTGTGGAACCTTGTCATATCACAAGGATCGCAGGATAAAAATGGATCAGACGGTGGCCTTGATAAGGGGACGGATGTGTGGGTGGAACCTTATCATATCGTGAGGGCCGACAGTTTAAAACGGGTCAGATGGCAGCTTTGACAAGGTGAAGTGTATCTTGGTAAATCATCTTCGTGGTTCATTTAATTAAATTTACCATTGTTGGGAATGCTGGTAAATTAAAATAATATTGGTGAGGCATATTTTAAAGAAACCTTGCGGGTAATTAGTAATTTATATTTGGCAAATAATTATCTTTTAATTAAAGCATTCCACTATTATGGTTGATATATATATAACACTATTGTATGGGTTCAAGGACCCTAACTGAGAGTAGTATCTAGTATTCATGCTCAGGGCTTTGGCTCAGACACATGCATTGACTTATCTTTCCAGTAATTAATTTGAAGTAGTTGCATAGGATTCTTTAGAGATATTTGGAGATGCAACGAGACTATTTTTATTGGTTTAGTAGTTAGATTTTTCCTATTCCTTCGTATTTATTATGAGACTACTTTTGAGTTATATTGGGACATTCGGTTCCAAAGTTGTCTTGAGATTTCAGTTGAATTTCAATTATTTAATTACTGAGATATTTGGAGATTGCATGTGATGTGTTTTATATCTCACTTTGGTGTTTTATCAATTGGATGCTATTAATATATGGGATTGATCAAATTATTTATCTTGTGAATTAAAATTTTATATGTCTCATATATGTCACATGCTAAGGATGATATTTAATTAACTTGCACCCAGCTCAGTTTTGGTGGCGGTCGACGCCAAAATTCAGCGGGGTATGACATCAAACACCTGATGTGGAACATGACATCTCCAACTTAATGGTCTCCGACCATATAGTACCTTAAAAGATGAGCCTATACTCCGTTGGCTCTACGAAAAGGCCCCACCTTATATGGGTGCCAATTTCTTGTTGGCCAATCCATAACTCTCCTCAGGTTAAATATCCGCAACAATCCCTGACTACTTATGTTAGAGTTCAACCCTTTAACTTGTAGTGACGTAACTCTCCTTATGTTTCTAAGCCGTCTGGAAAAGATGCAGTTTTCTCCATTCTTGTCAATGGGACATAAATCACTTTGGGTTCCAAAAGCTTGTTATTTCCCCACCAACCTAGTGGCTTCATCTACTATTGAGTTAAAGTATGCGATTTCATCCCCATTGCCTCTTGGAACTTCCGATGAGAGGAGGGATAGAAAGGTCTTATCCTAATTCACAACAATTTTTGGGTAGCACCTAATTCTATTTCACTTCTTTCTTCAAACAAAACATTGGATATACTGCTCAATATAATATCCACACCAATATAACAAATATCCTGCTCTGGTCAATCCATTTCGCAAACCCAATAAAACCCTCTCCATGATTTTTGGGTGTTCCAAAATATGAATTTCACCACTCATGCTCATCAATCCAGTAATTGGGAACATCAAAATTACAAGATCCTAGTTGAAGAGCTCGGATCAACCTTTTTCCATCCAAAATCATGTAACCTGGAGGCAACTCCACTATGTATTTCTCACCACTGATCCCCACACTCAATATTTCACATTACGAGGGACATCTTACTCCCCTTTTCTGGAAACTACTTAAAATCACTGCCCTTGCGTTTGCTCCAAAAACTGCTCGGCATGTGACTAAGCGAGACTCTGATCCTCCTAGGGCTCTTATACACCCTATATCCCGTGTATATTTTTAAAATCCTCAATTCATCACATTTGTAACCTAATTATCTCAAGTTCAGCCCCCGCATTCTCGGTGTGGCTATTTCTTTTGGCTATTTTCAATTACCCCACCAATATCATTCAATTCTTTTCGATATTGGCCAACTCATCAACTTGTGGTGCAAAAGTTCTTTCTAGTGTTTCTTTCGCAACACTTCCCAGCTCCCCGGACCTATTTCTTAATAGCTCCCCATTTAACGTGTTTGATCCACACATTTAATAATTATCATTAAATCCGATGTACTAGCATCCAATGACGTTTCTCCACTCTCGACGTTTATTAAGGCTTATGCCTATAACATCTCCCAATAAAACCCAAAAGATATTTTTGCAATGCACTATTCCTCAGCATTGTCGGTCCTCGATTTTTGTAGAACCCAACATATATACCCGGGACACTCAAACCCTGTCCCTATACTCATAAGTTTCATCATTGATTCCCGCATATCTAAAGGAATCATATTCTACTGTGCTCTCACTAACACTAAGTCCTCAGCATTAAATTAATAACAAACTAAATCTATCTACTCCACGGTAACCCGATATACCCTAAATCTCATCACTAAGAGTCCCTACACACCGAGATCAAATATAACTAGAAAATTGTACTCTGAAGTCTACTTCACAAAATACCTCCCCGAGATCGACCCTCTTTCAGGTGAGACATCACAAAACGAATATACATCCTGTCCTCGAACAACGGACATGATAGCCTTTCTATAATCGCCCACCATCACGAACCCATCATACCCAGGATAAAATCATACCTCGAATATCACCTCCTAAAATGAGGTAACCTCATAAAAATATATAACATCTCAGTGTACTTACCCGCTCCCTTACAGGTGGAACTGAAGAGCGCCCCACTAGTCCATGGTAAATACACACATACTAGTGATATTAACGATACCTCCATTAAATCTGTTTCTCACGCGAATCTAGTACTAATACAATACTGTGACCCGCTCGCTTCACACAAAATAGACCTCAATCATCTCAGGATAAAACTCATAACTTCAATTGCCAATAACACTCACAGTTCAAATGGTTCCTGGATATAACATCCTTGCCCTAACCAAACTAAAAACTTCTCTAACTGTTTCTCCGGCTAGGCAGCCCACTTTTGTCCCCTGACTCGTTACGGAAAAGAACCACACTTATGTCTCTATTCTTTACTCATAAGATTATTTGTGCCCTTCCCTTTTCTAGGGCCCCACAAGCCATATCGGGGTTGTCCTTTTTACTGACCTGGTAGTCTTGACCCTGATTGCTACCCCTATTGTCCCTTTTTGTGCCGCTGGTCCCATGGGACTTATTAATGGCCTCAACGACCCTGACTGGACCCACCGTCACTTGGTAGAAATTCAACTGATCTCGACCGTTAATCTGGGTCCTCTACTCGGTATCCCTTCCCTTGGTGCCTCACTAGCACTGAAAAATCCAAACTTACTCTTCTGTTAGATTCTCTAACTCCCTTATCTCCCTTCTCACGAGAGCATTGATATAAATTGTAAATGTACAACCTTGATAACAATAACACCAGTAATCCTAGCCGGACCTCCTACCCACGCTTGTATATTCTATCCACGAGTCTATTATCAACTTACGAACCCATTTTGATTTTTCGTATCCCTTTCATCGGTTACGAAGTTTGCAAATTTCATCAACTTACCTTCACATACGGCCACTGTCCGGAGCTTTTCATCAATTTCATCAACTTTCATCAAATTTCATCAATTGCTGAAATCTCCATTGCCTCTCTATTTACACACTGGTGAGAGAATTCGTAATAATTCGCACCCCAAATTCCTTATTATCCATGACAATTTTTCCCAAGGCTATTATTACTGACTCCCATCACCCTATGTCGCTCCTATGAGAAAATATCTTTTCCCAGAATTTTGACTTGAGTGTCACTATAATCCCCCATATGTGATCCCAATTGGATGTTCTCCATCCATTGGTAAATTATCATTCCGCACCTTCCTCAAAATCTAGAGGATTGTTCTTCTGAAACAAAATCTTCTTCGACCCTCGCCCCTTGTCATCTACACTTGGGGTTTTAGCTTTGCACCATCGTCCTGCATGACGGTTCTTGGGGAAACTATTGCGCCCCAATGATTACTCCAACTTCAATTGTTCGAACAAAAATTCTGGCGACTCCTATCGCATCACTGTTCCAAGAATACTCCATGGCTTCTTCTGAGTCCTCCCTCCTACAATCCTTCTAACGTCTCATGCTTGTCGTTCAATAATGTTCGATCTGCCACGCTCAATCGAAACCATATACGAATCACATCAACTATACTTTATAGAGGAGAACATAAGTCCCATATGTAAAGGAAGGCAAAAATCATATAATAAGGCTCTATATCAAAAAAACGCTACGCTGACACCCGCCTAATAAAATACCCGGTGATCAGTCCTATATCAAATTAAATAGGAATTTAATTTGGTTCATTCTTAGCATCACTATTGAATTTTTTTAAAACATACTAACCACATAATATTAAAAAAGAAACGGTGCCAAATTTTATCTTTTTACCAAGCAACAACAACAACGTATGGATTAATATAATTTAAACCAGTCACACAATCACTCAGTCAACCATAAAAATTAATAAATACAATCTTTTCCAAATAAACCATCGGCTACAAAATCAAAAATAGAAAACATAAACCACCAGAAATAATAAACTCAGTACATCATCTCACTGAAACAAATGAAAGAACTACTGATGCAATCAACTCTAGGAATGAAATAACTGAAGCGGCTAAGACTAAATCCTACAACATTCACATATACTGCAGCTATGTAACCCTAGAATGGAAACAATCCTGGCGTCCATGTGGTTGGACACCTAAAAGGTTTTGAAAATATTTTATAGCAAAGCTTAGAACCCAAAACATTTTGGAAATATTTAGCAAGTGAATTAAATTGCAGTAAGTTAAAATGCATGAATGCTCTTCATATTTAAGCTAGTGTGGCACTCCCTTCAAGACGGGCTCACCCCTTGACTATTGTGCACACGTAATTCTTTTCTATATAATCTACCTAGTCCCCTACCCCGTAACTAGTTCTCGATAATATCCTTCATGTCACGCTACTCTAGCCCAAGTATGTTTAATAAATGATTTATTAGTTATTTATTACATTAACTTAATTAACCATTTTTCATTTGGAACCATATAACATTCTCATGTGTTATATATAATGAATACAATTCACATCATGTATTTTACCCGTATATAAATATCTGCACCATATATATGTATCATCATATTACAACATTCATACACATACCGTAAATATATAACCATCCTCCCAAGTAGACACTCACCAGATGTTTCTCTACAATGCTATCAATCCAGGTATACTTATCCACCCAGACACCCTGACACGGTTAGCTCCCTGAATTAGTGAAACAAAATAAACACCGTGGAGGCGGTCATAGTTCCCTCCGAAAATTAGACTGTATCATACCTAAGACGTCTCACCCCTAAATACGAACGCTATGATTTGGGGACTATACTCACCCTGCTCCTCAAGCCAGGGGATTCACCCACATCGTGCAACCTCCCATGATAGCACTAGAGGAGTATGTATTTCTATAAATATTATTCACATTAACATTTATAAATCACACACACACACACACACACACACACACACACACACATATATATATATATATATATATATATATATATGAGACAATCACCACATATAATAAATCCAGGCTACTCCTTGCACAATTACCATAACACTAGACTAACATTTCCAAGTCGATGTACCGACTTGAAATTTAAATAAATCTCACACTTTTTTATTTTGTTCACTCAAGTTGTGTCACCCAACTAAATTACCCAAACTCGCTCATTCGGTCTGAAATTTCATCTTGTAGAACTTATTCCTCAAATTTTACTTATTAAGGTTAACTCCCTTTTTATCCTGAATATTCCATAATTTATCATATAACCTTATAATAAATTAATTCGGCCAAATTCGTGCCTAAGCACTCGTAGCACTAGCCCCAGAATGTCCAAGTCAATTTTTCCCACTCTAAACTTTAATTAACTACGCATTAATTAATTTATTACATTGGCGTCACTCAACCAATATATCCGGACACGCTCACTTGGCCCTAAAAGACAATATTTAGAATTTATTATTTAAATTCTCCTTAATAAATTTTGCACACTTATTAATCTAATGTTTTCAATTTACTCAATTTCATCCTTAATTCACTTATGGATTTTTTTCTCAATTATCCCTATACATACTTGTCTCGCTTTATGTAAACCTAATCTTCACTTTAGGCTTGATGTCCTTATTATAGAACAACAACCGCAATAAATTAATCTAGGCAACCTACAATGGAATAACAAGTCAAAATAACATTTCTTAAAATTTAATGAAGATTGCACACACTTGTTCTTGATTTTGGCTCCCAAGTTTTCTCCAATTGTTCCCTCTTTTGTCCTCTACTTACTTAGGTTTTCTAAAATGAGTTATGGCTCTCACACTCTCACTTTTAGGGTTTATTAACTCAATCATGTTTTTAGGCTTGTGGGCTTTATAAAAAGGACCCAAGCACTCCCATGTGGACCTGGTTATGCGTAAAAATGCCCGAGACCCATTTACTACCCCTGTGTACTCTTTTCCAATGATTTTGACCCATTCAGACTCAATCGTACACTCATAATTGTCATCCGAACCATTTTACTAAAAGTTCTTATCTCGATCCCAAAGTAGTCTATGTCCAACTCCCAGTTGAGATAAATAAATGGCACGTCACTATTACTCATTACGACGTAATTAAATTATTACTATTCACTTAGTAAATTTAAGTCCCATAAATGTTAATCATTTACACACCGGATTAATATTTTAAATAAATAATAATAATAATAATTAATTCAATTCAATTACAACACACAAGTAATTTTAAATTAACTGAATTAATTAAATAATAAGGACCCAAAAATACAAGGTGTTACAAATGTTACATGGACCTCCAACAAGTACTGAACAATTATCGAAAGTTCTATAGATGTGTTGTACCATGATATGGGCCCCACCATGGTACAATATATGTAAAGCACTTAAGGTAATGTTTTAGTACTAATTGTAGGTAAGTGTATCACTGCTCATATATTTATGGATGGGCAAAACATTATTTGTTTCATGTCATATTAGTGCCAATATGTTATTTTACTATAATTAATTGTTTAGGTTTGATGTTGACCTACATCACCGATAAAAACTGTTAAAACCTTTTAAAACCTTCAATTTAAGTAAAAAAAAAATATTGTTGTGTCCTCAAAATAGTTTACGGAGTTTAATTTTAATTTAGGGTGCGTTTATTTAAAACATGAAAAATGCGTGAAAAATAGTTCATTTGGATGAGAAGTTTAAAAATGAGTGAAAAAATATATTGATTTTTGGTTTTACTTCTTCTTTTTTCTAGGGATACCAATTCTTTGGTGGGTGGAAAAGAAAATTTTTCTACCAAAAATAAGGTTTGAGCTTGAGATCATTTAATGTGAATGGGCGTTCCTTTTAGATAAAGTATTCGAAAATAATGTACTACAAAAGCAAAACTTGAGTTAAAACAACTGAGCTGGGGGACAATTTGGGGTATTTCTTGGGACTCATATCATTACTCTTATTTAAATATTCTCAAATTGTGGCCATTAACTAATAAATCCATCAAAATATTAGTTGGTATCATAAACCCACAAACTTTTCGATTAATTGATGATAAGTCCAAACGATATAGCTACACTTATTAATGTATATATAAGTAAAGTTGTTAATGTAAATATAGTGGCAATTGTAACTATATTCATCATTATAACTGTATGCACATTAATACATGTAATTATATATACATTAATAAGTATAAAAGTATTTATAGTCATTAGTGTAACGGATCTACATTAATAATTATAACACACGTGGAATTATTAAAAATTCTGAAAGAACTTGTGACCTTAACGTTCATTACTATAGAGTTAAGGTTCTTTTACGCCATCTTCTAGTTCAAATTATGGAACCCTTTTGTCTCTTGTGTCAAATTACGATTACCTAATATAGACTCGAACAATGTTCAAAATAATAGTTTATTTATGACTTTGGAATACATTTTTTTATTACATTTAAAAGAAGTGTGGAGACTCTTAATTTGAGATGATAAAGAAAAAACGGTACTCATTAAAGCATTCCTAGAGCATATGGGAAAACGTCAAATTTGGCACAAAATATTCCATCGCAACTTGAAAATGGCCATTTTTTATAGTTGGTATGGTATTGAACCCTTAAATTTACCCACCATATAACATATCCTAACTTTGTGCCTAAGATGAAAATGGTGGGGACCATAGATTCAGATGGAACGATATATTTCGTTCGAAGTGAAAAGCATTAAAATACAAATTATCCTATAATTTTGAATATTCCAATTCTTACCTCCAACTCCCTTATATATTAGGGTTGTTTGCAAAACTAATGTGATGCTAGAAAACATGCTGACATGTTATAATAACATAGTCAGGGGTAGTTTGGCATAACTTGGAGTCAAATATACAGGGTAGAAATAATGTAAGGTCATTTTATAAATATCTTACATACTTCAAAGGTCAATATCAATGTTTGATACCTAAATTGTGGGTATATATGTAATTGGTTATAACCTCAAACATAAGGCGTTGTTGCGTGCCAGACCACCCAACCCAGCTCCCCACAATGTCATTTAAGATATAATCTATGTCGTTTTATAATACAATACTTTAGTTTTACCATTTACAAACTCAGAAAAATATAGCCTTAGCAGTGTATATATACTATTTTACCATGTAAAAATACCACATGCGCCGAAAATGCTCTTATTTTGAACAAAACGAGTATCAAGTTTGTGGTAACCATTTACGGCATTTTGACAAATAAATTGTCCATGTAATTTATCCCATTTCACTTAACTAATTTTTAACGGATATTGGTAACGATATCTATGTAGAATATTTTTTAGTACCTAAATTACATGGGATTGCCACTCCCAATACCTCATCGATTCCCACCGTGGTTGAAAGAAAACTTATCTCAATTAAATTCAAAAATATTTAAACATATATTTTAAACCAAATCAAATCCTGTGACAATTTTGAAAAATAGGATTAGAATGAAAACAAATCAAAGATATAGTAAAATAGATGCAAATCATATATTATAAAACATCGAAGTTAAAACAAAAATAAATAAATAAATAAATAATCGAAGTTGCATATTGAAGTATACAACTATTTTTTAATGATCCTTCATGACCAATAAAAGTCATAATATCCATAACATAAAAGTTATAATCTAAATAAAACGATTCACGGATGCGACTCATGGCAGTTTCATGTTACTCAAGAGCTTGGTTCCTTGCATGTACCATAACCCAATGTTTCATGTGTTCAATATTGGGTATCAAAATGACCTCATAATGTCCTTTTGAGTAAATGACTATTGATGTCAAACAATAAGTCATAATCATATACACACATTCATAAAAGATGGAAATAATAGAAATAAAAAACACTTTTATTGTATTCAAGTAATAGTGTCAAACAACTAAGCCAAATAGCAATCATAATCAAAATAATCGAGACCAATCTCTTTGACATGCTCCATAAAGGTCTTCAGAGATGGTCATTTCATAAGAGGATCTAATATGTTATCACTCGTACTAAGGTGATCAATTGACACTCTTTATTTCTGAACTTCTCCTTTCACTGATAGCTATTTTATCTCAATATGCTTACTTGCCTTAGTATACCTATCGTTCTTCTAGAAGAAAACTATTGTGACATTATCACAAGAAATCTTCAGTGGGTTAGATATAGATCCTATAATTCTAAGTCCTGAAATAAAGTTTTGCAACCATAATCCATGATTTGTAAATTCGAAGCAAGCTGCGAATTTAGCCTCCATAATAGACGATGCAATGACGCTCTGATTAGAAATTTTTCGCGACACGACTCCTCTAGCAAGAAGGAAAACATAACCCTAAGTGATCTTCCTACTGTCAAGACATCCCCCAAAATCCATGTCTAAATAACCAATCACCTCAAGGTGATCAGCCTTCCTATATGTGAGCATGTAATTTATAGTCACTTGCCGGTACTTCAACACTTTCTTTACAGCTTTCCAATTATAGATCCCCATATTACTTTGATATCTACCTAGCATCCCAATCGCAAAATAGATGTCCGGCCTAGTGCATACTTGTGCATACTACAAGCTCCTTACGAGTGAAGCATAAGGAATGCCTTTCATGTGCTCCCTTTTTAAATCGCTTCTAGGGCATTGATTTAAGTGAACTTATCCCCTTTATGAAGTGGAAAATTAACGGGATTGCAACTTTGTATGCTGAATATCTCTAAAACTTTGTTAATGTAAGCTTTATGAGACAATCCCAACATTCCTCGTGATCTATCTCGAGATATTTATCTCCCGGTCACGAAGGATGCATCATCTAAATATTTCATTTCAAAGTTTTTAGAAAGGTATTTCTTGGTTTTGCGCAACAAACCAAGATCATTACTGGCAATAAGCAAGTCGTCAACATATAGTACTAAAAATATAAAATTGTTCCCACTAATCTTCAGGTATATACACCGATCAACAGTATTTTCCTTAAACCCAAAGGATATAATAGTATCGTGGAACTTAATGTACCATTGATGAGAATCTTCCTTTAGACCATATAATGACTTCTTTAACATACAAACCATGTTTTTCCTTCCTTCTTTTATGAAGCCTTGTGGTTGTTCCATGTAAACTACTTCTTCTAAACTCCCATTTACAAAATTTATTTTCACATCCATTTAGTGCAACTCTAGATCATAATGAGCCACTAATGTTAATATGATTCTTAATGAGTCCTTCTTTGATATTGGAGAGAAGGTCTAATTATAATCAATGCATTTTAGTTTATTAAAACCTTTGGCAATAAGCCTAGCTTTACGTTGTTCGATATAGCCATTCGACTCAAGTTTGGTCTTAAAGACCCACTTACACTTAACTCATTTTTGTCCTTCTGGCAATTCGACTAACTCCTAAGCTTTATTAACATTCATAGATTTTACTTCTCCATTCATGCCATTAATCCATTTATCAGAATCATCATTATTTACAACTTTTTCATAAGAAACCGGATCATTAATATTCCCTATGTTAAATTTAGCCTTTTGTAGGTATACCATATTATCATTCGAAATCGCTGATCTCCTTTTCCTTTGAGATCTTCGTAATGACACTTCCTTTGGTGGTTCAACAAGTTCATTTGTTATAGTCTCATTGTGTGGTTGTTCATTTTGTTGATCATTCACATGTTTTTCGTTGTTATTGATTGGGTCAATGACAGTTCAACAACTATATTAGGAACAACTGGTATGTTATGAACTAGGGGTACATGAATTTTTACCCTGATCATGGTGTCTCATTAGTATTGACGTGTTATACTTACAATAAGAGGACTACACTTTATTACACATGTGATACTAAACATATTACACACTAGTCTTAAGCCCCGTTAAATGTGTGAGTGCTTTATAGTTCTTGTATTATAATGCAGAACAATCAAAATTTAAGAAATATATTTATTTTTAGCAAGTGAAATTTTTGTTGAAGTTAAAACCATTTTTGTGCATATTCTTAAAAATTCCATTGAAGTAAAAAATTATTGATATATGAAACACATATACCATTATAACATATAGTGATATTTTTTTTAAATCACAACCCATCAGTTTCGAACCAAACTGTATGATTACATTTGAAATCAATTTTACTATAGAATGTAAAAATATGAACTATTAGAGTCTCCAATAGAATCAAGATCTTAATTACAGATAAACTATTAGAGCGAAGGCAGGAATGACAAATTCTGAAAAATAGCGATCATTTCATTCTGAAAAATTAAGATGTATTTATCTCGACAAAATGAGCATTGCATCCAGATTTTCTATATTTTCTACTTTTCACGATGTGCATGTGCCTTATTATTCCTTAGAATTGTTCATACATTTGATATCTCAAATTAAAATGATGTAATATAAATAAGAAATCAATTATTGAGCTAACAATTATAGTGTTTCCTCCAAGAACATACTAATTGAGTGCATAAGAAATATTGGATACATAACTTATGTGTAGAAAAAAATCCACAACTTCAGATATAGAAAAGCATAAGTACTTAATTAAAAGATATAATTTCTTAGTATTACATACCAACATATTCTAATCATGATTACAGTGTAAATTCAAAGGAGATTCTTCAAGATTGAGAGTTTGTGGAACTAGACATTTGGTATTTTTTTTTCTGGTTTCAGTGATATTTCTTTTGCCACCCTAGTAATTGTTTTTCAAACGAAAATGGAAAAATGGCAGTAAAAAAAATTCATCCTTTTGCGATGAAAAAAAAGTCGCCGCTGAAAAATAGTTTTCCGCGCAAAAGAGTTTTCGCGATGTCAAAATTTCATCGCCAAACTCATCGTTGTAGGTCCATTGTAATAAGTTTTCACAACGAAATTTTACATTCATCTCCAAACATCCTGCATCTGCAACGCAATTATTCAACGCTAATGAACAATCCACGACGAATTTTTCATCGCAAAACACATACCAATAATTGTAGGACTTTTTCCAATGCAAGAATATCGTCGCTAAATGCAAACGAATACAATTATGAGTGATGAATTGTTAGCATCGCAGAAGGTCTATTACAGCTGATAAGTAATGAAAAATACCAACAACCATTATTTGTGGCAAAAACTGTAATATGTCACAAATTTATACTTTTACTTATTTAGCACTCATTTATTGATAAACTAATATTATCACAACCGATAAAAAATATCTAACATATATAAAACTAATTATAATTTTGTCGATGATATTTTCAATAATAACATGAAAAAGTTATCATATTTATCACAAAGTCATAAATAAAATTAAACTAAACACTAAATCTAATAACACCACAATTATTAATCCACATATGAATCAATCTACTTCTGAAATACAATAGTAAAATGAATCTAATCGTACGAAATCTAAGAACGCTCCTCCAATCGTCTTATGGATGCCACAGTCTCTTTTTCAAAAGACATAAATTGTTCCATCATCTCTTTTTGGAGTTAAATCATCTTATTTTGTTTCTCAACTACCACATTTCGATTCTCGATTGTCTCATCCTAACTTTGTAGATTTGCATATTGACTCCGAGGAATGTTGTTCAAGCACAATACCTCCGACTATAGCATCTTGGTCTCCATATTAGCCTCTCGTCTATGTATATATCTAAATATCTCAGGACGAGGGCCAAATACAACCATATATGGTGCATAATTAATATTATAATGTGAACCAATGTTGTAAATTGAAGTAATACTATAATATTAAACTAGTTATATTATAATACAACCATAAATGGTGAAATTAATGGGAAGGATGAAAATTGTTGGAAATTTTGAATTAACTGTGATGATTATTTACTTCATCACTTCCAAATTTTCACAAAAAATGTGAATAAGTGTGATGATTAAAAATTTTGTACAATTCATCACTCGAATAGAAGATTTACACAATTTATGCACGACAAACCTAAAAAATTTATTGAATTCATATATAATTTTTTTAGATTTACTCAAAAAATACAAAAAATAAATAAAATAAATAAATAAACATCCTTCAAATAATATGAGGATTTTTTAAACAATTGGAACATCACATTTTCGAACTATTGTATTCGTCATTGACCTTAGGTCCTTGACCCAAAAGGACCACACGCCACAAATTTCACATCATAACAATTTATTCAGACTTTTCCCCCACTTTCCTATATGTTGGAGCATAAGTAACTATTTGGAACGAAAATATATTACTTTTTTTATTTGTATTTTTTCATTTTTGGGGTAAACAATAAAATAAAAAAGGTTCACACGAATGCATTGTATGACTTTTACATGAATTTCTCACAAATTATATGATAGATTATATGAATTGCACACAATGCATTGTACGACCAATTTTATACTATAATTTGTCACACTATAATATGTGACAATTTTATACATTACTTAGTTTATACTTTTCGACTTTGTAAAATACTTTTACTTATCCAAATTCTTTACACAATAAAAATCATAATTTTTAATTCATGTAGTGTTTTGGAAGAAGAGACGGACACTATAAGATAACTTCACGTCATCCACAAACAAGCGTTACAAAAAATATTGCAAAAGGAATGTTTGATAGTCAACAGAGGAGCCAGTAGTAGTCTACACCAGCATATTGTGGGGATGGTTTTAGAACGATCATTAAACTATATACTTTCATACCGAGCCTTTGCCTCCAAGTTGCTCCGCCCTCTTTCGACTTCCAATGAATGTCCTTGAAGAGATCGATCGGCCCTTTGAAAAAGTCGAGTCTCTGGCCTTTTAGTAAAAAAATGGGAAAAAAATAATTTCAGAATGATAATCTTACATTTAAGAAGCATGAATCTTACATTTTACTAAGGAAACAAAAAAATTTCTTTGTCAGATTGAAAAATTCAATACTTTAACCATCAAAAAATATTTTCAACATGTTAGACATGCTTATAAAGGTTAGATATTTCGAAATAATGTAAAGTTGAAAAATCATGGAATGTACATAATTGAGATATAAATATAATAATTAAATATTGGATTAAATTAAAAATACCTTCTCATACTTGTGTTGAACAAAAGACTTCAAACCACGACAGTCATTGAAGGGAACTTGTGCTCGACTATCACTACATCTTCTCGAACGCTCCTACAACATGTAAAAGTGTAACCTTGTTTTACCTATAAGTATCTTAAATTGTTGAACTAAAATAATTTTATCAAAGTAAGAGGATGATTCACAAATTCATGCTACCTATTTTTATAATTTCTAGTGACAAACCTGAAGCTAGGACTATTAAATAGTGTGCAAAAGGAATCCCAATCCCGATGAGAGCTAACCTTTGGATGTTTGTGTTGATTGGCTTCTTCCACAGACCCAAACTCCTTGAAATGTTTTACAAATTTTTTGGGTTTTTTATTATACCGATGCGACATAGATGAGTGTAGATATGTCATAACATCAAGATTTGACAAATTTGTTGCGGTTGTCCTTACTGTGTCTATACACTTTATATTTTATACATACCAAAATCCTGTCAATCAACAAATTCTTCTCCTCCTGGTAAATCACATACCAATTCCGAACCTTAAGAGGCGCATAATGTCTTACCATAAAACCAACCTCATTGACAAAGTGCTCATGATAAAGACCCGGTGGGGCGCCATCACCAAGGGGAAAAGTAACGTGGAGCTTTATTCCTATTTGTACCAATAGTTTGTCAGTTTTGATTCCCCGCATTTCTTTCCGAACTTTCCTTATCGTAGATGCTGGGAAAATGACTAGCATATTAGAAATAACACCAAAATCTTCCGAACTACCTTGGAGGATAAGAATCTTTCAAAAATTCCTCATTTCAGGTTGCTGCTGACACAAATCATTACAATGGAGACTTTATGACCTACTGTGTCTCAGTGTTTAGATTGTGTACTTAACCATCAGTTTTCCACACCACTCAGTAGTTTGGATCAAAACAAAGTACAAATGATTTCTAAAGTGGAAATGATTTCTACCTATGAAACTGAAATAGAAAAGTTCTGACAAGTGTCTAATACTCTATTGTTGTATCCCATTCTCTATTGGTAGCAACTCATTTGGAGTACTGTTTGAATAACAAAAATATGTTAGACCTTGTTGAGAAAAGTTTGCACCAAATACACAACGAAAATATGGTTACCTAAACTGCTTTGAAAGTTTGATAACGCTCATATTACGTACTGAAGATCGAGCTGGTGTTATGCTCTACTTTGAAGACTAAAGATGAGGAACTGAAATGGGATTATTTCCTATCATTGGAATGAGAAATAGTAGTTTGAGTTGTTCAAGATCATTATATTTCACATGTTTTTTGCCTTAACGGCTTCATTATGATATTTGTTACAACTTTCATGATTCATAATGTGATACGAAATCACAAAATTGTGATATTTAGTGTGTTTTAGCTATTTGACTCTAGCTCAAGTCCACATCAAATTAGGATTTTTTATTGAGATAGAAAAAACTTTATTTAATATTTACTCGTAGGGTCATAATAAAATGAGGTCTATAGAATAATTTACATACATACACATGCCTATTCATAAAGATTGGTAAGCAAATAGAATGGTTAAGGATGAGTTCAATCAAAATATAGTTGGGTTTGAAAATGAAGATAATCTTACGAAAAATGTAGGTTCATTCCAAAAGCTACAAACACCCCCATACAACAGTTAATTTTATCTCACAAATCCACCTAGACACTTTCGAAATCATAGTGTTAATATATTCTCACATTAGCTAGCCATATTCAACATATTCAATAGTTAGGAAGCTCTTTCTATTCTGGTTTGCAGACCCTCCACAAATTGTGTAACCAATGTGGCATAGGTTGGACCACTCCCTTTTTTTAATTAAAACAACACGTCCATTTTTAACGGTACTAACTATTACAAATGAGTATGTCATTGTTACGCAAAAAATGGGATAAACCCATTTGAAAATAGCTGCAAATAAGGGTCCAATTTTTTAAATTGATTGGTCCATACTCCATACCAGAGCTCGATTGTATGCATATATATAAGATGGTGAATTTCGTATCATTAAGTAATGAAAGCACGTGAACATCCAAAATACTTCAGACAGTAGCCTTCAAAAGCGTGATGAATGTATCCATCTGCCTAACTCTCACTCTATAAGCAACTCTACTATTAGGAGAAGCATTACCCTAATGGGTATATGAGTAATTGTATCCTAACGGTTTCGAATAAACCTCATAATACGGTAGGAAATTGGTAATCCATATGATCATGTAAGATATCAAAACTTGCAAGTATAGCAGGAGGAAGAACGACATTATACTAAGTAAGAAAATTTCATGGGTGAAGTTCTGTATACATATAACTAAATTTCACTAAAAAGTAATCAATTTTAATTTAACGGTTGCTTTTATTTGGCTATGATCAGGTGGAGTAGATAGTCTACGATCGAAAAGTTAAAATCCTTTATGGTCAGATTCATTCAATCACTTATTTATATATCTTTTAAAATTTAAATTCTAAAATTCTAGAAATTGTTATAAGATTAGTTTTGTGGAATGTTATGCTAATTAAAGATGAAGTAACTCATTTCATGGTACTTTAATCTACTTGTCAAGTTACTCTATTTTTCACTTAAGTTTGATTATTTGATTAATTTTTGTTTGGTAATTTGATGATGTTATTAGGTAAAAATATTACATCATCCAAAGTTTTTGCATATTTACACTTTTTACTAGTTTGGCATAATTAAGCATCACCAAAATTTAGTCAAAGTGCAATTAGGAGAAACATGAAAAAAGAGAGACATGTAACTCATATTCGTTCGCATAACATATATAACGGATTTACATACCATTACTATCGAGTGAACTAGTAGAAGCCTCCTCAAGGACTGGACCATGAAGTATATTAGGCAATTAAGTGGAACCCATAGCCATGCATGCCCCCCTCCCCTCTTCTCTCTCTATACCAGACCTACTACTACCACCAGGTGCACCACCGGAAGCCTTCTCAAATACTAGACCTCTAAACATATTAGGCAGTGAAGTGGAACCGATAGCCATGCATATCCCTCTCCCTCTCTCTATACCAGGCCTACTACTACCACCAGGTGCATCGGTAGAAGCCTTCTTAAAGACTAGACCCCGAAGCATACTGGGCCATGAAGTGAAACTCATAGTCATGCTAGTCCCTCTCCTTCTCCCTCTCTCTACACCAGACCTACTACCACCAGGTGCCATATAAAAGAGCTAGCTGTAACAAATCAACAAGTCAACTGATAATGAGTTCATAACACATTCAATTACAATGGATGCCAAATAAATACTAATGCAAAATAATCATAGTAATAAATAAATAAATAATCATAGTAAGGACACAAATTTCCAATTGAGTTCATGTATTGTGTTGGCTCAATTCCGGAGAAAAACATTTATTCATAGGATAGTATGTAATTGTAATACTCTCAAGACTATGAAGTGTTTGTTGAAGACGTAGCGGCAAAGAGTATAAAGCTTCATCAAATGTGCCGGTTTACGTGCCTCGTTTCTACGTCATCAACTATGGTTCCATGCGCCCAAGGTACGAATGCAATATTATATATATAGGAGCTTGGAACAAGTTTATTGGGTGTTAGGTTTATAAAAACTGCTTTTTTCTTTAAGAAAGAATGAATTAAAACTTTAAATAAATGTTTATAAAGTTTTCTGGGCTTAAACAAGAATATTCAAACTTTCTGGTTTTTCGTTCGATAGAGTCGTTCGAACGATATTGTCGTTCGAACGAAAATGTCGTTCGAACGAACTTGCCAACGAGTTCCCATATTAGGCCACTGGAATGTCGTTCGAACGAACCTTATTTTTGAACGAGATATCCAACGAGATTCTAACGAGTTCAATCTGGAACATCATTAGAAGTCTCGTTCGAACGAGAATTTCGTTCGAACGAAATGTCGTTCGAACGAGATGCCAGGCGGGAACAGTTTTTGACAGTTTTTTGGCAGTTTTTCACCCACTTCACCACTTAGTTTTTAGCCAACTTTTTCAGACTTTAATATGTGCGGGAAGAACATTTTCCACCTTAACTTTTCCTAACTTTTCCATTCCATTCCATCTCTTAGAGAGAGTTTGAGAGCTAAAATTGTTTAAGGAAAATGTTCAAGTTTTGAGTGCTATTTTTCAAGAGAAAATATTTTATCACTCCAGTTTTATACCCATATTGTTTATCCAAGTTCACATATATATATATATATATATATCAATTGCTTGGAGTTTGGCACCGGTTTATCTCTTCCGTTTCAAAGAGAAGTTTTGGTTTGCTTCTACATCCATCAAAGAAGAAGACGTTTTGTTGCGATTCTACCCACTTGGAGAAAGGCTCCTTGCTCGGGTGACGGTGACCATATAAAGTCCTATCGGTGGATTCCGAGACCGCGGTGGTATTCCAAGGTTATCCGCTAGGAAGAGGTGTCTACAAGGAGAAGCGTCGAGGCTTGAAAGGGATCGAGTCCTGTGTTGTAAGTCTTTCTGTCTTGTACTTGTAATTCCGTATCTAGTAGATTTGTGGCTAGGGCCGTCAGAGGTTGTTTCCCATCTTGGGTTTTTCCTCGTACATTGGGGCGTAGTGTGATTGATTTATTTTATCTTGCAAAATAACGTAGAACGCATGTTTATAATAATTCAAGATAAAATTTAGTTTAAATCATCACATTCATTTAATTTGGTGCTAAAATATATGTTGGGTAAAGTTTATTTAATTCAAGTCATTTGCTAAAATTTGGTTTCGCCTAATTTGCTAATATTGATAAATATGACTTCGGCAAATTCTAGGACTTGGATTAATTAATTGATTTAAGTGAATATATTAATTGATTAACTTTACTTCACTTGGTGTAATTTTAATTTGTTTAAGAAATTAATTTTTTTTGTTTTAAAGTTGAACCATCACACCGCTTCTGCATCGAGTTTGCATAAAAACGATATAATAAATTAGTATTGGGGGCCTCGCGCTCCAACAAGTGGTATCAGAGCCGGAGCGCTAAGTTATCGAGTTAAAGATCCGTTTTTCGGCTTTTTGTATTTCCTTACCTTTTTAGGTGGTTCAATTTTTTATCACTCTCATATTTTTTTTCTCAATGGGACGTCTTAATGAAAATTTGTCCAATTTTAATGAAAACAAAATTTGTGATTTTGAGAGGAATTAAATGGGCTTAACAAATGTAACAAAAAATTAAAGGAATTAAATTTGATATTTGTAAAAAGAATTAAAATTCTTGAAAATGAAAATTCTTGTTTTAAAGCTCACATTGAGTCTTTTCAAATCTCCTTATCTCAAAAAGATATTTTTCGTGAAAAGCTCATGGACTAACATTCAAATTTTGATATTTTAGAAAAGTCTAAGAAAGAGAGTGAAAATCGTGAAAAGACTCTTAGGGACAAGTTTGCTCATATTGAGGGAGAGAGTTTTAACCTTCTAGGAATTATTCAAAATTTAAAGAAGGAGTCCCATAATTTTGAGGTGTCTAATTTATTACTTGAGTTCGAAATTTTAAAATTGAAAAATGATTCTCAAGACTCTAGTAGTAGTTCTAATGGTTCTAGCACATCATGCTCAAATTCTTCCATTGCTAAAGCTAAAACCATTGTTTGTTTTAGAGGGTCAACTTTGTCCAAGGTCTTTAAAAAGGGTCACACCTTAGGTAACATTCCTCGTGTTTCCACATGCTTGCATTATGGTAGGAAAGGTCACCTTAGGTCATTTTGTTTTGATCTTAAAAGAAGTCCAAGGAAATCTTTATCTAGCATTTCATTATTTCCTAATCCCCATCATGTTAAATATAAATCTATATGGGTTAGGAAATCATTATTAAATGCGCTAGATACAACGTTTGTTGATTCTCATTTACTATCACATGAAACCTACCTTGCTAAATTTAAAGGTTGAATGTGTTAGTGTTTTATGCATACTCTAGCTTTTTGTTCTTCATATTATATATCATTGCTAGATGTATGCATGTTTAGTCATTTTCTAGTCATTGCCTTATTTCATATCACCTGCTAGAAATTATGACTTGTTTATCTTTTTGTATTATATTTTGTGTTTGAATTAATTGAAAAATATAAAAAGATTTTTGTTTATCATTTTTGTTTTATTTATTTCATTTAAGCTTAATGAAAAATACAAATGATTTTTGTTTATTCTTTTGAGTATATATCTTTATTTTTGTTTAAAAATGTCAAAAACTCAAAAAGATTTTATTTTGGGTGTAATTTAGTTTGACACACTTTATGTGGCATATATTTGTGATTGAATCCCATCTTTTACGCTCCCACGTGGCTAGAACTTTTGGGTTTAGATTTTCAATCCTTAAAATGTTCTTTACCATGTTTTATATGGAGCAGTTGGATTTTGTATTGTTGAAATGGATTCCATTTTTATATGCCTCTTTTGACACATGCACGAGCTCTTTTGAAATCTTAATGCCACATGTTATATTTGAGCTTTTTGAGGTGTTCTCATACCAATCTAGTCATCTACATATCTATGACCTAGGAGGACTAGTGCGTGCCACAATCCGTTGCACGTGAGCTTTGTGAGATAAAAATTATATATCTAAATGTGCACGGGGAAGGGCTCCGAAAGGACTGAGTGATCCTTTGTGATTGTAAGCCACCGTTTGGAATGGACCTAAAAGAAATACGTGGTCCAAAGGCCTAAAAACAGAAAATATGGCATTAAAAGAAAATAAATTGCCAAGTTCTATGTTTGATTGATATATTCATTCAAATTTAATATAAATGCAAATTGAGGGAGATTGGATGGTATATCAACGGTTTGCACAATGTCCGTTTATCCTAGTTACGTATTTCATGTCATGACTCTATTGGTTTGTAGAATCATCAATATGCTAGGCTTGTATGCATTGTGTATGTTTGTTCATTGAGTTCAATCCTCATATTGTCACATGAAGTTATATTTAAATGTGACAAAGTTTGCAATCAAATGAGAACTCCGTGAATGTTTATTAAGTGTTTGGGTCTAAATTTAATTGTTGCTAGTTCACACCCCTACACTTCCGTTTCCATATGACACATTTTTGCCATACGAGTGTGCAAAATTATTGTATTTTGTGTCATGTGTGTGTTTATATCTATATATATATGCAAGTACTCTATTGGTATATTTCTAGTATATATATATATATATGATATTTGTTTGTCTTTGCCTTGCTTTCTAGTCCATCCAAGCTTAAACTTCATTATTGGTATCTATCTTGGATTAGTTATGCTTTTGTTGCTCATGTGCTTTAATGTCTTAACACTTTAAGCATCAACGTGTTTATTAGTTCTTTATCCTTTGCCTATTCCTGAACAAAAATGGGGAGAAAATGATAGGGGGAGAAATGGTATCTAATCCTATTATTATCGTATCTTAGTTTGGGGGAGATTTATCTTAGGGGGAGACGTCTTTCCAAGTAGGTCATGTGTTTGTGAAAATGGAAGAATTAATTTAGGGCGAAGAATTAATTTAAGGGGAGTAATTTAATTGATTGCATTTACTATTTTGATATTCCCTATGCGTTTGATAGTTTGCTTAAGTGTGCAGGAATTCTTCTAAAGCGGTATCTTTCAATGGCAAAGCGTTTGATCCTTGGGTTGAGTCAAGTTTGGGAGGGTTATGTTTTGAGTCTAGTGAGCTTGACGACCCTTTAGGATTTTTGTTTGGTTTTTGTCCCGGAATAGGCAAAGGGGGAGATTTGTAAGGACACAAATTTCCAATTAAGTCCATGTATTGAGTTGGCTCAATTCGAGACAAAAACATTTATTCATAGGATAGTATGTAATTGTAATACTCTCAAGCCTATGAAGTGTTTGTTGAAGACGTAGCGGCAAAGACTATAAAGCTTCATCAAATGTGCCGGTTTGCGTTCCTCGTTTCTACGTCATCAACTAGGGTTCCATGCTCCCAAGGTATGAATGCAATATTATATATATAGGAGCTTGGAACAAGTTTATTGGGTGTTAGGTTTGTAAAAACTGTTTTTTGTTTTAACAAAGAATGAATTAAAACATTAAACAAATGTTTATAAAGTTTTCTGGGCCTAAACAAGAATATTCAAACTTTTTGTTTTTTCGTTCGATAGAGTCGTTCGAACGAGATTGTCGTTCGAACGAAAATGTCGTTCGAACGAACCTACCAAGGAGTTCCCATATTAGGCCACTGGAATGTTGTTCGATATGTCATTCGAACGAACCTTATGTTCGAACGAGATATCCAATGAGATTCTAATGAGTTCAATCTGGAACGTCGTTAGAAGTCTCGTTCGAACGAGAATTTCGTTCGAACGAAATGTCGTTCGAACGAGATGCCAGGCTGGAACAATTTTTGACAGTTTTTTTGCAGTTTTTCACCCACTTCCCCACTTTTTTTTAACCAACTTTTTCAGACTTTAATATGTGCGGGAAGAACATTTTCCTCCTTAACTTTTCCTAACTTTTCCATTCCATTCCATCTCTTAGAGAGAGTTTGAGCGCTAAAATTGTTTAAGGAAAATGTTCAAGTTTTGAGTGCTATTTTTCAAGAGAAAATATTTAATCACTATAGTTTTACACCCATATTGTTTATCCAAGTTCACATATATACATATCAATTGCTTGGAGTTTGGCACCGGTTTATCTCTTCCGTTTCAAAGAGAAGTTTTGGTTTGCTTCTACATCCATCAAAGAAGAAGATGTTTTGTTACGATTCTACCCACTTGGAGAAAGGCTCCTTGCTCGGGTGACGGTGACCATATAAAGTCCTATCGGTGGATTTCGAGACCACGGTGGTGTTCCAAGGTTATCCTCTAGGAAGAGGTGTCTACAAGAAGAAGCGTCGAGGCTTGAAAGGGATCGAGTCGTGTGTTGTAAGTATTTCTGTCTTTTACTTGTAATTCTGTATCTAGTGGATTTGTGGCTGGGGCCGTCCGAGGTTGTTTCCCGTCTTGGGTTTTTCCTCGTACATCGTGGCGTAGTGTGATTGATTTATTTTATCTTGCAAAATAACGTAGAACGCATGTTTAGAATAATTCAAGATAAAATTAAGTTTAAATCATCACATTCATTTAATTTGGTGCTAAAATATATATTGGGTAAAGTTTATTATATTCAAGTCATTGGCTAAAATTTGGTTTCGCCTAATTTGCTAATATTGATAAATATGACTTAGGCAAATTCTAGGACTTGGATTAATTAATTGGTTTAAGAGAATATATTAATTGATTAACTTTACTTCACTTGGTGTAATTTTAATTTGTTTAAGAAATTAAAATTTGTTGTTTTAAAGTTGAACCATCACACCGCTTCCGCATCGAGTTTACATAAAAATGAAATAATAAATTAGTATTGGGGGCCTCGCGCTCCAACAAGTGGTATCAGAGCCGGAGCGCTAAGTTATCGCGTTAAAGATCCATTTTTCGGCTTTTTGTATTTCCTTACCTTTTTAGGTGGTTCAATTTTTTATCACTCTCATATTTTTTTTCCTCAATGGGACGTCTTATTGAAATTTTTTCCAATTTTAATGAAAACAAAATTTTTGATATTCGAGAGGAATTAAATGGGCTTAACAAATGTAATGAAAATTTAAAGGAATTAAATTTGAGATTTATAAAAAGAATTAAATTTCTTGAAAATGAAAATTCTTGTTTTAAAGCTCACATTGAGTCTTTGCAAATCTCCTTATCTCAAAAAGATATTTTTCGTGAAAAGCTCATGGACTTACATTCAAATTTTGATATTTTAGAAAAGTCCAAGAAAGAGAGTGAAAATCGTGAAAAGACTCTTAGGGACAAGTTTGCTCATATTGAGGGAAAGAGTTTTAACCTTCTAGGAATTATTCAAAATTTAAAGAAGGAGTCCCATAATTTTGAGGTGTCTAATTTATTACTTGAGTCCGAAATTTTAAAATTGAAAAATGATTCTCAAGAATCTAGTAGTAGTTCTAATGGTTCTAACACATCATGATCAAATTATTCCGTTGTTAAGGCTAAAACCATTGTTTGTTTTAGAGGGTCAACTTTGTCCAAGGTCTTTAAAAAGGGTCACACCTTAGGTAACATTCCTCGTGTTTACACATGCTTGCATTGTGGTAGGAAAGGTCACCTTAGGTCATTTTTTTTTATCTTAAAAGAAGTCCAAGGAAATCTTTATCTAGCATTTCATTATTTCCTAATCCCCATCATGTTAAATATAAATCTATATGGGTTAGGAAATCATTATTAAATGAGCTAGATACAAGATTTGTTGATTCTCATTTACTATCACATGAAACCTCCCTTGCTAAATTTAAAGGTTGAATGTGTTAGTGTTTTATGCATACTCTAGCTTTTTGTGCTTCATATTATATATCATTGCTAGATGTATGCATGTTTAGTCATTTTCTAGTCATTGCCTTGTTTCATATCACATGCTAGAAATTATGAGTTGTTTATCTTTTTGTATTATATTTTGTATTTGAATTAATTGAAAAATATAAAAATATTTGTGTTTGTCAGTTGTGTTTTATTTATTTCATTTAAGGTTAATTAAAAATACAAATGATTTTTGTTTATTCTTTTGAGTATATATCTTTATTTTTGGTTAAAAATGTCAAAAACTCAAAAATATTTTATTTTGTGTGTATTTTAGTTTGACACACTTTATGTGGCATATATTTGTGTTTGAATCCCATCTTTTACGCTCCCACGTGGTTAGAATTTTTGGGTTTAGGTTTTCAATCCTTAAAATGTTATTTACCATGTTTTATATGGAGCAGTTCGATTTTGTTTTGTTTAAATGGATTCTATTTTTATATGCCTCTTTTCACACATGCACGAGCTCTTTTGAAATCTTAATGTCACATGTTATATTTGAGCTTTTTGAGGTGTTCTCCTACCAATCTAGTCATCTACATATCTATGACCTAGGAGGACTAGTGCGTGTCACAATCTGTTGCAGGTGAGCTTTGTGGGATTAAAATTATATATCTAAATGTGCACGGGGATGGGCTCCGAAAGGACTAAGTGAACCTTTGCGATTGTAAGCCACCGTTTGAAATGGACCTAAAAAAATACGTGGTCCAAAGGCCTAAAAACAGAAAATATGGCATTAAAAGAAAATAAATTGCCAAGGCCTATGTTTGATTGATATATTCATTCAAATTTAATATAAATGCAAATTGAGGGAGTTTGGATGGTATATCAACGATTTGCACATTGTCCGTTTATCCTAGTTACGTATTTCGTGTCATGACTCTATTGGTTTGTAGAATCATCAATATGCTAGGCTTGTATGCATTGTGTATGTTTGTTCATTGAGTTCAATCTTCATATTGTCACATGAGGTTATATTTAAATGTGATAAAGTTTGCAATCAAATGAGAACTCCGTGAATGTTTATTAAGTGTTTGGGTCTAAATTTAATTGTTGCTAGTTCACACCCCTACACTTCCGTTTCCATATGACACATTTTTGCCATACGAGTGTGCAAACTTATTGTATTTTGTGTCATGTGTGTGTTTATATCTATATATATATGCAAGTACTCTATTGGTATATTTCTAGTATATATATATATATATATGATATTTGTTTGTCTTTGCCTTGCTTTCTAGTCCATCCAAGCTTAAACTTCATTATTGGTATCTATCTTGGATTAGTTATGCTTTTGTTGCTCATGTGCTTTAATGTCTTAACACTTTAAGCATCAACGTGTTTATTAGTTCTTTATCCTTTGCCTATTCCTGAACAAAAATGGGGAGAAAATGATAGGGGGAGAAATGGTATCTAATTCTATTATTATCGTATCTTAGTTTGGGGGAGATTTATCTTAGGGGGAGACGTCTTTCCAAGTAGGTCATGTGTTTGTGAAAATGGAAGAATTAATTTAGGGGGAAGAATTAATTTAGGGGGAGTAATTTAATTAATTGCATTTACTATTTTGATATTCCCTATGCGTTTGATAGTTTGCTTAAGTGTGCAGGAATTCTTCTAAAGCGGTATCTTTCAATGGCAAAGCGTTTGATCCTTGGGTTGAGTCAAGTTTGGGTGGGTTATGTTTTGAGTCTAGTGAGCTTGACGACCCTTTAGGATTTTTGTTTGGTTTTTGTCCCGGAATAGGCAAAGGGGGAGATTTGTAAGGACACAAATTTCCAATTGAGTCCATGTATTGTGTTGGCTCAATTCGAGACAAAAATATTTATTCATAGGATAGTATGTAATTGTAATACTCTCAAGCCTATGAAGTGTTTGTTGAAGACGTAGCGGCAAAGACTATAAAGCTTCATCAAATGTGCCGGTTTGCGTGCCTCGTTTCTACGTCATCAACTAGGGTTCCATGCTCCCAAGGTATGAATGCAATATTATATATATAGGAGCTTGGAACAAGTTTATTGGGTGTTAGGTTTGTAAAAACTGTTTTTTGTTTTAAGAAAGAATGAATTAAAACATTAAACAAATGTTAATAAAGTTTTCTGGGCCTAAACAAGAATATTCAAATTTTTTGGTTTTTTGTTCGATAGAGTCGTTCGAACGAGATTGTCGTTCGAACGAAAATGTCGTTCGAACGAACCTACCAAGGAGTTCCCATATTAGGCCACTGGAATGTTGTTCGATATGTCATTCGAACGAACCTTATGTTCGAACGAGATATCCAATGAGATTCTAATGAGTTCAATCTGGAACGTCGTTAGAAGTCTCGTTCGAACGAGAATTTCGTTCGAACGAAATGTCGTTCGAACGAGATGCCAGGCGGGAACAATTTTTGACAGTTTTTTGGCAGTTTTTCACCCACTTCCCCACTTTTTTTTAACCAACTTTTTCAGACTTTAATATGTGCGGGAAGAACATTTTCCTCCTTAACTTTTCCTAACTTTTCCATTCCATTCCATCTCTTAGAGAGAGTTTGAGCGCTAAAATTGTTTAAGGAAAATGTTCAAGTTTTGACTGCTATTTTTCAAGAGAAAATATTTAATCACTATAGTTTTACACCCATATTGTTTATCCAAGTTCACATATATACATATCAATTGCTTGGAGTTTGGCACCGGTTTATCTCTTCCGTTTCAAAGAGAAGTTTTGGTTTGCTTCTACATCCATCAAAGAAGAAGATGTTTTGTTGCGATTCTACCCACTTGGAGAAAGGCTCCTTGCTCGGGTGACGGTGACCATATAAAGTCCTATCGGTGGATTTCGAGACCACGGTGGTGTTCCAAGGTTATCCTCTAGGAAGAGGTGTCTACAAGAAGAAGCGTCGAGGCTTGAAAGGGATCGAGTCGTGTGTTGTAAGTCTTTCTGTCTTGTACTTGTAATTCCGTATCTAGTGGATTTGTGGCTGGGGCCGTCCGAGGTTGTTTCCCGTCTTGGGTTTTTCCTCGTACATCGTGGCGTAGTGTGATTGATTTATTTTATCTTGCAAAATAACGTAGAACGCATGTTTAGAATAATTCAAGATAAAATTAAGTTTAAATCATCACATTCATTTAATTTGGTGCTAAAATATATATTGGGTAAAGTTTATTTAATTCAAGTCATTTGCTAAAATTTGGTTTCGCCTAATTTGCTAATATTGATAAATATGACTTAGGCAAATTCTAGGACTTGGATTAATTAGTTGGTTTAAGAGAATATATTAATTGATTAACTTTACTTCACTTGGTGTAATTTTAATTTGTTTAAGAAATTAAAATTTGTTGTTTTAAAGTTGAACCATCACACCGCTTCCGCATCGAGTTTACATAAAAATGAAATAATAAATTAGTATTGGGGGCCTCGCGCTCCAACAAGTGGTATCAGAGCCGGAGCGCTAAGTTATCACATTAAAGATCCATTTTTCGGCTTTTTGTATTTCCTTACCTTTTTAGGTGGTTCAATTTTTTATCACTCTCATATTTTTTTTTTCTCAATGGGACGTCTTAATGAAATTTTTTCCAATTTTAATGAAAACAAAATTTTTGATTTTCGAGAGGAATTAAATGGGCTTAACAAATGTGACGAAAATTTAAAGGAATTAAATTTGAGATTTATAAAAAGAATTAAATTTCTTGAAAATGAAAATTCTTGTTTTAAAGCTCACATTGAGTCTTTGCAAATCTCCTTATCTCAAAAAGATATTTTTCGTGAAAAGCTCGTGGACTTACATTCAAATTTTGATATTTTAGAAAAGTCCAAGAAAGAGAGTGAAAATCGTGAAAAGACTCTTTGGGACAAGTTTGCTCATATTGAGGGAGAGAGTTTTAACCTTCTAGGAATTATTCAAAATTTAAAGAAGGAGTCCCATAATTTTGAGGTGTCTAATTTATTACTTGAGTCCGAAATTTTAAAATTGAAAAATGATTCTCAAGACTCTAGTAGTAGTTCTAATGGTTCTAACACATCATGATCAAATTATTCCGTTGTTAAGGCTAAAACCATTGTTTGTTTTAGAGGGTCAACTTTGTCCAAGGTCTTTAAAAAGGGTCACACCTTAGGTAACATTCCTCGTGTTTACACATGCTTGCATTGTGGTAGGAAAGGTCACCTTAGGTCATTTTTTTTTAACTTAAAAGAAGTCCAAGGAAATCTTTATCTAGCATTTCATTATTTCCTAATCCCCATCATGTTAAATATAAATCTATATGGGTTAGGAAATCATTATTAAATGCGCTAGATACAAGATTTGTTGATTCTCATTTACTATCACATGAAACCTCCCTTGCTAAATTTAAAGGTTGAATGTGTTAGTGTTTTATGCATACTCTAGCTTTTTGTGCTTCATATTATATATCATTGCTAGATGTATGCATGTTTAGTCATTTTCTAGTCATTGCCTTATTTCATATCACATGCTAGAAATTATGAGTTGTTTATCTTTTTGTATTATATTTTGTATTTGAATTAATTGAAAAATATAAAAATATTTTTGTTTGTCATTTGTGTTTTATTTATTTCATTTAAGGTTAATTAAAAATACAAATGATTTTTGTTTATTCTTTTGAGTATATATCTTTATTTTTGGTTAAAAATGTCAAAAACTCAAAAATATTTTATTTTGTGTGTATTTTAGTTTGACACACTTTATGTGGCATATATTTGTGTTTGAATCCCATCTTTTACGCTCCCACGTGGTTAGAACTTTTGGGTTTAGGTTTTCAATCCTTAAAATGTTATTTACCGTGTTTTATATGGAGCAGTTCGATTTTGTTTTGTTTAAATGGATTCTATTTTTATATGCCTCTTTTCACACATGCACGAGCTCTTTTGAAATCTTAATGTCACATGTTATATTTGAGCTTTTTGAGGTGTTCTCCTACCAATCTAGTCATCTACATATCTATGACCTAGGAGGACTAGTGCGTGTCACAATCCGTTGCAGGTGAGCTTTGTGAGATAAAAATTATATATCTAAATGTGCACGGGGAAGGGCTCCGAAAGGATTAAGTGAACCTTTGCGATTGTAAGCCACCGTTTGGAATGGACCTAAAAAAAATACGTGGTCCAAAGGCCTAAAAACAGAAAATATGGCATTAAAAGAAAATAAATCGCCAAGGCCTATGTTTGATTGATATATTCATTCAAATTTAATATAAATGCAAATTGAGGGAGTTTGGATGGTATATCAACGATTTGCACATTGTCCGTTTATCCTAGTTACGTATTTCGTGTCATGACTCTATTGGTTTGTAGAATCATCAATATGCTAGGCTTGTATGCATTGTGTATGTTCGTTCATTGAGTTCAATCTTCATATTGTCACATGAGGTTATATTTAAATGTGATAAAGTTTGCAATCAAATGAGAACTCCGTGAATGTTTATTAAGTGTTTGGGTCTAAATTTAATTGTTGCTAGTTCACACCCCTACACTTCCGTTTTCATATGACAAATTTTTGCCATACGAGTGTGCAAACTTATTGTATTTTGTGTCATGTGTGTGTTTATATCTATATATATATGCAAGTACTCTATTGGTATATTTCTAGTATATATATATATATATATGATATTTGTTTGTCTTTGCCTTGCTTTCTAGTCCATCCAAGCTTAAACTTCATTATTGGTATCTATCTTGGATTAGTTATTCTTTTGTTGCTCATGTTCTTTAATGTCTTAACACTATAAGCTTCAACGTGTTTATTAGTTCTTTATCCTTTGCCTATTCCTGAACAAAAAGGGGGAGAAAATGATAGGGAGAGAAATGGTATCTAATCCTATTATTATCGTATCTTAGTTTGGGGGAGATTTATCTTAGGGGGAGACGTCTTTCTAAGTAGGTCATGTGTTTGTTAAAAGGAAAGAATTAATTTAGGGGGAAGAATTAATTTAGGGGGAGTAATTTAATTAATTGCATTTACTATTTTGATATTCCCTATGCGTTTGATAGTTTGCTTAAGTGTACAGGAATTCTTCTAAATCAGCATCTTTCAATGGCAAAGCGTTTGATCCTTGGGTTGAGTCAAGTTTGGGTGGGTTATGTTTTGAGTCTAGTGAGCTTGACGGCCCTTTAGGATTTTTGTTTGGTTTTTGTCCCGGAATAGGCAAAGGGGGAGATTTGTAAGGACACAAATTTCCAATTGAGTCCATGTATTGTGTTGGCTCAATTCCGGACAAAAACATTTATTCATAGGATAGTATGTAATTGTAATACTCTCAAGCCTATGAAGTGTTTGTTGAAGACGTAGCGGCAAAGAGTATAAAGCTTCATCAAATGTGCTGGTTTGCGTGCCTCGTTTCTACGTCATCAACTAGGGTTCCATGCTCCCAAGGTATGAATGCAATGTTATATATATAGGAGCTTGGAACAAGTTTATTGGGTGTTAGGTTTATAAAAACTACGTTTTGTTTTAAGAAAGAATGAATTAAAACTTTAAATAAATGTTTATAAAGTTTTCTGGGCTTAAACAAGAATATTCAAACTTTATGGTTTTTCGCTCGATAGAGTCGTTCGAAAGAGATTGTCGTTCGAACGAAAATGTCGTTCGAAGGAACCTGCCAACGAGTTCCCATATTAGGCCACTGGAATGTCGTTCGATATGTCATTCGAACGAGATATCCAATGAGATTCTAACGAGTTCAATCTGGAACGTCGTTAGAAGTCTCGTTCGAACGAGAATTTCGTTCGAACGAAATGTCGCTCGAACGAGATGCCAGGCGGGAGCAGTTTTTGGCAGTTTTTTGGCAGTTTTTCACCCACTTACCCACTTAGTTTTTAACCAACTTTTTCAGACTTTAATATGTGCGGGAAGAACATTTTCCACCTTAACTTTTCCTAACTTTTCCATTCCATTCCATCTCTTAGAGAGAGTTTGAGAGCTAAAATTGTTTAAGGAAAATGTTCAAGTTTTGAGTGCTATTTTTCAAGAGAAAATATTTTATCACTCTAGTTTTACACCCATATTGTTTATCCAAGTTCACGTATATACATATCAATTGCTTGGAGTTTGTCACCGGTTTATCTCTTCCGTTTCAAAGAGAAGTTTTGGTTTGCTTCTACATCCATCAAAGAAGAAGACGTTTTGTTGCGATTCTACCAACAAATAATTAAGGTAAACAGTTGGTTCATTAAATACCGGGCAATCACTCCTTTGTTAAATAAATTAAGGTAAACAGTTGGTTCATTCTCAGCATCACTGTCGATAATAATAAATTTTCCAATTTAACACCCTAAATAATTAAGCTAACTGTCAAAACCATTTTCATACATACTTTCCAAATTTTATTTAAAGAAAATCAGTTATTTTATTAAAAACATTTAATAAGTAAGAATCACACCACATTAAATATCTGAAACATAGTCCAATTAATTTAAAACATTCGTCAATAGAATGTCAACATGCGAAATATAAAGTAACACAATCAAACAGAAGTAAACCCATAGTAACAATACTGGAAATAACTGAAATACAATTGTCCAATAACAACGGAATAATGGAAAGAGCTACACATGCTCAACTACGAAAGTACTAAGAGTGGATCCGAATGAACGAAGTCGTCTAATCAAGAGACCTGCAACTCCCACCTAAGCTGCAGCACGTTCCTTTCAAGAGATCCTAAGCAAGACGCCCCTGTGGTTGGGCACCTGTAATACATACACATATATACAAGAGAGAGAGAGAGAAAAACGGGTCAGAGCCCGAAAGTGTGTTTGATTTAAAATACGTTTAGCAAATATTTAAATTGATACAGGCCAATGCAACAACATATTAGAGCGACACTCTCTTGAGAAATTCTCACCTCTCTTCTACTGTGCATGCCTATCGTACTAACCGTCCCAACGGGTTATCTTATCATTTTATCATACTAACCTTCCCAATAATTTAGCTTATCTTACATTACTCATAAGATTTCAAAACCGAACAATGTCATTGTTTAAAAAGAATACTTCCAATTAGCAGCACAACTCTCGTTTTAGCTTTATTAATTTATAAAGTTTCCCAGTGTCATATTATACTTTCACAAAACAAGTATTTACTATTTGAGTCATCAACCATGTCCTACTTATCAAATCACAGTAGGTAGTTTCAAATTTCTGAATCTCACATATATATTAACTACTCGTATAATATATATAAAATAACAGCACCCCAAATAAAACTATGGTGCGTGCATACTTGTACTATCCAAACCCCATACCACTCATATCAAGGGGAATACAAATTCGGAATCACTCTCGAACTGTATTAACACATACACAAACAATATCGAGGCGAAGCATAGATTCCAAGTCTCTAAGAGGATGGCACATACTCGCGTCTCTTAGGACCGTATGAACTATCAATTCGATAGCCTGTACCAAGGATATCTATCTTCTAGGGTACAAGTCAATATCCCCCATAAAGGTCCCGTCGAGATAAGACTGTCCCAGCACGGTAACCTCAAGGATAGCAAGTAGCGCGGTATGTTTTTCACATGTATATAATATATGTACACACAATCATATAAATATACCACTTTTATCATATTAATATAGGTTCCTCACGTCACCCATAATTACAACATTTATCCTTAATTTCACATTATTAGTATTACGTATAAGGTTTCATCTCTAAGCTTAACTCGAAGGGTTTTCTCACTTATTACGTGACACTCGTGGACTCTATCCTTCCAAGTAGAAAATTTAGTAGGTATAACTCTATTCACTATCGTAGCTATTCGCCGTAATGTCTCACTTGAAATACGTAGTTTCATCGTTCATTATACAATTACCCCAAAAGTAAACTTCTCATCTTATAATAAAGTTCCCAACACTTATTCATGTGTCTTACTGGTCTTTCCTATCTCCCAAAACATTTTATTAAGAATACCCAAGAATTATTTCACGATAAATTTAGTTTAACTAATTAAACAAGGGAAATAGGAGTCTTCCAGGAGGGGTCGATCGATCGAGGTTTCGGGCTCGATCGATCGAAGCTGTAGGCTCGATCGATCGATCAAGCCGGTATTTTGATTTCTGCAGAATTGCAGTTACGGGTTCTACCATTTTTGTTCATCCAAATCCATATTTTTCCAAACCCAAACGTCCCAAAATGCTACTACTAACATTATAACAGTATATCAGATATTTCCAATGTAAGGCATGGGTATTTCTATCATTTAATCAAGGATTAACGGCCCCAAAAGTTAATTAATTATCAGGAACACTAAAATTCTCTTAAGCAGATTTCTAACCAAGTTTCTTCAGAAATTCCTTCTTATAATTATCAAAATTTCGTGGTTACATTCCTCTACATGGCAAGTGTAACACCCTGCTTAAAATAATAACGGGTGGCCAGCCCTATGCTATATTAAATCAGGAATTCCAGATGGTCCAGTCTCAACATCAACTGTCGGTACTATATAATATAGGACTAACTACCCGATATCATATAAGCGAGATGTTAAAATAAATTAAAACATGCAACATACAACAAACCAACACTATAACACTACTAATAAATGAATAAAAGATACATGAGAGAACTATAATAAATGAAATGCTAGAATAAAATGAAATAAATAAATACAACTGAATATACCACAAGGAGATAAACCCGAATAAGCTGTCGGGTCACAGCAAATACATATACTAGAATGGAATAAATATAAACATCTATATAAATATTCCTTGGGTACAAACCCGATGTACAACATGAATCCTACCTAGAATTTTAAAGAAGTAGGAAGCGGCTACAAGATACATCCCACAACAGTCCGCATCTGTCACAGCTCCCAAGACTCTGGATAGAAGGTCATCCGGCATCCATGCGGTAGGATACCTGTAATAATATATATATATATATACAGGCAGGAGAGAAGTATACGGGTCAGAGCCCCGATTGTGAAAATATTTAGCAAGTGTGTTAACCGTGCATAATAAATATCGGTGCACTTATTTCATAATTAAAATGGGATCGCACTCTCGTGGAGCCCTAACTCACCTCTCATCTAAAGGCGCGCACCTAATCGCGTCCTCAAGTTTTAGTTAAATTACCCCCATTTATTAGGACAACCTAACTTATCATAGGCCAAGCCTATACCCATGAGAAAAGCCTTCCTAACTTACCCCAAGAATCCACCCCCTTTTCTAAACACAATTAAACATTTATTTTAAATCATAAGTGCCTTATTAGGCTTAGTGGATTCCGATTTATACTTTAAACAATTATAATTTAGTAGATTACCCAATATGCAACTGGGTTGAAACATCTAATTTAAATTTCTAATTAATAAGCTTGAACAATCATTATTGACACAAGTTCCCTCCAATTTCAACGCTGCGCTGCGTTTTGTGCGTGGGGTGTCTCGCAAAGCGAAATCCAAACAAGGAACCACCCCGTTACACTACTCCATGTCAACGTCGATCCTGGAGATCCATTATGCGACACATAAATATCGACAGAACTTCTCTCTACTCTCAACAATGTACTACATTTCATGCGTGGGGAGTCTCGCAAAACGAAATCCAAACAAGGAACCGACCCATTACACTACTCTTTGACAATGTCGATCATAAAGATCCATAATGCCGTGCATACCATAAGTGGAAGAACTTTTCTCCAATTTCAACACTGCACTGCGTTTCATGCGTTGGGTGTCTCGCAAAGCGAAATCCAAACAAGGAACCACCCCGTTACACTACTCCTTGACAATGTCGATCCTAGAGATCCATAGTGCCATATATACAATATAATACTACTACTACAACTAACATCTCCAATCGTATCCATGGGATGATGTAACCGAAATATTCCTTAAATGCGATACATCAACCCCCCCATCAATCTAGTACACCATAATCATCCAAGATGTACTTTACCAAAATATTATATCCTTTCATCTATAGGATATATATAAATATATATATAGGTATTTTATTCAAACCATATATATATATACCATCATCATCCATCTAATAGCCAAGTGTACATACTGCATATGATGTACAAGGACATGCACATAATATACCCGGCTATATATATATCGCCTATAAACTGCATCAATGCTATCATCTTCCCAGTGCCCGGCTCACGTAGAAATACTGGGGCCACCATGGTGGGACTAAACGACACCCATCTCGTGGTAAACTCACGCACACGACGTCCCGGGAAGCGGTCATAGCTCCAAACCGACAATGAGACGAAACATACCCACCACGTCTCATCCCAAAAATAAATATATATAACGTATAATAACACACGGGACGACTATGACCTGGGGAATATCCACACCCTGCTTTTCTAGCCAGGATGCTCACCCTCTACGCGCGCAACTTCCCAATGATAGCATGAGCGGGGTATGCTTAACCAAATAAGTATATATATCATTCACATGCACAATATATATATATCCATATGATCCAATCATATGATCAAATATTAAACCATCATATAAGGTTTAAATATCCATACCATGTATATCCTTAACATAAATATATCCATATATTCATATACATACAGATATGTATCAACACACGTTCACATATCCTTATATCTATATATATAAACTAATTCTCGTTCATATGTATAAGATATATATATATATATATATATATATATATATATACCCGGCTATAAGTATACGTAATCCTCAATATACAAGCCGTCACCACAATTTCCATTAAATTCACCTCGATATGTGAATACAATCCCTCACTTGAAACATATTCAATCATTTTCCTATGATGAATAGTCTCCCAAAACCATATGTATATATCTATACCTATATATTCAACATCAGGGCTATCACCCAAGAGTTTGCGTAAGAATCCATCACTACACATTTCATCCATTTTTCAAAAGTACATAGTTTCCTTTAGTACCATTTAACCATAGGCACACACATGACTTAATAGTCTAAATCCTTAATTTATTCCAACCTCATTTCAAGTATTGGAATCTCAATGGTCATTTCACCACAATTTTGTGTAAACTATCCTAACTAGAATTTATGCTACCGCTTATTCTAGTCGATAGTACAATCCCAAACGTTCCCAATTTCACCTATGGTTCAAATAAATCTCAAGAACCCTAACTCTTATTGAATTATTAATTGTTCCTTAATCTAAACATTTCTAAGGATATGAGACCCCTCACTCTTTAAGAGTATGCGACCACTCTCTTCCATTTGGCCCCAAATTATATCTTAACAATATCCTATCCTTATAAGGATTTGACATAAATGTTGGCCTAGAATTTCACAACATACCCTCATAATTCTCTATAAGAGTTCTTAGCCTAGCATCACATCTATACTTACTTAAATCTACAATTAGGATCTTCAATCCCAAAAGGTTTCCCCAAAGTCTCTATACACAACTCCAAATACATACATGGATACATTTCTCCCAAATTACCCTAAGGAGTCCTCAAAATTCTAATATGTGAGAAACTCCTTATGTGTCTCCAAGAACATATCTCTTACATCATAAGAGAAGGCCCCAAATCAATAAACCCAACCAAAAAGGGTTTGGAATCACTATGGAGAAAACACCTCAAAATACCCTGTTTCCGAATCGATTCGGCCCTATTCCGAATCGATTCGGCCTAGCGAATTGATTCGGCCTCCTGGCGAATCGATTCGGGTCCAAAGAACTGGGCTTCTTCCACAGGCCGAATCGATTCGGATTGGGTCCGAATCGATTCGGTCAATGCAGACCTGCCAATTTCCCTATACCGAATCGATTCGCTTCAGGGGGCGAATCGATTCGGGCCTGCAAATTTTTGAAGGGGTCTTCTTCTTCATCAAAACCCACGAATTTTAAACCGTACATTTTCCATTCTAACCCCCAAACCTTCATCAAATCATGATTCTAAGCCCATTAATCAACTCAAAGTTGATCCCAACCATTTCTATGCCATTAAATCCATATATAGACATTTATTTTAAGATTAAACCTAAAAATCTAGGTTTTGATATTAATACCCAAAAATCCATTTCTTTAACCCACAAATTATGAAATGAAATACACAAATAGCTATTTAGCAAGATTAAACACTTGCCTCAGATTTGTAGAGGTTGGATCGTCCTCGATGTCGCGGTTTGGCCGAAAATCTCTCTCTTCCTTTCTTCTTCTTTCCTTTCTTCTTTCTCCCTCTAGGGCTTTTTCTCTCTTTCTCTACATGAGAAAGTCTTGATCCGTAAGCCTTAAATCCTTTAAAACAATAAACCCAGTTTTAAATGTTAATACACAATTTAAATGACTCGTTTACTCCAATTCGAGCCAAACATACTTAAAAACATTCCGGAGCCGAAATAAAACCCAATGACAGTCATTTTAACTATCTCGACCCTTCCGGGATCAATGGTACCCTCAAAATCATCATCCGGAATACTTTAAAATGTCCTCTATTTTTGGACTTAAATTCCCAAATTTTAAAATTCTCTTAATTAAATTTTATTTTCCCAAAATTTAATTTCTCAGTCTCAAAAGTCTTGGGGTGTTACAATCTCCCCCCCCCTCCCTTACAAAAATTTCGTCCGCGAAATTTAAGATGACCCTAGGACCTCAATATCATCTAGTCCTTACATCAATCCTCAAGATCACTATGCCGATCCTTTCTAGTTCTCACGTCGAACTATATAGATCCTTACCGGTCTTTAAAATCAACTAGCTACCCAGGGCGCCCATACAGCCCGTACCCGAGTTTCCACTCCTAAAATTAAAATCAGGCTCCATTAGCCTCAAATCATAATATAACCCTCAGGAATATAATCTATAGCAACATATTAATTATATAGAAGTTTGAAAGTTCCCACCGGTTGAACTCTCCCCAATTCCTGACACTAGCCACCTTCATGCGGGGGAGGTCTTGCAAGCGAAATCCAAACGAGGAACCCTCCCAATACACTACTGTGTAGCTAGGTCGGGGATTGAGATTAGTTGAACCAGGGTTAAGGTTTTATAAAAAGATTTTCTTCATATTTTAGATATAGCCCGAGCGCCTATACAATAATACGATATAAATATATTCCGCGTCTTTAGACACGCCAAATAAACACCTTATATTTAGGACACAAGGCCTCAACCAATACAATACTCTAGCCAATACCTAGTTCTCAAAACTAGCACAACTATGAGCTAACTAACCGCTCCACATAAATCTATCAAACTCTGAACCTCTCAGTTATGAAATTCCTCTACATCACATCAACACTTTTATATAAAAATAAATTCTTCCCTCATTGGGATACTAAAACTTCCCTACTATTTCGTTACGAAAAGGTGTATCATCTCCAAAGATGCCATACCAAGGCCACACTTGCTCACTTCCTTCTCTAGGAAAATTCCATACACCCTAGCGGTGTAGCGGCTAACTACCCATCACGCCTTACGCGCGACGTTCCCAATTATTACACAAAACGTAACTCAAACCCCAAGAAAGGTATTCTACTTTATAATTCCATAATCTAATGGTTTCACCTCATCTAAGGATCTCAGTTCAAGACCCTCTACTTCTTCCAGGACGATCATTATCCCTAAGCCTATTTCTTCACAAGAGAAACATCTTTCTCAAAATCCTTCCTAACCATTTTGAAGGATAAAACGCAATTATAACTACCGAAAATTTCATCAGTCCTACTTAACGGAACCGAGTCTCCAAATTTCTTACTCCCTCTTCCCAGAAGGCAACACTCCTGATATTGGGACAACTACACCTTCCTCATATCGGTAAGAGTCACCAACACCAGCTTTCCTAACGAAGGTTAACAAATTCTCAATCTAAACCTCCCAAGGACTACACTACATGCCTCTCCTCGGATTTACCTTACTAAGACCAAGATTCGCCATTCGAGTAAATTTCCTTTCTTACTCAACTGTAGATAAATCTCCTCACACCACTACGAGAAATCTCCTCAAAATCTCCACCGAAATCGGGGAAAATAAATACCTCCGATTAAAGCGTACCCAAAATATGCTATGGGTATTGTACTTCTAATCCTATCCTTTCCTAGACGACAAAATCTAGGCGACGTCTGAATTGAAACAAAAGCAATTGTTATCAGAACGCCAATCAAGTGAATATACTTCACAGAAGAAAACAACGCAGTGAACACAACAGTCCTATTTGTAGGGCTTTATGTCAAGAACGTTAACGGAAGAACGCAGAAAACTCGCACAGATCCTAAAGATTCTAGAAGCTGATGCTCTGATACCATCTGTAACACCCCGCTTAAAATAATAACGGGTGGCCAGCCCTATACTATATTAAATCAGGAATTCCAGATGGTCCAGTCTCAACATCAACTGTCGGTACTATATAATATAGGACTAACTACCCGATATCATATAAGCGAGATGTTAAAATAAATTAAAACATACAACAAACCAACACTATAACACTACTAATAAATGAATAAAAGATACATGAGAGAACTATAATAAATGAAATGCTAGAATAAAATGAAATAAATAAATACAACTGAATATACCACAAGGAGATAAACCCGAATAAGATGTCGGGTCACAGCAAATACATATACTGGAATGGAATAAATATAAACATCTATATAAATATTCCTTGGGTACTAACCCGATGTACAAAATGAATCCTACCTAGAATTTTAAAGAAGTAGGAAGCGGCTACAAGATACATCCCGCAACAGTCCGCATTTGTTACGGCTCCCAAGACTCTGGATAGAAGGTCATCCGGCATCCATGCGGTAGGATACCTGTAATAATATATACATAAATACACGCAGGAGAGAAGTAAACGGGTCAGAGCCCCGATTGTTAAATTATTTAGCAAGTGTGTTAACCGTGCATAATAAATACCGGTGCACTTATTTCATAATTAAAATGGGATCGCACTCTCGTGGAGCCCCAACTCACCTCTCATCTAAAGGCGCCCACCTAATCGCGTCCTCAAGTTTTAGTTAAATTACCCCCATTTATTAGGACAACCTAACTTATCATAGGCCAAGCCTATACCCACGAGAAAAGCCTTCCTAACTTACCCCAAGAATCCACCCCCTTTTCTAAACACAATTAAACATTTATTTTAAATCATAAGTGCCTTATTAGGCTTAGTGGATTCCGGTTTATACTTTAAACAATTATAATTTAGTAGATTACTCAATATGCAACTGGGTTGAAACATTTAATTTAAATTTCTAATTATTAAGCATGAACAATCATTATTGACACAACTTCCCTCCAATTTCAATGCTGCATTGCGTTTCGTGTGTGGGGTGTCTCGCAAAGCGAAATCCAAACAAGGAACCACCCCGTTACACTACTCCATGTCGACGTCGATCCTGGAGATCCATTATGCCACACATAAATATCGACAGAACTTCTCTCTACTCTCAACAATGTACTACATTTCATGCGTTGGGAGTCTCGCAAAGCGAAATCCAAACAAGGAACCGCCCCGTTACACTACTCTTTGACAATATCGATCATAGAGATCCATAATGCCGTGCATACCATAACTGGCAGAACTTTTCTCCAATTTCAACACTGCACTGCGTTTCATGCGTGGGGTGTCTCGCAAAGCGAAATCCAAACAAGGAACCACCCCGTTACACTACTCTTTGACAATGTCGATCCTAGAGATCCATAGTGCCATATATAGAATATAATACTACTACTACAACTAACATCTCCAATCATATCCTTGGGATGATGTAACCAAAATATTCCTTAAATGCAATACATCAACCCCCCCATCAATCTAGTACACCATAATCATCCAAGATGTACTTTACCAAAATACTATATCCTTTCATCTATAGGATATATATATAAATATATATATATAGGTATTTTATTCAAACCATATATATATATATACCATCATCATCCATCTAATAGCCAAGTGTACATACTGTATATGATGTACAAGTCCATGCACATAATATACTCGGCTATATATATATCGCCGATAAACTGCATCAATGATATCATCTTCCCAGTGCCCGGATCACGTAGCAATACTGGGGCCACCATGGTGGGACTAAACGACACCCATCTCGTGGTAAACTCACGCACACGACGTCCTGGGAAGCGGCCATAGCTCCAAATCGGCAATGAGACGAAACATACCCACCACGTCTCATCCCAAAAATAAATATATATATCATATAATAACACACGGGACGACTATGACCTGAGGAATATCCACACCCTGCTTTTCTAGCCAGGATGCTCACCCTCTACGCGCGTAACTTACCAATGATAGCATGAGCGGGGTATGCTTAACAAAATAAGTATATATATCATTCACATGCACAATATATATACATCCATATGATCCAATCATATGATCAAATATTAAACCATCATATAAGGTTTAAATATCCATACCATGTATATCCTTAACATAAATATATCCATATATTCATATACATACAGATATGTATCAACACACGTTCACATATCCTTATATCTATATATATATAAACTAATTCTCGTTCATATGTATAAGATATATATATATATATACCCACCTATAAGTATACGTAATCCTCAATATACAAGCCTTCACCACAATTTCCATTAAATTCACCTCGATATGTGAATACAATCCCTCACTCATATTCAATCATTTTCCTATGATGAATAGTCTCCCAAAACCATATGTATATATCTATACCTATATATTCAACATTAGGGCTATCACCCAAGAGTTTGCGTAGGAATCCATCACTACACATTT
Organism: Sambucus nigra; assembly: GCA_949130495.1. Classification (NCBI taxonomy): domain Eukaryota; kingdom Viridiplantae; phylum Streptophyta; class Magnoliopsida; order Dipsacales; family Adoxaceae; genus Sambucus; species Sambucus nigra. The sequence continues at coordinate 625,107,160 of OX422217.1, forward strand.
CATCCATTTTTCAAAAGTACATAGTTTCCTTTAGTACCATTTAACAATAGGCACACACAGGACTTAATAGTCTAAATCCTCAATTTATTCCAACCTCATTTCAAGTATTGGAATCTCAATGGTCATTTCACCACAATTTCGTGTAAACTATCCTAACTAGAATTTATGCTACCGCTTATTCTAGTCGATAGTACAATCCCAAACGTTCCCAATTTCACCTATGGTTCAAATAAATCTCAAGAACCCATACTCTTATTGAGTTATTAATTGTTCCTTAATCTAAACATTTCTAAGGATATGAGACCCCTCACTCTTTAAGAGTATGCGACCACTCTCTTCCATTTGGCCCCAAATTATATCTTAACAATATCCTATCCTTATAAGGATTTGACAAAAATGTTGGCCTAGAATTTGACAACATACCCTCACAATTATCTCTAAGAGTTCTTAGCCTAACATCACATCTATACTTACTTAAATCTACAATTAGGATCTTCAATCCCGAAAGGTTTCCCCAAAATCTCTATACAGAACTCCAAATACATACATGGATACATTTCTCCCAAATTACCCTAAGGAGTCCTCGAAATTCTAATATGTGAGAAACTCCTTATGGGTCTCCAAGAACATATCTCTTACATCATAAGAGAAGGCCCCAAATCAATTAACCCAACCAAAAAGGGTTTGGAATCACTATGGAGAAAACACCTCAAAATACCCTGTTTCCGAATCGATTCGGTCCTATTCCGAATCGATTCGGCCTAGCGAATCGATTCGGCCTCCAAGGCGAATCGATTCGGGTCCAAAGAGCTGGGCTTCTGCCACAGGCCGAATCGATTCGGCTTGGGTCCGAATCGATTCGGTCAATGCAAACCTGCCAATTTTCCTATACTGAATCGATCACTTAAGGGGGCGAATCGAATCAGGCCTGCAAATTTTTGAAGGGGTCTTCTTGTTTATCAAAACCCATGAATTTTAAACCTTACATTTTCCATTCTAACCCCCAAACCTTCATCAAATCATGATTTTAAGCCCATTAATCAACCCAAAGTTGATCCCAACCATTTCCATGACATTAAATCCATATATAGACATTGATTTCAAGATTAAACCTAAAAATCTAGGTTTTGATATTAATACCCAAAAATGCATTTCTTTAATCCACAAATTATGAAATGAAATACACAAATAGCTATTTAGCAAGATTAAACACTTGCCTCAGATTTGTAGAGGTTGGATCGTCCTCGATGTCGCGGTTTGGCCGGAAATCCCCAAGCTTCTCTTCCTCTCTCTCTTCCTTTCTTCTTCTTTCCTTTCTTCTTTCTCCCTCTAGGGCTTTTTCTCTCTTTCTCTAAATGAGAAAGGCTTGATCCGTAAGCCTTAAATCCTTTAAAACAATAAACCCAGTTTTAAATGTTAATACACAATTTAAATGACTCGTGTACTCCAATTCGAGCCAAACATACTTAAAAACATTCCGGAGCCGAAATAAAACCCAATGACAGTCATTTTGACTATATCGACCCTTCCGGGATCAATGGTACCCTGAAAACCATCATCCGAAATACTTTAAAATGTCCTCTATTTTTGGACTTAAATTCCCAAATTTTAAAATTCTCCAATTTAATTAAATTTTATTTTCCCAAAATTTAATTTCTCAGTCTCAAAAGTCTTGGGTTGTTACAGCAAGGTTTCCAGAATTTCCATATAAATCAATACTACATGGGTTTTCCTATCAGAAATTGGGTTTTCTTCCATATTTTTCATCTTTAATCATTCCTAAACTAATATGAAAATTGCACCAACGAAAATACGCAAGATAAATACTTGCGTGGGATTTTCGACATTCTGATTTACGGCTGATTTTTGGTGTGGTTGTGTTCCCCTTCTCCCGATCTACGCGTCGGTGGTGGCGGCGGTGCAAACCGGTGACTTTTTGGCCTTAGATTGCCTTGAGGGCTCTCTCCTCTCTTCTCCAATGGCCGTTCTAGGGTTCTGAATATTTTAACTCTAAATGACTAACCTAAATGGTTGATATAGGTTGCTGAATTTCGTGGCTTTAATTACCGAAATATGTAAAATGACTAAAATGCCCTCTCGGGGTACCAATTAGGCCTAAAAACGCCCCGAGACCCAAACTAAACCCCCGGGTACACTTTTCTGACTATCTCGACCCTTCCGGATGCGTTGGCGCACTCAAAACGACAATACGGGCAACTTATAAAATATTCATTTTTTTATCAAAATTTAGTCCCGACGCGACACGAGCACGTTCCGACTTAAATTTCCGAAATTGTCATTTTACTCACTCATGACATTCAACATAACCAATCTAATATATTACTTTGCTCATTAGTAATATTCAACAAATTTCCCATAATTACTAACTCTCGTCACGTTAATAATTATAACATAATTAATTTTCGGATTTTTATTAAATAATTAACTCACATTAAATTCAATAAATCCCCAAATTAATATAGCATAAAAATAACATTAAATTAAATAAATCCCTAAATTAATATAGCATAAAAATACGAGGTATTACATACTTCCCCCCTAATAACGGAATTTCATCCCGAAATGCGGAAAATAAGGCATACCTGGTAAAAACAACTCTGGATATTTCTCGTGCATATCTGCCTCGCGCTCCCAAGTGGATTCCTCCACATTATGATGCTCCCACTGGACCCGCAAAAGTGGAACTATCTTCGACATCAATCTCCTCTCACTATAGTCTAGGATAGCCACCGGTCTCTCCTCGTAAGAGCTGTCAGGCTGTAAGTCGATCTCATCTATCGCAATGTGAGTATGGGCCATATCATCCCGAAGATATCGTCTCAACGACGAGATGTGGAATACATCGTGGATGCGATGTAAATGCTCTGGCAGTCCCAACCTGTATGCAACCGGTCCAATCCTCTCGATGATGGGAAATGGTCCCACGTACCTCGGATCCAACTTCCCTTTCTTCCCGAACCTCATTACTCCCTTCATAGGAGATACACGCAATAATACTTGGTCCGCCACACTAAACTCTCGGAAGAAGCATTTGGCATCGGCGTAGCTCTTCTGCCTGTCCTGGGCTATCCGATTGCGACTCCTGATTATCTCAATCCTCGCGGAGGTCTCCTGAATTACCTCTGGTCCTAGAAACTTGTTATCCCCCACTTCGAGCCAACAAGTTGGGGAACGACAAGGCCTGCCATACAAAGCCTCAAATGGAGCCATGCCAATCGTGAACTGATAAGAGTTATTATAGCCAAACTCTACCAGTGGAAGATGTGGCTCCCAACCTCCTCCAAAATCGAGAACACACATGCGTAACATATCTTCTAACATCTGATTAGGACGCTCTGTCTGTCCATCTGTCTATGTGTGGTAAGCTGAACTCAACCTCAACTCAGTACCCATAGCCTCCTGAAAGCTTTCCCAAAAACATGACACGAAATCTTGTCCCTATCTGACACAATATTCAGGGGCACCCCGTGTAATCTAACATTCTCAGCGATGAACAACTGAGCATACTGACCCGTGGTATAATCTGTCCGCACTGGCAGAAAATGGGTTACCTTGGTCAAACGGTCTACAATCACCCAGATAGAGTCATGGCCCCGTTGTGAGGTAGGCAACCCTGTAATAAAATCCATGGAAATACTCTCCCACTTCCACGCGGGTACTTCCAATGGTTGAAGCAATCCTGACGATTTCTGATGGTCCACCTTCACCAGCTAGCAGGTAGAACACTTGGAAATGAATTCAGCAATGTCCTTCTTCATCCCACTCCACCAGTATTGCCTCCTCATATCCTGGTACATCTTATCACCTCCAGGATGTACTACAAATCGGGACCCGTGAGAATGATTCATCACTGCATGACGTAATTCTGCTCCTTCTGGAACCACCAATCTCCCATTAAACCGCAAACCTCCATCAGAACTAACAGAATAGGACTCAGCACCCTCGGCTAGAAGTCGCACAATCTGCTCCTGGCAAAATGGGTCTGTGGTCTGTGCCTATATCACCCTCGTAACAATCTCGGGTGTTACTGACATCACGGATATGAAAGAACGTGCTACTGCGTCCGGGTGACCTAACTCCTTCCACTTTGCTTTCCAAACATCTGCTACCTCGTCTATCGGTCTACGACTCAACGCATCAGCAACTACGTTGGCCTTTCCAAGATGATACTATATATCGAACTGGTAGTCCTTCACAAACTCTATCCATCTGCACTGACGCATATTCAGCTCTCGCTGAGTGAACAGGTACTGCAACGACTTGTGGACTGTGAACAAACATAATTTCTCTCCCAACAAATAGTGCCTCCATATCCTCAATGCAAAGACGACCGCTGCTAACTCCAGGTCATGGGTGGGGTAATTCTTCTCATGCAGCTTAAGCTTGCGAGAGGCAAAAGCTATAGCCTTCTCTTCCTGCTGAAGTACTCCCCCAAGTCCCCGTAAGGACGCATCGGTGTAAACCAGGTACTCCACACCCGGCTTTGGTAACGCAAGGACTGGCGCTGAAGTAAGCTTGTCTTTCAACTCGTCGAAAGCCAACTGACAAGCATCATCCCAAACATATGGTACCCCCTTGCGACTCAGATTCGTCAATGGACCCGCTATTTTGGAAAATCCCCGAATGAATATCCTGTAGTAACCAGCTAACCCCAAGAAACTACGCACTTCCGTCGGTGTCATGGACTGTCCCCACTCCCTCACCGCTGATACTTTACTCGGGTCAACTTCTATCCCCTGCTCAGAAACAACATGCCCCAAGAACTGTACCTCTCGTAACCAGAATCCGCACTTCTCGTACTTAGCATACAACTGATGCTCTCGTAGAGTCTGAAGAACCTGCCTCAAGTGCTCGGCATGCTCCTCCTCGGAGTGTGAATATATCAATATGTCATCTATGAAGACGATGAAAAACTGATCCAAGAACTCTCTGAATACTCGGTTCATCAAGTCCATGAAAACAGCTGGGGCATTTGTGAGTCCGAACGGCATCACCCTGAACTCATAGGACCCATATCTCGACAAGAAGGCAGTCTTTGAAACATCCTGCTCTGTAATACGTAACTGGTGGTACCCCGACCTCAGATCTATCTTCGAAAAGAAAGTTGCTCCCCTCAACTGGTCGAACAGGTCATCGATTCGAGGCAACGGATACTTATTCCGTATCGTGACCTTATTTAGCTCCCGGTAGTCCACACACAATCTCAGTGAACCATCTCTCTTCTTCACAGACAAAACTGGAGCGCCCCAAGGCGAGGTACTCCTACGAATGACGCCCCGACCTAACAGCTGCTCTATCTGATCTCGTAGCTCTCGCATCTCTGCCGGAGCCATACAGTACGATGACCGTGCTGTATGTCTCGTATCTGGCAATAAATCTATAACAAAGTCTATCTCTCGACTGGGGGGTAGGCCTGGTATCTCGTGGAACACATCGGAATACTCCCTGACAACTGGGATCGAATCTAAGGGAATCATAACCTCCTTAGAGGTATCCTCCTCTATGTAATACAAATGAGCGGTCGAACCTCCCTCTGGGAAAGGCATCGCCACTACAAACATCTCTTGCCCCGGAATGGGAAAAACAATGCTCCCACCGAAGCAATCAATCATGGCTCTATAAGCTGCGAGCCAATCACTACCAATAATCACATCATGCTCGTGCATGTCTAAAACTAACATGTCCGCAGGTAATACCAAACTACCGATCTCTAACCCCACTCCCCGGCATATAAAGAAAATAAGTGACCCACTCCCCAGTGATGAGTCCACACACGTCACTGTGCTCTCTGCTGTGGCTAACAACCCTAAGGCCTTCGCAAAATGCGTAGCTATAAAACAATGCGTTTCCCCTGTATCAAACAAAACCCGACCCATAGTACCATGGATAGGAAACATACCCTCAATCGCGGGTGGTGCCTGTGGAGCTGCTGCCTAGTGGACGTTATAGACACGTCCATAATCTAATTGCCCCTGCTACACTAGAGCTGCTGGAATGGCTGGTAGGGCTGGCACCTGGGCTGGAGCTGGGAGGGCTGGTGGAAATAGTGGCCTTTGTGGCTCATTACGGGCTCCCTGCTGCTGTGGGGCCCTATCGCCCTCTGGGCAATCCTGACGCCTATGGCCATGTTTACTGCACCCCAAACATCGGCCTTTGAAGTTACCTCCCCTCTGTCCCTGCTGTCCACGGCCCTATTGGCCATTACCTCCACTCCACTGGCCCTGTTGGCCCTGATTAGCACGCTGCTAGCCCTGCTGGCCCTGCTGTTGTCGGTGTTGGCCCTGCTGATTAGGATGGCCCTGATGGCCTTGCCTAAACCCCCCGAATCTCTGCCTAGAATCACCTGAACGGAATCGCTTAGCAGGGTCCCCCTGATGGGAACTCTGCTCGTGCTGACTAGTCTGTCCATGAGATGGTGCCCCACTGGCACTATTACCCCCGATCCTGCCCAGCTGGCTGGACTCTCCTGCTCTCTTGCTTCCCTGCAGATGGAAGCGGTGATCCTAGCAATGTAACAACGCGGCATTGAGTACATCAGTGAAAGTACTCAGGGATAAATTCCCAATAAGGTGCTGACGGATCCTCCAAGCTAACTCGTCGACAAACATCATAATCTTCTTTCTCTCAGTAGGTGCCTCATCTGGCACAATGGTGAGAAGTCTCATGAAATCCTCCTCATACTCCGCTACGGTAAGACTCTCCTACTTCAGATTTAGCAATCTCCGCCTCATCTCAGTCTTCACGGCGGGTGGAAAATATTTGCGGTCAAACCGCTCCCAGAACAACTGAATAGGGATCGTGTCCCTCTCCTCCAATGTGCTAGTGGACTCCCACCACTGCAAGGCGGCTCCCACAAGCTTAAAGGAAGCCAATAACTGCTTTTGCACATTCAGTTCACTCATACATACGGAGGTGCCGCTGGATGTCTTTCTTCCATTGGCTAACTGTGACTATATTGGAGCTACTAGAGAACTCAGGGGGATGCGCTTTCTGAAAAGCATCCCGAACCCTCTCCCATGCAGATGGAAGCTGTGATGGTACTGGCACCACTGCCTGAACCTGGGGTGGAGCCTGCTGAATCACCGCTATCGCGGCATTCACCGCCCGAGGAATAATGGCGGCTACTTCATTTGCATTCATTGTGCCTAGTGCCGGAGCTGCTGGTTGTTCGGCCTGGGCACGCCTATCTTTCAGAGCACGTCTCGGAGGCATCTGAAACGTGAACAAGTTTATTAGTCTACAGTTATTATCAAATCTCAATTAGCTGAAGACTTAAACGTAAAAGAAAGAGTACAACAATCCTAAAAATAGGGCTCTATAGCAATAACGTCAAGCTGAAAGCGAAATAAGCCGTACAGATCCTATGGACACTTGAACCTGATGCTCTGATACCACCTGTGACACACCGCCTAATTAAATACCGGGCGATCACTCCTTTATTAAATTAAATCAAGGTAAACAGTTGGTTCATTCTCAGCATCACTATCGATAAAAATAAATTTTTCAATTTAACACCCTAAATAATTAAGCTAAGTGTCAAAACCATTTTCATACATACTTTCCAAATTTTATTTAAAGAAAATCATTTATTTTATTAACAACATTCAATAAGTAAGAATCACACCACATTAAATATCTGCAACATAGTCCAATTAATTTAAAACATTCGTCAATCGAATGTCAACATACGAAATATAAAGTAACACAATCAAACTGAAATAAACCCATAGTAACAATACTGGAAATAACTGAAATACAATTGTCCAATAACAACGGAATAATGGAAAGAGCTACACATGCTCAATTAAATGAAATTACTAAGAGTGGATCCGAATGAACGAACTCGTCTAATCAAGAGACCTGCAAATCCCACCTAAGCTGCAGCGCGTTCCTTTGAAGAGATCCTAAGCAAGACGCACCTATGGCTGGGCACCTGTAATACATACACATATATACAAGAGACAGAGAGAGAGAGAAAAATGGGTCAGAGCCCGAAAGTGTGTTTGATTTAAAATACGTTAGCAAGTATTTAAATTGATACAGGCCAATGCAACAACATATTAAAGCGACACTCTCTTGAGAAATTCTCACCTTTCTTCTAATGTGCACGCCTATTGTACTAACCTTCCCAACGGGTTATCTCATCATTTTATCATACTCACCTTCCCAATAATTTAGCTTAACTTAACTTATTCATAAGATTTCAAAACCGAACAATATCATTGTTTAAAAAGAATACTTCCAATTAGCAGCACAACTCTCGTTTTAGCTTTATTAATTTATAAAGTTTCCCAGTGTCATATTATACTTTCACAAAACAAGTATTTACTATTTGAGTCATCAACCATGTCCTACTTATCAAATCACAGTAGGTAGTTTCGAATTTCCGAATCTCATATATATATTAACTACTCGTATAATATATATAAAATATCAGCACCCCAAATAAAACTATGGTGCGTGAATACTTCTACTATCCAAACCCCATACCACTCATATCAAGGGGAATACAAATTCGGAATCACTGTCGAACTTTATTAACACATACACAAACAATATCGAGGCGAAGCATAGATTCCAAGTCTCTAAGAGGATGGCACATACTCGCGTCTCTTAGGACCGTCTGAACTATCAATTCGATAGCCTGTACCAAGGATATCCATCTTCTAGGGTACAAGTCAATATCCCCCATAAAGGTCCCATCTAGATAAGACTGTCCCAGCACGGTAACCTCAAGGATAGCAAGTAGCGCGGTATGTTTTTCACAAGTATATAATATATGTACACACAATCATATAAATCTACCACTTTTATCATATTAATATAGGTTCCTCACGTCACCCATAATTACAACATTTATCCTTAATTTCACATTATTAGTATTACGTATAACGTTTCATCTCTAACCTTAACTCGAAGGGTTTTCTCACTTATTACGTGACACTCATGGACTCTATCCTTCCAAGTAGAAAATCCAGTAGGTATAACTCTATTCACTATCGTAGCTATTCGCCGAAATCTCTCACTTGAAATACGTAGTTTCATCGTTCATTATACAATTACCCCAAAAGTAAACTTCTCGTCTTATAATAAAGTTCCCAACACTTATTCATGTGTCCTACTGGTCTTTCCTATCTCCCAAAACATTTTATTAAGAATACCCAAGAATTATTTCACGATAACTTTAGTTTAACTAATTAAACAAGGGAAATAGGAGTCTTCCAGGAGGGGTCGATCGATCGAGGTTTGGGGCTCGATCGATCGAACCTTCGATCGATCGAAGCTCTAGGCTCGATCGATCGATCAAGCAGGTATTTTGATTTCTGCCGAATTGCAGTTACGGGGTCTACCACTTTTCTTCATCCAAATCCATATTTTTTCAAACCCAAACGTCCCAAAATGCTACTACTAACATTATAGCAATATATCAGATATTTCCAATGTAAGGCATGGGTAATTCTATCATTTAATCAAGGATTAACAGCCCCAAAAGTTAATTAATTATCAAGAACAATAAAATTCTCTTAAACAGATTTCTAACCAATTTTCTTCAGAAATTCCTTCTTATAATTATCAAAATTTCGTGGTTACATTCCTCTACATGGCAAGGTTTCCAGAATTTCCATATAAATCAATACTACATGGGTTTTCCTATCACAAATTGGGTTTTCTTCTATATTTTTCATCTCTAATCATTCCTAAACTAATATGAAAATTCCATCAACGAAAATACGCAAGATAAATACTTTCCTGGGATTTTCGACGTTCTGATTTACGGCTGATTTTGGTGTGGTTGCATTCCCCTTCTCGCGATCTACGCGTTGGTGGTGGCGGCGGTGCAAACCGGTGACTTTTTGGCCTTGAATTGCCTTGAGGGCTCTCTCCTCTCTTCTCCAATGTCCGTTCTAGGGTTCTGAATATTCTAACCCTAAATGACTAACCTAAATGGCTGATATAGGTTGCTGAATTTCGTGGGTTTAATTACCGAAATATGTAAAATGACTAAAATGCCCTCCCGGGGTACCAATTAGGCCTAAAAACGCCCCGAGACCCAAACTAAATCCCCGGGTACACTTTTCTGACTATCTCGACCCTTCCGAACGAATTGGCGCACTCAAAATGACAATACGGGCAACTTATAAAATATTCATTTTTTTATCAAAATTTAGTCCCGACGCGACACGAACACGTTCCGACTTAAATTTCCGAAATTGTCATTTTACTCACTAATGACATTCAACCTAACCAATATAATATATTACTTTGCTCATTAGTAATATTCAACAAATTTCCCATAATTACTAACTCTCGTCACGTTAATAATTATAACACAATTAATTTCTAGATTTTTATTAAATAATTAACTCACATTAAATTCAATAAATCCCCAAATTAATATAGCATAAAAATAACATTAAATACAATAAATCTCCGAATTAATATAGCATAAAAATATGGGGTATTACAGCTCCTTACTCGGGTGAAGGTGACCATATAAAGTCCTATCGGTGGATTCCGAGACCGTGGTGGTGTTCCAAGGTCATCCGCTAGGAAGAGGTGTATACAAGAAGAAGTGTCGAGGCTTGAAAGGGATCGAGTCGTGTGTTGTAAGACTTTCTGTCTTGTACTTGTAATTCCGTATCTAGTGAATTTGTGTCTAGGTCCGTTCGAGGTTGTTTCCTGTCTTGGGTTTTTCTTCGTACATCGCGTCGTAGTGTAATTGATTTATTTTATCTTGCAAAATAACGTAGAACGCATGTTTAGAATAATTGAAGATAAAATTTAGTTTAAATCATCACATTCATTTAATTTGGTGCTAAAACACATATTGGGTAAAGTTTATTTAATTCAAGTCATTTGCTAAATTTTGGTTTCGCCTAATTTGCTAATATTGATAAATATGACTTTGGCAAATTCTAGGACTTGGATTAATTAATTGGTTTAAGTGAATATATTAATTGATTAAATTTACTTCACTTGGTGTAATTTTAATTTGTTTAAGAAATTAAAATTTGTTGTTTTAAAGTTGAACCATCACACCGCTTTCGCATCGAGTTTACATAAAAAGGAAATAATAAATTAGTATTGGGGGCCTCGCGCTCCAACAAGTGGTATCAGAGCCGAAGCGCTAAGTTATCGCGTTAAAGATCCATTTTTCATCTTTTTATATTTCCTTACCTTTTTAAGTGGCTCAATTTTTTATCACTCTCATATTTTTTTTCTCAATGAGACGTCTTAATGAAAATTTGTCCAATTTTAATCAAAACAATTTTTTTGATTTTCGACAGGAATTAAATGGGCTTAACAAATGTAACGAAAATTTAAAGGAATTAAACTTGAGATTTGTAAAAAGAATTAAATTTCTTAAAAATGAAAATTCTTGTTTTAAAGCTCACATTGAGTCTTTGCAAATCTCCTTATCTCAAAAAGATATTTTCCGTGAAAAGCTCATCGACTTACATTCAAATTTTGATATTTTAGAAAAGTCCAAGAAAGAGAGTGAAAATCGTGAAAAGACTCTTAGGGAAAAGTTTGCTCATATTGAGGGAGAGAGTTTTAACCTTCTAGGAATTATTGAAAATTTAAAGAAAGAGTCCCATAATTTTGAGGTGTCTAATTTATTACTTGAGTCCGAAATTTTAAAATTGAAAAATGATTCTCAAGACTCTAGTAGTAGTTCTAATGGTTCTAGCACATCATGCTCAAATTCTTCCATTGCTAAAGCTAAATCCATTGTTTGTTTTAGAGGGTCAACTTTGTCCAAGGTCTTTAAAAAGGGTCACACCTTAGGTAACATTCCTCGTGTTTCCACATGCTTACATTATGGTAGGAAAGGTCACCTTAGGTCATTTTGTTTTGATCTTAAAAGAAGTCCAAGGAAATCTTTATCTAGAATTTCATTATTTCCTAATCCCCATCATGTTAAATATAAATCTATATGGGTTAGGAAATCATTATTAAATGCGCTAGATACAAGATTTGTTGATTCTCATTTACTATCACATGAAACCTCCCTTGATAAATTTAAAGGTTGAATGTGTTAGTGTTTTATGCATACCCTCTAGCTTCTTGTGCTTCATATTATATATCATTGCTAGATGTATGCATGTTTAGTCATTTTCTAGTCATTGCCTTATTTCATATCACATGCTAGAAATTATGACTTGTTTATCTTTTTGTATTATATTTTGTGTTTGAATTAATTGAAAAATATAAAAAGATTTTTGTTTGCCATTTGTGTTTTATTTATTTCATTTAAGCTTAATGAAAAATACAAATGATTTTTGTTTATTGTTTTGAGTATATATCTTTATTTTTGGTTAAAAATGTCAAAAACTCAAAAAGATTTTATTTTGTGTATATTTTAGTTTGACACACTTTATGTGGCATATATTTGTGTTTGAATCCCATCTTTTACGCTCCCACGTGGCTAGAACTTTTGGGTTTAGATTTTCAATCCTTAAAATGTTCTTTACCATGTTTTATATGGAGCAGTTGGATTTTGTATTGTTTAAATGGATTCTATTTTTATATGCCTCTTTTGACACATGCATGAGCTCTTTTGAAATCTTAATGTCACAAGTTATATTTGAGCTTTTTGAGGTGTTCTCCTACCAATCTAGTCATCTACATATCTATGACCTAGGAGGACTAGTGCATGTCACAATCTGTTACACGTGAGCTTTATGAGATAAAAATTATATATCTAAATGTGCACGGGGAAGGGCTCCGAAAGGACTAAGTGATCCTTTACGATTGTAAGCCACCGTTTGGAATGGACCTACAAGAAATACGTGGTCCAAAGGCCTAAAAACAGAAAATATGGCATTAAAAGAAAATAAATTGCCAAGGCCTATGTTTGATTGATATATTCATTCAAATTTAATATAAATGCAAATTGAGGGAGATTGGATGGTATATCAACGGTTTGCACAATGTCCGTTTATCCTAGTTACGTATTTCATGTCATGACTCTATTGGTTTGTAGAATCATCAATATGCTAGGCTTGTATGCATTGTGTATGTTTGTTCATTGAGTTCAATCTTCATATTGTCACATGAGGTTATATTTAAATGTGATAAATTTTGCAATCAAATGAGAACTCCGTGAATGTTTATTAAGTGTTTGGGTCTAAAGTTAATTGTTGCTAGTTCACACCCCCACACTTCCGTTTCCATATGACACATTTTTGCCATACGAGTGTGCAAACTTGTTGTATTTTGTGTCATGTGTGTGTTTATATCTATATATATATGCAAGTACTCTATTGGTATATTTCTAGTATATATATATATATATATATATATATATATATATATATATATATGATATTTGTTTGTCTTTGCCTTGCTTTCTAGTCCATCCAAGCTTAAACTTAATTATTGGTATCTGTCTTGGATTAGTTATGCTTTTGTTGCTCATGTGCTCTAATGTCTTAACACTTTAAGCTTCAACGTGTTTATTAGTTCTTTATCCTTTGCCTATTCCTGAACAAAAAGGGGGAGAAAATGATAGGGGGAGAAATGGTATCTAATCCTATTATTATCGTATCTTAGTTTGGGGGAGATTTATCTTAGGGGGAGATGTCTTTCTAAGTAGGTCATTTGTTTGTTAAAAGGGAAGAATTAATTTAGGGGGAAGAATTAATTTAGGGGGCGTAATTTAATTAATTGCATTTACTATTTTGATATTCCCAATGCGTTTGATAGTTTGCTTAAGTGTGCAGGAATTCTTCTAAAGCAGCATTTTTTAATGGCAAAGCGTTTGATCCTTCGGTTGAGTCATGTTTGGGTGGGTTATGTTTTGAGTCTAGTGAGCTTGACGGCCCTTTAGGATTTTTGTTTGGTTTTTGTCCCGGAATAGGCAAAGGGGGAGATTTGTAAGGACACAAATTTCCAATTGTGTCCATGTATTGTGTTGGCTCAATTCCGGACAAAAACATTTATTCATAGGATAGTATGTAATTGTAATACTCTCAAGTCTATGAAGTGTTTGTTGAAGACGTAGCGGCAAAGAGTATAAAGCTTCATCAAATGTGCTAGTTTGCGTGCCTCGTTTCTACATCATCGACTCTGGTTCCATGCTCCCAAGGTATGAATGCAATATTATATATATAGGAGCTTGGAAGAAGTTTATTGGGTGTTAGGTTTATAAAAACTGCATTTTGTTTTAAGAAAGAATGAATTAAAAATTTAAATAAATGTTTATAAAGTTTTCTGGGCTTAAACAAGAATATTCAAACTTTTTGGTTTTTCGTTCGATAGAGTCGTTCGAACGAGATTGTCGTTCGAACGAAAATGTCATTCGAACGAACCTACCAAGGAGTTCCCATATTAGGCCACTGGAATGTTGTTCGATATGTCATTCGAACGAACCTTATGTTCGAACGAGATATCCAATGAGATTCTAATGAGTTCAATCTGGAACGTCGTTAGAAGTCTCGTTCGAACGAGAATTTCGTTCGAACGAAATGTCATTCGAACGAGATGCCAGGCGGGAACAGTTTTTGACAGTTTTTTGGCAGTTTTTCACCCACTTCCCCACTTAGTTTTTAACCAACTTTTTCAGACTTTAATATGTGCGGGAAGAACATTTTCCACCTTAACTTTTCCTAACTATTCCATTCCATTCCATCTCTTAGAGAGAGTTTGAGAGCTAAAATTGTTTAAGGAAAATGTTCAAGTTTTGAGTGCTGTTTTTCAAGAGAAAATATTTTATCACTCTAGTTTTACACCCATATTGTTTATCCAAGTTCACATATATACATATCAGTTGCTTGGAGTTTGGCACCGGTTTATCTCTTCCGTTTCAAAGAGCAGTTTTGGTTTGCTTCTACATCCATCAAAGAAGAAGACGTTTTGTTGCGATTCTACCCACTTGGAAAAAGGCTCCTTGCTCGGGTGACGGTGACCATATAAAGTCCTATCGGTGGATTTCGAGACCGTGGTGGTGTTCCAAGGTTATCCGTTAGGAAGAGGTGTCTACAAGAAGAAGCGTCGAGGCTTGAAAGGGATCGAGTCGTGTGTTGTAAATCTTTATGTCTTGTACATGTAATTTCGTATCTAGTGGATTTGTGGCTAGGGCCGTCCGAGGTTGTTTCCTGTCTTGGGTTTTTCCTCGTACATCGCGGCGTAGTGTGATTGATTTATTTTATCTTGCAAAATAACGTAGAACGCATGTTTAGAATAATTCAAGATAAAATTTAGTTTAAATCGTCACATTCATTTAATTTGGTGCTAAAATATATATTGGGTAATGTTTATTTAATTCAAGTCATTTGCTAAACTTTGGTTTCGCCTAATTTCCTAATATTGATAAATATGACTTAGGCAAATTCTAGGACTTGGATTAATTAATTAGTTTAAGTGAATATATTAATTGATTAACTTTACTTCACTTGGTGTAATTTTAATTTGTTTAAGAAATTAAAATTTGTTGTTTTAAAGTTGAACCATTACACCGCTTCCGCATCGAGTTTACATAAAAAGGAAATAATAAATTAGTATTGGGGGCCTCGCGCTCCAACATAGAGCTTTGCAGCTACAAAATGAAAATCAATGAGGTTGATTTTCAAATACCTTTAATTAGAACTTGGAACTGATGCAACTATCTATATGAAGAAGCATTTGCAGCTATGATGTTATATCAAAACTCGTAATAAAATGGATTATTAATTGTAATAATGCACAATGATCTTGAAAAGTTGTGCAATAAAAAAAGAAAACTGGAAGTAAAAAATTGAATATGGAAGAAATTAATGTTGATAAAATATGCATAATGTAAATAATGACAAATGTGTCGCAAATCTCATACTATAAACTCCATCTTCAACTCATGTATCTTGAGCAGGGAATGAGAAATATAAACATAAGCATTAAAAAAGAAAATAAAATTATCACCACTGGAAAGTAGAGTTATAATGTCTATAGCATGGAAAAAGTTTGAAAACCTCTTTTCTCAATCACTATCATCATTAATAATCTCTACCCCATCACTATTGTACTCTTTTAATGTTTCATCTTTATCACTATCATCATCCCATTTGATATCATCACTGATGGGGCCAAATATGGTACCACCAAGTAAATGAACAGGAGATCAACAGAAGAACCTCAAGTGTGCAACAATGATGAAATCACATCAATATAAATGAAGAAGGATGTGATGTAAAGAGGAGAAAGACAATAATATAAGTGGTTCATCCCATCTAGGCATACTCCACTGTAAAAGTGAGTGAATTTTTACTATCAAACTAGGCTATAATGTTCTTATATTACAATGCACTCAACTTTCTCTCTCTTCTGCAATTTTAACAATGTTTTACTAGGGTTTTGAATTAAGGGTCCTTCTCAAGATAGAAGGTTACTAGTATATATAGTATTGGGGTGGTGCAGTGTGCACCCCGGCATGTAATCAGTGTGTAAAACATGAGATAACTAATATATTACAACCACCTATCACCAATTCATGTACGTTATGATGAAGAAATATTCCCTCACATCTAAGGGAGATATCATTATAATGGTTTTGTGCACACGCTCTGTCGGTTGTCTACCCCCGGCTGTTTAGGACAAGCTGAGGTCGAGTTGTCGAGTAGGATTATCTAAAGACATGAACATTATCATGTTGAGATTTTCGGTCGGCCGTCGTCCTTTAGGGTGAGAATGAGGTCGAGATTTCCTGAGCCGAGAGTACCTGAACCATAAGCCCCATGATGTTGACATGGTCGATTGTATCCTGAGATGAGGCTCAGTATTTTATGTTAGCCCGAGGAGGAGGAGGAGGAACTCAGTGTAGGTCCTAAAGTCGAGCCATAACCCACCCTATTGGACGCTCTGGTAGTGGTCGGCCTTGCCTAAGGAGGTCAAGTCCTAGAATGAGTCTATACTTGGTATATCAATCACCCCTCACCCTTAGTCTTCAACGTGAATGGAAGACGAAGGGATAAAGTACCTTTGGGTGGACATTGATGAGACGTCACTAATGTTTGATGTCCTTTCACATATCAGGTCTGAAACGT
This sequence comes from Sambucus nigra, assembly GCA_949130495.1. Lineage (NCBI taxonomy): Eukaryota > Viridiplantae > Streptophyta > Magnoliopsida > Dipsacales > Adoxaceae > Sambucus > Sambucus nigra. The sequence continues at coordinate 625,124,202 of OX422217.1, forward strand.
TAAATGTAGACTTTGAATGGACACTTGGAAGCCATCCTATAGGTTGGCGTGTGGCTCAAGAATGAGGGATATACGTGTGCTCTAGGGCTTATGCCATAATGATGTATGCATTGGAAGTTGTGAAAAATAGTTGTTGGTTTTTAAACGTTTTGAAATAGTTTTTCCTTTCAATTCTTCTTCTTCGAACTCAAGTTCCTCTCTATCTAGAACCATTCTCTCTCTCTCCTCTTGTTCAAGAATATTCAGACGAGATTTAGGGCCACTTCTCTTTTGCAAACTTTCCATTCTTTCAGGTAACCTCCTGATTAAGGGTGAAAAGTGGTGTTGCGTCAAAACACCGATCGTTGTTTTCAGTTCAATGCCTTAATACAAAAACCTAAATTATGACTGCACTTGCGATACAAGTGTTGCGGCAAGTCGGGTATCAAAAATCCACAGAGACGAGTTACTAGAATTTATAGGATTTAATACTCCTAAAATAAAAGTGTAAAAGATGATTATACACAAAAAGGGAAAAGATGCATAGAAGGGAAATATTAATCTAGGCGAGGAAAAATAAATCTAGATTAAGAAAGAGAGTAAAACCTATAGGTTGCATCGAATATCCCTCCCCCGAGTTAATTAGTATAAAATGGTTATATGGGTCGACGAGTTATTACAAATGCATCTCGTTTTGACAGTTAATTAAATCAAGGATTGTCACACCCCTAAATTCGCATAAAAGCCTAATACAATTTTGTCATCAACAAATACCTAGAAAATTACGCACGCAAGGTCGTAAGCACGGAGCATACATGATATGCCCCGTCAAATCCCCTAGGCGTAATATCTAGGACAACGCACCCGAAATAGACCCGTAAACTCCATCACCAAATCAAAGCAACACATCAACCTTAGGTGAGTTCAATACAACACAACCTAAACTAAATTAGCCACTAATCATGATAAATAACAATAATTAAAGCACCTAATTAAATTACACTACAATTTAGCTAAGCAAGAAATAAATGGAAAGCATGGAAATCTAGGTTACAAAGCTTAAGAACAATAATGGAACTTATATTAATGGAGAAGAAGACAGAATAGTAAACTTACACACCTAAAATAGGAAGGAAAATCTAGGATAGAGAAGCTCTCAAAAACCTATTCTAAACTGTCTCAAATGAAAAATATCCCCTAAATAAAAGCCTACAACATTCTATTAATACCCCAAAATAAACCCCAAACAAAACCAAGCCAAAAAATTCAAAACAAGTCAATTTTCATCCATGTCTAATGGGACCGGTCGACCTCATGTTTGGGACTGGTCGACCACAATTTTGGAATTTTCCTTCGGCTCGAGACAACCCACTTTTCCTCTTTGAACCAATTTTGACGCTTTGCATGGAAACGGCTATAACTCCCTCATACAATATCGAAATGAGGCATGGTCAAAACTGAAGCGAAGATAATTCAATTATCTAAATGATTCCATTTTGAAACCCTCCAAATTATGCAGTATGATATTACCAAAATGCCCTTGAAGTAGAAGAAAATACCAAAACCTTCCCAAAATGGCCATAACTTCCACATACGGAGTCAGAATGACGCACGGTCAGTGGCCACATAAAGATAATTTGATAATATACATGTTGGTAACTTCATTCCATAAAAATAGTTAGTTTGAAAAGACCAAATTTCCCTTGAAGTATCATTCGACTACGAAACTTCCCCAAAATGCAATCGAACCTAACTTTTAGCATTCCAATACCTACAAAAGCACAATTAACCCCTGCAAAACATATATATGTACAAATTTGAGGTTGTCTTTTTAACGAGCATAAATATAGACATTAAGAACGTAAAAGTACTAGAATGCATAAGATAAAGAGCGCAAATATGCAATATTCGTGATGTATCACACCCCCTAACTTAGACATTGTTAGTCCCTAGTGATGAAACAAAAAAAACAGTTCATAGAAGAAAATACAAAACGTATATATGCATCGAAATATAATTTCCACTTTAGTAGGGAACACGATTGCATTTTGCATATGCAATAAGCCGTTAAACTCTTAGGTTACCCTAGTGGATGAGTGTCGTCTCGTGAGGGTTTTCAGGGATAATACCCACAAACATCACATGGTTTCCTCAAAATATGCCCAAACCAACATGCGACAACCCAACAATAGCGAACATGATTTCATACACATTATTAGAACATTGAACGAATTCAAACAAAAGTCTGAAATCATTAACATTATAGAATGCACCTCATATAATTGAAACCTTAAAATGTGGGAGGAGAGAGAGCACATCAAAATGTATGATTTTGAAAAAAACTTATATAAACCGGATACTGAATAAAGCAAGCTTATATTCAATTCTCACGGGCATTACACTCATCAAGTGAATTCACTCGAAACAGGGAGTTAACACATGGATAATGCGGGCATAAAGAGTAAATGTAAATGGAATCTAGGCCGCACACATGTCACAAATGAAGAACGTTATATATGAAATTAAAAATTATAATCTCAATGAAAGGATACCCCACACTAAAAGAGGCGAAATGCATTTTCACACATTATCAAAACTATTTCAACCTTTGAATTACATCAAACTAAGATCACATAGGACTTGTATGGGGTTGTAATGTAAGCTAGGCTAGGGTATGAAATGAAGAAATGTATATACGGATTCAAAGTGTTCGGAATAAAAACTCAGGATAATGGGAAAATGTGGGCAATATCAAAATTGGAAAACAAGTTCCAAAAAGACATTATATATAACATTTGGGGAGAGTATTCAAAGCTTATTGAACTATATACAACATATAGAACTTTCTCTTTCTTTTTCTTTTCTTCTTTTTCTCATTTTTCTCTTTTGTTTTCTTTTACTTTTTGCTTTCTCTTTTTCTTTTCTTTTTTCACTACTTTCTTTTCTTTACTTATCAAACTCTCATATGCCTAAATTGCAACCGACATCATAACAACATTCAATCCCAAGTAACATTCCAAACAAAGGTGTGGAAGGTGAATGTATGGTTTAAAACTCCAATGTGGGGTTGGTATGGGATTTGGGTTATGAGACGAAGGGCTATATTTTTGCTCAACGGGGTTAACGAGGGTAAACATATAAGGTCAGGTAAAGGCCTATATGGTTGATATAAAAAAGATGGCCTATGATCATTCCCAAAAGTTTACGCAATTATCGAATCAAAACAATATATGAAAATCATGATCAAGTAACACATTTCAAGTATGAACTCAATTAATGAACAATCAAATGAAAGAATAGTGAGATTACCAATGAATTCAACGTTTTCAATGAGAAAAGAATAGTGTATAACACTCACAAATGAAGAAATGTACAAAGCTTACTCGGTGTAAGAATATACAACGCAACAAAAGATTATCGAGTTATAAAAATCTTAAACCAAATCAATATAACGATAAAAGTGCATGTTCTCATGGGGTTAAAGTTTATTTCATGAAGTTATTCATAATATCAATAATCGAGACTAAAGTCTAATAACTTCTAAAATCGAGAGCATGCATCGTTGGGTTGTCTATTAGATCGGGCAATTATTGAAATTTATCATCGGAAACAAAGGCAAAATGCCCAAAAAAAAAAATATGTATTTTTCAAATTTTTGAATTTTTCTAAGAGTAAAAGCATACTAAGTAACTAATATGTGAGCAAAAATCTGGACTAACTAAAGAAATGGATAGAATATCCCACACCCCTAACTTAAAACTTGATATTGTCCTCAATGTAAATTAAGAACCAAGCCAAAGAGAGGAAAAAAGCGATATTACCCAAACTTGGAGCGATCCCCATAAGAACAAGTCCAAAGAATATACAAAACAAGTTAGTACCGAGCATAGAAAAAACAAGTAACAAAAAGTTAACTAATTACATTATACTAAATTAAAAAGGGAAGAAAAGATACAAAGAAAGAAATAATAAAAAGCTAACTATATATAACCTACTATTTAGGCTTCACACTAACTATACACTAGAAGTCTAAATTGCTGAGGGTCCACCACAAAAATGATTTGACTTTGGAGGATAACCGGTGTACCCTCACATACAAGAACGCCTATGAATTTCGTTTGAACAACGGAAGGCATGTGTCAGGCGGAAGAAAGGGACCATCGTCAATTAAAAGTTTTGGAGGGATGATGGGGGATTTGGATTGAACGAGAGACAAAAACATGTGGGGACCGAGAAAAGCCGAATATCCTCCAAAGGATTTTGAAATTGGAATGGGAAGCAGAACACACGAAGGCAAAGATGCAATCGTGGAAGGCGACTCGAGCAAGTACTACTCATCGGCAAAAAGGTTTAAAACATTAAAGTTTGAAACTGAATCATCAGGTACTTGTGACGGTGTGATAATAGAGAATGAAAATGGGGATGAAAGAAATTCAAACTCATGAGAAGAATAATCATTGCATGAAGTTTGAGCTTCGAATGAAATAATATCATTTTCAATGAAATGTTCTTCTTTGGGGGAAAAAGAAGAAATCATTTCATTTCAAATAGATATTGCATCATTTTCATCCTCACTTTCTATATATATTACGAGATGGTAAAAGTCTAGAATGGTTTGTTCCAAAGTAGGTAAAAGTACCTCATTTGGTTCAAAACATTCCTCGACTTCAAAAGTCTCGGAAGGAAAATCATCGTCGGACTTAAATAATAAATCAAATTCATGTTCCCAACAACGATTTTCTTCCCGATAACGATTCTCAATTTTCTCATTTTCATACATAGGCAAACCCTCACTGAATGTCATAGGTCGAGGTGTGGATCCATGAAAATGGGAACTTTTAAACTTACCATCAGACTTAAATGAAAACTCATTCTTATAGGAATTTTGAAAACTATTCGAATTCTTTTAAAAATTCCTATTATAAGGAGGTAAAGGCCCAAAATCATTATCATCATCATCAAAATTCCAATAACCTAAGCTTTGACTTTCGTTATACTCGCCCAAAGTCATATTTGATTTTGTAAATTTTTGGGATTCTAGTTATTCACCGAAAGTCATAGGTTTGCGAGAATTTTGAGAATTATAACAATGATTACAGAAAGAATTTGAATAATACATGCTTACCCCAAAAAATGCTCGAAGTGGCGAATTCCACAAAGTAGGTGCGAGCAGGAAAAATTTGAGCATTTCTAAGTGCTCAAATGTGGAAGTCCTGCAAAATATTAGGAAATAATACAAATAGAAAGAAAATACTATGAAATACTAAATCAAATAAAGTCTAAAATAAACTCATCCCCAGTAACGTCGCTATTTTGATTAAGGGTGAAAAGTGGCGTGGCGTCAAAACGTCGATCATTGTTTTCTGTTCACGGCCTTAATACAAAAACCTAAATTATGACTGCACTTGCGATACAAGTGTAGTGGTAAGTCGGGTATCAAAAATCCACAGAGACGAGTTACTAGAATTTATAGGATTTAATACTCCTAAAATAAAAGTGTAAAAGATGATTATACACAAAAAGGGAAAAGATGCATAGTAGGGAAATATTAATCTAGGCGAGGAAAAATAAAGCCAGATTAAGAATGCGAGTAAAAACTATAGGTTGCATAGAATATCCCTCCCCCGAGTTAATTAGTATAGAATGGTTACATGGGTTGACGAGTTATTACAAATGCATCTCGTTTCGACAGTTAATTGAATCAAGGATTGTCACACCCCTCAATTCACATAAAAGCCTAATACAATTTTTGGCATCAACAAATACCTGAAAAATTACGCACGCAAGGTCATAAGCACGAAGCATACATGATATGCCCCATCAAATCCCCTTGGCATAATATCTAGGATAACGCACCCGAAATAGACCCGTAAACTCCATCACCAAATCAAAGCAACACATCAACCTTAGGTGAGTTCAATCCAACACAACCTAGATGTAACAACCCTCGCTTTTGAGATCCTATTTTATATTTAAATCTGCTAATTATAATGATTAGAGAAAGATGTTGATCTATGGAGTAGGTATTAATTCAAGAAAGATAAGTTAATATCTACTATGATGTTGAAGATTTACCGTATGTAGAGGTGAATTTTGCTATGTTATGTTTTGTACAGTCATGTGATTTTAAAATGACATTTGATTTAAAAAATGAAACTGGAACCTTAAGTGAACTATAAAATTTCCAAATGCTAATTTGGAGGGTACGGTTAGTTTCGGGAGGTGCAAGATAGTCAAATTGTGTGCCATATTGTATTTTGAGGTTTTGGGCACTTTTGACTGGTTGTAACTTAAATAAGTAGTTGCGTATTGATTTATCGCGTATTAATCACTTAAGCTGGAATTTTGATCCTAAGCCACGATTTATGTCTTGCTTGAGTTACCATTCCCCAAATTAAATTGATAAACCTAGAGAAAGTAAGGAAGAGAAGAAAACCTAAGGAGAAAAAGAGAGATTAAAGCTTGGGTGTTTGATCTTGCATACAACCTCACTAAAATCTGAAGTTACAACCTTGAGGCAAGTTTTCTACTTGCTATTTTATGATTTAAGAAGAGTAAATTGCATTGATAGTTGTGGTTATTCATGGTTTAAGAAACTTAGGGCTTGTAATTGGTTTATGGGCTTGGAAATGTTGGAGATTGATTGGAATGGATATTGATGGTGAAATTATGGTTATTGGCTGCATTTATACTAAATTGGTAGCTTTATATGACAAGGGTTTGGGTTAGTTGTGTTTGGAAGAGATTAGGAATCCAAGACTCCATAGCCAAAATTGGCAAAATTCGCAGGGGCGAATCGATTCGGCTCCTGGCCGAATCGATTCGCATAGATGCAGTGTCCAGGTCTGGTAAACCGAATCGATTCGGTTCTCCCCCGAATCGATTTGGATGTTATGCAGAATGTTGGTTTTCCTGACCGAATCGATTCAGATAGTCTGAATTGATTCGGTTGTCTAGACGAATCGATTCGTCTTAGTCCAAATCGATTCGGAAATCCTGCATTTTCTTTTTGTTTTTCTTTTCTAATTTTGACCCTTTCCCTTAGGATTATGGCTTAGGACCCTTCTTGAATGAAGTAAACATAGGATCCTAGAGTTTTAGTCGAGTTTGGTCGTTACCCCATAATCGAATGGGATCACTTGGGGTTGATTTAGGGGTATTTAAAGTGATGTTTAGGCATCACTTTTTATTCGGTAGAGAAATTGAAAAATAGAATTTTAAGCCCATATGCGGAGATTTTTAGAGGCCTTGTTGAGGTATATAAAACCTTGGGACCTTGAAGACTTTGAGAGGTTGTTTAGAGAATGCTTCGGGACCTAAACTTATGATGAATTGAATAAGAAATATTCAAAGATAAATGTTTCAAGTAAATGAAACACATGAGATTCATGATAATGAAACATGGGATAATTTTGGTTATTGTTAAATTACTTAAACACACCTCTCTAAATACTATCATAAGGGAAGATCGCGCATGAGGTGAGGTCCCCTGACTATTGAATTCAGGCTGACTATAGTCCTCGGCCATATGCGGGATTTGTATATGTTTTCTGCGCTAGTGAGGTAACTCCGGGTGTGGTTATGACTCACTCGCAGGTATATGGACACTTCCCAACGTGCGTTAGGTACCCAGGTTGTCTTGTATAGATAGGCCCTGGAAGATGATAGTTATTTAGGGGTACGCCCAGTTGGGAAACTCGAAGGGGCGGTGTTAGAAACGTTTTATATATATATGAATATAACCTTTCTAACTCAAGTGGGACTTGAGGTATGTAAATTGCCATAAGATATGTGATGGTAATTATATTCCTGTTAAGGAATGGAAAATTATAAGGTATGGGAAGAAATGAGATTTAATTTTAACTTCTTTTGTCAAATTTTATAATTCTTAGAAACATATAATTGCATTAAAACATTTTATGGTTAGGTTGTTAGACTTTCATTCACATTATTTATTGATTCATTGTCCATATCTATCATGATTCTTACTCTTCTGGGAATCATATATAAATCGGGCCCTGACCCGTTCTTCTTTCTATGTTGTGCATATTGTGGTATCCGCTCAGGTGCTCCTCCGCAAGGGCGCCCGTTATGAATTTCCATTCTTATGATTTTGACGAGTTGTATGACCTTGCGGATGATTACAGGATGTTGTTAGACGCCCTCATTTTTGGAATCTAGTTATGATCGGTTCTTACATTCGGGCTAGTGGCCCATAAATTGTAATTTTTAATGGATGTAGTATGTATCATATATAACTTTGTGATGTAACTGTGGACCGACAGATTATTCGGTTCTTTTATTGCATAATGTTTGGGTTAACTATTTATGTTTTCTATGGATATTCCACTTTTATCAGATTTGGGTTGTTTAATTTATTTCTTAAATCTTTCTTTTAAATCAAAATTTTGACAACCTCCTTTCTGATTTATGGAGTGGCTTGCCTATACACCTAATTATTTTAAGATGCCGAGGATGATATCCATCCATGATTCCGTTATGTCGAGGTATCGGGCTGGCCACCACTTATTTCGGAGAGCGGGTTGTCACACTAGACTAAAGTAGCCACTAATCATGATAAACAACAATAATTAAAGCACCTAATTAAATTACACTACAATTTATCTAAGCAAGAAATAAATGGAAAGCATGGAAATTTAGGTTACAAAGCTTTAGAACAATAATGTAACTTACATTAATGGAGAAAAAGAAGAAGGAATAGTAAACTTACAAACCCAAAATAGGAAGGGAAATCTAGGAGAGAGAAGCTCTTAAAAACCTAATCTAAAATATTTCAAAAGAAAATTATCCCCCCAAATAAAATCCTACAACATTCTATTAATACCCAAAAATAAACGCCAAACAAAACCAAGCCAAAAAAACCCAAAATAAGTCAATTTTTGTCCATATCTGATGGGACCGGTCGACCTCATATTTGGGACTGGTCAACCACGGTTTTGGAATTTTCCTTGGGCTGGAGACAACCATTTTTCCTCTTTGAACCAATTTTGACGCATTGCACGAAAACGGTTATAACTCCCTCATATAGAATTGAAATGAGGCGTGGTCGGAATTGACGCAAAGATAATTCAATTATATACATGATTGTGTTTTGAAACCCTCCAAATTATGATGTATGAAATTACCAAAATGCCCTTGAAGTAAAAGAAAATACCGAAACCTTTCGAAAATGGCCATAACTTCCACATACAGAGTCAGAATGATGCACGGTCAGTGGCCACAGAAAGATAATCTGATGATATACATGTTGCTAACTTCATTACATAAAAAATAGTGAGTTTGAAAAGACCAAATTTCCCTTGAAGTAGCATTCGATGACGAAACTTCCCCAAAATGCAGTCGAACCTCACTTTTAGCGTTCCAATACCTACAAAAGCACAATTAACCCCTGCAAAATATATATATGTACAAACTCGAGGTTGTCTGGTTAACGAGCATAAATATAGACATTAAGAACGTAGAAGTGCTAGAATGCATAAAGATAAAGGGCGCAAATATGCGATATTCGTGATGTATCACATCCCCATCTACGTTTTTGCATGTTTTGGCCATTGATTCAGTCAATTTTTGAGTTTATATTCTTTTTTGACGAGCTTCATTTTTTCGAATACCCTCACTAGTGGTTCTAGGGCTACTATTAGGCGGGTTTGTAGGTGTAATTGGGTTTTTAATCATAGTCTTTTAGGTTTTACGATCTTTTTTAGCCTTAGTAGCCCTATTGTCAATCACTGATTGAGCTCTAGGGTTACTCTAATGAATGGTGTTCTTATTTGTTTTTAAACTGTTCGTAAAGAAAAATGATACAATAGCCCATTTAGATTTTTAGGTCAACAATAGTTAAACCTTAACTTGTTTCTACTTTTTTAGTATTTGGTTATTTTGGATGATAAAAACTCTCTACGAATTAGAAGATAAATTCCCCACACTTAGGAAGTGATACATCCAAGAGATCCGTAGAATTGAGGAAGAGAATGAGGCTAGATGTAGATACGGGGATGACCATACTCACCCCATCTACGCCATTACTTTGAAGACCATTCTACCCTCATCATTTCCTCAACTCCAAATGAGAGAAAAGATTCATTCGAAGAGTCCATAAGAGTACCATCTACACATCCTATGGGGACTGAGGTAGTATAGATATTATCTCGGACTTCATCTTTAAATCAGGTTAAGTCGTCTGGTCAGGACGACCCTTCAGTCCAAATTACTAATAAAGTTATTGATTCTGACCGTGTTGAGTCGACTATTAATGTGGTTATTCCTCCATCTTTTGATCCTCTCTCGGCCTTAATCGTAAGTGAATTTTAGGAGATATCTTTAGATAGGTTCCATGCCAAAGAGAATGTAGCCGATGATGATAACTCTGAGGTCGAGGATCCAGTTGACTGCACTTACACTGAATCCTTTCAGTTTACCATCAAAAAGACTAATCTCCTCCTTTGGAGACATTTATATGGCGTTAAGTCCGATATTTTTATGAGAGTTCCAGACGAGGATGAGAGGGTATTCCATAGCCGAGCATGGAAGTCTCTTTATACGACCAGATGTTTAGGGTCAGCGTTAAATTTCCTTTTCTCCCTTCTGTCTGAGCTATCTAATCTAGTCTAGGAATTTCTCCTTCCCAACTAGCCCTGAATTCGTGAAGGATCATCCTTGGTTATAATTTTCTCTAAAAAAATACATTTATAGACAGGCCTTCAGTTGAAATTTTTAGAGCTTGCTATAGCATCTCGTCTTTCGAGAACCAAGTCGGCCATTTTTACTTAGGGTATAGGAAACCATATACAAATATTATTCATGTTGCCTAAACATCAAACCATTATTGGAAGACAAGATTCTTCTTCGTCTCTGGAGCCTGGGATTTTTTGGAAGATGCTGACCCTTCTGAGGGAGAACTAAGGGTTCTCCGCACTTGGGCTAATCCTTCCATATCAGCCAAGTTGGATGCAGAACTCAGTATTGACAATCATGACGTAGTGGAGTATTTGAGGAACCATGGGAAGGAGAACGCTCTTCCAAAATTTAAGAATCTCATGACTCCTGATTATCTTGAGGAGTCTGGTCTGGGGTTAACCCCTAGACGAGTTGTGTGAGTTACTAAACCGTTCTACACTTAAGTCTTTCCTCGTCTTTTTGTTTTAATAACTAATCATTTATATTTCTTATTTGGGGACCGTCTTCCACCGATGTGCAATAGAATATGATAACTCCTAGCTTAAATAATTCTCTTTACAAGAAGGGGGAAAGTAGACCGATTAGAATATGACGGTTAAAGGGCCAACCAACCCTGAGGTGAGCCACAAAATAAAAGTTTCAACTCCTCCCTCAGACCTCCAGTAAGAATGGAAGACGAGGTCGAGAGTACAAGCTCAAGAGTCTTAGCCGAGGTCTTCAAGACCAAGTCCATCTTTTCTAGATAATTTTGATAATTTCTAAGCAGCCAACATAGCCTAGGTGAGGGCATGTCCGAGTTTAATAATTCCTTCAACCACAAGGTCGAAGAAGGATATGCTTGGAGTCCCTTCCAAAGAGGGCTATGAGTTATTGGCAAGGATGCCTCTTCCTTAGGTCTTCGACTTTGACCACCACCTTATGGTCTAGGTATATACTTCTTCATAACTACTTTTTATCTTGTCTTTACTTATTTTTGTCCACTCTCACTATTTACATTTTTTAACAGTTTGTATGAACTTTTTCCTCGGCCACAAAGTGTATGGCAGGGAACTACCCAAAAATTCAAGAAGCCAACAGAGCCTTGAAGTTAGAGGAGGAGTTGAAGAAAAAATTGGAGGAGTGCAGGGTCCAGTATAAGACTTCTCTTGACGAGTTAAAAGTAAATGACGAGGCTTTAAAGGTGAAGGACGACCTTTTGAAAAGAAGGACGATGCCTTAGCATCCCAAGCTTTCGAAAACATCACAGACATTGTGGTAGATATCAAAAAAGCTAAGGACGATGCTCTTTCGGCTGAGGCTATTCAAAAAATCAAAGATGAGGCAGTGTAGGCTTATAAAGCATCGAACAAGTTTGACATTTTTTGTGTGGGGTACCTCGAAAGAGGAGTCAAGATAGCCTATCGCTGAGTCATCACAAAATTATCTGAGGTCATCTCATCAATCCTTTTCGAATTGGAAGCCCCTAACATTGGAGATCCCTAAATGGTCGAGGCACTGGACTATGTTGAATCATTACATCCGGTTGAGGAAGGTGAATATGTGATCGAGGCCCCAATTGAAGATGTTAATCCCCTTGCTCAAACAATAGATGAAGTCAGCCGTGCCAAGACAGCTTCCACTGATGGAGCAAATGCAAATATTGGACCGACTGTCTAGGGTAGTTGTTTATCGTCGGTGCCCTTATTTTTAACTTATTATTTTGATTTAAACATTTAACTATCTATAATGATTTTGTATTCAACTAAATACTATATTTGCTGGAATGCAAGTGTTGTCTTGTACTTTAGCTTTTATTTTCTCTTTTTGTTAAATGAATGTGAAGACTTCTTTGAGATTTTCCTTACCTTAAGATGGATGATAATGAACAAGTCCTCAATTAATTAAAAAAGATGTCACCAATTTAATGATGTTATCTCTAGTCTATTATCGCCCTTAGTCGAGCGCTCAATTAACTTTAAATAAACCATAATGAAATGATTTTGTAATCTGAGATCGTTATGTCAATAATATCATTCTCAAATATCCTCTTGTCCTTGGACGAGATGAATATAACTGAGTAAATTATTTTCATAATTTTAATTCACCAAATTATGGTGTTTAGCCATATCCCCTGTCCTCATTTTGAGAGTGTATGGATGAATATCTCCTCGTCCTACACTGTTGTCTCATCCAAGAGGGTTTTCACTAAGTTAATGATGTTGAAATTTGATTATAAAATGATTTTGAAATTTGAATTCAGCAAATTATGTTGTTTAATCACAAGTCCCCTTTCATCATTTGAGAGTGTAGGGATTAGTATTTTCTCGTCTTACACTGTCATCTCGGCTCAGAGGGTTTTTCACCAATTTAATGATGTTGAGATAAACCATTATGAAATGATTTTGAAATATGAATTCACCAAATTATGGTGTTTAATCACATCTTGTCTCATTATTTAAAGAGTGTATAGGCAAGTATTTAAACACCGAGAGGGTTTTTCAGTAAGTTAATGATGTTTAGATAAACCATTATGAAATGATTTTGAAATTTGAATTCACCAAATTATGGTGTTTAATCATAAGTCCCCTCTCTTCGTTTTGAGAGGGTATGGACGAATATCTTCTCATCCTACACTATCGTCTCAGCCTCGTGGGTTTTCACTAAGTTAATGATGTTGAGATAAACCATTATGAAATGATTTTAAAATATGAATTCACCAAATTATGGTGTTTAATCACAAGTGCCCTCTCGTCATCTTGAGAGTGTAAGGACGAGTATCTTCTTATCTTATACTGTCGTCTCGGCTGAGAGGATTTTTCACCAAGTTCATGATGTTAGGATAAACCATTATGAAATGATTTTGAAATACGAATTCACCAAATTATGGTGTTTAATCACATCCCCTATAATCATTTTGAGAGTGTATGAATTGTGACACCCCGCCAAATTAAATACCGGGTGATCACTCATTTATTAAATTAAAAATCAAGGTGAACAGTTGGATCATTCTTAGCATCACTGTCGTGAAACTAAATTTCCAATTTAAACACCCTAATTAATTAAGCTAAGTGTGAAAACAATTTTTAACATTCCTTTCAAATTTTAATTATTTATTTTATTAAACAATCAATCCAATAATTTAACATTCAACAACTGGCTACTAACAATAAAACTTAAAGTAAAACATACATGCTGAATAAATCCTAAAGTAACAATACTAGAAATAACTGAAATACAAATGTCCCAATAAAACAGATAAATAGTAGAAAGGGAGACACGTGCCCAATAAGGAGAATGATCGAAGTGGAATCAAGTAAATGAAATCGTCTAAGCAAGTGGCCAGCAACTCCCACCAAAGATGCAGCACGTTCCTTCCAAGGAATCCTAAACAAGACGCCCCTGTGGCTGGGCACCTGTAATATATAAATATATATATATACATAAGAGAGAAAGAGGAATAGAAACGTGTCAGAGCCTTATAGTGTAAATGATTTAAAAATTCGTTTAGCAAGTATTTAAATTTATACAGGCCAATGCAATAACATATAAGTGCGACACTCTCTTGAGAAATTCTCACCTCTCTTCTAATGTGCACTCCTATCGCACTAACCTTCCCAATGGTTTATCCCATCATGTATCACACTATCCTTCGCCAAGGATTTAACTTATCTTAGGTGACTCTCAAAATTTAAGATTTAACAACATCATGGTTTAAAAGGATAATTTCATTTAATACAAAACGCTCATTTTAACTTTATTGATTCATAAAGTTTTTCAATATCATATTATACTTTTCAAAACAAGTATTTCCAATTTGAGTCATTATACATGTCTTACTTACCATAACACAGTAGGCAGTTTCCCATGTTTCAGAAGTTCATATATATATTAAATATTCGTATAATATATATATTCTAACAGCACCCCACATAAAATTTTATGGTGCGGGCATACCCTGCTATCCAATCCCCGTATCAATCTTACTAAAGGGAATACAAGTTCGGAATCACTCTCGAACTGTATAAATACATACACAAACAATATTAAGGCGAAGCATAGTTTCCAAGTCCAAGAGGTCAGTACATACCCTCACGTCTCTTAGGACCGTGACTACCGATTCGATAGCCTGTACCTAGGATTTCTATCTTCTAGGGTACGAGTCAATATCCCCCATAAGGCACACGAGATAAGATCGTCCCAGCGTGGAAACCTCAAGGATAGCAAGTAGCGCGGGCATGATTTTCACAAGTATATAATATATGCATACACAATCATATAAATATATCACTTTTATTATATCAATTTAGGTTTATCCAATAACCCACATTCACAACATTTATCCTTATTTTCCCATTATTATTTATCAAGTATAATGGTTCGTTTCTAACTTTAATTGCTACGTAACCCTCATGGACTCTATTCTTCCAAATGTACAATTCAGTAGATATCCATTTATGTTCCAACGTAACTCTCTCTTACGTGTCTCTCCCCTTTAATATATACTTACTTTATCCCTTATGCAAAATATCCCAAAAATATAGATTTCTCCTTACATTAAAGGATTTTGAATTTTATTTTCAAAGATGAGAATTTCAAACGGTTTCGAAATCGGAATTAAAATGGAGTTTTAATCGAATATTTTTTTTTATCTCTAAGAGACCTCAAAACATAAAATTGTCTAGCAAAAAAAATATTAAAAAATATTGAACGGTCCGATCGAGCTGAATTTTTTTCTGTAGCTTCCTCTTGTCTTCAGCTAATTTCTGTAAAATTTTATCCAATTCCAACGATCCGATCGTCCGGAATAAATTTGGTTTTTAGTTTTTTTATCTAATTAGAACTCTTTTTTCTTAATCAAACTCTTAATTCTTTATATGACAAAGGGTTTCCAGAATATCATATAAATCATCACTACATGAAAATTTCCTATCTCAAATTGGGTTTTTCTTCCATAAATCTCATCCTAATAACTCCTAAACTAATATGGATGATGCATCAACGAAATAAGCAAGATAAACACTTGTCTGGGATTTTCAGAAATCTGGTTTGGTGTTGAATTTGGTGTGGTTTCGTTCCCCGTCTCGCGATCTACGCGTTGGCGGTGGCGGCGGTGCAAACGGGTGAGTTTTGAGCCTTAGAATGCCTTGAGAGCTCTCTCCTCTCCTCTACAATGGCCGTTCTAGTGTTTTGAGTTATTTAACCCTAGGAGATAACCTAAACATCTGATATAACCCCTTTAATTTTCGTGGGTTTAATTACCCAAAAATACAAAATGACTAAAATGCCCTCCCGGGGTACTAATTGGGTCTAAAAATGCCCCGAGACCCAAATCAAACTCACGGGTATACTTTTCTGACTATCTCGCCCCTTTTGGACGCGTTGGCGCACTCAAAACGACCATACGAACAACTTATAAAATATTTACTTTTATTTATCAATATTTAGTCCTGACGCGACACGGGCGCGTCCCGACTCAAATTTCTAAAATTGTCATTTTATTCACTCGTGACATTTAATATGGTCACTATTATATATTACTTTGCTCATTAGTAATATTCAATAAATTTTCCCATAATTAATAACTCTCATCACGTTAATAATTATAACATAATTAATTTCCAGATTTTTATTAAATAATTAATTCACATTAATATTAATAAATCCCCAAATTAATATAGCATAAAAATACGGGGTATTACATATTTCCCCCCTAATAACGGAATTTCGTCCCGAAATTCGGAAAATAAGGCATACCTGGTAAGAACAAATCTGGATATCTCTCGCGCATATCGGCCTCACGCTCCCAAGTGGATTCCTCCACATTATGATGCTCCCATTGGACCCGTATAAGTGGAACTATCTTCGACCTCAATATCCTCTCACTATAGTCTAGGATAGCCACCGGTCTCATCTCATAAGAGTTGTTAGGATGTAAGTCTATCTCATCTATCGCGATGTGAGTATGGGCCATATCATCCCGAAGATACCGTCTCAACGACGAGATGTGGAATACATCGTGAATGCGATGTAAATGCTCTGGTAGTCCCAATCTGTATGCTACTGAACCAATCCTCTCGATAATGGGAAATGGTCCTACGTACCTCGGGGCCAATTTCCCTTTCTTCCCGAACCTCATCACTCATTTCATAGGAGATACAAGCAGTAACACTTGGTCCCCCACATTAAACTCCCGAAAGAACCGTTTCGCATCGGCGTAGCTCTTCTGCCTGTCCTGGGCTACTCGAATGCAACTCCTAATCATCTCAATCCTCGTGGAGGTTTCCTGAATTACCTCTGGTCCTAGAAACTTGTTATCCCCCACCTCGAGCCAACAAGTTGGAGAACGACAAGGTCGGCCATATAAAGCCTCAAATGGAGCCATACCAATCGTAAACTAATAAGAGTTATTGTAAGCAAACTCTACCAGTGGAAGATGTGGTTCCCAACCTCCTCCAAAACCAAGAACACACATGCGTAGTATATCCTCTAACATTTGATTAGTACGCTCTGTCTGTCCATCTGTCTGTGGGTGATAAGATGAACTTAGCCTCAACTCAGTACCCATAGCCTCCTGAAATCTTTCCCAGAAACGTGACACGAAAATCTTATCTCTATCTGACACAATATTCAGGGGCACCCCATGAAATCTGACAATCTCAGAAATGAACAACTGAGCATACTGACCCGTGGTATAATCTATCCGCACCGGCAGAAAATGATCCACCTTGGTCAAACGGTCTACAATCACTCAGATAGAGTCGTGGCCCCACTGTGATGTAGGCAACCCTGTAATAAAATCCATGGAAATACTCTCCCACTTCCATGTGGGTACTTCCAATGGCTGAAGCAATCCTGACGGTTTCTGATGGTCCACCTTCACTAGCTGGCAGGTAGAACACTTGGACACGAACTCAACAATGTCCTTCTTCATCCCACTCCACTAGTATTACCTCCTCATATCCTGGTACATCTTATCTCCTCCAGGATGTACTGCAAATTTGGACCCGTGAGATTGGGTCATCACTGCATGACGCAATTTTGCCCCTTCTGGATCCACTAATCTCCCATTAAACCTCAAACCCCCATCAGAACTAACAGAATAGGACTCAGCACCTTCGACTAAAAGTTGTACAATCTGTTCCTGACAAACCGGGTCAGTGGTTTGGGCCTGTATTACCCTCGTAATAATCTCGGGTATGATTGTCATAACAGAGATGAAGGAACGGGCTACTGCGTCCTGGTGACCCAACTCCTTCCACTTCGCTTTTCAGACGTCCACTACCTCATTTACCGGTCTTCGGCTCAACGCATCAGTAACTACATTGGCTTTCCCCGGATGATATTGTATGTCGAACTGATAGTCCTTCAAAAACTCTAACCATCTGCGCTGACGCATATTCATCTCTCGCTGAGTGAACATGTACTGCAGTGATTTGTGATCTGTGAACAAACGAAACTTCTCCCCCAATAAATAGTGTCTCCATATCCTCAATGTAAAGACGACCGCTGCTAACTCCAGGTCATGGGTGGGGTAATTCTTCTCATGCGTCTTAAGCTTGCGGGAGGCAAAAGCTATAGCCTTCTCTTCCTCCTGAAGTACTCCCCCAAGTCCCCGTAAAGAGGCATCGGTTTAAACCAGGTACTCCACACCCGACTTCGGTAAATCAAGGACTGGTGCTGAAGTAAGCTTGTCTTTCAGCTCGTCGAAAGCCAATTGACAAGCATCATCCCAAACATATGGTACCCCTTTGTGAGTCAGGATTGTCAATGGACCCGCTATTTTGGAGAATCCCCGAATGAATCTCCAGTAGTATCCGGCTAACCCCAAGAAACTATGCACTTCCGTAGGTGTCGTGGTCTGTCCCCACTCCCTCACCGCTGACACTTTACTCGGGTCAACTGCTATCCCCTATTCAGAAACAACATGCCCCAAGAACTGTACCTCTTGCAACCAGAATCCACACTTCTCGTACTTAGCATACAACTGATGCTCTCGTAAAGTCTGAAGAACCTGCCTCAAGTTCTCGGCATGATCCTCCTCGGAGTGTGAATATATCAAAATGTCATCTATGAAGACGATGACAAACTGATCCAAGAACTCTCTGAATACTCGGTTCATTAGGTCCATGAACACGGCTGGATTATTTGTGAGACCAAATGGCATCACTCTAAACTCGTAAGACCCATATCTCGTCAAGAAGGCAGTCTTTGAAACATCCTGCTCTCTAATACGTAGCTGATGGTACCCCGACCACATATCTATCTTCGAAAAGAAAGTTGCTC
Organism: Sambucus nigra; assembly: GCA_949130495.1. NCBI lineage: Eukaryota > Viridiplantae > Streptophyta > Magnoliopsida > Dipsacales > Adoxaceae > Sambucus > Sambucus nigra. Next base: position 625,143,141 of record OX422217.1, read on the forward strand.
CCCTCAGCTGGTCGAACAGATCATCGATTCGAGGCAACATATACTTATTCCGTATCGTGACCTTTTTCAACTCCCGGTAGTCCACACATAACCTCAGTGAACCATCTCTCTTCTTCACAAACATGACTGGAGCGCCCCAAGGTGAGGTACTCCTACGAATGAAGCCCTGACCTAACAGCTGCTCTATCTGATCTCGTAACTCTCGCATCTCCGCCGGAGCCATACGGTATGGAGCGCGTGCTATAGGTCTCATATTTGGCAATAAATCTATGACAAAGTCTATCTCTCGATTGGGGGGTAGGCCTGATATCTCCTGGAATACATCGGAATACTCACGAACGACTGGGATCGAGTCTAAAGGAATCACAACCTCCTTAGAGGCATCCTCCTCTATATAATACAAATGAGCGGTCGAACCTCCCTCTGGGCGAGGCATCGCCACTACAAACATCTCTTGCCCCGAAATGGCAAAAATAATGCTCCCACCGAAGCAATCAATCATGGCTCTATAAGCTGCGAGCCAATCCATACCGATAATAACATCATGCTCATGCATATCTAAGACTAACATGTCTGCAAGTAATACCAAACTACCAATCTCTACCCCCACTCCCCGACATATAAAGAAGATAAGCGACCCACTCCCCAGTGGTGAGTTTACACACGTCACTGTGCTCTCTGCTATGGCTAACAACCCTAAGGCCTTCGCAAAATGCGTAGGAATAAAATAATGTGTCGCCCCAGTATCAAACAAAACCCGACCCATAGTACCATGGATAGAAAACATACCCTCAATCGCGGGTGGTGCCTGTGGAGCTGCTGCCTGGTGGACGTTATAGAAACGTACGTACTGTAACTGCCCCTGCTGCACTGGAGCTGCTGGAATGGCTGGTAGGGCTGGCACCGGGGCTGGAGCTGGGAGGGCAGCTGGAAAAAGTGGTCTCTGTGGCTCATTACGAGCACCCCGTTGTTGCGGGGCCCTATTACCCTCTAGGCAATCCTAGTGCTTATGACCATGCTTGCCGCATACAAAACACCGGCCTCTGAAGTTACCTCCCCTCTGACCCTGCTGGCCGTTACCTCCCCGCCACTGGCCCTGTTGGCCCTAATTAGCACGTTGTTGGCCCTGTTGATTAGGCTGGCCCTGCCTATAACCCCCAAATCCCTGCCTAGAATCACCTGAATGGAATCGCTTAGCAGGGTCCCCCTGATGGGAACTCTACTCGTGCGGACGAGTCTGTCCATGAGATGGTGCCCCACTAGCACTACTACCCCCGGTCCTGCCCTGCTGGCTGGACTCTCCTGCTCTCCTGCTTCCTTGCAGATGGAAGCGGTGATCCTGGCAATGTAGTAACGCAGTATTGAGTACAAAAATGAAAATACTCAGAGATAGATTCCCTATAAGATGCTGACGAATCCTCCAAGCTGACCCGTCCACAAATAACATTATCTTCTTACTATCAGTAGGTGCCTCATCTGGCACTATGGTGAGAAGTCTCGTGAACTCCTCCTCATACTCAGCAACAGTAGAGTTCTCCTATTTCAAATTCAGTAATTTCTGCCTCATCTCAGTCTGCATGGCGGGTGGAAAGTACTTGCGGTCAAACCGCTCCCAGAACGACTGAATAGGGATCATGTCCCTCTCCTCCAAGGTGGTAGTGGACTCCCACCACTGCAAAGCGGCCCCCACCAGTTTAAAGTAAGCCAATAACTTCCTTTGCATGTCGGTGCACTGATACATACCAAGATGCCGCTGGATGTCTTTCTTCCATTGGCTGACTGTGACAATATCCGAGCTACCAGAGAACTCAGGGGGATGCGCCTTCTGAAAAGCGTCCCTAACCCTCTCCCATGAAGATGGAAGTTATGTTGGTACTAGCGCCACTGCCTAAATCTGGGGTGGAGCCTGCTGAACAACCACTAGCGTAGCATTCACCGCCTGAGCAACAATGGCGGCTACTTCATTAGCATTCATAGTGCCTTGTGCCGGAGCTGCTGGCTGCTCGGCCTGGGCACGCCTATCCTTCGGTGCACATTTCGGAGGCATATGAAACGTGAAGAAGTTTATTAGTCTCCAGTCATTATCAAATCCCAAATGGCTGTAGATGTAAATGTAAAAGCAGGAATACAACAATCCTAAAAATAGGGCTCTATAGCAAAAACGTTAAGCTGAAAGCGAAAATAAGCCGTACAGATCCTATGGACACTAGAACCTGATGCTCTGATACCACCTGTGACACCCCGCCTAATTAAATTCCGGGCGATCACTCCTTTATTAAATTAAAAATCAAGGTGAACAGTTGGATCATTCTTAGCATCACTGTCATGAAAATAAATTTCCAATTTAAACACCCTAATTAATTAAGCTAAGTGTCAAAACCATTTTTAACATTCCTTTCAAATTTTAATTATTTATTTTATTAAACAATCAATCCAATAATTTAACATTCAACAACTGGCTACTAACAATAAAACTTAAAGTAAAACATACATGCTGAATAAATCCCAAAGTAACAATACTAGAAATAACTGAAATACAAATGTCCCAATAAAACAGATAAATAGTGGAAAGGGCGACACATGCCCAATAAGGAGAATGATTGAAGTGGAATCAAGTAAATGAAATCGTCTAAGCAAGTGGCCTGCAACTCCCACCTAAGCTGCAGCACGTTCCTTCCAAGGAATCCTAAACAAGATGCCCCTGTGGATGGGCACCTGTAATATATAAATATATATATATACACAAGAGAGAAAGAGGAATAGAAACGTGTCAGAGCCTTATAGTGTAAATGATTTAAAAATTCGTTTAGCAAGTATTTAAATTTATACAGGCCAATGCAATAACATATTAGTGCGACACTCTCTTGAGAAATTCTCACCTCTCTTCTAATGTGCACTCCTATCGCACTAACCTTCCCAATGGTTTATCTCATCATATATCACACTATCCTTCCCCAAGGATTTAACTTATCTTAGGTGACTCTCAAAATTTAAGATTTAACAACATCATGGTTTAAAAGGATAATTTCATTTAATACAAAACGCTCATTTTAACTTAATTTATTCATAAAGTTTTTCAATATCATATTATACTTTTCAAAACAAGTATTTCCAATTTGAGTCATTATACATGTCTTACTTACCATAACACAGTAGGCAGTTTCCCATATTTCAGAAGTTCATATATTTATTAAATATTCGTATAATATATATATTCTAACAGCACCCCACATAAAATTTTATGGTGCGGGCATACTCTGCTATCCAATCCCCGTATCAATCGTACTAAAGGGAATACAAGTTCCGAATCACTCTCGAACTGTATAAATACATACACAAACAATATTGAGGCGAAGCATAGTTTCCAAGTCCAAGAGGTCAGTACATACCCTCACGTCTCTTAGGACCGTGACTACCGATTCGATAGCCTGTACCTAGGATTTCTATCCTCTAGGGTACGAGTCAATATCCCCCATAAGGCACACGAGATAAGATCGTCCCAGCGCGGAAACCTCAAGGATAGCAAGTAGCGCGGTCATGATTTTCACAAGTATATAATATATGCATACACAATCATATAAATATACCACTTTTATTGCATCAATTTAGGTTTATCCAATAACCCACATTCACAACATTTATCCTTATTTTCCCATAATTATTTATCAAGTATAATGGTTCGTTTCTAACTTTAATTCGAAGGGTTTTTCCAACTTACTACGTAACCCTCATGGACTCCATTCTTCCAAATGTACAATTCAGTAGATATCCATTTATGTTCCAACTTAACTCTCGCTTACATGTCTCTGCCCTTTAATATATACTTACATTATCCCTTATGCAAAATATCCCAAAAATATAGATTTCGCCTTACATTAAAGGATTTTGAATTTTATTTTCAAAGATGAGAATTTCAAACGGTTTCGAAATCGGAATTAAAATGGAGTTTTAATTAAAAAAAAATTATCTCTAAGAGTCCTCAACAAAAAAAATATTAAAAAATATTGAACGGTCCGATCGAGCTGAATTTTTTTCTCTAGCTTCTCTCGTCTTCAACTAATTCTTTGTAAAATTTCATGCAATTCCAACGGTCCGATCGTCCGGAATAAATTTGGTTTTTAGTGTTTGTATCTTATTAGAACTCTTTTCTTAATCAAACTCTTAATCCTTTACATGACAAAGGGTTTCCAGAATATCATATAAATCATCACTACATGAAAATTTCCTATCTCAAATTGGGTTTTTCTTCCATAAATCTCTTCCTAATAACTCCTAAACTAATATGGATGATGCATCAATGAAATAAGCAAGATAAAAACTCACCTGGGATTTTCATAAATCTGGTTTGGTGTTGAATTTGGTGTGGTTGCGTTCCCCGTCTTGCGATCTACGCGTTGGCGGTGGCGGCGGTGCAAACGGGTGAGTTTTGAGCCTTGGAATGCCTTGAGAGCTCTCTCCTCTCCAATGGCCGTTCTAGTGTTTTGAGTTATCTAACCCCAGGAGATAACCTAAACATCTGATATAACCCCTTTAACTTTCGTGGGTTTAATTACCCAAAAATACAAAATGACTAAAATGCCCTCCCGGGGTACTAATTGGGTCTAAAAATGCCCCGAGACCCAAATCAAACTCTCGATTATACTTTTATGACTATCTCGACCCTTCCGGACGCGTTGGTGCACTCAAAACGACCATGCGAACAACTTATAAAATTTTTACTTTTATTTATCAATATTTAGTCCCGACGCGACACGGGCGCATCCCGACTCAAATTTCTAAAATTGTCATTTTATTCACTCGTGACATTTAATATGGCCACTATTATATATTACTTTGCTCATTAGTAAAATTCAACAAATTTTCCCATAATTACTAACTCTCATCACGTCAATAATTATAACATAATTAATTTCCAGATTTTTATTAAATAATTAATTCACATTAATATTAATAAATCCCCAAATTAATATAGCATAAAAATACGGGGTATTACATGGATGACTATCTTCTCGTCCTACAATGATGTCTCGACCGAGAGCGTATTAACCAAGTTAATGATGTTGAGATAAACCACTATAAAATGATTTTGAAATTTGAATTCACCAAATTATGGTGTTTAATAACAAGTCCCCTCTCATCATTTTGAGAGTGTGTGGACGAGTACCTTCTCGTCTTATATTGTCATCTCGGCTGAGAGGGTTTTCATCAAGTTAATGATGTTGAGATAAACTATTATGAAATTATTTTGAGATATGAATTCACCAAATTATGGTGTTTAATCACAAGTCCCCTCTCGTCATTTTTTGAGTATATGAACGAGTGATGCTTAGTCCTACATAATCGTCTCGATCGAGAGAGTTCTTAACCATTAAAGATGATGTTATCGCACTACTCCACCCTCTCGAAATTATTGAGAATCCATGGATGATGTTATCACACCACTCAGTAGATTGAATCAAAACAAATTAGAAATGATTTCTATAGCGGAAATGATTTATACCAATGAAACTATAATGGCAAATTTCTGGCAAGTGTCTAATACTTTATTGTTGTATCGCATTCTCTATTGGGAGCAACTCATTTAGAGTATTGTCTGAATAAAAAAAGGCTATTAGATCTTGTTGATAAGAGTTTGCACAAAATCCACAAAGGAAATATGGTTTACAAAATCGCTTTGAAAGTTTGATAATGCTCATATTACATACTGAAGATCGACCTGGTGTTATGCTCTGTTTTAAAGACTAATGATGACGAACTGAAATGGGTTTATTTCCTAGCATTGGAATCAGAAATCGTAGTTTGAGTTGTTTAAGATCATTAGATTTCAAATGGTGTTTGCCTTAGCAGCTTGTTTATAATATTTGTTACTACTTTCATGATTCATAATGTGATATGAAATCACAAGATTGTGATATTTAGTGTATTGTAGCTATTTGACTTTAGCTCAAGTCGACATCAAATTAGGATGTTTCATTGAGATATAATTTTTTTTAATTTAATATTGGATTACAGGGTAATAATTAATGAGGTCTATAGAATAATTTACATACATACACATGCCTATTCATAAAGATCAGTAAGCAAATTGAAGGGTGAAGCATGATTTCAATCAAAATATAATTGGGTTTCAAATTGAAGATAATTTGCCAAAATGTAGGTTCGTTCAAACAACTAAAAAGACCCATAAAACAGTTAAATATATCTCATAAATCCACCTAGACACTTTTGAAATCATAGTGTTAATATATTCTCTCATTAGATAGCCATATTGAATAGTTAGGGAGGTCTTGTTATTCTAGTTTGCAGACCCTCCACAATTTGTGTAACTAATGTGGCATAGGGTGGACCACTCCTTTTTTTTTAATTAAAACAACACATCCATTTTAAACGGTACTAACTGTCACAAATGAGTATGTCATCAAATGGGACAAAACCATTTAAAAACAACTACAAATGAGGGTTCATTTTTTTAAATGGATTGGTCCACACTCCATACCAGAGATCGATTATATGCATATATATAAGATGATGGATTTCTTATGATTCAGTAATTAAGTCACTTGAACTTACAAAATACTTCAGACAGTAGACTCTGAAAGCGTGATGAATATATCCATCTTCTAACTCTCATTCTATAAGCAACTCTACTGTTAGGAGATGCATTACCCTAATGGGTATAGGAGAAATTGTATCCTAACGGTTTCAAATAAACCTCATAATACGGTAGAAAATTTGTAATCCCTTTGATCATGTAACAAATCAAAACTTGCAAGTATAGCGAGAGGAAGAACGATAATATACTAAGTGAGAAAATGTCATGGGTGAAGTTCTGTAAACATACAACTAAATTTCATTCAAAAAGTAATCGATTTTAATTTAACGATTGCTTTTATTTGGCTAGGATCAGGTGGAGTAGATTTTGTAAGAGGGAAAAGTTAAAATCCTTTATGGTTAGATGCATTCAATCCCTTATTTTTATTTTTTTTTAATTTTCAATTCTAAAATTATATAAATTGTTATAAGATGAATTTTGTGTAATGTTATATTAATTACAGATGAATCAACTCATTTCCTGGTACTTTAATCTACTTATCAAGTTACTCTGTTTTTCAATTAAGTTTGATTATTTGATTAATTTGTGTTTAGTAATTTGAAGATATTGTTAGGTAGAAATATTACATCATCCAAAGTTTTTGCATATTTACACTTGTTACTAGTTTTGGCATAATTAAGCATCACCAAAATTTAATCAAAATGTAATTAGGAGAAAAATGAAAATAGAAAGATATGTAACTCATATTCATTCGCATAACATATGTAACTGATTTACATACCATTACTATCGAGTGCACCAGTATAAGCCTCCTCAAGGACTAAACCATGAAGTATATTGGGTAGTGAAGTGGAACCCATAGCCATGCATGTCCTCTCTCTCTCTCTCTCACTCTACCAGACCTACCACTACCACCATGTGCACCACTAGAAGCCTCCTTAAATTCAAGACCCCAAAATGTATTGGGTTTTGAAGTGGAACCCATAGCAATGCCTATCCCTCTCCCTCTCCCTCTCCCTCTCCTCCTCTCTATACCAGGCCTACTACTACCACTAGGTGCACCAGTAGAAGCCTCCTAAAATACTAGACCCCGAAGAAACCGGGTTGTGAAGTGAAACCCATAGTCATGCATGTCCCTCTCACTCTCTCTACCCTAGACTTACTACCATCAGGTACCATATAAAAAGGATAGCTATAACAAATCAACAAGTCAAGTGATTATGAGTTCATAACACATTTAGTTACAATGGATGCCAAACAAATACTTATGCCAAATAATCGTAGTAATAATAAATAAATAAAACATTTAGTTCACTGGTATGTTACACAAATATTTGCACCTAGAAAATGAAAAACATTGAGGTTGATTTTTAGAACATGGAAATGATGCAACTATCTATATGAAGAAGCAATTGCAGCTTTGATGTTTTATCAAAACTCATAATAAAATGGATTATTAATTGTGATAATGCACAATGATCTTGAAAAGTTGTGCAATAAAGAAAGAAAGCTAGAAGTAAAAAATAGAATAGGGAAGTAAGTAATGTGGAAAAAATAAGTATGATATAAATTACTACAAATGTGTCTCAAATCTCATACTAAAAACTCCATCTTCAACTCACGCAACTTGAGAGGGGAATGAGAAATATAAACATAAGCATTAAAAAAGAAAATAAAATTATCACCACTGGAAAGCAGAGTTTTAATGTCTATAGCATGAATTTTTTTTAAAACTTCTTCGCTCAATCACTATCATCATTAATAGTCTCTACCCCATCATTATTGTATTCTTCTAATGTTTCATATTCTTCACTATCATCTTCCCATATGATATCATCACCATCATTGAAATGCAAATCAAACATACCAATTGTCTTTGTATCCAACTCAGCATTAAGCCTAACTAATTGTATTGTGCCTTGATTATCCTCTTGAATATCCCATTGAACATAAGATGCCTCTTCCTCTTTGTATGCAACCTCTATTATGACATCAACTGAATCTTTCAAATTATCTTGCTTTAGAACATACGAAATATGTCTGTGTTGGATATTTTGAAAATCATTCCTATTATGTCCCAACTTGTAATCATCTATGTAGAATACTTATAACACTTGCGTTGCAAGTACAAAGGTATCATTTTCATACGATCTATTATTAACATTGATCAAAGTGAAGTGATAATATTTTCTATGATCTTATGTTTCAAATTGGTATCATACCACTCACACTTAAAAAAAACGTTGTAGCCTTTTACGTAGTTCACTTTGACAAACATTACACTAGCGTCCGTAATAATCAATAACTTCATCGCCATGCATTCCTAGTACAACTACTCAACTATTTTGAGTTGTGCAACGATTATCATGATCTTTGGTATGAAATCGAGCTCCACTAACAATACAACCTGTGTATAGATTCACAAGAACATTAAGACCACAGGCTAATGGATACATTTCATTTATTGCATCTCAAGATCCTTCAAGGAGAAAAATCTTCGTCTATAATAAAAAATGGTAAGTGATATTCCCAAATATTATCATAGTTAATTGTTAAGTATCAATAACTTACACGATTCGCAAACCATTTGGGAAACTTTTGCTCTTGCCTTTGGAATAAGTTATATGAACTTTCTGCCTTCAATATAGTGATATGTTATTTATATTTGCAATTACAATATTTATTTCTCATAACATAATTGCGATCATATAATTAACTAACAAGCTAGAAACATGTTACTTACCCTAAATAAAGCTCTATCTCTTCACAATTGTTTAAAATGTACCAGTGAATCTTGTTAATATCTCCTCATGGTAAGAGTATAAGTTCTCTCCAACCAAAGGGACAAATGACTTGTGAAAAAAATAGAGAGTCCTTCCTCACGATGTTCTGGGCGGTCATCATAATTACGATATTCTCTATTAAATTTGGTTTCAATATCACGAAGGTACATTGAGAAAAAAGTTAGTGCTTCTTTAACTATGTAATCCTCCGCTATCGAACCTTCAGGACGAGCTTTATTTGTGACGCTTCCTTTCAATGACCCTAGATTCCTATTCATAGAAAGAAGTTTGTGATAGATAACGGGTTAAGAATGAATACATGACTACAAATAATTATAATACCTTTCAAATGGAGACATTTATCAGGAGTTCACTGGTCCAGTAAGAATAGCTTCACGGGGTAAGTGCACAATCAAATGGAGCACAACATCAAAGAAAACCGTCAAAAAAATTATTTATAACTTACAAAGTGTAAGAAAAATCCTTCTTCTAATTTCTCCAAATATGCAACTTTCAATGACTTCGCTCATAATTTCTTAAAGAAGTCAGATAACTCAAGCAGTGTGTACAAACATCTCTCGGTAAATATGAGCATATCAACCAGTAGAATTCGTTCCAACATAATGTGACAATCAAGGCTTTTCATCCTCGATATCTTACCATCTATAATGCTTAAATTTTTAAATACATTAGCTGTATAACCATCAGGAAATTTAACCGACTTCAAAAATTAACAAAAGTCTTTTCTCTTTTCTCGTGTCAATCTGTAAGATGCGCACAACTTAAACCACCCACCACCTTTCTATTTCAAGTGCAAATCCTTTCTGATGGTCAAGTCGGTCAAATCCAATCGAGCCTTAACTGTATACTTATTTTTCCTTCAATGCTCAATAATTTTCCAAGGAAGCTATTACATTTATATTTTTTTAATATGCATGACATCAAGATTATGTCGTAATTTTATCTTGGACCAATATTCCAACTCAAAAAATATACTTTTCTTTGTCCAATTCAATTCCTCAAGATTAATCTTTCCCTTCCTATCCTTATTGTGTGGGTTCTTGCCAGGTTTGACTATATGGACTCTATGAAACTTCCTTAAGATGTCATCTCTAGAAAAATCTCTTGGTGTATAACCCATTTCTTTCTTTCCATTACACACTTTGCTCTTCCTTCAAGGATGGTTTAAAGACAAGTATCATCGATGACCCATATAGCATATCTTACTCCTTACGAGTTGTAATAAGGTATCTTCATTACATATTGAATAGGCCTTGTCCTTTCGTGCTCCAAACAGATAAGCTCCTATATGCGGGGAAGTCATTAATAGTCCACAACACAGATGCATGTAGATTTAAATATTCCTTACCAAATGTATCCCATGTTTGAACATCGACAACCCATAGATTTTTTAACCCGTCTATCAAAGGTCGTATGTAGACATCCATGTCTCTCCTAGGTGCGTTAGGGCCACGAATTAACAACGCCAACATAAAATAAACTTATTTCATACACTTCTATAGTTGCATAGTATATAGAGCAAGTATCACGGGCCACATGTTGTATTAATTGATCATATGTCTAAATGGATTGAATCTGTCTGATGCAAGGCCCAACCTAGCATTATGGGTATCTTGTGCAAACCAATGGAATTGTTGGTCAAAATCCTTGCATGCTAAAGAATCAGTCGGGTGCCTCATAACACCCTCAGTTTCGGCACATTTTTCCTTGTGCCACCTCATTTTAGCAGTCATGTGTCTTGACATAAATAATCTTTGTAGTTTAGGTTTTAATGGGAAGTAGTGCAATATCTTATGAGGTATATTCTTTATTTCATGTCATCATACTTGTATCTAGGTTCGTTAAATTTTCGGACATTTATCTTCATTTTGATGCTTCTTCCAAAATAGTGCACACTTATATTTGCACACATGACTTGGTTTGTACCCCAATCCCAAATCCAATAAATTTTTCTTTGCATCATAATGTGATCCTGGAATGATTGATCCGTCCGTAAAGGCATCTTTTAATAATTAAAGCAATATATTGCTTCTTCAAGGTCATGAAACATTCCTTCAAAACTTCCAGGATCTTTTTCGGTATTATTTTCCCCACTTTCAAACTGCTCGGGAAATAATCTAGGTTGATTACATCATCTAACATCCCTAGCATATCATCGGGTTCGTCATCATTCTCTAAAACTATAGAATTCCGAATATTTAAAGAATTTTCAACTACAAAGGCGTATGACACCGCTCATAGCAATAAATGATTTTTTAATGGTATCTAAATCATGAAAATATGCATCTTGACAATTTTGACATGGGCATCTTGATTGCCTATTTCATTCCAACTTTTTTTTCCTATCCTCAATAAATGAACTAACACTGTCTATATACTTATCACACAATTTGTCAAGACATATCATCCAATTACTACCCATAATAGACTTCATGTTTGCAACAATCATACACATCACATTAAATTTCAACAAATCGCCTTTAATTTTGTTTTAGAGATTAATGAGTCACTATTATTTGGGTAGCTAACAATACATGTGCTGATTTAATTGTTTATAAGTTTTTGGCTACGTCACCTTTTATATTTATTATTTTTGTTGATAGTAATGTATACATTTCTTGAATGAATATGTCAGGTAATAAACTAACTACATCCCAACTATATATGTATTCTAATCATATTTTTTGTTCAGACAATAATACATCATCCTAGTAAAACATTAGATAGGAAATACATTGTCAAATAAAACTACACATACTGCTAAAATAATTTAGTGTATGAATTGTAGGGACTTAACTAGAGGAGATGAAAAAACAAATTTAATGAGTGGAGATTAATGCCTAAAATACAATTAAAACTTCTTGAAATTACTTATACAAAATGAAAAGAAAATAGCACCCATACTTATAGCATGAGTCACACATGTCTATCTCTACAACAATGGAGTATTGGAAGCTCTTTGTCATATATAGAGGATATTTTTCTTACTGAGAAATCATAAGACACATGTTTGGGGATGTTCTACAAGTATTCCACACATTAATATACAATATATGTAATAGCGTTAAAATTTTAAGTAAATTTATTTTAGTTTTGAAACACTTATGCTGGACTAAAATGTAGCTTACATTTTATTTCATAATATATATAATAGCTTTATAGTAAACTATATTCATAATTCTCAAGAACTATCTAAACTATCTTTTTGTTTACTAATGATATGAAAGAATCTTTAAAATGCTCCAATATAACACATCATATATAACTTAGTAAATTTTATCTTCGTAATTTGAAAGACCTACCCAGTATAAACAAGTCTTTGCCAAAATCTGCTACAAAAAAAATTGGTTCTCGAGATCTCACTAGTATGGAAACACTTACAAATCATTAATATCAACACCTAAAATAATCTAATCAACAAATGTTCGACAATTTCAAATTTCAAACCCCTGATTAAATTCGTTGTACATAAATAATCAAACTACATCCTGCCAATTAACAAATCAAATACTAAATATAAAATAATGCAAGAGAAATCATTACAACTAATAAATTTATTTAAAAGATAGTAGCTAGTTGGTGACCACTTTTTTTAAAGAGGGATAAAAGTGATATAACTTGGTAATTACACTATTTTTCCATGGCTACTAACATTTTTTTCTCCCCAATATTAAAGACACCTTTACTCAACTATAAATCTGTCACTAATCTCAAAGATTTATACGAAAATGTGGAGTTGTACATAAATGTCATAGTTGACTATATATGACCTTTACAATATGTTAATATAATCAATTTTTTCTTTATGTAAGAATAACTGTAATTTAAGTTTTCGAGGACCATCGACACAAAATCTAAATGAACAAAATGAACTAAGAGCATATGTTCATACAATGAAGTAAAAATTTAAAACTAACACTTTTGGTAAATGGGAAAAAATATATAGAATAACTAAAGATGAAATAAAAATATATAACTTCACCTAAACAATTTAATGTAACTTTAATCAAATATAAGTAAATTCAATACCTTTAAGAATTGGAAATCTCTAATCTTATCAAACAGCGTGTAATAGACAAATATAAAATCTCAAAAGATTCAATTGTAAATACACATACACACTAGAATCTCATAAAATTAAGAACTAAAAAAATACATAACCTAACCAATAGAGATTATGTATAAATGACTTTTTTTACGAACAAAATCAGAATCCAATAAGATGAATCATATGAAGAATAAATATGAAATTATTGAGAAAAAATGAATGTTTTACCTTACTTGAGAGATATTTACGTCAATGGCAGTGTTACTGGACAAGAAAATGACGAAAGATGTAGGTTTTGGGGGATTTTATGGCTGCCGAGAGATTAGGAAGCGTAGTGGGTTCGTGTGAATTTTTCCTACACTATACTACATCGTATTATTTAAATGGGTGAAAAAATATTGCCGAAAAATGGCCCGGCAAATTTTGGGCAATTTTTATGACCAAAAGCTTCCTCCCTAAAACCATTTCGGTTTGCCTAATCTTTTTACCGACTTTTTTTTGTAAAATTATCGCTAAGTATGACTTTTGACGAGGGTAATAAATTCTTAGGAAAGAAAAAAGTAGCCAAAAACTGATTTTCTTGTAGTGTAGGTCGCCTTATTACTCGAACATATAAAAACAAAAAAATATAAAATTGTTGTGTAGGCTACTAATTTATCGACTAAATATGATTTTAATTTGAGTTGAAAGGAAGGATTAACTCGTTCTGATTTCTTTATGTTTTTTGGTTCAACTGAAACCATTTTTCTTCATTAAAGGTGGTCTTAGTGGGATAAGGCAAAAGTGACTTGCAAAAATTAAAAATTTTAGGCATAACAACTATAATTTCTCGTAAAAGATGTGTCTCCAAAAAGTGGTGTTATCAATATGACTACTGATAATTTTTTTCTTATCTTAACGGGAATCTATTAAACACAAGCACAAACACGTCATTAAATAATATGTTTTTTCCTAATATGAACTAGACGTTGAAATTTTGAAAATATGACATGACCAACAGGGATGATAATATTTATTCTAAATTGAACACTACAATATACGACAACACAAGTAGATACGTGAATAACAGGACAAGAAATGAAACTTGACTAATAATCCCACTTTTGATACTAACACAACCCATACCCAAGCTAGGAAACACTAAATTAAGGTCATATCATGTTGAGTTATCGTACGGTGTGTAAAATTAAAATACTTAAATTTCAATGCTATTAATATAGGGTGTTACTTAAGGTCTAAGACACTTTCTTTGTCACCGTGACCTCTATCATCTTTCTTTTCGTTACAAGTAGAAGAAAAAATTAAAGAAGGCTTTCTAAACTCAACATTTTCAGTAAAATCTCCAAATTCAAAAGAAGGTATCCAACTTGATATCTCCTTCTCATGTTCATTACATTTTTTCTTCCTTCTGCTTTGTCTTTCTAATTCACTCAACTCTCTTCTTATTTTTTTTATTGAATATTGTAATGAGAGTAAAAAAATTCCCCATCTTCTCTTCTTCCACTTGAACATCATCTTTTACATCATTTTCTTTATTGATAATTATGTTGGCATTCTCCATAACGAAGTTAAAAAGAAAAATGATGAAATAGAACGTAACTTTTTGGTGACAAAGAAAGAAATGTGTTCTAAATTATGGTGTTGGAGTGTTTAAAGAACTTACATTTGAATAAAAAAAAAAGGCTAATCAAAGAACCTAACTAAAAACCAAGCCTCTTGATCAGTGGTATAAGGCTGCCCTTGGAACAGTTTTAGGGGTGGATTAGTTTTGGTCTCTAGGAGTGACACTGTCAAAATAATACTTGCCTAGTAGAAGCCACGAACCGCGAATGGAAATTAATCGAGGTGCGTATAAATTAATCCGGACAACTCATGGTATCCTGCCAAAAAAATGTAACTAAAGAGCAAGCTTAAACTCTAAGCCACTTTCTTTGTGATCATCTTCTATCTTGTCTTCACTTTTGTTACAAGAACTAGGCTTGATTAGTATATGCTTTCTAAAAACAATACCTTCACAAAAATCTTCCCATTGAAAAGAAGGAACCCAAGTTGAAAGATCACACTTTTTCTTCTTTTTGTTTGGTCTCTCTAATCCACTAAAATATTTTCTTTTTTGTTTGAAACTTTTAATTAGAGCAAAAAACTCCTCCATGTTCTCTTTTTCAACTTCCTTATCATCTCTTACAACTTCCACTTTGTTGCTAGTGGTGTTAACCTTCTCCATACTTTTTAGTGTATTTTGGTGACCAAGAAAGAAACGTGTTCTAAATTATGATGAAGTAATAAATTATCTATAAAAAGAGTTTGTAGAAATTGGATTTTTTATTATTTAGAGTGGAACATGACTCTTAAGGGAAAATTACCGTTGTGCCCACTGACATAACGCTGACTTATTTTTATGCGACTAGTATGAATGATTAATAGGGGGTGTATTGGTAAATTGAAGATGCCCACGTTAAGTATGAGGCCTATGGACGTATTGCCTTACGTAAGGCCTATGAATGATTAATAGGGTTTGTTAGTTCTCTATTTTCTATTAACATATTATTTGACAAAAAATAAATACTGGATTCGTAATCAATTAAGAATAGAAAAAAAATTGCAAAGTCTGTATTTGCTCATCTAGACAACCTAACACGTGTTTAATTTGTAAAATACTACTTTTTATTCTTATTTTTATATTTTTGAGTGGTGGGGTAAATTACACTAAACTCGGTTTGCTAGATAAATTTCAACATTAATATAATATAATATAATATTTAGTTGTTAATTTTATTATATTAATTGGTGTTTTATTTTAAACACAATTTGGGTTTTATTTTAGAAGGAAGAAACATGAGCAAATGGGTGTGAAAAATATGTGAATGCCCAAAATTCCACATTGTCCCACATTGGAAGATTACCACAAAATGTGGTGGTATATCAACTAAACGACAGCCAAACTTCTTAGTTGACAAGTCAAAAAAGGGGTTTTAATCCCACGCATTGTGGTGGTGCTTAAGCAGCACCACTCGAGACACGCGTAAGCGCGACACACGATTGGGTGACTAAGGGCGCCTTACGTGCATTGATGCATCTGAGCCGTCAGATGAACTCGTAGCATTTCGTGTAGGGGGTCCCATTCGCTTACGATAGGATGCCTAATCTGAACTATTAGATCAAAGCTATTCCAAATAGACACAATCCATCGGCTGCTGAGTCACTGCATGAAAAGTTGTGACTGTTAAAGAACAGTCACATAAATGGCTACAAAAGGAGTTCCATGCTTCTGTTTTGGGCACCCAAAATTACTATTTTATCCTCTCTCCGTCCTCTATATTTTGGAATTATTAGATAACAAATTCAGAGTGTTCTCAGTTTGATCAAATAGTACATACTTTGAATCAAACAACTGTTCATACACTGCATTGCATCCCGGAGGCATATTCAAATAAACCCATAGTGTACTCACAGTTATTTCTCAACTGGATTGGGAGAAATATTGCTTAAAAGATAGCGTTCCCAGAATGTGCCTTGCAGAAATTAATTAATTAATTATTCATTCTTTCCATTGGAGATATCCAACAGTTTTAGGCAAAAAAAATTCTTATTACTCCAATGGAAGGAATAGTGGCACAATCTATCCAAGTCATGAGTCAAGACTTAATCCGACTCGACCGTTTTGATGGCGGAAATTTCACCCATTAGCAAGAGAAAGTTATGTTCTTCCTCACATCAGTTAAACTATCATACATTCTAGATGACAACCTTGAGCAACTTCCCAAGCCCACACCCGAAGACATCGAAGAAATAAAACATAAGTGTGTGAAGAGGAAAGAAGATGAATTTATGTGTCGAGGACATATCCTCAATTCTTTGTCTCAAACTATTTATAGATCTCATCGAATGATTTCGACGACAAAGTAATTATGGAAGGCATTGGAGACAAAGTATCAAAATGAGGAAGCGAGCAACCGTAAGTTTATGATTTAAAACTATATGAATTTTAGGATGAGTAATGATAAATCTGTCGTTACACAAGTAAATAAACTCCAACCGATTTTTGGTGACCTTAAAGCTACTAGAATTAGCATCAACATGAATTTCAAGTATTGAAGATGATACTCGTATTCGAGAAAAGAAGGATGAACAAGGTAAGAGTCATTCAAAATCCAATATGGTTGAGGATAAAAAATCCAAGAATACCAAATACTCAAAATTTAAAGCAAAAAATGATTTAAAATTCAAGAACTAGGGTGCAAATAAGAAAAAGAATGGAAAATGTTTCTTCTGTGACAAACTAGGCCATTATTCTCGAGAATGTCGTCATAAAAGGAAGGCAATCATGGAAAAACAAGGGTCGAAGAAAACCTACAATATTGAAGATCTTATTGCTACTGTATGCAAACCAAATTCATTGGAAATGAAAGTGGATGCTGGTTGGATACTAGCACAACTGTCCATATATGCAAAGACCGCTCTTCATTCAAAACATATAAAGAAATTGATAGAAAAGGAGTGAAGATAGCAAATAATCTTCGCGCCAATGTAGTTGGGAAGGACAAAGTGGAACTCAAATTAACTTTTGGAAAAACTCTTACTCTAATTGATGATATGTGTAAAAATATTGTGTTTGAGGACCTTCTCAATAAGAGATATTTGAAAATTGTGTATGAGTCTGATAGGTTTGTCTTATCAAGGAATGGCCAATTTATTGCCATGTGGTATTCTTGTAACGGCATGATCAAAATTAATGTAATTAATAATATTAGTTTTGCTTGTATGGTTGAGTCTATTTCTTTGTGGAATAGTTGATTAAGTCATGTAAATTGTAAAAACATTAAAAATATGACTAATATCGACCTAATCTCAAATTGTAAATTTGATAACATTGGTAAATATGAAATTTTCTCTCAATCAAAGATAACTAGAAAGTTGTTAAAATCTATTAAAAGGACATCTTAAATGCTTGATCGTATTCGTAGTGATGTATGTGATATGAAGAGTAATATGACTCGTGATGGAAATAAATATTTTTTTAACTTTTATTGATGATTACTCCAAGTATGCATATATATATTTGCTTAAAAGTAAAGATGTAGTTTTCGAGAAATTTCAAAATTTTAAAGCAGAAGTTGAAACTAAACCAACAATCAGATAGGGGTGGTGAATATTACCCGAGTGAGTATAGACAACTTTGTAATACTCATGGAATAATCCATCAAGTTATGGTGCCTTATACACCACAACAAAATGGAATGACAAAAAGTAAAATAGGACTTTTGTTGAAATGAGAAATGCAATGTTAATCAGTTCTGGTTTATCTTTGTCGATTTGGGGAGAAGCGATTTTATCCGTATGTTATATTTTAAATAAAGTTCCATTGAAAAACAAGGATATTAAACCATAGAAACTATGGTTTAATCGTAACCCTAATCATAGACGTCTTAAAGTTTGGGGTTGTCTTCCTTATGTAAGAAAATCCGAACCTAAAAGACCTAAACTAGAAAATTGGACTTATAAATGTGTTTTTATTGGATACTCTAGTAACATTACGACTTATAGATTTTTAAATCTTGAAACTCAAGAAATCATTGAGTCAGTAGATGTGCAATTCTTTGAACATCTAACAAAGTTTAGTACTTTGAATCAATATTTATAAAATAATAGTCTGACTGTTGACTCCTCACCTTGAGAAGAAAATTCACAAATTATATCTTAAAAGACAAAGAACTGAAAATATATATGAGCCCGACTTTTTTATCTATTTGGTTGAAGGGTATTTAAATGAAAATAAGAATAAAAAAAATCTTAATATAGAAGATGAACCAACAAAATTTCATGAAGCGATAACATCTAGGGATGTTATTTTTTAGAAATAAGCAATCAATGATGAAATGAACTCAATTTTGTCAAATCAAACTTGGGTTTTTTTCGATCTTCCCTCCGGAGCTAAACCTATTGAGTGGAAAAGGATATTTAAAAGAAATTTAAATCCGGATGATTCTATAAATAAATTTACGGCAAGATTAGTTGCTAAAGGCTATAAGAAAAAATACGGAATTGATTACTTTGATACTGTAACAACCCTCGATTTTAGGAGGCTAGTTTCATATTAATTTACCGCAGAAGGTAATTATATAAAATGTTGGGACTGGAGTAAATATTAATTTAATGAATTGAAAGTTAATATTTACTAGATTGATGCATATTTACTGTATGTGAAAGTAAATATCATCAGGTTGCATGTTTTATAGTGTCATCTATTTTTAAATGACATTATGGTTAAAATGAAATAGGAACTGGAAATAAATTATAAAATTTCTGGATGCCAATTTAGAGGGCGTAGTTAGTCCCGGAATGTTCGAGATAATCAGAATAAGTGCCATATTGTATTTTTGGGTTTCGGGCACTTTTACCTGGTTTTAACTTAAACGCGTATTTAGGAGTCATTTTAATGTGGTATTAACCACTTAAGTTGGAGACTTTAAACTTAAGATGCAATTTTAAGTCTTGCCCCTTTATTTTCATTTCTCATTTGTGTGTCTAAAACATAGAGAGAAAAGGAGAGAAAGAGAGAGGAAGAGAAAAATGGAGAAAGAAGAGAGATTTGGAGATTGAAGATTGGGATTGCTTCTACCCAGAAAAAATATGAGATTTCAACTCTAAGTCAAGTTTTCTACTTGCTAGTATGTGATTTAATGAATAAGTTGTGTGATATTTATGTATTTGCATTTGGGTATCAAAAATGGAAATTATGGTATTTAAACCTAGATTTTGATTTTGATGATGAGATTGTGGATTTTAATGGTTATAAACCATGTAGGATAATCTTTGGGTAGATAAATGTTGTTGGTTGTCTTTAAAATGGAAGAGATTTGAGGTTTGGGAAAATTAGGGTTCATAACTCTTAAAACAAACTTGGCAAATTCGCAGGGGCGAATCGATTCGCTAGAGGGGCAGTGTCCAGGTCTGAGTGGACCAAATCGATTCGGTATGGCCGAATCGATTTGGCAGTTATGCAGAAGTCAGGTTTTATTGACCGAATCGATTCGGATGGTCCGAATCAATTCGCTTTCTGACCGAATCGATTTGGCCAGGCCGAATCAATTCGGAAACCCTGCACTTTTGAGTGATTTTCTTAGTTTAGTTCCAATTCATTTCCTTCAAGTCTAGTGCCTAGGAACCTTCTTGAATGAAGTAAACTAAGTGTCCTAGAGTTTTAATTGAGTTAGTTAATTACCCTACACTAGGAATGGGTTATGTGGGGACTTTTCCTGGGATGCGCCAATTGATGATAGGGCGCTCTTTTCTTCTAGTTGATTATTATCAAACTAGGAGTCGTAGTGTTATGTTCGGGAGAATTTAGAGGCTCCATTTAGCCATGTTAATATTGATGGTTCATAATAACACCATAAAAGTGTGTTGGGAGAATGGATTGAAAGTTTATTCATTCCTTTGAGGTATGATAGTATTGGGGTTTTAAAATAATACCCCAAAATGTTTGGAGATAATTAAGAGTTTATTTACTCCTTTGAAAATGACTATTTTCTTGATAAGGAAAGGATTTTTACAAAATGAAAATTTGAGACATAAATGCCATCCAGAGCATACGATTATGATTATATATATATATTTCAGGTTAAGGAAAAGATATATGAGATAATTGGTGCACATGATGAAGTTTTAGATTAATGTTACTCATTTTATTTTCCTGCTTAGCTTATGTTTTAAATTGTGTAGGTAGATTCTTATTTCTCTTTCATCATGATTTATCATTCATAACTCTCATACTTTTTATTCATCTGGTATTCATATAGAAATGGGCCCTAACCCCTTCATATTTCTCGTTGTGCTGGCATCTTATATCCGCTCAGGTACTCCGCCGCAAGGATACCTGATCTGACTTCCTATCCCGGTGTCTTTTGCGAGCCGTGATGCTTCGCGGGTATTACGGGACATTTTGAAATAGACGTCGTCATCCGTGCACTCTAGTTAAGATCGGGTCTTTTTACTCGGGCGAGAGGCCTAAGCTTTTGTACTTGATTAATGTAACGTACTAATTAATTTAATGAATTTGTTTAATTTTATTGTATAAGTCTGTGACCGACAGCATATTCGGTCCCTTATTGTATATTTGAGATGTATGTAATATTACATTCTTGGGTTTCCACTTTCTTTCTATTGGGTTGTTAAGTTGTTTTCTTTTATTTACTTTAAAATCAAAATTTTTGGCAACCCGTTTTTTTGAAATAATGAGTGTTATCCCGTATACTTCTTATTTTGTTGTGATGGTGAGAATGATTCCATCCTGTGACAACCAGCCTACTAAAATAATAGGTGGCCAGGCCAATACTCTAATAATCACAGGAATCATAGATGGTCCATTCTCAGCATCACTGTCGATTAAAATAATAGTATGAGATAACCATCAATCATTTTAGAAAACGGACTGTCAAATTTAAAATTTTAAAAATAAAAGAAAAACACTTATACAATCCCATTTGCAAAAACGGTGGATATCAAAAATTGTTGAATGAAGAATGACAATATAATAAATATCACCGAATAAGTTGTCGGTGAACAGACCAATACAAAAAGTTACATCGAGTATTACACATTAAATATTTACAATATAATGAATGAGTGCAATACCTTGGGCAAATCACGCCCGAAAAAATATACTGAACATAACTAGAGTACAATAGAAAGAAGCATCTAATACAAGTAACCTACAACATTTGCAATATAATGTAGCTCCATGACAACTGGAATGGAAATGTAAACACGGGTGTCTATGCGGTAGAGAACCTGTACGGCAAGGAATATATGCAGAAACAAGAAATATAGATACGGGTCAGGGCCCGGTTTGATATGATTACCATGTGACTAAAATGCATGACAGTTAAGTGCGTAATTCTCTCGCAGATAACAGTAATATTTCTCACCTCTCAATCTAGAAGCAACCTAGCGCAATAACATGATGACGATCTAGTTAACCCAAGTACTAAGGGCTAACTTCTCCCCAGTCTCATCACTATGCCCTATTCGTGCGTGGGGTGTCTCGCAAAGAAAAATCCAAACAAGGAACCCCCCCCCCCCCCCGATACACTACTACTTAGGCAAGGTTGATCTTCGTGATCCATTAGATCCTTAGCACGAAATAATCAATAAATGTATGTGTATTCATAAGTGTGGGAGGTCACATCTACAACTACTCAAGGATTATAAAAATAAACCCATCCATCATCTAATGGCACAATTCCTAATTCTTCTTTAGGAACATATATAAATGGTACAACATTTTATCAAATGTTTACCAAATTACTTTCATCATATACTATTTAATTTCAAAATTCTATTCCTTATCAGGAAATATAATCATAGTTTCTATGCTCTTTGTGGCATTTTATCTCAATTATACATTTTGTAAAAATCTCTTCCTTATCAGGAATATAATCATCATTATATGCTCTTTATGGAATTTCATCGTGCTCTTTATGTCACTTTCTCATGCTCTTTATGGCATTTCATTGTGCTCTTTATGGCACCCATCATACATCAAGTCCAACCTGATTTAGAATAGTTATAATCATATATATATATAACGATTTTAAGACCGCCCGTCCGGGTTTCCCCACTGTGCCCGCCCCTAGATGGCTATCATCTTCCAGGGCCTATCAGCAAGGCAACCTGGGATCCTATCGAAACGTCAGGAAGCGGCCATATGCCTGCGGGACAGTCAAGACAACACCCGAAATCTCCTAACCATAGCAGAAAAATATACAACAAACGATCATATGGCCTAGGGACTATATCCACCCTGCATTCATTAGCCAGAGGGCTTCACCACAACGCGCGCAACTTCCCTTATGATAGCGATTTAGAGAGGTGTGTATCCATAAATTAACATTTATGAAAAACATTACTTTTTCCATTTTGAAAACTTCATATTTTACATTTCCAAAAATCATCCATTTGTACTTATTCATTTAGTACCATATTTTATAATATGCATTCTTTATTCATTAAGTCATGTTTATTAATGACCTAAGATCCAAAGTGCCACTAACCTCAAAATAGCCTCCAAGAGTTCATATAATTTCATAAACCCTCAAAGTGAGTCTCCATAAAGGAGTGTCTCCCAAAAGCTCAACATTAATATTTTAACTTCCAATTTATCTTTAGGTTAACCTCATATATCAATCGGAACATTAACCTATACAATCTAGCCCTCGGGTAAGCCCAAATATCCACTCTTAGCCTATCACATTAGTCTACCCACTACAACCCTCTAGGACTCCCCATTACATCCCAAAGGAAGGTTCCTAAACCTCGAACCTAAAAGAAATGGGCTAAAACAAAACTAGAAAAATCTCACATTTTTAGAAGGGGTCGATCGATCGACCCCTGGCCATCGATCGATCGAAGGCTTCGATCGATCGATCCCCCAGGCTCGATCGATCGATCCTGGCGGACATCTTCTTCTCCGAGAAGCTGTTTCGGCCATTAACGAGCTCCCAAGATTTTTATTCACTATGTAACCCAACAACAACAACAACAATAAATGCTACTCAATCACTTCTAAACATCATACAATTAATTATTTCACCTCAAATCAAATTAAAACACAAGATTAAGGGATTAACCACCAAAATCTACAAAAACCCATTTATGGTTTAAACATCCCCAAAACTTAACTACACATGCAGATTTATCACATTAAATCAATATCTAGCAAGTAAGAAACTTGCCTCGAGGTTCGTAGTCTCGGATCACCTCCGATAGCGACGAAATTCGGCCCAAATCTTCCATTTTCTCTCTTTCTCTTCATTTCTCCCAACTCTCTCTTCTCTCTCTCTCTCTCTCTCCGTTGGCTTCTCACACAAAAATGAAGAAAAGAAAGGGGGTGGGGGACTTATACGGTTCTCAAAACATAAATTCCCACTTTTAATTGTTAATACACCACTAAAATGACTCGTAACCACTTATTTGAGTCATAACACCTTAAAAATGCCCGAATCTCAAAAATTACAACTGGGCACTTATTTCGACTATCTCGACTATTCTAAAAACAACCGCACCCCCTATTTTGGCATTCGGGAAAGTGTGAACTATTTTTACGTTCCAATTTCATTTTATTTCATTAATTATACCCAAATTTAAATATAGGTCATAACCGTCGTTTTACATATAACGACGCAAAATATCACAATATAATGCTATTTACCTTCTCATAACGGTAAATAGACAAAACATAGTAAATATTATCCCTAAGTCTCACGGGAAATAATATTTACTTCAACATCCCCTATTTTATAAAATTAGCCCATCAGGCAAAATAGTATAAAATAGTCGCTCAAAAACCTGGGTTGTTACACATCCATGATTCCATTATTTTGGAGTATCGGGCTAGCCACCCCCTAATTCGGACGGCGGGTTGTCACAGAAACATATGCCCCGTTGCTTGAATAAGTTCTATTAGGATATTAATATCTCTTGCTTCTATTCATAATTTAGTAATTCATAAAATGGATGTCAAAACTTCTTTTCTAAATGGTGATTTAGAAGAAGAGATTTATATGGAACAATCCAAAGGGTTTGTTTTACTTGGCCAAGAAAGAAAAGTATGTAAACTGTTTAAATCTCTTTATGGCCGTAAACAAGCTCCTATGCAATGTCATGAGAAGTTTAAAAATGTTGAAATATCCCATGGATATAAAGTTAATGATGCCAAAAAATGTATATATAGTAAATTTGAAAATGGTGTTCGTGTTATTATTTGCTTATATGTGGATGACTTGTTAATATTTGGGTCTAGTCTCCAATATGTTGAAGAAACCAAAAGGTTTCTATCATCAAAATTTAATATGAAAGATCTTGGAGAAGCTGATGTGATTTTATTAATATAAATTATAAGAAATAATAATTCTTTAGCATTATCTCAATCTCATTATATCGAAAAAATTCTTAAAATCTATAATCATTTTGAATTTAAGCAAGTTGATAAAGTAGTGGATCCTAGTATCAAATTAATGAAAAATACTGGGTATGCTAATTGACTAACATAAGTATTCTAGTATTATTGGAAGTCTAATGTATGCCATGCATTTCACTAGGCGAGGCATTCCTTATGCAGTGAGTGTCTTGTGTAGATTTACAAGTAATCCAGGACAAGAACACTAGAATGTAACTTCTAGGGTGCTTAGATACATGAAGAGGACTTTGGATTATGGCTTATATTATGTAGGATATCCATATGTTTTAAAAGGATACAGTGATTCAAGTTGGAATAATATTTAATCAAAATCCAAGTCAACTACTGGTTGAATTTTTACGCTAGGAGGAGCAGCTGTCTCTTGGGGATCCAAGAAACAAACATGTGTGTTAGATTTAACAATGAAATCTGAATTTATAGCCCTAGTAGATGCATGTAAAGATGCAGAATCGATGTTGTATGATATTCCTTTATGGAAAAATCCATCTCCTTATAATATGATAAGTTGTGATAACCAAGAAACAATTTATAAAGTTTTGAACAAAACTTACAACGGAAAATATAGACACATTAGTCTAAGGAATCAAATTATGAGAAAATTACTCAAGGAAGTACTAATTACAGTCGACTATATTAAAATGAAAAAGAATATAGCAGATCCTCTGACTAAACGTCTTGTTAGGGAGATGATATATATCACCTCAAAAGGATTGGGACTAAGGTCTGTTAAATAACACAAGTAAATTTAATGGGAACCCAACTCATATCTTGAAAATATAGATAGAGTTCAATGTGGTACAAAAAAGTTAAAGTATAGTTATGGAACACTAGGAATTTTATATAAAAATTCCGTTTCTATTTTGCCAAGTATTTGTTTTATGCGTGTTAGAGGATGAAGGTTACTTATTAAAAAATAATATGAGGGTGACTCGCAGAATAACTAAAGTTGATTTACCTATATGAGTGTCAAAAGTGTGGTAGCTTTCTATGGAATAAAGACCAATCCTAAAGCGCTCGTGAAATCAGGATTAGCACAAGGCCATAAATGTGCATGCTATAAGAACACTTATAAACTCAGAAATCGGCATGTGTGATAGTTCCGACTCATCTAAAAATTCCCTTGGTTCAAGATACATTCACCATAACACCTTGATGAGGCTTTAAATTGTCTACACTATATGGAAGCTCAAGTCTGAAAGACACTTCTCATTTATGTACTAGATTTCAGTGATATTGCCAAAAGTTCTCTATTATTGTCTTTTTTTTTGTCTAATTGATCATTTGTATCCTCTCTTGTGTATATTGAAATTGGTGGGAGAATGTTGGATAAATTTCAACATTAATATAATATAATATAATATTTAGTTGCTAATTTTATTATATTAATTGGTGTTTTATTTTAAACATAGTTTGGGTTTTATTTTAGAAGGAAGAAACATGAGAAAATGGGTGTGAAATATATGGGAAGGGGTGTTCACGGGTCGGTGATCATCTTAAGGTCTAAGCCACTTTCTTTGTGATCATCTTCAATCTTCTCTTGACTTTTGTTACAAGGACCAGACTTGATTAATGTATGCTTTATAAACTCAATACCTTCACTAAAATCTTCCCACTGAAAATAAGGATACCAAGTTGATATATCACACTTTTGCTTCTTTTGTTTTACCTCTCCAATTCATTATGGCCCTGTTTAGTTGTCCCAAAATTGTAAATTGGATCATTAATAAATTGATCCATTAATTGTGTTTGGTTTCATTAATGAAAGGATTCTTTAATTGCCCCATTTTAGCTCATGTGCAAAATTTGAAATTGGATCATTTCACAAAAAACGTGAAATGAATCCATTTGAAATAGGAGCAACATAAAGTGCATGTCCCCTTTCCTTCTCCCTCTCCCCCTCCGCCTCTCTCTTTCCCTCTCCCTCTCTCTCTTGATTTGTTTTTATCCTTTTTTCATAGAACCTTAACATCAATTTCAAATTACCAAACATTGTGTAAAATTGGATTTAACTCATTTTAAATTCACTCAATTACAATTCACTAATTCACAATGAACCAATTTATATAATCAAACAATTTGATCAACCAAACTGGGCCTAAACTCTTTTCTTTTTCAATGGAAACTTGTAATGAGAGCAAAAAACTCCTTCATATTCTCTTCTTCAACTTCATTATCATCTCTTACAACTTCAACTTTGTTGCTGGTGGCGTTAACGTTCTCCATACTTTTAGGGCCCGTTTGGTTGCGTAAATTATTTAATTTTATAAATTGATTAATATGAAATGAATAGATTGTAGATGTATTAATTTTAAATGACTTTAAATCTAGTTTGTGGTGTATTTGGAAAAGAAAATTGGAGTTATTTACTTTTGATGTGTGTGTGTGTATGTGTGTGTGTGTGTGTGTGTTGTAATACCCCGTATTTTTGTGATATTTATTTATGGGATTAATTAAATTAAATGCGTATTAATTGGAAATTAATCCGGATTAAAATACTAGCGAGATGCGAGTTGGTATTTGATTATAGTGTGCATATATGATTATATATGAATTTTGAATTATGAAATTGGTCGTGAGATTGAAATACGGCAATTTGGAAATTTAGACGCGTGAGACAGTCGCGTCAGGAATATATATTTTTTAATTAAAAAGTGAATTTTAGTTCTATTAACCGTATGGTCGTTTTGAGAGCGCCAACGTGTCCGAAAGGGTCGAAATAGTCAGAAAACACTAGCCGGGGGTTTTGTTTGGGTCCCGGGGCATTTTTAGGCCATACCGACAACGTATAAAGGGAGTTTGGTAATTTTGGATTTTTGGGAATTAAAACCTACGAAAATTGGGAATTAATATCTGATTTGGCAATAACCCACTAAGCCCACTAATAACCAAATAGACTACAGAGGTTATTGAAAATTGTTCCAAAGATTTCCAAAAGCACAAACCCTAGCCTCCATTACCACCATTAGAGAAGAAAGCTTGGAGAGAGAGAGAGGAGGAATTCTGCAGAAGAGGGAGAAACCCATTCATCAGATTCGTCATCAAATCCAGAGTTACCCTTAAGGCAAGTGATTTAATTTCGTTTTTATAGAGAATGCTTCTTCCATGCGTAGGAAACCCAATTAAATTGTATGTTCGTGGGAGTTAATGAAAAACCCATTTAAATTGGAAGTAGAAATTTCATTTTGATGAGGAATCGCATGTAGATTGGTATTTAGATGTCTATTCTGATGATATTATAATTTGGATGAAACAAAAACGGATTTAATTTAGGCTCTTTAATGATTTATAAATTCTAGGGTTCATGTTCTTAGAATTGGGGGAAAATATGAAGAGATTTGATAATTGAATGAGGTTAGAATGAATTAACCCCACAAATCATGTTAGTATATGATCTAAATATGTTTAGGAATGATTAGAGACTTTAAACAATCGTTGGATTAATGTTTGGATGAGATTTGAGGTGTAGAGAAGTTGGAAAAATGAGATAGGAATTTCTCGGCTCGAATCTGGGCACTCGTTAAAAGACCTGCCCAGGTCGTTCGAACGAGCTCGTTCGAACGAGCTTCTAACGAGTTGAAAGTTTGGGTTCTAACGAGAGGGATGTTGGTTCGAAGACTTTAATACGAACGAGATCTCGTTATAAGGCCCAGTTCGTTCGAACGAACTCTCGTTCGAACAACCTCGTTCGAACGAGACTTCGAACGAGTTGACAGTTTAGGCTTTTTAGCCTGTTTTGATCCCGAGTGTCCCGTAACCTTGTGTATACAAAGAGATAACCCTCCCTTGATGATTAATAGTTACATTTGGTATGTTTGGGATATAATGAGGAGTCAAACCTAGGAGTGTAGTGTGAACCTAAGGGAAAATATGAAGTAGGACGTGAGTGTCTATTACGTTGCGAGAACTATTGATGGCCTAATTTATTATATTAACCGGGAACATATAAATTGTGTAGTATTATATGTCGGTACGAGAATGAGAAGTGTACCACCAATATATTATGGTGATTACTAAGATGTGTGAATACTTAGTATATGTATTGATTTTATGTGTATGACATACCTACCATACTTGCTATCACGGGAGGTTTACGTTCGCTTAGGGCCTTCTGATCCTTGTGTTGCCCGGATTTAGATTGGTTACCTCGATGAGCATAGGTCAGAGAAGGACTTATTGGGATGTTAATAAGTCTGGTGATCGTGGAAGTGCAGGTATGTGCGTGACCCATGTGATGTGACTATGTTCGCCTCCATTATTTGTGATGTTGTTATCTGAGAACGATTCCTGAGAGATTCGAAATACGTGATCCTTATGTACGTGATGTACCGGGATGGATAGCAGAGTATGTGTGCACCGCAGCTTAGTCTCGGGGTGCTTGTATTTTATATTTATGACGTGAATAATATACACTTAATTAATGGGAACCTTCATGTTAATATTGTGAATAATATTATGGTAATGTTTTGAGAAAAGAAAACGGGTTAATTGATAGTGAATGGTATTACTAATTGAGAATCTGAGTTTAAGTAAAGCCTTCAATTTATTTGATAACACTAGAATTTAATATGGGAATCGAGTAGTAAGGGGTAGAACTTATTACGGTTTGGTTAGATATGGATGTCTTATAGATGGGTACGGTACGTTAGGAGTGCACATGTAGTCGAGAGGTGAGAATTTCATGTGAGTTCACGTCCTAACATGTATTTTACATTTAATGTTTTAATGTTATTAAAACACTTGTTGTTTTTAAAATGATTTCCACTTTCGGGCTCTGACCCATTTGCTTTCAAATCTATTTTTGTAAAAACCATTTTAGGTGCCCAGCCACAAGGACACCATGCTTAGGATTCTCATTCAGGTGACGAGTTGTAGCTATTTGTGGAAGTTACAGGACTTTGCTTGTAGATGCTTCATCTATCTTGACTCGATATTATTCAGTTATCAGTTGTAGGGCATGTCGCCCATTTCTTTTAGAGACATTTCATTTATTTCATTTATTCAGACTCTGGCATGTAATTATTCACGATTCAGACTTGTCGTATTATTTTTCAGTTGTGGGATTGTTGTGAAGAGTTTTCCTCCGGATTTATATTTATGTTGTGGTTATTCATTACTTCATTATAGTGAATGGTTGTTATTATTTCATTATTCTTTTACTACATGTTAATCAGACTTAACTTAAAATTTGGCACATACTTTTTAAATACTAGGTGGTTAGTAATTATAAAAAAAAATGTTTTCGACAGTGATGCTATTAACTGAACCAACTTGGCATTTTGAATTAATTTAATAAAGGAGTAGCTACCCGGTATTTAATTAGTCGGGGTGTCACAGGTGGTATCAGAGCCAGGTTCTAGTGTCCTTTAGGATCTGTACGGCTTATTATGTTTCCGCTGAGCTTTCATTGAAGTAGAGCCCTATATTTTAGGACTGTTGTATTCTTTCGTATGTGCTACGTTCTTCAGCTATTTTAAGTTTATAACTGCGAACTTATAAACTTCATTCTTTTTTCAGATGCCTCCACGACGTGCACAAAGGATTCCCAGGGATGCAACGCCAGAACCACAGCCCACACCAGTTCAGGGCACGATGAATGCCGCCGAGGTTGCAGCCATTGTGGCCCAGGCGGTAAATGCCGCACTTACTGTAGTTCAGCAGGTACCAGCTCAGGCGCCAGTAGCCGCACCGGTTCAGGCACATGCATTCCCGTCTGCTTGGGAACGTGTACGTGATGATTTTTAGAAAGCACACCCTTCGGAGTTCGCAGGTAGCTCCGATGTGGTAGGTTCGAGTCAGTGGAGGAAGGACATCCAGCGACACTTGAGGATGTATGAGTGCACAGATGTCCAGAAGTAGATACTAGCTACCTTTAAGCTAGTAGGGTCTGCACTGTAGTGGTGGGAGTCTATTACCACAGTGGAGGAGAGAGATACTCTCACTATTCAGGAGTTTTGGGTGCGGTTTAGCCGCAAGTAGTTTCCGTCGGCTGTTCACACAGAGATGAGGAGAAAGTTGATGAGCCTCAAGCAGGAGGGTAAGACTGTGGCCGAGTATGAGGCCGAATTCACTGATCTTCTGAACATTGTTCCGGATGAGATACCGATGGAGGAGAAGAAGATACAGAAATTTACGGACGGGTTGACATGGAGGATTCGTCAGCACTTGTTAAGGAACCTCTCGTCAGCCACTTATTCTGATGTGGTTAATGCTGCATTGCTCCATTACCAGGATCACCGCTTTCACATGGCTGAGGGCAAGCGATCGGGAGAGTCTAGCCATCAGGGCAGGACTGGAGGAAATGGTGCCAATGGGGCACAATCTGTTCAAGGGCAGAGACAGGGTGATCAGGGTACCCAGCAGGGGGATCACAAGAGGTTCAGGTCAGGAAATTTTAGGCACGGATAGGGAGGTTTTCGGCAGGGCCATCAGGGTCCAAACGGCCATCAGCACCAGCAGGGTCAGAATGGTCAACAGCAGTTTCAGCAGGGCCAGTAGGGCCAGTGGAGGAACGGTAATGGCCACCAGGGCCGGGGGCTGCAGGGAGAGAGAGGGGGAAACTTTCCGGGGAAGTGTTTCGTTTGTGGAAAGACTGTCCATAAACGCCAGGACTGTCCTGATAGGGGCAAGGCCCCACAGCAGTAGCAGGGTGCTCGACATGAGCCTCAGAGGCCACTTTTTCCACCAGCCCTCCCAGATCCAGCCCAGGTGCCAGCTCTTCCAGCCATTCCAGCAGTTCCTGTGCAGTAGGGACAGTTATAGTATGGACGTGTCTATAACGTCCACCAGGCAGCAGCTCCGCAGGTACCACCCGCGATTGAGGGTATGTTCCCTATCCATGGTACTATGGGTCGGGTTTTGTTTGATACGGGGGAAACACATTGCTTTATAGCTACACATTTTGCGAAAGCCTTAGGGTTATTAGCCACAGCAGAGAGCACAGTGACGTGTGTAGACTCACCATTAGGGAGTGGGTCACTTATTTTCTTTATATGCCGGGGAGTAGGGGTAGAGATTGGTAGTTTGTTATTACCTGCAAATATGTTAGTATTAGAGATGACCGAGTATGATGCCATTATTGGTATGGATTGGCTTGTTGCGTACCGAGCCATGATTGACTGTTTCAGTAGGAGTATTATCTTTGCCATTCCCGGGCAGGAGATGTTTTTGGTGGCGATGCCTCGTTCCGAGGGAGGATCGTCCACTCATTTGTACTATATAGAGGAGGAGACCTCTAAGGAGGTGGTGATACCACTTGATTCGATTTCGGTTGTTAGAGAGTTTGCCGATGTATTTCAGGATATACCTGGATTACCCCCCAGTCGAGAGATAGACTTTGTCATAGACTTATTACCAGATACGAGACCTATAGCACGCGCACCGTACCGTATGGCTCCAGCTGAGATGAGGGAGTTACGGGATCAGATTGAGCAGTTGTTGGGTCAGGGGTTTATACGGAGGAGTACTTCACCGTGGGGTGCCCCTGTGTTGTTCGTCAAGAAGAGAGATGGTTCACTGAGATTGTGTGTGGACTATCGAGGGTTGAATAAGGTCACGATACGGAATAAGTATCCGTTGCCTCGAATCGATGATTTATTCGACCAGTTGAGAGGAGCTTCTTTCTTCTCAAAGATTGATTTGAGATCGGGATATCATCAGTTGCGTATTAGGGAAGAGGATGTCTCGAAGACTGCGTTCTTATCGAGATATGGATCTTACGAGTTTCGGGTTATGCCTTTTGGTTTGACCAACGCTCCAACAGTATTTATGGACTTGATGAATAGAGTGTTCAGAGATTTCCTAGATCAGTTTGTCATTGTCTTCATCGATGATATTCTGGTTTACTCTCAGACAGAGGAGGAGCACGCCGAGCATTTGAGGCAAGTTTTGCAGACACTACGTCAGAACGAGCTGTATGCAAAATATGAGAAATGCGGGTTTTGGCTGAAGGAGGTCCAGTTTTTGGGACACATTATTTCCGACCGGGGGATATCTGTTGATCCGGGGAAGGTATCCGCGGTGAGGGAGTGGGGACAGCCCACGACACCGACAGAGATTCATAGTCTCTTGGGCCTAGCAGGATACTACAGGAGGTTCATTCGGGGATTCTCGAAGATAGCAGGTCCTTTGACACATTTGACTCGTAAAGGTGTGCCATTCATCTGGAGTGATGCCTGTCAGTTGGCATTCGATGAATTGAAGGGTAAGTTGACCTCAGCACCTGTGTTAGCATTGCCGAGACCGGGAGTTGAGTATTTAGTTTACACCGATGCGTCCTTGGAAGGACTTGGAGGCGTATTACAGCAGGAGAGTTAGGCCATAGCTTATGCTTCCTGTAAGCTAAAGCCTCACGAGAAGAATTACCCCACTCATGAATTGGAGTTGGCGGCATTTGTATTTGCCCTTCGTATTTGGAGACATTACCTTTTGGGGGAAAAGTTTCGATTGTTCACAGACCACAAGTCCCTACAGTACCTATTCACGCAGAAGGAGTTGAATATGCCGCAACGTAGGTGGCTTGAGTTTGTGAAGGATTATCAGTTCGATATCTAGTATCACTCGGGGAAGGCTAACATGGTAGCAGACACCTTGAGCTGTAGGCCAGTAGATGAGGTGGCAGGGGTGTGGAAGGCGAAGTGGAAAGAATTGGGACACCAGGATGCAGTGGCCCGATCGTTCATGTCTGTAATGACCGTTACACCGCAGATTGTCACGAAGGTAGTAAGGGCATAGGCAAATGACTCGTTCTGTCAGGAGCTGATAGTTCGATTACTAGTAGAGGGAGCTGAATCCTATACCGTTAGCTCAGACGGGTGATTATGCTTCAATAGCAGATTGGTAGTTCCGGAAGGGGAGGAATTGTGGCACGCAGGGATGGCAGAGTCGCACGGTTCAAGATTCACGGTACATCTCGGTGGGGACAAAATGTACCAATATATGAGACGTCAGTATTGGTGGAGCGGGATGAAGAGAGATATTACCGTGTTTGTTTCTAAATGCGCCACTTGTTAGCTGGTAAAAGTGGATCATCAGAGACCGGCAGGACTTCTACAGCCATTGGAGGTCCCGATGTGGATGTGGGAGAGTATATCCATGGACTTTATCATGGGGTTGCCTACGTCACAGAAAGGTCACGACTCCATTTGGGTGATTGTAGACAGGTTGACTAAAGTCGCTCATTTTCTACCCGTAAGGACAGACTACACTGCGGGACAGTATGCCCAGCTCTTTATTGCAGAGATAGTGAGACTTCACAGTGTGCCCCTAAATATCGTGTCTGACCGAGACAAGATATTTGTTTCACGGTTTTGGGAGAGTTTTCAGGAGGCCATGGGCACGGAGTTACGGTTGAGTACGGCATATCACCCGCAGACCGATGGGCAAACTGAGCGTACAAACCAGATGTTTGAGGACTTGCTACGTATGAGTATCATTGATTTTGGGGGTGGATGGGTACAATAACTCCTACCAGTTCACCATTGGCATGGCTCCATTTGAGGCGTTGTACGGTATACCTTGTCGTTCCCCAACTTGTTGGCTGGAGGTGGGGGACAACAAACTACTTGGGCCGGAAGTGATTCAGGAAACTTCGGCGAGGATAGAACTGATTCGGAGTCGCATTTGGGTAGCTCAAGATCGGCAGAAGAGCTATGCTGATGCGAAGAGGTTCTTCAGGGAGTTTCAAGTGGGGGACCAAGTTTTGCTCAGAGTATCTCCTATGAAGGGGATTATGCGCTTCGAGAAGAAAGGGAAGTTGGCACCGAGATACGTGGGACCATTTCCTATTATTGAGCGGATTGGACCGGTTGCGTATAGGCTTGGGTTATCGGAGCATTTGCATCGGATTCACGATGTGTTTCATATTTCCTCGCTAAGGAAATATCTTAGAGACGATTTGGCTCATTCTATTATTGATTTGGAGGACATCGATCGCCAGCCTGATAGCTCTTACGAGGAGGGGCCGATTGCTATTTTGGACCGAAGTGAGAGGAAACTGCGATCAAAGATAGTTTCGTTAGTGCGCGTTCAGTGGAGACATCATAATGTCGAGGAGTCCACATGGGAACGCGAGGATGAGATGCAAGAACGTTATCCAGAGTTGTTCTTACCAGGTACTTTCTAGTTCCGAATTTCGGAACGAAATTCAGTTATTAGGGGGGAAGTATGTAATACCCCGTATTTTTGTGATATTTATTTATGGGATTAATTAAATTAAATGCCTATTAATTGGAAATTAATCCGGATTAAAATAGTAGCTAGATGCAAGTTGGTATTTGATTATAGTGTGCATATATGATTATA
This sequence comes from Sambucus nigra, assembly GCA_949130495.1. NCBI lineage: Eukaryota > Viridiplantae > Streptophyta > Magnoliopsida > Dipsacales > Adoxaceae > Sambucus > Sambucus nigra. Next base: position 625,178,822 of record OX422217.1, read on the forward strand.
TATGAATTTTGAATTATGAAATTGGTCGTGAGATTGAAATACGGCAATTTGGAAATTTAGACGCGTGAGACAGTCGCGTCAGGAATATATTTTTTTTAATTAAAAAGTGAATTTTAGTTCTATTAATCATATGGTCATTTTGAGTGCGCCAACGCGTCCGGAACGATCGAAATATTCAGAAAACACTAGCCGGGGGTTTGGTTTGGGTCCCGGGGCATTTTTAGGCCATACCGACAACGTATAAGGGTAGTTTGATAATTTTGGATTTTTGGGAATTAAAACCTACGAAAATTGGGAATTAATATCTGATTTGGCAATAACCCACTAAGCCCACTAATAACCAAATAGACTACGGAGGTTATTGAAAATTGTTCCAAAGAGTTCCTAAAGCACAAACCCTAGCCTCCATTACCACCATTAGAGAAGAAAGCTTGGAGAGAGAGAGAGGAGGAATTCTGCAGAGGAGAGAGAGAACCATTCATCAGATTCCTCATCAAATCCAGAGTTACCCTTAAGGAAAGTGATTTAATTTCGTTTTTATAGAGAATGCTTCTTCCATGCGTAGGAAACCCAATTAAATTGTATGTTCTTGGGAGTTAATGAAAAACCCATTTAAATTGGAAGTAGAAATTTCATTATTTAGATGTCTATTCTGATGATATTATAATTTGGATGAAACAAAAACGGATTTAATTTAGGCTCTTTGATGATTTATAAATTCTAGGGTTTATGTTCTTAGAATTGGGGGAAAATATGAAGAGATTTGATAATTGAATGAGGTTAGAATGAATTAACCCCACAAATCATATTAGTATATGACCTGAATATGTTTAGGAATGATTAGAGACTTTAAACAATCGTTGGATTAATGTTTGGATGAGATTTGAGGTGTAGAGAAGTTGGAAAAATGAGATAGGAAGTTCTGGGCTCGAATCTGGCCACCCGTTAGAAGACCTGCCCAGGTCGTTCGAACGAGCTCGTTCGAACAAGCTTCTAACAAGTTGACAGTTTGGGTTCTAACGAGAGGGATGTTCGTTCGAAGACTTTTGTTCGAACGAGATCTCGTTAGAAGGCCCAGTTCGTTTGAACGAACTCTCGTTCGAACAGCCTCGTTCGAACGAGACTTCGAATAAGTTGACAGTTTAGGCTTTTTACCCTGTTTTGATCCCGAGTGTCCCCTAACCTTGTGTATACGTAGAGATAACCTTCCCTTGAAGATTAATAGTTACATTTGGGATGTTTGGGATATAATGAGGAGTCAAACCTAGGAGTGTAGTGTGAACCTAAGGGAAAATATGAAGTAGGACATGAGTGTCTATTACGTTGCGAGAACTATTGACGGCCTAATTTATTATATTAATCGGAAACATATAAATTGTGTAGTATTATATGTCGGTACGAGAATGAGAAGTGTACCACCAATATATTATGGTGATTACTAAGATGTGTGAATACTTAGTATATGTATTGATTTTATGTGTATGACATACCTACCATACTTGCTATCACGGGAGGTTTACGTTCGCTTAGGGCCTTCTGATCCTTGTGTTGCCCGGATTTAGATTGGTTACCTCGATGAGCATAGGTGAGAGAAGGACTTATTGGGATGTTAATAAGTCTGCTGATCGTGGGAGCGTATGTATGTGCGTGACCCATGTGATGTGACTGTGTTCGCCTCCATTATTTGTGATGTTGTTATCTGAGAACGATTCCTGAGAGATTTGGACTACGTGATCCTTATGTACGTGATGTACCGGGATGGATAGCAGAGTATGTGTGCACCGCATCTTAGTCTCGGGGTGCTTGTATTGTATATTTATGACGTGAATAATATACACTTAATTAATGGGAACTTTCATGTTAATATTGTGAATAATATTATGGTAATGTTTTGAGAAAACATAACGGGTTAATTGATAGTGATTGATATTACTAATTGAGAATCTGAGTTTAAGTAAAGCCCTCTATTTATTTGATAACGCTAGAATGTAATATGGGAATCGAGTAGTAAGGGGTAGAACTTATTACGGTTTGGTTAGATATGGATGTCTTATAGATGGGTACGGTACGTTAGGAGTGCACATGTAGTCGAAAGGTGAGAATTTCATGTGAGTGCATGTCCTAACATGTATTTTGCATTTAATGTTTTAATGTTATTAAAACACTTGCTGTTTTTAAAATGATTTCCACTTTCGGGCTCTGACCCATTTGCTTTCAAATCTATTTTTGTAAAAACCATTTTAGGTGCCCAGCCACAAGGACACCATGCTTAGGATTCTCATTTGGGTGACGAGCTATAGATGTTTGTGGAAGTTACAGGACTTTGCTTGTAGACGCTTCATCTATCTTGACTCGATATTCTTCAGTTATCTGTTGTAGGGCATGTCGCCCATTTCTTTTAGAGACATTTCATTTATTTCATTTATTCAGACTATGGCATGTAATTATTCAGGATTCACACTTGTCGTATTATTTTTCAGTTGTGGGATTGTTGTGAGGAGTTTTCCTCCGGATTTATATTTATGTTGTGGTTATTTATTACTTCATTATAGTGAATGGTTGTTATTCTTTCATTATTCTTTTACTGCATGTTAGTCATACTTAACTTAAAATTTGGCACTTACTTTTTAAATACTAGGTGGTTAGTAATTATAAAAAAAAATGTTTTCGACAGTGATGTTATTAAGTGAACCAACTTGGCATTTTGAATTAATTTAATAAAGGAGTAGCTACCCGGTATTTAATTAGTCGGGGTGTCACATGTGTGTGAGTGAGTGTGCATGTGTATATATATATATATAGAGAGAGAGAGAGAGTAGTATGGTGAGAGGTACTCTATGGGAGTGGTGCATTTAAGATTCATGTTCTAATTATAAATTGTGCAATTTCAAGATTTTGGTGAAATGAACTAATTTAAGTTTTTGTGAATCAACATGAATTGGTTCATTTTTGAATTTGTTCATTTTTGTAACCAAACACTAATAATAACACAATTCATGAATGAGTTAATTTTAAATGAACTAATTTCAATTTTGAGTACAACCAAACAGACCCTAGTGTATTTTGGTGACCAAGAAACAATGATGATGCCCTCAATTATTTATATAAAAAAAAAAGGTTGTAGAAATGGAATTTTTCGTTATTTATAGTGAAAAGGACTCTCAAGGGAAAATTATCGTTGTAGCCGCTGACTTAACGTTGACTTGTTTTTATGGTACTACTATTAATGATTAACAGAGGGTGGTTTGGTAAATTGCAGATGCCCACGTTAAGTATGAGGCCTATGGACGTATTGGCTTGCGTTAGAGCTGGTGACATACTTTGAATGAGGTCATGTGTTTTTTGGGTTGCTAGCTCTCTGTTTTCTATTACAATTTTCTTTGATCAATTAAGAATAGAAAAAAATTGCAAAGTCTTTATTTTCGCATAATCAACCGAGGACGTGCTTAAATTTTTTTCAGAGACTTGGAATAGAAAAAAGTATCAAATACTAAATACTGGAAGGTCTCTCAAATATTTTTTAATATATATTTAATTTAATTACTTTTTATTTTAAAAAGTTCCTCAAATACCCATTTAATTAATATTTTTTTATTTTTAAAAGGTTTGTGATAGCGGCACTCACCTCCCACCTCCCTCCCCAACCCACCCCCATTGCAGGAGCTCCGACGACCCTAACATAAGCTCCTTTTTTGAATGTTTTTATGTGGTGGGGGACTTTTTGGAACAAAGTAAAAAATTAGAACTAAATGTGTATTAAAAAATGTTTGAGGGACTTTTTGGTATAACACCTAGAAAAAAAAATGCAAAGCTTTTTTATTTTTGTTTTTATATTTTTGAGTGGATGCTTTAAATTACCGCTAAGCGTGGTTCGATAACCAAATTTCAAGGAAAAATTCAAAAAGTTGAAAATTTTAATAAAAAATAAATTGTTAGGTTTTTTTGATAACTTAAATTTGTTTTGAAATTATATTTTCACATACAACATTCCTTAAGCATAATTTATCATATTTGAGTCACAAACCAATTCTTTGGGATGAGGTAATTGATTTTTTAGTGATACCTTTGGATGACACAAATCACTAAAAGCAATTTTTTTTAAAAGTATATATATTTCGAAAATATATAAATATATATATGTCATAAATTTATAAATCTATATGCAATACCCCGAAATTTTATTGATTTTATTTAATGGATTAATTGAATTAAACGAGAATTAATTTGGAAATTAATCTGGAGGTAAATACTAGCGAGATGTGAGTTGGTATTTTATTATTATGTTAAAATAAATTATTACTGAGAATATATGGTAATATGTGAGTATTGAAAATGTTAAAATTGTCACGAGGCAGAAATATGACAATTTGGGAAATTTAGTTGGGACACGCGCGTCAATCGCGTCAGGAATGAAATTTATTTGATTAAAAAGTAAATTATATTTTTATCAATCGAATGGTCATTTTGAGTGCGCCAACGTGTCCGGAAGGGTCGAAATAGTCAGAAAATACTTGCCGAGAGTTTAGTTTGGGTCCCGGGACACTTTTAGGCCAAACCGGCAACCCAGAAGTGTATTTGGGTAATTTTAAAAATTGGGGGATTAAAACCCACGAATTTTAGAGTCAAATTAGATATTACTAGAGAGGCCACTAGGGCCATTACGATCCAAAAGCAAGAGAGTGGGCTACGGGAGTTTTGAGAGAAGTTAGAGAGAGGTTAAAAGAGGTTCCAAACCAAACCCTCTCCCATCACCATCATTTTGGAAGGAATTGCAACCAGAAAGAGGAGAGAATCAGACTATAATCACCGACAACAAATCTGAAGAACAAACCTAAGGCAATTGATTTGATGTTATTAATTTCAATGAATATTTCCTCCATGTTTAGTGTAGAAACTTTATATACCTTGAACGTTTTGATAAAAACAAAATGTAATTGTCTTGGAACTCATAAGTTTGGATAGGGATTGCATGTAGAATGATTACGGATGAAATTGGTACCCAAAACTTCACTTTGATGATTTTAAAATGGATTAATGATGAGTATTTAGGTGCAATAAATTCTGGGTTCATGTTCATAGGGTTTGGGGCAAGATTTAGGAATTTATGACGATTACATGTTAATTAATAAGATTTGACCCAAAAATATGTTAAGAAAAGACTTAGGGTGACCTAGAGTAGTTTATCAACACAAAAACGTAGTTAGTATGAACTTATGATGGATTTTGAGAAAGGAATTTGGTGGGAAAAAAATGAAGTTGGGAAAATTCTAGGCATTTTCTGCGATCTCGTTAGAAGACCAACCTAGGTCGTTCGAACGACCTCGTTCGAACGATCTTCTAACAAGATTCCAGTACCCCTTCTGATGAGTTCATAGTTCGTTTGAAGCCATTCGTTCGAAAGAACTCGTTCGAACGTCCTCGTTTGAACGAGATTTCAGTGACTTCTAACGAGTTCACAAAAGGGCCTTTTTAGGGCCGATTTTAGTTTCGAACTTCCCGTAAACTTATTTAATTGAGTGTTATTCTTACCCTTGTTGATTAGTGGTTATAGTTGTGAGATTGGAGTACGTTGAAGATTAAAAATTAGAATTATATAATAGACCGGGTGACTTCTAGGGGTTAGGAGATAAATACTTGAAATTGCGACGTGAGTTGATAATCTATAATGTACATTTTTCGATAACTTATAAGTGTACTACATTAATGATGGTATAGGAATGTAAAATATACCTCTATTAATATTATAAGATATCTAAGATGTGTGAATGCTTAGTTTATGTGGTTATCTATGTATAACATACGTACCATACTTGCTATCACGGGAGGTCGACGTTCGATCAGGGCCATCTAATCTTTGTGTGCCTACGGGGGGATTTAGATTGGTACCTCGAGGACATAGGTCAGAGAATGACTTATTTGGCAGTTAATAAGTCTGTTGATGATGGGAGCGTAGGTATGTACGTGACCCATGTGATGTGAACTATGTTCGCCTCCATTATGTGTGATTGTTACTTATCGAAACGTTTCCTGAGAGATTCAGAATATGTGGTCCTTATGTACGTGATGTATCGAGATTTGATAGCAGAGTATGTGTGCATCGCAGCTTAGTCTAGGGGTAACATTATTGTATATTTATGATGAGATTGATATATTGAAAAATTGAAATGGATTGTTCATATAAGTGTAAGTGTGAATAATTTGTATCATTTTTGTAGAGTTAAAAATGGGAAAAACTCTTAGTAATTTTAGTAACTAATTCTGAGGAATGAAAGTAAAACTCTCAGTTTATATTAATATGTCGGTAATTAAACCATGAATAGTATAGTAAAGTCAGGTTATGGATTGGACTAGTTAGATAGTGGAATAATTAGAACGGGTACGGGTACGATAGGCGTGCACAATTAATTGAGAGGTGAGGAAATCATGTGAGAGAACGCACTGTAAAACCCCGGAGTTTGATTTTCTCAATTAAAATCCAAGTTAACAATTTCCTCTTATAAAGGTGCGGAAGCGTAGGGATGATGGTTCAATAAAATAAACAAATGCCAAATTTCAATTTCTTAAACAAAATTAAAATTACACCAACTGAAGTTTTAAACAAATTAAATCTCAAACTTAGTGAAATTAAAACAATACATATATTTACTTAAACCGATTAATGCAATCCAAGTCCTAGAATTTGTCTAAGTCATATTTATCAATATTATCAAATTAGGCGAAACCAAATTTTAGCAAATGACTTGAATTAAATAAACTATTACCCAATATTTAATATAAGTCCCAATTAAAGTGAGTGTGATAATTAAACCGAATTTTATCATGAAATTATTCTAAGCATGCGTTCTTAATTATTGAGCAAGATAAAATAAACCAATCACACTACGCCGCGATGTATGAGGAAAAATCCAAGACGAGAAACAACCTGGGACGGCCCTAGCCACAAATCCACTAGATACGGAATTACAATTACAAGACAAATAGACTTACAACGCACGACTCGATCCCTCTCAAGCCTCGACACTTCTTCTTGTAGAAACCTCTTCCTAGCGGATAACCTTGGAACACTACCGCGGTCTCGGAATCCACCGATAGGACTTTATATGGTCACCGTCACCCGAACATGGAGCCTTTCTCCGTGTGGGTAAATCATCATAGCAAACACTTCTTCTTTCTTTGTGGGTGGTGGAGGCAAAACCCAAAACTTCTCTTCAATTCGGTGTAGAGAAAACCGGTGCCAAACTCCAAGCAATTGATAAGTATATAAGAACTTGGAATAATTTCATATGGGTGTAAGCACTAGAGTGATGGAAATTTTTCTCTAAAATTCTCACTCAAAACATGAACATTTTCCTTAAAACAATTTTCTCTCAAACTCTCTCTAAGAGATGAAAATGGTATGGAAAAGTTAAGTTGGAAAATGTCCTTCCCGCACAAGTTAAAGTCTGAAAATTTTGGTTAAAAACCAAGTGGGGAAGTGGGTGCCAAACTGCAAAAAAACTGCCAAAAACTGTTCCCGCCTGGCCTCTCGTTCGAACGACATTTCGTTCGAACGAGATCTCATTCGAACGAGACTTCTTATGACACTCCAGTATGGACTTCGTTAGAATCTCGTTGGAAACCTCGTTAGAACGAACAATCTCGTTCGAACGACATTTCGAACGATGGACCAGTATACCTTGGTGGGAACTCGTTGGCCTGGCATGGCCTCTCGTTCGAACGACATTTCGAATGACTTCCAGAAATTTTGTAAAATTCGATTTTGGCCCAGAAACTTTATATACTTTAATTTAAAGTTCAAATTAAATTTTTCTGAAAATAAAAACACAGTTTATATTAAACCTAACACCCAATAAACTTGTTCCAAGCTCCTATATATATATAATTGCATTCATACCTTGGGAGCATGGAACCATAGTTGATGACGTAGAAACGAGGCACGCAAGCCGGCATATTTGATGAGGCTTTATACTCTTTGTCGCTACGTCTTCAAAAAACACTTCATAGGCTTGAGAATATTACAATTAAATACTATCCTATGAATAAATGTTTTTGTCCGGAATTGAGCCAAAACTATATATGGAATCAATTGGAAATTTGTGTCCTTACAAATCTCCCCCTTTGGCTATTCCGGGACAAAAACCAAACAAAAATCCTAAAGGGCCGTCCAGCTCACTAGACTCAAAACATAACCCACCCAAACTTGACTCAACCCAAGGATCAAATGCTTTGCCGTTTAAACAATGCCGCTTTAGAAGAAATCCTGCACACTTAAGCAAACTCATCAAATGCATAGGGAATATCAAAGTATTAAATGCAATTTTAATTAATTACTCCCCCTAAATTAATTCTCCCCTTTATCAAACACATGACCTACTTAGAAAGACGTCTCCCCTAAGATAAATCTCCCCCAAACTAAGATACGATAATAATAGGATTAGATACCATTTCTCCCCCTATCATCATTCTCCCCATTTTTGTTCAGGAATAGGCAAAGGATAAAGAACTAATAAACATAAAAGCACGCATATATATATAGACATAAACACACAAAATACAATAAGTTTGCACACTCGTATGGCAAAAATGTGTCATCTGGAAACGTAAGTGTTGGGGTGTGAACTAGCGACAATTAAATTTAGACCCAAACACTTAATAAACATTCACGGAGTTCTCATTTGATTCCAAACTTTATCACATTTAAATATAACCTCATGTGACAGTATAAAGATTGAACTCAATGAACAAACATACACAATGCATACAAGCCTAGCATGATGATGATTCTACAAACCAAATAGAGTCATGACATTAAAGACAACTAGGATTAACGGACATTGTGCAAACCGTTGATATACCATCCAATTCTCCCTCAATAAGCATATATATTCTTTTGTTTTTGAATGAATATATCAAACAAACATAGGCCTTGGCAATTGTTTTCTTTTTAATGCCAAATATTCTGTTTTTAGGCCGTTGGATCACGTATTTCTTTTAGATCCAATAAACGGTGGCTTACTATCGCAAAGGATTTAATTCATCCTTTCGGAGCCCTTCCCCGTGCACATTTAGATACATAATTTTTTATCTCACAAAGCTCACGTGCAACGGATTTTGACATGCACTAGTCCTCCTAGGTCATAGATATGTATATGACTAGATTGGTAGGAGAACACCTCAAAAAGCTCAAATATAACATGTGAAATTAATATTTCAAAAGAGCTCGTGCATGTGTGAATAGAGGCATATAGAAATAGAATCCATTTAAACAACACAAAATCCAACTACTCCATAAAATATGGTAAAGAACATTTTAAGGATTGACAATCTAAACCAAAAGTTCTAGCCACATGGGAGCGTAAAAGATGGGATTCAAACACAAGTATATGCCACTTAAAGTGTGTCAAACCAAAATACACAAAAAAAATCTTTTTGAGTTTTTGACATTTTTCACCAAAAATAAATATATAAACTCAAAAGAATAAGCACAAATCATTTGTATTTTTTTTTATTAAGCTTAAATGAAATAAATAAAACACAAATGATAAAGAAAAATCTTTTATATTTTTCAGTTAATTCAAACACAAAATATAATACAAAAAGATAAACAAGTCATAATTTCTAGCATGTGATATGAAATAAGGCAATGACTAGAAAATGACTAAACAAGCATACATTTAGCATGTGAATATAGCATGAAGTACAAATGCTAAAGTATGCAAAAGACTAACACATTCATCCTTTATATTTAGCAAGGGAGGAAGCATGTGAAAGTAAATGAGAATCAAAAACCCTATTTTGCAAGGCAACCAAGTCGGATTTCCTAACCCAAATTAATGAAGAATGACTATCTTGGGGTGTTAGAACGTTAACTACCGTGGTTACTTTACAATGGGATTTTCTAGGAATTAGTTTAAGATCAAAACAAAATTTCCTAAGATGACCTTTTCCACCACAATGAGTACAAGCAAAAACATGTCGAAAAGATTTACCTAAGGAGTGATCTTTAAATGCATTCCTAGAAGATTCTCCTAAAATATTGGTCTTGGCTTTATGAGTAGATTCATTACAAGTATTGAAGCCTAAACCACAGGTGTCATTTTTAATTTGGACTGTTCCTAACATTTTATCTAGTTTTTCCGAACGACATTCCAAATCAAATTTGACATTACTAGAATCTTTTAATTTATTTTCCAATTCTAAAATGTAAGATTCTAGTAAAACATTTCGCTCTTTAAGAGCAAGAAGCTCCTTTTTCAAGGATTCCATTAAACCCTTAAGGCTATCTCTTTCGCCTTCTACATATTCAAGCTTCTCTTGAAGAGTCCTTTCATGTGTCCTAAGGTCTTCTATTAAAGCACTTTCATCAACGACCTTGACACTTTCTCTTAAACTACCTTCTAACTTCAAATTAGCTCTTTTTAATTTAATAGATTCTTTATAAAGATCTTGAAAAGTATTTTGAAGTTCACTCACATTAACCTCTTCTTCATTTTCACTCTCTTTCTTCTCCACTCTCACTATCATAAAAAATAAGAGAATCATAAACTATGATCTTGGAAGTGTCATGAGTTAAAGTTTCATCAATCAATGAGTTCTCACTATCACTCACATGACTAGCCATAAAAGCCACAAAATTTTTCTTAGTGGGGGAATCGGACTTCTCTTCCTTATCACTATCACTAAGGGTCGCATTATATGAAATGGGTCGCTTAACCTCTTTCCTTAGTTTAGTGGGGCACTCATAAGCTCTATGTCCATAACCTTCACAACCAAAACACTTATTAGACTCGTCCCTATCTAAATTTTCATTACTAGGTTTAGGGATCTTTTCGGCTATAGGAATCTTCTCCGCTTTAGAAATCTTCTCGTTCTTGTCATGCTTAGAATATTCAAATTTCTTAAAATCATTTTTAAATTTATCTTTCTTAATTTTAAGAAATTTTCTAAATTTACGAGCAAATAAAGCCATGTCTTCCGAGTCACTATCACTCTCGCTCTCTACTACTTGTTTGACCTATTTTCGGGCTTTTAAAGCAACGCCCTTTTCGATTTTCTCTTCAGTTTTAGAGGGAAACATATCCAGTTCATAGGTTTGTAAATCACCTACAAGCTCTTCTAATTTCGTAGAGGCTAAAGTGGGTAAAGAATTTAAAACGGTCACCTTTGGAATAAATCTTTCGGGTAGGGACCTTAAAATTTTCTTTACAACATGGCCGTCAGGTATTTTCTCTCCCAAGTTAAAAGATGAATTAACAATATCAGAAAGTCTAGCATAAAATTCATCAAAAGTTTCTTTTTCATTCATTTTGATAGTTTCAAATTGAGTGGTGAGGTTTTGGAGTTTTGAAGCTTTAATGACACTAGTTCCTTCATGAGTTAATTGTAAAATATCCGAAGCTTCTTTAGCGGTCTCACACGTCATAATGCGTCGGAATTCATCCGATGTGATAGCGCTAAACAAGGCATTTAAACCACGGGAATTGAAATTAGCAAGTTTAAACTCATTTTCAGTCCATCTATCGGCGAGTTTGATAACACGTTCATTTTCAACTAAATAAGTTGGTGGGGACCACCCGTTAACAACAGACATCCAAACTCTTTCGTCAATAGATTTTAGTGCCGATCTCATACGTGCTTTCCAATACGCGTAGTTTGAACCATCAAAAATAGGAAATTTTGAAAATGGGGAAAATTCCATTTTAGCCAAAAATTATTTAAGGATCTTTAACGAAATAATTTATCGCTTTGGCTCTGATACCATTTTGTAAAACCCCGGAGTTTGATTTTCTCAATTAAAATCCAAGTTAACAATTTCCTTTTATAAAGATGTGGAAGCGTAGGGATAATGGTTCAATAAAATAAACAAATGCCAAATTTCAATTTCTTAAACAAAATTAAAATCACACCAAGTGAAGTTTTACACAAATTAAATCTTAAACTTAGTGAAATTAAAATAATACATATATTTACTTAAACCGATTAATGCAATCCAAGTCCTAGAATTTGCCTACGTCATATTTATCAATATTAGCAAATTAGGCGAAACCAAATTTTAGCAAATGACTTGAATTAAATAAACTATTACCCAATATTCAATATAAGTCCCAATTCAAGTGAGTGTGATAATTAAACCGAATTTTATCTTGAAATTATTCTAAGCATGCGTTCTTAATTATTGAGAAAGATAAAATAAACCAATCACACTACGCCGCGATGTACGAGGAAAAACCCAAGACAGGAAACAACCTCGGACGGCCCTAGTCACAAATCCACTAGATACGGAATTACAATTACAAGACAGTTAGACTTACAACACACGACTCGATCCCTCTCAAGCCTCGACGCTTCTTCTTGTAGAAACCTCTTCCTAGCGAATAACGTTGGAACACTACCGCGGTCTCGGAATCCACCGATAGGACTTTATATGGTCACCGTCACCCGAACATAGAGCCTTTCTCCGTGTGGGTAAATCATCATAGCAAACACTTCTTCTTTCTTTGTGGGTGGTGGAAGCAAAACCCAAAACTTCTCTTCAATTCGGTGTGGAGAAAACCGGTGCCAAACTCCAAGCAATTGATAAGTATATAAGAACTTGGAATAAACTCATATGGGTGTAAGCACTAGAGTGATGGAAATTTTTCTCTAAAATTCTCACTCAAAACATGAACATTTTCCTTAAAACAATTTTCTCTCAAACTCTCTCTAAGAGATGAAAATGGTATGGAAAAGTTAAGTTGGAAAATGTCCTTCCCGCACAAGTTAAAGTCTGAAAAATTTGGTTAAAAACCAAGTGGGGAAGTGGGTGCAAAACTGCCAAAAAACTGCCAAAAACTGTTCCCGCCTGGCCTCTCGTTCGAACGACATTTCGTTCGAACGAGATCTCGTTCGAACGAGACTTTTAACGACGCTCCAGTATGGACTTCGTTAGAATATCGTTGGAAACCTCGTTAGAACGAACAATCTCGTTTGAACGACATTTCGAACGATGGACCAGTATACCTTGGTGGGAACTCGTTGGCAAACTCGTTCGAACGAAACCTGGTTCGAACAAAAAACTCGTTCGAACGACATTTCGAACGACTTCCAGAAATTTTGTAAAATTAGATTTTTCCCCAGAAACTTTATATACTTTAATTTAAAGTTCTAATTAAATTTTTCTGAAAATAAAAACACAGTTTATACTAAACCTAACAACCAATAAACTTGTTCCAAGATCCTATATATATATAATTGCATTCATACCTTGGGAGCATGGAACCATTGTTGATGACGTAGAAACGAGGCACGCAAATCGGCATATTTGATGAGGCTTTATACTCTTTGCCGCTACGTCTTTAACAAACACTTCATAGGCTTGAGAATATTACAATTAAATACTATCCTATGAATAAATGTTTTTGTCTGGAATTGAGCCAAAACTATATATGGACTCAATTGGAAATTTGTGTCCTTACACGCACTATCATGTATTTTATATTCACTGTTTAATGACATTAAACACTTGTTATATTTTAAACTGTTTTCACAATCGGGCTCTGACCCGTTTGCTTTCAAATCTATTTTTTTTAAAAACCTTTTAGGTTCCCAGCCACAAGGACACCAAGCTTAGAAGTTCCATTCCAGTGACGTGCTGTAGCTGTTGTGGAAGTTACAGGACCTCGATTATTGAAGCCTCCACTTTCTACCTTGATTCCATTTTAGACTTATTTATCTGTAGGGCATGTCGCCCATTTTCTCTTAGAGACAGTTTATTTATTCAGTTTTATTTCAGTTTTGGATGTATAATTAGTCATTCAGACTTTATATTCGGTTTCATTCAGTATTCGGATTATTCTGAGCAGTATTCCTGCAGATTCATTTTATTCCATTGATTATTCTATTGTGACTGTGATGTGGTTGTGGTTTTAGCACTTCTTAATTTAAATTGGTTGTATGTTAATAAAATTTAATTAAAATTGACAGCTCACTTTTTAAATAATAGGTGGCTAGAAATTCTTAAAATGTTTTTCAACAGTGATGCTATGAACTGAACCAACTTGACATTTTGTATTAATTTGAATAAAGGTGTAGCTACCCGGTATTTAATTAGTAGGGGTGTCACACTATATTTCATATATTTATGTATTTCGTATGTTTCATATATTTCAATACACACACACACACACACACACACACACACACACACACACTAGGGTATGCCCGTGCCTGAAGGCACGTATATAATTTTAAAAAGTCTAAAGTTGTGTATAATATAAATAATATATTATTTTTATATTATAAGTATAAATTTTCAAATTATTGAATCATGTAAATTTAAGTAATGTTGAATCTTGTATAATTAGGTCAAAAAGTTATTTACAACACAAAAGTGGAAACAATTTAAATTATGCAGTGCAAAAGGGACATAAATTTTTTTATGAAGTGTTTTGTTACATGTCCTAAATTTCCAAAAAAAAATCGAAAAATGAATGAGTCCCATTTGAAGAGTCTTAATGACATATTTATTGTGCAACACTTAATGTACACATTGTGCGATTAAAATATTCATGTGTTAGGCCTAGTTATCTACTATTATGAATATGACTACACACATGCTCTATAACCATTTTGTATGTAGTGCAAAAAGGACATAAATTTCTAGTATCACTTAATACAAAGGATATATCAAAATATTCCACAAAAGATTATTTATTTTTAAAATTTTCTAATTGAAATAAGATGAGTAGATTGTTATAAGATAAACATCACATATTTGAGTCAAATGCAGCGCTTGTGGGTTCACTTTTAACTATCTCCACCATCTTTACTAACCATAAAAGAATAGAGAACAAATATAAATAGTACCAGGTATATTGAATAATGATACCAAGGGAATGTCTATCCCAACACCCCAAAAGTCTTCCTCCACACCCCAAAAGTCTTCCCCCGCACCTTTTTTAACAACTAAACACTAAATGATCAAAAGACCCTCAATATAAATATATGATTTGAACAAATATAATTTTTTGTTCAAAAATTTATTATTTTAAAAAAAAACGTAATATTTCGAAAAAAAATAAAAACATAAATTTTGATTATAAAAAATCCTAATATTCTGAAAATTAAAATAAAATTCAAAAAATATAAAATCATAAAATTCAATTTTTATTTAAAAAACATCATGTTATTCATAAGAAGAAACTTATTGGTTTTTTTTTATTAAAATGGGCTTTAATTAAAAAAAAATACATTTTCTTTAATTACTTAAAAAATGGACGCTCTTTTTATAAAAAAAAAAATTAACGTTAATTATATTAAACAAAAAATCTGAACGTTATTTTTTTTTAATAAAAATTGGAGTAAAATTTTATTACAAACTATATTTTTTTAACCCTTTTTTTTTACTAATTTTTATAAAACGTAGCTTTAAAAAAAATGTATTTTTTGGTAAAAAACTAAATTTTTAACTTTAATAAATTACTATTTTTTATTTTAGTATTTAAGAAAAATGTAATTTTCTTTTGTAAAAAAGAGTATTTTTGTTTAGTATTTTCGTTTTCTATTTTTAAGAAAAATGTACCAAAACTGTATTTTTTTTTAAATATACAGTAACAAATAATAAAAAATAGTAAACAAAAATACAGTTTTTCCAAAAAAATACAGTTTTGATACAGTTTATTTAAAAAAAGAAAATAAAATAGTAAACAAAAATATAGTTTTTTACAGAAGAAAAATACTATGTTTTTTAAATACTACAATAAAAAATAGTAATTTATTAAAGTGAAAATTTACTTTTTTACCAAAAAAAATACAGTTATTTTGAAAAGGCATGTGTGTTATAAAAATTTGTAAAAAACGAAGTTTAATAAAATATAGTTTATAATAAAATTTGACTCCAGGGTTTGTTAACGTCAACTTTTTTTTAATAAAAAGACGTCAATTTTTTAAAAATAAATAACGAAACTTTTTTTTTCTTAAAGTCCATTTTAAGAAAAAAAAAACATTAACTTTCTTTTTATAGATAACATAATATTATTTTAAATAAAATCTGAATTTGATGTTTTTATATTTTTCAAATATTAAAATTTTAATTTTTCAGAATATTAGGATATTTTATATTCAAAATTTATGAAGATCTGAGAACTATTAATATAAAAGGGCAGAGCATGATTTTATGAAAACAAATCATGTGAGAAAATATCACGCAATATATGCACTTTGCAGAATCTCATTGTCAGTAAGCATTAGCTAGCTATTGTTTATACAATTAATGTTTTTGTCCACTTCGTCATGCGCGTTTTCAGAATGTACGCTGTGATTAAAACAAAGAAGAAGCAAAAGAAAAGTGAATACATAAAATGAACTCGTAACTCATCTCGAGTGGTTAGTAGATCAAGAAAAAGAATATAAAATAAAGACATCTATCAGAGATATTGAATCGTCAAAAATAGCTAACGACTGGCAAAAGACGCTGCCAAAAGACTTTAGCTGATTATCAGCTAAAGACTGGAAAAAATATGAACTGGTACTTTTATCTAGTTGGTACCCGTATGAACTGGTATGACTTGATGACAGCTAACGATATCTAAAGAGTGGAAAAATTACTATTTAAAGTACGAACTGCTAAAAATGATATCGTCAAAGTATGAACTGGTAATTTATGAACTGGTAAAAACTGGTATGAACTGGATAAAAATAGTAATTAATTTTGGCTGGTATGAACTGGTACCTTTATATGAAAGCAGAGATGTTATCTTTGTAAGGATTTTTCTACAAACAATTGATATGTTATAACGAATCAGATCAGTAGGAGAAACGAGGCAAAATTTCTAATTTTAGAGAAAAAAATTGTTAGAAGAAGATAACCTTTCATTTTGGCCAAATCCTTAGAAAAAATATAGAGCTAGAGAGAGTAATGGAGAGGAAATGACCTCCCCTACAATAAAACGCCAATTTCATCCAGAGGTCTGAAATGGAGAGAGCGAAAGTAATCATCCACAGATCTGAAATGGTGAGTGAGTAACTTTATAAAATCATAAGTGAGTGATCAACCTTCAATGGTGGTCGCTGTGTGATGGAAGCAGTAGGCCGACAGCGACACTGTTGAGATTTGGTTTGTGTGTGTGTGTGTGTGAGTGTGTGTGTGTGTGTGTGTGTGAGAGAGAGAGAGAGAGAGAGAGACGAATGAGATGAGGTCTTCGAACAGGTATCCAAGTCACAACCCTTTTATGAAACCAGGAAGGAAACTCACACACTCCTTATGAGATAGAGACTACGATGTGTCAAATACTATTGTACCCCAGTACTTGAATTTTGAAGAAATGGGGAAAATAAATAAGAGTGTTCTAAAAGGGAGGGAATCCAAAATTTTCAAGGATAAAATAGGAAATGCAAAAAAAATTCATATTGATGACATCATCTTTTAAGATTATGACATACATAAGTATCCTACTTTATTATATAGATATATATGCGTATATTTTATATCTTTAATATATTCTATATATTTATATAATTTGTACATATATATATTTCGTGTATATTGCATATATTTTGTAACACCCCGCCCAATTAAATATCGGGTGATCAGCCATTTATCTTATTAAACAGGATTTTCATTTGGTTCATTCTTAACATCACTGTCGAACATGTTATTAATTACTAATCACCTACTAGTTAATTGAGTCGATGTCAAATTTTATCTTTTCATTTGACAGTTAACGCTATAAGAAAAACTTAATTAAACCATTCATGCACTAATATTAATGAAAACATCACATAATATGAATGAATACATAAATATCCTGCCGAATAAACTATCGGCTCAAAATCTAAATCCAAATAACAAGTCCAACAGCTAAAAATAAATTTCCATATAAGACAAAATAATAAAATGAATATGTATTGTAAGGGCAACAGACCCAAAGAGAAATTCTGGAAATCATGAAATCCAAAACTAGAATAAATCAACTGAGGCATCTACTCCAATCCCTAGATGCATCCACACATGATGCATCATCGAATCCCTAGAACGGATCTTTAAGTCTGATGTCCTTGTGGCTAGATACCTAAAAATATTTTTATGAAAAGAAAATATTTTGCAATAGGGTCAGAGCCTAATAATTTAAAAATGTTTAGCAATCATTTTATTGCAATAAATGAAATGCAAAGTATATAGTGTTCATAATTGATTTCACGATTGCACTCTTTTGAAAATAGAGTGAACACCTATCGCATTTATTTATCATATCTGGTAATCAATTGATTCAACTAGACACAATAGATACCTACACTAGCCCGATAACCACCCCTGATATGTCACGAATATTGCATATTTGTGCCCTTTATCTTTGTGCATTCTAGCACTTTTACGTTCTTAATTCTTATATTTATGATCGTTAACCAGACAACCTCGGATTTGGACATATATATGTTTTGTAGAGGTTAATTGTGCTTTAGTAGATATTGGAACGCTAAAAGTGAAGATCGATTGCATTTGGGAGAAGTTCTATCACCGGACGCTACTTCAAGGTAATTTTAGTCAATTCATGCTTTATTTTCGGCTCATGAATTTTCTATGGATGCTTATTTTGTTGAGTTAGCATCACGTGACCACAAACAGCGCATCGTTTTGAGTTCGGACCAAGAAGTTATGGCCATTTCCGTTATGAAGCTTTCCTCCCATGTGAAGACCAAAAGGCGCCAGAAAATAGAGTGCTGGTCCACCTTGCCTAGCAAGATAGTCGACCGCGTATTGGGATTTTGCCTTATGAGGTAACCAGTGGGCATCAACTTAAGGGACCGGTCGACCGTCCCCCTAGCCGCGGTCGATCGGTAGCATAAGATATTTGTCAACTTGTTCCTTTTCGTTTCTTTTTCTTTTTCTTTTCTATTTTTTATTCCCAACTTACTATGTAATAGAACCTTTGTTCTCTTTTGTTAAGACCTTAAATTTTACATTAGTTTTAGGGTTTGTAAGGATATTTGCCCGTTCTCCATTTCCTTTGGGTGTTTTGCCCATTTTTATGTATGTAAGTTTACTTTCGATTTCCTCTTTCATTTGTTTAATGCTTTCTTTACTTGCTTCCTTTCGTTTACATGCCTAGTTAATATTCATTTTCTTTTTATTTATTGCTTTGCTAATTAGGTTTACTTTCTTGCTTTTAATTCATGTCATTTACCATGCTTTCTAGCTAATTTAGTCTAGGTTGTGCTGAATTGAACTTACCTATGGGTTGACGGGTTGCTTTCATTTAGTGATGGAGTTTTACGGGTCTATGTCAAGGGGATTGTCCTATCCATTATGCCTAGGATATTTAACGGGGTATATCATGTATGCTCCATTTTTACGACCTTGCGTGCGTCATTTTCGGGGTATTTGTTAACGCCAAAATCTAATTAGACTTTTATGCGAATTTAGGGATGTGACAACTCTTGATTTAATTATCTGTTGAAAGACTCAATCTTAATAACTCGTGAGCTCGTGTAACCATTTTATACTAATTAAATCTAGGTGAGGGATATCCAATTCAACTTATAGTTTTTATTCTCTTTGTTAACATAATTTAAATACACCCGGCTAGAATAACATTCTCCTTTTGTTATCTTTTCCTTTTCGTTAAAACTTATCTTTTACACTTTGATTTTAGAAATATTAAACCAATTAAATTCTAGCAACTTGTCTTTGTGGATTGTATACCTGGACTGGCATCTCTACTCCCTTAAAAAGTGTAGTCATAGTTTAGGTTTTTGTATGGAGTTAGTGAGACGAATATAACATACGACCAGCATCGGTGATGCGACACCACTGCAAAACCCTTGTCTAATCAAAATGGCGTCGTTGCTAGGGACTTGATGTTTTAGAATTTATTTTATTTAGTATTTCGTATTATTTTTTTTCTAGTTGTATTTTTTGCCTCACATTTTTGTAGGACTTCTATATTTCAGCACCAAGAACCGCTTGAATTTTTCGCGCGAGCATTGCTTTGTAGATTTCGCCACTTCGGGCCATCTTTGGGGTAAGCACGTATTATTCCAATCCTTTTGGTAATCATTATGATAATTCTCAAAATCCCCATAAACCTATGACTTTTTGTCAATACTTAGAGTCCCAAAAAATTGCAAATTAAAAAATGACTTTGGGCGAGTATTACAAAAGTCAAGCTTTGGAGAGGGTGTATTTTGAGGATGATGATAACGATTTTGGGCCTCTAATTCCTTATAATAGGAATTTTGAAACAAATTGCAATAGTTTTTAAAATTCTTATAATAATGAGTTTGAGTATAGTTCTGATAATAATTTTCAAACTTCTCATTTTCAAGAATCCGCACCCCTACCTATGTCTTTCAGTGAGGGTTTGCTCATGCTTGAGAATGAGAGGTATGAAGACCATCATCGGGAAGAAAATTGTTTGTGGGAGCATGAATTGGATTTATTATTTGAATCCACCGATGATTTTTCTTTCAAAACTTTTGAAGCTGAGGAATGTTTTGAACCAAATGAGGACTTTGCGCCTACTTTGGAGAAAACCATTCTTGATTTCACCCATATTATAATTGAGAATTAAAGGGAGGATGAAATGGAAGTAGTACCCATTTTCAATGAAATAATTTCTTCTTTGGTCCCCAAATAATAATATTCCATTGAAAATGATCTTATTTCCTTTGAAACTCAATCTCCAAGCGATGATGACTCGTCTCTTGAGTTTGAATTTCTTTCCTCTCCCTTTTCATTCTACGTTATTGAACCATCACAAGTAACCGATGAATCGGTCCAAAACCTTAAAACGCTTAACCTTTTCACCGATGAGGAGTACTTGCTCGAGTCGCCTTCCATGAAGGCATATTTGCCTCCATGTGCGCCACCTCCCATTCCGCTTACTAAATCTTTGGGACATGATTCAATTTTTCTTGGCCCCCATGTGTATTTGTCACCCATCTTATCCAAATCCCCCATCATCCGCCCAAAATTGATAAGTGGCGATGGTTCACCTTTTCCACGACTCACATGCCTTCCGTTGTTCAAATGGAATTCTTATTTTCGGGAGGCATGCATGAGAGGGAGGGTCCGCCGTGGATCTTTCAAAGTCAAATCATAGTTTTGGTGGACCCTCAAAATTTTCAACTTCGGATTTATAGTATATTAGAAGTTAAAATTGTAGGTTATAAATTGTTAGTTTTATTTTTCTTATTTTTCTTATTTTTCTTTATTTTTACTTTTTATCTAGTGTAATTAGTTCAAAGTTTTATTTCTTGCTTTTTCTATGCTTGGTACTAACATGTTTTGTAGAATAATTGGACTTATACTTTCACGAGATCGCTCCATTTTGGGTAATAACACTATTTTCCTCTCTTGAACATGGTTCTTAATTTACATTAAGGACAATGTTAGTTTTTAAGTTAGGGGGTGTGGGATATTCTATCCATTCATTAGTAGTGTCCATGGTTTTGATTATATGTTACTTCCAATGCATTCTTTTCTAGTAAAAAATTAAAAAATTAAAAAAGATTTTCTTTCTTTTTTCTCTTTTATTGGGCATTTTGTCTTTGTTTTCGATGATAAATTTTAATAATTGCCCGATCCATTAGACAATTCAACGATGCAAGTTCTCGATTTTAGAAGTTATTAGACTTTAGTCCTCAATCATTGATATTATGAATAACTTCATGAATTAAACTTTAATCCCATGAGCACATGCACTTTCCTTACTTTATTGATTTGCTTTAAGATTTTTATAACTCGATAATCTTTTTTTGCATTGTATATACTTACACCGAGTAAGCTTTGTATCTTTCTTCATTTGTGAGTGTATACACTATTCTTTCCTCTTTGAAAATGTTACAGTCGTTGGTAATCTCACTATTCTTTCATTTGATTGTTCATTAATTGAGTTTATATCTTGAAATGTGTTAATTGATCATGATTTTCATATATTGTTTTGACTCGAGAATTACGTAATCTTTATTAAATAATCATAGGAAATCTTTGTTATATTACCCATATTAGCCTTAACCCCACCTTACATGTTTACCCTCATCAACCCCTTTGAGCCTAAATATTGGCCTTTCATTTTATTACCCAATATCCCATAACCAACTCCACATTGGAGTTTTAAACCATACTTATTACCTTACATACCTTTGTTTGGAATGTTACTTGGGATTCAATGATGTTGTTATCTTGTGGTTGAAATTTAGGCATGTGAGAGTGTGAAAAGTAAAGAAAAAAGTAGTGAAAAGAAAAGAAAAAGAGAAAAGTAAAAGAAAAGAAAAGAAAATAAAGAAAGAGGAAGTTTGTATATGTTGTGTATAGTGTTAAATAAGCTTTGATTACTCTCCCCATTGTTATATTCAATGCCTTTTATGGATTGTATTTTCCAATTTTTGATATTGCCGCATTCTTCCCATTATTCTAAGTTTTCATTCCGAACACTTTGAATCCATACATACGTATCCTTCATTTCGTACCCTAGACTAGCCTACATTATAACCCTATACAAGTCCTATGAGATCTTAGGGTGCAAAAGTCAAAATAGTTTTGATAATCTGTGAAAATAAATTTTGCCTTTTTTTAATGAGCAGTATCTTTCATTGAGATTACAATTTTTCATATTCTATATAGTGTTCTTCCTTTTTGACATGTGTACGGCCTAGTTTCCGTTTACATTTACTCTTTATACCCATATGTTTCGTGTGTTACCTCCCTGTTTCGAGTGAATTCACTTGATAAGTGTCATGCCCATGAGGATTGAATATATCCATGCTTTAATATTTATTATCCTTTTTATATAAGTTTTTTCCAAATCATATTTTACATGTGCTCGCTCCCCTCCCACATTTTAAAGTTTCAATTCTATGAGGCGCATTCTATAATGTTAATAATACGGATTTCTGTGTGAATTCATTCACTTTGCTAATAATGTGTAAGAAATTTTTTTCGCTATTATTGGGTGTGTCACTGTAATACCCCGTAATTTTAAATGACTTTTAAAATGGGTTATATTTTAAATTAATGGATTAATTAGATTTTATTATTAATTAATTCATTCGGGTTTTATCCATACGGTGGATATTAATATGGATGATTCTGAATATTACATAAAGATATTTAGGTAATATATGAATGTGATGTCATTGAGATGACCGTATGATATAAATTCGGTAATTTATATTTTTAGTCAGATGCGGTATGGGACGTGTCGGGACTAGTTTATTAAATTAAAAAGGGAAATTTATTTTCTATCGACCTAATAGGAATTTCGACTGCGTCGTTGCGTCCGGAAGGTTCGAAATAGTCAGAAAAGTCTATTTGGATGTTAATTTTGAGTCTCGGGTCATTTGGGAATGAATAGACAACCCGAAAGGGCATTTTGGTCATTTTTCTAGGGGGATGAATAGTGATTTCGGATTTGGAATTATTATAAGTATTGGTAGATTAAGTGAATGGGAGTTATTCATCTCCTCTTCACAAATAAGAGCAGCCATCTTCTTAGAGTGAGAGTAAGAGTGCTTGGGAAAAGAAAAGTCACTTGGGAAGGTGAAGAACAAGAACCAAGGTTCACTACCACCAACCACCACCAGCCACCACCGGAGTTTGACCGGAGAAGGGACAACCAACTGAGATAAACTACACCAAAGGATCAGACCTACACTAAAGGCAAGTGTTTGATAATGGCAATTTAAGTTTGTATATTGTCCATGTTAGAATAGTATGAAAAGAGAAGATTATTCATGTTTGGAAGAAATAATGGAATGATTAAATGGATTTCTGGAAACTGAAATGATATAGGAATTGAACTTATGTTTTAGGTTGATATTAATCCACGAAATAGCCATGAATCTGTTGAAGAAAGTATGGAAACCATTGATGTGTTCTTGAAGATGATATATTGATAATTTCTGGAAATAAGAAGATAAACATACTTTTTAATCCAATCCCTTGATGATTCTAGGATGTTTAGTGTACTGGAAATCGTTCATATATGTTGGGATATCATGTAGAAATAATCATAACTCATTTTGGAGGTTAATATGATGGTCTGAATGTGTAAAAATGGTGAAACCCGTAGTTGCAGAAAATGCAGGAAATCAGGCCTGGACCTGAGGGATCGATCGATCGACCCCTACCTTCGATCGATCGACCTCCCCTGATTATGTAAAGTTGTTTTCTTTTTAAATTGATTCTTATCCCAAATCAATTGTGGATCTTTAGTGATTATTATTTGGATATTTTGGGACCTAGAAATATCAGTAAAACCCTTGTTAAGATTTGAATTAATTTGATTTGGATTCGAGAGATTTAAATGATGAAAATTATATTAAATGGAATTTCGGTTGCTAGATTCATTTGTTAAATTCCAAATGGGGATGTATGAGGATTTAAGATAGGACCAGTAGGGGTGATTTAATATAACACTTGGGTATCCTTAAGATTTCAAGAGGGTTTAATCCTAAGTGAAAGAATATGTGTTCATGAGAGATTTGAAACTATCGGTTTTAACCTTAATTAAAAGGAGAACTAAAATCGTAGTAGTTCGGGAGAAATAATGTTATGGACCAGTAGAATATTAGTGACTTCTTACTGAATATATGTTGAGGAAAAACCTATTTGAATCTTAAGGGACGGGAGCTTAGAACACATTTGATTGAATGAGGGTACGAGGTTATCCTGATTGCATAGTTAAAGTTTTCGGATCTCCTCGATCGAAAAAGTTAAGTAGTAGTGTATTGGAGGGGTTCCTTGTTTGGATTTCGCTTTGCGAGACGCTCTGCTCATGAACCTTAACGACGTCGGTAGTGGAGAGATGTTATAGGATGCGAGGATAATCAAATTATGAAGTAAAGATATGTTATTTTAAAAGAGATATAATGCTACGTATGGGAAATATCTTAGGGTAGTGATAATTACCTTATTGATATTACATTATAGGTATGATAATACCTAT
This sequence comes from Sambucus nigra, assembly GCA_949130495.1. Classification (NCBI taxonomy): domain Eukaryota; kingdom Viridiplantae; phylum Streptophyta; class Magnoliopsida; order Dipsacales; family Adoxaceae; genus Sambucus; species Sambucus nigra. Next base: position 625,203,745 of record OX422217.1, read on the forward strand.
TTGATTGATTGACGATTATGTGTACGACATACCTAGCTTACTTGCTATCGGTGGGAGGTTTACGCGTGAGGGCAGTCATATCCTAATGAATCCATGGGATCTTTGAATTATCGCTCGAGAACATAGGTCTATGAAAGACTTATTGGGGAGTTGATAAGTCCGCTGACTGTGGGTACGTAGGTATGTGCGTGACCCATGGATACGAGAGCTATGTTCGCCTCTAATTTGTTTGTTGTTTGTGGTTCGTGAAATCTTACCGAACCTGTAGTCCCCTATTCGGCGACCTGCGATAATGGGACATGATAGCAGAGTAATGCATTGCACCACAGCTGTGACTCGGGGGGCCGTATTATATATGAATATATATATATATATATATATATATATATATATTTAATGGATTAAATGGTTACATGAATATATTGTGGTTAAATCTATCTACGATGATAATTGTAGATAACGGTGAATAGAGAAAGATAATGGAATTAAGCTAATAAATGTTTATGCTTATGGAATTAAAAAGCTTCACTCATGATAATGAGAAACGATTCATGTTAATGAGTAATGATTCATGTTAATGAGAAACTAATCATATAAAGAAGAAATGTAAATGCATAATAAGGTGACGTATGGTATGGGACATACGGGGATTTTGATATGGGAATGAAATTTTAATATGGAGACTAGAAAAGAGGAACCATTAACTAGGAGGTTAATAGGAAACGTTAAATGTGCACTCTAGTTGAGAGGTGAGAATTGCAAGTGAGAGTGGGATCTAACATGTACATAATAAATGCTTTATTGCACTTGTTAAATACTTGATGTTTTTAAAATAATCTACACATTCGGGCTCTGACCCGTTTCCTTGCATATTTTCTCTTCTATTGTATCTCTATATCAGGTGTCCAGCAACAGGGACGCCAACCATAGTTGATTTTGACGAGCTATGGAGCTATGGAAGTTTTGCTTAGACGCTTATCATCTTTTTGATTCACAGTATTCTTACATAGGGCATGTCGCCCAAAGGATTTCAGTTATCATTTTCTGTCGGAGTTAAACTATTGTATTTGTGTCTTTTTAATACATTTAACATTGTTGGGATTATTGTAAAGGATTTATATTATTTTGGAATGTTTATTCCAGTTACATTTAAATTATTTTGAGTTATGTATTTAGTGATCTGTGTTGTAGAATAAAATGTGTTGTGTTATTCTTAAACTGGAAATGGATTTTGTTAAATTAAAATTTGAAATGTTTTTAACACCAGCTTAATTGAGTTTTGGGTGAGTTGTAAATGTTTTCGACAGTGATGCTAAGAATGAGCCAACTCTATATTATGTTTTAATTTGGTATGGTACTAGCCACCCGGTATTTAATTAGGCGGGGTGTTACAGGTGGTATCAGAGCATCAGGTTATAGTGTCCTTTAGGATCTGTACGGCTTATTGTGTCTTCAGCTTAGCGTTCTTTGATGTAGAGCCCTATGAGTAGGATTATTGCTTTTCTATTTACGCTTACGATCTTCAGCCATTTTGAGATATCAAATACTGATAGTGTTCTCTCATTTCAGATGCCTCCTCGACGTGCACCTCAGTCAGCCCCAGCTCAGGGTACAATGACTACAGCCGAAGTTGCTGCAATTGTCGCTCGGGCAGTCAATGCTGCTGTAGCCGCTATTCAGCTGGCTCCCGCACGGGAACCGGTTGTGCCACCTGCGCAAGGGCAAGTGTTTCCTACTGCCTGGGAATGAGCAAGGGATGCCTTTCAGAAAGCGCACCCACCCGAGTTTCAGGGAGGATCAGATGTTGTGACTGCTAGCCAATGGAAGAAAGATATCCAACGGCACTTGAGAATGATCGAATGCACTGAGGTTCAACGTCAGATACTAACCACATTCAAGCTAGTAGGAGCAGCTTTACAATGGTGGGAAGCTACGACCACTATGGAGGAGAGGGACACAATGACTATCCAAGACTTTTGGATACGGTTTGATGGGAAGTATTTTCCTTCTGCCATCCAGGTAGAGATGAGGTGGAAGCTACTTGATTTGAAATAGGGAGAGAAAACTGTGGCGAAATATGAGGAAGAGTTTACTAGATTAACTAATTTGGTACCAGCTGAAGTACCTACTGAGGAGAGGAGAGTCCTAATGTTCACTGATGGGTTGAACTATAAAATTCGCCAGCATATATTGGGGAATCTTTCATTACGTACGTATGCAGATGTTATAAATGCTGCAATGCTCCACTGTCAAGATAACCGCTTCCATAATTAAGGTGTCAAGTGAGGGTTTGGGTCAGGCCTGCAAGGCAAGACTTTTGGGGGCAGTTCTAGTGGGACTCAGTCAGGGCAGAGTCATCAGCGTCAGAGTGAGCAGGGTTCCCAGACAGGGGACTATGCTAAGCGTTTGCGATTTGGAGATTCTCGATTTGAGGATAAAGGTATTGGGCAAGGACAACAGGGCCATCAGAGCCAGAGACAGGCTCATCAGGGCCAAGGGAAGGGAGGTAATGGCCAGCAGGTTCGGGGTCAACAGGGGCAAAGTGGTGGAAAGTTTGCGGGAAAATGTTTCATGTGTGGCAAGTATGGCCATAAACGTCAAGATTGTCCTGAGAAAGACAAATTCCCTCAACAACAACATGCTCGACAGGAGCCACAGGTACCAGTGTTTCCACCAGCTGCTCTTCCATCTCCAGCTCCATCTCCGGTGCTAGCACTACCTCCCATTCCAGTAGCACCCGCGCAACAGGGTCAGTACGGGTGTGTATATAACGTCCATCAGGCAGTGAATCAACAACCACCACCCACGAATGAGGGTATGTTTTCTATCTAAGGAATTATGAAGTGTATATTGATTTTGTTACGTTTAATGTTGTGTGGGCAAGAGGGTTGCTAAACTTAGCCTATAGCACTGTTAATTATGTAGACTCACTGAGGGGTGTGGGACACCTTTATATTACATGTTATCACGTGGGTTTGATTTGTATCATTGGATTACTTACCTAGAGCATGTCCGAGTGTGATTTGACTATCGGCGTGCATTGACTTGTGGTATACGAGAGCATATGTCTGCATCTTGTCTTCTATAAGAGAGTAGATGCGTAGACCCTATATGAGATCGATAAAAACCAAATTTTTGTTTTTCAAAATTGACAAACCTGATATTATTTTTACCAAAATTTTTTTATATATATTATTGACTAAGGACCTTAGGAGTTTCGATGACCGACTACTTTAGGAAGTAGTGTATCGGGGTGTTTCCTTGTTTGGATTTCGCTTGCGAGACACCCCACGCATGAAACTAATAACCGTTGGGAGTCGAAATAAGTTAGGTCTTTAGTATATGAGATTCTAACCTTTGCGACAAATATTATAATGAAAGTGGTACGACAGGGTGTATGGGCGCCCTCGATGATTGAATGGTAGTAATTTTCATAATGGTATAAGGTAAGTAATTTGAGACTTCAGGATTTATCTGTTCCCTTCGAGAGGATAATTTTTTCCCAAAGTTTGTTACGTGGACGGTATAGGGAAGATTAGGTAAAGTCTAAATTTGATTCAGTTGAGACTATACGGTGAGGCTTGGCGTATAACATCGACAGGGATTTTGTTAATGTACTGTATGGGCGGTACATCTTGGATTTCTTGCGATGTGAGATTTATACTCGGAGTTGACCTTACCTGTATGACTAATATTCCCGAATTTCGGGACGAAATTCTATTATAAGGGGGGAAGTATGTAATACCCCGTAATTTTAAATGACTTTTAAAATGGATTATATTTTAAATTAATGGATTAATTAGATTTTATTATTAATTAATTCATTCGGGTTTTATCCAGACGGTGGATATTAATATGGATGATTCTGAATATTACTTAAAGATTTTTAGGTAATATATGAATGTGATGTCATTGAGATGACCGTATGATATAAATTTGGTAATTTATATTTTTAGTCAGACGCGGTATGGGACGTGTCGGGACTAGTTTATTAAATTAAAAAGGGAAATTTATTTTCTATCGACCTAATAGTCATTTCGACTGCGTCGTTGCGTCCGGAAGGTTCGAAATAGTCAGAAAAGTCTATTTGGATGTTAATTTTGAGTCTCGGGTCATTTGGGAATGAATAGACAACCCGAAATGGCATTTTGGTCATTTTTCTAGGGGATGAATAGTGATTTCGGATTTGGAACTATTATAAGTATTGGTAGATTAAGTGAATGGGAGTTATTCATCTCCTCTTCACAAATAAGAGCAGCCATCTTCTTAGAGTTAGAGTAAGAGTGCTTGGGAAAGGAAAAGTCACTTGGGAAGGTGAAGAACAAGAACCAAGGTTCACCACCACCAACCACCACCAGCCACCACCGGAGTTTGACTGGAGAAGGGACAACCAACTGAGAAAAACTACACCAAAGGATCAGACCTACACTAAAGGCAAGTGTTTGATAATGGCAATTTAAGTTTGTATATTGTCCATTTTAGAATAGTATGAAAAGAGAAGATTATTCATGTTTAGAAGAAATAATGGAATGATTAAATGGATTTCTGGAAACTGAAATGATATAGGAATTGAACTTATGTTTTAGGTTGATATTAATCCACGAAATAGCCATGAATCTGTTGAGGAAAGTATGGAAACCATTGATGTGTTCTTGAAGATGATATATTGATAATTTCTGGAAATAAGAAGATAAACATACTTTTTAATCCAATCCCTTGATGATTCTAGGATGTTTAGTGTACTGGAAATCGTTCATATATGTTGCGATATCATGTAGAAATAATCATAACTCATTTTGGAGGTTAATATGAAGGTTTGAATGTGTAAAAATGGTGAAACCCGTAGTTGCAGAAAATGCAGGAAATCAGGCCTGGACCTGAGGGATCGATCGATCGACCTCTACCTTCGATCGATCGACCTCCCCTGATTATGTAAAGTTGTTTTCTTTTTAAATGTTGATTCTTATCCCAAATCAATTGTGGATCTTTGGTGATTATTATTTGGATATTTTGGGACCTAGAAATATCAGTAAAACCCTTGTTAAGATTTGAATTAATTTGATTTGGATTCGAGAGATTTAAATGATGAAAATTATATTAAATGGAATTTCGGTTGCTAGATTCATTTGTTAAATTCCAAATGGGGATGCATGAGGATTTAAGATAGGACCAGTAGGGGTGATTTAATATAACACTCGGGTATCCTTAAGATTACAAGAAGGTTTAATCCTAAGTGAAAGAATATGTGTTTATAAGAGATTTGAAACTATCTGTTTTAACCTTAATTAAAAGGAGAACTAAACTCGTAGTAGTTCGGGAGAAATAATGTTATGGACCAGTAGGATATTAGTGACTTCTTACTGAATATATGTTGAGGAAAAACCTATTTGAATCTTAATGGACGGGAGCTTAGAACACATTTGATTGAATGAGGGTACGAGGTTATCCCGATTGCATAGTTAAAGTTTTCGGATCTCCTCGATCGACAAATTTAAGTAGTAGTGTATTGGAGGGATTCCTTGTTTGGATTTCGCTTTGCGAGACGCTCCGCGCATGAACCTTAACGACGTCGGTAGTGGAGAGATGTTATAGGATGCGAGGATAATCAAATTATGAAGTAAAGATATGTTATTTTAAAAGAGATATAATGCTACGTATGGGAAATATCTTACGGTAATGATAATTACCTTATTGATATTACATTATAGGTATGATAATATCTATTTAATTGATTGAAGATTATGTGTACGACATACCTAGCTTACTTGCTATCGGTGGGAGGTATACGCGTGAGGGCAGTCATATCCTGATGAATCCATGGGATCTTTGAATTGTCGCTCGAGAACATAGGTCTATGAAAGACTTATCGGGAGTTGATAAGTCCGCTGACTGTGGGTACGTAGGTATGTGCGTGACCCATGGATATGAGAGCTATGTTCGCCTCCAATTTGTTTGTTGTTTGTGGTTCGTGAAATCTTACCGAACCTGTAGTCCCCTATTTGGCGACCTGCGATAATGGGACATGATAGCAGAGTAATGCATTGCACCACAGCTGTGACTCGAGGTGCCGTATTATATATGAATATATATATAATGGATTAAATGGTTACATGAATATATTATGGTTAAATCTATCTACGATGATAATTGTAGATAACGATGAATAGAGAAAGATAATGGAATTAAGCTAATAAATCTTTATGCTTATGGAATTGAAAAGCTTCACTCATGATAATGAGAAACGATTCATGTTAATGAGTAATGATTCATGTTAATGAGAAACTAATCATATAAAGAAGAAATGTAAATGTATAATAAGGTGACGTATGGTATGCGACATACGGGGATTTTGATATGGGAATGAAATTTTAATATGGAGACTAGAAAAGAGGAACCATTAACTAGGAGGTTAATAGGAAACGTTAAATGTGCACTCTAGTTGAGAGGTGAGAATTGCATGTGAGAGTGGGATCTAACATGTACATAATAAATGCTTTATTGCACTTGTTAAATACTTGCTGTTTTTAAAATAATCTACACATTCGGGCTCTGACCCGTTTCCTTGCATATTTTCTCTTCTATTGTATCTCTATATCAGGTGTCCAGCAACAGGGACGCCAACCATAGTTGATTTTGATGAGCTATGCAGCTATGGAAGTTTTGTTTAGACGCTTATCATCTTTTTTATTCACAGTAATCTTACATAGGGCATGTCGCCCAAAGGATTTCAGTTATCATTTTCTGTCGGAGTTAAACTATTGTATTTGTGTCTTTTTAATACATTTAACATTGTTGGGATTATTGTAAAGGATTTATATTATTTGGGAATGTTTATTCCAGTTACATTTAAATTCTTTTGAGTTATTTATTTAGTGATCTGTGTTGTAGAATAAAATGTGTTGTGTTATTCTTAAACTGGAAATGGATTTTGTTAAATTAAAATTTGAAAAGTTTTTAACACCAGCTTAATTGAGTTTTGGGTGAGTTGTAAATGTTTTCGACAGTGATGCTAAGAATGAGCCAACTGTATATTCTGTTTTAATTTGGTATGGGACTGGCCACCCGGTATTTAATTAGGCGGGGTGTTACAGTCACATGTGATTGGGCATTATTTTAAGGAAATTGTATGATGTTTGTGGGTTATATCCTTGAAAACCCTCACGAGATGACACTTGTCCAATAGGGTAACCTAGGGGTTTAACGACTTATTGCATATGCTAAATGCAATCGTGTTCACTACGAAAGTGGCTTTTGTATTTTGATGCATATATACGTTCTGTATCACCTTATGTGGACTGGTTTTGTTTGTTTCATCACTAGGGACAAGCAATGTCTTAGTTAGATGGTGTGATGTTTCACGAATATTGCATATTTGCGCCCTTTATCTTTGTGCATTCTAGCACTTTTACGTTCCTAATTCCTATATTTATGCTTATTAACCAGACAACCTCGTATTTGGTCATACATATGTTTTGCATGGGTTAATTGTGTTTTTGTAGGTATTGGAACACTAAAAGTGAGGATCGATTGCATTTCAGAGAAGTTATGTCACCATACGCTACTTTAAGCGCATTTTACTCATTTCATGCTTCATCTTTGGCTCATGGCTTTTCCCTGAATGCATAGTTCGTTGAGTTAGCATTGCGAGTCCATAAACGGCGCGTCGTTTTGTGTTCGAACGAAGAAGTTATGGCCATTTCCATTACGAAGTTTTCCTCCCATTTGAAGACCAAAGGGCACCAGAAAATAGAGTACCAGTCGACCTCACCTAGGGGGTCGGTCGATTGCGTATTGGGATTTTGCTTTATGAGGGAACCATTGGGCATCAACTTAAGGTACCGGTCGACCGACCCCCTAGCCGCGATCGACCTGTAGCATCAGATATTTGACAACTTGTTCCTTTTCTTTTCTTTTTCTTTTAATTTTCTATTTTTTATTCCCATCATACTATATAAGAGAACCTTTGTTCTCTTTTGTTAAGACCTTACATTTTACATTAGGTTTAGGGTTTGTAAGGATATTTTCCCGTTTTCCATTTCCTTTGGGTGTTTTGCCCATTTTTATGTATGTAAGTTTACTTTCCATTATCTCTTTCATTTGTTTAATGCTTTCTTTACTTGATTCCTTTCATTTCTATGCCTAGTTAATATTCATTTTATTTTTATTTATTGCTTTGCTAATTAGGTTTAGTTTCTTGCTTTTAATTCATGTCATTTACTATGCTTTCTAGCTAATTTAGTCTAGGTTGTGTTGGATTGAACTCACCTATAGGTTGACGGGTTTCTTTGCTTTGGTGATGGAGTTCTACGAGTCTATTTCGAGTGGGTTGTTCTAGTCATTATGCCTAGGAGATTTAATGGGGTATATCATGTATGATCCATTTTTCGACCTTGCATGTGTAATTTTCGTGGTATTTGTTGACGCCAAAATCTTATTAGACTTTTATGTGAATTTAGGGGTGTGACAGCTCTTGATTTAATTAACTGTTGAAACAAGACTCAATCTTAATAAATCATGAACCCATGTAACCATTTTATAATAATTAACTGTAGGTGAGGGATATCCATGTCAACCAATAGTTTTTATTCTCTTTGTTAACATAGTTTAAATACATTCGCCTAGAATAATATTTTCCTTTTGTTATCTTTTCCTTTTTGTTAGAAATTATATTTTACACTTTTATTTTAGAAATATTAAACCAATTAAATTCTAGCAACTTGTCTTTATGGATTCGATATCCGAGTAGCCGCTCTACTCCCTTAAAAGAGTGTAGTCATAGTTTAGGTTTTTGTATAGAGTTGGTGAGCCGAATATAACATACGACTGGCTTCGGTGATGCGACATCGCTACAAAACCCTTGTCTATCAACCTAGTTATAAGTTAAACACACTCTCATTATTAGTATAATATATATATAACCCTCATCTATATGAATATATTAAATGTCACATTGATACTATTAATAGATAGTCACATATCATCAAGATATATACACATATATGTCACTATGCATATATATAAATACACCGCATCCTCATAGCTTGGTCCTATTAGATGCATCCCTCATACATGCTATTTGGTCCCAGACACATCTCGTGTTACCTCTGGTCATCGGGTCGGAATCTCACCATCGATCCCAAATCATAAACAAATAATGGAGGCGGTTATAAATACATAGGCCTTATGATTTTTATACACCTTCCTTAAAGACCTGTGTGATGTCCCCATCTCATCACGGTAGGAGACACCCGAGCACTATAACCTGGAGCACAATCTAAACCCCGTTGGAAGAGCATCCTCAAGTAACAAATAAATAAACACAATTTACATTCAACTCGCATGCATATATATATATATATATACATTCCAAGTGTTAACGAATCTAGTCATAATTTCTAAGTCCCACACTAAATAGCTCCACCCCGCCATTTATTTTAAGCTATAGGATTATACATATCACCTCCAATATACTCAAATTAGTTCCTATTAGTGTCATTAGGTCCCTACAAATTTATGTTTCAATTTTAGGAGTCATCACTATTTACAACTTCAAGTTTATTTTAGACCTTTCACATTTTGTCTAAATAATAGTACTCCTAGGACTGCGTACTCCTACGAGCTAGCTACGCATGGCCATAAATGGCACATAAATTCGAGTTCGTGTGAAAAAGTTATCCCCATTTAAATATTCATAAAAATTAAAAATAAAAATACATTTTTGTCCTTGTTTCCCCTCGCTTCAAACCAAAAGTTACCCCCGATAGACCGGCCTAGGGACCCCAGTCGATTGGTCCTCTCAGATCTGATGTAACCTCGCTACTGCAAAGATGCATGTTCTCAATTTCCAAAACCTCCTTTTCATCAATTAAGTGCAAGATCCTATTCATAATTTGATACGACGCAAATATTACGTATTTCACCCATTAACCTACGCGTTATTAGCTCCTTCGGGTATCTTAATCCATATATTTATGCTTGTTAACTAGACAAACTCGGATTTCTATATATACATGCTTCACAGGGGTTAATTGAGCTTTCATAGCTATTGGGATGCTTAGTATGATGTTCAAGCGCATTCCGGTGAAGTTTCATACACATCTGCACACGCAAGGGTATTTAGGTCATTTCATAGTTTGGGAAACTGGACCAACATCTACACAAAATTTTTAGACCTCCTTGCAAGCTTCGCGTGACCGTAAACGGTGCGCGAATCCGATTCCTAACGAAGAAGTTACGGCGATTTTAGCGGAAGAGGATTTCAAACTAACCAAAACAGGGGAAACTTGATGCATACCTGCTTGATCAATCGATCGGGTTTGATCAATTGACCCCTCATCATTTTGGAAATCGGAGGAAGCCTTAGGCTGAATTTTGAACCATCGATCGATCAACTAAAAGGGTTGGTCAATAGATACCCTGATATTTTTTACAGCTTTCTTCTTTTCATTTCTTTTTCCTTTATTTTCTTTCCACTTACTATATAAAGGATTTTTGTTGTAATAAATCACATACTTCGTTTTAATAGATATTTTGGGTTAGGGTTTGGAGATATCATTCTTCTTCCTTATTTGGTGTGACCCTTTTGGGTGTTGTAAGTTGAATTTTTCATTATCCCCTCCTTTAATATAGTTATGTTCTTCCCTTTCCTTGCCTAGATAATTAATTCAATTTAGTTATTTACTATTTTAATCTAGTTATTTAGTTTAATTCTTGCTTATCCCTTAGATAAATAGGGTCGGGATTGTGTTCCTCCATTAACGGTCCTCGAGCTCCGAAAACTAGATTTCTTGTAAAATTGCATTTAATTGATACCACTTGTATTAAAGTTGGATTGTTATGAGTTTAACTTTATTTGTCACGCGACTTTAGTGTTTATAGCAACAATCCTAATTTATTCTACATGTGACCATTTTTTATTAAATATTTATTCAAGCAACTTTGGGTTAAATTCCTTCTTGCGTGAAGTTTATGCTTAATTAAAATGCTCGGTTAAATAGCTTTCGAGCTGGAATTCTGATGATAAGTTTTTTAGCCCGTGTGGTGGAATGCGATCCCGATCCTCGCTTTACTTTTGTGTAATGTAACATATTCCTTTCTTTTGTAACCATTCCCAACCTATCACGTTTTACATTTTTATTCTTGAAATAATAAATCAATTAAAGTCTTAAATTCGATCACTCCCTGTGGATTCTCGATATCCGACTTACCGTTATACTTGCCTCGGAAGTGCAGTCGTAATTTAGGTTTTTGTATTGAGTAGGTTAAACGAATACAACGATTAGCGTTCTGACGCGACGCTACTTTTTGCGCTTAATCAAAATGGCGTCATTGTCGGGGCGTGTGTTTTAGATTTTAGTTGCTTTATTATTCCGTAGTATTATTTTTTTTGTATTTGTATTCTTTCTTTTAACCTTTCTTGTAGGATTTACATACGTGAGCGCTTCAAAATGTTGATTCCTGGTCGCGTACCTTCTCATCGGATTCTCCGTCTACATACAATTTTGTAATTATGTCTTTCTTTTGTAGTTATTACGGACATTTTAATGATTCTTACTTTGGAGATAGTTTTCAAGTTTTCAAGTTTACAATTTTGAAAATTTTCTTGAGATTGAAAGACTTGAAAACAATTATCGAAAAGAAAATTGTTATTGGGATCTTGAGTTGGATTCATTATTTGAATCCAATAACGATTCGTATTCCGATGAATGTGAAGAAGAATTTCAACCAAATGACGAATTCGAGGATCTAGAGCCGAGGAAGCTTACTTTGGAAGAAACTTTTCTTCTTTACTCCTAAGGTTTGGAAAGCCTAAATGGTGTTGGATCGAGACTTGGAGAACTTTGCGATGAGATGAATTCTTATGCACAAAACAACGAAGAGGTGGAAACTTGTGTTTCACCTAATTTTTTTGAAGAATTTCTCATCGAGTGTGCATCTTTCTCCCCCGAGATTCAATATCCTTCCGACGATGAGTTGATTGAGATTGAATTTGTATCATCACCATATTCATTTTCCATGATCGAACCATTAGAATTGTCGGTTGATTCCTATGAGTGGGTAGAAATTATTGAAACTTGTGAACCTTTTGCCGATGAGGACTCTTTACCGAACTTGTTTTCGACCGATGTTATCCCCGTGTGTGCACCATCTCCCATTCCATTTGAAAAACCTTTGGGAGATGAGTAAATTTTTCTTGGACCTATAGTGTACCTTTCCCCCTTGTTATCCAAATCCCCCATCATCCGCCCAAACATTCAAATTGACGATGGTTCACTTTTTCCACCACCCTCATGCCTTTCGTTTTTCAAACGAAATTCTCATTTTTCGGGAGGCATGTATGTTCGGGAGGTTCCATTATTGATCCTTCAAATTCAAATTTTACTTTGTATGGACCCTCAAATATTTAGACTTTTAGTATATAGTTATTTAGAAGTCCAAATAGTAGGTTATAAATAGTTAGCTTTTTAATTTTCTTTCTTTCCTTTTTCTTTCCTTTTAATTTAGTCTAGTGTAATTAGTTAAATTTTTGTTATTTGCTTTTTTCTATGCTTGGTAATAAATTGTTTTGTAGATTCTCGAGACTCGAGCTTATCGGGGATCGCTCCAATTTTGGGTAATATCATTCTTTTCCTATTTTTGTGTTGTGTTCTTAATGCGCATTGAGGACAATGCAACATTTAAGTTAGGGGTGTGGGATATTTTATCCATTTCTTTTTTTTGGTCCATGGATTTTATCACGTGTTAGTTACAAAGTATCCTTTCTTAGAAAAAAATTGAAAAATTTTCAAAAATACTTTTTTCCTTTCTTTTTTCTCCTTTGTTGGGCATTTTTTGCCTTTGCTTCCGGTGATAAATTTTAATAATTGCCCGATCCAATAGATAAATCAACGATGCATGTTCTCGATTTTAGAAGTTATTAGACTTTAGTATTTAAATCATTGATATTATGAATAACTTCATTAATAAAACTTTATCCCATGAGCGCATGCGCTTTTCTTGTCTTACTGATTTGGTTTAAGATTTTTATAACTCGGTAATGTTTTGTTGCATTGTATATACTTACACCGAGTGAGATTTTTGCTTTTCGTCATTTGTGAGTGAATACACTTTTTCTTTCCTCTTTGAAAACATTGAATTCGTCGGTAATCTCTCTATTCTTTCATTGATCGTTCATTAATTGAGTTTATCTCCTGAAATGTGTTACTTGAGCATGATTTTTATATATTGTTTTGACTCTAAAATTGCGTAAACTTTATGAAATCATCATAGGAAAACTTTGTTATATCGCCCATATTGGCCTAAACCTCACCTTATATAGTTTCCCCTCGTCAACCCCTTTGAGCGTTAATAAAGACTTTCGTTTCATAACCCAAAATACCATAACCAACTCCAAATTGGAGTTAAAACCATACATATTACCTTTCTTACCATTATTTGGAATGTTTCTTCGGATTGAATGATGTTTGTGTAGTGTGGTAGCAATTTGAGCATATGAAAAGTGTGAGAAAAGACGAAAGTATAGTGAAAAAGAAAAGAAAAAAGCAAAGGAAAATAAAAGAAAACATGAGAAAAAGAAAAAAATAAAAAGAAAAAGAAAGAGAAAGATGTATATGTTTTATATTGTTTTCAATAATCCTTGCTTATTTTATCTTTATTCCACATGTTGTTTTCATTATGAAAGATAAAATTTGGCACCGAATTAATTTAACATAGGTGGTTAGTAATTTAAAAAGTTTTCGACAGTGATGTTGAGAATGAACCAAAAGAGATTCCTGTTTATTTTGAAAAAGGTCTGATCACCCTTGGTTAATTAAAATAAGCGGGGTGTCACACTTCACAAAGTTCATTACGATGATGCTCAAGGCATGAACAATCCAAGCCTAGCGAGCTTGGCGATTTGAATGTGAAGACTTGAAGTAATGAAGCCAAATCACAATAACACTACTTGGCCTATAGATGACCCAATATCCATGTCGTAATTTTTTTTTTCTAATAGGAAATTTTACTTAAACTATCGGTATTTTACAAGTAAGATTACAAGTTGCACACCGCAAATTAAATATATTACATCCATCACTAAACTAAAACGGAATAAAAAAAAATAATAATTGTGAATAAAACTTAGTAAAGTACAATCTGGAAACTGAAACAGCAGCGACTACATCCGCTCAAGCCTTAGCTTCCCTGAAGCAAAAACATAGTATGACACGATGAAATCTATGTAATCATTTACATAGTTCCTCGATAAAAGTTATGTATCGTGGGATATAGGATTGGTTCCTATAAATCATGTTAAAAATAATATGACGGTTGTTTCAATTTCAAGGCATGAAATACCTTGTTTTAATGCAATATCCATACCTAATTTAATTACCCAAAGCTCTGCAAGACTTATGATGCAAAGCCAATATTTTTAGTAAAGGCACATATAATTTTCCCCTGAGAATTGTGTATTATACCACCTATAGTTGCATGCCCCGTAATGTGAAATTTTTCTCCACTCATGTTACATTTGAAGAAAAGTGGTTAGGGTCGTGTCCACGCAATTGGGAAAGCCGTATATGATGTAGTAATAATGTTTATATTTGTCTTATATGCATGAACATACTATTGGATATGCATGTGTAACACATATTTTGAAGGAAAATTGTGATAGGTTTTGACGTGACGCAAAATGTGTGTGCAATGCGTGAATCTATAGCTCAAGTGCAAGTCGGTCGCTTAAGTAATAACTTGGTTAGTCGAGGTCGAATCCTTAGGGAATAGGATGAAAATCGCGATGACTACTATAAGGTAGGCTTCTAAAACCTAGGTATCGCTTCTCGAAAAGAAAAGAAAAAGCTGATTATGTTTTGTGAAAATTTGTACTTAACTAAAGAAACCTAACTATCAAGTGCAATTTTAATTTAAAAGAAAGCAAAAACTGAAATATGAATTTTGGAAAACTATTTGAGAAAAATGGAGTCGGGATCCAATCCCTTGAACCACCGGCATTTTCGTTAGATATGAAATTCTCGACAACTATATAATTAAATAGAAGTAGAACATTAACTAATCTGAAGCACAAGATATGTAAGGGTGTCAATCTGCAACATATTTAGTCAATAAATTAATTAAAGTGAATGATAGAATTATTGGCACGTATATCTCATTCTTAAACACTACAGTTGCCTATGAAAAATAGAGTTAAGAGATCTACAATATTAGTTTCAATAAAAATATCAAACTCCAGTAATGAAACATACAATTATGTCGAATTTTATATCTACCATAAAAAACCTAGTTTAGGTTCATGTTCCCCAACTCTGTTTGAATCTAGTCGGACATATTATGAATATCTACATAAGAATCCATCAACATGCATATAAACATCATGAAATAATAATAATAATAATAATAATAATAATAATAATAATAATAATAATAATAATAATAATAATAATAATAATAATAATAATAATAATAATAATAATAAAAGTGATAGAAATAAAGGTTACCAAGATTGAAGAACATAAGCATGCAAGAAGAAGAAAAAACCAAAATAAACTATGATATTTAATTGAATTGATGATGCAAGACATATTAAATATTCTCGTGGATATTACTCCTTGATTAGTATCTTTACAATGAATGAAATCCATGTTAAAAGAACCCTAATGACTCAATATAATCTTACAAGTCATTTAGAAGAGTCCCCAAACTATAAAACTCTTTAGGCTAAAAGATAATTCCAAACTAAAAATTCTACTTAAGAATTAGTCAGGATTCTGGACCCGAACCCATTCTCCCTAGGACCCGAACTGGTTTGGTCCTAGGCTCTGCCCAAGTGTGGTCTTCTATGCTCGAAGTTCTCTTATATGAACTTCTTCCCCTAGATTCTCATCCCAACTTCAAATGCGCATAACTTCTTCACGGTATCTCTGATTGAGGTGTCGTTTCTTCCAGTATTTTCGTGAGTTCAAGCTCTTCAACTTTCTTGTTCGATCCTCCTCTAGTTCCATATAAAAAATTATGAAAAATCACTTGACTTTACTATCTTGAATTTGTTTCACCGTTTTGGCTTTTCTCTCGCATCCACTTGTACGAATTACCTGTAAAAAATAGATAAAACATGAAATACTCGTAGCGAAATTATTAGAACAAATATGGGATAAATATGATCTAATTAAACTATCGGGATCATAAAAATAACTAAATTAACGAGATAAATATGGGATATTTATGTCCAATCAGGCTTGTTTTGAAAAATTGTCTCATTACATGTTTGTAAAAGAAGCTAAAGAGTGTAAAGTGGCTTAATTACATTTGAGGATATTTGAGACTTGGATTTAATTGTTGAAATTAGTTTGAGAATAGAAGTAGGGTTGAAGTTATGAATATTTGTAGCTAGATGGATCTGGAAAAAAGTCGAACAGTTTAAGTAATGGTGGGTGTTGTTATCTTCAAGATCATATAAGCAACATAATATTGTTTGTAATTTATGGTAAGAATATAGACGGTCGGCCATGGGTAGTGATTCATGTATTAATAACTAAAGGAATAATTATATTTTAGGTGGTAGAGAACATTTTCCGTAAATACATCCATAGTAGTGCTGGGATATGTTGTGAATATAATTGATGATTTAGCCAATGATAAGCCGATTAAATTGTAAAAAGTCCATTATTACTAGGCCACCAATATGGAGTATCATTTCTATTATTAGATGGTAAGTAAATGGACAGAATACCATGGATTATAATCTAGTTGTAACCAAGAATCTATATACGGAATATCCCAATTTGAATTGTCAAATAATGTATGAAGAGGGACTCTTAATATATTAAGAGAAATGTGATTGTATAAATTGTCAAAAGAAATATTATGAACCCATATATGATGAGTAAAAGGAAATAGTTCCATTACCGATTTTCCATTTGATTCTATTTTTAAAAGGATGAAGAAGTTTAGAAATATTTTTTCTAGAACCAAAAGGAAGTCGATGTACCATGTGACTCAAGCAGATGAGTGTTTAAAAAGTATTTATTGTACATGATTTAAGACCAGAGATTTTCAGGTTGGGTGAAAAACATCCATAATAATTTTATCATGGATGAAGAGCAATCATTTTTTAAAATACAGTCAGTATTCTGAAACACCCTAAATATTTGACTTACTTGAGTCTACATTATTTAGTTGTTTCAACTAATTTGGATACCGTGTCAAAAAATATTTTTTAGTACGAGCCTTATCCTTGGTACATCAAACGACGTTGCCTTGAGTCTACTCAACGACATATCCGAGTAAAGGTATTCAGGTGTGGTTGCACATTTGCACTTGACACATTAGACACACATGCATATATATTGATTCATGTTATTAATTGTATGTCTAAACATTTTATAAAATAAAATTTCTTATAATTAGGTTTAAAATAATTTTCAAATTTATTAATAAAATTAATTTGAAAATTTGAAAATTATTTTTTGAAAATAAATTACTTATTAAAGAATTATTTTGTTTAATTAAAACTCTATGTTTCGGCTAGTGTCCTATTGGAGTTGATTTCGTCCATTTTGCTTTTGGTTTTCTTTTGGTAGTATAGACCTACTATAACCTTCGACTTTATACACAAGGATTTTTATTTGACCATCCATGTTACAGGTTTAGTCCATTAAACCATAGGCTTTAGTATTCGACCGAGAGTACAAAACAGTTATCCTATTAAAAGAGGTTTATAGCTTTGACAATTGGACTGTTATGAGTGATTTATAACTATTTGTTATTTCATTTTTTTTGTGAGCCATAGAGATTTAATATTGTTAGTACATGTTAGGAGCCTTAGTAGATTTCTACCATTTCCTTGTACCCATAGCGTTTATGGATTTGATCTGACTGAGATTTTAGCTATGACTGATTTGAACGGATATAATAGATTTGTTCCTTTAAGTTCAACTGTTTGGTTAATTTATTTTAACCATTAGATATAGTGGACCATTGTTATTAAGAAATATTTGACTACTATAACCATTGGTATATTTGGAGACCTTGCTTTGATTTGACCCCTTAGGTCGATTCGTTTGAACCGTTGGTTTATTAGAGATAGTGAATTTGGATTTTAGTGCCAATTGTACTGAATAGATTCGTTGGAGAGTTTGTTAGACTAAAACCCTATACCGCCTTGTTTATATTTGTTAGTGGTTTTAGATTCTTGAGATGTTTAACAAGCTATTAATATGTTTTCACTCAATTTAATCACAGCCTTAGATTAATAACTTTTAATCTAAACCCTTGATTTTAGTGATTCTACAATATTGTTTTCTCACCTATGTAAACCACAATAGAGAGTTTAATTAGAGTTAAATGTTCAGATATCTAGAGTGAGAAACACAAAAGGGTTCAATACTTTTAGAGAGAAAAATATAGAGAATTAGAGAGAATATCTAAGAGAGAGATTGAATGTTATTTCACAAATATGAGAAAACAGATCTTTAAAAAAAATTAATAAACATATAAGATCCGGAAAAAATTATGATTTAAACATCATATAGCACCTAACACAAAAATCAGAATATTTAGATCTTAAAAATATTGTAACACCCCGCCTAAAATAATAACGGGTGGCCAACCCTATACTATATTAAATCAGGAGTTTCAGATGGTCCAGTCTCCACATCAACTATCGGTACTATATAATATAGGACTAACTACCCGATATCATATAGGCGAGATGTTAAAATTAAATAAAATGTGCAACAGACAACCAACTAACACTACTTAAAAAGAAAAGTAAAATGCATACAAGAACTATGAAAAATGAAATTCTAGAAATAAAATGAAATAAATAAATACAACCGAATGTACTACAAAAAGAAGACCCGAATAAGCTGTCGGGTCACAGCAAATACAATAACTGGAATGGAATAAATATAAACATCTATATAAATATCCCTTGGGTACAAACCCGATGTACAACATGAATCCTACCTAGAATTTTGAAAGTATGAAGCGGCTACCAGATACATCCCGCAACAGTCCGCACCTGTCACGGCTCTCAAGACTCTTGATAGGAAGTCATCTGGAATCCCTGCGGTAGATACCTGTCATAATATATATATATATATACAGGCAGGAGAGAAAAGTAAACGGGTCAGAGCCCCGATTGTGAAAAAATATTTAGCAAGTGTGTTAACCGTGCATAATAAATATCGGTGCACTTATTTCACAATTAAACTGGAACCTCACGCTCGTGGAACCCCAACTCACCTCTCATCTAAAAGCGCGCACCTATTCGCGTCCTCAAGTTTTAGTTAAATTACCCCCTTTACAATAAGGACAACCTAACGTATCATAGGCCTAGCCTATACCCACGAGATCTACCTTCCTATCATACCCCAAGAAACCACCCCCTTTTTTAAACACAATTAAATATTTATTTTCAATCATACGTGCCTTATTAGGCTTAGTGGATTCCGGTTTATACTTTAACCAATTATAATTTAAGAGATTACCCAATATGCAACTGGGTTGAAACATGTAATTTAATTTCTAATTAATAAGCATGGAAAATCATTTTTGACACAACTTCCCTCCAATTTCAACGCTGTACTGCGTTTCGTGCGTGGGGTGTCTCGCAAAGCGAAATCCAAACAAGGAACCACCCCGTTACACTACTCCATGTCAATGTCGATCCTGGAGATCCATTATGCCACACATAAATATCGACATAACTTCTCTCTACTCTCAACAATGTACTACATTTCATGCGTGGGGAGTCTCGCAAAACGAAATCCAAAAAAAAAACCGCCCCGTTACACTACTCTTTGACAATGTTGATCATAGAGATCCATAATGCCGTGCATACCATAACTGGCAGAACTTTTCTCCAATTTCAACACTGCACTGCGTTTCATGCGTGGGGTGTCTCGCAGAGCGAAATCCAAACAAGGAACCACCCCGTTACACTACTCCTTGACAATGTCGATCCTAGAGATCCATAACGCCATATATACAATATAATACTATTACTACAACTAACATCTCCAATCATATCCTTGGGATGATGTAACCGAAATATTCCTTATATGTGATACATCAACCCCCATCAATCTAGTACACCATAATCATCCAAGATGTACTTTACCAAAATTCTATATCCTTTCCTCCATATGATATATAAATATATATATATATATATAGGTATTTTATGCTCACCATATATATACATATACCAATCATCCATATACCCATGACCAAGTGTACGTATCATATCTGATGTACAATGTGTAACAACCCTCACTTTTGATAGCCTATTTTATATTTATTTACTAGGTGTAGTAATTAATTATAATATGATGGATGTTGAGTAAATATTAATTTATTATGAAAAAGGTTAATATTTACTGAAATGTTGTATGATTACCTGATGAGTGGGTAAAAATATCCATGTTGTGATTTATTGTGTCATAAGAATTAAATGACATTTTAGTTTAATGAGAAACCGGAACTTAAAATGAGTTATAAAATTTCCAAATGATAATTTGGAGGGTGTAGTTAGTCCCGGTAGGTGCGAGACAGTCAAAATAACTGCCATATTGTATTTTGGCATTTCGGGCATTTTTGACTGGTTATAGCTTAGATGTGTAGTGCGTACCATTTTATCGCGTATTAGCCACTTAAGTGGGCTTTTCAAATTTAAGCCACGTTTAAGTCCCCAACCCCATTTCTTTTCTTCCATTTCTTTTTCTAATTGAGCCCAAGAGAGAGAGAAAGGGAAATAGAAGAGAATTTTGGAGAAAAGGGAGATTGAAGCTTGGATTGTTGCCTCCACCAAATCAAATCTGTATTTGCAAGATCAAGGCAAGTAACTTACTTGCTATAATGTGATTTAAGTGAATTTATTAGCATGATTTGTTGTTGATTGTTATGATTTAGTTTAGTTAGGGTTTTGTTAAATTAATTGGGTATTAACCCTTAGAGATTGATTTGGATGATAAATGTTGTTGATGATGGTTCTTAGACATATTGTGGTGTATTAGTTCCATTAATTGTTACGGATTTGGTCGTTGGAAGAAGAAATAGGGAGGCCAGGTCTGTTATGGCCGGTCGACCGCGGTTACCAGACCGGTCGACCGGGCCTTCGGAGGAGGGCACGCTGCTTTCTTTCAAATGCATGAAATTGAGGGCGCGGTCGACCGTGGGTCCCCAACCGGTCAACCGGCTCGTCTGAAATGAACTTTCAGCTTTTATGCTAAGGCAAAAATTTGAGACGCGGTCGACCGCGGTCTTGGGACCGGTCGACCGATCCCCTGTTTTCTCACCTAACTTCCTACTTTTGTCTTTAAACTCTTTCCTTCCCATAGGGACTTAGGACCCTTCTTGAATGAAGTAAACCTTGACTTTTAGAGTCCTAGTGGAGTTGGTTGGTGCCCTAGTGTTGAATGGGTTTCACTTGGGGTTGAGTTCGGGGGAAAGGGTTGTCGTTAGTGATGTTGAGGCATCACTCTCTTTGTGCATCCTAATAAGTGGATGGGGGTTAGATTCCCTAACTTGGAGACTTAGGGGCTTATCAAAGTTAGATGAACTTTGAGGATTAATAAGATCATGATGATCATTTGGAGAGTTGTTGGGACTGGTATATTGAGGAATATTAATTAAAATATTCGATGGGAATTAGGTTCGCATAAAATGAACCCAATTGGTTTAAGGATGATAGATTTCTCTATTATGGACCCGAACTATGTAAATTTTGATGGGTTCAAATAAAATGAACTCGGTTGTTTAATTATGCTAGGTTCGAATATAAAGGACCAAACACATAGTTATTGAAAATGGAAACTTGGAAATGAAAATGAAATAAAATATGGTAAATGCTAATTTACTTAAACACACCTCCCTAAATGACATCATAAGGGAAGTTCGCGCGCTTGGTGATGCCCCCTGGCTAGTGAATGCAGGGTGGATATAGTCCTAGGCCATATGCGGGCTTTTGTATAATTTCTGCGCTGGTTAGGGGATTCCGGGTGTGGTCCTGACTTTCCCGCAGGCATATGGCCGCTTCCCGACGTTGCGTTATGATCCCAGGTTGTCTTGTATAGATAGGCCCTGGAAGATGATGGTCATTTAGGGGCGCGCCCAGTGGGGAAACTCAGAGGGGCGGTCTTAGAATCATTATGTGTATATGAATATAACTTTTCTGCATCAAGTGGGACTTGATGGATATATGCCATAAAGAGCATGATACGTTCCATAAAGAGCACGGGAAATGAGATTAATAAGATATGTGCCATAAAGAGCACTTGATATTAATGATATTCCTATTAAGGAATGGAAAGATGTTTTGGTAAGATAATTAACTTTGGAAGTTAATAAATGAAAGGAAATTATACCTTCTTATTGCAAACCAAACAAATGGCTTTTAATTCCTATTAAGGAATGTAAGAAGGATATGGTAATTGGATTACTGAGTAAAGGTTTTTAAATTTAGATTATTTTCTTTTCTTTCTTTTATGTAAGCATTTCATTTCCATCTCATTTCATAGTTAGTTGAATTGTCCTTGTCATATTATTCACCCTTATTCATGCATAACTGTTCATTTCTATCATGCTTTTATTTCTTCTGGTAATCATATAGAACCCGGCCCTGACCGGTTTACTTTCCTTGTTGCATATGTGATTGTATCTGCTCAGGTGTTCCACCGCAAGGACGCCCGTTTTGGTGTTCCCCTTCCTTTGCCTTTGACGAGCTGTAAGATTTTGCGGGTTATTACAGGACTTGTATTAGACGCTTTCATTCTTGTTATTCTAGTTAAGTCCGGGTCGTAACTCGGGCGAGTGTCCCAAACTTTGATATTTGACTAATGAATGTCTTACATAAGGTATTATAGTGTCGTACGGTGTTCTTTGTAGCTGTGGACCGACAGCTTATTCGGTCCATTTGTTTACTATCGTTTTAGTGGTAATATATATATATTCTTGTGGAATCACACTTGTTTATCAGATCGGGTTGTTTAAATTTAGTTTTCTAAATTGCTTATTTAAAATTTTACGCATTTTTGGCAACCCGTTTTCTGATATATTGGGTGGTTTTCCCATATATTCAGTTTATTTTGTTGTTGCTGAGGATGATATCTGTCCATGATTCTTGTTACGTTTGAGTATCGGGTTGGCCACCCCTTATATCGGATCTCGGGTTGTCACACAATGGACATGAACATAACCCAGCCGGCTATATATATCGCCGATAAAACTGCATCAATGCTATCATCTTCCTAATGCCCGGCTCACGTAGCAACTGGGGACCACCTGGTGGGGATCGACGACACCCACCTCGTGATAACTCACACACACGACATCCCGGGAAGCGGTCATAGCTCCACTGGCAATGAGACGAAACATACCCACCACGTCTCATCCCAAAAATATATCTATCGTAAAATAACACACCGGACCACTATGACCTGGGGAATATCCACACCCTGCTCTATATGCCAGGATTCTCACCCTCGGTGCGGAAACTTCCCAATGATAGCATGAGCGGGGTATGCTTAACCACATAAGTATATATATCGCTCACATGCGCAATATACATACATCCATATGATCCCATCATATGATCAAATAGTAAACCATCATATACGGTTTAAACATCCATACCATGTATGTCCACAATATAAATATATCCATATATTTATATGCATACATATATATATATATACACATATTCACATATCCATATATATATATATATATATATAAACTAGTTCTCGTTCATATGTATAAGATATACAAAACCGGCTATAAGTATACATAAATCCTCAATATGCAAGCCGTCACCACAAACTCATATCATTTACCGTGATGTGTGAATACAATCCCTCACTTGAAACATATTCAATCATTTTTCCTATGATGAATAGTCTCCCAAAACCATATGTATATATCTTTACATATATATTCAACATTAGGGTTATCACCCAAGAGTTTGTGTAGGAATCCGTCCCTACACATTTCATCCATAATTGAAGTACATATTTACCTTTAGTACTATTTAACCATAGGGACACACATAACTTAGTAGTCTAAAACCTCAATTTATTCCAACCTCGTTTCAAGTATTGGAATCCCAATGGCCATATCCCCACAATTACGTGTATACTATCCTAACTAGAATTTATGCTACCGCTTATTCCAGTCGATAGTACGATCCCAATCGTTCCCAATTTCACCTATGGTTCAAATAAATCTCAGGAACCCTTACTCCT
Organism: Sambucus nigra; assembly: GCA_949130495.1. Lineage (NCBI taxonomy): Eukaryota > Viridiplantae > Streptophyta > Magnoliopsida > Dipsacales > Adoxaceae > Sambucus > Sambucus nigra. The sequence continues at coordinate 625,227,987 of OX422217.1, forward strand.
ATTGAGTTACCAATTATTCCTTAGTCTAAACATTTCTAAGGATATGAAACCCCTCACTCTTTAAGAGTATGCGACCACTATCCTCCATTTGGCCCCAAATTGTATCTTAACAATATCCTATCCTTATCAGGATTTGACATAAAGGTCGGCCTAGAAATTTCACAACATACATGGATATTTCTTATCAAATTATTCCAAGAAATCCCCACTATCATATACTAAGTGAGAGACCCCCTATAAGTCAACAAAGAGAACTCCACATTTTCGGCTAAAAACAGGGGACCGGTCGATCGGTCCCAGACCCCCGGTCGACCGTGGGTCCGAATTTTGCCTACGAAGAAATGCAGTAGGCTTTTTCCCTAAGGCGCGATCGACCGGTCCCCAGGGCGCGATCGACCGGCCATACCAGATATTCTGGCCGATTTCCCTTTCTCAACAAAACCCACGAAATTTATACCCGAAAATCTCCATTCTAACCTCCAAATCTTTATCACAACATGGTTCCAAGCAAAATAAATCAACCCAAAGTTGATCCCAACCATTTATACACCATTAAACCCATATTTAAACATTGATTTCAAGATTTAACCCAAAAATCTAGGTTTTGACATTAATACCCAAAAATCCATTTCTTTAACCCACAAATTATGAAATGAAATAAACAAATAGCTATTTAGCAAGATTAAACACTTGCCTCAGATTTGTTGAGGTTGGATCGTCCTCGATGTCGCGTTTGGGCCGGGAATCCCAAGCTTTTCTTCCTCTCTCTCTTACTTTCTTCTTCTTTCCTTCTTCTTTCTCCCTCTAGGGCTCTTTCTCTCTTTTTCTCAATTGAGAAATGGCTTCATCCGTAAGCCTACAGATCCTTTAAAACATAAACCCAATTTTAAATATTAATACACCCTTTAAATGACTCGTTTACATCAATTCGAGTCAAACTAACTTAGAAATATTCCGGAGCCGAAATAAAACCAAGTGACAGTCACTTTGACTATCTCGACCCTTCCGGGATCAATGGTACCCTCAAAATCATCATCCGGAATACTTTAAAATGTCCTCTATTTTTGGACTTAAATTCCCAAATTATGAAATTCTCCAATTTAATTAAATTTTATTTTCCCAAAAATTTAATTTCCCAGTCTTCAAAATCGTGGGGTGTTACATACTTCCCCCCTTACAAAAATTTCGCCCGCGAAATTTAAGATATACCTAGGACCTCAATCTCCTCTAGTCCATACATCAATCCTCAAGATCACTATACCGATCCTTCCTATTTCTCATGTAGAACCATATAAATTTTAAAATCAACTAGCTACCCAGGGCGCCCATACACCCTGTATCCCAGTTTCCACTCGCAAAATTATACTCAGGCTCCATTAGCCTCAAATCGTAATAGAACCCTCAGCAATATAATCGATAGCAACATATTAATTACAGAGAAGTTTGAAAATCCCCAAGGGTTGAACTCTCCTCAATTCCTGATGCTAGCCACCTTCGTGCGGGGGAAGTCTCGCAAAGCGAAATCCAAACAAGGAACCCTCCCAATACACTAGTGTGTAGCTAGGTCGGGGATTGAGATTAGTTAAACCAGGGTTAAGGTTTTATAAAAGATTTTCATATTTTAACTACTGCCCAAAGGCCTATACAACAATACAATATAATTTATATTCCGCGTCTTTCGACATGCCAAACAAGCTCCTCATTCTTAAAACACAAGGTCTTAACAATTACCACACTCTAACCAATATCTAGTTCTCAAAACTAGCACAACTATAAGCTAACTATCCGCTCAACCCAAATCTACTAAACTCTGAACCAATAACCTTAGCAATATACATTCCCAAAATCAATAGATCCACTCTCTACTAGCTCATCCGAAGACGTTTTACCATTCCCAAAAGATGTCGCACAAAGACCACACTTGCTCCCTCCTCCTCAAGGCATAATTCTCCTCAAAGAATTTTCTTCCTCATAAATCCTTCCTAACCATTTTGAAGGACAAAACGCGATGGTGACTACCAAAAACTCCCTCAGTCCTACACAACGGAAATGAGTCTCCATATTTTCTCCCTCTTCTCAGAAGGCAATACTCCTGATATTGGGATAACTACACCTTCCTCACATCGGTAAGAGTCACCAACACCAGGTTTCCTAACGAAGGCTGACAGGTTTCATAACCTAAACCTCCCAAGGACTACACTAACCTCTCCTTAGATTTTCCTTACTCAACTGCTGATAAATCACCTCACACCACCGCTAGAAATCTCCTCAATATCTCCTCCGGAATCGGGGAAAACAAATACCCCCGATTAAAGCGTACCCAAAATATGCCACGGGTATTGTACTTCTAATCCTATCCTTTCCTTGACGACAAAATCTAGGCGACGTCTGAAATGAAACAAGAACAACTGTTATCATAACATCAATCAAGTGAATGTACTTCACAGAAAAAAACAACGCAGTGAACACAACAGTCCTATTTGTAGGGCTTTATGTCAAGAACGTTAACGGAAGAATCCATAAAACTCGCACAGATCCTAAGGACTCTAGAACCTGATGCTCTGATACCATCTGTAACACCCCGCCTAAAATAATAACGGGTGGCCAGCCCTATACTATATTAAATCAGGAGTTTCAGATGGTCCAGTCTCCACATTAACTATCGGTACTATATAATATAGGACTAACTACCCGATATCATATAGGCGAGATGTTAAAATTAAATAAAGCGTGCAGCAGACAACCAACTAACACTACTTAAAAAGAAAAGTAAAATGCATACAAGAACTATGATAAATGAAATGCTAGAAATAAAATGAAATAAATAAATACAACCGAATGTACTACAAAAAGTAGACCCGAATAAGCTGTCGGGTCACAGCAAATACAATAACTGGAATGGAATAAATATAAACATCTATATAAATATCCCTTGGGTACAAACCCGATGTACAACATGAATCCTACCTAGAATTTTGAAAGTAGGAAACGGCTACCAAATACATCCCACAACAGCCCGCACCTGTCACGGCTCCCAAGACTCTGGATAGGAAGTCATCCAGCATCCCTGCGGTAGGATACCTGTAATAATATATATATATAAATATATATATATATACAGGTAGGAGAGAAAAGTAAATGAGTCAGAGCCCCGATTGTGAAAAAATATTTAGCAAGTGTGTTAACCGTGCATACTAAATATCGGTGCACTTATTTCACAATTAAAGTGGAACCGCACTCTCGTGGAACCCCAACTCACCTCTCATCTAAAGGCGCGCACCTATTCGCGTCCTTAAGTTTTAGTTAAATTACCCCCTTTACAATAAGGACAACCTAAAGTATCATAGTCCTAGCCTATACCCACGAGATCTACCTTCCTATCATAACCCAAGAAACCACCCCCTTTTTTAAACACAATTAAACATTTATTTTCAATCATACGTGCCTTATTAGGCTTAGTGGATTCCGGTTTATACTTTAATTAATTATAATTTAATAGATTACCCAATATGCAACTGGGTTGAAACATGTAATTTAATTTCTAATTAATACGCATGGAAAATCATTATTGACACAACTTCCCTCCAATTTCAATGCTGCACTCGTTTCGTGCGTGGGGTGTCTCGTAAAGCGAAATCCAAATAAGGAACCACCCCGTTACACTACTCCATCTCAACGTCGATCCTGGAGATCCATTTGCCACACATAAATATCCATAGAACTTCTCTCTACTCTCAACAATGTACTACATTTCATGCGTGGGGAGTCTTGCAAAGCGAAATCCAAACAAGGAACCGCCCCGTTTCACTACTCTTTGACAATGTCGATCATAGAGATCCATAATGCTGTGCATACCATAACTGGCAGAACTTTTCTCCAATTTCAACACTGCACTGTGTTTCATGCGTGGGGTGTCTCGCAAAGCGAAATCCAAACAAGGAACCACCTCGTTACACTACTCCTTGAAAATGTCGATCCTAGAGATCCATAATGCCATATATACAATATAATACTATTACTACAACTAACATCTCCAATCATATCCTTGGGATGATGTAACCGAAATATTCCTTATATGCGATACATCAACCCCCAACAATCTAGTACACCATAATCATCCAAGATGTACTTTACCAAAATTCTATATCTTTTCCTCTATAGGATATATAAATATATATATATATAGGTATTTTATGCTCACCATATATATACATATACCAATCATCCATATACCCATGACCAAGTGTACGTATCATATCTGATGTACAATGGACATGCACATAATCCACCCGACTATATATATCGCCGATAAAACTGCATCAATGCTATCATCTTCCCAATGCCCGACTCAAGTAGCAACTGGGGACCACTTGGTGGAGATCAACGACATCCACCTCGTGACAACTCACACACACGACGTCCCAGGAAGCGGTCATAGCTCCACTGGCAATGAGACGAAATATACCCACCACGTCTCATCCCAAAAATATATCTATCGTATAATAACACACCGGATGACTATAGCCTGGGGAATATCCACACCCTGCTCTATATGCCAGGATTCTCACCCTCTGCGCGGAAACTTCCCAATGATAGCATGAGCGGGGTATGCTTAACCACATAAGTATATATATCGCTCACATGCGCAATATGCATACATCCATATGATCCTATCATATGATCAAATAGTAAACCATCATATACGGTTTAAACATCCATACCATGTATGTCCACAACATAAATATATCCATATATTTATATGCATACAGATATATATATACACATATTCACATATCCATATATCTAGATATATAAACTAGTTCTCGTTCATATGTATAAGATATACAAACCCGGCTATAAGTATACATAAATCCTCAATATACAAGCCGTCACCACAAACTCATATCATTTACCTTGATGTGTGAATACAATCCCTCACTTGAAACATATTCAATCATTTTTCCTATGATGAATAGTCTCCCAAAACCATATGTATATATCTTTACATATATATTCAACATTAGGGTTATCACCCAAGAGTTTGTGTAGGAATCCATCACTACACATTTCATCCATAATTGAAGTACATATTTTCCTTTAGTACCTTTTAACCATAGGCACACACATGACTTAATAGTCTAAAACCTCAATGTATTCCAACCTCGTTTAAAGTATTGGAATCCAAATGGCCATATCCCCACAATTACGTGTAAACTATCCTAACTAGAATTTATGCTACCGCTTATTCTACTTGATAATACGGTCCCAATCGTTCCCAATTTCACCTATGGTTCAAATAAATCTCAGGAACACTTACTCCTATTGAGTTATCAATTATTCCTTAGTCTAAACATTTCTAAGGATATGAAACCCCTCACTCTTTAAGAGTACGTGACCACTCTCCTCCATTTGGCCCCAAATTGTATCTTAACAATATCCTATCCTTATAGGAATTTGACATAAAGGTCGGCCTAGAAATTTCACAACATACATGGATATTTCTTATCCAATTATTCTAAGAAGTCCACACTATCATATACTAAGTGAGAGACCCCATATAAGTCACCAAAGAGAACTCCACACTTTGGGCTAAAAACAGGGGACCGGTCGACCGGTCCCAGACCCCCGGTCGACCGCGGGTCCAAATTTTTCCTACAAAGAAATGCAGTAGGCTTTTTCCCTAAGGCGCGGTCAACCGGTCCCTAGGGCGCGGTCGACCGGCCATACCAGATATTCTGGTCGATTTCCCTTTCTCATAAAAACCCACAAAATTTATACCCTAAAATCTCCATTCTAACCTCCAAATCTTTATCACAACATGGTTCCAAGCAAAATAAATCAACCCAAAGTTGATCCCAACCATTTATACACCATTAAACCCATATTTAAACATTGATTTCAAGATTTAACCCAAAAATCTAGGTTTTGACATTAATACCCAAAAATCCATTTCATTAACCCACAAATTATGAAATGAAATACACAAATAGCTATTTAGCAAGATTAAACACTTGCCTCAGATTTGTAGAGGTTGGATCTCCCTCGATGTCGCGTTTGGGCCGGGAATCCCAAGCTTTTCTTCCTCTCTCTCTTCCTTTCTTCTTCTTTCCTTCTTCTTTCTCCCTCTAGGGCTCTTTCTCTCTTTCTCTCAAATGTGAAATGGCTTCATCCGTAAGCCTCCAAATCCTTTAAAACATAAACCCAATTTTAAATGTTAATACACACTTTAAATGACTCGTTTACACCAATTCGAGTCAAACTAACTTAGAAATATTCCGGAGCCGAAATAAAACGCAATGACAGTCCCTTACACTATCTCGACCCTTCCGGGATCAATGGTACCCTCAAAATCATCATCCGGAATACTTTAAAATGTCCTCTATTTTTGGACTTAAATTCCCAAATTTTGAAATTCTCCAATTTAATTAATTTTTATTTTCCCAAAAATTTAATTTCCCAGTCTCCAAAATCGTGGGGTGTTACAAATATACAATAAAATTGGATCTAAAACTCTAAGGAAATCACAATTAATGAAGGAAATCACAAGAAGGAGTTAGGGTAATTGATGTATAGTTGAGTCTTGTAATTTTTATTTTCTAGGACTTTTTTGTGGATTGGGTATAATAGTAATTGTTGTATAGGACTTAGGTTATTTTATTTTTTTTCCAAAGACTACCATGATGTACTCGAAGGGTTTTGTCACAAATATCCAAATGGGGAGATTGTAACACCCTAAATATTTGACTTACTTGAGTCTACATTATTTAAGCGATTCAACTAATTTGGATATTGTGTAAAAACATATTTTTTAGTACGAGCCTTCTCCTTCGTACATCAAATGACGTTACTCGACGACTCAACATGCCTCGACTCTACTCAACGACATATCCGAGTAAAGGTATTCACGTGTGGTTGCACATTTGTACTTAACACATTAGACACGCATGCATATATATTGATTCATGTTACTAATTGTGTGTCTAAACATTTTATAAAATAAAATTTGTTATTATTAGGTTTAAAATAATTTTCAGAATTTATTAATAAAATTCATTTTTTTAATTGAAAATTATTTTTCAAAAATAAATTACGTATAAATTAATTATTTTGTTTAATTAAAACTCTAAGTTTCAGCTAGTGTCCTATTGGAGTTGATTTTGCCCGTTTTACTTTTGGTTTGCTTTTGGTAGTATAGACCTCCTATAACCTTCGACTTTATACATAGGGATTTTTTATTTGACCATCCCTGTTATGGGTTTAGTTCATTAAACCATAGCCTTTCGTATTCGACCGAGAGTACAGACCAGTTGTCCTATTAAGAGAGGTTTATAGCTTCGACCATTGGACTATTATGAGTGATTTATAACTGTTTGTTATTTCATTTGTTTTGTGAGCCATAAATATTTAACATTGTTAGTACATGTTAGGAGCCTTACTAGATTTCGACCATAGCCTTGTACCCATAGCTTTTTATGGATTTGACCTGACTGAGATTGTAGTTGTGACTGATTTGAGCGGATATAATAGATTTGTTCCTTTAAGTTCAAATGTTTGGTTAATATGGTTTAACCATTAGATATATTGGACCATTGTTATTAAGAAATCTCTTACTACTATAACCATTGACTACTATAACAGGGTATTCACCCACATCGCGCAACCTCCAGGGATCGAACTAGAGAAATATATATAATCTGGTTGTTCCAACCCTATACTCAAAGGGGAAGCCCGTGGAATGCAGCCTCTAAATGCACACATATCATCACATACAGATATATATGTATTTATATCATATCGTATATATACTTTAATAACATAGTATATATATACTATATATTCCTCCTCGAATATATATAAATGGCCATAACTGCCAATCACATCTAGCGATGACCAATAATCCCAAAGATTCTCTCGAAGAATCATATTCATGCATTCACATCCGCATGATACTATACTCAAAGTATTCCCTCACTCTGATAAATAATAAATACCGTATTACCATCTAAGGATTTAGTGGATATCTCCAATTATACCAATTCACTCTAAGTGAATAAATATCTATATTCCCAATCTATCCTAATTATCTCATAGGATATACTCAATCCACAATCAATTATAATTATGTTTCCAACACGCATAATTATATAGGCCTAAATGCCCACTGAAATATCCCTGGGGATTATCCTTCCCCAATCAACCTTAAATTTAGTAGGTCGTGGATTCTACTTCCATGAACCCAAGGACTACATCTCGTCCATATAATCACCTAACGGTCCCCACCCTAACTTAGGAACCCTAAACCTTCAAATTCTACAATTTCTCTATTTTCCTCAAAAATATAGTTTTAGGGTCACACATTTAAAACCCTCACTTAACACTCCTAAATCCCCTTAACTAGAGGACTATTCACTCCTACAAGATTACTTACTTTATCCCATAAATAACCTCGAATCCATTAGAATTGGAATCCAACCCATCCAATTAACCCTAAGAAAATTTATCAAACTTTCGGAAGGGTCGATCGATCGACCCTTGGGCGTCGACCGATCGAGGCTCGATCGATCGATCCCCCTCGCTCGATCGATCGATCATGGCGGACAACTTCTTCTCCGAGAAGCTGTTTCGGCCATTCAAGCTTCTCCTAAGCTTTTTTCACCTCTCCCGACATCCTACAACCTCAACCAACAACTTATACACATATAATAAGGGTTCTAAACGTCCTAGAACCTGAAATCAACAACTAATTTCGACTAAATCCTAAATTTCTTGAATTAGGAAAATATTGGGATTTATTCGTTTTAACTCCCGAAAACCCGTTTTATCCACGAAAACCCAACCCAAAATCTTTACGGTTTGTTATTTACCAACTACGATATGAGATTTATTCTCAAAAATAAATAAAGCGAGTAAAAACTTGCCTCGTGGATAAAATATGTCGATCCCGAGTCGAATCCCGCGGAGGTTGGCCAGAATATCACCTTTTCTCCTCTTTTTCTTCCTCTTTCCTTTCTCTCGTTTCTTTCTCTTCTCTTCCCCTCTCCCTCCTTATATAGGGAGAAAAGGGTTTACTCAATTACGAGTTACTTTTAGCTCTAAAATTTCCTAAAACTCAATTTCGACCATCGGACACTCTTTTCTGACTATCTCGGCCATTTCGAGACTCACTGCGCAGTCAAAACTTCCATCTGAGGTACTTGACCGCAACTCGCTAATTTAAACACACCTTACCTCTTATCGCTTTACTCAACGATGACATATAATTAAAATACTCCAACATATTTACTAAATCTCAAAAGTAAATATATCACCCATCGACAATCATCAAATCTTTGAAAATTCCAAAACTTACAATTCCGGGAAATTCCCCAAATTCCAATTTATACTCAATTATGGAATTTAATTATCTCCAAGAGTACGGGTTGTTACAACCAGTTGTCCTATTAAGAGAGTTTCATAGCTTCGACCGTTGGACTGTTATGAGTGATTTATAACTGTTTGTTATTTCATTTTTTTAGCCATAAATATTTAATATTGTTAGTACATGTTAGGAGCCTTAGTAGATTTCGACAGCCTTGTACCCATAGCTTTTATGTATTTGACTTGACTGAGATTTTAGCTGTGACTGATTTGAGCGGATATAATAGATTTGTTCCTTTAAGTTCAACTGTTTGGTTAATATGTTTTAACCATTGGATATAGTGGACCATTGTTATTAAGAAATATTTGACTACTATAACCATTGGTATATTTGGAGACCTTGCTTTGATTTGACCCCTTAGGTCGATTCGTTTGAACCGTTGGTTTATTAGAGACAGTGAATTTGGATTTTAGTGCCAACTATACTGAATAGATTCGTTGGAGAGTTTGTTTGACTAAAACCGTATACCGCCTTGTTTATGTTTGTTAGTTGTTTTAGGTTATTGAGATGTTCATAACTGACTTAGGTTGTGTGGGTTATTAATAATCTGTTTTAACTCGATTTAATCACAGCCTTAGATTAATAACTTTAAATTTGAACCGTTGATTTTAGTGCTTCGAGATTATTATTATTTTCTCATCTATATACACCACATTATAGAGTTTAATTGGAGTTAGATGTTCAGATATCTAGAGTGAGAAACACAAAAGGGTTTAATATTTTTAGAGAGAAAAATATAGAGAAATAGAGAGAATATCTAAGAGAGAGATTGAATGTTATTTTATGTTGTGTTTATTTCTACTTCATCCCTTTTCTGTTTTTGTTTTTTATTCTCAATGATATTGCATATCATCTCATATTTTAGAGATTGAAATATTGTGTTATTATAGAGAGGAATTATGTGCTTTCATGCTGAAATATTTTTTTTTACAAAAACTATACTTCCTTAGAGTTTTAGATCCGAATTTTATTGAGTATTTTTATGATCTAAATATTCTGATTTTTGTATTAGATGATATATGATGTTTAAATCAGAATTTCTCCGGATCTTTTATGTTTATTGAATTTTTTTAAACATTTATTTTCTTATATTTGTGAAATAATTTGAAAAACACTTTCCTCATAAAATTGATGTTATATTTTTTAGAGATTGAGAACACATTTTTAAATGATTAAATAATGTCTCCATGATAAGTGTCGCATATATTTCTTAGTTTATAAGATTTACGATTGAAAATTAAATTTTTATTGAAAACTTAATTGATTGTCAATTGAAAAAATATTTTTGTTAAGTTTTTATAGAAAACTTATTTACTTGATTACAAATGTGTTTTTGTTAAGTTTTTGTAGAAAACTTATATGCTTGAGATTTGAATTAAGTTCTTGCATGGTTTGCATTTAGAACAAATTCCCTTACACATTTTTCACAACTAGTATGTTGTTGAGAGATCAGTTTTGACTGAGTTGGAATTCGCTAAAAGGAGTGGAGTTACGAAGTTGAGAGAACAACTGCAACATCAGAGCCTTGGGAGAAGTCAGAATAATTCAGAGGACTTGGTAAAAAATTTGTACTTAGGTTAGGTCTGTTTATGTGTTTAGTTTGTTATATAGCTTCTAACCTATATTCCTTTTTAGTGGATTTTTTTTTGTTTTGTGGCGTAGAGGTCACCGTGGATGTTTTCCCTAGTATGGATTTTTACCACGTAAAAAAATCATACTTGTTATTCTTCTTTTCTTCATCTTATTCTATGTTTGACTCAGAATTGAAATTGTTACATGATTCAATTACATGAATTGGGATAATTAATCATATGAGATATATTGGATTGTAATATAATAATATAGATTGTTATTTATTTGACTTTAGAATAAATCAAATTTAATTGATTTTAATTTTCGCATGTATTAAAATCTGATTAGTTGATTATTAAAGTTTTTCTTGGTTTGATTATATACATGTTATTAGAAAAACTTGCATGAAATCAGAGTACGTTCATTTGCGCGTATGGCACTGTTTCATGGCCGCATGTCCCTTGGGAATTTTATTTGGTATCAGAGCGGGCCGCTCTGAATAAGATTTAACCGTCTAAAGTGTTTATCTTTTATTTCTTGATCATACGATTTGATGTTACAAATCTGATTATTTTTCATATCCATAAATGATGATGAGTTTTATAAGTATCACCTCATGGTAGACAACATGTTATTTTCATCTATTCTAATATTTCTTACTCTATTTCTTGAATTTAGAACCCCTACACGATTTGTATGCTTTGTTTAATTCTTTTTTTGTAACCATGGAATTGGTTGAGGAGGAGAGACCTTATTTGTTGATTACTCTAGTATATACTGATACTATTTAAATTATATCTAATATTTCTATTACCCTGGATTTTATTTGAGAACCGCCGAAGACTAGATGAATATACTTGATTCTTTTTTCTATCATATTTACATATTTTCGTGTCATAATCATGGTAAATATATGTCCTTTGAGATTTTAAGGGATGGATGTTTGTCAATGAAAAAGACACCTCTCAAAATCATGTTAATGTAGTAGTGACACTTGATTAGAACAGTTAATATGTTTACTGCGGTTGTTATATTTTCTAAATCTTATATTTGGTAATATTTTTTTTATCTAATTCTATTTGAGACAAAAAAGGGAGTAGAGTACATCATTTTATTAGTCTTGATTCTTGAATTCTATTCATGATATCCTATTTTTAATAATTTATCAAATTATATGATATTTTACACTTGTTCTTATGAGTTTGGTTGTATTATTTTAATGCAAGAAATCACAAAAAGGTGTTAGGTTAATTGATGTATAGTTGAGTCTTGTAATTTTTATTTTCTAGGAATTTTTTTTTTGTGGATTGGGTAGAATAGTAATTGTTATATAGGACTTAGGTTATTTTATTTTTTCCAAAGAGTACCATGATGTACTCAAAGGGTTTTGTCACAAATATCCAAATGGGGAGATTGTAACACCCTAAATATTTGACTTACTTGAGTCTACATTATTTAGGCGATTCAACTAATTTGGATATTGTGTAAAAACATATTTTTTAGTACGAGCCTTCTCCTTGGTACATCAAACGACGTTACTCGACGACTCAACATGCCTCGACTCTACTCAACGACATATCCGAGTAAAGGTATTCACGTGTGGTTGCACATTTGTACTTAACACATTAGACACGCATGCATATATATTGATTCATGTTACTAATTGCGTGTCTAAACATTTTATAAAATAAAATTTGTTATTATTAGGTTTAAAATAATTTTCAGAATTTCTTAATAAAATTAATTTTTCTAATTGAAAATTATTTTTCAAAAATAAATTACGTATAAATTAATTATTTTGTTTAATTAAAACTCTAAGTTTCATCTAGTGTCCTATTGGAGTTGATTTTGCCCGTTTTACTTTTGGTTTGCTTTTGGTAGTATAGACCTCTTATAACCTTCGTCTTTATACATAGGGATTTTTTATTTGACCATCCATGTTATGGGTTTAGTTCATTAAACCATAGGCTTTCGTATTCGACCGAGAGTACCAACCATTTGTCTTATTAAGAGAGGTTTATAGCTTCGACCATTGGACTGTTATGAGTGATTTATAACTGTTTGTTATGTCATTTTTTTTGTGAGCCATAAATATTTAACATTGTTAGTACATGTTAGGAGCCTTACTAGATTTCGACCATAGCCTTGTACCCATAGCTTTTATGGATTTGACCGGACTGAGATTTTAGCTTTGACTGATTTAAGCGGATATAATAGATTTGTTCCTTTAAGTTCAAATGTTTGGTTAATATGGTTTAACCATTAGATATAGTGGACCATTGTTAGTAAGAAATCTTTGACTACTATAACCCTTGCTATATTTGGAGACCTTGCTTTGATTTGACCCCTTTGGTCGATTCGTTTGAACCGTTGGCTTATTAGAGACAGTGAATTTGGATTTTAGTGCCAGCTGTACTTACTAGATTCATTGGAGAGTTTGTTACACTAAAACCCTATTCCTCCTTTTTTACATTTGTTAGTTGTTTTAGGTTCTTTAGATGTTCATAACTAACTTAGGTTGTGTGGGTTATTAATAATTTGTTAATCTGGCTTAACTCGATTTAATCACAGCGTTAGATTAATAACTTTTAATCTAAACCCTAGATTTTAGTGATTCTAGAATATTGTTTTCTCACCTATATAAACCACATTATAGAGTTTAATTGGAGTTAGATGTTCAGATATCTAGAGTGAGAAACACAAAAGGGTTTAATATTTTTAAAGAGAAAAATATAGAGAAATAGAGAGAATATCTAAGAGAGAGATTGAATGTTATTTTACGTTGTCTTTATTTCTACTTCATATCCTTTATGTTTTTGTTTTTGATTCTCAATGATATTGCACATCATCTCATATTTTAGAGATTGAAATATTGTGTTATTGTAGAGAGAAATTATGTGCTTTCATGCTAAAATATTTTTTTTTTACAAAAACTATAATTCCATAGAGTTTTAGATCCAAATTTGATTAAATATTTTTATGATCTAAATATTCTGCTTTTTTTGTTAGATGCTATATGATGTTTAAATCAGAATTTCTCCAGATCTTTTATGTTTATTGAATTTTTTTTAAACATCTATTTTCTTATATTTGTGAAATAATTTGAAAAACACTTTCCTCATAAAATTGATGTTATATTTTTGAGCGATTGAGAACACATTTTTAAATGACTAAACAATGTCCCCATGATAAGTGTTGCATGTATTTCTTAGTTTATAAGATTTACGTTTGAAAATTGTGTTTTTATTGAAAACTTAATTGATTGTCAATTAAAAATATATTTTTGTTAAGTTTTTATAGAAAACTTATTTACGTGATAACAAATGTGTTTTTTTTTGAGTTTTTGTAGAAAACTTATATGCTTGAGATTTGAATTAAGTTCTTGCATGGTTTGCATTTAGAACAAATTCCCTTACACATTTTTCACAACTAGTATGATTATGAGAGATCGGTTTTGACATAGTTGGAATTCGCTAAAAGGAGTGGAGTTACGAAGTTGAGAGAACAACTACAACATATGAGCCTTAGGAAAAGGCAGAATAATCCAGGGGAGTTGGTAAAAATTGTGTAGTTAGATTAGGTATGTTTGTGTGTTTAGTTTATTAGATAGCTTCTAACCTATATTTCTATTTAGTGGAATTTTTTTTGTTTTGTGTAGTAGAGGTCATCGTGGATGTTTTCCCTAGTATGGATTTTACCACGTAAAAAAATCATACTTGTTATTCTTCTTTTCTTTGTAACAACCCTCACTTTTGAGAGCCTATTTTATATTTATTTACCATGTGGTGTGATTATATGTAAAATGTTGGAATGTGGAGTAAGTATTAATGTGATGAGATAAGTTAATATTTACTAGAAAGTTGCATAATTACCATGAGTGTAAGTGAATAATCTCATGTGGTGTTATACTGTGTCATGAGAATTAAAACGACAATTTGGCCTAAAATGGAACTTGAACTTGAAAAAGATTTTAAAATTTCCAAACGATAATTTGAATGCTACAGTTAGTTCCGGGAGGTGCGAGATAGTCAAAATGTGTGCCATATTGTATTTTGAGGTTTTGGGCACTTTTGACTGGTTTTGATATATTGCGTATTAGAAATCATTTGATTGCGGTATTGACATTTAAAGATTGGAGACTTTTGCTTAAGGCCGCGATTTAGTCTTCTTAAGACTTTCATTTCTTTTATTTCCGTTGAGATCATTCTAGCCCTAAAGGAGAGAGAGAGGAAGGGAATTTGTGGAGAAAGTGAGAGATTGAAGGTTTGTGGAGTTATCTTGCATTCTTCTTCACTAAAATCTGAGATTGAAGCCCCAAGGCAAGTTTTCTACTTGCTATTTTATGGTTTAAGGTGAATAATTAGTATTGATAGTTATGTAATGGTTATGGTTTAATAAAGTTAGGTTTCTTTGTTAGATTTATGGGTTTGGAAATCTTTGGAAGAGATTTGAATATTGATTGGTATGGATCAATGTTGTTGGAAGCATTTATGATCATTTAGTATCATTAAATGAGGTTGGTTTGGTTTGGTTGAAGCTTGGCTTTGGGCTTAGCTTAAATGTAGGGAAACTTGGTCTAGGTCTGCAATGACCGGTCGATCGCGTTTCTCAGACCGGTCGACCGGGCCTTCGGGAGAGGGCACACTGCTTTCTTTCAAAGGCTTTAAATTTGAGGCGTGTTCGACCACGGTCCCCTTACCGGTCGACCGGCCTTGCCGAAGTGAGCTTTCTATTTTTCTTCTTAGGCAAAAACTTGAGACGCGGTCAACCGCGGTCTTCCTCAAATCTTACTTTTTCTTTTAAATCTTTTCTTTTCATAAGGACTTAGGAACATTCTTTAATGAAGTAAACTTTGGCTTTTAGAGTCCTAGTTGAGTCTGGTTGTCACCCTAGAGTTGAATGGATTTCACTTGGGGTTAAGTCCGGGAATGTTTAAAAGTGATGTTCAGGCATCAATCTTCTGTTTACGTCTTAATAGGAGGATAGGGGTTGTTGGCCCATGTTTGGAGATTTTATGGGCTAAATTGAGGTATATAAGACCATAAGACTTGGGGAAGCTCGCGCATGAGGTGATGTCCCCTGACTAGCGAATGGAGGGAGACTATAGTCCTCGACCATATGCGGGTTTATTATATGTTTTATTCTACGCTAGTGAGGTAATTCCGGGTGTGGTTATGACTCACTCGCAGTTATATGGCCACTTCTCGACGTGCGTAAGGTGCCCAGACTGCCTTGTTTGATAGTCCCCTGGAAGATGATAGTCATTTAGGGGCGCGCCCAGTGGGGAAACTCGGAGGGGCAGTCTTAGAATCGTTATATGTATAAGAATATAAATTTTCTAAACTCAAGTGGACTTGAGATATGTTTATTGCCACCAAAAATATGATGGTAATTATATTCCTGCTAAGGAATGAGAATTGAAAAGAAATGAGAATAATGATGATATTATATTCCTCTTAAGGAATGGAAATTGGAATAATATGGTAATTGATAATGGAATGTTTTAAATTTAATAATGCATAATTTAATTTTCTTGCATAATTCAATACAAGACATGTGATTTTAACTGTCTTATTTATGATTCATGATTAGGGTGTTAGATATTTCATTTTCATCATCCATGATTAACTGTTCATATCTATCATCCTTCTTATTCATCTCGGAACTATATAAAAACCGGGCCCTGACCAATTCATTTCTTTTATGTTGTGCATGTTATTGTATCCGCCCAGGTGTTCCTCCGCAAGGACGCCCGTGTTGATATTCCCACTCTTATGTTTTCGAGGAGCTGTAAGATTTACGGATATTACAGGATGTTTTGTTAGACGCCCCCATTTTTTTTTTGTATTCTAGATATGATCGGGTCTTTCATTCGGGCGTGTGTCCCAACTTTGTACTTGTTTAATGGATGTAATATGTAATATATTAAATTATTGTGATTCATTTCGGGTAGCTGTGGACCGACAGCATATTCGGTCCTCTCCTTGTATATTCGTTATGGAAGATTTATATACATGTTATCTTGGAATTCCACTATCTTTTAGAATGGGTTGTTTAAATTATTTTGTTAACTAAATCTTTTAATCAAATTGAATGTTTTGGCAACCCGTTTTCTGAATTATTGGGTGGTTTTCCCGTATACTCATGTTATACTTGTGATGCTGAGAATGATTCCCATCCATAATTTTCGTATTTGTTGGAGTATCGGGTTGGCCACCCCTTATTTCAGAATGCGGGTTGTCACAGATGGTATCAGAGCATTTGGTTCTAGAGTGCTAGGATCTATGTGGAGTTGTCACGTTCTACCGTAGCGTTCATTGATATAAAGCCTAATGATAGGACTGCTTTGTTGCTTACATTTGTGATCTTCTCTAAAATATATTATTTTGAATAATATTCTAACTTTATTGTTTCTTCATCTCAGATGCCGCCAAGAGAGGTCGTCCTGCGAGACGCAATAGAGTTGTAGAAGAGGATGTTGGTCCTCCTCCTCCGCCGCTGCCGCCCCAAGGAACTTTTAATGCTGCGGATGTAGCAAATATTATGGCCCAAGCGATCAATGCTGCCATGACCGCAGTAGTTCAATAAATGCCACAAGCTCAACAGCAAGCACATGATTCCCAAGCCCCTACGGGACCTTCTCCGTGGGAAAGATTTAGGGAGTCCTTTTTAAAGGGCCATCCCCCGGAGTTTGATGGAAGTTCTGATATTGATGGAACAAATTAATGGAAGAAAGATATGCAACGCCATTTATGAATGGTTGATTGTAGTGAGGAAAAGAAACAAGTCCTTGCTACTTTCAAGCTTGTTGGGGCCATGTTACATTGGTGGGAGTCGATGACTACACCATAACAGAGGGACACTATGTCGATTATTGATTTCTGGGTCTTGTATGACCAAAAGTATTTTCCTCCCGTGATTCAAAGGGAGATGAGAAGGAGACTTCAGGATCTGGTACAAGGAGAAAGATCTGTTGCCTAATATGAAGAGGAGTTCACCTGGTTGGCCAGTTTTGTACCGGATGAAGTGACTTCGGAAGAAAGGAAAGGCTTAAAATTCATGGGAGGTCTAAACTGGAGAATTCGGCAACATTTTCTGGGTAATCCGGCTTTACAAACTTTTGGTCAGGTGATGAATGCGGCATTTCTCCATTGCCAAGAGAATCGGTTTTATATGCAAGGTAGCAAGAAAGTTACAGGGATGGGGCAAGTAGGGAAATCAGGAGTAAGTGGGAATGGAGGAAGAGCTTTTCCTTCGTCCCAATCTTCGGGTAATAAGAAACGAGAAAGGGATCCCCAACAGGGGGACTTGTCGAATAGACAACGCTTTGGTGGGTTTAATGTCGGTGGTAATGCCAATAGGCAAGGTCAGGGTGCCTCGCAATAGCAAGTGGGTCGGGGTGGTCATGGAGGTAGAGGCCATCCGGGCCAAGGTTTCGGGCAGTTTAGAAATAATAGAGGTCGAGGCCAGGAGAATATGGTGGGGAAGTTCTTTTAATGTGGGGAAACGGTTCATTACAAGAAGGAATGTCCTCAACTGATTGGGGGACAACCTCCTAGAGCCCCTCAGCAGCCTTATGTTCAGTTTCCGACACAGGCACCAAATCTAGTTGTCCCTCCGCAACAGGGTCAACTACAGTATGGGAGAGTTTATCATATTCAGGATGCGGTACTTCCTGCTCCGCCAGTGCCGCCAGTGATTGAGGGTAAGTTCCTTATTCAGGGACACATGGGTCGCATTTTATTTGATACGGGTGCGACACATTCATTCATTTCTAGAAGTTTTACCCAGTCCACAGAGCTGATAAAATCTGCAGAGAGCACTTTCACTAGTGTGGAGTCCTCTATGGGTGATGGTTCACTTATTTTCCTTGTTTGTAAACATATAGGAATTTCCTTTGGTAATTTATGCTTTGAGGCCGATTTACTCGTCCTAGACATGGTCGGGTATGATGTGATTTTGGGCATGGATTGGCTTTTTAAGTATCATGCGATAGTTAAATTCTACGGGAAGAGTATAGTCTTCGCCATTTCGAGACAAGATATGTTCTTGGTGGTTATGCCTTGTTTGGAGGGAGATACTAGTACTTATTTGTATTGAATTGTGGAAGAGACTTCTTGGGATGTATTTGTTCCCTTGGATTCTATTTAGGTTGTTCGAGAATTTGAGGATGTATTCCACGAAATACCGGGTTTACCTCTGAGTAGGGAGATTGAGTTTGTGATTGATTTAGCACCGGGAACTCGATCGATCGTGAGAGCTCCTTATCGTATGGCTCCTGTTGAAATGAGGGAGTTGAGAGATCAAATTTAGCAGTTGTTGGAGCAGGGATTTATTAGGCGTAGTACATCACCACGGGGTGCTCCTATGTTGTTTGTGAAGAAAAGAGATGGTTCTCTCCAGTTGTGTGTTGACTATAGAGAATTGAATAAGGTCACCATCCGAAATAAATACCCTTTGCCTTGTATTGATGATTTGTTTGATCAACTTAGGGGAGCGACATACTTCTCTAAGATAGACTTGAGGACGGGGTATCACCAGTTGAGGATAAGGGATCAGGATGTATCCAAGACTTCTTTTCTAACGAGGTACGAGTCTTATGAATTTTTGGTTATGCCTTTTGGACTAACCAATGCCCCTGCCGTATTTATGGATCTCATAAATAGGGTATTTTGGGACTTCCTGGACCAGTTTGTTATTGTATTTATCGATGACATCCTTGTGTATTCTCAAACTGACCATGCTATTCATTTGAGGTTGGTCCTGTAAAGATTGAGGGATCACCAATTGTATGCTAAGTTTGAGAAATATGGATTTTGGTTACGGGAAGTGCAATTTCTGGGTCATATTGTGACTTCACAGGGTATATCGGTGGATCCGAGTAAGGTGGTTGCGATGAGGGAGTGGGGTCAGCCCACGACACTTACCAAAATTCATAGTTTTCTTGGTTTGGCGGATTATTACCGTCGATTTATTAAGGGTTTCTCGAAGATCGCTAGCCCCTTGATAAATTCGACCCGAAAAGGGGTGAGATTGTTTGGTATGATTCTTGCCAAGCAGCATTCGATGAGCTCAAAGATAGATTGACTTCGGCTCCAGTCCTCGCTTTACCAAAGCTGGGATTAGAATATTTGGTCTTCACCGATGCATCTCTATAAGGTTTGGGAGGTGTGCTTCAACAAGAGTGACGGGCTATCTCTTATGCTTCCCGAAAGCTCAAGCCTCTTGAAAGAAACTATCCGTTGCATGACTTAGAATTATCCGCATTTGTCTTTGCCTTGAAAATTTGGAGGCATTATCTCCTCGGGGAGAAGTTCAGTCTTTTCACGGACCATAAATCGCTGCAATATTTATTTTCTCAAAAGGATTTGAATATGCGACAGCACCGATGGTTGGAGTTCGTGAAAGATTATCAATTTGATATTCATTATCATTCGGGCAAGCTGAATGTGGTGGCAGATGCTTTGAGTAGAAAGCCCGAGGGAGAATTAGCTGATGTATGGAAAGCTAAGTGGAAAGAGCTCAGTTATGAGGATACGGTTGCTAGGGCGTTCATGTCCGTGATGACTGTTACTCCTAGAATTGTGGCAAGGGTCGTAGAAGCCCAAGGAAGGGATAAGGAATGTCAAGATCATATACGCCGATTATTGTCTGAGGGAGCAGAATCCTACTCGACAAGCTCGAAGGGTGGATTGCGCTTCCATGGAAGACTTATCATTCCGGAGGAGGGGGATTTGAGATGGGCAGTGATGACAGAATCCCATGGTTCCAAATTTTTGGTGCATGTGGGTAACGATAAAATGTATCAAGACATGCGCCGTCAATATTGGTGGCCAGGCATGAAGCGAGATATTTTTGAGTTTGTATCTCAATGCACTACTTGTCACATGGTTAATATTGATCATCAACGACTGACGGTTTGTTGCAACCGTTGGAGATTCCAGTATGGAAATGGGAAAGCATATCAATGGATTTTATTACTGGCTTACCAACGTCACAAAAAGGTCACGATTCTATATGGGTTATCGTTGATCGCTTGACAAAGTCGGTGCACTTTCTTCCGATTTGTACCGACTACAACACCGCTCGTTATACCCAGTTGTTCATTGAAGAGGTTGTGAGACTGCATGAGGTGCCTTTGAATATTGTTTCTGACAAAGACAAGATATTTGTTTCCCACTTTTGGCAGTGTTTCCAAGAGGCCATGGGAACCGAATTGAGGTTAAGCACTTCCTATCATCCTCAAAGAGATGGTCAGACCGAACGGGTTAACCAAATGTTGGAGGATATGCTTCGTATGTGTATGCTTGATTTTAAAGGTAGTTGGGAACAATATCTCCCATTGGTCGAGTTTGCTTATAATAATTCGTACCAATTCACCATTGGAATGGCTCCCTATGAAGCCTTGTATGGTAGACCCTGTAGATCTCCCACTTATTGGTTAGAGGTGGGAGATAATAAGTTTCTCGGACCTAAAATGATTCGAGATACATCTTCTAAGATCGAGCTTATTCGGAATCGCATTCGGATAGACCAAAATAGACAAAAGAGCTATGCCAGTGCGGGTAGAAGTCATGTGGACTTGGAGGTCAGAGACCAAGGGTTGGTACGTGTGTCACCTATGGAGGGTATCAAGCATTTCGGAAAGAAAGGAAAGCTTGCGCTGCATTTTGTTGTACCTTTTCCCGTGATTACTAAGGTGGGTCCAGTGGCGTATCAACTTTCTCTACCAGAACCTTTACAAAAAATTCAAAATGTCTTCCATGTCTCCTCTTTGAAGAAATACAAGAGGTGTGAAGGTGCCCTTTGGCATATTCCTTTTGAGGATAATGAGTTGCAATCCGATGTTTCATATGAAGAATAACCCATTGCTATTCTAGAGCATGGGGAGCGTAGGTTGAGGTCTTGTGTGGTGCCCTTGGTTAGAGTACAATGGAGTCATCACAGCGATGAAGAATCAACTTGGGAACGTGAGGACAATATGCGAAAAAGTATCCGCATCTCTTTATCCAAGGTACGTTTGAATTTTGGGGGCAAAATTCCCTCATAAGGGGGGAGTATGTAACAACCCTCACTTTTGAGAGCCTATTTTATATTCATTTACCATGTGGGGTGATTATATGTAAAATGTTGGAATGTGGAGTAAGTATTAATGTGATGAGATAACTTAATATTTACTAGAAAGTTTCATAATTACCATGAGTGTAAGTGAATAATCCCATGTGGTGTTATACTGTGTCATGAGAATTAAAATGACAATTTGGCCTAAAATGGAATCGAAACTTGAAAAATATTACAAAATTTCCAAATGATAATTTGAATGGTACGGTTAGTTCGGGGAGGTGCGAGATAGTCAAAATGTGTGACATATTGTATTTTGAGGTTTTGGGCACTTTTGACTGGTTTTGATATATTGCGTATTAGAAATCATTTGATTGCGGTATTGACATTTAAAGATCGGAGAATTTTGCTTAAGGCCATGATTTAGTCTCCTTAAGCCTTTCATTTCTTTTATTTCCCTTGAGATCATTCTAGCCCTAAAGGAAAGAGGGAGGAAGGGAATTTATGGAGAAAGTGAGAGATTGAAGGTTTGTGGAGTTATCTTGCATTCTTCTTCATTAAAATCTGAGATTGAAGCCCCAAGGCAAGTTTTCTACTTGCTATTATATGTTTTAAGGTGAATAATTAGTATTGATAGTTATGTAATGGTTATGGTTTAATAAAGTTAGGTTTATTTGTTAGATTTATGTGTTTGGAAATCTTTGGAAGAGATTTGAATATTTATTGGTATGGATCAATGTTGTTGGAAGCATTTATGATCATTTAGTATCATTAAATGAGGTTGGTTTGGTTTGGTTGAATCTTAGCTTTTGGTTTAACTTAAATGTAGGGGAACTTGGTCTAGGTATGCAATGACCAGTCGACCGCGTTTCTCAGACCGGTCGACCGGGCCTTCGGGAGAGGACACACTGCTTTCTTTCAAAGGCTTTAAATTTGAGGCGCGGTCGACCAGCCCTGTCGAAGTGAGCTTTCTGCTTTTCTTCTTATGCAAAAACTTAAGATGCGGTCGACCGCGGTCTTGGGACCGGTCGACTGGTCCCCTGTTTTTCTTCCTCAAATCTTACTTTTGCTTTTAAATCTTTTCTTTTCATAAGGACTTAGGAACCTTCTTTAATGAAGTAAACTTTGGATTTTAGAGTCCTAGTTGAGTCTTGTTGTCACCCTAGAGGTTAATGGATTTCACTTGGGGTTAAGTCCGGGGGTGTTTAAAAGTGATGTTCAGGCATCACTCTTCTGTTTACGTCTTAATAGGAGGATAGGGGTTGTTGGCCCATGTTTGGATATTTTAGGGGCTAAATTGAGGTATTTAAGACCTTAAGACTTGGAAATAATTGTGATCCCTTGGAAAATTATTTGAGGCATACCCTATGATGAATATCAATGAAGTATTTTATGGTTATGGTTTCAGATAAAATGAAACACACACATGTTAATGGAAATGAGAAAATATGATTTTTTTTATAGTAAATGCAAATTTACTTAAACACACCTCTCTAAATGTTATCATAAGGGAAGCTCGCGCATGAGGTGATGTCCCCTGACTAGCGAATGCAGGGACACTATAGTCCTCGACCATATGCGGGTTTATTATATGTTTTATTCTGCGCTAGTGAGGTAATTTTGGGTGTGGTTATGACTCACTCACAGGTATATGGCCACTTCCCGACATGCGTTAGGTGCCCAGGCTGCCTTGTTTGATAGGCCCCTGGAAGATGATAGTCATTTAGGGGCGCGCCCAGTGGGGAAACTCGGAGGGGCGGTCTTAGAATCGTTATATTTATAAGAATATAACTTTTCTAAACTCAAGTGGGACTTGAGATATGCTTATTGCCACCAAAAATATGATGGTAATTATATTCCTGCTAAGGAATGAGAATTGAAAAGAAATGAGAATAATGATGATATTATATTCCTGTTAAGGAATGGAAATTGGAAGAATATGGTAATTGATAATGGAAGCTTTTAAATTTAATAATGCATAATTTAATTTTCTTTCATAATTCAATACAAGACATGTCATTTTAACTGTCTTATTTATGATTCATGATTAGGGTGTTAGATATTTCATTTTCATCATCCATGATTAACTGTTCATATCTATCATGCTTCTTATTCATATGGGAACTATATAAAAACTGGGCCCTGACCCGTTCATTTCTTTTATGTTGTGCATGTTATTATATCCGCCCAGGTGTTCCTTCGCAAGGACGCCCGAGTTGATATTCCCACTCTTATGTTTTCGAGGAGCTGTAAGATTTGCGGATATTACAGGATGTTTTGTTAGACGCCCCCATTTTTTTGTGTATTCTAGATATGATGGGGTCTGTCATTCGGGCGTGTGGCCCAACTTTGTACTTGTTTAATGGATGTAATATGTAACATATTAAACTGTTGTGATCCATTTTGGGTAGCTGTGGACCGACAGCATATTCGGTCCTCTCCTTGTATATTCGTTATGGAAGCTTTATATACATGTTATCTTGGAATTCCACTATCTTTTAGAATGGGTTGTTTAAATTATTTTCTTAACTAAATCTTTTAATCAAATTGAATGTTTTGGCAACCTGTTTTCTGAATTATTGGGCGGTTTTCCCGTATACTCGTGTTATACTTGTGATGCTGAGAATGATTCACATCCATGATTTCCGTGGCCACCCCTTATTTCAGAATGGGGGTTGTCACATTTTTCATCTTATTTTATGTATGATTTAGAATTGAAATTGTTACATGATTTAATTACTTGAATTGGGATAACTAATAATATGAGATACATTTTATTGTATTGTAATAAATCAGATTGTTTTTAATTTGACTTTAGAATAAATCAAATTTAATTGATTTTAATTTCCGCATGTATTAAAATCTGATTAGTTGATTACTAAAGTTTTTCTTGTTTTGATTATATACATGTTATTAAAAAAAACTATCATGGAATTAGAGTATGTTCATTTGCGTGTATGGCATTATTTCATGGGCGCACGTCCCTTGGGAATTTCATTTGGTATCAGAACGGGTCGCTCTGAATAAGATTTAACCATCTGGAGTGTTGATATTTTATTTCTTAATCATACGATTTGATATTACAAATCTTATTATTTTTCATATCCATAAATGATGATGATTTTTATATGTATGACCTCATGGTAGACAACATGTTATTCTTATCTATTCTAATATTTCTTACTCTATTTCTTGAATTCAGAACCCCTATATGATTTGTATGCTTAGTTTAATATTTTTTTTTGTAACCATAGCATTGGTTGAGGGGGATAGACCTTATTTGTTGATTACTCTAGTATATATTGATCTTGTTTAAATTATATCTAATATGTCTATTACCCTTGATTTTATATGAGAACCCCTGAAGTCCAGATGAATATACTTGATTCTTTTTTCTACCATATTTACATATTTCCCTGTCATAATCATGGTAAATATATGTCCTTTGAGATTTTAAGGGATGTATGTTTGTCAATGAAAAAGGCACCTCTCAAACTCATGTTAATATAGGAGAGACACTTGATTTGAACAGTTAATATGTTTCTTGTGGTTGTTGTATTTTCTAAATCTTCTCTATGGTATCATTATTTTTATCTTATTCTATTTAAGACAAAAAGAGGGAGTAGAGTACATCATTTTATTAGTCTTGATTCTTGAATTATATTCATGATATCCTATTTTTAATAATTTATCAAATTCTATGATATTTTACACTTGTTCTTATGAGTTTGGTTGTATTATTTTAATGCAAGAAATCATAAGAAGGTGTTAGGTTAATTGATGTATAGTTGAGTCTTGTAATTTTTATTTTCTAGGATTTTTTTTGTGAATTGGGTGGAATAGTAATTGTTTTATAAGACTTAGGTTATTTTATTTTTTCTAAAGAGTACCATGATGTACTCTAAGAGTTTTGTCACAAATATCCAAAGCGGGAGATTGAAACACCCTAAATATTTTACTTACTTGAGTCTACAATATTTAGGTGTTTCAACTAATTTGGATATTGTGTCAAAACATATTTTTTAGTACGAGCCTTCCCCTTGGTACATCAAACGTCGTTACTCGATAACTCAACATGGCTCGACTCTACTCAACGACATATCCGTAAAGGTATTCACGTGTGGCTACACATTTGCATTTGACACATTAGACACACATGCATATATATATATATTGATTCATGTTATTAATTGTGTGTCTAAACATTTTATAAAATTCAATTTGTTATAATTAGGTTTAAAATAATTTTCAGAATTTATTAATAAAATTAATTTACTGATTTGAAAATTATTTTTTGAAAATAAGTTACCTGTTAAACAATTTTTTGTTTAATTAAAACTCTAAGTTTCGGCTAGTGTCCTATTGAAGTTGATTTTTTTTGTTTTACTTTTGGTTCGCTTTTGGTAGTATAGACCTGCTATAACCTGTGGCTTTATACACAGAGATTTTTTATTTGACCATCTTTGTTATGGGTTTAGTCCATTAAACGATAGGCTTTCGTATTCGACCGAGAGTGCAGACCAGTTGTCCTATTAAGAGAGGTTTATAGTTTCGACTGTGGACTGTTATGAGTGATTTATAACTGTTTGTTATTTCATTTTTTTATGAGCCATAGAGATTTAATATTGTTAGTACATGTTAGGAGGCTTAGTAGATTTCGGCCATAGCCTTACACCCATCGCTTTTATGGATTTGACCTGACTGAGATTTTTGTTGTGACTGATTTAAGAGGATATAATAGATTTGTTCCTGTAAGTTCAACTGTTTGGTTAATCTATTTTAACCATTAGATACAGTGGACCTTTGTTATTTAGAACTCTTTGACTACTATAACCGTTGGTATATTTGGAGACCTTGCTTTGATTTGACCTCTTAGGTGGATTCGTTTTAACCATTTGTTTATTAGAGATAGTGAATTTGGATTTTAGTGCCAGCTATACTAAATAGATTCGTTGGAGAGTTTGTTAAACTAAAACCCTATAACGCCTTGTTATAATCTGTTAGTGGTTTTAGGTTCTTGAGATGTTTATAACCGACTTAGGTTATGTGGCTTGTTAATAATCTGTTAATCTGTTTTAACTCGATTTAATCACAACCTTAGATTAATAACTTTTAATTTGAACCCTTTATTTTAGTGCTTCTAGAATATTATTTTCTCACTTATATAAATCACATTAGAGAGTTTAATTGGAGTTAGATGTTCAGTTATCTAGAGTGAGAAACAAAAAAGGGTTTAATATTTTTAGAGGAAAAAATATAGAGAATTAGAGAGAATATCTAAGAGAGAGATTGAATGTTATTTCACATTGTGTTTATTTCTACTTCATCTCTTTTCTGTTTTTATTTTTTATTCTCAATGATCTTGCACATCGTCTCATATTTTAGAGATTGAAATATTGTTTTATTGTAGAGAGAATTTATGTGCTTTCATGTTGAAATATTTTTTATACAAAACCTAGAATTCCTTGGAGTTTTAGATCCGAATTTTATTGAATATTTTTATGATCTAAATATTCTGATTTTTGTGTTAGATGCTATATGATGTTTAAATAAGAATTTTTCTCGATCTTATATGTTTATTGAATTTTTTTTAAAGATCTGTTTTCTCATATTTGTGAAATAATTTGAAAAAAACTTTCCTCATAAAATTGACTTTATATTTTTTACAGATTGAGAACACATTTTTAAATGACTGAATAATCTCGTTGTGTCTCCATGATAAGTGTTGCATGTATTTCGTAGTTTATAAGATTTATGATTGAAAATATATTATAGAAAACTTAATTTATTATCAATTGAAAATATATTTTGGTTAAGCTTTTATTGAAAACTTATTTACTTGATTACAAATGTGTTTTTGTTAAGTTTTTGTAGAAAACTTATATGCTTGAGATTTGAATTAAGTTCTTGCATGGTTTGCATTTAGAACAAATTCACTTACACGTTTTGCACAACTAGTATGTTGTTGAGAGATCAGTTTTGACGGAGTTGGAATTCGCTAAAAGGAGTGGAGTTACGAAGTTGAGAGAACAACTGCAACATCTGAGCCTTGGGAGAAGTCAGAATAATTCAGAGGAGTTGGTAAAAATTTTGTACTTAGATTAGGTTTGTTTGTGTGTTTAGTTTGTTATATAGCTTGTAACCTATATTCTTTTTTAGTGGAATTTTTTTGTTTTCTGGCGTAAAGGTCACTGTGGATATTTTTCCTAGTTTGGGTTTTTACCACGTAAAAAGTCATACTTGTTATTCTTCTTTTCCTCATCTTATTCTATGTATGATGTAGAATTAAATTGTTACATGATTTAATTACTTGAATTGGAATAATTAATCATATGCCATATATTGTATTGTAATGTAATAAATAATATTGTTATTAATTTGACTTTAGAATAAATTAGATTTAATTGATTTTAATTTCTACATGTATTAAAATCTGATTAGTTGATTAATAAAGTTTTTCTTTGTTTGATTATATTAATGTTATTCGAAAAAATGGCATGAAATCAGAGTATGTTCATTTGCGCGTATGACATTGTTTCATGGGAGCATGTCCCTCGGGAATTTCATCTCCATCTGTCTTAAAAGAACATACAGGCCAAAATGAATAAATAAGACGAGCGTGGGTCAACTTGGCATAGACTAGGGGTAGGTGAGAAAGAGGGCCTCATATGACCATTTATGAGAGTGTTGAAAGATGTAGAGGAGATAAATTCCATAAAGTATTGGATCCAAATGTCCGAAAAGCCATGATGTTGAAGAATCCATTTTTATAAAAGGCCATTGCAGTAAATCGTAAGCTTTTATTAAATCAATTTTTATGGCACAACTTCCTTTCTTAGTTTTTTATTTTCTCATGGTGTGTAGAATTTCATGAGTAATGAGTATGTTATCTTGAATGTGTCTATTTGAAATAAAAGCATTTTGATAAGGAGACGCGACATATTGAAGGATTGGATGCATTCAAGAAATAAGAATAGTGGATATTAGTTTATAAATGACATTGCATAAACTTATGGGTCTAAAATGTTTAACCAAAGTTTGGTGATTTATTTTTGGTAAAAAAATTAGTATGGGTCATTTGTGTTTAACCTAAGTTGGTTGATTTAGATGATGAATCTTCCTTCAATGGTATAAAGGACTCTCTGGACACCACTAAGAAGGCGCATGACCAGACTATTGATAATTGTTTGCTTCTTGTTAACTTTTCAACTAACGTGAATAAGGGTTATATGTAGATATATAAGCAATCCTCTAACATAAATAATTAGTCTCACCCATC
The DNA here is from genome assembly GCA_949130495.1 of Sambucus nigra. NCBI lineage: Eukaryota > Viridiplantae > Streptophyta > Magnoliopsida > Dipsacales > Adoxaceae > Sambucus > Sambucus nigra. The sequence goes on from OX422217.1 coordinate 625,257,317, forward strand.
CTACTATGACAATCATTGTTAACCATTTTGTCTTAGCCCACTAGGCCTTGGATACATTTACATTTAGTATTCTTACATGATAGAGATTTGAGAGAGTTACCCATTAATTATATTCTCAATGCTTTGACTTATCTCCAATAAGTATTTCTCTTTATTTAAAATCACCCCGAATCAATCATAATAATACCATCGTATATTTTAGGGTCGTATCCTCTATGTGCCCCTTCCAAAATTCCCAAATCATGTAGGCATATCCTTGCCTTTTAATATATTTATTTTGTATTACATTATTTAAGAGTTCTACATAAATCATTTCCTGTGTATAATTACTTGTATTTTAAGTCATCATGCATGCACCACCATAACATCAACGCATCCCTGTTTAACTATGTATATAAGTTCATAACATTATCATTAATATATTGGAGTAAGTCTGTATACCTCACTTGGACACAAAATGGTCTCACACACCCTTTCGTAGAAAAGTCACAACTAATTCAAAATAATTCAAAAAAATATGCAGTTGGAGCCCACGCGATCGTAACGAAAAAAATTACAACCAGGTCCCCCGAACCTATTCGCTACTAGGGACAAATCGATTCGCACACACCAGTTTTTAATTTAAACCAAATTAAATTAAAACTTCTCAAACCAAATCTCCTCATAATAAATCAAAAACTTAAAACATGATATGGATGAAGTGTCTAAACATCCTAGGGTAATTCTAAACATGTTTAAATATTAAATTACTTCCAATATTTATATCAAATCATCAAGATCTTTCAAGAACGTATGAACATGAAAAATTGAGATTTCATCTTACCTTACTCCAATGGTGTTCCAGACTAGTTTAAGGGTTCTACAAAATATCTTATACAATTAATCTTTAATTTAAACCACATGAATACATAGTTGATATAAGGGGTTACATATCTAAACATGGTTTACCCAATTATCAGCAATTTCTACAAAATTCAAACGGTCTCAAAATATGCAGTCCCGGCACATAATTAAACCTTATTCTAAGCACGGTATCAACATTAATATAAGATTAATACAATTTGAATAAGAATGGCAAGAGGATCCTTGCCTGAAATTTGTAGAGGAGCCTCTCTTCCTCCACCTAGGGTGGTCCTTCCTTTTCCTCCTATGTGGTTGTGGCTAGGGTTGTTGGATGTAACTCCTAATGAGGGGTTTCACTTTAATTAAATAAGTTTAGTCTTCAATTCCTGAGTTGGTCTTTAAGTCCCAACTTTGGACCCCCAAATGAGCCCAAATACATAAGCTAATTAGCCCGATAACTACCAAACTCATATATATATATATATATATATATATATATACCTCGGGACCATTCCTAAGGGTTTAAAATTCCTAAATGAGCCCTTAATTCCTCTCAAAGTGTGTCTTGAATATTTTTATCCAAAAATATATTTTAATTGAGACGTGAGACATGTAGTTACTTTTTACTCACTGTAAAATTTCTTTTTAGATTTATACCAAATCATTAAAGTTCACCTCTAAAATTTATAAATAACACCAAGTCCAATTACTCACAACATTGATTAATTAATTTCACCGAATTAAATTAATCCTTATTAGATTTTATTTGACTCCAAAAATAAGGGGTATTACATTCTCCCCCCCCCCCCCCCCCCCAACGAAATTCCATCCTCGGAATTCAAAATAGCATAAAGTCACATTTTATTTGCATCATTAAATTGTGTTTATACTCAACTAGTTCACACTCATATCCCATGAGATAAATGAAAACGCTCATCTATGCCTATAATAATATCACTGAGGTTACCATATATTCCACCTTATATGTACACATATATCAATAGAAAATATGAAGGACAAATATACATATAATATGTACCATTAATACCAAGCATATCCATACAACAAGTATACCACCACATACGTACATTAAAAAGAAATAACCATCTTAGTATCCGACTTTTGCCACTTTTGTGCATGGGACATCTCCCAAGCGAAATCCAAACAAGGAACCCTCCCGATACACTACTACACAACTTAGTCAATTATTGAGATTCATTGGCCCAAGATAAAAATAAATAACAATAACCATTTACGCTAATCGTATAAATTTCAATATTTGCTATTTGACAAATGAACCAATTATCCCATTATAAGATTTATACCAAACTCCTTTAGAGTCAACCGAACCTGCGATGCTCGATATCTCAATTACCACAATCTAAGTAGGACAGTCTTCTCCCGTATTTAATCTCTAGAGCCCTTAGTTATTTCCAGGTCTCCAAAGGCATACCCATTCTAATCGGGTCTACCATTACCACCTTAATGATAACATCACTATACCAACATTACACACGATCATATATAATCTCAATAATTAAAGCTATCACTAGCCTTACTTCTACTTTGTTGCCTATACTCGCTAAGGCAATACTTTCCCAAATAATACCGTCATGTCATCTCATAAACTATTTTCCCCACATAAAATACCGTTGATCCCACCTGAGCATCGCCTGATTTATCCCGAAATTTTGAGTTTATTCACACGCATTTGCCTCCTGTAGTTATTCAATAATTTTAAATCACACTCCCATGTTGTTTCCCTAATCATTCTCAACTTTCTAAAGGTTCTTGCACGACTTAATTTCCCATTGAAATTTATTGCTTCAAAACTAGGTTCACCCATAAAATTTCTCAGAATAATCCTCATAACTATGATGAACACCATTTCCTAATCAATCTTGTCCCTTATACATGAGCATAACTCATATAAGTCCACATAACATTAATATATTCCATGTAGTTATAAATATATTCCCCAGAAAAATATCATATTCAACCATAACCATCAAATCCCAATACAAAATCTATCATTTCCAATGTATTAACAAAACCCAAGTGAACACTAAATCCCAATATCAAACAAAACACATCCAATATACTCCAAAGTAGGAAAACAACTTATTTACCACCAATGTTATCATTACTCTCTTTCTACATTAAATATTTCATCTATAATCCGATGCCTATCTCACTGTGGGTCCTGGTCTAAGCGAACTAACCTCTACTGGTGTATTATTGGACATGACCACATCCTCAACTTCTCTAAATGTCTTCCTTTAAATTACTAGGCACCAAATTGTCCAAACTCCTCAAAATTCTCATAAGTGATTGACCCACACCAAGGTCTCTATGGCCTTCACTCCAAAATTGACCCCTTCCCAAACGAGTAGTAATGATTCGTAAAGAATACAATGATTCCTAATCATAGGGCTCAACATCAAATAACACAATGCAGAATGTAACGAGATCAAACACATATCTCAAAGACACTAGAACCTTTCTCTGATACCAATTGTAATAACCCCCATTTTCTCACATAAAGGCTGATCAGGCTCAATATGCCAAAGATGGGGCTTATCAACAATTTACACCATTCTCAGCACTGAAAAAATAAAAAATTTCTTTATTTTAATTATATCAAAATCCACAATGAATAAAAACATCTGAATAAATTTTATTTAACACATGAATAATAAGAACTGAATCATTATACAATGTCCATAATGTAAAGCTAAGTACAACTGATATAAATAAATTGTTGGTCTAATGACCGTATAAATCCCAGTGTGAAATAAAATGATAAAATATTGAAGTACAACCTACACTAGAATTGATGGAGCAAAATCCACTATGTCCAATACAACTACAAATGTGATCCATCGCCAGTCTAGTTATCCTTGTCATTAAGAATACCTGGGGGGAAAACATTTATAATTTGGGTCAGAGCCATATTGTTTCAAGGATTCTTCACCAGTAAATATGCAAATTGTTACTAACTCATACTTCACGTCTCTCCATCGACGCTCATATGTAACGAGTACCTTACCTCTAATCTAGAAGCGGTCCTACTCGTATCCTCGAACAAAATGCCAATTGTAACTTCCATTATTTAATCTGACATGTAAAGAATAAGCCATTTAGCTATGAATTAACTAAAAGTGGGTACTTATGTCTAACACCCCCAATCTTCGAACGGAATTCAAAATATTGACTACACAATTTGTATAAACTCGGAGCATATACTTATGTCATATAATATTTCATAAGCCTTGACTATCTCTTCAGACTATATAATAATTTAATTCATACTCCTCGTCTTCTACCCATTAGACTATAAGTTTCATCTTCTTATATTACCAAATTATTATTCTCATTAATAATTCTCTACCCCAATATTCATTCTCTTTAATTATTGTCTACTTTATTAGACTACTCAATTATTATTCCCACTAATAATTGTTTACTTCATTAATTATTAGGACTCATATTCGTCATTAATTATTCACATCATTTTTTTATCCCGACTTTATTATCATTAAGCATTGTCTATATCTTTAGACTAAGGGGGCACATTCCCATATAAGGTACACCACAGTGGGTACATACATACATACATACGTATATATATATATATATATATAGAGAGAGAGAGAGAGAGTGGTTCTCATGCATACCCCAGTTTGCATACCGCTGGCGCGGACAAATTTTGATAAAATAGTAAAAAAAATATTTTTGATGTAATTTTTTTATAGTTTCTAAACATTTCAATAGGACCATAAAAAAAAAATTCAACTCAAAATGAATTTTTTTGCTATTTTAAAAAAATCGGTCAATTTTTTTCAGTTTTTAACAACTTAAAAACTGACAAAGTTTGACCGATTTTTTTAAAATAGCAAAAAAATTGATTTTGAGTTGCATTTTTTTTTTATGGTCCTATTGAAATGTTTAGAAACTATAAAAAAATCAGCCCGAAATTATTTTTTTTACTATTTTAAAAAAATGGTCCGCACGGAGGGTATGCATGAGATCCTTTATGTATATATATATATATATATATATATATATATATATATATATATATATATATATATATATATATATATATATATATATATATATATATATATATATATATATATATATATATATATATATATATATATATATGCGACACACAAAGGCATCTTCCATTGGTGTCTCGTTCGTGCTTTATCAACAAGTTCGGATGAATCCATTATCCTAGGCAGACATCACAAAACACACATAAGTTGGTGGCGATACCTACGCAGGATACATGTTCACGGCCCATACCTAGTAGTGATACAGGTGCGGTCAACATCAACACCTAGCTCCTCATAGATGGATCCTCCACATAGTACCTATATGACCTGTACAATCGCTAAGACCACTGTGTCGGTGTGTGGTACCTGGTCTGAACGCACGAACCCCCAAGTCGATAGAACAGTCCACAAACATTGGTATGTCCACACAAAATAATATGATACATATTATCATCTAATATGTATAATAAGTTAATGTATAACTACTTTAACCCAACGAAATCACAATCCATTTAAAATGTAGCCTTCCTGGCTTAACTATAGCATATTACTTAGTTATTCCGTAAATCATTTTAAGTCGTTATCCTATGACTACTTTCCCGAATAAATATTATGTCTCATGCAATTATTTTTAGACTTAAATCAAATCTGCTTCATCATTCATTTCTACTCAAATGTATATAGGTACAGTTATTCCCAACTAACCCTTCCAAAGAATTGTATGTATAGTTATTCCCAAACTAACCTAACTAACACAATTGTGGGTATAGTTATTCCTAAACTACCTTGACTAATACATTTAATTATCTTAGTATGTTTTCAGATTATTGATAATTGTTCGGTTTTTGTTACCTTTTCGATAAGGTTTATATGTACATATATAAGATATCAACTAATATGAATAAGGGTTATGTGATAACCCGCTCACCAGTAAAAGGGGTGGCCAGCCCAATACTCCAATATAACAGTAATCATAGATGGAATCATTCTCAGCATCTCAATAAAATATAGAGTATCCAGAATAACCACCCAAAATTCCAGGAAACGGGTTGCCAAAAATTTTGTTTTTAAAATTAAAGAAAGAATTTAAACAACCCAAATCTTGAAAAGAGAGGGGCAACCCCAAGACAATATGAATAATACAACAAGAATACAACAAAGGGATCGAATGTGCACCTGGTCAACAAACTATATAACAGTATTTAAACAATCTATATAATTAATACAATACATTCCATTAGACATTTACAGAAGCTTGGGCCTCTCGCCCGAGTAAAGAGACCCGATCATAGCTAGAATACAAAAATGAAAATGTCTATACCAAATGTGTCCCGTAATACCCGCAATGCATCACGGCTCGCCGAGGACATCAGAATAGGAATTCAAATCAGGCATCATTACGGCGGAGTACCTGAGCGGAGACAAGATGCATATGCAACAAGAAATATAAACGGGTCAGGGCCCAATTCTATATGATTACCAGATGAATAAAAAATATGACAGTTATGAATAAGGTCATGCTAAAAAGATAAAAACTTATCTACACAGTTTAAGGCATAAGCTAAGACAATTTAAAGAAAAGCATGAATTAAATTTAATTCTGCATGAGAAGAGGAAAGATTAACATAATTTAAAAAAAAAAACTTCCATCATGTATACTGATTCATTTCATAGTTTATTCCTTATCAGGAAAAATAACTATACTTATATGCTCTTTATGGCTTTTATCTCCATTTACATTCCCTTCCCGGCATTCCATTCCTTAGCAGGAATGTTAACATTAACAAATGCTCTTTGTGGCATTTCATTGTGCTCTTTATGGCACTACATCATGCTCTTTATGGCATACCTCATACATCAAGTCCAACTTTATTATGAATAATTATATTTATATACCTATAACGCTTTTAAGACCGCCCCTCCGAGTTTCCCTACTGGGCGCGCCCCTAAATGACCATCATCTTCCAGGGTCTATCTATACAAGACAACCTAGGCACCTATAACGCAAGACGTCGGGAAGCGGCCATATACCTGCGGGAGAGTCAAGACCACACCCAGAATCCCCTCACCAGCGCAGAAAACATATAACAATCGCTCATATGGCCTATGGACTATATCCACCCTGCATTCATTAGCCAGGGGGCATCACCAAGGGCGCGAACTTCCCTTATGATGTCATCTAGAGAGGTGTGTATCAGTAAATTAGCATTTACCATATTCCTGATTAAGTAAATTATCATTACTACCATTTACATTTCATTTTCTTTCCATATATATGTTTCATTTTATCCGAAACCCTAATCATTTACATTATTGTAATTACCTCATATTATACCCGGGGCCATACTTAACACATCTTACGTTTGTAACCTCGATGAGTAATTAAACTTTCAATTTATTCTCCCAAGATTCGTTTGTGGTGTTATTGTAAACCACTAATACTAACATAGCTCCACAGGGCCTCTCAATTCTCCCAAATATAACACTACAACTCCTAGTTTCATAACAACCAACTAGAAGAAAAGAATGCCCTAACATCAATTGGCATATCCCCGGAAAAGTCCCCACATATCCTATTTCAAATGTAGGGTGGATAACTAATTCTACTAGGACTCTAAATTTCTAAATTTACTTTATTTAAGAAGGTTCCTAGTCCCTATTGAAGAAAATAAATATAGCAAACAAATTAAGGTATAAGGATGAAAAACAGGGGACCGGTCGACCGGTCCTGAGACCGCGGTCGACCGCGTCTCCAAATTTTGCCTACAAAGAAAAACAGAAAGCTCAGAATGGAGGGGCCGATAGACCGGTCAGGGAATCGCGGTCGACCGCGCTCAAAATTTATGGCTTTGTAGGAAAGAAACAAGCCCTCCCGCGAAGGTTCGGTCGACCGGTCATAGAAGACCTAGGGTTCTTCCTTCTTCCAAAATTAAACCCAAGTGAAAATTTCACTTTTCCCAAATCCCCATTTCTCTTCTATTTTGAACACAACCAACAACCTTTATCTACCCAAAGATTATTCTATATGATTTATAACCATTATAATTCACAATTTTATCATCAAAACCAAATCTAGGTTTAAATACCATAATTTCCATTTTTGATCTCCAAATATATATATACATAAATATCACACAATTTATTCATCTTAAAACATATATTAACAAGTAGAAAACTTACCTTGAAGTTGAAATTTCAGATTTCTTGGTGGTAGAAGCAATCTCACATTTTCAATCTTCCATTTCTCTCTCCTTTCTCCTCTTTTCTTCCAAACTCTCTTTCTCTCCTTTTCTCTCTAAGTGTAAGACATAAAATGAGGAAATTAGGGGATTTAGAATACTAAAACCGGGGCTTAACACAAGTCTCCCAACTTAAGTGGTTAATACCACATTAAAATGACTCCCAAATACGCGTATAAGTTAAAACCAGGTAAAAGTGTCCCGAAATACAAGAATACAATATGGCACTTATTTTTACTCTCTCGCACCTTCCGAGACTAACTACACCCTCTAAACTGGCATCCGACAAATTTTGTAAATTATTTCCAAGTTCCGGGTTCATTTAAACCATAGTGTCATTTAAATCATATGACACCATAAAACATACAACCAAATCATATTTACTTTCTTATGTAGTAAATATGCAACAATCTTGTAAATATTAACTTTCAACCCATAAAATCAATATTTACTCCAATCCCAACATTTTATATAATTACCTTATGCGGTAAATTAATATAAAATTAGCCTCCTAAAAGCGAGGGTTGTTACATACTCCCCCCTTTAGGAGGGAATTTTCCCCCAAAATTCGGGCATACCCCAAATCTCATAAAGGGTATACTACTCTAACTAGGATTCTACCATCCTAAACAAACCCCTCATTATCGCAACGTCCCAAATGGACCCGGACTAAGATCAACCCTATCGATCTCAGTCTCCATCATTTGTGCTCTAGTATATCACAAAGTGTTCCTCGTTAACTATCGATTCTAGCTTCCTACGGTGGAAGACGGTCCCCACATAACTTGGCGCAAATAGCCTAACCTCCATAATCATGTTACATCCCACCTCGGGGCACCTACACCCACTCTAAGTGGCTTACCCTGACGCTACTCAACTTTTATTCGCATTGACGTATCCCATCATGGCGTATGGCTCAAAGCCAAATCTTTAAAGAAATGTCCCGAGACCACTCCAAGTCCAAAGAACATATTACCCGTTGGTTCCATCCAACGAGTATGCGAATTACTCAACCTACCACACTAGGCCTCTCACGATTCCATGCCTTAGGAAATGATCCATAATAGCCTAATGGTTTTACGGGAATATCTATCCATATAATTACTGCTCCCATTTGCTATGCATTCTAAGGCGCCCACTCGAGATATGCCTTTCGGCATTAGGTTAACTTCCTCCATTCATCCATCCATTTTAAGGTGGCAAGATATACTCCCTCTCCACACGGTTCCCATACCTTCATGGAAATTTACCAAGTCTTCGACTTGAATATCAAGTCTCAGTCCATCATCCTTGATAGGCACCTGGTACGGTTCAACTATACTTCCATGGAGGGCAGGGCATACACCTTTACAATTTGTCCACCCCTAATGGCTGGAGAAGTAACGATTCAGTCGAACGATTAACAATTTCTCCAATAGGATCACGACCAGTTCGGTACCGGCAATTCAATGAAGACATCTATAAACATTCCCTTCTTCGTTCCACCACTAGTCTCTTCACACTAGTAGGCGAAGTGGCCAATCACGGACATAAATACTCTTGCTACACAATCTTTCGAGTTATGCCCATTCTACTTGGATTTCCATGCATTTACTAATTTCCTACTGGTTTTCTACTGGTTTTCTACTTGATGTATTTACTACCCCATTCGCATTCCCTTAGCGAAAGGAAGCTTCCCATCGATAGTCCTTTATGAACCTCATGCACCAACTCAATTCCTCCTATTACACCTTGCAAGAACTTGTTGCTCGCGAACAAGACCAGATTTCCTGCCCAAAAGTAGTGCCTCATTTCTTTAAGGCGATCACTATCGCAATGAATTCTAACTCAAGCGTGGAATGATACTTCTCAAAAAGTTTAAGCTTGTGAGACGCATAAACAATGGGTTCATGCTCCAATATATTACTCCCCATTCTTGGAAGAGACTTATTCATTAAATCTACCCATATGGGCTCAGGAGCAAAAGTCAACTTATCCTTTCAACTCCCCGCGAGTTAAGTTCCCAACATAATTATCTAGCTCGAAGAGGCCTCATCTCCTTTGTCCTACCATTCCAAATCACTTGAATTTCCATATCTCTTAATTCTAGGGACCTAATCCCTTTGAAAGTTAACCCACAACCTATGCGGGGTCAACCTCCCACAGCCTACCAACATAAACGTCACATGCCCTAAAGGCCTTACATCCTACAATCCTAAGGTCGATCTAAATATATATCCCTAGTGCCCTAGACCTATCTCAACTCCCAACATTCTCTCGGTTTCATGCGTGGGACGTCTCGCCGAAACGAAATCCAAACAAGGAACCCTCCTGTTACACTACTACCTCATATCGTCGGTAATCAAGATATGACGATCTAAGACACATGATCGGGATCGATAAAATTCTAATTTACAACCCTACTAACAAGATTCTACTTCTATGTTTTTACCTTTCAAATAATCAATGGTTTTAAATTATCGGACATTTACTTCCTGTAAAGTTTTACCAATACATATCCCATTATGTAAGCATGGCCTTCTTATCAAGTCATAAACCAGAAGTCTCAATTCGACTTCATATCACAGTCTCCCTCACATCGATCAGAGTAGAGAACTATATCTACGTAATTGTCGGCTAAACCTTTTAACCCAACCTTCTACAGCAAAGTAAAATAAATTTAAAAGAAAAAGAAAAGAAGGGCGTCTCTCCACTCCCAACGTCGTTAAGGTTCACGTGTGGAGCGTCCCGTAAAAGTGGAATCCAAACAAGGAACCCCTCCTATGCATTACTACTTAACTTTGTTGGTCGTGGAGATAAGTCATAACATCCACATACAATGCAAACAAATAATAGAACACTCAAACCATGTAACACATAATGCAAGTAACACATATTACACATATACATTTAATATATCACTACTCGCTTCATAACGAGTGAAGAAAAGATAGAACTTCCATGCCACGGAAGTCATATCCTTACCCTTCTATAATAGCGTAAATACTACTACAAGATCAATATACACACCCGAATTTACAGTAGATACAATACTACTAAATCTTATCCTAAAGAATACACCACCCACTAATAAGGTGGAATTCTCACCAACATTTTATGCCAATCACTCTGGGTCAATACTAATGGTTCTCAGACTCCGTATTCGAGTCTTATCTGAACCAATATTACTTCCATCCAGTCCCGAACAGGCAATCTATCATTGCCCTAGTCATCCAATCAACACAATCGAAATGAGTGGTTCTCCACTCTACGTTATAGCTATTGTTCTGACCCTGGCTAACAACAATTTCACACGCAATCCTTTTTTTTCCCCTCAATAATGAGAATACGCTACCCGTATCCCTTTTATATAATTCTTTATTCACTGTCAGCCTCTGACCGAACCTCGCGTGAGCATTTGAGAATCTATCTACTCATCAGACCAATTATTCCAGAGAAACTCACTGTTGCAAGTGTCCCCCGGGGCTTCTGCATGGGCTAAACTTCCTTCAACACTTGGCCCTTCTCGTGGCTCCTTTCCACTTTAATTAACATCTCTTGGAGTCCCAAGCTTAGTAACACTCTCTCTTCTAGCGGTACTAAGAAAACTACATCCACTGTAATTGGTAGTCGTAGTAGCAAAATAAGAAAACACCACAACAAGAAAGCGACCACCCAGGCAGTCCTCATCTCTGACCCCAACTTACAGTTCCTAATAGTCCCATCTCATGACGCCATCACAACGAGCTTCTCTGTTTTCCTTCTTCAATCGACCAACGAATCTCACACAAATGCGTAAAAGATTCTATGGGTCCTACCTTATGGCAAAAAAATGAAATCTCACAAGAGACTTCAACGATCTTAATCCTAAGGCTTTATGTCAAATCAAAAGCAATGCTAAAAACTTAAGGCGTCCACACAGATTCCTAAGGACTCTAGAACCTGATGCTCTGATACCATCTGTGATAACCCGCTCACCAACATAAGGGGTGACCAACCCAATACTCCAATATAACAGGAATTATAGATGGAATCATTCTCAGCATCTCAATAAAATATAGAGTATCCAGGATAACCACCCAAAATTCCAGGAAACGGGTTGCCAAAAACTTTGTTTTTAAAGTTAAAGAAAGAATTTAAACAACCCAAATCCTGAAAAAAGATGGGCAACCCCAAGACAATATGAATAGTACAACAAGAATACAACAAAGCGATCGAATGTGCAGCTAGTCAACAAACTATATAACAGTATTTAAATAATCTATATAATTAATACAATACATTCCATTAGACATTTACAGAAGCTTGGGCCTCTCGCCCGAGTAAAGAGACCCGATCATAGCTAGAATACAAAAATGAAAACGTCTATACCAAATGTGTCCCGCAATACATCACAGCTCGCCGAGGACATCGGAATAGGAATTCAAATCACGCATCCTTACGGCGGAGTACCTGAGCGGAGACAAGATGCATATGCAACAAGAAATATAAACGGGTCAAGGCCCCATTCTATATGATTACCAGATGAATAAAAAATATGACAGTTATGAATAAGATCATGCTAAAAAGATAAAAACTTATCTACACAGTTTAAGGCATAAGCTAAGACAATTTAAAGAAAATCATGAATTAAATTTAATTTTGCATGAGAAGAGGAAAGATTAACATAATTTAAAAAAAACTTCCATCATGTATACCGATTCATTTCATAGTTTATTCCTTATTAGGAAAAATAACTATACTTATAAGCTCTTTATGGCTTTTATCTCCATTTACATGCCCTTCCCGGCATTCCATTCCTTAGCAGGAATGTTAACATTAACAAATGCTCTTTGTGGCATTTAATTGTGCTCTTTATGGCACTACATCATGCTCTTTATGGCATATCTCATACATCAAGTCCAACTTTATTATGAATAATTATATTTATATACCTATAACGCTTCTAAGACTGTCCCTCCCAGTTTCCCCACTGGGCACGCCCCTAAATGTCCATCACCTTCCAGGGCCTATCTTTACAAGACAACCTGGGAACCTATAACGCAAGACGTCGTAAAGCGGCCATATGCATGCGGGAGAGTCAAGACCACACCCAAAATCCCCTCACCAGCGCAGAAAACATATCACAATCGCTCATATGTACTATGGACTATATCCACCCTGAATTCATTAGCCAAGGGCCATCACCAATCGCGCGAACTTCCCTTATGATGTCATTTAGAGAGGTGTGTATCAGTAAATTAGCATTTACCATAATCCTGATTAAGTAAATTATCATTACTACCATTTACATTTAATTTTCTTTCCATATATAAGTTTCATTTTATCCGAAACCCTAATCATTTACATTATTGCAATTACCTCATATTATACCCGGAGCCATACTTAAAACATCTTACGGTTGTAACCTCGATGAGTAATTAAAATTTTAATTTATTCTCCCAAGATTCGTTTGTGGTGTTATTGTAAACCATCAAGACTAACATAGCTCCACGGGGCCTCTCAAGTCTCCCAAATATAACACTACAACTCCTAGTTTCATAGCAATCAACTAGAAGAAAAGAATGCCCTAACATCAATTGGCATATCCCCGGAAAAGTCCCCACATATCCTATTTCTAATGTAGGGTGGATAACTAATTCATCTAGGACTCTAAAACTCCAAATTTACTTCATTCAAGAAGGTTCCTAGTCCCTATTTAAGAAAATAAATATAGGAAACAAAATAAGGTTTAAGGATGAAAAATAGGGGAGCGGTCGACTGGTCCTGAGACCGTGGTCAACCGCGTCTCCAAATTTTGGGTACAAAGAAAAATAGAAAGCTCAGAATGGAGGGTCCGGTCGACCGGTCAGGGAACCGCGGTCGACCGCGCTCAAAATTTATGCCTTTGTAGGAAAGAAGCAAGCCCTCCCGCGAAGGTTCGGTCGACCGGTCATAGCAGACCTAGGGTTCTTCCTTCTTCCAAAGTTAAACCCAAGTGAAAATTTCACTGTCCCAAGTCCCCATTTCTCTTCTATTTTGAACACAACCAACAACCTTTATCTACCCAAAGATTATTCTACATGATTTACAACCATTATAATTCACAATTTTATCATCAAAACCAAATCTAGGTTTAAATACCATAATTTCCATTTTTGATGTCCAAATATATATATTCATAAATATCACACAATTTATTCATCTTATAACATATATTAACAAGTAGAAAACTTGCCTTGAAGTTGAAATTTCAGATTTCTTGGTGGTAGAAGCAATCTCCCATTTTCAATCTTCCATTTCTCTCTCCTTTCTCCTCTTTTCTCCCAAGCTCTCTTTCCCTCCTTTTCTCTCTAAGTGTAAGACATAAAATGAGGAAATTAGGGGATTTAGAAGACTAAAACCGTGTCTTAACACAAGTCTCCCAACTTAAGTGGTTAATACCACATTAAAATGACTCCCAAATACGCGTGTAAGTTAAAACCAGGTAAAAGTGCCCGAAATACAAAAATACAATATAGCACTTATTTTTACTGTCTCGCACCTTCCGAGACTAACTACACCCTCTAAACTGGCATCCGACAAATTTTATAAATTATTTCCAAGTTTCAGGTTCATTTAAACCATAGTGTCATTTAAATCATATGACACCATAAAACATACAACCAAATCATATTTACTTTCTTATGAATTAAATATGCAACAATCTTGTAAATAATAACTTTCAACTCATAAAATTAATATTTACTCCAATCCCAACATTTTATATAATTACCTTATGCGGTAAATTAATATAAAATTAGCCTCCTAAAAGCGAGGGTTGTTATAGGTTATATGAACATATATAAGAAATCCTATAATATAAATAAGTAGTCTCACCCAACCTACTATCACAACCGTTGTTAACCATTTAGTCTTAGCCCACTAGGCTTAGGATACATTTACATTTAGTACTCTTACACGATAAAGATTTGACGGAGTTACCCACTAAATATATTCTAAATGATTTGACTTATCTCCAATAAGTATTCCTTTTTATTTCAAATCACCCCGGATCAATCAAAATAATATCATCATATCTTTTAGGGTCTTAACCTCTATGTACCCCTACCAAAATTCCCAAATCATCTAGCATATCCCTGCCTTTTAATATATTTATTATGTATTACATTATTTAAGAGTTATACATAAATTATTTCCTTTATAAAGTTACTTGTATTTTAAGTCATCATGCATGCACGACCATAACATCAACTCATCCCGATTTAACGATGTGTATAAGTTGATAACATTATCATTAATATCTTGGAATAAGTCTCTATACCTCACATGGACAAAAAATGATCCTGCACACCCTTTCGAAGAAAATTCATAACTAATTCAAAAAATCAGAAATATACGCGGTCGGTGCCAATGCGATCGTAACGAAAAAATCTATAAGCAGGTCCACAGAACTGATTCTCTATTTGGGCCGAACCAGTTTGCACTTACCAATTTTTCCCAGGTCTGTTGTCTTCTCATAATGGGATTCTTCATCCCGAAACTTCTCGAAACAAAGATCCTCATAATAAATCAACATCTTAAAGCGTGATATGGATGAAGTCTCTAAAAGATCATAGGGTCATTCAAAACATGTTTAAACATCAAATTACTTCCAAGACTTATTACAAATCATCATGATTTTTCAAGAACCTATGAACATGAAAATTCTAGATTTCATCTTACCCTACTCTAATGGTGTTCCAGAATAGTTTAAGGATTCTACAACATATCTTATACAATTAGTCTTCTATTTAAACCACATGAATACTGTAACTCCCTGTATTTATGAGGATGCATAATTCAAATAATTTGGTGAGATAGAATTTAAATTATCTGGAGGATTTTATTAAATTGGTGAATTAAGATTTAATTAATTTGAGTTATTTTTAATATTACATGTGTTGTAATTTGAGGTCAAGGTTGGATATTTTAGTAAAGTAAATTGGATGACGATTCTGAGTGCACGATTTATTCCGAATAGGTTGAGATAGTGGGAAAAGAGTACCCGGGGGATAGTAATTGGGTCTCGGGGCATTTTTAAGCATAATCGGGCTCACACGGAGGTGTTTAGGTAATTTGGACTTAGCCCATAGGCTTAATTTTGGGATTAGTTACATCAGGGAGTTTATGGAAGACATAACTCAACAAGAAAACACTAGTTTTGCAAAGGAGAAAATATGGAGAAATTAGGAGAGATTTTGGGAGCCAAACTAAGAGGAGGGGTGTGTTCTTTGTCAAATATTCGTCTATCAAATGAACGCAAACCATGTGAATTTATTCAGGCAAGTAGTTAAACTTGCTTTTAATTTAATAGCGGTATTGCAATTCATATCATATTGCGTGTGATAAAGAAATATGTTTTCGGGAGTGGGTTATCATATGAAAATGGGTTTTGAGAATTCGAGAATATTATGTAGATTAAATCTGAAATTAATGATTAATTGGGATAAATCATTGTTTGAATCATGTGAAGATTAAAAATATAGGCGCTAGGTTCATGGTTTGAGGATGTTGTAATTTAATCTAGGAGGAAGGTTGAGCAAACCATACAAAAACCCAAATCGATGAATAAAAATATTCCAAGAGGATTCAATCGTGTTTAAAGTTAAGGGGATGATTTCAAATTGTTCTAGATGAATAAAAAATATTGGGAATCTTTTGGTTGCGTTCGGTTAAGATATTTTGAAGGTTTTTGGTTCTCAATGGCAGAAACCTACGTCGTGGGGAAGAAGGAGAAGTGGTTGAGAACAGAAGGTCATTCGAATGACACTAGAAGTCGTTGAAACGAGATTAGTATCTCATTTGAACGAGATTGTTATCACGTTCAAATGGCCCTAGGTTTTGGACATGGAAATATATCTTTTCATTACGAAAGCGTGGCCGTCGATTTCTTATTTTCCTAATTTTTTTTAATTAGTTATGAATTTATTACGGAAGGGTGTTTGAAACCGAAATTCTTTGTGAGAAATCAAATCTAGATTATGTAGGGATGTCCGTAGATGAGGGTAGGACTCTGAAAAATATTAAGGAACAATATTTTTACCTTCAAATTGGATGGGAGTGAATTCGGAGTACAGATTTAGGAGTGTTTACGATGAACAACACTCGAGAATATATGAACGTGTTTGAATGGAAATTTCAGATGAAATTAGGATACAGGCTGGATTGAGATGTGCTTAGTATCTTGAATAAAAATATGAATGTAAGTTAATACTTATGGAATTAAGATTCTGGGTTGTGACTCAGATATTTTTAGGCGGAGTGCTACGGGAGTTAGGCATGGAATAGATGATTTAATTTATTATAAACTTATATAATAAATTATTGAATATTAAATTTAATAAGGGGTGTGAAATTGAATAGTGAGATTTTGTGTAATAAATTTTAAGACATGCAGATATGGACCTAATGAGTGAGTCTGGGTATTGTAGTTGGGTAATGTAACTTGAATGAGAAATAATTAATCTGTGATTAATTAAATCACAAGTCGGGATATAAACTTGGGTATTTTTGGCTACTGCTACGGGTTTTAGGCTCGGGTTAGCTAGACTTTATGAAATATATGTTTCCGATTATGTGTGATAGTGTATATATATTTTTATGCTCTATAGATATCAGTGCGAATGATATTTATAGGGATACGTATCCCTCTTCTGCTATCTTAGGAGGTTGCGCGATGTGGGTGAATACCTTAGGTTGAGGAGCAGGGAGAGTATAGTCCCCAAGTCATATCGTCCAGGATTTTTGTTGTGTGATTTGTTTTCGAGGTGAGACAATTTGGGTATGATTTGGTTTCACTTTTGGGAAAAATATGACCGCCTCCACTACGTTTGTGATATTTCTGCCCAAGTTTGGTGTGAGCTAGTCTGATTTGAGATGACCGGGTTAGAGTGAGCATTCCTGGAACATGATAAAATTTTAGAGAAAGCATCCGGTGAGTTATTACTCCGGAATGGATCGTTATTATACGCGACATACATGTGTGTGAATATTGTAGTATACTAGTACGTATATAATATTAGTAGATAATTGTATAAGAGATTAATACATAAGGGTAAATATATTTGTTATATAACTAGTGTGAAAGTTATATGAATTAAAAAGGTGGATTTCTTTTATAACTAGTGTGAAAGTTATATGATTTAAAAAGGTGATTTCTTATATAACTAGTGTAAATGTTATATGATTTAAAATAGTTGAAACGATTAATACGTTAATGAGTAGATAACTTAATAATCAAAGTCAGAATACTTGGGCTAGAGTAGAGTGATGGAAATAGGTGCGATGCGACTAGTTAGGTGGGGTAGAATAACTACGAAGATTAGCAAGCAAGCGTTAGGTGTGCACATTAGATGAGGAGTGAGCTATACCTCAAGTAAGTGTGACACTAGCTTAAATATTGAGAGTGTGCTTGCATATTTAATTATTGCAATTTAACTGCATGCTAAATATCTTCAAAAAAATTTATTTGAGCTCTGACCCGTGTCAAAATCTTTTAGGTGTCCGGCCATAGGAATGCCCACTGTGACGATTTTATTTAGGGATGCATAGTTGCAGCTCATGTGGAAGTTTCAAGACTTTTCTATAGACGCTTCGTTCATTTATTACTAGTGTAGGATTCTTTATTTAAATACTCATTTGAGCATGTCTCCCTCACATTTAGTATTCAGTTATTTATTTAATCTTATGTATCCAGGTTATGGTTTTCGTTTATTGTTGTATTTTATTGTCGAACCGATAGTTGATTTGGTAATATTTATTTATATCATTCAACTGTGTTGGATTCAGTTATCAGTGTGTTGATGGTTTAATTATTATTTATTTTCGCATGTTGTTTATTGATGAAAGATAAAAGTTGACACCGATGTAATTAAACTACTAGGTGGTTAGTAACTTTAAAAAAAATCCACAGTGATGCTAATAATGAGCCATATGAGACTAACGTTTTATTTTGATCACGGGCTGGCCACCTGCTATTTTATTAGGCGGGGTGTGACAAATATATAGTTGATACAAGGGTTTACAGATCTAAACATGGGTTACACAATTATCATCAATTTATACACAATTCAATAGGTCTTTAAATATGCAGTTCCAACACATGATTAAACCTTATTCTAAGCATGTTATCAACATTAATATAAGATTATTACAGTTTGAATAAGAATGGCAAGAGAATTCTTGAATGAAATTTGTGGAGGAGCCTATCTTCCTCCTCCTAGCGTGGTCCTTCATCTTCCTCTTGGGTGATTGTCGCTAGGGTTCTCAGATGTACCTCCTAATGGGTGATTTAACTATAATATAAGATTATTTAGTAATACTAAACAGATCACCGACTTCTATACTACCCCCCCCCCCCTATAAATTCTAACAGATGTATCTCTTCCTCCCCTTATAGATATGCATCCATTTTTTCACCTTGATAAAAGTGCTCTGGCGACTGGGATAAAATCCCATAAAGAAATGTTGTAGTTTCGTCTTGAGTTTTTGGTGATAATGTTGTTCAGATTCGAGTGATCTTCGAGTTACTTTAAAGATGGAAGAACACATAAAAAATGGATGGGATTTAATACCTTTTTGTCTTCAATAATATATCCCATATATTCTTTGAAAATATCTTTGTTGATTGTCTTTTAAAAACTGATTAGAAGAGGTGTTGACATGTTTTCGCTTGGATGGTAGTGATGGTGTGGTGTTTGAGATGCTTGCACGTGTTTCTCGATTTGATGGATGGGTTTGTATTTTGGGCTTTCAAGCGGGTATGGTCTGATTTAGGGGATGGGTTGGGTTGTATTTGGGTTTCTCGTTTGAAGGTTGGAAGGGTTTACGGGTTAAGGCCGGAGCAGTGGGGGTTCAGTCCGGGTTGGTGATGGAATGGGGCTTATATGGTGGATTCGGGTTTCAACAGGTGGGTCACAATTTGGGGGCTGCAATTGTGGATTCGGGTTGGGAGAAAAGTGGTATGGGTGTTGAGATAGAGTATGGATAGAGCTATGGGTATCCGGGTCATGGAAATGGGTCATCGAATTATGGTAGGGGGCTGCCTTGGTGGGTTGTAGGTGGAGGTGGTTTCAGGTGAGGTAAGTAATTTAATGGTGGTCTGAGTTAAGGAGGTAGAAGAGAGAAAGCAAATGAGTACTTTATTTTAATGGAGGAGAGAGAAAGAGAAGGTAGGAGGTTGAAGATGATGAGGTGAGAGGAGAGATAAAGGATAAGTCTGATTTGTTTAGTTCGGGTGTTAGTTGTGAGGAGTTATTAGGTACGTAGGATGTATGAGAAAAATGTGTAGGTGAGGGACTCTGTTAGGTGTATGAGTGTGTATGAAAATAATGTGTGTGCGCGTAAGTATTTTGTTATATATAAAAAAAATAGAAAAAATATATATATTTATATTTATAATACACACATAAAATATAAAAAGACTCACAATAAAATATAAATATAAATATAAAATATAAATTAAAGAGAATATTAAAAATATGCACACATAAATATATGTAGACACGGACAAAACGACACACATGTATTATATAATATTTATATAAAATACTAGAAAACTTAAAGTAAAAATAAAGACCATAAAATAAAATAATAAAATTAAATAACAAGAAATAAAAATGACACAACTTATATATATATATATATATATATATATATATATATATATATATATATATATATATATATATATATATATATATATTAAAACAAGAATATCACATACATGAGCAATTATAGGACACGCTAGGGAGGTTTGGGCTTGACTATGGGACATGTTGAGGCTTTATTAACGCACATAGTTACTAAAGACTATCATTGCTTAAATGTTAAAAGTTATATGAGCGACAAAACTTATTAAACACTAGTCTTAAGCCCCGTGCGATGAGCGGATGCTTTATATTTCTCGCATTACAATGCAAAACAATTAAAATTTAACAAATACAAAAAAATATATTTATTTTTAGCAAATGGAAACTTTGTTGAAGTTAAAATCATTTTTTATGCATATTCGTAGAAATTCCATTGAAGTAAAAAAGTATTGATATGCAAAAAAAAAAGTATTGATATGAAATATTAATAAACTATTAGAGTGTCTAATTGACTCAAGAGCTTATTTACTGATAAGATATTGGCGAGAATGCACGAATGACAAATTCTGAAAAATTAGCAACCATTCCAATATGAAATATTAAAAACTATTCATCTCCGCGAAATTAGCATTCCATTGGTATGTTCTATATTCCCTAGTTTTTCACAATGTGCAGGTGTCTTAGAATTCCCGAACGTCGTGCGGACATCAAATATCTCATCTTAAAATAATGTAATATAATTAAGAAATCAATTATTGAACTAACAGTTTTGGTTTACTCCAAGAACTTACTCATTGAGTGCATAAGAAGTATTTGATACATAACTTATCTTTGTAGAAAAAATCCACAAGTTCGGATATACAAAAGAATAAGTAGTTAATTAAAATACTTCATTTTTTAGTAGTACATACCAACATATTCAAATCTTGACTATAGTGTGAATTTCAAGTGCAAGAGTTTGTGAAGCTCGACGTTTGACATTTTTTTTTCTATTTGAGTGATATTTCTTTTGCCACCCTACAAATTATTTTTCAAACAAAAATGGAAAAATTAGGGTCACTTTATTACTCGAACTTAAAAAAATTAAAAAAATTTAAAATTGTTGTGTAGGCAACTAATTTATCGAATGTATAGGACAATTTAGGTTGAAAGGAAGGATTAAGTCGTTCTGATTTCTTTACGATTTTTTTGTTTTTCTCCATTAAAGGTGGTCTTAGTGGGATAAGAATTCAAATATTTAAGCATAACATCTATAATTTCTTGTTAAACATGTGTCCCCAAAAAGTTGTGTTATCAACATGAACACAAATAATTTTTTTCTTATACTTCAGTTGACAAACATACATTAGAAACGAATACTAACTCGACATACAATTATATATTTTTTCTAATATGAAGTAATTGCATTGAAATTTTGGAAATATGACATGACTAACATGAATGATAATATTTCTCCTCAATGAAACACCATAATATACGAAAACACAAGTAAATACGTTAATAACACGACACGAAAAGACACTAAACGTGACCAATAATCCCAATTTTGATATGTACACAACACATTCCCATGCCATGAAAAAAACTAAATTAAGATTATATTGTGTTGTGTTATTGTACCGTATCTAAAATTAAAATCCTTAAATTTCAATGTTATAATATAGGGTGTTACGTAAGGTCTAAGCCATTTTCTTTGTTACCATCCTCTCTATTGTCTTTCTTTTCATTACAAGTAGCAGCAAAAATTAAAGAAGGCTTTCTAAACTCAACATTTTCAATAAAAACTTCCAATTGAAGAGAAGGTATCCAACTTGGAAAGAAGGCCTTCTCATGCTTTGTCTTTCTAATTCACTCAACTCTCTTCTTTTTTTATTGAAACTTCTAATGAGAGCAAAAAACTTCTCCATCTTAAACTTGAACATCATCTTTTACATCTTTTTCTTTATTGATATTTCTGTTGACATCCTCCATAATAAAGTTAAAAGAAAAATGATGAAATAGAACGTGACTTTTCGGTGACAGAGAAAGAAATGTGTTCTAAATGAGGTTTTAAAGAACTTAGATTTGAATAAGAATAAAAAGCTAATCAAAACAACATAACTAAAGAGCAAGCTTAACGTCTAAGCCACTTTCTTTGTGATAACCTTCTATCTTCTCTTGACTTTTGTTACAAGGACCAGGCTTGATTAATGTATGCTTTCTAAACTCAATACCATCACTAAAATCTTCCCTTTGAAAAGAAGGAACCCAAGTTGATATATCACACTTTTTCTTCTTTTTGTTTGGTCTCTCCAATCCACTAAACTCTTTTCTTTTTTGATTGAAACTTTTAATGAGAGCAAAAAACTCCTCCATCTTCTCTTTTTCAGCCTCATTATCATCTATCACAACTTCCACTTTGTTGCTAGTGGTGTTAACTTTCTCCATACTTTTTAGTGTATTTTGGTGACCAATAAAAAGAGTTTGTAGAAATTGGATTTTTTTATTATTTAGAGTGGAACATGACTCTTAAGGGAAAATTACTGTTGTGCGCACTGACTTAACGCTGACTTGTTTTTATGCGACTACTATGAATGATTAATAGGGGGTGTTTTGGTAAATTGAAGATGCCCACGTTAAGTATGAGGCCTATGGACGTATTGCCTTACGTAAGGCCTATGAATGATTAATAGGGTGTGTTCGTTCTCTATTTTCTATTAGCATATTCTTTGACAAAATATAAGTACTGGATTCGTAATCAATTAAGAATAGAAAAAAATTGCAAAGTCTTTATTTGCTCATCTAGACAACCTAACACGTGTTTAATTTGTAACAGACTACTTTTTATTCTTATTTTTATATTTTTGAGTGGTGGGGTAAATTACACTAAGCTCGGTATGTTAGATAAATTTCAACATTAATATAATATAATATAATATAATATAATATAATATAATATTTAGTTGTTAATTTTATTATATTAATTGGTGTTCACATTGGAAGATTACCACAAAATGTGGTGGTATATCAACTAAACGACAACTAAACGGCTTAATTGACAAGTCAAAAAAGGGATGTTGATCCCACGCATTGCGGTGGTGCTTAAGCACCACCAATCGCGACACGCGTAAGCACGACGCGCGATTGGGCGACTTAGGGCGCCTTATGCGTTTTGATGCATCTGAGCCGTTAGATGAACTCGTAGTATTTCTTGTAGGGGGTGTCCATTCGCTTACAATAGGATGTCTAATCTGAACCATTAGATCGAAGCTATTTCAAATAGACACAATCCAACGGCTGCTGAGTCACTACATGAAAAGTTGTGACTCTTAAAAAACAATCACATAAATTACTATAAAAGGAGTTTCATGCATCTGTTTTGGACACCGAAAATTACTATTTTATCATCTCTTCGTCATCTATATTTTGGAATGATTAGATTACAAATTCAGAGTGTTCTCAGTTTGATCAAACAGTACATAGTTTGAATCAAACAATTGTTCATACACTTCATTGTATCCAGAAGGCATATTCAAATAAACCCATAGTGTACTCAGAGTTCTTTCACAACTGGATTGGGGAAATTTTTTGCCTAAAAGATAATGTTCCCAGAACGTGCCTTGTAGAAATTAATTAATTAATTATTCATTCTTTCCATAGGAGATATCCAACACTTTTAGGCAAAAAAAATTATTATTACTCCAATGGAAGGAATAGTGGCACAATCTATCGAAGTCATGAGTCAAGACTTAATCCGACTCGACCGTTTTGATGGCGAAAATTTCACCCGTTAGCAAGAGAAAGCTATGTTCTTCCTCACATCACTTAAACTAGCGTACATTCTAGATGACAACCTTGAGCAAATTCACGAGCCCACACCCGAAGACACCGAAAAAATAAAATAGAAGTGTGTGAAGAGGAGAGAAGACAAATTTATGTGTCGAGGACATATCCTCAATTCTTTGTCTCAAAAACTATTTATAGAGCTCATCGAATGATTCCGACGACAAAGGAATTATGGAAGGCATTGGAGACAAAGTGTCAAAATGAGGAAGCGAGGAACCATAAGTTTATGATTTCAAACTCTATGAATTTTAGGATGAGTAATGATAAATCTGTCGTTACACAAGTACATGAACTCCAACAGATTTTTAGGGACCTTAAAGCTACTAGAATTAACTTCAAAATGAATTTCAAGTATTGAAGATGATACTCGTATTCGATAAAATAAGGATGAACAAGGTAAGAGTCATCCAAAAGCCAATATGGTTGAGGGTAAAAAATTCAAGAATACCAAAGACTCAAAATTTAAAGCAAATAATGATTTAAAACTCAAGAACCAGGGTGCAAATAAGAAAAAGAAGGGAAAATATTTCTTCTGTGACAAACCAGGTCATTATTCTCGAGAATGTCGTCTTAAAAACAAGGCAATCATGGAAAAACGAGGGTCGAAAAAAACCAACAATATTGAAGATCTTATTGCTACTGTATGCGAACCAAATTCATTCAAAATGAAAGTGGATGGTAGTTGGATACCAGCGCAACTGTCCACATATGCAAAAACCGTTCTTCATTTAATACATATCAAGAAATTGATGGAAAAGGAGTGAAGATGGAAAATAATCTTCGCACCAATGTAGTTGGGAAAGACAGAGTGGAACTGAAATTAACTTCTGGAAAAACTCTTACTCTAATTGATGTACTTCATGTACCTGATATGTGTAAAAATCTTGTCTTTGGGGACCTTCTCAATAAGAGAGGTTTCAAACTTGTGAATGAGTCTGATAAGTTTGTCTTATCCAAGAATGGCCAATTTATTGGCATAGGGTACTCTTGTAACGGCATGATCAAAATTAATGTAATAAATAATATTAGTTTTGCTTATATGATTGAGTATATTTCTTTGTGGAATAGTAGATTAGGTCATGTAAATTATAAAAGTATTAAAAATATGACTAATCTCGACCTAATCTCGGATTGTAAATTTGATAACATTGGTAAATGTGAAATTTGCTCTCAATCAAAGATAACTAGAAAGTTGTCTAAATCTGTTAAGAGGACATCCGAAATTCTTGATCTTATTCATAGTGATGTATGTGATATGACTCATGATGGAAATAAATATTTTTTTAACTTTTATTGATGATTACTCGAAGAATGCATATACATATTTGCTTAAAAGTAAAGATGAAGGTTTCGAGAAATTTCTAATTTTTAAAGCAGAAGTTGAAACTCAACCTAGGATCCGATAGGGGTGGTGAATCTTACCCGAGTGAGTATATACAACCGTGTAATACTCATGGAATAATCCATCAAGTTACGGTGCCTTATACGCCACAACAAAATGGAATGATAGAAAGTAAAATAGGACTTTAGTTGAAATGGTAGATGCAATGTTAATCAGTTATGGTTTACCTTTGTCGATGTGGGGAGAAGCGATTTTATCCGTATGTTATATTTTAAATAGAGTTCCACTGAAAAACAAGGATATTACACCATACAAACTATGGTTTAATTGTAAGCCTAATCTTAGACGTCTTAAAGTTTGGGGATGTCTTGCTTATGTAAGAAAACCCGAACCTAAAAGACATAAACTAGAAAATAGGACTTATAAATATGTTTTTATTGGATACTTTAGTAACATTACGACTTATAGATTTTTAAATCTTGAAACTCAAGAAATCATTAAGTCGGTAGATGTGCAATTCTTTGAACATCTAACAAAGTTTAGTACTTTGAATCAATATTTAGAAAATAATAATCTGACTGTTGACTCCTCACCTTCATAAGAAAATTCACATATTATATCTTCTTCAGAAATAACAAATGATGTTGAATCGCGAAGAAGTAAAAGACAGAACTGGAAAAATATATGAGCCCGACTTTGTTATCTATTTGGTTGAAGGGGATTTAAATGAAAATAAGAATAAAACAAAAAGATCTTATTATAGAAGATGAACCAACAACATTTCATGAAGCGATAACATCTAGGGATGCTGTTATTTTGGAAATAAGCAATCAATGATGAAACGAACTCGATTTTATCAAATCAAACTTGGGTTCTTTCCGATCTTCCCCTGGAGCTAAACCTATTGGGTGGAAAAGGATATTTAAAAGAAAATTAAATCCGGACGATTCTATAAATAAATTTAAGGCAAGATTAGTTGCTAAAGGTTATAAGCAAAAATATGGAATTGATTACTTTGATACATATGCTCCTATTGCTTTAATCACTTCTATTAGGATATTAATATATATAGATTCTATTCATAATTTAGTAATTCATCAAATGGATGTCAAAACTTCTTTTCTAAATTGTGATTTAGAAGAAGAAATTTATTGTTTTACCTGGCCAAGAAAAGAAAGTATGTAAACTGGTTAAATCTCTTTATGGTCGTAAACACGCTCCTATGCAATGTCACGAGAAGTTTAATAATATTGTAATATCCCATGGATATAAAGTTAATAATGCCAACAAATATATATATAGTAAATTTGAAAATGGTGTTGGTGTTATTATTTTCTTATATGTGGATGACATGTTAATATTTGGGTCTAGTATCCAATATGTTGAAGAAACCAAAAGGTTTCTATCATCAAAATTTAGTATGAAAGACTTGGAGAAGCTGGTGTGATTTTAGTAATCAAAATTATAAGAAATAATAATTCTTTAGCATTATCTCAATCTCATTATATAGAAAAAGTTCTTAAAATCTATAATCATTTTGAATTTAAGCCAGTTGCTAAACCAGTGAATCGTAGTATCAAATAAATGAAAAATATTGGGTGTGCTATGGACTAACTTAAATATGCTAGTATTATTGGAAGTCTAATGTATGTCATGCATTGCACTATACCAAACATTCCTTATGCAGTGAGTGTCTTGTGTAGATTTACAAGTAATCAAGTACAAGAGCACTGGAATGTAATTTCTATGGTGCTTAGATACCTAAAGAGGACTTTGGGTTATGGCTTATATTATGTAGGATATCCATCTGTTTTAGAAGGATAAAGTGATTCAAGTTGGAATAATATTTAATCAAAATCCAAGTCAACTACCGGTTGGATTTTTACGCTAGGAGGAGCAGTTGTCTCTTGGGGATCCAAGAAATAAACATGTGTGTCAGATTTAACAATGAAATCTGAATTTATAGCCCTAGCAGATGCATGCAAAGAAGCAGAATGGATGTTGTATGACATTCCTATATGGAAAAAGCCATCTCCTTATATTATGATAAGTTGTGATAACCAAGAAATAATTTATAAAGTTTCGAACAAAACTTATAATCGAAAATATAGACACATTAGTTTAAGGCATCAAATTATAAGAAAATTACTCAAGGAAGGAGTAATTATAGTCGACTATATTAAAACGAAAAAGAATTTAGCAGATCCTCTGACTAAACATCTTATTAGGGAGATGATATACATCACCTCAAAAGGATTGGGACTAAGGTCTATTAAATAACACAACTATATTTAATGGGAACACAACTTATATCTTGAAAATATAGATTGAGTTCAATGTGGTACAAAAAAGTTAAATTATAGTTATGGAACACTAGGAATTTTATATAAAAATTCCATTCCTATGTGCCTAGTGTTGGTTTTCTGCATGTTAGAAGATGAAGGTTACTTCTTAATAAATCATATGAGTGTGACTCACAGAATCACTAAAGTTGATTTACCTATATGAGTGTAGAAAGTGTGGTCGCTTTCTATGGAATCAAGACCAATCCTAAAGCGCTCGTGAAATCAAGATTATCACAAGGCCATAAATGTACATGCTAGAAGAACACTTATAAACTCATAAATTGGCATGTGTGATAGTTTTGACTCATCTAAAAAAGTCCGTGGTTCAAGATACGTTCACCACAGCACCTTGATGAAGCTTTGAATTGTTTACACTATATGGAAGTTCAAGTCTGAAAGACACTTCTCATCTATGTACTAGATTTCTGCGATATTGCCAAAAGTTCTCTATTGTTGTCCTTTTATTTTGTGTAATCGATCCTTTGTATCCTCTCTTGTGTATATTGAAATCGGTGGGAGAATGTTGGATAAATTTCAACATTAATATAACATAATATTTAGTTGTTAATTTTATTATATTAATTGGTGTTTTATTTTAAACATAGTTTGGGTTTTATTTTAGAAGAAACAAACATGAACAAATGGGTGTGAAAGATATGGGTAAGGGTGTTCATGGGTCGGTTCGGGTCGATTTTGGACTATAAATCGAACCGATCGGTTCGTTTTTAAAAAAAGTCAGATCGAAACCGAATCAACTATGAAAAAAACTATCGGTTTCGGTTCACATCGGTTTCGGTTCGGTTCGGTTTCGGGTCGATTTTTGACGATTTTTTCTTTTGGACATTTTTTTAAGGCCGATTTTTTATTTGGGTCAGTTTTTGAAGGTGGTTAATGGTTTCTGGATATAAAAATATAAGTTATTTAGGATTTTTTAATATAAATATTGGTTTCGGGTCGGTTCAATTTGAATCGGTTTTTCCTATATCTAAACCGTCAATCGAACCGACATGGTCGATTTTTTATATCCATAAATCGTAGGCCGAACAGGGCTACAAAAAAATCGGTTTCGATTCAGTTCGGTTCGGTTCGGTTTTTGGGCCGATCGATTTTTTTGCAGACCCCTAGATATGGGAGTGCTCCAAATCCCACATTGGAATATTACGACAAAAAGTGGTGGTATATCAACTAAAGGACCACTACACCAAAAATACGAATTTGGCACATCTTGATACTAAAAATCTGCCAAATTTTGGCATTATTTAATGACAATCTCATAGACTTTTAAACAGTTCCCAATTTTGGCACTGTTTAAAAGTGTGCCAAAATTGGGAACACCTCACTAAAATATAAATATCCTAAAAAATATGTATTCTCTCAATTATTTTTGGACTCCTGCTCTCTCTCCTCTCTCAATATCAGCTTCCCGCTCTCTCTCTGTCACGCTCAATCAAATACCTAGTTTATTCTCTTCCGGCTCAAATTGGTACCATCCAATCATTATGATATTCAGAGCGGTGATACAGTCGCCAAGTGCACGGTTCATGCTTTCAGGACCTATACTAAGTTTGACGCCGTTGGAAACGACAATTTTTTTATCGTTTCAAGTCTACCGGAGTTGTTCATATTGCATCGATGGGAGTGATGAGGCCTGAGCTGGTGATGAAGTCGATTGTTCCTATTGTTATGGATGGTGTGTTCGGTATTTATGGCTTGATTATTGTTGTTATTATTAGCACCGGAAATAACCCTAAGGCTAGGTCATATTACCTTTTCAATGAATATACACATCTTTCATCTGTTCTTGCTTGTGGTCTTGCTGGTCTTTCAGTTGGAATGGCTATTGGAATTGTTGGTGATGCGGTGTTACGTATTTTTCTTTCCATCTCATTGTTGATCTCTAATTGATGCCTTTTTTTATATTTCCAACTCATACCATTTATACAAACTAAAAGTTGGAATTAAATAACGTTTATAAAAAGTGTAAGAATCAAAATTGGAAGAACTAGATTTAACGTTTAGTCATAGTCATGGAAATATTACGATTAAGTTGAAGAAAACCCACGAATAAAATTGGGTTATCCCGAATTAATAGTCCACTATGAACCAACTTTTACGACATGGAACAAGTTTTGATCTTGACAAATGATTGAGTATATCTTTAATCCATACAATAGTGTCGTCGTGTATATGGAATTGATGCTTATCAATATTTGTGTTATTTTGTCTTTGGTTTGTTGTTTATTATTATTATTATTATTATTATTATTATTATTATTATTATTATTATTATTATTATTATTATTATTATTATTATTATTATTATTATTATTATTATTATTATTATTATTATTATTATTATTATTATTATCATTATTATTATTATTATCATCATTATTATTATTATTATTATTATTATTATTATTATTATTATTATTATTATTATTATTATTATTATTATTATTATTATTATTATTATTATTATTATTATTATTATTATTATTAAGGTTTTGTGTTTATGTCAGGTACTGTAGATGGGATATGCCTTACAATTTGGATCACTTAATGGTTGATCGTGGTAGGTTTTAGTTTAATTTCGTTTTCTTCATATCACTAGCCACTTGGTGATGGTTAATAAATATTGTTTTATTTCACACTTGAGTTCATGATTAATTTTTGAATTTGATTGGGTTTGGCTAAACAGGGAGTATTAGAGAAAGCATAAGAGGAATATGTTTGATACACTTGGAGTTTTGGCTAAATAGGGAGTATACGAAGGTTGCTCTGATTGGTACGTTGAGCGCAATCAAATTTCAGACTGGGATATGGTTTGGATTCGTTAATTTTGGATACTTTTAAAAACTAACTGTTGAAATGCTCGTTGAATTTGAATTTTGAATTGATTGTCTATTATATCTACTACTGTACGGTTAATTACTTTAGCAATATCTACCATAAGGCTTTTGATAAGAAAACTACTCCCACCTATATTTCATTCCTAGGTTTTCGAATTTAAATGTTATGTATCAAAGTTAATTCGGAGCTTATGAATAAAACTTTATTCACTATTATATTGTATATCAAGTGTTCTGCTGAAGAAATGATGCCTTTGTGGGTTGGTATAGAAGAAATTATTGTTCAAACTCATCCATGGTTCAAAGTCATGGTATCAGTCTATGACTTGGACGCTCAATTAGTGACTCAGTATCAGTATCGGTCTGGGTGTCGGGCGATACACAACTATACGCTATATAGAGAATTCAAAAAAATTTGAAAAAAATATAAAAAGTTTAGAAAAATAAGAATAATAAGAATAATAATATGGCTTGATTAGACAAGTAGAAAATCACCATTTAGTATGAATAACATTGTCTAAATATATATATTTTTGGTTATATATTCTTCGTGAATGTTCTAATAGTACCTATTACTAATTAGGGATATATATATATAAAGTAAATAATCACACACTTTAAGGATTGATAAATAATGTTACATTTTAATACAAATTAAGTAAATATAAAAACAAGATTAAATGAGAGATAACCCCTTTAGTAACATTACAAGAAAAGAGTTGAGAGATTCAAACCAAAAAATCGATTTGCAACAGTGAAATATCATATACCCTGCTCCAAATTGAAAGAGATTGTTCCGATCATGACATGGATGAAAAATCGAGGCTCAATTGAGTGAGTTAGAAGTTGAGATAGATAGATCATTGCTTATCGACTTACACCATCTCGGCCGATATATCACCGATATGAGACGATAGTATTGTGATATCATTGATATGGCCCGATTCTACTACGATATCACTGATATAGGGTCAATTCCCACAAATAATCTAAAACTTGACTCGTAACTCGGAGTCGGATCAATGGGTACCGATACCTAGTTAACTCGTCCATATCGTCGAGGTATCAGCCCAGACTTTGAACCATGAACTCATCCTAATTCCTTGATGGTGATAGGTGATTGCAATTCAGTGGCCTCTGAAGAAGAAAAGCTAAGAGGTAATGCTCTTGATTTTCAAGCTACTCAAGACTCTAATGACATGATCTCAAGTAATCCTTTAATTGATTTAGGTTTTCTGGGATCAAAGTTTACTTGGTCTAATAATAGAGTGTTGGGTACAATCTTCTATAGATTGGATAGTGGGTTGGTTAATTCTCAATGGTTGACTAAATTCCCAAACTCCTCTATTATCCATTTGCACAATAATTGTTCGGATCACAGTAGTCTCATTCTTTCCATATATATATATATATATATATATATATATATATATATATATATATATATATATATATGAAATATTAGTTTTATATTCGTTATTCTTATTGTTTGATAGGATTTAGTTTTATTGCTCTTTCTTGTGTTTTGCTCATGTACCTTGCAATAACAACAAAGAAACATTGACACTTCTATGAAGGAGTGGTATTCATGTTTGACATGTGCTAAGACACTTCCAAACATGTATCGACTCTTATTCCATATATCCATGATGCAGACAAAAAAACACTTGCCAAACATGTAACATGCAAATCTTGAATGTCTACCTTTGTTTTATTTTGATACTATTTATTTATTTTTATCATACAAAAGAACAATGATTGTTAAAAGAAAACTAGGTTCAAGGTTGTACTTGTATCATCACAAATGGAAGATAAATAAATATTATATTAATAGGTGGATGTTGGCAGGGGTGAATATTCATTTTATCAGATCATATTTGGGTTAGATTTATGGGATTGTGTCAGGACTATTGGGACCCACATTTACTCCTGCAAATTGCAAGAGGAGTGGGTCTCCCTCTGCATATTGATAAAGCCACCATGGACAGATCTTTTTGAAGTTATGCAAGGGTATTAATCACATTTTTCTTAAAAAACCTTTTTGAAGCCCATAACCTAAAGCGTGCAACCGTTTGTGGGGTAAGTAATAATATTCTCACACGGTTACCGGTTTCTCATGCAGGTAGATTTATTATCCATACGGATGGTGGATTTGATCATGGTAGTGGTACTGGTTCGTTTGGTGGAACTGTGAGGAATGAGGATGGGGAATGGATTGTGGGGTTCGTTGGGAAACTCCAGGGCACTGCTACCCCCTTGCGTGCGGAGCTGGAAGGAATTTTTCACGGCCTAAACATTGCCCTCAGGAAAAGATGGAAAGGAGTGTGCCTTAAAAATGACTGCCTTGAAGCTATAAATCTCATCAATAGGGAGACCACCGAAAATAACCCTCTAGCCAATATTGTAGAGGACTGCAAGGACTTAGTGAAGGAACTGAAGGAAAAAATCATTCACATACCGAGAGCTAGTAATATTGTGGCAGACTGCATGTTGAAGCTGGCCAAAAATATGTAGGGACTGTATGTGGAGTACGATGAGGCTCTAGAAGAAATGCTCAAGATGCTCGATAGTGAGTTGGATGAGGAGGGTTTGTTTTTCTTTTAAGAGTCCCTCCTTTGTGTTGCTGTTGTTTTATTTCCCTATTTTCTACCAAAAAAAAAGATATAGATATCTTAGTCAAACATGTTGATCGTATCCTTGTGGAAAGACCTGATGGCTCATTTTTTGTTAACCTGATGTATGAATCTTTGTCATCGTTTTGTACCAATTGCAAGATAGTTGGATGCTCTTTTAAAAAGTGTAGAAATCTGCAAAAAGAAGTTTCTATAGCAAAAGAGCATAACCAAAAACATGCAGGTATCTTCTTTTTTTGGTGAAAAGAGGAAATTAGCAAAGCAAATAGGAGTAATAACAAAAGCCAAAGGTCCTAAACAAAATAGAACCCACCTTCCTCCATCTCCGCGTCCACCATCCTAAGGAATTCTTCCGGTGCTTGGTCGTATTCTTTGTATAGCTCATCCACCTCTCTCGCAACTTTCACCATAAAGTCTACCATAAAGTATCTTTCTCTTGGGATGTGCATGATATTGACCTTTAACTCTTTCGCAAGCTCCTTGCAATCCTCGATGATATTGGCCAAGGTGTGATTTTTAGTAGTCTCTTGTTTGATGAGATTTATGGCTTCAAGACAATCATTTTTCAGACACACATTCTTCCATTTTTTCCTGAGTGCTATGTTGAAACCATGAAAAATCCCTTCTAGTTCCGCCCGTAGAGGACTGGCAGTGCCTTGGAGTTTTCGAGTAAAGCCCAGGATCCAATCACCATCTTCATTTCTAACCAATCCACCGAATGAGCCCATACCACTCCCATGTTCAAAACCACCATCAGTGTGAATGATGTATTTGCCTTCAATAAAACACGATTCAGGAGTTAGTATAATATGGTTATCCCCACTAACCTTTGCTCGCTTGGAGTTATATGCTTCAAAAACATATTTTGTAAAATTCATAGCTAAGCGGGCAACTGTTTGTGGAGAATCATCAATGTTATTAAAGATATAATTGTTCCTGGATTTCCAAATATACCACAAGGTAATAATAAAGCATATGTACCTTTCATTATTTGAATTATCCCAAATGTTTAGGGTAATCCAATCATATACATTACCTGAACGATTAAGGTCAAGGGGGTGCTCAAAACCAAGCGTGTGCCAAATCTCTCTAGTGTGGATGCAATCCCTAAACAGATGGTCGATGTACTCAAGTAGTCCACAACGTGGGCAGTCACCATTTGCCGTAATATCTCTTCGCATTCGTTGTGCATTTGTAAGGATTTTTCCATGTAGTATGGTCCACAAAAAGGTGCATATTTTTGGTGGGACATTTAATTTCCATAACTTTTTCCAAACCTCCCATGGTTGGTTTTCTTTTTGTCTGGTTACTAGGGATTGATAGCATGAACCAATTGAGAATACTCCTTTTTTACTTAACGACCATGACGGTTTGTCATCCCGAGGGCAAGTACGGGGAAGTGGGATATTTAAAATATCATTTTTAGTGCTCAAGTTGAAAGAGCTATCAATCGTATTAGCATCCCAATTACCGTTCTCCCCAATAAGAGTGTCAACATTTTCATTATTAAATTTTCCAAGGTGTTCAACAGGATTGATAATTTTATTACCCACCCACCAGTCATTTATTATGTTAATGCTCTTGCCATTCCCGACATTCCATTTGATATTGTTCACAAGTGTTTCTCGACATTTAAGAATACTTCTCCAGGTATGCGATGTCATATTACATTTCTTCCACAATCTAGGATTTTGATTAATTTTATATTTATTCCTTAATACGTCAGCCCATAATGATTTGTCATTGTTCATAATTTTCCATCCCAGTTTCATGACAGTAGCTTGGTTATTTAAAGTACTCTTCCTTAGCCCAAGGCCTCCATTAATTTTGGGACTACAAACTTTATTCCAGTTTACGAGGTGGATCTTGCCCTTTTTGTTATTAGTTCCCCATAGAAAATTTCTATTAAGTTTGTCAATGTCATTACACGTTTTCACCGGGAGCATAACATTTTGCATGTTATAATTTGGGATGGTGGAGGTAACAGCTTGGATAAGTGTTTTCCTACCCGCGAGGGATAGGAGTTTAGATTTCCATCCCGTTAATCTTTTTTGGATTTTATTAACTATGTCTTTAAAGTGAGATTCCTTTTTCCTACCATGGATTAATCTATTACCAAGGTAAGTACCTAAATCATTTGCAAGACTCATGCCGAACAAATGACTAGCATTTAATGCCTCCCTTTTAGAGATATTGGGGGACGCAAACACTTTAGATTTAGAGTAACTTATTTTTTTGTCCAGAAACATGAAAAAATTCCTCGAGGGTATCAATGACCGTTTCACAAGATAGATTATCATTCTCAGTGAAAATAATGATGTCGTCAGCAAACAAGAGGTGGGTGATGTGGGGGCCTCTAGGTGAGGCCTTAATACCCAACCAGTTATTACATTTGACTTTATCTAATATCATAGAAGACAAATATTCCATACACATAACGAAAAGATAAGGCGAAAGGGGGTCTCCCTGTCAGAGGCCTCTAGATGGTTTAAAACTGGGGAGGGGGGTGTCATTCCATAGGATAGACGTAGTG
This sequence comes from Sambucus nigra, assembly GCA_949130495.1. NCBI lineage: Eukaryota > Viridiplantae > Streptophyta > Magnoliopsida > Dipsacales > Adoxaceae > Sambucus > Sambucus nigra. The sequence continues at coordinate 625,293,583 of OX422217.1, forward strand.
GTATTCTTGACACAACTCATGATAAGGCTGCAAAAGTCTTTGTCAATATTGAACCAATTTAGGACTCCCTCAAGAAAGTCCCAATCCACTCTGTCGTAGGATTTTTCCAGATCAATTTTGAGAATATAACCCCCAAGGTTGCCTTTAGCATTCATTAGGGTGTGAATAATTTCCTGGGTGACGATAACATTATCAGAGGTTTGTCTCCCAGGGAGAAAACTCGCTTGGTGGGGGCTAATGTTACGGCAAAGGATAGGTCTAAGTCTATCCACAATAATTTTAGCAAGGATTTTATAAGAAACATTGCAAAGGGTAATAGGTCTAAATTGCGATATGTTTTTTGGGTTGTCCACTTTAGGAATAAGTGTAATATAGATGTTATTAAGATCATTTGGGAAGTACTTATCCTGAAAACATTTTTGGCAAAATGCGAAAAGATTAGGAGCAATGGTTTTCCAAAAATGTTGATAAAAAAGCGGTTGGACACCATCCGGTCCAGGAGCTTTAAGGGATTTCATACTAAAAGTAGCTTTCCTAACCTCCCCCATTGAAATTGGGGTAGTTAGGAATAGGTTGTCATCCTCCACTAAGCTCAAATTATCCAATTTTCTTAATTGGCTTTGAATATCATAATTAAATTCATCTTTGAATAATTCCTTATAATAATTATTGATATGATTTGAGATGGTATCAGCATTATCACTCCATTCCCCATTAATAAGTATTTTCTTAATACAATTCCTCCTTCTTCTTATAATAGTGGAAGTATGGAAAAATCTAGTATTTTTATCACCTTCGTTAAGCCATTGAATTCTCGACTTTTGTTTCCATAAGCTTTCCTCGTGTCTAAGTAAAGTGTTAAACTCATTACAGAGATTACATTCCAGTATGGTAAGATTATGGGAGTAAGACTTATCTTGGGCTTTCTGTATACCACTTAGACGTCTAAGGATACGCTTTTTATTTTTAAATATGTTACCAAAAATGTTATCGTTCCAATTTTTAATATTTTTAGTACATAGCCGTATATTCATATCGATATTTGAATATTTATTCCAGTTATTTTTAACAATTTCATTAAAATCATCTCTATCAAACCAACAAGCTAAAAGCCTGAAAGGTTTAGGGATATTGATATGGTTAGTCATACCTTCCATCCTGATGATGATAGGGCAGTGATCTGAGGCGGTCCGAGGAATGTTCTCAACACTCGCGTCGGGATATTTGAGGTTCCACTCCGTATTTTCCAGGCCTCTATCTAACCTGATGAGGGTATTAGCCAAGCCCTTCCTGCTATTTGTCCAGGTCAGATTTGGTCCCGAGCACCCCAGGTCTGTGAGATTACATTTATTAATATTTTCCAGAAAAAATATCGGTTTTGTTATCTGGCGTTTGCTTTCCAAATCTTCTCTTTTCAGTGTCATCCACGTGGTCGTTGAAATCACCCGCAACCAGCCACGTAAGGTAAATATTCTCGGAAATATCAAATAGGTTGTCCCACAGTCTTCTACGCATGCGTTGGAGGGGGCTGGACTATATCGCAGAAAAGACCCACTCTTCGTAGTTATTTTTAGTAACCAATAGGTGGATAGCTTGTCTAGTTATGGAAAGAGTCTAAAGTTTTATAGAGTTTGGGTTCCAGGTGACCCAGATACCCCCTGACCTGCCTTCTGGTTCTTAAACTTCCCTATTAGTAAAACCAAGACTGTCAAAAAATCCAACCAGATTTCCAATAGGGATACGTGTTTCAAGGATAACCATAATATCTGGATTGTAAATATTTTTCAGTTCAGTGATATTGGGTTTAAAAAGCGGTTTACCAGCCCCACGATAATTCCAAATAATTGCAACCATTGACGGTATATGTTGAATGAGGGAGTCTACATCGTTGATCTTCCACCTACACATATTAGCAATTTCTTGGTGTCGGTATGTGTCTTTGCACTTCTCCTCTACAATCTTTGTAAATATCTTCTCGGGTCCCCAGTTCTGATCCAGGGTGTTGATTATGACCTTGGTTTTGGATATATTCCAATTCACTTTAAAGATGACTGCCTCCTCTACATTCTCCACTAAGTTGGTTAAGACTTCCCCCGATGACAGAGACAGGTTTTGGATTTGCACATCCCCTAGGAAGGCTAGTGGAAAAGGAAGGATCATTTTCGGTTTGTTTTACAGGTATTTTCTCTTGGACGTCGATAGTTTTTGTGGGTGTTCCGTTGGTATTTGAATTTTTAACACTTTGGTTCTGTGGTTTAACATACTGGGAGGTACCTTTTTGATGGATAACTCCTACCGTAAGGCTATTATTCATTTGAGTAGCTGACATTGATTTGTCTTTGTTGTTGCAATTGGACGTGGCGGGTTGGCTTTTCCCAATGCCACTATTTTCCATCAGACCGGCGCTAGCCTTTTGAGTAGTCTGTACCAGTGACATACTACTACTATCCCCATTATTTTGTGTTGATATTTTCCTTTTTTGCATCGACTCACGTGTTATACCATTTTTTCCACCTTTCATTTTCCTTACGTCACCACCATTTATTGCTATAGTAGTATTAGCTACAGGTGTCACCAACGATCCCTTCTTTTGCAGGCTTTTTGTACTATTAGCTTCTTTTCCATTTGGTCTGACATTTTTAATTTGTAACTTTTCATTTCCATCGCTATTGAGAACAGCGAACCTATTATTGTTCCTTCCCAAATTTTCCTTGGTTCCATTTGAACTTATTTTGTTTCTCTCGTTCCCGTGTTTTCTATTTCGTTGCACTAACATCCATGGGCCAAAGTGTTCTTGTTTTTTTCCACATCAGCTTGACTGATATCCTTATTTCCTTCATTTGATTTATTTTGTAAATAGTCGTTATCAGCTAGCTTGGCCGGAGCATTTCCATAGTTTCCAGAAGACATTTTTTTCGGTGGATTAATTGGACCCTGTTTTGGTGCATGTAATGGGCAAAATTCGGTTTTATGGCCTATTTTTCCACACTTAAAACATATATAAGGTAGGAATTCATACTCCACTCTATACTTTCTTCCATCTAGTATATAGCATAGGATCAGTGGTTTCGCAAGATCCACTTCGATACAAATTCTTGCGTATTTTCCCCTAGTTGAAGAAACATAATTGAAATCTGTCTTGATTGGTCTCCCCAGCTTACTACCAATTTGATATAGGGGGCTTTCATCGAACCATTCAATAGGGAGATGAGGTAGTATAACCCACAGTGCTGTAGTGACATGGTTTGTTTCAAGTGGGTTAAAGTTTGGTACCCATTTCCTGACAATTAAGTAATTGTTGTTTATCACCCATGGGCCACCTGTCAAAACATTATAATAGTCCTCTTTCATCATAAACTTAAATAGGAAGTGTCCCTCCTCCAAGTCCACGATTTCATAATCACCTTGTAGGTTCCACAGTGAAGGAGCTCTAGCATTCAACACCTTAAATCCAATATTTCTACCAAGGAGGCTAACAATGACACCGTCACTCCATTTTTTCCTTAGTTTTTCCACATGTTTTTTTGGAATAGAGATCACAAGACACAATGGTCCATCCTCTTCTTCCACCGGGTTGGCATTGAGGTCCATGGGGCTAGAGATATTTTCATGTGTTTCCTCCATATCATCATCAGACCACAAACAGTTGTCACCATAAAAAAAAATGTCAGAATTTTGTTTCTTACCCACTACTTCCTTGTAAGATAATGTCTTTTTAGGTTGTTCAGCTTCCTCAAAGCCTTGGTTCGTAGTTGGTTCAGTTGTCATGGTTGGGTTACCATCCAAAATCATGTCTGTGTTAGTCTCAGCCGCACTTGTACAGTCAACCCTGGTGGTGGTGGTATTATCATAGATTTCCATCTCCATGTCAACAAGTGTTTCATGGCTGTCTTTTTGTTTTTTTGTACTTCTTAAGAGGAGATCTTCTTCCTCCTTAGAGTTTCTGGTAGCTAGTGGTGGAGGTGCTCCCCCATTTTTCCCCCCTCCTGGAAGGAAGGGTCTAATTGATTTTCTTGATCACCAAGCATGGTGGTGAAGGAGCGTTTTTAGCACAGTAGAGAGCACAGTACATTAATTCAAACAACTCTTCCTCAAAGCCTCAACACGGAAAATTTGATGTGACAATTGTTGCTATTAACAACACAGTTAAACAACCTGAGAAAACCACTGGTGATGATCATGATACTGACGTTGATGTGTTAAATGACAAGGTAGGACTCTTGCATAGGGAATATAAGTCGGCTGAATTCAGGTACATATCAGATGGCAAACCTACTACGCCAAGTCTAAATGTGCAAACTTGTCTAAACCTACTAAACCAGGGGTGTGGTAGACCGGTAGGGGCTCTTTTTCTCTGAATCAAGTGTTGGGGGTTCGATTCCCACCTTGGGCATGAAGCATCCTTAAATCTTTGGACCAACTGTCCCACTCATCGAGGTGCCTACAATCAGTGAAGGGATTAGTCACTAAGTCGCTAGTGGATAGCCCGATTTACCAAAAAAAAAGTCTAAACCAACTTGTCTCGCTATCAGATCCAAAAGAATGCAACGAAGCTCTTCCTCCTAGTCAAATTAGATTTTTGGCTAAAAATGGAAAATTCATTCAGAAGTCTACCGGACGTTCATTATCCGAAAAATTTGGGGAAGTGAGAATTGTGAGTTCTCAAGAACTGCCCAAAAAAATCGCAGGAACATCCAAAAATCATGGAGAATCCCAATCATCTGTTAAATCATTATCAACCAACCCGAAAAATAGGAATGGTCAAAGTGTTGTTTCTATTAATAAGGTACTTTCAAATAATTTGTTGACTTTTCAAAAGGAAATGCAAACCCCATAATTTTACAAAAAATGACAAATTTGGTGGAGATATCTCGTCTACGAACAAGGAAGATTCTTATGGTAATAAGCCTCCTTTAGAGGCCATTTCAAACTTATCACATATCACAAGTGACTCTTTATTTTCTGATAATGAGGAGTCAAATGTTGTTCGTCCGTCTCAAACTGTTAAAAAAAATCAAAGCTATATTCACCAATTAATACATCGCGACTCCATCGTATTAATAGGAGATAAGCTTGTTTTGCGCAACAATCTATTAGAGAACTTATCTTATGATGCAGAATTTAAAAGTAATGAAGATATGTCTCCGTTATAAAATATTAATACAAGTGACGAGTTACTCCAAGTTAACCCTATTAGTGTTCAAATCCACAATGACCGCGACATTAATTTAATAGTGGATCTCCCCAAAATTAATTCAGCATCGACAGTGGATTCCGATCCTATCTCGAATTATGAAAATTCTTCTGCCGAAATTGACAATTAGAATGTCATCCGTAAGCGAATGCGTTCAAGAAATCGTAGGACCTAATTGATTTTTAAATTGTCTTTAGTTTTTATTTTTATTTTTTGCAAGAGTCTTGCTTTAGCGCTTGTAAGTGCCATTACAGAGGCTTTTGCTACATCTATTAATAAAATATTATTCTTGCCAATATATATATATATATATATATATATATATATTCATTTTTATATACTTGTGTATAAATGTAGACCTGTTGTTGAAATTAGATATCTATGTACCTGAGCAAGAATGCATACCACACATTCATTACCATGCTTTTATTCTATATCCATGTAACAATGGTGTTGTGCCTTAGTTTATGTCTTTAATATTATTTCCACGGGTAATTCTACATTGACCCAGATTTGAGACTCAAAATTAGTGATTTGCTAACATGACAACTGTGTGTTTTAGATGACAATTCAACAAGTCATTTGTTTTGACTCCCAATTTTGAGTCATCATAGAATTACTGTATTGCCATTGATATTATATTTTCTAAGCATGAAAACATGTTTGTTATGTACTTTGATTGAGTAAATATAATTTTCTTTATTGTCATGTGTTCCCTTTGTCCTACTTTAGGATCTCATGTGTATTTTCTATGATCGTGTTTATGCTTCATAGATCCTTGACCTGAACATCTTTTTGTTGATCCTCATTCTTAGTTTGATAGGATAAGGCATTTAAATGAAAGTTTGAGAAGAACTATAGGATTAAGTCTTGAGCTGTGCATACTGCAAGATTCTTATCTAGAATAAAAACTTCCACAGCCCTCCCAAGTAGCCGTCATGATTCCATAGCTTCTTTTTTCCCATAGACACTGTAATAAAGCAACTTGTCACTTACTTGAACAAAGTTCTGTTGAAGTATTTTCTATCTTTGGTTCAATGTTTCTTGAATTCAATATGACCTTTATCACCATTGCTAATGAAAATATTATTTCATGCAAATAATGAGAGACAATTTTAAAGGAATTTATGAAGCATCTTTGAACCTAGATGCCAAATTGATGTAGTACAACTCTTGAAATTTGGGGTTCGTTAGTATTTTGGCGGGTCAAGGCTATACAATGCTTGTAGAATTAGGTATGCGACAAGTGGAGGGCTTTTGGTTTATTATATCCTTTTCTTTACTTATTTCAGGATTGATGTACCTTTTATTTGGTGTTTTTATTGGAGTTTTAATGAACCCCACTCACAAAATATGCTTCTAAAAAAGATTATTAGAATTGGTTTTGAATACAATTGCTTAATTTGTCTCTATATTTACATAGATGTTATATTGTGGAAAATTTTGCATTTATGTACGCTCAATTACTCGTGTAGTCCAGATACTTAGGACCTTGTGGAAGTTTCACCAAATAGAAACATACGTAATGGGTTAAGGGCTTTTTGTACTAGCAAAGGTGCATTTATATCTCTTAACCTTTTGATATTCCATCCTTCATCGTAACCGGTATATGCGTTGTCATTTTGGTTTCAAGAATTTTTTTCAATGTGTATCATGTGCATGCATATGTTTGCATTTTCTATTAGTAATCCCTTAGGCTATAAACTCTTGTTAGTGAATCTAGAGGTATATATTTGTAGTAGGTAGAGAACCATATCTTGCCAGATGCAACACATTGGCTCTCAGTTCTCACACCACGCCTTTGAATAGTTTTTTGAAATTATATCATCTCGGGTATTCTTTCATAGGACTACCTAAATTCTGTCTCATTTTCTCCCACAAGAACATCTAGAGTATGCCTTAAAGCTAGCTTCGTATATCCTAGTAATAGGAGAAACTTCTTGTATTATAAGGCCACAATCCCATTTTGTGAATATAATTTTTGGCACTAAATGTAGTTTTTATTCGGTGTTTGGGTTTGTTGGATTAGCCCACATATTTTTACAAGACTGAGTACGAAGCATTACGTATGGGTTTCCTAGAGAAAGCACTCATGAGCAATGTATAGATATGGCATGATTCAAACTTGATTGATGATTCGCCAATCAACTGTGAAATTTATTTGCCATCAAAGTAAAATTAAAGGACAAATCAGATAAACAGGGGATTTTCTAGTTTCTTTGAAAGTTTATGCTTAGATTTACGCGGTGGAAAATAAATAGAAAGTTTATGCTTAACTAGACAATGTCAATTGAGTTATAATAGGACTATATCTTCTTATGCTTGGATTGTACTACCTTTTAGCATTCCTCTACTTCTTATTTTTAGGAAAATATTTTGAAAACTTATGGTTTCGATATAAATAATTAGAATAGTTAGACTTGGACATTGTAGGTGATTATAATAGAAATTGGAATAATTATCCTTAGGCACTTTATTTAACTTACACTTTATTTATCACAACCATGGTGAGACACATCACAGCCATAGTAGTATTGAACATACACTTATGTATTTATTTTGGTATTGACTTGTATTGTGGATTAAAACTATTGGGTGCATTGTCCTTTTTTATTCGTTTGTGCCTGAGACAGACTTAGCACTTTACTTAACTGATCTGAGTGTTTTATCGCAGGCCTGCATAGTTTGAAAATATTTTGACAAGTTCTCTTTGGTCTTCTCAAGTTCAAAAAAGTATATGTATACTTTTGTTCAATTTCAAAATTGATTCTATGCAAGGCAATAGTCGTTGTAGTCATTGTAGTCTTATAAGTATAAAAAATTGGCATGGATAGTTGTATTTCATCTATTTGTATGATTTTGATATAATCTTTATTGGTTCAAAATATTTAGTTCATATCTGTAGAATCGCAATAGAGCTATTGCAACAGAAGTCCCATATCTTAGTGGTCATCCTTGGATCAATTCATCCAGTTCATTATTGGAACTGTTTATACTGGTTTACTTTTTAATTAAAATGTGACTAGTGATTCATCACCAGAACAGTAACTTTGATTGAAACTATAAGGTTCTAACACTCTAATGACATACTAATTCTGTAATATTCTAGATAAGAATTTTCATTTAATACTACCCTAAACAACTCGGAATTAACCAATTTGATTACCCCTATATATACTTGAATGAACTTGTTGCAATTCATTATCTGTTGATCACTTGCTATGTCAATACTTATATAAACTTTTTGAATAAGGACACATTCATGAGAAGTAGCAAAATAACGGGATTATGAACTCGTATATACCAAACCCTTATATTGTTTGTGTTTTCATAACTAAGCATAGATACGTTTAAAATTACTTAAATACTGTTCCACTTTTATGAAAATTTGTTAAAAATTTGAGATACACCTCTATAAGCATCCCTAAAGCTCACAATGTGTCATAAATTTGAGATACTTCTCTAAGGCTGCAATAGTTTCCAACTTAATGGACTTTATTCCCTCAACAATTAATGATGAAGCGACACCCTCAGAGAATGAGAGTAAGAATAGTAGTGGTGAAACTGCGTAACAGTGATGGCTACAAAAATGTTGAAGCGACACCCTCATAAGCGTTCACTGGAGGAGGTATGTGTTTAGTTGAATGAGGTTTGTGTTTAGTTGAATAATGTCAAGTTTGTTTTTAGACTGTATTTGCTACTGAATTATTTAGTTGAATTATCTACCTGCGGAATTCTTTTGCTAAATGAGTGTCAAAAGTTACATTAGAATGGAAAGGTTCCAGGTTGTTACATGTTTGCTATTTTTTTAACTTTTAGTTTTGTTGACAGTCAATTGAACACACTTAGTTACAAGTATGCCCATATACCAGTTTGGGTAGATCATTGTTTCCTTGATTAGTTTCTTAGGCTGTCATTTGTCTATTACATGTATGCCCATTAAATTTAGTTTTTAATAAGCATAAATGTCACTTGCACCTACTAAATTTAATTTTTGATGAGTTTGAATGTTTGTTGCAACTAGAGTTCATTCAATTACATCATAATGTCTCTTGCACCTTGAACACCACTGTTTGTCAGCGTTGTTGATGGTTGTGAGTGTTTTTTTTGTGATAATTTTATATTTTAATTGTACACAGGTTATTCTCCTCTAAATCCCATTATTTTATTCATTGTGTACAAGTATCAAAACTTGTATTTCATTTGTAATGATAAATTGCTAATTGAATTTTGGTTTGAAATCTGTTTTTGCAAATTTGATGTTTGTACTTTCAGATGGTGGATGGGATTAAATCACAATCTGAGCATATGCCCCATTTTATGAGGTAATGTTTCTTGGCTGAACATCACTATACATTATTTAGTTTTTTTTATGTAAAAAAAGTCATATATTCACTGTGAGTGCATCTGATTGAACCTTGACACTGTGTTATACTAACTTCATAACAACTAATATATAACTGTTTTGGCCATACTTGGTTTTGCATTTGAGCTAGATTTGATCTTCATTGTATCTTTTGCCGTTCTTTCTAGAAATCAGTGAATCCGGGAAATGATTAGTCATAGGTTGGCTTGGTTAATAATGGGTTGATATGGCTTAGTGGTGATATGAGTTCTTGCTTTGCATTTGTAGGTACAACTCAATAGAGTTCACTCAAGTAGCCTTGGATATTATTGCAAGTGGTCAGAAATGTTCTAAGACCTTGTTGTTTATTGTGTTACTTTGATCGACTACGATCAATTCATCTAGGAAAGCAATTGAGTTTCCACAATAAGATGTTGGCAAGCAAGAATCTCTTCGAAAGGATCGTATAGGTTGTTGATCTTCAATCTTGTCAAATGATAAGAATTAATTACTATTTTTTGTTTGTTTATTTGTTTTATATGTTGGAACTCATTGGTAGTTCGATGGTTGTGCATGTATTGAGATGAATTTCATATGTACTGACATGAATTTTATATTAATGGAATTTAAGACACTAATTTTTAGTGGGCTTATGGTATATATATTAGTGTTGTTGCGGAGTATTTGTATTGTTGTTGTACTATTTTTGCCATGCAAGTTTTATATTATTATTGAATTTTTGTTATTCTAATATAGGTACAAAAAATAGTGGAAATGTTGCTGATTTTTTTAGTAATATTATTTATAATTATTTTTTTCATTGATCCAAAAATTTGGCACAGTTCAACCCGTGCCAAAAGTGTATCAAATTTTGGCACAGTTTTGAGCTATGCCAAAAGTATACCAATATGTACTCAATCTGACACAGTTATAAAGTATGCCAGAAATATTAAATTCTGGCACAGTTTTAAAGTGTGCCAGAAGTGTTCCTATTTGGTTAAATATGGCACATTTTTAAACTGTGCCAGAAAAAATGGCCATTTTGGAACACCTGATTCTAGCACAGTTCAAAACCATGACAGATTTGATTTCACACAGTTTTAAACAGCGCCAGAATGCTATTTTTGATGTAGTGGACAACCAAACTTCTCAGTTGACAAGTAAAATAAGGGGTTTTGATCCCACACATTGCGGTGGTTCTTAATCACCACCAATCGCGACATATACCGTACAAAATAGTGATTGGACGACTTATGGCACATTGCATGCTTTGACGTGCACTTGACACGTTGTATGTGCGCATCGTAGCTCGCCGAGTGGGATCCTAAAGTTTTGACAAAGTAAAACAGATCAACGGCTATGATTAAACGATCTGATCAAGAGGTTTAAAATTCGAACGACTTGATCTGAGCCGTTAGATAAACTCGTAGTGTTTCGTGTAGGGGGTGTCCATTCGCTTATGATAGGATGCCTAATATGAACCGTTATATCGAATCTATTCCAAATAGATGTGATCCAACGGCTACTGAGTCACTACATATAAAGTTGTGACTGTTAAAGAACAATCACATAAATGGATATAAAAGGAGTTCCAGACATCTGTTTTGGACATCAAAAATTGCTAATTTCTCCTCTCTCAGTCCTCTATATTTTGGCATTATTAGATTACAAATTCAGAGTGTTCTAAGTTTGATCAAATAGTACATAGTTTGAATCAAACAACTGTTCATACATTGCATTGTAGCCTGAAGGCAGATTCAAATAAACCCATAGTGTACTCGCGGTTCTTTCTTAACCGGATTGAGAGAAATTTTGCCTAAAAGATAGCATTCCCAGAACGTGCCGTGTAGAAATTAATTAATTAATTATTTATTTTTTCCATAGGAGATATCCAACAGGGTTTGCCTCAAACTAATAACATGACTAGGCGGAACATGAAAGGATTCACTTTGTACAACAAATCTCTTTTGATACGTCACAAATTGATAGGTTCATAAACCATGGGTCTGATTTAAACAATAGTACGCATGAAGCCTTTTTTTATGTTCGAACCAGCTCACTCGGACCTCGACTAATGCTCATTCACGGTTCATGGCTTTCGCTGGCCAAACATTATTTTGATAGTATCGAGAATCGAATTGGGGACCAAATCCAATTCACCCTAAGACTGTCCCAGCAAAAGCCTTATACCACTAAGTCAAGAGGCTTGATTACATGATGCCTTTTTAAACTTGGTTAAACACTCTCTTTTTGTAAGTTCGTTCATTAAAATATTTAAACTTGACTCACTTTTATTGGTTATTTTAAGCTTTTTTTTTCGGGACTACCAGAATTAACAAAAAAATATTATATTTGAAAAGCCAAACAAGAAACGAAATTGATTAAACTCCCATTTTTAATACATTATTCGACAAATTGACATGCCTAATTATTGACTCCGTCTGAGCTAACGGGATTTGGTATTTCTATACATCGTTTAACTAATTTTTATGGTCTTTATATACATTCGTTATACACTATTCATAATTAGGCCTGTCAATTGAATTTACAATTTCATTTTTATAAATTAATAATACTTCCAATCAATCATAAAGATTAATACATGTTATGAATCGAAACTCAGATAAGTAACATCGTTGAAAAAATTATAATAGTTAACTAGACTCAACTCCAAAAATTGTTATGGAACAAAATACCCTTCTAACTTCAAAAAATTATCCCTTTACTTCATCATCCTGCCCAAATTGAAATCATAATGTTTCAATAATTCCCTAACAATGGCTAGTATGTCAAGCCAAAATGAACATCATGTCTGCTACCCAATTTTTTCGAACCCTATATATATGTTAGAAACCCATTTAAACACATAAACCAAATATTATGTTAGGATCCCATTTAAACCATTTGGTTAATTACTGTATAAATGCAAAACCAAATTAGTAACATCAACTTTGAATGATTATAACAAAACCATTTTTCTTGATGACGACCAATAATCATTCTTTTCAATTTTCTCTCATGTTCATATTAAAGATATTTTTTTCTTTCTAATCTCGGTTTTCATTTTGAAATTGATTCTTCATTTTTTCTTTTGTCAATTTCGATTTCATTTTTGATTTGGGGTGTGGTGGTTTCAATATGATTTTTCATTTTTGATTAGGTTTCGTTTGATTTCGATATGTAAAATCAATTTTGTTTGGGGTGGGGTGTTGTTAATATTCATTAATCTTTCCTTTTAGCGGTATGATCACCTCCACCTACGTCTCCACCGGTAATCATGTTACAATTGAATGAACCAAAACGAATTGAAAATACCTCACACTGAGGATGTCTTGGCGGATAATCTTCATGGTCCCTTTTCTTATCATCTCTTGGTCGGCAAGGAGATTTAGACCTTTACCGAGCTCTATTGTTGGCCTTCCCACCATTCTGACGATCAACATACCTGTTCAACTTTCCTAGTCGAATGAGTGCCTATCTCATTTTGGAGATCTACACACTGCTTGGTTGTGTGACCATAATCCTTATGGAACTAGCAGTACTTGGATTTATCCCTCCTTTCCGGAGCTGACCTTAATTTTTTTGGCCAATTCAATCCCTCGCTGTTCTTAGTTTCCTCCAAAACATGGTTTATATCCACCTTCAAGGGAGTATAATCTGTATACTTCCTTAAGTGATCCAGCGTTTCTTTGCCTTTCGACTTCTTGCTCCCACCCTTATTCTGGTGATATTTCTTCTCTGACTTGCCTTCAGTTTTATCTTCCACCTTTGCCTCAGCATTCTTCTTCGCATCTATGCTTCTTTGGTATTCATAATTTTGGGATATTTAGCCATCAATTCAGGAATGGATTTGTGGGGATCCTTGGCCAAGGTGTAATACAGCTTGTCTGGAAAAAGACCACTCATGAGAGCTGTGATGGTTGTCTTCCCCTCATAGTCTATGACTTCCAGTTTCTCGTTGTTGAAACGAGTGATATAATCCATGGTACTTTAGCCTTCTTTCTGCCTAGAACTCAACAAATATTCTACCCTTTTAACTGGATTGGCACCAAAATAGAAATTTCCTATAAAGATATTTTCCAATTGGAGGAAGGTTGCAATCTTCCCCCGAGGAAGGTTGTTGTACCATATCTGAGAAAATTCGATAATGGTCCCTAAGAACGTCCTATACCTCATTTCATATGGGACTACATAAATATCCGTTGCATCTTGATACTGTTCTATGTGGAGAGCGGGGTTAGTTTTACCATCGTACTTCGGTGTGACCAAAGGAGCCTTGAATTTTGCTGGTGTGAGAAAAATCCGCAATCGCTTGTACAAATGGAGATCCCTTGATAAAGGTTCTTTGGATAGGGTTCTTGGCCTTAGACATTTCTCCTAACCTGTCTTCTAATCTCTTAATAGATCCTTTTCATGCGTCATTCATAGCACTTGATTTATTTGTGTTTACCCGAGCAACATATCACGCAGAATTCTCCTCTTGGGATCTTTCTTTACAAACTGTAGGTATGGGGTTTGGATGTGATTGGGATGAGCTTACCCTTAAATCATTTGGTTATTGAGAATTTCTCGACGCAATTCGAGGAGGATTTTTGTTCCTCATAGGGCCCAAACGGCCGAGGGGAGAAGCACTGCTCAACCTTTCCAGAGAGCTTGGTCTCTCTGGAGTTAGAGTGATTTGTTCTTGAGAATCCAAAATTCTTATAGGAGAAGTCAAACTAGGATGATAGGATGGATCACTTGAATTCCTATAATAATGGATTTCAGTATGTATGGATCGTGACATACACCGTGGCTATCGTGAAGATGGTGGACGCATGCTTCTCTGAATGCTTCATTGGCTTGACTGGGCAGACACTCCATTTTGAACAGTCTGAATGAACTGTTGCATAGTTTCCTGCATAGCCGTTTGTCCCCTGGCTAAGCTTGCCAAGATTACCGTGATATTGTTGCATTTGGAGGGATAGAAAGGTTAGGAGGATTCCCTTCATTATTCCTATTGCTAGATTCTTGGATATCCGCCATTTATGATGAGTTTTTTGGTGAAAAACGAAAAACGCTATGTATAGCCGTTCCCACAGACGACGCCAATCTGTTGATGTAAAAAACTAGATTTTATCTAATTAATTAATCACACATAAATATGAATAAAAAAATAAGACAAAAGATTTGTAAAGTGGTTCAGTCTTAAGAAAAATGGCCTACGTCCACTATTTTGTATTACTGGGTATCTTGCCTTGATCTAGATTATGTTTGCTTATGAGTGCTTACCCTGCAATGAGGGCATTAGAATGTATTTATAGCCTTTGGGTTGTCAATGTGAATGGATAATAAGCCTCTATTGAAAAGGCGTATTCATCCGTACATGATAAGGATTTATTTTAATACAATAAACATTGAATCTGTCTGGGTTGTTTAATCTTCCCAACAAGTTGCTCGGTATGCTAAGTAGCTCGATACGCTGAGTAGCTCGGTGCTCTAAGTAGCTTGGTACATGAACTTGTGCCGCGCTGAATGACACACGTCTTCATATAACTGGTCCACGCCAGCTGACTAATTTTTGTATCAATAGCGATCAAGGAAGCCATTTCTACAATCGGTCATTTGAGAGTCTTATGAAAAAGTATTTAGTCATGCATAAAGTAGTATGCTCTTATCATCCTCAAACTAGTGGACAAGTCAAATTGTCCAATAGGCAAATTATGCTAATCATCGAGAAAACAGTGAATCCTAATCGAAAGGACTGGTCCTTACGGTTATTAGATGCACTGTGGGCTTATCGTACTGCCAACAAAACCCCACATGGCGTGTCCCCGTATAGGCTTGTCTACGAAAAATCTTATCATCTTCCAGTAGAGTTAGAGCATAAATCCTACTGGGCCATTAAAACCTTCAATTTTGATTTACCCGCTGCGGGAAAGGTTCGAAAGCTCCAACTCAATGAGTTAGAGGAGATTCAGAATGATGCGTATGAAAATGCAAAATTGCACAAGGAGAATTAAAAAATGTTCCATGACAAGTCCATCCTACGGAAGTCATTCGAACCTGGTAAAAAAGTTCTTTCGTACAACTCTATGCTGCATCTCTTTCTCGATAAATTGAGATCTAGATGGTATGGTCCCTTTGTTGTCAAAACAGTCTACCCACGTGGGCCAGTTGAGATAGAGAATCCAAAAATTTGTGAAATCTTACAGGTTAATGGTCAAAGACTAAAACCGTATCTGGAATTGCGAGATTGAGAAGTGGAGGACATTCTCCTCCAAGACCTGGTGTACCACGAGTAAACATAACTTGGGTTATGCTTTTGTATAATAGTTTTTTTCTTCCAGGACACATGTGTTAGAGAAAGTCCCTCATTACCGTAATATCTTTCATATCTTTCCCGCCTTTTCAATTTTGTCTTATATATTGAGGACAATGTAGAAATCGGGTTATGGGGTAGTGAGGCCATTTTTATCTGCTCTGAAAAAAATTAGAAACTTTTCAAAAATCCAAAAATATTATAAATGAGTTTTGAAACGATTTCTTAATATAGAATTAATTCACAAAGTTCTCAACTTATAAAATTTTAGACACTTAGCCATATAATATGATAACAAATGGATATTGAGACGAAAGTTAACATGCCTAATGAATAAATGTGGAGATTTTAACCTGGTGAGATTTTGTGCCATTAATTATTTTTGAGATATTTAAATCAATTTGATTTAAAATAAGTCAAACTTTCCTTCAGCGCCTAATTCTTCGATGATCTCAAAATCTTTGTTTTGTTCGATTACTGAAAACTGAAAGTCAAAATGTGAATCGTATACACTAAATGCCTTAGTAACTTTAGTTGAGACACAAAATAGACTAAACGGAACTTGAGAAATGAAATTAGGTCATCGTTTTGAAATCCCCAAAATAAAGCTTTAATCGACCTTTTTACATTATTCCATTGCAAGCGCATTTGTGCCAAAATGAAAATGAGCCTTTTATTGAAAGCCCAAAAATACATACCCATTTTCTGAGAATATCGGAGTAAAAATATGGTAAAAGGCCAAAATAAGAATGTTTGCTAGAATAATATGTGAAGAGAAAAGAAAGAAGAAAAGGGGAGATAGAAAGAATGCAAAAAAAATTATGAAAAAATGAAAAAAAAGGAAGAAAAAATGGAGTATGCGAGTGGAAAAAGAAAAGAAATGGAAATGGATGTTGGAAAGTGCCTAACAAAGTCAAAATCCCAATAATTTCTATAATCTTAGAAAAATTTTAAAACTCCAAAATATGTTCTTTCTAGCCAAAATTGAGCCTACAATACAACCGAATGAAAATCCTAATTGATCTTAAGTGAAGTTAGTTATAGTGTAGATAGAATGAATGGGATATATTGTGTGATTCAATGTTTTCAAATAGTATTCGATTTTCCATTCACAAGATCATAAGCATCCATTATAAAATGTCCGTCTTTCATGATATATATGTGAAGCTGATCATTAAATTTACTCTTTTATTCACATATATCAAGATAAACTACCCGTTTCCGAGTGTTCAATTATGAGTACATTCCGTAAGACTTTGAAATGAAAATGAACTTTAAAAAAAGAAATGTAATGATCAAATCTTTTGAAATGGACGGTTATATTGGCTATGCACACACACACACACACACACACACACACACACACACACACACACACACACACACACACACACACACACACTAAATTGAGATTGAAAAGTGAAGTTCTGCTATATTTATGAAGTTTGCATTCAAACTTGGTTATATTACATTTGTGTCTTTTGTAAATAGAGTCAAGTTTTGAATTTTGTGAGTATATTCACTGCAAACCCTCACGAGACAAAACTCGTCCACTAGGATAAACTAGGGGTTTAACGGCTTGTTGCACATGCTAAGTGCAACCGTGATTCCTACGAAAGTGAGTTAAATTTTAATTTTTGCTCGACGACTAGCAAAGTTTAGGTTTGGGGGGATTTTATGAGTGCATTATTTTGTATTATATATTCCCAAATCTAGGCCTTGTTAGGCCCCTTGCATTATAAATAAAATACTTTTAGAGTCATTTTTACCATTTAAAAGAAAAATACAAATTTCAGAATAAATGGGGTTAATAATAAAATATTAAGATCTTCGCGCTCACATCTTATATTCATTTCTAATCTCTTGTGCAAGTTTGTTTTTGAGTATTGACAGGTTTAAAAAGAAAGCGGTGAATTCTGGACTCAAATTGAGCGTGAAAAGGTCACTTACGCACCTTCAGGGGCGGGCAATATTGTAAATTCAAATGACTGATTTCAGACTCGGACCAAAGATAGAAATTGAAGGCCTTGAATCAAGGGACGCCTAGGTTCAAACATCGTGTCAATTGTAGTTGAAATGAAGAAATTATAGCCGTGCAAAGTTCGGAATGGAAAGAAAGTCAAAAGTCAACAGCAAAGTCAAACTCATCCCCCTAACCTAACCCAACCCTTAAATCGAGCCCAATCCATACCTACACCTTGTGTGTGTGTTTAGTTTGTATTATATATTTTTATTTGAGTCTAGTACATATTTTTAGTAATTTTAATATTTTAACTATGTTTGTAATAATATATCTCTTTTTTTATTTATTCGTGTGCGTGTCATATTTATCTTATTTTATGTAAATATTATCTAGAGTGTGTCATTTTATAGGTCGTAGTTCTGTTTTAGTGTTATTTATTTTATTTGAGTCATTGTACATTTTTAATGCCATTATTGGTTATTGTTTCTAGATTTATTTTTGTTTTATTAACTTATTTTTATTTTTTTAGTCTCTTAATATTTTATAAAATATAATTTATTTATTTTTAGTTTTATTATTTTTGTAATTTTTTAATTGAGTCCTAAATATTGTAGTTATATTTTTTTATATATAAATTAAATACACACTCACACCTTAACACCCTACACATCCCCACACCCAAACCACACCTTTAATTACTATTCATCTTTCCTACAAAAAATAAACCCACGATCTTCTACACACACACAAACACACACACACACAAAAAAAAACTTCACCCCATAACCAAAGCCCATCTATTCTCTCTTTCCAACCTCACCCCTCCACTATTCACCATCTTCCACTACTCATACTCTCTCACCTAACTCCACATAAATCGAACCCAAAACTCCCAACATTCCACTACTCCCACTACATACAAACCCATTGTCCACTACCACACCCACAACTTAACAAGTCTAATACCTCCCACCAAGACCCTCATACTTGGACTAATAAACAATGTTTTGGCACTCATATTAGACAAATTCAGGATTGATGTGTAGCTAATTCCTTATGGACTCTATCTTTTTCAAATACTAGGGTTTCCCATTCAACAAACTTTCTTTAGGATAATTTCCCATTTCTTTTCAATACTAAACCTTCTGTTAAAATTGTTGGGTCATACTATATTTATGACCACACATGGAGTAGCTTCACTTCTTACTCCGATTTAGTTAATAATTGTTGCAATAATCACTCGACGGGGTCCTCAACTTTTCAACTGGACAGGAAATCCCACTCTCTTAATTTTCATTCACAAAGTTGAAAAAATGTTTTTGGGAATTCTAAAATCCTTATTACTGAAACCCAATCCTATCTATCTAATGTCAGAGAGGCTTGGGATTATTGTATCTCTCAACCTTTATTAAATTTGGGGAGAATACTTGTAAAAAGATTGTATTTGCTATTAAGTGAGGATAATTATTGGCATCAAAGATTTAAATTGATTTTGGATAACTTTGGGGACACAAATTCTCATTTTTTTTCACGCTTCCATAAGTCATAGGAAAAAAAAATTGTTTTTTTATCCCTTAAAGGGTTGGATATCTCATCAAAAGGATTTTGAAAGTGCGTTTAAGGATTTCTACAAAATCTATTTATTGCTTCTCAACCTTGTTTAGATTAATCCTCTACTAGTCATGATCCTCCTCCTATGGGTGAGGAAGATTTGGCAATTTTAAATGCTCCAATTCACTACACCAAACCTGTCAGATTGTCACGGTCATTGACCGTGACAAGTATAACTTGTTAAGTTCAATGACCATGACATGTCTGGGGGTGACAGCGTTTATTGTCACGGACTTGTCACGGTCATTGACCCTGACAATTTCATTAGACTTGTCGCGGTAAATGATCGTGACAAGTTTAGTCACGGTTATTAACTGTGACAAATCAATGACCTTTTTTTAAAAATTGTCACGGTCAATGAACGTGACAATTCTGGGCAGAATTAAAAAAAAATCTGTTGGGCAGTATGACCATTGCCACTACCCAGTAGTATATTTGTACATGTTGTAGCAATGTTGTACCTGTTCAAACATCATATATCTAAATAAAATAGAGATAATGCAAATATATATTCAAAGCAATATACATCACAATATAATTAAAATGTAACAACTTAAATCAATTCAATTCAAATAATGTCACTACATGTCTGGGGTGGATTTGAGGAGGTGGATAGGCCTCACGATATACGTATTCATACACCCTTCTATATTCATCGTGCCACATTATTCGCGCAACCACAATGGGGAGTTCTCCTTCCCTGGTATCACATGCGTTATGAGCACCTTGGCCTCGATATCTTGAAGCGCACGTTCATGAATTGGCATACCCTAGATGGTATTCGGGTCCCTCAACCCCCACCCTATCTGTCGGACATCAAATATGTCCTGTATAAACACGCTCGGCCAACCAAGTGTTGACATCGGTCTGTCGAAGGGAGCCAAATAGGGGACTCGATCATCAGAGTCCGCACATGTCGGCGATTAAGCAACGAGGTCCACACCCACATCCTCGTCCTCTCGAACCTACTCCTCCACCCCTTTCTCCTTCCCTTTGCCCTTACAGTTTCTTCCCAACGAATGCTTTATGAATGATAACATATCTTGTACCATCACCTCCAAACGGGATAGCTTTGCGTTATGAGAGTCCACCATTCGAGCCAGACTATTGTTGCTCGCCTCCTATCAGATGATCCTAGATTTGTCCACCCATGAGCTCATCCCCCTTGTCCTCCCTGATTAGGCATAAATTCTTCCCAATTTATCCCTTTAATTTAGTTACTTTTAGCACCTCGAACAACGTAATTGATTTAACTTTATCTCATAATCTTGTTACTGACTTATCCTAATGAGTACACCGAGTTTCTGGTAATTCGAATTGACTTTATAGTTATTTGATATCAATTAAAGAAAGAAAGAAATCGGAAGAATCAGAAAAGAAAAAAAGGAAAGACCGAAGGGAAAAGTTGTAATTTCTACCCACAATTCGGATGAGGCATCCAAAGAGAAGTTTAAGATATCAAGTTCATGAGCACGAAAAAAGAAACGACACCTCAATCGGAGTCCCGGTGTGAATGTTACGAGCAATCAAAGTTCGAAGGAAAAAGTCAAAGGGAACCCCGGACCGATCCGGGCCGGACCGGCCCGCATTTCCAATTTCCAGAGAACCCCGGACCGAAGACGGATCGAAGCTGAAAGAAATTAAAAGAACCGATTCGCACCGGACCGGTCTGCCAAAGAATTAAAAAAACTGATCCGAAATCCAGGTAGACTGAACCGTAAGAGGTCCGGACCAGTCCGACTATCGAGTTTTAATTTTTATCCTTCTCTAATGGAGAGCCCTAATGCAGCTAAAACTTCTGAGTTTTGTAGGGTATAAAAACCCATTTTATTATGGTTCTTAGCTCGGAGAATTTAGTTAATTTTCCACTCTTTTCACAAAACCCTAGTTTGGAGATAGTTTATTCTTTTAATTCCAAGTTTGAAGATTGTTCAGATTTCAGTGATTACCATTGTAGTTAATGCTTTGAGTTCTTTAGAAAGATTAGTGAGTTATTTCCTCTGGTCCATTTCCCGATTACATCATTCTACAATTCTTCCTTAGTTTAATCATGGTTTTCTACAATTCTAAAATCGTTTTCATTAAGTTCATCATGGTAGGCTAGACTTTTAAGGGTCGGGATGCATGAACTTAACCCGATGTAGTAGTTGTATGTACATAAAAATAATCCTCTAAATTTAATGGGTTGATTATGACAGTATTGCATAGAAACATGATAATTATAGATCTTTAGATCTCGTTTGCTTCAGGGTAACCGGGATGCTTTAGAATACAATTTGAGTGTAACTATTGAAATACCGATTTACTCATCCTCTCATTAAGTATGATGTGGGCTTGAACCTCATATACGTAATGCTTGGGAGTACTAAATTCTGGGTGTAATTAATCATTTAAATTTACGATTAGTTTTATACCATCAATACACTAGGGTTGGGGGATTGTATTCCCGTCCTATTTTTCTTTATCATACAGTTTAAAGTTTTAAATCATTCTTCATCAGCATTTTAGGTAATTTAGCAGAGCTGCATTTTTTCATAATTTCATAATTGCATCTAGTGTAGTTATTCCACAAATCAAATCATCTTTTCCTTTTCCTTTTCCTTTTCCTCTAGAGCCAGAGTTAGGATTCATTCATCTGTCCAACGTCGTCACAACTCTGTTGTCCTATTTCCCTATGGATACGATCCTGACTTACCGGGTTTATTACTAACGCGACAGACTTGCACTTGATCCTAGAAGAGAACGCACATTAGAGACACTTTTTGAGTCGTGTAAAGTTTTTGGCGCCATTGCCGGGGAATTAGGTAGACTTAGGATTAAATCGAGTCAATCTAAAACTTTGACAAAAAATTTCCAAAAATCCAAAAACATTAAAAAATTCAAAAAGCACAAAAAGATTCATCACCATCTCTCATAAGCTATTAGTGAAAAATTCTGAAATCACTCCAACTCCCCAGAATACTCCAACCCACATTCACGAAAATCCAATAGTTGAGTACGACCCTGATAGCCCTCACACTCCTAACGCTCCACAGTTCTGGGTTCCACCTCCCACACCGTCACACTCAATCTCAAATAACACCCCATTTTCCTTCTTAGGACACAATTTAGAGAGAAATCCTAGTATACCAAGTTAGGATACCGAATCTTTGAGAGAGAGAGAGACATGTCACAACACGGTAGTGCAGCCGCCGACGAGGGAGAGGCCCCGTATCGCCCTTTGAGGGACGTCTTATATCCTGAGAGCACTGTCACTTCGGGATATATTTTACTCCCGTATAATGTAGGGCAATTCTATTTTAGGAATGGGATGCTCCAAATACTTCCCACTTACCATGGAATGGATTCAGAAATTCCATATGCCCACATCATGGAATTTGAGGAGGCGTGCGAGACTCTTAGCTATCAAACTTGCACAAAAGATGTGCTCTGCCTCAAACTCTTCCCATTCTTGCTAAAGGATAAGGCTAAATCATGGCTATGGTCTTTACCTCCAAATTCGATTTCATCATGGAACGAATTACAATCCAAATTTCTCAAGAAGTTCTTTCCTCCACATCGAACGAATTCTATCAAGGCTCAAATTCAAACTTTTCGACAATTAGAAAATGAGTCATTCGATCGATGCTACGAGCATTTCAATGAGTTAATTGCCTCGTGTCCCCATCATGGTTTTGATAAAATACAAATCATTTCCTTTATCCATAATGGGATGAAAATTAACTCCAAGAAACTTGTTGAAACAATGGGTAGTGGTCCGTTTATCGACTTAGACGCCCACGATGCTGAGCTCCACCTGAGGTATGTCACCGAGACTACCCAATCCTGGGATACATCTGACCCTAGTGCTAAAAAACTGAAATCATCAAGTGACCACCACTCCATCGACGTCCGACCTATTTCATGTAGAAAAGAATTCTATAGTGGACAATCGACTCGATATGCTTGAGAAAGGACTGCGAGACCTACGTGAGAAATGTGGAAGAGGACCAACTGGATCCATCCTAAACCCTGTCGAGAAAGTGTGTGTGATTTGTGAGGCAGTTCATTCAACTGAGGAATGCTCGACTATACCCCTAAAAAGTGATGATTCAAGAGCAAGTCAGTGGTATAGGAGGATTTAAGGGTAATTTCGGTGCCCCGCACGAAACTTCTTACAACCCTTTATGGAAAAACCACCCTAGTTTTATCTATGGGTAACAACATGCTGCGATGAATCCTAATTCACATGTTTCTCCTCCTCCACCACCGCATTTTCAACAAGCTCCACACATGCAAGGACATGTGCAAGCACCACCACCTCAAGGAGCATATATCCCTCCACCGCGAAGAAGTCTCGAGGATACGATCAACCACTTTATCAATACCCAGACTCCAACTAATTCTATGCATGAGCGCATGATAAAAGGACATGAATACGAACATTTCACAGTTACAATCATCGTTGAATATCCAAGAGAAAGGAAAGTTTTCTGCCCAGGGCCAAAGACCGCCCTAAGGTCAAACTAGTGTTAGCTCCACCTCGACAGAACATCAGGAGCAATGTCAAGGTGTGACCACTCTTCGTAGTCGGAGAGTCGTTGATTTATCACCTCCCCCACACGACACAACCAAAGACAAGGAGATTTCGCCCGGCACGAAAGAGGCCAAAGATGTCCCCTTGAATGAGAGTGAGAAAGAAGACACTATTGAGCCTGAGGAAGTAGTGAAACCACCCACCGCGGCACCGTTTCCTCAAAGGTTGATTCCTTCCCAGAAAAGAAACCTCCGTGATTAAGTGCTAGACGTGCTAAAGCAAGTGAAGTTGAATTTACCTTTCCTCGATGCCATTAAGAAAATTCCAGCTTATGCAAAAGTCATCAAAGACTTGTTGACGATAAAAAGGAGGATAAAGGTAAAGAAAAATGTCTTTCTAGCATAGAACGTGAGCTCCATCCGACTTAATGATCTCCTCCCGGTGCACCCACCATTTCTTGCATTATTGGAGAAAATAAAATTGAGAAAGGCTTACTTGAGTTGGGAGCAAGTGTCAATATTCTCCCATACGCCATCTATAGGCAACTTGATTTGGGTGACCTCAAGCCTACAAATTTCACTCTCCAATTAGCGGATCGAATTGTGAAGATACCAAGAGGCATAGTTAAGGACGTGATCGTCCAAATTGACACTTTCTACTTCCCGATAGACTTTCTCATTTGGGACACAGAGCCCTCCTTCACCTCAAGCAACCATGTCCCCATCATTCTTGGGCTCCCTTTCTTAGCTACGGCTAACGCAATCATTAATACTCGAAATGGGAAAATGCAACTCACTTTTGGGAACATGACTTTAGAGACTAACATCTTCCATATCGCCCAACAGATGGGAGAAGAAGATGATCTTTATGCGGTGAGCCTAATAGACGAGATCGTAGAGGATTATTTAGAGGAAACTTATTATGGAGAAAACAACCTTCACTTGCACAGGAGAAAACAAGCTTCACTTACCCTTTTGGTACGTTTGCCTACAAACATATGCCATTTGGCTTGTGTAATGCACCCGCAACCTTTCAAAGGTGCATTTTGAGCCTATTTAGCGACATGGTCGAGAGAGGACTTGAAGTGTTTATGGATGATTTCAGCGTTTTTGGCACTTCTTTCGATCTTTGTCTTGAAAAACTGGAAAAGGTACTTGCCCGATGTGTGGAAAAGAACTTAGTGCTGAATTGGGAGAAATGCCACTACATGGTCACTAAGGGAATAGTTCTTGGCCACATAGTTTCATCCAAGGAAATAGACGTTGATAGAGCTAAGATAGATGTCATAGACGACCTACCCCATCCAAAATCTCCTAATGACATGCGCTCATTCTTAGGTCACGCGGGGTTTTATCGAAGGTTCAGTAAGGACTTTAGCGCCATCGCTAGACCCTTAAGTAACCTACTTATGAAGGACAACCCATTTGAGTGGACGAAAGCATGCCAAAGCGCTTTTAAAAAATTGAAAACTATGCTTGTGTTCGCTCCCATCATGCAAGTTTCGGATTGGTCTTTACCATTCGAACTTATGTGTGATGCTAGCGATTATGCGATAGGGGCTGTTTTGGGCCAAAAAAAAGACAAACAGGCTCATGTCATCTACTACGCTAGCCGGACTCTTACCGGACCACAACTCAATTACTCTACTACCGAGAAAGAGTTGCTAGTGGTAGTCTTTTCTCTTGAAAAATTCCGGTCTTACCTTATTTGTTCTCCCATTACTTGCTTCACTAACCACGCGGTATTAAAATACCTACTTGCAAAGAAAGATGCAAAGTCGCGCCTCATAAGGTGGATCATACTCCTACAAGAGTTAAATCTCTCCATTCAAGATAAGAAAGGAGTAGAAAACGTCATTGCCGACCACTTATCACGGCTTTTGTCCGACGTACCTAGTGATCCAACACCCATAGACGAATACTTTTTGGATCAGCAACTCTTTGCTACCTCTTCTTTGCCCTGGTTTACAGATATAGTGAACTACCTTATCACGGGAGCCATCCCTCCCGACTGGACACCACAAGATAAGAAGAGGTTTATTACTTGGTGGCGCATGTTTTTCTATGATGATCCCTTCCAGTGTAAATAGTACGTCAACCAAATCATCCGACGATGCGTACCGGATGACGAGATCCCAAAAGTCATCAAATTTTGTCATTCGGAAGCTTGTGGAGGCCACTTTTCGATGAAAAAGATGGCTGCTAAAATTCTGCAATGTGGCCTCTATTGGCCCACAATATTCCGAGATGTGAATGATGCTTGTAAATCTTGCAATAGGTGCCAATGAATGGGATCTATTACCCGAAAAGACATGATGCCTCTTACCCCCATACTCATTATTGAGATCTTCGACTGTTGGGGCATTTACTTCATGGGCCCTTTCTCCCTATCCTTTGGTTTCCTATACATACTTGTCGCGATAGACTATGGTTATAAATGGGTGGAAGCTATAACTACCAAGATGAATGACAACAAAATGGTGATTAAGTTCCTGCAGGAACACATACTTTCCCGCTTCAGTGCTCTGAAAGCGATAATTAGTGATAATGGCACGTACATTTGCAATAGGGCATTCGCGAAGCTCATGAGAAAGTATGGTGTCGTTCACAAGGTTGGAACGACTTATCACCCACAAATGAATGGGCAGGCCGAACTAGCGAATCGGGAAATTAAGAACATTCTCGAAAAGACCATCAATCCTATCTGAAAAGATTGGTTCATTAGATTGAGCGATTCTCTATGGGCTTATCGTACCGCATATAAAAATTCGCTCGGCATGTCCCCTTTCCACTTTGTGTATGGAAAACCTTGCCATCTTCCCATGGAATTAGAGCACAAGGCGTATTGGGCGATTAAGGAGTTAAACTATGCCATGGATAAGGCCGGTGAAGCTCGCAAGCTTCAAATAAATGAGTTAGAGGAGATACGCAATGATGCGTATGAGAACGCAAAAGTTTCCAAAGAAAGGATGAAACTCGCTCACGATAACATCATTCGATGCAAAGAGTTTCTTCCCGGATAAAAAGTGCTTCTCTATAACTCTCGGCTTCATCTCTTTCCGGGAAAGTTGCGATCACGATGGTTTGGCCTGTTCGTTGTAAGGAATGTTTTATCTCACGGAGCTGTTGAATTAGATGATTTGAAAGGGGGAAATACGTTCAAGGTAAATGGACAATGCCTAAAGCCATATCTAGAGGCTTGTCTGGAAGAAGTCAACACTGTTTGGTTGTCAGACCCCGTTTGCAGCGTAGAGTGAGTTGCTAAAGTGAGGTTGTCGCACCCCCGCCGCATATGGGGTGAATTCTTGTGTATAGTAGATGAGAGTCGTGTGAGTAGTGAGATTCCATAGGATTAGGGTACAATAAGGTGAGCGCATTCACGTGTTTCTAGAAGTTGATTCAATTTGCGTTGACCATAGGTATAGAGAGAATTTTTTGAGTCCAAAATGATAGGGTGCATGATGAGAATTGAAAAACTTTTGGAGAAGAGCGATCACAATTAAGTTAAGGTAAAAATCCAGCTCAATCAAAGAACCCGGATTGGTTCCTTTAATTTTGGGCCGGACCGGTTCGCCCCGGATTGGTTCCTTTATTTAAGCGCCAGATCGATCTGGCAATTAAAGACTTCAAAAATTAAGCAGAATCGGTCCGCCTTCTGCAGAGAATTTTTCCCCCTTTTACCTAGGTGCACCCCCTTCTCCCCAATCCCTTCCCTTCCCTCCCATTCGTTTTCCCATAACCAACCCTTCAATCTACCTCCCAAATACACTCCCTCTTTCTCTCCAATTCCCAAACCCTACCCACCCCTCACCTATAAATACCAACCCATAACCTTCACTTTTCTTCACACCTTCAACCACATCACTCCTCTCTTCTCCCTCCATAATTTTCCAGCAACCTCTCCCTGTTATCATGGCCCAACGACCTACCCCCAACAAATTCGCCTCCACCAAGATCCTTCCCTCCGGTCGTGATGAATTATGTTCCCGCCAAGAGGAGAGGTGGTGCAATCGGTTCTTTGGTCCGGATCGCAAACTCCACATGGAGCACACTGTCCAATGGTCAGTTCTGCCCAATTATGTCACCGCCCTCTTCATGCATAGGGGTTGGTGCCAATTCCTTAATCAACCGTACGAGGCAGTTTGGGCAGCCAAGGTCTGATCTTTCTATGGCTCACTTATTCGGATGGGCCAATTAGAGTCTCAAGCATATGTTGACGGCACCATCATCCCTTTTTCGTTGGCCTTTCTTACGACCAAGTTAGTCGAATGCGACGTTCCCGATGTTGAAGATTTCACCTACCTAAGGAAAATCACCCTGGTCACCAAATAACTCGTTATGGAGCGCATTGCCCCCGATGTTCCATGGAGGGGAAAAACTGTTGCCGTTGGCCGGCTTAACGAGAAAGCACGCCTCACCTTCCAAATAGTTTCTGCCAACATTTTCCAAACGTCAAACGATTCAGCGATGCGTCCCCGTCAGGCCACATTGACCTACCACCTCTTTGATCCTAACACTTCCATCAACCCGACACTCACCCTATACGCCGACATCATGGTCTCGGCCCTGGATGAGAAAGGTACAACACCACTTCCATATGCACTTTTGATTACCTCCATACTTAAGGACGCTGGCATTTAGGCACTGCTTGATCGTACTCGCCTCCCCGGTCCTTTTGGATAGAGAACCTACAAGCGAAGCGCCAAACAACTAGCCATCCTTCGGGCGAGGCAGGGAAGTGATGACGAGGACGATGCTGCCTTGAGTGAGGACGAGGAAGAGGAAGAG
The DNA here is from genome assembly GCA_949130495.1 of Sambucus nigra. Lineage (NCBI taxonomy): Eukaryota > Viridiplantae > Streptophyta > Magnoliopsida > Dipsacales > Adoxaceae > Sambucus > Sambucus nigra. The sequence goes on from OX422217.1 coordinate 625,322,300, forward strand.
GAAGAAGGTGCTGATGTAGAAATGGGTGATGTAGGAGCGGATGAAGAGTCAATCGAAGAAGACAACGACCCGAATTTTGAATGGGCGGGCAGCGACCTCACTAACCATATTTCGGCCCTTGAGACGAGATTCGACAACTTTTTGACCGACTACCGTCGCGATACAAGCATGATGTTTCGATTCCAAGTGGACTTGTATCGACGCCAAGGGGATCCCAACGAGCCATTGCCATGCTACTTCTATGACCCCTATTGCCCCGATGCGCCGAGCTCTTCCCACCCCCCACCCCAGTGAAGCCTTGGTTGTTTGTGACAGTTTTTAATTGTTTCCCTTGTCCACATGTTGTATGCTCTTTGCTGTTTTTGTACCACAATCATGTTTTATAAAAATCTTCATTTTCTCCATTTGTTTGTTTTATTTATCGCACTTCTTATTTTGCCTTGTTTAGATTTTAGTCCTTTTTGCTTGAGGACAATGCAAAAGTCTAAGTTAGGAGGGTCACAAGTGCGTATTTTTAAAACTTCACAAATTTTCAAAAATGCCCAAAAATCTAAAAAAAATCATAAAATTTTGAAAAATCCACAAAAAAAAAATTTGTTCAAAATAATTAAAAATTGGAATTCAAAAATTTCAAAAATATCAATAAAAGTCGGATTGAAGTCTCAAGTTGTAAAAATTCAACATACATAAAACCGAAATTGACCAAAGATGGAAATTGAGCGAAAATTGATGACTTAACGAATAAGTGTGGAGATTAACAAACCTAGGGAGATTCGAGCCTTTCATCTTTGTGAAAATTACAAATTAATCCGAGTTAATTGTTAACTCAAAGTTCTTCTCAGCGTCTAAAAAGTCGTCGAGGATCTCGACCCTTTCATTTTGATCGATTTTCATAAATGTGTGTGGTATTGCCAAAGCGCACTACAAATCTCTAAATTAAATTAATCTCGAAACGCATATGTAACACAATTAGTATGTTGGACAATGAAGTAGGCCATCGTTTGTCACCCAAAAATATTAGCCATAAAAAGATGTGAAAAATTATCCATTTTGTAACCCAAATTGAGCCGAATAATTTTTCCTTTCGTTTGACAACCCAAAAAACCCAAAAAGCCTAGAATTACGAAAAGGGAGTATTCAATAAAGTCCGAAAAGTGCATAAAAATGGGCAAGAAAAATAGATATGCTCAACAAAAATAGCAAGAAAATAAAAGAAGTGAAAAATAGAAAAATATAGAAAAAGAAGAAAAAAGAGAAATAGCCCGAAAAAAGCACAAATGGACATCATAAATGACTTTTCCAATTCCAACCTTCCCTACCAATTTCATTTTACCCAATAAACCTTAAAACCCGAAAAAATCCTAATTGAGTCTGAATTGAAAATTGATTACCGCGTGGAGAGCTAAGACACCAAAAGATAATAAAAGAGACTAAATGTGTGAATAAGAGGCAATATTCCCGTTTTTAAAATCGTATTTCGTTGATGAGTTCCTATCACTATAAAATTTCCATCTTTCTCCTTATATGCGTGACTTTGTGTCCATTACATTTACTCTTTTTGTCACGCATACCGAGAGAATAGCCATAATTCGAGTGATTCATTTGAGAGAGCATTCCGTGAGAAATTAAATCAAAACGAATTTTCGGATAAGTAACGTAATGATTAATCGGTGGAAATTGGCGGTTAAATTTCTGGCTTCGCACACACGCACTACAATTTGAGACTTGTACATATGACTTGATGATGACTATTTTCTGGGAGATTTTGAATTATACAATTTTTGCATATTTTAAAATTTCTTTGAGTCAAATTTTGTGGGTATATTCACTACAAACCCTCACGAGACACAACTCGTCCTACTAGGGTAACCTAGGGGTTTAAAGGCTTGTTGCATACGTTAAATCCAATCCCTTTCCTACAAAATAGGTATTCTATCCCAACAAAATGATTTCCAAGAGTTTAGCCTTGCTAGGATTCTTTTACATTGCTCGGGACGCGCAAAGTTCTAAGTTAGGGGGGTTTGATTAGGAATAAATTCTTCCCAATTTATCTCTTTAATTTAGTTACTTTTAGCACCTCGAACAACTTAATCAATTTGACTTTATCTCATAATCTTGCTACTAACTTATCCTAACGATTACACCGAGTTTCTGGTATTTCGTATTGATTTTACAGGTATTTGATGTCAATTAAAGAAAGAAAGAAATCGGAAGAATCGAAAATGAAAAGAAGGAAAGTCCAAAGGGCAAAATTGTAATTTCTACCTAGAATTCAGATGAGGCATCTAAAGAGAAGTTTAAGATATCAAGTTCATGAGAACGTAGGAAGAAGCAACACCTTAATCGGAGTCCCGGTGTGAAAGTTATGAGCAGTCAAAGTACGAAGGAAAAAGTCAAAGGGAACCCCGGATCGATCCGGGCCGGACCGGTCCACATTGCCAATTCCCAGAGAACCCCAGACCGAAGACGGATTGAAGCTGAAAGAAATAAAAGAACCGATCTGCACTGGACCGATCTGCCCAAGAATTAAAAAAACTGATCCGGAATCCAGGCATACCGAACCGCAAGAGGTCCGGACCGGTCCGACTATCAAGTTTTAATTTTTTATTCATCTCTAATGGAGAGTCCTAGTGCAGCTAAAACTCCTGAGTTTTGTAGGGTATAAAACCCATTTTATTATCATTCTTAGCATGGAGAATTTAGTTAATTTTCCATTCTTTTCACAAAACCTGGGTTTGGAGATAGTTTATTCTTTTAATTCCAAGTTTGAAGATTGTTCAAATTTCAGTGATTGCTAGTAATTGTAGGTAATGCTTTGAGTGCTTTGGTAAGATTAGTGAGTTATTTCCTCTATTTAATTTCCTGATTACATCATTCTACAATTCTTCCTTAGTTTAATCATGGTTTTCTGCAATTCCAAAATCGTTTTCATTAAGTTCATCAAGGTAGGCTAGACTTTTAAGGGTCGGGATGCATGAACTTAATCCAATGTAGTAGTTGTATGTAGATAAAATTAATCCTCTAAATTTAATGGGTTGATTATGACCGTATTGTATAGAAACATGACAATTGTAGATATTTAAATCTCATTTGCTTCAGGGTAACCGGGATGCTTTAGAATACAATTCGAGTGTAACTATTGAAATACTGATTTACCCATCCTCTGATTAAGTATGGTGCGGGCTTGAACCTCATATACGTAATGCTTGGGAGTACTAAATTTTGGGTCTAATTAATCATTTAAATTTACGATTAGTTTTATACCATCAATACACTAGGGTTGGGGGATTGCATTTCCGTCCTGTTTTTCTTCATCATACAGTTTAAAGTTTTAAATCATTCTTCATCAGCATTTTAGGTAATTTAGCATAGCTACATTTTTTCATAATTTCATAATTGCATCTAGTGTAGTTATTCCACAAATCAAGTCATATTTTCCTTTTCCTTTAGAGTCAGAGTTAGGATTCATTCATCTGTCCAATGTCCTCACAACTCTGTTGTCCTATTTCCCTGTGGATACGATCCTGACTTACCGGATTTATTACTAACGCGACAGGCTTGCACTTGAGCCTAGAAGAGAACGCACATTAGAGACACTTTCTGAGTCGCGTCACTCCCCTTGTAATTAGCAGCAATCACTTGGCTGAGTACGTCTGTGGACAAAGATGCCTTATCAGCATCAGACTGCAACTCATGCACTTTCTTAAGCTATGCTTGAAACGACAAAAAACACATGATTAGTTAAATAAGTAAATAAAAAAATTATAACGTAATTAACAAAAAGTAAACTGTAGGATTACTTACAATAGGGGACACCTCCTTATCCTTCCCCTTTTTCGTCCGAATAGCCACATAAGTATCGAGCTTATGTGTCATACCCCCAGGGCCACTCCTCGTCCCCTGAAATAAAATAATGCAAAATTAGTATCGGCCTCGTAAAGTAAAATAATGATGAATAACATATTTCTATAATTATGGAAAAATTAAATCTTATCATCATCCTATTCTCCACTTCGGCGTAAGACGTCCGGCCGAAGTAGTGCACGTCCGTCTTTTTCGCCCGATTTTCCCTCCCCGATTGGCGAGATGCCAATTGTCGCTCCCCGATCTCATTTTCAATGAACTTTTGCCATTGTGCCAATGAGATCGTCTCCTTCGGCGGGATGGAGTAATGCATTCGGATAACGGAGTCTCGGGTATTCCCAAAGTACCGGGTTCGCATATTTTTCTTCCACGTCTTGTGTTGCTCCCTCGGAATCACATAGTTTTGGGTCCAGACTGAATTGTTCCTATCCAACAAATACAATGTTAGTTGTGAATAAATATAAATATAAATATAAATATAAATATAAATATAAATATAAATATAAATATAAATATAAATATAAATATAAATATAAATATAAATATAAATATAAATATAAATATAAATATAAATATAAATATAAATATAAAATGAAATTGAAATCGAAATTGAAATTGAAATATTCATATAAATATAAATATAAATACATTACCTGTAGTGCCACCTAATTAAGTAACTTAATCTCATTTGGCACCTCTCTCCAATTAGGATACCCTAGGCCGATGATCGTCTTTACCAGTTCGAGAGATCTCGCTAATAGCCCCGTCTTGTTCTCGACGGTCATCCCCAATTTTCCCCATTTGGGGAGCCTAGAGGCCGAGGAGCCCTCGTCGCCTCCGCTACCACCAAGCCCCGACGATATCATCATAATTAGCATCATCATCCTCGCCTTAATACTGAAGGAGACATTTTCTGTAAAAAAAATGTTTTTATCAGTACATATCCAAATGAATTAGAAGAAGACATGCAAATATGTACAATTACTACAAATCCAAATGAATTATTACTGTTTAGCAACTCAATTCTGAATTCCAAAACAACAACATCTAACTCATAATATGTACAATTACTAAAAATCCAAAATATCCCCACCCCCACCGCTACTGCCTACACACACGCACACTACACACACATTGCCCTCCCCCCACACGCAATCTACACACACACACACACACACACACACACACACATACATATACAAATGAAAGAGAGAAAGATAAAATCGGGATACTCATAATTCATCCTCCTCCAGGCTGTAGAATCAATAGGATGATGCATGAGATTATCCCTACTTCTGCCCAAGCATGACAAGTCATTGCCTCCGTTATCCATGGTACTATGAAAAATCTCATTAATCTAGGCCCAACGGGAAAATGTTTCAACACTTTTTGAGGCACTTTTGAGCTTGTGTCTTCCTTGCCAATAGATTGGACATATTTAGGTTCATCGCATACCGGACATTGATCGATATTTTTATACTCCTTTCGGTATAGTATGCAGTCATACACACAAGCACGAATCGATTTATACTTCATTCCCAAACCTTTCAAACTGCTATTCATAACATGATAGCTATTTGGAAGCTTATTCTCCTTAGGTAGTAAGCCCTTCACCCAATTCAGAATTCCTCTCACGCTATTGCCAGACAAACCGTACTGCATCTTCAAACTGTGCAAACCAACCATGGCATGTAAAGTTGTTTGATCTTTCTCATAGGCAGAGTATAACGGTTGGGTCGCCTTAATTTTTAAACTTTGGTAGTCATCGTCAAGGTTTATCGTGTTATCTTCACGAGCACTTAAACGTTGTACATCATCAGTAACCTCATTCCCCTCCGCTTCATAAACTCCGTGCGCATCATCAACTAAATCCTCTAACATATTATGATCTACTTCATCTCCTTCTACATCTATCCTACTTTTTGAAGGTTATTATGAAGGTTGTTCGAGGACAAAAGGAACTTTTAATTCACCGTGAAAACTCCAAAATCGATAAATATTTTCCATACCCCATCTTAACAAATGTAGTTCAACTATTTTCCACTTAAACACCTTATCATTCTTATACCTAGCACACGGAGACGAAAACTCTTCATCATTTTGACATCTCTTTGCGTATTTAACAAATTCATTAGCAACTATGCAAAACACATCCCCCATTCTATTTGCCTCACCCATCCACTCTTTGTATTTAGGATATCCCATCACAGCTACCACAACTAATCACCTATTAAAGGTAAGAAGCGTATATTCATGGATTAGTATAAACAAAACTTAGATTTATAGTATTTTTTATTTAATTATGTCTTATTTATATTCGATTTGTAAGTTTCAAGTTCAAATTCAATTTATAATAGAAATTCATATTTCCTCCATCTCCTCTAAAGGGTGAGTGGTGCTATCCTATTCAAAACCGTATATTTCTGTAATATACTTATAAGCTCATGGACATTGTTACGATTTGAGAAAAATTCGGCATCATATTCCCGTAGTTCTCCAATTACACGACATAGATTGGAAAGTGTGAGTGTTATTTCAATTGATCAATTGAAATAACAGTCACACTTGTCAATCTAGTATGTACCCAAAGAACGTTAGGATACGACTGCAGAACTTCCTCCAAAGGTAACATCTTTAAGCCACTAAGAATATTATTATACAGAAATTATGTAGTCCCAAACTGTCCAAATGAGACAATTCGAGAGATCTCATTACAGAGGTAATGACTCTCGAACGGTTCTAATGGCTATTAAATTCGTACGCATAAGAACTATAAGGCTAGTATCTATGCGCACTATATGTAGTTTCAAGTATGTTTCATTTAATTATCATACTATATATATATATTTTTCGTGATACAAAGTAATTTTTAAAAAATTAACCAACCGAACATCGATCCATTATAATCCAACGACAATAGAAACAACAAATGTGTATCCCTCACTCCTTCTAATTCATCTACTCAATTAATTCTTTTCATCAATTAAACATTTTGTTTTCATCAATTTTTAGTCTTATTTTATTAGGCTTAGTTTTGTAGAAAATCATTTATTTTTTAGTTTTATTAGATTTTACGTTTTCTTTTTAGGATTTTAGTTTTAGTTTTAATAGATTTTTATTTTTTTATCCTTTTATTTCTTTTTAGTTTCATTTTTAATTGAGTGTTTATTTTTATTTTTAGAGTAGGATTTTATTTTTAGATTTTAATTTTTAATTAGTTAGTATTATATTTTTAGTTGTCCAAATTAAACATACACACACACACACACACACACACATAACCCATAACTCAAACACACATAAATCCACTCACACCCATCTATCCTATACTCCAATACACCCAACTAGCACACTCACCCTAACACTATCCCCTACACCCTCACCCACACAATACCACCAAAACCCATCTTCAACCTCCAACCATCTTCTCTCTCCTCTCTCATCACCCACCTCCATAACCAAAACACACTTTCACCCATCACACCTCTAAGACCAACCAACCCTCCCCCCCTACATGCATAAACCAAACCTCCCTCCTGCGCTACACCCCAGGTGCTAGTGACAGCCAAAACGGTTCCACCTCTGCTTCGACAGCAGCCCTGAGCGACCAAGAACCCGGAATCGCTAACCTAGCAGCCCCCGAACTTGTGCCCGACGGCCTATACTTGCCCGCGTTCACCTCCATAACCCGACTTCTCCCATAAACCCTCAAACTCCGATTGCACCTCCTACCCCAGCGGTGACCCAACCCGATTTAGCCCATGAAAAAACCAACCCCAGCTCCCTATTAACCCCACCAACCCGAAACCAAAGTCCCAAAAGCGTTTGCCCATTTTCAAGCCAAACCCATTTGTCTCCAAACCAAAATCTATTTTTTCCCACCTACCAACAAACACAAGACCAACTCACTTATCCCATGTGTCTTATTAACCCATGTGTCTTTTACCCCTTTTGTCCAAAATACCCCTCAAACCAAATATGATTTTATCCTCACCACCACACCTCCCACATGACCTCACCTCTTACCCATGCACATGTGTGCATAATTCCCTAGATACCCTCACTCAAATACCTTCCATATCCCATACACCCTTGTAAACTCATTTTTACCCCCATGCTCCATGCCTACTATTTAAAGGATGGAAGTCCCCATTTAAAAAAAGGCTATAGAATAGAAAATTGTAGAGAGAGAAATATCATTTCAGTGTAGGTTTTTAGATTAGAATTTTTATTTTATTTTTTTTAGGTAGCGAGGGAAAAATAAATTATTGTGAGAATTAATTTGAGTGAAATTGTTGATGTAATTTTGTTTGGATCATTCAAATAGAGGGATGTTGATTTCAATTCATGGATTGAAGTTCAATTAAGCATCAAGAGATTGGGTTTGATTGTTCTCTTCTCTTCTCATTTATTTTATGCCTTTGATTATTAATTTGTCGAATCTCATACCATGTTAGGCTAAATTTCCTTTCAAGGGGTGGGAGAAAATCCGTATTTGATACTATTTTAGTTTAATTAGTTTGATTACTTGAAAATTTCCCTCTGAATGTTAATTTTGATCCCTCACCCTTAAATTTACACCTCGAGAGAGGGTAAATGATTTTTGAGAGAAAATCGAAATTCTAGTTATAATACCCATTTTAGATTCGAACTAGAGATAGGGGCTTCTTAAGTGGGGTATTATTACTTGAATTTCAACTCTAAATTTATTTTCTAAAATGTACATAAATTTTAATTGATCGATCCTAGCGGGTGATTAATTAAAAAGAGTGTAGATCTATTTTTCTAGAGTTGTGTGGTGTTAAACTTAATTTTCTAAAATGTTACTATTAAAATTACATTTGCAACGAGAGTTGATTTGTAATTTTGATATTAATTTGGGATAATTCAATTAATTAAATTAATTAGTTAAAATAGCTAAAATTTGTCGTCTAATCCCACTCTTTGATTGTTCTAATATTTATTTACCTCATTTATCTCATATTTTTGGGTTAGACTTTATTTTCCATTTTGGTTATTTTTTTTAAGTTTGTAATTTGATCTTTAATTTTAGTTTAGTTCTATTTAACCACACCTCACCTAATTGTTTTAATATTTGAAAAAGCCAAAAAAAAAAATAGAAAAAGCAAAAGCCTAAAAAGAAAATAAAATTGAATTACAATTGAGCTTGTCTCTAGCTTACCCCCTTGATGTGGATTGATACCCTTACTTACCTCTACACTTGAGTTGATATTATTTTGTAGGTATTATAAGGTTTTGATTAACTTGGCTTTCAACAACGACGACACGCAAAAATCAAGTTATCAAATGGCGCCATTCCCAGGGATATAAAAAAGCAAAAAAAGCCATTCTCTATCAAATGGCGCCGTTGCCATTCTTGGGAGAGTGAAGCACTCGGAGCGGATTTCAACTTGTAGTTCATTTATTTTTTGCACTTTATTATTTTTTGTACCATTTTTATATTTTTAGAAGGCTTATATTAGGATTTTTATCATTGCTTGTATTGCGGTGCATAGAGACACCTTTATTTTATTTTTTATTTTAAATTTTTTTAATAATCGAAGAAAGCATGATAGGGAAATCGAAAAAGGTAGAGAGAGGGCGTCCAAAGGCAAGGGAACGAAGCCTCTCTACATTGGGTCGGTAGGACTCCCGGGACCGACTTAGATAGGCGTGATCTCCCCCCGGTTGACTCAAATTTTTCGGCATCCCATGGCCTAAAAATCATGGGATGTACATTTCTTACACCCTCGCGCCTCTCCTCTTAGCGAGTCAATTGTTTTGTGTGATCTTGTGTGCTCTTGTGTGATTTTATTCTCACATTTATTTTTTGAATGATGTGATGAATTAGATTACTAAGACCTATACCCGGTCACTCACGAGAAGGGATTTCATCACCCGACTCACTCGCTTAACAATTGTGTGCTACCCTAGATATCACTAAATTTAAAATCCATTAACTAGGTAGCCCACTAGGAGAATATTTTGGCAAAGGCGATCACAAAGAATTTCATGAATTTTTATCGTCGGCGGACTTAATTAAAATTTGACTACCCTTTCACTAAATTTAAAGATAAAAATTGGTTATGTTCTAGTTAGGAATTTTCTTGACTTGTGTGGGTCCAATTCCATTTTTCGGTGGCCGATTTTAGTTAGTTCGTCCAATCAAGACTCCATATTTTCTCCCCACCTTGTCTTCCAAAAAGATCCAAAAATATTTTCTTTCTTTTTTATTAAAAAAAAAATAAAATCCAAAAATATTTTCTTTCATTTTTATAAAGAAAAAATCCAAAAATATTTTCTTCAATTATTTTTAGAAAATCCAAAAATATTTTCTTTCTTTCATTTTAGAAAAATCCAAAAATATTTTCTTCCTTTATTTTTCACAAAACTCCGAAAATATTTTCTTCTCTAATTTTTAGAAAAAATCCAAAAATAATTTCTTTCTTTAATTTTATACAAAAGTCTAAAAATATTTTCTTTCCTATTGAAAAAATTTAAAAAATTCCAAAAAAATATTTCTCTCCACATGACCGAAGAACGTCCCTTACGGGACTACTTTTGTAATTTTCCATTGAAACGCGACATTTGTGAGAGTTATTCCGAGCCGTCTCTTTATGAGATATTTAGTGGTCTCACCTCTCTCACGAGTACCATAGATACTCTTGACCCATCTATGCACGCACCTCTTATTCCATCACCCTCGGTGTCAAATGTCGAAGTGTCTCATCCTTTGTTGTGCACCCATTGTTATTATGCCGATCGCATGTCCCATGAGTGCCCTTACATTCCATATCCATCAGAACCCATTGTGGATCATGTGTATCCATATGACATTATTCTAGAACCCACCTTGGCCTACTATCCCGATTTATCTAATCCCGAGTTGTGTGAGTACCCTGGCTATTCGTGGAGGCCTGATCACCCTTCCAATCAATACGAATCCCAACCCGATATTGTGAATCCTCACACGTTCCAAAAGTCGTCATGGAAACCTTCTGCACCCGTTCACGATCAGTTCCCTCACTACGCACCCCATGAGTATCAACCCTGTGTCCATCAAGAAAGCGATCCTTTCGTGTATGATGCACTTGAACCCTCTCCACACACTTCCTTTGAGTATTCTCCATATAGTGCTAGCGAGTTGTGTCCACCTCAACCACCCCCACTACCCATCACTCCACCACCTTCCTCCACATCCACTCTTGAAAGACTCTTGAAAAAGTTCATACTCGAGCAAGAGCAAGACACTCAAATCCAAAATGAAGCCCTCCAATGGCTTGAACAACGCTTTAATGAATTTGAGTGTGCGAGAGAGTCGACCATTCCCATGGATCCATCCACTGTTGCAACCGAGTGTGATGATGATGTGTCCTCTTTTCACACAGATTTTGAGTGTGACCAACCCTACCACCCCGAGAATCTCGAAGTTGACATCATTCCATGATTCTGGTCCGAAGTAGACAATTGCGTTGACTTACCTTTCATTAGTGAGACTGATTTGATCCCATCATATCCATATGAACCCACACTTGAGGTTCCCACTCCCGAGATATCCAAAAATACGCCCAAGCTTTTACCTTATGCCCCAATTGCATATGTCTCTGACATGACCATATCTTTTAGGTTAGATCCGGCTATGAGTGCTCAATAATTTTCTAAGATTGAATCCATGATAGTTCCTACTTGTCCGGATATGGATGATGTCCCACAATGCGTGGCTCCCTTTGAGCCCGATATTTCTAGTGATTCCTCTATCTCTAATCTTGGTGCCTCGTCTTACCCACCCACCATATTCACCGATGATACTCTTATGGATAAGTTGACCATTCCTCTTTTGAAACCACACTCCCTTGTGAGTATTCCTTTACTCCTCTCAATGAGTGTGTGTCTCCCATGCTTGAGTTGGATTGTCTTCCTCCACCATTTCTCCCACCCGACCCACCCATTATCCCGAACACCCTACCACCTGGTTTGAATCTTGATTTTACACAGTTCATGTTTCCATCTACATTATTAGATCCTCACCTGAAACCATCCTTCATCATTCACGAGAGCATTTGTGGTGCTACTCTCCACTTCCGTGACATCGAGCTTGTTCCCCCATGCCTGCCACTCTCTTGTGGTGTTGATTTTTCCCATCGACAGCTCCCTGGTGTGTCACGGTGCGACCATTATCATCGCCCATTCTTAAAATGGTCATGTGATTTCTCTGTGGCCCAACCCATTCCACTTATCAAACCATTTTTCCTTCCTCACAAATTAGAGCATCTTGCTTATAGGGCCCTCATTGCCCTCACCTTCCAGCTCAATAAAGCCCGTGATTGATGCTTAATCACCCATACATTTTTCACCATTACCTTAATACCCACCCACCCATGGTCTATCTATGCTTCTCATCGTGTGATGCACTTTGCCATACAGGTGCATTGACCATTTTAGCCTTCATCAAACAAGATTTCCGCTTCAGTCTTGTTTGGCGGTGATTCTCATCACCCAATTTTTCTGCCACCCCGCGCTTTCATAGATCTTATCTTTAGGGTGAGAATAGTTCGGTCTGGATGAAGACATTAAACTTAGGGCTACCAGGAGGTAGCCCGCGATTTCTGAGAATGAGTCTTATCGTGTTTGGGGGTGGTGTTTCACATCACCCAATGCTTTACCATATTATGGACTTGTGCATATTTTTTTCTCTCACTTCTTATTCAGATTTATTCTCGGCTTCACTTGTCCAATTCATTAGCGGTTGATTCTGGTAATCTCTTTCCTACCTTATGCTCTCAATTTTAAAAATCATTTTACTTAACATCGAGGATGATGTTCCTTTTTGGTTAGGGGTAGGAAATTTTATCAAAATCGAACATCTTTTGAAAAAATTTTGATTTTTAAACTTAATTTTTAACTTTCTTGCAGTTTCTTTCATCTCATTCATTGATGTGAATTTTCAATCATCCATTTTTTTAAATCTAGGAATTAAGCTAGAGGATTTATCTTTTTATAAATATCTTATGTAATACGTATCAAGGCATTTTGCACTATGAATTCCTAGACTCAACAAAATTTGCGCACTTATCACGTCATTATGTTTAGAGTTGAGGAGTACTACAATTCTAAAGAGAACCTTAAGGACCACTAGTGGAAACTTTAGCCCGTGAGATTTGTTACTTTCACCCTTTCAGAGTGTCTTACACAATCTCCGAGTTACAAGTTGATTCAACATCCTTTGGGTCCGCACTTTAAATTGTTGCATGATCTCATTATTCTTCATTAAATTTTTGGCTTGATCACTAAGAACGACATCACTTTCGAGTTGTAAGAAACGTGTGTCTTGAAGTTCGTCCCAATCACTAGATTTATTTCCATACACTTCACTCATCACACTCACGTGCTTTTCCATATCACATTTCCATTCACTTACCCATTACCTTCCCATTTATTTCCCTCATCATCCATACACATTCCCTACTCCATTCATATATTATCCATCATCATTTTGAGAAAAAGTGCATTGATTTCAAATGTAAAATGCCTTCAGTGTTGGTTTGAAAAGAGAGAGAAAAAAAAGAGAAAAAAAATAGCAAAAAGAAAAAAAATAAAATAAAAAAGAGCAAATATATAGAGAAAAGAAAAATAAAAAAAAAAGAAAAAGAAAGGGGAAAAAAGAGAGAGAAGAAAAAAAGAGTTTGTAGATAGTTTTTGTGTAATAAAGACATTTGTTCTTGACGTGTCATACAGTCTTCTCGCATATTCATCACTCATCCATCATTCATCATATCACCTATCCTATCCTAGCCCTGATCTCATCCTTCTCATCCCAATTCATTTCCCCTCACCCATGTACATCCATATTTTTTCCTAGGTGCTTGGGCAAATGAAAGTCAACGTGGTGCATAACTCGACATTATCACTATAGTGATTAGCATTCTTTCATGAGATTAATTTTCTTTCTTATTGTTCATTCTTTCATCTATTTGTGTCAGACGTTTGAACTTGTTTACATTTACTCACCTTCTCACACGCAAGAGCGATACACTAACCCCAAATCTCGAGAGTTCGTTTGAGAGAGATATATCCGTGAGATTTTGAAGTTGAAGCGTTGATTCCGATAAGGCAATCTAGGAATTACTCTTATGATACTCAACCCGTTTTGACTGATTCACACTACACACGTTGAGTTCTAGGAAGGATGTGCCTTGAGTATTTACTTAGCTAAAAATTTTACGCTTTTAGCTTGTATTTCTCAAAACATGTTCTCTTGTGATGGATTGTACGATTATTCTACGTCTAATAAGAGATTGACTGCCTCTCAATAAATCTTTTCAAACAAGAATTTTGTGGGTATATTCCCAGCAAACCCTCACGAGACACAACTCGTTCTGTGGGGCAACCTATAGGTTTAAAGGCGTGTTGCACATGCTAAGTGCAATCGTAAGAGCCCTTTAAAGTGGTACACTTTTGGTTTCTTAGCTTTCTCTTTCTCTCTATCTTATTGGTCGAGGACTAGCAACACTTTGTTTGGGGGTGGTGTGATAAGCACCAAAAACTGTACATTTTATACCCCGAATAGATGTATTTTAGTTGCTAATTCTTGACAATTTGGGTCTTATGTGCTTAAATATTTATCTTGTAGGTCAAATGTCCTTTTGCGGCGTCAAAAGCTATATATCGAGGCAAATGCGCGTTGAATGGAGTTAAATACCTTATCCCGTACCCCTAACCTACCCTAAACTAGCCTAAACTCAGTCCCGAGATGTGTGTGTTTGATTTGTTCCCTTTCGTATTTTTTATTTTTTATATTTTTCAGATTTTTAGTTTGAGTCGTTTTATTTTTAGGTTTTATTTTAGATTTATTTAGAATTTCTATGTTTATTTTCTATTTTTATATTTTATTTTCATAATTTTATTTTGATTTTGATTTTTTTGGTTTTTAGTTTTTCGTCTTATTTTATTAGGATTAATTTCGTAGGAAATCATTTATTTTTTAGTTTAATTAGATTTTACATTTTCTTTTTAGGATTTTAGTTTTAGTTTTAATAGATTTTTATTTATCATCTTTGTATTTCTTTTTAGGTTCATTTTTAATTGAGTCTTTATTTTATTTTTACAGTAGGATTTTATTTTTAGATTTTAATTTTTAATTAGCTAGTATTATATTTTTAGGTGTCCAAATTAAAAACACACACACACACACACAGACACATAACCCATAACTCAAACACACATAAACTCACTCACACCCATCTATCCTATAATCCAATCCACCCAACTAGCACACTCACCCTCACACTATCCCCTACACCCTCACCCACACAATACCACCCAAACCCATTTTCAACCTCCAACCATCTTCTCTTTCCTCTCTCATCACCCACCTACATAACCAAAACACACTTTCACCCATCACAGCTCCAAGACCAACCACCCCCCCTACCTGCATAAACCAAACCTCCCTCTAGCACTACACCACAGGCGCCAGTGACTGCCAAAACGGTTCCCCCTCTGCTCCACCAGCAGCCCCAAGCGACCAAGAACTCGGAATCGCGAACCTAGCAGCCCCTGAACCCGGCCCCAACGACACCTCCATAACCCAACTTCTCCCTTGAACCCACAAACTCCGGTTGCACCTCCTGCCCCAGCGGCGATCCAACCCGATTTAGCCCACGGAAAAACCAACCCCTGCTCCCTGTTAACCCCACCAACCCGAAACCAAAGTCCCAAAACCGTTTGCCCATTTTCAAGCCAAACCCATTTGTCTCCAAACCAAAATCTATTTTTTCCCACCTGCCAACAAACACAAGACCAACTCACTTATCCCATGTGTCTTATTAACCCATGTGTCTTTTACCCCTTTTGCCCAAAATACCCCTCAAACAAAAAACTGATTTTATCGTCACCACCACACCTCCCACATGACCTCACCTCTTACCCATGCACATGTGTGCATAATTCCCTAGATACCCTCACCCAAATGCCTTCCATATCCCATACACCCTTGTCTTCTCATTTTACCCCCATGCTCCATGCCTACTATTTAAAGGATGGAAGACCCCATTTAAAAAAAATGCTTTAGAATAGAAAATTGTAGAGATAATTATAGAGAGAGAAATCCCATTTTAGTGTAGGTTTTTAGATTAGAATTTTTATTTTATTTTTTTAAATAGTGAGGGAAAAATAAATTGTTGTGAGAATTAATTTGAGTGAAATTGTTGATGTAATTTTTTTTTAATCATTCAAATAGAGGGATGTTGATTTCAACTCATGGATTGAAGTTCAATTAAGCATAAAGAGATTGGGTTGATTGTTCTCTTCTCTTCTCATTTATTTTATGCCTTTGATTATTAATTTGTCAAATCTCATACCATGTTAGGCTAAATCTCCTTTCAAGGGATGGGGGGAAATCCTTATTTGATGTTATTTTAGTTTAATTAGTTTGGTTACTTGAAAATTTCCCTTTGAATGTTAATTTTGATCCCTCACTCTTAAATTTACTCCTCGAGAGAGGGTAAATGATTTTTGAGAGAAAATCGAAGTTCTAGTTCCCATTTTAGATTCGAACTAGAGATAGGGGTTTCTTAAGTGGGTTATTATTACTTTAATTTCATCTCTAAATTTATTTTCTAAGACTTACATAAATTTTAATTGATCGATCCTAGAGGGTGATTAATTAAAAGGAGTGTATATCTATTTTTCTAGAGTTGTGGGGTGTTAAACTTAATTTTCTAAAATGTCAATATTAAAATTACATTTGCTACGAGAGTTGATTTGTAATTTTGATATTAACTTGGGAGAATTCAATTAATTAAATTAATTACTTAGAATAACTAAAATTTGTGGTGTAATCCCACTCCTTGATTGTTCTCACATTTATTTACCTCATTTATTTCATATTTTAGTGTTAGACTTTATTTTTCATTTTTTTTAGTTTATAATTTGATCTTTTATTTTATTTTTGTGTTATTTCACCTCACCTCACCTAATTGTTTTAATATTTGAAAAATCTAAAAAAAATAGAAAAAGCAAAAGCCTACATAGAAAATAAAATTGAATTACAATTGAGTTTGTCTCTAGCTTACCCCCTTGATGTGGATTGATTCCCTTACTTACCTCTACACTTTAGATTTATATTATTTTGTATGTATTTGAGGATTTTTATTAGAGGAGATTTTTAAGTAACGACGAAAGAAAAATATACCGAAAAGTCATCTCTATCAACCGGTGCAGATCCGGTGGAGATCTGACGATTTCTAAGTGGGAGGAAGCGTTGGAGGAAGCCTTAAGTGATAGGTGGCGGGGAGGCAGACATAGGGGACTGTCTGGTTTGTGCATCCATATTTGTGTGTGGTGGCGAAGTGACGAAGAGTGGCAGATGTGAGAGGCATAGGTCAGCGACGAAGGGTGACGGCGAGTAGAGTTTTTTTGGGGTGGGTTTTTCGTTGAGGGTAAAGGATTTGGGGAGAGAATGAAAGAAAGACGGGTTGTGTGTTGAGGGTTAAGGTTTTTTCTCTTCATTTTCCATGTCACAATGGTTAAATGGTGACATGGCATAATCTCGGACCCTTAGATCGCGCCAAAAAATTCGATCTCGTCCATTAATTTTTTGGAACAATAAAACACCCTGCTCTCATATTATATATATATATATATATATATAATTATCTTGGAGTGTTTGTTTGGAACTGGGTTTTCTCTACAACAGCAAGAAGAGAAGTTTGGGTTCATTCTGTACCCATAAAGGAGAAGATTTGTTTTACTGCGGCTTTCTCACATGGTGAAAGTCACCGTGTGTTGTTGACGGTTGCTATGCTTCGATTACTGGACTCCAAGACTGCGATGGATGTCGTGGTTATTTTCTAGACGAATGTATTTGCATGAAGAAGTGTCGGGGCTTGAAGGGAGTCAAGTCAATTGTTGTAAGTCTTTTTGTCTTGTAATTGTAAAACCATATATAGTGAATTTGTTAGGCTAGGGTCGTCCGAGGTTTTTCCCATTTGAGTTTTCCTTGTTCATCGCCGTGTAATGATATTGATTCTTTTATCTTGTTTAACTCACCTAGAACGCCTACTTAGGTTAAAAAGATAAAAATGGGTTTAATTTGCAATCTTGCTTTAATTTGGTGCTAGTTTATTATTTCGGTAAGTTTAATTTAATTCAATTCTAGAATTTAATTTGATAAAATTTGGTTTGGCCTATATTGAAAATCGAATTAAGTGTTGCCAGGATAATTAGAAGACTTGGGTTAAATTAAGTTTGTGTTAAAAGAAAAATTCACCTTTTAACTTAACCTAAATTTAATTATGAACAAATTAAAATTTGAAGTTTGTTTCTCTTTGAAATTTGAATTGAAATTTTAGTTGGGAATTTAATTGAACCATCTCGTCTATTTAAAAATTTTTAATTTTTAGGGCCTTGTGTTCTAACAAGTGGTATCAGAGAATTTAGTGTAGAGACCACGCATTTACATAAATAAATTTCCTAGATGATCGACCCTATAAACCACCCCCTCAAATGTGAAGTTGGCAAAAGACTCAAGGTATAGCTCTGAGGGGGAGTTGCTCGAAGGATAAACAGGGGTATGAACCCCTGGTCATAACCAAACTGCGTCCTCACTCTCTCAGAGTGGTAGAACTCCACACATTGACACAAGTTAGTGAGAAAAGGCAAAGTGCAAGGAAAAAGCATAACTATCAAAGAAATGTGGGGGTAAGTAGGAACAGACTCCGCATCAGCAGGGCAGTAGAAAGTGCCCCCAGTAGCTGAGAAGGAATGACAAGAGAAAATACCTCCAACGGTCTTGCAGTAGTGCCTGAAGGAAAACTCATAGATTCTATCTATCAAAGACCCTAGAGGAGTCCTATGAGTCTTCTCATGCCATCTCGCAGCATGAACAACTGCACTATTGCAAGATCTAGCCTCTGGGGAAAAGTTGAGAAACCTTACAAACAAGAAAGACATGATGATGAAGGTGTTAGCAAAGTTGATAACGTCATAATGACCATAGGAGTGATCAACATCCACATGGGTCCTATCTAGCCAATTGTATAACGATCCTAAAGTCAAAGCCGCAAGGGGGACTGCCCTCCCTCGAGCAAGCCTCACAAAAATCTTGAACAAAATCTTACGAGGAGGGTCATCTAGTCTCCCAGGAAGAAGAAATATACTCAGAAAAGTGATAAAAATGATGCCAAGTGAGAGGGTAAGTTAATCTTTGGGCCATCCTATCTCCTTAAGGCCCTGCTCGAGATCTCACTCTTGGCAGCTCCTCGAAATCCTTAAACCAATAACTTTGCCATTTGGTGAAAGAATGTTTAGTGGTCCCAGTCAAGTTAATAGCTACATATTTTGAGAAATCACCCAAAGAAGAGTGGAGATCCCCCACCATTTTCTCCTCGACCTCATTCTCAAAACCATCAGTAAGAATATGGCTCCCCATGTAGATCAAAGCGATCAGCTCAGAGATGTCCTCAAAAGTGATAGTAAATTCCCCCAGCGAGTAATAAAGTTATGGGATTCCCTACTCTAGTGAGAATTCATCAAATTAAAAGAACTTTACTTCTTGGCAATAAATCAAGCCTTGAGGCTGCTAATAGTGTTCAGAAGACCTAACCCCTCAATAAAAGCTCTGTGCGAGGGGGTGGACAAGACATGATCCACCTAGAGACCCTATTCTTCTGTGGCACCCCCTCATGCCTTGACTTTAATATTGGAATGGGGAAAGTCACTCCTATCTACTCTTACCCTAAGTATTAAATTAGGTAAAAATAATGGGAAAGCCAGAAGAATCACCTAGACCCACTTATGGTCGCTCGTTTATCCTAGCCACAAACTCCTGCTCGAAATTTGTAAGAGAAGCCATAAAGGTATCCTCCTTGACAAAGTAAGGTATTAGACAATAAAGGCCAAAATTGTGCTCTTGGTGAGCATCAAGATACTCCCTTTGGGATTTGGAAGAAACCATAGGCAAGGAGGATGAGGTAGCTCCTATGGCGAGGAACCCCCTGGCTGAGGAGACCCAGATGGGGCAAGCACTCTAGCAACCGAGAAGGTCTTCGCAGTGAGGGACCCCCTAGATGAGGAGGACTCTATGATAAATGTGGTGACACATGAGGAATTCCTCCTCGAATACATCCTAATGGATGAGGAGGACCTCGTTGTAGACACTCCAAAAGATGAGGAGATACCCAAAGATGGCATCTTAACAGACAAGCCTCCAAACCCTCAAGAAACAAAGTTCAAAATTTTAGAAGAAACAGTGGTGGCTCTGGTGGCCAAGACCATCGAGATAGTGACAGAGATGGGCATTGCACCCACTAGCACCTCAGTGGTGGCAGTGGCGATGGTGGAAGCCGGGTTTTGAAAAGATGAAGAGGCCATTTGGTTTGGTAAAACAAGGAAGGAATGAAGGTTCTTATGGAAGCTTTCGACATACTCTCTCTCTCTCTCTCTCTCTCTCAAGAACTTATGTTTTGAAAACAAATGACCAAGTCAAAAGGAAGGAGAGTTAAAAAAGGGCTTTTATACCTTATTAATATATGCACATACTGCCAATCAAAAAGAGGACTGAATATTTTCCAATGATGAGATGTGTGTTGCCAAGATGACACATGCTACCTCGAGACCCC